>CAWUFW010001295.1:1316250-2632500 GCA_963921515.1 Calotriton arnoldi | reverse complement strand
TAAATTTGATGGTAGGATGGATATTGTTGATATAAGCTGTAAATTGTTCCAATGCTCTACTTCCTGCATTCCATATTATAAATATGTCATCAATGTATCTTAGCCATACCAGTGGTTTGATGCTATAAGTAGCAAGTATACAGTTCTCTAGTTTGCCCATGAAGATATTTGCATAGGATGGAGCCATCCGAGTGCCCATGGAAGTCCCTTGTATCTGCAGATAGTGTTTACCATTGAATGTAAAATTGTTGGATTTAAGGATAACTCTTGCAAAGTTGGTAAGCACATTTGTTGATGGCTTTTTCACAGTTCTTTTATTAAGAGCTTCAGATAATGCCATAAGCCCATCCTCATGTGGTATATTGGTGTATAATGATGTAACATCAAATGTAGCCAGAAGAGTATCATCATCAAATGTGTAGGTTTGGTTTAATTTTTCAATAATCTGAAGGAAGTGACTGGTATCTTTAACAAATGATGGAAGTTCCTGTACAATGGGCTGGAGGTGCAGGTCGACAAATAAAGATAGTCTCTCAGTAGCTGTGCCATTGCCAGAGATGATGGGACGGCCAGGATTGTTCATTTTGTGAATTTTGGGAAGCATATAAAATCTCCCAGGTCTTGGTTTGGGATGAACAAGTATATCTGCTGTTGTTTCATCAATGAGGTTTAAGCTCTTGTACCTTACAACCATGTTCTTAATTTCTTTGTTTAAGTCTTCTGTGGGATCAGTTTCTAAAGGTTTGTAAGTGTTGGTATCCATTAGTTGTCTCATTCCTTCCTCAATATAATCACTTACTTTCAAGGCAACCACTGCACCACCTTTGTCTGCCGGTTTTATAATGACATCCATTCTCTGTTGAAGGAGGTGGAGAGCTTTTCTCTCTTCTCGGGTAATGTTATCAAAAATCCTCTTAGGTGTTGATTCCTTGATGAGTTTGTTGATGGATAAAATGTATGTATCAAGAACAGGATTTCTACCACATTGAGGAGTCCATGATTTGGGATGGCGGAACTTCTTAAATGGATCTGGAAGGTAGCTTGGCAGACCAACATTAGAATTATTGTAAAAGTATTCTGCAAGTCTGCATCTTCTCTCGAAGGTTTTTAGGTCTCTCATCATGTTGGCCATATTATGGTCCTTCGGTACAGGACAGAAATAGAGGCCTTTGCTCAAGAGGTTCAATTCACCTGGTGATAGGAGCCCTCCAGTCAAGTCAATAACTGGGTCGGATGTCTGGAAGGGTTGTAGCTGGCTGATGCTATGCAGCTTTTTTGTCTTATAAATCTTCTGGTTTTTATGCTGTTTACTCACAGGGCTTACACTGACAAGAAAATCTCCAAAAACAGAATGATTTAGAAAGTGGTGAGTTGGAAGAGGAGGTATATGAAATCTTAACATATCTCTTTTTAGTTTTGCAGATTTAATTTCAATAGCATTCCTGGCAGTCATCTTTTTACTACTGCAACCCTCTGTAGTATGTGTGCCACTTCAGAGTCACTTTTTGTGTTCTTTAAAAGTTCCAGTTCTTTTTGTAGCTTGGCTTTAAGCATTTGCATTTTTGAATGGTTACTTTAATAGATGCCAATAGTAGGGCCATTGATGAGTTATGCAGTAAAATATTCCATGTAGCTGACCATTCACAACTAGTTAGTTTAAAGGTGGCTTAGACTTAACCTCCAACCCCATAGGATAGATGTTAAGTTTTTATAGATTTGTAAATGTGCTATTGTAAATTGGCACTTACTGATTTTCTCCTGGATGAACAGCGCATATCTAGGATGTAGATTTGTTCTTGACATGGTGGTTGCTTCTGGCTTGAGTGTCGGATCCGGGAGGATACAGGTTTGTAATCCCAAAAGAGTATACTTGAAGATGGAGGATCACAAGAAAACAACAGCCAGCCAGGGCAAAAATCTGGATCCCAAAGGATACAATGAGTCACAAAGTCTTTGTGACTCATTGTATCCTTTGGGATCCAGATTTTTGCCCTGGCTGGCTGTTGTTTTCTTGTGATCCTCCATCTTCAAGTATACTCTTTTGGGATTACAAACCTGTATCCTCCCGGATCCGACACTCAAGCCAGAAGCAACCACCATGTCAAGAACAAATCTACATCCTAGATATGCGCTGTTCATCCAGGAGAAAATCAGTAAGTGCCAATTTACAATAGCACATTTACAAATCTATAAAAACTTAACATCTATCCTATGGGGTTGGAGGTTAAGTCTAAGCCACCTTTTAAACTAACTAGTTGTGAATGGTCAGCTACATGGAATATTTTACTGCATAACTCATCAATGGCCCTACTATTGGCATCTATTAAAGTAACCATTCAAAAATGCAAATGCTTAAAGCCAAGCTACAAAAGAACTGGAACTTTAAAGAACACAAAAAGTGACTCTGAAGTGGCACACATACTACAGAGGGTTGCAGTAGTAAAAGATGACTGCCAGGAATGCTATTGAAATTAAATCTGCAAAACTAAAAAGAGATATGTTAAGATTTCATATACCTCCTCTTCCAACTCACCACTTTCTAAATCATTCTGTTTTTGGAGATTTTCTTGTCAGTGTAAGCCCTGTGAGTAAACAGCATAAAAACCAGAAGATTTATAAGACAAAAAAAGCTGCATAGCATCAGCCAGCTACAACCCTTCCAGACATCCGACCCAGTTATTGACTTGACTGGAGGGCTCCTATCACCAGGTGAATTGAACCTCTTGAGCAAAGGCCTCTATTTCTGTCCTGTACCGAAGGACCATAATATGGCCAACATGATGAGAGACCTAAAACCTTCGAGAGAAGATGCAGACTTGCAGAATACTTTTACAATAATTCTAATGTTGGTCTGCCAAGCTACCTTCCAGATCCATTTAAGAAGTTCCGCCATCCCAAATCATGGACTCCTCAATGTGGTAGAAATCCTGTTCTTGATACATACATTTTATCCATCAACAAACTCATCAAGGAATCAACACCTAAGAGGATTTTTGATAACATTACCCGAGAAGAGAGAAAAGCTCTCCACCTCCTTCAACAGAGAATGGATGTCATTATAAAACCGGCAGACAAAGGTGGTGCAGTGGTTGCCTTGAAAGTAAGTGATTATATTGAGGAAGGAATGAGACAACTAATGGATACCAACACTTACAAACCTTTAGAAACTGATCCCACAGAAGACTTAAACAAAGAAATTAAGAACATGGTTGTAAGGTACAAGAGCTTAAACCTCATTGATGAAACAACAGCAGATATACTTGTTCATCCCAAACCAAGACCTGGGAGATTTTATATGCTTCCCAAAATTCACAAAATGAACAATCCTGGCCGTCCCATCATCTCTGGCAATGGCACAGCTACTGAGAGACTATCTTTATTTGTCGACCTGCACCTCCAGCCCATTGTACAGGAACTTCCATCATTTGTTAAAGATACCAGTCACTTCCTTCAGATTATTGAAAAATTAAACCAAACCTACACATTTGATGATGATACTCTTCTGGCTACATTTGATGTTACATCATTATACACCAATATACCACATGAGGATGGGCTTATGGCATTATCTGAAGCTCTTAATAAAAGAACTGTGAAAAAGCCATCAACAAATGTGCTTACCAACTTTGCAAGAGTTATCCTTAAATCCAACAATTTTACATTCAATGGTAAACACTATCTGCAGATACAAGGGACTTCCATGGGCACTCGGATGGCTCCATCCTATGCAAATATCTTCATGGGCAAACTAGAGAACTGTATACTTGCTACTTATAGCATCAAACCACTGGTATGGCTAAGATACATTGATGACATATTTATAATATGGAATGCAGGAAGTAGAACATTGGAACAATTTACAGCTTATATCAACAATATCCATCCTACCATCAAATTTACCAGCAGCAATACTAAACAGAAGCATCATCTCCCTTTCTGGATGTGCTACTCACCATTCATGAACAAAAATTACAACTGATCTGTACCACAAGCCTACAGATGCTCATTTGTATCTAAACTGGACTTCATGTCACCCACACCACACTAAACTGAGCATCATCTACAGCCAAGCACTCAGAATAAGACGCATCTGCAGCAATGAGGAAACCTGTAAAGACCATCTACAGGAGCTTGCTACATTATTTAAAATGCGTGGCTATCCTCTGCATATCATACAGCAACAAATTGACAAGTCTTTGCAGTTACCCAGAGAAGCACTTATTTGGAATACCAACGGCAGAAACAAAAGTGACAGAACTCCATTTGTGGTTGACTATCATCCATCAGCTCCCAACTACAGAAATATAATGCAAAAACATTTCCCTTACTGTCTACTTGTGAAAAATTGCAAAAGGTTTTTCCAAAACCGCCAGTCATTGCTTACCGCAGAGCTCCAAATTTACGATCTCTTATTGTGAGAGCTGAACTCAAGCAAGTTGTAACAAATGCAGGGGTTCATTGCTGTGACTCTAAAAGGTGCATCACGTGTGAATACCTTTACAAACATCATCAGTAACTAGTTCTGTTACAAGAAGGACCTATGGAATAAGACAGCATCTTACATGTCGCTCAACATGCATTATTTATGTGATTCAGTGCCAACAACAAAGCTGTAAAAACAATATGTAGGCCAAACAGTGAATGACCTCCGTACACGATTCAGGAACCACAAATCGGCAATAATTAATAAGAAAATTGACCAGCCTGTAGCCAATCATTTTAACCTTGTGGATCATTTACTATCAGATTTGAAGATTTTCCCCGTGGAACATGTCTCAAAGGAAGAACTACTGGACTCCAGAGAAAACTTCTGGATGTACCGTTTAAAATCACTGCATCCAGATGGACTGAACATTACTGATAATACAACCTGATTACTGCATATCTCAAGAGCTCTCAGGACTGCATTGATTCCACATTCCAAATGGAATCTTCACTCATGATGCTTTTGAAAATTCAGCTGTGTCATCTGTGCAGCCACTGAGCAAACCATCTTGTACTACCTGAGGAAGGCGGAAGCTGAAACGTTGTAGTTGAAATATATTTTTGTTCTTTGGTGAATCTATCTGTTTGAGTCACTTCTTTCTTGGATATATATATATATATATATATATATATATATATATATATATATATATATATATATATATATATATATATATATAAAATACCAGACTTAAAATAAAGCTATGAGTCAGGTAGGCTCCTTGCCTTGTATTGAAATCACATTTGATGGCAAGGAGTCCTATTAGTGTCAAGGCGCCGTTCTCATTGCAAATGATTCTGCAGTGAAGTTAGGGTACCATATGGTGATTTTTCCTACATTAAAGTTCTGCTATCACCAAAGTATAAATCAGTTTTTATACTATACTTCCTTCTTTTAAGCGCTATATCTTACAGTTGTTACTATTACACTCTTTCATATTTCTCCATTTACCAGTCTCAGAAGGATGGTAGACTAAGTTTGCTCTACAACTCTATGCCACTCCACGTCACTCTACTCTCTGCCCCTCCACAACACACTATGCTTCGCCGCTCTACTCCACTCGACAACACCACTCTGTGTCACCACTTGACATCACTACTCTGACACCACAACTCTGCTACAACTGCTCTCAACGCCCCTCTACTCCCCACTCTAGGCCCTTGGACTCCATGCCAATGTATTCTTTGCCACTCTACCATATACCACTTCACTCTATGACAATCTACTCTGAAACACTGCACTCTCTGCCACTGAACTCTACGCCACTGCACTCTAAGCTGCATCACTCTATGCTGCACCACTATTTTACTCTGCGCCGCTGCACTCTAACACTCAGCTCTGCAAGACTGCATTCTCTGCCACTGAACTCTATGCCACGCTACTCTGCACGACTGCAGTCTAAGTCACTGCACTCTGCACCACTGCACTCTGCATCGCTCCACGCCACTCTAATCTATTCCGTACCATTGCACTCTACACTACTCTACGTCACTGCACTCTGCTTCACTCTGCTCTACACCTCTCCAATCTACCCTGCACCACTCCACTTTACGCCACTCTTCTCTGAAACAATCTACTTTACACCACTGCAATCTACTCTGCACTCTACGTCACTCTACTCTGCGCCAATGCAATCTACACCACTTTACTCAACCAGTGCACTCTACGCCAGTCTACTCTGCACCAGTTTAGTTTAGTTTAGTTTTTAGGTTTATAAAGCGCCTGGTTACACCAGCTGGTGTGTCCCCGCGCTATTTCCTTCAACTGACAATTTCAAGAATCATTTGTCTGCAGTTCGAATATGGCTCTTATCTACTGTGTAAAAAGCCATGTTTTTAGTTTTTTGCGAAAAACATTCTGTGATTGTTCCTCCCGAAGGGACACGGGAAGCTCATTCCAGCTCTTAGCTGCCAGATAGCTGTAAGAGCGTGCACCCATGCGTGCTCTTTTTATCCTTGGGACTTTGGCCTGATGTGTCCCAGTAGATCTTAACCGTTTTATATGGTAGAAGTAGGTTGTGCAGGTATGTAGGGCCTTTTTTCTATAGAATACGATGGCCAAAACACAGTGCCTTGAACGTGATCCGTTTCTGAACAGGCAACCAATGCAGTGTTTCCAATGCATTCTTAGAAGGTGCCCTTCTCGGCAGGTTCAGAGCCAGACGGGCAGCTGCATTCTGGATGGATTGCAATTTCTGAAGACCCTTTTTAGTTGCGCCCAAGAGCAGCATATTCCCGTAATCCAGTCTTGTCGTGACCAGAGCATGGATCAAGGTTTTTCTGGCAGAAATAGGAAGAATGTCCAGGGTTTTCCTGAGGATCTGCAGGATTCCGAAACATTTCCCCCTCGTTCTTTTGATCTGGGCAACGAAGGATAGTTTAGAGTCCATCCATACTCCCAGATTTTTCACCTCACTCTTCGGTGAAGGAACTGGTCCTAGCATAGTTGGCCACCAAGCCGGCGACCATATAGATGGAGAATTTCCTACTATTAATACCTCTGTCTTACTACCATTTAGACTAAGGTAATTAGCTGACATCCACCCTGCCAGGTCTTTCAGGCAGGCTGCAAAGCTGTTAGCTACTTGAGGTGAGTTAGGAGCCAGAGTGACCACTAGCTGAGTGTCATCTGCGTACGACACGATTGAGACTCCATGTTTTTCTACAATGTCGGCCAGGGGTGCGACATATAGATTGAAGAGTGTTGGGCTCAGAATTGAGCCCTGCGGCACCCCCTGTGCCAAGGTAATGGGTTTGGATGTGTACGCAGATTGTATCACTTGAAAGATGTGGTCCTGTAAGTAAGATACCATCCAATCCATCACAGCCCCCACCACACCCCCCATTCTGAGACTGTGTATAAGCAGCTTATGTGACACCGTATCAAAAGCCGCGCTCAGGTCTAATAAGACCAGCGCAGTTGTCAATCCTTCGTCCACTCTCTTCCGTATCGTCTCAGTAGCAAAAAGCAGAGCTGTCTCTGTTAAATAGGTTGGTCTGAAACCGGATTGGGTGGGATGTAGTAATCTATTTTTCTTTATGTGTCCCTCAAGGTGTATATTAACCACATTTTCCGCAATTTTGGAGAAATATGGTAGCAGTGAGACCGGTCGCAGATTTGCTAATAGATTCCCATCTGCTGTGGGTTTTTTCTTCAGTGGGCGAACCATTGCTCGCTTCCACCTGTCAGGTAGCTGACCTTCCTGAAAAGAGGTGTCCAGCAGTTGTTGGATATAGGGCAATATAACCCCTAGTCCTGCACCAATCACTTTAGGAATAGCTGGATCGTTTGGGGAGCCTGATCTTATGCTTTGTACTATCTTTTTCAGATCTTCTAAAGGGGGAGTAAGAAATTGTCGAATACTGTCTTCACCCCAATCCTGTATTTGTTCTTTATGTTGTATGCAGCCATTCCGGGCATCCTCAGAAAAAGTATCATAGATTTTAGATACTTTTTGAGCAAAGAACTCTGCAATCTCATTGCATGACTCTTCCGAACCAGACGTTGTGTTTACACTGTGTTTTACACAGCTTCAATCTAGGCTACTGCACTTTACGACACTATAAGCTATGATACTCCACTCTGTGATGCTCTACTCCATTAAACTCTACTTGACTCTATGCCACTCCACTCTACAACACTACTCCATGCTATGCCACCCTTCAACACTACTTTAGTCTACTCTTATTCTACAACACACTACTCCACGCCACTCCACTCTGACACTCAATTCTACAACACTTTACTCCACTCTGCCATTCCACTCTCCTACATTACTCCACTTTATGCCACTCCACTCTACAGCAATCTGTGTCATAGCGTGGCATAGAGTTCAGTGGCAGAGAATGCAGTCTTGCAGAGCTGAGTGTTAGAGTGCAGCGGCGCAGAGTAAAATAGTGGTGCAGCATAGAGTGATGCAGCTTAGAGTGCAGTGGCGTAGAGTTCAGTGGCAGAGAGTGCAGTGTTGCAGAGTAGATTGTCATAGAGTGAAGTGGTATATGGTAGAGTGGCAAAGAATACATTGGCATGGAGTCCAAGGGCCTAGAGTGGGGAGTAGAGGGGCGTTGAGAGCAGTTGTAGCAGAGTTGTGGTGTCAGAGTAGTGATGTCAAGTGGTGACACAGAGTGGTGTTGTCGAGTGGAGTAGAGCGGCGAAGCGTAGTGTGTTGTGGAGGGGCAGAGAGTAGAGTGACGTGGAGTGGCATAGAGTTGTAGAGCAAACTTAGTCTACCATCCTTCTGAGACTGGTAAATGGAGAAATATGAAAGAGTGTAATAGTAACAACTGTAAGATATAGCGCTTAAAAGAAGGAAGTATAGTATAAAAACTGATTTATACTTTGGTGATAGCAGAACTTTAATGTAGGAAAAATCACCATATGGTACCCTAACTTCACTGCATAATCATTTGCAATGAGAACGGCGCCCTTGACACTAATAGGACTCCTTGCCACCAAATGTGATTTCATTACAAGGCAAGGAGCCTACCTGACTCATAGCTTTATTTTAAGTCTGGTATTTTATATATATATACACACACACACACAGGCATGTATGCACACACACACACATATATACACCACACACACACACACATATACATATACACACACATATACACACACATGCACACACACATATACACACATATACACATACACACACATACCCACACACATATACACACACACATACATATACACACATATACATACATGTACACACACTTACTTATACACACATATATATATATACACATATACACACACACACATGCACATATCCACACACAATTACACACTGACACATATATCCACACACATAAACACACACACACATATTACCACACATACATTTACATATATACACACACACATTTAGAGATATACAACTTTGGCACCGTTTGACAAATCTTCGCAACCTTTTTCCAAAAAAGGTGCTCCGGTGATTCTTGTTGAACATGGAAAGTTTCGGGGTATTTGTAAAGCGGGGGCTGAGAAAAATGGGGTTGGAAAAAAGGGTGCGTTTGCAATGTTAATTCCCATCGGACCCTGTCAACACTACTACAGCCCAAACAACTGAATAGAATTACACCAAACTTGGCAGAAAGGGCGATGGGGTAGAGTACAGTGGTTTAGAGTGGTGTAGAGGGCAGTGGTATAGAGTAGATTGGTGCAGTGGCGTGGTGTAGAGGCATAAAGTGCAGTGGTGTAGGTGTAGGTGTCTCAAAGCAGAGTGGCGTGGAGTAAAGCAGTGTCATTGCGTGGAGTAAAGCAGAGTGTCATTGCGTGGAGTAAAGCAGAGTGGCATTGAGTGGAGTAGAGCAGAGTGGCATTGAGTGGAGTAGAGCAGAGTGGCATTGAGTGGAGTAGAGCAGAGTGGCATTGAGTGGAGTAGAGCAGAGTGGCATTGAGTGGAGTAGAGCAGAGTGGTATTGAGTGGAGTAGAGCAGAGTGGCATTGAGTGGAGTAGAGCAGAGTGGCACTGAGTGGAGTAGAGCAGAGGGGCATTGAGTGGAGTACAGCAGAGTGGCATTGAGTGGAGTACAGCAGAGTGGCATTGAGTGGAGTACAGCAGAGTGGCACTGAGTGGAGTACAGCAGAGTGGCACTGAGTGGAGTACAGCAGAGTGGCACTGAGTGGAGTACAGCAGAGTGGCATTCAGTGGAATAGAGCAGTGTAGAGTAAAGTAAAGCAAAGTGGCGTTGAGTGGAATAGAGCAGCGTAGAGTAAAGCAAAGTAGCTTTGAGAGGAGCAAAGCAGAGTGTTGTAGAGTAAAACAGAGTGGTGTGGAGTAAAGTAAAGCAGAGTGGAGTAAAGCGGTGTGGCGTACAGTAAAGCTGCGTGGAGTAAAGCCGAGTGGGGTGGAGTAAAGCCGAGTGGCGTGGAGTAAAGCCGAGTGGCGTGGAGTAAAGCCGAGTGGTGTGGAGTAAAGCCGAGTTGAGCAAAGCCGAGTGGCGTGGAGTAAAGCAGTGGCATGGAGTAAAGCCGAGTGGCCTGGAGTAAAGCCGAGTGACGTGGAGTAAAGCCGAGTGGCGTGGAGTAAAGCCGAGTTGAGCAAAGCAGAGTGGCGTGGAGCAAAGCAGTGGCATGGAGTAAAGCAGAGTGACTTAGAGGAAAACAGAGTGGCGTGGAGTAAAGCAGAGTGGAGTAAAGCAGATTGGTGTTGAGTGGAGTATAGCAGAGGGATGTTGAGTGGAGTATAGCAGAGTGGCATTGAGTGGAGTAAAGCAGAGTGGTGCTGAGTGGAATAAAGCAGAGTGGTGTAAAGCAGAGTGGTGTATAGTGGAGTAAAGCAAAGTGGCTTTGAAAGGAGTAAAGCAGAGTGTCGTAGAGTAAAGCAGAGTGTCGTAGAGTAAAGCCGAGTGGCGTAGAGTAAAGCCGAGTTGAGCAAAGCAGAGTGGGGTGGAGCAAAGCAGAGTGGCGTAGAGCAAAGCAGAGTGGCATAGAGCAAAGCAGAGTGGCGTGGAGCAAAGCAGAGTGGCGTGGAGCAAAGCAGAGTGGCGTGGAGCAAAGCAGAGTGGCGTGGAGCAAAGCAGAGTGGCGTGGAGTGGAGTAAAGCAGAGTGGCATTGAGTGGAGTAAAGCAGAGTGGCTTTGAGTGGAGTGAAGCAGAGTGGCTTTGAGTGGATTGAAGCAGAGTGGCTTTGAGTGGAGTGAAGCAGAGTGGCTTTGAGTGGAGTGAAGCAGAGTGGCTTAGAGGAAAACAGAGTGGCGTGGAGGGAAGTAAAGCAGAGTGGAGTAAAGCAGAGTGATGCTGAGTTGAGTAAAGCAGAGTGATACTGAGTGGAGTAAAGCAGAGTGACAATGAGTGGAGTAAAGCAGAGTGACACTGAGTGGAGTAAAGCAGAGTGACACTGAGTGGAGTAAATCAGAGTGACACTGAGTGGAGTAAAGCAGAGTGACACTGAGTGGAGTAAAGCAGAGTGAGCGGCATAAAGCAGAGTGGCATAGAGTAAAACAGAGTGGCGTGGAGCGGAGTAAAGCAGAGTGGCCTGGAACTGAGTGGAGTAAAGCAGAGTGTCGTGGAGTGGAGCAGAATGGTGTGCGTGGAGTGGTGCTGCGTAAAAGGGAGTGGTGTTGCGTAGAGTGTGGCGGTGATGCATGGAGTGGCCCTGTACTGAGTGGTGTTGCGTGGAGTGACATTGCGTAGATTAGAGTGGTTCCTAGGTGAGACCTAAAAAAGAATGGAGTGTGCTTGTGGAGGCGAGTGGAGATGGGGAGTCAGTGGACGATCAGCAGATAGGGAGACATGAGGGTGCAGCGTGGATAAAGAGGTTGGTTTTAGAGGCCAAAGGGTGATTATGGGGGAATGTAGGTGGTGGCACGCAGATGTGGATATAGAGGAAGGACAATGAATCGTATAAGTGAAGGTGGAAAACACATGTGGATGATTGCTTTCCCACGTGAAGGATGAAGAACAACTGTGGTGTGTAAAGGTAGCAGCTGGAGAGCATATGGTCGCAACAGGGTGGAGGAGTGAATATACAATATGGTGCAGAAAATTGAGAAACATATGAAGAGTGGAACACGGAGGGGGATTCGGGCTGTATGTGGTGAAAAGAGGATGTAGAGCCTGCACACAATATGTGGTGAATTGGTGTGAAGAACATATATAAGGGGAAGGTTTAATGGTAGATGAATTAGAAGTTCTGTTTTTGAAGACTGTTATTGGCAACGCCAAAACGAAGAAGAAATCCACATCAATGCTGATAGAGCAAAATGAAATTCATTGCAGACATTTTGTAGGGTTGACTATTTGAACACTGAACTCTGAACATTAAACCTCTGTGTGTAGATACATTAAGCATGGAGCATATTATGCCCTTGCGAACAGGTTCAGCGTGAATAGTCAGTTCTTGAGTATGATCCCATTTTTGGACACCAATCGATAACAAGTTGAGGTGAAATCACAGTTACAAGCTACATCCTCAACTGGAAAATGCATAGGAAGCTTTTTGGGTTCTGTCATTTAACAAGTGGGAGAGCGTTCCATTGCATGAGTTCAAGGTGGTGAAGGAGCAGAATCTCGACAGTGACGAGAACAATTTCAGTGTGGTTAGGAAATGATAATAAGCTGAACTTGCGTTGTTTGAGCGGATATATATCTGGATAATTACCTGGGATGTCCCATGAGCAGCACTGAAGGCATGGATTAGAAATGTGTCAAGAATCGTATTAGTGGAAATCTAGTGGCGATAGTAAGACGCAGGAGTATTTCTTGGCAGATTGTATAGTGCTCTAGTATTAGAGTTTAAGTATTTGTCAAGGTTGGGTTAGAAGGCATAATGAGGATGGTCTAGGTTTGTAAAGAGATGGCAATATATAGGACCATATTACACAGCTACCTGTTATGTATTTTTACATTGCATGTTTATTCTGGGGTAGTTACTTCAAAATAACTGTTTGCTTCAAAGTGCACCTAAAAATGAGAACTGGTTGGAATTAGAATATTTAGGTTTTATCTTTAATAAACAATTTGTTCATTAGAAAAATAGAAATGGCGAGGGTCAGTGGATTTATGCTAGTCTGCCTGTAGCGTTTATGGCATAATTATAGATTTACTGCAATTGCCATTTAATTTACAGATTTCACCAGAAAATGTTGTTTCTAGCTCTAATAGATAAAAATACTGGTAGATAATTAGCTATATAATATGCATTTTTTTTTCCAGAATTTAGATAACCTTGCAGCAGAGTGGTTTGGTGGCTCTTGTTACGATTATGAAATCAGTATTTCACAGGTAACTGTAAAAAAAAAAGTGCATATTTTACGGTACCCTACAATATATAGGTTGTTATACCACAGCTTTTTGTTCAATAGAAAAAAAAACACCAAAACCTGATTGATTTTATATAGTCGCTGAAAAAACAAAAGGTTAAAGTAACCTTATAATTAGGTGAAATGTTCAGTAACATTACGTTGAAACTCAAAAACCACAGAAATTTGCCAGTCATAGTTCTCAAGTAACTATAACTCACCTCCCCACCATGCACAGCTTTCTTATCAATAATTTAACTGAAAATGTCGCAGTGATCTTATCAATGAAGGTATAGAAGATGTCATGAGTGATATAATATGTGGGGTAGTTAGCAATGGCTGGCGAGGGCACAGGTTATAGTTACTTGAGATAACCCTAACTGGTTTATTTCAGTTTTTGGCGTTGAAAACGTTATGTTGTTATTGAACATTTCACGTAACTATAATGGCACTTTGGCTTTTTTTCCAGTGAATTTCTATATATTTTTTAAACCGAAAGTAATATTTTATTACCATATGTAAAGCCAGCCCTCCGCCCGCATGGTCAGGGCTTGTGGCCAACCCACACGGAGGCAAACCCCCCCCACCGGCAGCCAACAGCACACGGCCTTTCCAACATTACATACTGGATTGTGTGGTTGTCCATGGGCAGTGTGTGTGGACATAGAATGTTGGGTGTTGTTAGATTTGGGGGTCTCTAGTTGGCAGAGGTAGGTACCTTTGTCCAAATAGGGACCCTTGAGTCTAGTCAGGGTAAACCAATCATCCAATCATGGAGTCACTAATACATACATCAATTTATAATGGGGAGAGCATATGCACTTTAGCACTGATCAGCAGTGGTAAAGTGCCCAGAGTCATAAAACAGTCAACAACAGGTCAGAAAAAATATAGGAGGAAGGCAAAAGTTTAGGGATGACCCTGCAAAAGGGCCAAGTCCAACAGGTGTGCAGATATATATAATGGTGTGCATGCTGTTGCAGATGATGTATACAATTAATGCTGGGTATATCAACATATGGGAGCATACTTGTGGTTCTGCAGACTTAACACTTGGTGTGCAGTTATAAGTTACGTTGAGTGGGGTTGAATAAGGGAGATGGTGAGTTTGTTGGCAGAAGAGGTGACCTAATAAAGAGGTGTAACATGATGTTACAGAGGTACCTTAACTCAAGATTGCCATACCTTTTAAATTGTGAAGCAGCGGTTAACATATTAGATATTTTAACTCCCCATCAACTTTAGCTTTCTTACGGAATTTTATTTTCTCTCTATGTTAGCTTATGATGGTGGTTCTGTGGATATACTATAGCGAACATGAGGTTAATTGTGTGGACATCTGGTGTTGCTTGTATGATGATGGTTGTTGTATAATGTTGTGTGGACATATGAGGTCGATAAATGGGTGCATAGTGTATTTTTGTTGATGTATGAGGGTGAATGTGCTGGTACATGATGGCATTTATGTGGATGTACCCTGGTGGGAGTATGGAGTATCTTGTTGGTTTTATTCGCAAATGACTGTGGTTGGCTGGATACAATGGTGGTTTGGTGGAAGTGTGACAGAAGTAGTTCAGATTCATGATGGCAGCCGTGTGCACTTGTGATGTTGGGTGTTTTGGCATACCCCAGTGGTTGGGTGTGTGTATGGTCCTGTGTTTTTAATGAAATAGGTTGTGTGGATGTGTGATGGTGGACAAATTAATATATAATCCTTGACGTACTGACGTAGGATGGTGGATGTATTGGTGTATGATATGAGTTGTGTGGTCATAGGATGCTGGGTGTGTTCAGCATATGGTGGTGTGTGGACCTGTGGTAAGTTTGCTGGCGTAGGACGGTGGTTGCATGGATGTATGAGGGCGAGAATGTGGCCATATTAAGTTGCTTGTTTCGACCTAGGCTGCTGCTTGTGTCGTGGTATGATGGTGGTTAAGTTGTCACAAGATGTTGGTTGTGCATACCTATAACGATGAATGTGTTGGATAAGGACAGAGGGAGTGTGGACATGACAGTGGGTGAACCTTACCGAAGTGGGTTCATTCGATGTATGATGATGATGGTGGTGTGCAAATATAGCGGTGGTTGTGTTGGCATATGCCAGTGGTTGTATGGATAATCTAATCACAGTGAGAATTGTGGTGGCTGCAGACTGAGCTGTAAACAGCAGGAAAATCGGCAGAACAGGTGGGCCAATACACACATGCTTTATTTAGTACATGAAATGTATTTGTATGCAGGGCAAAGACCCACTTCTGTAACTAATTTAGCTGAAATCATTACAATATGAATATTATGACGGTGGTCGAGAATAAGCATAACCTGAAAGATTACAGAAGGTATGGAAATGGACATTTGGGCAGATGGCTGACAGGCACAATGGGAGTCAGACACATGGCCTGCTCCTGGCACTTACATCAAATGGAGAACTGCAAAACATTCTCCTTCCAGAAGCTTGTGCTGATCTGGCACTCCCAAGAACGTGGCAGCTCTTCAGTTGCAAATCTAGGCTCCCACGAGGGACAGCAAGTCAGGTTGGACCTGGTTTTGGTCACAAAATAAGGCCTCAACATTTTCATGGAGGGCCTGGCTTCTCTCCACCAAGCCAGCCCTCTCATATATTAAAATCACTGCCAAAACAAGAGCCTCGTTGAGTGCACACTAGCACAAGCATGCCGCCAGCTGCCAAGAGTGCTCAGAAAAATAAAGGTGTTACTTGAAAGTATTTAACGAAAGCCACAACATGTAAAACAGTGTTCCTTAAAAGAAGGGGCCAGCGAGTATTGAAGACAGCTGGAGTGTGCTGTGACTGCATTAGCTTTGCTCTATCCCTTACGCTTCAAGCAAAAGTTAATTTGCCCAAAATATCTGCAAAACCATATATCTCTCATTATATAAGAAGTCACTGCTTGAAACTAAGCTTTTATGTGACCATTTTGCATGTACTCGATCCCCCTTCCCAAAACTGAAAGGGAACGGTTATTTTATCTAGCATAGATAAATCTAGCAGAGATATCACGCTCTCGGCCGTTGACCCCAATAAAGATCATCCCAACATCTGAATCCAAACACATGGAAAAGCGGAAAGAGCTCTTGCCTGCACAAACGTGCATAACTTACGCCACATCCTGCTGGAGGCACTACTGGGCTAGTAAGACCTCAACTAAGTAATGCCTTTTAAACACCAAAATACATTCCGCGCTATATAGCCTTGGACACGTGGTAACACAACCCATCCCCTTTCTTCTTCTTCTTCTCCGTATTGCATTATGGGACATGTAGTTTCAACTGTAGCACCACGTAACCAATACATATCCATGAAAAATGGCGGCGGAAAAGGTCAGATAAAAATAACATAATTATGAGTTGCTAAATATTTTTGAATCTTATGCCAAAAATTGCTGTTGATAGTTTTTCAAGTATGTGCAAGATTTCTTTTCTGCACGTTTTATGTAGCGGAAACTTGCTTTAGATGAGCACCAGATTAAATCACTCAAGGTCAAATCTTTTCTCAAGGCACGGGGATATTAAATGATTTGCTCAGAACGACAGAATGTTGACCCGACGCCTGGATTCAAGCCCAGTCTGGTTTGGCTTTAGTGCTGGTGGTGCGACACTCTTTGTTGGCGCCCATCACCAACGAGAGTTTCTACGAAGTCCCTCATTTTATTATCTGCTCAGTGGTTCATGTTTTGGAAGTGGGAAATAAAGCGTCTTGGAAGCAGGGCGTGTCAGCATCTGAATGTTTCCGCAAAGAGGATTCCTGACTGCACCAGCGCTCTCAGAGCTACGCAGGGTGCTTCTGTAATTTTATTTAGCGCTTTTGCCTAATAAATTGACATAAAATAATGTATATTGTTAGGGCCCTCAAACGGAGATGCACATATAGCTGGTCACCTGATTCTACCTACTTTACTAAGCTTTCCCTTTTAGCCAAATTGTGTGATCCTATGAAAATCACTTTACTCCACTGTGCATTATTTTAATTGAAAACCAAATCTGATACCACCACTGAATACATTCACTTCAGTTATACAAAAAAATTCACAGAAGTGAGATTTAAGAGGCAACAGTGTTGCTCCAGATACAAACAAGCATTTGCAATGCAATATGTCTCGCATTAGCGAAACTTTGAGCTATTGGTGTTGCAAATGCTCAGATTTGCTTAATGAACTATTTTTGGGTCCGTACTGCTTTTGTTGGCTTAGTGTGTCTTTGGGGATCACTTCTGCTTTGGGCAATGTTTGGTGCTCAGTGTTTCTTGATTGAGTGTATTAGGTTGTACTGCTTTTAGCATGTTTTGTCTGTCTTTGGGGATCACTTCTGCTTTGGTCAGTATTTGGGTGTTGCTGTTTTAGAAAGAATGTATGAGACCTCTGCTGCTTTGGTGATGTTTTTGAGGCAGCAGTGCAGCTTAGCCATGGTTATGGGGGTCAGTTCTTGGATTGGAAGGGGGCAGCACTGCTGTCTGGTTAGTTTTGAAGCTCAGGCAGTGCTGCTTTCTGTTAACTCTAAATAACAATTAACCGACTGAGGTTTTCATGTGAGAATTCAATTCTCTTTAGATTAAGGACTATTTTAAGTTTTGAATCACCCTTTCCCTCGTCAATGGCCAGAAGCTTTCCATATGGTGGACAGCTGGCTAGTAATGCTAAATGGGATGCCTAGATCCCAGACAAGCATGAATGACTAAGAAACAAACTCTACATGACGTCACACAGGAACCCTAAACGCAAAAATTATTTCTGGCAGAACCGTGAATAGCCAGGGCCGCTACACTTGGCTTTTGTGTGGCCACGGTTGACCAGGCCTTCGCACTAATGCCCTGCAAGGGGTACAGAGAGGGCAAGCCTTACCCGAGTGCACTCATAACTACGCACACGGTGATTGATTAACCGCACAAGGTGAGCTGGCCTTGCATACATCTTTGCTCTGCACTTCCTCCACGGGCTGGGTTTGCGTGTTGCAGTTTCGTGCACACCTATGCTGGCGGAGCTGCGAGGTTACTGGCCTGGGCACAGATGCACAAGATTAGAGAAACAGGACTAGGGCCTGCATCATGCAGCTGTGTTGTTCGTCCCGCTCGCTACATCTTTACTCTTAATCACCCCATATAACATCCATGCTGTGCTGTCGGGCTGTGCTACAGCACGACTGCTGGCGGTGAGCTCTGTGGCCCATAACACTGCAGTGCTGTTTACCATCCATGCAATGCCTACCACAGCTGTGCTGTTGGCCACTCTACCGCGTACCTAGGGCAGCTTAGCGACATGCATGCTGTCAGTGCTGTACTGCAGCATGCTTACTGTGCCGCTGATTGGCTCCACAGCCTGCTGCTGCTGTGCTGTTCGTTAGATCTGCAAAACGCCCTGCAAAAGAAAGAGCGAAAACAAACATAGCTTCATTGCTGAGTGCGCTGCCCTTCAAAATGTGAACATATTTCAACTCACAAATTTCTCAGGGGAAGCATCCTGACCCCACCCTTTAATTCCCTGAACATGACCCTCGTCCTATTAAAGCTACAAATTATGTCTTTACACTGTGCTGTCACCCTCAAGGAAAATAGCATTATAATTAGGGCTCCCAGTTTTATGGTATTTATTTTTTGGGCATTTCCGTCTGTATTTATCCATATTTATTTTTGCTAATTTTATCTGTATTTATCCATATTTATTTTGGGTTTTGTGAAAAAATGAGTCTGAAATGAGTATATTTCTACATTTATTTGTCCGATAAATATGCACTCATGCCTGAACAACTGACCGGTTTCAGGGATATAAACACACTCAGATGATAAAATATGCGCACCCTTGATATTAAAATGTGCATGTTTTCTTATATGAGCATATCTATTGCTGTTTAAGGCTCTTTACTAAAATTCCTTTATTTTTTTAACCCCTTACCTTTCGATCAACAGAGCTATTGGCCTGGTACTCATGACTGACTTCACTTAGAATCGCTCAAAAAACAACCCAATTTCCATTTTTATCCATATTTTAAAATAAATACAGACAGGAAAATAAATGGTTTTCTGTCTGTATTATCTGTAAAACGGAAACAGGGAGCCCTAATTATAATTTCGATGATTCTGGCTCAAACTTTGGGGGAACGGAAACGTTCTTTACTTGTAGTTATTAATGACGCATTGCATTTTGTTTTAAAATAAAAAAAACACCTAAGCAGCTGCATTGCGTGTGTCTAGGAGCTATACATGCTAAAATGAAAGGCAGGGCGTATGGACCAGCGTCCAGCCGCTACCACGCTGCATCCTTTCTCCTAATTTCAAAGAAAAGCTGCCTGGTGCCACCACAGCGTAGACTACGCCCAGGGAGTCGAGCACCGACTCCAAGCATGACATTTGCCAGACCTAATGGGCATTTTCATCGAGGCCTTGTGTTTACAGCACTCCCCAGAATCCGAGCAATTACCCTCTGTGACGGGCGGGTGCTCGCAGAAACAACAGGACCCCCAAAGCCTAACAAAGAAAGAATCCCCTGTAGTCTGAGCCTTTATTGTTAGTAAATACCATAAATGCCTATCTTTAGAGATAATCAACCCCGAGCTATGACCCCGGCAGATCATAATGAATTATAAAGCGCCTCGGGCATGCCGTCTGGAAGCCATAATGAAGGATAAAGCTCCTCGGGCATGCCCCGCTGGAAGTGCTGTGTGTCACTGACCGTTGCCTGCCTGCTCAAAACCATTTAAGAAAATAGTGCTCGGAGGCTGTAATTAAAACCTACAGAGTAACATCACATGTAACAGGGGCTGACCTCATGGGAGGTTACAAGAAGAGACAAGGCATTACTAAGGAGGGACTACAAAGCCTGCTGACCAATAAAAAGATGGGTGGAAAGTAGGCGGAGCTTCATGCACATATCCTGAATACTGCATGTCTCAAAGAGACAGCGCAAGCGCTGCCTATGCGAGACATAAAAACATTACTGGTCATGTATACAGTGCTCATGACAAAATAATATATCTTGATTTACTCATATCAGTGCTGTCAGAGTATTGTACGTGGGAAACAGTTCATTTTGAACAAAACAAATAATTTAACAATTGTCATTGCAGTGATATAATTTAATATTCTAAAGTGAAAAATAAGCATTCAAGAAATAATCAATTTTAATCACAGAGACTCTGCCTGGTATTTTTATCGTTTGCTGTAGTATTTACATGTTAGATCTTTTTATAGCTGCTTTGGTTCTTAGAGCCAAGCATGACCCCCGACTAGGTTCTGGTTCAGCTCTATGCATCTCCTGGCTTACCCATCTTTATTTAATTGGTGCACTACCATGCACATTTGCATATCCATTTTTGCCACTTGGGTGCTTCTGGAAGAGAATGAAACCATACCGGAAATTTGCATAATTAGCGTTTATTATGTCTAGTAATGAATTCCTCACATTGTGACTTTGCTGTAACTCACCCAGTGTATGTTTTCTAAATTTTTTGTCTACTTCCTTTCTGCATCAGAGCGCATACAAATGTTGCACAGTTGCGATTCACCAAACTGTGTCTCTTTAATACACCAAATTAAAGTGTCAAGTAGATTTGGTAACAGAAACGTGCTGTCTAGTTTGCCTTTTTTCTTTTAAAATGTGCACACACCCTCACACCTATTTTAGTAAACCTACCTGCTAATTGCGCAGTTCTTTGCCATTTAATTTTAGTAGCTCTGCCCACAATGTCCGATTTTTATCAATATCAGCATCATGCATTGATCTTTTTAACACCCAATGCTTGCTTCTACTCATTAATATCAGTTCAAATGGTTTAAAAGTCAATAAAGACCAAAAAATAGTATCTAGGGTTGCACAAAATTTCCAGTAAATTGCTTTCACGTAATTACATGAAATTTCACGTAATTGCGCGAAGTGGACATCTGTCGTTTCATGCTATATTTTAGCATGAAATTCGCTCCAACATCAGTTTTCGGTATTTTGGCTCAAGGACACATTTAAACAAAAGAAGAGTGAACAACAGGTGCTAACATTATTATTAGTCCTGTGGGTTAGCGGTAAATGTTAACTACAAATGGCACGGTTTGCTGTAAGTTTTACCATGAATGGCGCATAATTACACATACTGGCAAAATAGCATAATTTTGGGAATATTCCCAGCATTACGAGAATCATGCCGGCATAATGCAAATTTCCCGCAGTCCTAATTAACCAGTGACTGACTCCACACAGTTTTCTTAATCAGACGTTATGCATATTTGCAGATAATTAAAAAAATAATGTAATATCTAAATGGAGTTCATTGTCCAGTAATCAGCAAATAATTGCAAAATCATCCAACTAGTCAACATGTTAAACATAAAAATGGAGCAAAAATGGTGAATTAGCTCTTCAAGTGTTCAGCTATTCATCCTTGAATCCCAAGGAATTATTCCATATGGTTAATGCTTGTGAAATAATCAGAAACCCAATTTCTAGTCATGCTCAGATCAGCAGGAACAATTTCCTCTTGTCAAGTAATCAAATACTCCTCCTGAGATCATCAGGATCAATCACATTGTGTGAAGTCATCAGGTACTCATTTTCAAGTCATCCTCAGGTCATCAGAAACAATTACTTCTTGTGAAATCATCAGATACTCATTTTCAAGTCATTCTCGAATCATCAGGCTCAAGTTTCTAAACTCTGCTGATGACTTCAAGAGCTTGATGATGTCTGATGACGTGAAAATGACTTCTTAAGTAGTTGGATGATCATCCAATGACTCTGGGATGGCTTCTAAAGTAATCCTGTTTGACCTGGGTTCTCTCATTCAGTCACCTTTTTTCCTGGTTCCCTCATCCTCTACTCCCTCTGAAATGTAAACATAGCCAAGCCTCTGGCATGCAATGCGTCTAAAACAAAAGTGAGAACAGACAACCTCAGAAATAACATCAGCTGGTGCAGGGCAGACACCTCTGGGACCCGGTGCTTTGCATCAGCTGCCCCAATGGAAGCCACGCCCCTGAATGTAGATGGATATGTTGTAAATTTTCTGCTGTGCACAAACTTTAATTCAAAATAGTGTCAACTAAAGGGCGTGGTCCTGGTTTGATCAGATCTGGACTTTCTTTCCCTTGTGGCGAATAAGAACTCTCCTTTCTTTTTTAGTGCTTTACGATTCGCAGATGGTTCATGGTTTCCATTGATTTTAAAATCGGGACTTCCTTTCAGAGCACCGCAATGCTAGAAATGAGAATTGGAAATCCAGTCATTTTTTTAAGTTGAGTTTGATAAGAAAACCTATTCTTCTGCATAGTCTGCAAGTAGACATGACATAAATACAGAATATCATAACTCCTTTGCTACATGTTCATATCTGCACTTTCCGGAAAATTTTGTGATACCAGATTCTAATATCGCAAAGCCAGGATATGCCGATCCTGTAGATGATTAGTTTCCAAGGTTTGTGGAATCCTTATGAAACCACTGCAGAGGTTTGATTGACTCCTGAGTATGTTGTCCACAGAGATTGGCTGTAGGGACTGGCCAACCACAGCCTGTGTGTGCAGCTGGGTTTTGCTGCAGTGCCTGGCTTACAGCTGTGCCTAGCAAGGGTTGGTTTTTGGGCTGCACCTGCGCCAAACCCGCCATGGGCAGCCAACTCCCATTGGTCATGGTCCTTGGTCGTGAACAGTGGGGTTGGCCACAGATCGTGCACCTAAACTAGCAAAGGTCATAGGCCAATAACAATAGCTGCATGTGGCCTTTAGCTGTGTATGGCAGGCCCTACACCCTACTTATTGTGGACACCCAAAAAACCCACTGAGGCTCTGGTTTTATTTTCTGTAACACTATTTTTAAGATTTGCTCTACCTTCCATGGGATTCATAAAGCATCACTGGCTTGTGACCTATATTAAACCTTCAACAGGAGTCCGTGTAACTGCTTTTGGATTTAAGGTACCAACAAATAGGTCAACGTGTGTTTGAAACTTGCAGTTTATTGACAGATACATACCCATGCAACTTGTACCCTGTTAGTGTACCTCAGCCAGGTTTTGCGGATATGGGGGGTGTAATGTGGACTGCAAAAATAGACACTGGATTGGCAAACCCTGCTGCAAAATCTGCATTTCTTTAAATCACAGAGACCGTTCCTTTTGAGCTTTCCCCAGCCCTACATTGACCTGGGGGTCTGGGCGTCCTCACCCTGCCCCTTTTATGTACTCTATCATAGTATTTTTTTCAGGACTCGTATGGAGTCCTTGCATCATGGAATGGCAGCTGCAGTGTTTTTGGTAATGTTGCAGCCAATCAGAGTGCTTCAGTTCGCCTGACCCACCAAAATGTGAAACCGAAAGAGAGGACAGAAGCAAAAGCACCCTCGTCCAATCAGGTTTGAGTGGATTTAGAATTTTTGATGGACAGAGGTCCACAAAACCAGGTGCGCAGAACTCCGTGAATTAACAGTCCACCTGGCTCTCAAATGTAACCTCTTCATGCCTACTCTAGGACAATTTTAAAATGTTAATTTATAAAATGGTACTCAACAGATTTGATTTACATATGGTGGACAGCTGGCTAGTAATGCTAAATGGGATGCCTAGATCCCAGACAAGCATGAATGACTAAGAAACAAACTCTACATGACGTCACACAGGAACCCTAAACGCAAAAATTATTTCTGGCAGAACCGTGAATAGCCAGGGCCGCTACACTTGGCTTTTGTGTGGCCACGGTTGACCAGGCCTTCGCACTAATGCCCTGCAAGGGGGTACAGAGAGGGCAAGCCTTACCCGAGTGCACTCATAACTACGCACACGGTGATTGATTAACCGCACAAGGTGAGCTGGCCTTGCATACATCTTTGCTCTGCACTTCCTCCACGGGCTGGGTTTGCGTGTTGCAGTTTCGTGCACACCTATGCTGGCGGAGCTGCGAGGTTACTGGCCTGGGCACAGATGCACAAGATTAGAGAAACAGGACTAGGGCCTGCATCATGCAGCTGTGTTGTTCGTCCCGCTCGCTACATCTTTACTCTTAATCACCCCATATAACATCCATGCTGTGCTGTCGGGCTGTGCTACAGCACGACTGCTGGCGGTGAGCTCTGTGGCCCATAACACTGCAGTGCTGTTTACCATCCATGCAATGCCTACCACAGCTGTGCTGTTGGCCACTCTACCGCGTACCTAGGGCAGCTTAGCGACATGCATGCTGTCAGTGCTGTACTGCAGCATGCTTACTGTGCCGCTGATTGGCTCCACAGCCTGCTGCTGCTGTGCTGTTCGTTAGATCTGCAAAACGCCCTGCAAAAGAAAGAGCGAAAACAAACATAGCTTCATTGCTGAGTGCGCTGCCCTTCAAAATGTGAACATATTTCAACTCACAAATTTCTCAGGGGAAGCATCCTGACCCCACCCTTTAATTCCCTGAACATGACCCTCGTCCTATTAAAGCTACAAATTATGTCTTTACACTGTGCTGTCACCCTCAAGGAAAATAGCATTATAATTAGGGCTCCCAGTTTTATGGTATTTATTTTTTGGGCATTTCCGTCTGTATTTATCCATATTTATTTTTTGCTAATTTTATCTGTATTTATCCATATTTATTTTGGGTTTTGTGAAAAAATGAGTCTGAAATGAGTATATTTCTACATTTATTTGTCCGATAAATATGCACTCATGCCTGAACAACTGACCGGTTTCAGGGATATAAACACACTCAGATGATAAAATATGCGCACCCTTGATATTAAAATGTGCATGTTTTCTTATATGAGCTTATCTATTGCTGTTTAAGGCTCTTTACTAAAATTCCTTTATTTTTTTAACCCCTTACCTTTCGATCAACAGAGCTATTGGCCTGGTACTCATGACCGACTTCACTTAGAATCGCTCAAAAAACAACCCAATTTCCATTTTTATCCATATTTTAAAATAAATACAGACAGGAAAATAAATGGTTTTCTGTCTGTATTATCTGTAAAAACGGAAACAGGGAGCCCTAATTATAATTTCGATGATTCTGGCTCAAACTTTGGGGGAACGGAAACGTTCTTTACTTGTAGTTATTAATGACGCATTGCATTTTGTTTTAAAATAAAAAAAACACCTAAGCAGCTGCATTGCGTGTTTCTAGGAGCTATACATGCTAAAATGAAAGGCAGGGCGTATGGACCAGCGTCCAGCCGCTACCACGCTGCATCCTTTCACCTAATTTCAAAGAAAAGCTGCCTGGTGCCACCACAGCGTAGACTACGCCCAGGGAGTCGAGCACCGACTCCAAGCATGACATTTGCCAGACCTAATGGGCATTTTCATCGAGGCCTTGTGTTTACAGCACTCCCCCAGAATCCGAGCAATTACCCTCTGTGACGGGCGGGTGCTCGCAGAAACAACAGGACCCCCAAAGCCTAACAAAGAAAGAATCCCCTGTAGTCTGAGCCTTTATTGTTAGTAAATACCATAAATGCCTATCTTTAGAGATAATCAACCTCGAGCTATGACCCCGGCAGATCATAATGAATTATAAAGCGCCTCGGGCATGCCGTCTGGAAGCCATAATGAAGGATAAAGCTCCTCGGGCATGCCCCGCTGGAAGTGCTGTGTGTCACTGACCGTTGCCTGCCTGCTCAAAACCATTTAAGAAAATAGTGCTCGGAGGCTGTAATTAAAACCTACAGAGTAACATCACATGTAACAGGGGCTGACCTCATGGGAGGTTACAAGAAGAGACAAGGCATTACTAAGGAGGGACTACAAAGCCTGCTGACCAATAAAAAGATGGGTGGAAAGTAGGCGGAGCTTCATGCACATATCCTGAATACTGCATGTCTCAAAGAGACAGCGCAAGCGCTGCCTATGCGAGACATAAAAACATTACTGGTCATGTATACAGTGCTCATGACAAAATAATATATCTTGATTTACTCATATCAGTGCTGTCAGAGTATTGTACGTGGGAAACAGTTCATTTTGAACAAAACAAATAATTTAACAATTGTCATTGCAGTGATATAATTTAATATTCTAAAGTGAAAAATAAGCATTCAAGAAATAATCAATTTTAATCACAGAGACTCTGCCTGGTATTTTTATCGTTTGCTGTAGTATTTACATGTTAGATCTTTTTATAGCTGCTTTGGTTCTTAGAGCCAAGCATGACCCCTGACTAGGTTCTGGTTCAGCTCTATGCATCTCCTGGCTTACCCATCTTTATTTAATTGGTGCACTACCATGCACATTTGCATATCCATTTTTGCCACTTGGGTGCTTCTGGAAGAGAATGAAACCATACCGGAAATTTGCATAATTAGCGTTTATTATGTCTAGTAATGAATTCCTCACATTGTGACTTTGCTGTAACTCACCCAGTGTATGTTTTCTAAATTTTTTTGTCTACTTCCTTTCTGCATCAGAGCGCATACAAATGTTGCACAGTTGCGATTCACCAAACTGTGTCTCTTTAATACACCAAATTAAAGTGTCAAGTAGATTTGGTAACAGAAACGTGCTGTCTAGTTTGCCTTTTTTTCTTTTAAAATGTGCACACACCCTCACACCTATTTTAGTAAACCTACCTGCTAATTGCGCAGTTCTTTGCCATTTAATTTTAGTAGCTCTGCCCACAATGTCCGATTTTTATCAATATCAGCATCATGCATTGATCTTTTTAACACCCAATGCTTGCTTCTACTCATTAATATCAGTTCAAATGGTTTAAAAGTCAATAAAGACCAAAAAATAGTATCTAGGGTTGCACAAAATTTCCGTAAATTGCTTTCACGTAATTACATGAAATTTCACGTAATTGCGCGAAGTGGACATCTGTCGTTTCATGCTATATTTTAGCATGAAATTCGCCCCAGCATCAGTTTTCGGTATTTTGGCTCAAGGACACATTTAAACAAAAGAAGAGTGAACAACAGGTGCTAACATTATTATTAGTCCTGTGGGTTAGCGGTAAATGTTAACTACAAATGGCACGGTTTGCTGTAAGTTTTACCATGAATGGCGCATAATTACACATACTGGCAAAATAGCATAATTTTGGGAATATTCCCAGCATTACGAGAATCATGCCGGCATAATGCAAATTTCCCGCAGTCCTAATTAACCAGTGACTGACTCCACACAGTTTTCTTAATCAGACGTTATGCATATTTGCAGATAATTAAAAAAATAATGTAATATCTAAATGGAGTTCATTGTCCAGTAATCAGCAAATAATTGCAAAATCATCCAACTAGTCAACATGTTAAACATAAAAATGGAGCAAAAATGGTGAATTAGCTCTTCAAGTGTTCAGCTATTCATCCTTGAATCCCAAGGAATTATTCCATATGGTTAATGCTTGTGAAATAATCAGAAACCCAATTTCTAGTCATGCTCAGATCAGCAGGAACAATTTCCTCTTGTCAAGTAATCAAATACTCCTCCTGAGATCATCAGGATCAATCACATTGTGTGAAGTCATCAGGTACTCATTTTCAAGTCATCCTCAGGTCATCAGAAACAATTACTTCTTGTGAAATCATCAGATACTCATTTTCAAGTCATTCTCGAATCATCAGGCTCAAGTTTCTAAACTCTGCTGATGACTTCAAGAGCTTGATGATGTCTGATGACGTGAAAATGACTTCTTAAGTAGTTGGATGATCATCCAATGACTCTGGGATGGCTTCTAAAGTAATCCTGTTTGACCTGGGTTCTCTCATTCAGTCACCTTTTTTCCTGGTTCCCTCATCCTCTACTCCCTCTGAAATGTAAACATAGCCAAGCCTCTGGCATGCAATGCGTCTAAAACAAAAGTGAGAACAGACAACCTCAGAAATAACATCAGCTGGTGCAGGGCAGACACCTCTGGGACCCGGTGCTTTGCATCAGCTGCCCCAATGGAAGCCACGCCCTGAATGTAGATGGATATGTTGTAAATTTTCTGCTGTGCACAAACTTTAATTCAAAATAGTGTCAACTAAAGGGCGTGGTCCTGGTTTGATCAGATCTGGACTTTCTTTCCCTTGTGGCGAATAAGAACTCTCCTTTCTTTTTTAGTGCTTTACGATTCGCAGATGGTTCATGGTTTCCATTGATTTTAAAATCGGGACTTCCTTTCAGAGCACCGCAATGCTAGAAATGAGAATTGGAAATCCAGTCATTTTTTTAAGTTGAGTTTGATAAGAAAACCTATTCTTCTGCATAGTCTGCAAGTAGACATGACATAAATACAGAATATCATAACTCCTTTGCTACATGTTCATATCTGCACTTTCCGGAAAATTTTGTGATACCAGATTCTAATATCGCAAAGCCAGGATATGCCGATCCTGTAGATGATTAGTTTCCAAGGTTTGTGGAATCCTTATGAAACCACTGCAGAGGTTTGATTGACTCCTGAGTATGTTGTCCACAGAGATTGGCTGTAGGGACTGGCCAACCACAGCCTGTGTGTGCAGCTGGGTTTTGCTGCAGTGCCTGGCTTACAGCTGTGCCTAGCAAGGGTTGGTTTTTGGGCTGCACCTGCGCCAAACCCGCCATGGGCAGCCAACTCCCATTGGTCATGGTCCTTGGTCGTGAACAGTGGGGGTTGGCCACAGATCGTGCACCTAAACTAGCAAAGGTCATAGGCCAATAACAATAGCTGCATGTGGCCTTTAGCTGTGTATGGCAGGCCCTACACCCTACTTATTGTGGACACCCAAAAAACCCACTGAGGCTCTGGTTTTATTTTCTGTAACACTATTTTTAAGATTTGCTCTACCTTCCATGGGATTCATAAAGCATCACTGGCTTGTGACCTATATTAAACCTTCAACAGGAGTCCGTGTAACTGCTTTTGGATTTAAGGTACCAACAAATAGGTCAACGTGTGTTTGAAACTTGCAGTTTATTGACAGATACATACCCATGCAACTTGTACCCTGTTAGTGTACCTCAGCCAGGTTTTGCGGATATGGGGGTGTAATGTGGACTGCAAAAATAGACACTGGATTGGCAAACCCTGCTGCAAAATCTGCATTTCTTTAAATCACAGAGACCGTTCCTTTTGAGCTTTCCCCAGCCCTACATTGACCTGGGGGTCTGGGCGTCCTCACCCTGCCCCTTTTATGTACTCTATCATAGTATTTTTTTCAGGACTCGTATGGAGTCCTTGCATCATGGAATGGCAGCTGCAGTGTTTTTGGTAATGTTGCAGCCAATCAGAGTGCTTCAGTTCGCCTGACCCACCAAAATGTGAAACCGAAAGAGAGGACAGAAGCAAAAGCACCCTCGTCCAATCAGGTTTGAGTGGATTTAGAATTTTTGATGGACAGAGGTCCACAAAACCAGGTGCGCAGAACTCCGTGAATTAACAGTCCACCTGGCTCTCAAATGTAACCTCTTCATGCCTACTCTAGGACAATTTTAAAATGTTAATTTATAAAATGGTACTCAACAGATTTGATTTACACCAAACTATGGAAAAGAACTTCCTTCAGTAAATGCTTACTTTTTTGCCGAGTTTGGTGTAATGCCGAGCATTTTATTTCTATACTGAGTTGGAAGAATCCTGTGCGAACTTTAAAACAAGAAAGGTCACTTTAGGGCCCTCCGTATTTTTTGGCCACTGCTTAAATAAATCTGCACAAAACTTGCCATGAAGAAGCCAAAGTAGATTAACTTTTTTTTAGAACAGATTTATCAATGGTGTGAAAGTGATTGATTTAGGGATATAAATAGGTGTTGGGGATAGTCTGTCTTCTATGTTACTCCTTCCATCATATAATTGTATCTAGGGAATGACTCTATATGAAGCTACAATTTGTATGAGGAGATGAGACAGGATTTGAATTGAAATTTAGGACTGACAACATTTTACTACTTATTTTTTTTCTAACATCTTTCTTTACTTTTTTTATTGGATGAAACAATAGGTCAGTTTTTTATGTAGTAGTACATTTTTGGTAGACAGCTATTCTTCAATAGTCAATGATGACTTTAGCGGATTTCCGGCATGATTGCTATAGAAAATGTTGTCTTGAAAAAGGTTGGAACACGTGAGCAGTCACCCAGAATAGAGAAAAAATAAGCTTCTTTCTGGAATGCTTGCGTCTTTGAGTGTATACTCAAAGAGAGTTGTCATATATCTCGGCGTTTGCTAAATGTTATGCAGCTGTGGCATCGTTAAAGAGAGGATAAAAGTGCCTTTGTTTGCTGATAACTGTGGTACATTTTGGCAGACCAGCAAAAACTAGTAGCCTACCAAAAGAAGCCATGTCAATAGAAAGTGAGACTTAACCAAAAGAATAGAGGGGGATATGTACAAAGAAGTGGCGGAGCGTGACGTTAGCCTCCTGGGCTTAACGCGCTCCGCCACTTCGGAAACGCAAGGCTGCACCATATTTACAAGAATGTGGTGCAGCCTTGCGTTTCCCCCTGTGATGGCTCTAAGTTTAACAACTTAGCGCCAACGCAGGCACCCTTGCACCAGAGTGCAAGGGTGTCTGCGTGCAGGGGAGGATTGGTTATGTGTAGGAAGGTGTCCCTTCCTGCACATAAACAATCCTAAAATGCCATTTTGTAACTTTCATGTGTGCTGCTTCAGGCAGCACACATGAAAGTTACAAAATGGAATTTTTAAAAAAGGTTTGTTTATGTACAGGAAGGGACACCTTCCTGTACATAAACAAACAATGGCACTTTGCTTTTTCCATGTGTGCTGCACAAGGCAGCACACATGGAAAAAGCAAAAACGAGGAGAAATAAGGCATTTCTCCTTGTTTCGCCAACTTAAGACCAGGATTTTCCTGGTCTTAATTTTGGCGCTGCCTCCTATGTACGCCACCCTTGTACATAAGGGGCAGCGTCAAATACAATGGGTGTTGCGGTGGAACGCCCACTGCAACACCCACTGTACGCCCCTTTCACGCTAAACATAGCATGAAAGGGTGCCTTATGTACAAGGCAGCGTTAAGCCACATTCAGTGGCTTAACGCTGCCTTGTACATAAGGCAAGGCCCCTATTGCCACGGGAACGTCGCAAAAAGTGACGTTTCCGTGGCGATAGGGGCTTGTACATATGCCCCAGAGTCTTTACCACCAGCTTTGTAACACATATGGCAGATTCTTAGCAACAACTTTGTAGTTCTAGTTGCATCACTCCTCAGAGGAATAACTTAAAAAAAATCTTTAGTAACTTTTGTGCACTAGATCTAGATCCGTATTTGTAGAGCGTGAACTACTCACCTTACAGGTCTCAAGGCGCTGGGGGCCGTCGTGGAAATTAAGTGAGCTATTGCCCAGAGTCACATGGTGCTGAGCTGAGCTGCCGCCGGAGCCGGGGATCAAACCATGAGCCCTGTGCTCTGAAGTCAGCTGCCCTGGCCGCTGCACCACACCTCTCCACACTCTTGACAAAACTGCACAAAATGTTTTTATCAAGTGGGACAAAAAAGTTATAATCCCCAGTGTGTTCATCACACTGTTAATTTCAATATGGAAAACTGATATTCTTGCAGCAAACTGCCGGCTGGTGTTATGTGAAAATAGGGTGATGTGAAGCATTCTGGCCCAACTTATGACCATTTTTGGTTTCATGAAAGTCCATTGGTCGGGTTTTTGCAAAAAAAAAAAAAGCCATAAACCAGGAGGAAAATTAGGTAAAAAATGAATCAAAATGGACACAGCAACATGTTTTCCTTGGTCAATTATGAATTGAATTCTTGGAGGATCTAATTGCCTCCATGCTACTAAAATGTTTTTGTTGCAGCAGCAACTATAGTATGTGAGGCACTAAAGCCCGCATACTAGAAAAACGAGGCAAGTTAGACATAATACATCAAGGAGGGCATCTCTGGATTTCACAGAGATATGAAAAATTAACTTTTTTTTTTTACTGTGTGATTTTGCAAATTCAACAATGGATTTGCACGTCCCACAAACAGCCATTTTAAGTTTGTTTTGAGGGTATAAAAATGTCTAGGAGTAGCAAACATTGGGGGTGCATGGACTGGGCAGAGAGTACAGCTGGTTTGTGTAGACAGCCCACACAAGGCCTGCATTAGGCCAACAGCTCATACAGCTTTTTTGGGGGATAGAGTCTAGGCAGTAGGCCAGGTCCTGTACCCAGAACCCTATGTGCATGCTTAAGGCCATGCTCAACTCTTTCAGTAGGTTGGGGCCTGACGGCAGAACCTGTCCCTATCCACTGAGAGCCCATTTTGTATAACCGAAAGTCATGCACAGTTGCAGTGTGTGGGACAGAGGCTGGGAATAGGGTGTGGCCACAGCTGTTTAGTGAGATGGGGCTAGGCGTAGGCTCTAATGCTCATGGCAAAGGCCATGCACCTCTGGTTTGGTGTATAGGTTTTTGGTGCATTGTATCATAAAAAAAACACTGACAAAACTTTGCTAAAGATAAGTAATCAAATCTAAGTAATGGTAATTTGTTGCTCAATACAAATAAATATTTGTTCATAAAAATGCAGCAATAACCTTTAAAAACTAAATTTGAAGTGATATTATGGTTACAATGCAAGACCTAAATGCTACTACTCATGACCGCGGGTAATTCATCATTGATGACTTTCCAAATAACATTGAATGACAGTGACAACAGTGTGTACATCTCAAATGTTGACATAGTTAATCTTAATGAAATGACCAGAGAGATCCCACGACATCAGCAGTGGCCAAGAACCACAACCTGTGGTCTTTTCAACTGTGTAACGCAATATGCTGTAGGCAATGGGTTCTGTGATCTCGCAAATATGGGTGCTATGGACAAAAAAAAGAACTAAGGTAGTATGTAGCGATCAAGATTATAGCAAAAAGAACTGAAATTATCCATGGATACAGACAACTTCATGCAAAAAAATGATACAGCGTCTGTCTCAAAATATTCATAGTGTGTTCATTTTAGCACTGAAAGGAAGCAATGCACCCCTTACAAAATATGTGGATAAAAAGATTTCTTTAGAAGAGATGTGTTTAAGAAAGATTTCTTCAAATTAAGGATCATCCAATGTCCCACTGAATGTTTATACATCACTGCTAACTCAATAAAAAGTATTTTAACCTTCTGGGCTGGGTCTTTAGGGTGCAGTCTACTGTTTCCAATATAGCTAGCTGACCAAATAGCCTACTTTATCTCAACAACAAAGTATTGCGTTGTAACTGGTCTTCCACAGTTCTTTGCAGCCATAGTAGCACACTCCGACTACAGCATCTTCTGCAGAGTCAAAAGGAGGAAATGTCCACATGGACAAGCAGGAGAATAATACAGTTGTTACTAATCTAGTGTTTTTGCACCCACAAGATCTGACCATGGAGGCTTCTGCATCTTCTTATGAGAAGAACAATCTATGGGGACAAACAGACTTTTCTGGCAGGACTTTAATCCCAGTTCTCCCTGAGGCTCATCAGAAGGCTAGTGCCACTAGCCTTGAAGACAGTATTGGGTTCAGAGATTCAACTCAAAAGCTGGAGCTCATGCAGGCAGCTAGGAATTCTTCAGTGCAGCAGACAAATAGATTCCTTTTAGCTGCATGTGTTTTATGCCATGTTCTCCTTGTTATAGATCAAGCAAAATATTCTGAAGGGTAAACCTAGTAAACTTTTTTTGATGACCCTTTCATCTCCCAAATTTTACATCAGTGTGAACCAGTTCCTTCTTCAGCGATATGCATTATGGCAAAAGTTATTCCGCAGTCCCATGCAATACAAAATACAAGATGGTACTTCATTTGTTCATCTTTGTTAGAACAGTCTCTGCCTCCTAACTCTGTGCTTGGCCCCTTGGCCCGTCAAGATCAGCCTCTATATTACAGTAGAAATCTCTGTCCCTATTTTTAACACACTGCCTTGGTCTTCTTCTGAATCTGGTTCCAGTGTTCTGTGCCTGCTCAACACACTGGGAGAAAAAGGCTGCTGGAATTGTTATTCAGGGGCATATATCACACAGGAAGGCTTGAGGTGAATATTTTCCATCCTTCTCACCTTTATGGTTCTTTCATTTTTACTGTGAGCTGCTAGCTCTAGCTGAGCACATGTGCAAAGTAGGTATTAAGTGCTAGAGGACAAACAAAGGATGTTGCTATCTTGTGTCTGAGCAAATGGATTATATTTCATATTCCCAAAGGAGTAAAAGGCTTAAAAATCTAACCTCAACAATGCTGTATGGGTTACAAATGTTGATAGCGCTTTCATGCCACTAGTTACAGAATTACATTTCAATCCATGTTAGACATTGGAAATATGTTTGCAGAACACATTAACTTCTAAAGGCACGCTTTGGTTTAAGTGCAGGTTAAAATAATGTTTCCTTCTCTCTGATGCCTGATATCTACAATTTGCTCACCTGTTCTAGAACACAAACATAAGATATCTTTCAGAGTGAATGCTATGAAAATGTATAGTAAACATGGATGTCAACTTAAAAGAGCACATGTGGCTGAGGCCGAGTTATCAGACCTTCCATCGTTGCAGAAATCAAAGATACCTAATGTCTAGAAAATGTAATTGAGGTATTGCAGAAAATGGATGGATAGACTTCCTACACAGGTATATGTAGATGTTTTTGTATTTAAAAAAAAAGCAACTGGCAAATTAAAAACTAAGTTAAATATGGGGGGATCCGAGAACATGTATATGAGATAAAATATTGAAACAGATAATATGGGAGTACACTAATAAGTTGGACTGAGAGTCTGTCTTACAAAGGGCACATAAAATCAAAACCATAGCTCCATAATTGGAACATCAGTTTGGAATGTTGCAACCAGCAATGCCCTCACCTTTATAAATTTCAGACAATCTCCATGTTGACTTCAAAATGTCAACAGATGTTCCATGTGCTACTGCAAATAATATCCCCTTCCACAGACTTATATAGCATAGTTAAACAGACTTATGAAGTCGGGTGTTCTAGAATCAAACCACTTGCTTGCAGCCATTGAATATCACAGCACTTTCAGACATAAACTGTAACAAAAATGTATTGTAACTATGAAGGTGAGGTGGGGAATAGGGAACAATAGTTATTGGATTCATGGGAACCACGTTTGGTTGGGAGTGTAGAAGGAAGTGAGTTAAAGGACCACTGGTCTCAAAAGAGCAGGAAAAAATATGTGCCCTCTCCGGTTGTTTTTTTACTGTCCTATGTTGTCTAAACAGGGAAGACTGGTCCCAACTAGATAGGAGGATAGATTAAATTATGACCTTCAAGGAGAGCATGATGTACAATTGTAAAATAAAAGTTATGCTTTAACCACAAAAGGAGAAACTAAACTGTGACAATCGTTCTAAAAGTAATGTAACTATCTAACAGTGAAAATAAAAATAATAAAAATGAGGTGATCTTAGTATGCTAAGGCTTTGATTGGCTGCTGTTTCTTTAAGTCAACAATTCTTTGGAAAAAGTACCATCTTTTGCTTGCTATTTTTTCAATACTGTTTTACATTTTTTAATCATGTCAACTTCAGAAATGCACTTTGTCTCTCCCCTTTTGAACTTCATGTAAAAGACTATGCAGGAGTAATTTTCCATATATGACAATGCAATATCACTAACATTTCATATGATCTTACAAAAAATCAAAGTGACAGGGAGAATGTTCAATGAAGTCAAACAGTGAAGATGTTTGTATTTGGTTCAAATGAGAATGTGTAGTTCTTTTAGAGCAAAACATGACCTTTACAACAAGAACATGAAAAAAATCACAACACAGACATTTATTACCTTCCTATGATGCAATTTTTAATTTGATTATCACATTTTTGCCAATAAATTCTAAAAAAAAGAATCTGATGCGTTTCTACTGTATTTTTTAATAGGTTTCTTAAATTTGAATCTAAAAAATATACAAGGAACTTAGAGAAGCCTAGTTTGAGCATAAGTAGTCTAGCAGGATGTAGGACATTGTGCAAGTAGACTCCTTGACTGAAGATTTCCATGGCCATTGGTGAACATTTGCCACCAGTGAAAGCCTGTGGGGTGATTTCACGTAAATCAGAGAGAAAAAAGCCATACATTAGACATATAGTGCACTTTCTCACTTCAAAATAGATACAATGGTGTGATGGTTGAGGTGCTTTCAAAGACTGTTCTTTTGCCCTTAGTTAATAGGAGCTTCCAATTTAAAAATAACATCTACACTATGATGTCAAATCATAATGACATGAGTTCAAGTAGATGCCGTCTCAATTATTTCAGAGCTATTTTGATTCGCAATACTTTGTTGTTGTTGTTTATTAACACATTTTCTTAATGGTCAATCCTTAGTAGACACACAACAGGTGGGATTTGATCTGCAACAATAGTATCAACCTTGATACTGTAAAAGAACACTGTTTACCAATTTGATCTTAAAGAACCAACATTGTGATAGATTATTGTGTATATATAGCAAATTCTGCCTTATCGGATTCCAAACATCTCATCTCACATCCTGCAGTAAAATGGACATACATTCCGCAAATTAGTGTTGGAAAATATTGTTTCAACATTTCGTAGAGTGGACCTTTCATTTGCATCCTTAATCAAAGGCTTGTGCTAGCTTGACACTCTCTCCCATGCAGAGCCATTAGGCAGTAAACCAATACACCAAAATAATATTTTCTCAATGAGTGGACATCTATTAAAATATGAAAAAATGTGACATCTACAAGAGTGGCAAACATTCATTGATTCAAATTAACAAAGTATGTCTGGTACTTGAAGCCGGTAAGACAGCACTACAAACCATATGGCAACTTGTGACCGAAAAACAAAATAGCAAAATAAAAAGTCCTTTAAGTAAAGAACTTTAAAGTTCAAAATTTAAAAAAAGTCAATGTATCTAACACCTTGCACAATGAAAATATCAAAGAAAGACATTGTTAAAGTTCTAATGGTCAGTCCTGGCACTGGAAGGTGCGGAGGACCGTTTTCTCAAACATTGAAAGTTAGAAGCCCTTTAGTAAATACAACCATTGCAGCCTCATGTACCATGTAGTGTTCAAATGTGAGTGTAAGATCAAAGGCTCCACTGTACGGAAGATCCCCTGCTCTGTAAGCGGACTGGTACCAGTGACATGCTTTCGCAAGGTGGTAATTCATTATAAAGATTTGAAAAGCAAGATCCAGAATGTGATCATTCACTGGATTTTCTTGAGACCTGCCTGTTGAACAGAAGTTGTGTATTTAAATGCTATGTATGCCTGCATCCTTGTGTGTTATTGGCGCAAGCTAGCAGCCTCTAGTCCTCTTCTTAAATATATTAATCTAACTGATACAATTTAAAAGACTACAGTAACACATTTAACATCAAGTTACAATAAGAGCATCTTTGAAATTCTAGGAACCGTTACACAATTTATTTGGCTTTTAAGGACTGACAAATGATGGACAACGCGGCCTACACTCCACTTCCGGATATGGCTCAAAAAACTACAAATATTCGGCAAGCCCGACTTGCACCGTTGCTTAATCCATTTTAATTCTCCCTGAAGGGGTGTCCCTAAAAGTCATCAAACGGAGGCTACAAGCTACAGACATATGCATGGAAGGTCAGCCTTCAAGGGATCTAGACTTCAAGCGTGACAAAAACCTTCGTGTCATCCTTTTCTGTCTTTAGAAGTCAGAGAACTTGTTGTTAAAGTGTATTCTCTCTTTCCACACAAACTAGAAGAGGGCACTTAAAGCATCTCTGCACTGCTTGTGAAGCTAATGCAGAAGCACAGTGTTGTCCAAAGTTGCACGCCGCCCTGCAAGATTGTAGAAAGGGAACAAGCCTGTTAGAAGTTCACAAAAATATAAAACATTTTCGACACAGCTGACAACTGAAACTACTTCAGATTAAATTGAGCGATTTTTTAAATAAAAAAAAAATCTTCATTCTTTTTTTTGAGAATTAGAATTCGACTTCAGATTGGCTTGACACTTTTAGATTACTATGCATGTTTCCCTTGTTTTCTTTCCAATCCCTCTTCTATTATGTGGCATGTTGCACAGTGCAGATGGAATTAACCCTTTCTACTCCTTTTATATTTCGACAGTCTATGTCGAAATGTGCTTTACAAAGGATGTGTCAGATATGTATCTCATTACAAGTCTTGTATAAATACTTTTCCGATACACTTGGCCACGGTCACGTCTATACCGAATAGCCCAAATATCCCTACCCATTTCTTGTAGACATCTGGAACGTTTAACATTTCGCTTTATCTCCGTAGTGTTCATTAAAACACATCCTATGCGGACATTGGTCCCCCTTATCTATCGCCTTGAGAGACTCCTTTCACCTTGAGGACTGGGTTTTAATACTCCTGGTCTATTCAACCAGCTTTTTGGTTGTAATGTCTCCTTTTTCTGCAAAACCATTTTTTTTTTTTTTAAATTAATGTCTCTTTAGTTGTTGAGAAAGAGGATATCAAGTTGAATACAAATTTCATACAAATTGTTATTTTTATATATTTTGTACTTTTTGTTTATTTTTTAATTTCTGCCTTGCCAGGCACTAGAAGTAAGGGGCATCTGATGACTGCTCAGTTACTTTGGTGGTTAAACGTGGTGATCCATCTCCAGTGAAAGAGTGGCATCTCACTGGGTTAAGCCGAACCTCGGTCTCTCTAGTCTGGCAAGTACCAAAAGTCTATGATGCATCAGATATGTTTTCATTGTGCCTATGATTTAGTTTAATTCAGTTTACATCTGTGTGTTTCTTATGTGTTTGTTACTTAATGACCCTGAGCTATGGCTTTTTTCTTGTCCTGCCACTAGTCGACCTTGGCTGCTTTCATTGTTTTGTTGAGATAGGCTTCGAAGAAGAACTGGCAGAAGAGCAAAAGGTAGGTGATGTACATGATGGAGCACCAGACGATGTTTTGCACGTGGGATGGGCACTGGCCCTGCTGCATCCATGAGAAGACCAGATAGTTGACTACGCATCCTATCAACATCTGAGCGATCTGCGTCAATGTGATAAACATGGCAAATTTGCGTGAGACTCGGAAGCCAGCAGCTCGCAAAGCATAGTAAGAGTACATGACAGCATGCACGCCGTAGTTCATGGTCATGAACCAGCCTCCTCCTGCAACCATGTCCTTGTAAGAGTACCAAGAGTAAAGCAAAACAGTAATGTGGTGGTACCAATGCAGGAAGATGAGCTTCTGTTTTCTAAGAATAATAAAAATTGTATCCCCTAGAAGAAAGAAAAACATATATAATCTTAAACTTAGATAAGCACAACAGGTATTTTTGAAACTGCATTTAAAAACTTTCTTTTAATAGCTACACATTTCAAATCACAACTGTGAATCAGGTTTGCTTATGTCACATCATAAAAGACAGCAAATTATCTAAAGATTCTGCTATCTGAGGCATCACTTGTCAGCTGAAATAAATCTTACATTGAGGAAGTAATGAGATACTGAAAACTCAATTTAATTTCAAATAAATGCAATTGTATTCTTAGCGCATCAGTCAGCATTAGCAACAATAGATCTGGAGAAACAAAAAGGCAGGGAAAAGAAAAGCATATTTCTTTCTTAACATGCAGGGGTAGGCCATACACTAATGCCAGCCACACACACAAGACAACAGATGCATCGGAGTCTCTTACAGGCTTAGACTGAAAATTTTGAATACATTCACTGGGTTTTCCCTCAATAAATGTGCAGGAAAAAAGCTACCTATCCAAGATCCACAGCTATATTTATTTGCGATACATCAGGATGCTATGAGTAAAAATGTAGACCTGTGGGCCATGTAGACAAAAGACATTGTCGAGTGGGGACAGGTATCAGGTGCAGTTATCAAGCAATAATGGGCCTTATTATGATGGCGGTTGGACGAGCGTCCGACTGCCATTATTGCGGAATGGATATCGACCGACATGTAGTCGGTGGTTCCACCTACCAAATTACGATCCAAGCGGGGTCAGAAACATGCGTTTTCTATTGTGGCTTGTGCAGCGGCCCGGAAAAGGGCCGCAGCACAAGCCACAATAGAAATAGGGGTGTTTGAAACATCCATGCACTATGTGCCAGGCACTATGAGGTACATGGCACAGGTATCCATGGATGTTTGGGGGGGCACCACATGTGCCCCTCCCCCCCAAGCACCATAGCAGAGGCCAACGGGGGATGGGGCCCTGCTAGTTGCCCCCAAAGTCCCTTTCCGTCTGCCTGTACATGGCAGTCAGACTCTTTTTCCTAGTTTTGTATTGCAGCTTTAGGGCACTGTTCACTATTACACTGTCACAGCATGTGTGCTTTCCGTATAAAACATGTACTGTAAATTGGGTTCACTTAATTGACTGATTTGTTTTTCACATGGACGTCATTTAGGGCTCCCAGCTGCGACCCCTGGCGTGCCCTTTGCGACCCCTGGCTTCCTGGATCACAATGGCAGTGCTAGCGACAGATGCAAAGGGCTCAGATGAGCCAGATGAGCCAGTTTCCTTTCTGGTGATACGCTCTATCTGGGAATTAATAATTCATTGCAAAGTGTATCGCACGTCAGAATGCACTTATTTTGTTGGGAAATAAAAAACATTCCTTAGTGCATGTGATGCACAGTAATGAATTAAAATATTAATTTGCTGGTGGCATAACAAACACCCTAATTTCTGCCTGCCTTAACTTGCACACACACTGCAAGTCATGTCTCTGATCTGATATAATGCTTGGAGGGCCCCTAACTGATCTTTCTCCAGACCCCAGTGCCTTCTGCTAAATGCACATTTTTCAGTTACATGGCCAGTTAGTAACAACATTCCTTGTTTAAAGGCCTGTTTCATACTGATGTCCTTTGCAAAAAATCAGCAAGCATTGATAAGTCGAATAGTTCTAGCTTTCACTGTTAATCTTTTGCCTTTGTTTGTGTTCTTCTGTAATGTTTTTTTTAAATGTTATCACAAAAACAATGTGTACAAACAGGTGTAAATTTCAATTTTATTTTCTAATAAAGTTTGACAAAAACCATTGAAGTGGCCACCTAACCGTGTACAGGGGTCATTCTTAGTGTTTTTTATTACATTTTACAGTAATCATTTTGAAAGAAAGGAAAAGAAATATAGATATATAGCAGAAGGCACTGTGCTATAGAAAAAGTTCAGCCATGGCGCCAAACACCCGACACAATGTAGCAGGACCTAGTATTAAAATGTTCCCATGCCAGCCCTGCCCCTTGTCCTGAGAAGACATTGGGGCCTTGTGATGCCACTTCCTGTAACGTCATTCTTCTGCTGTCTTTGACTTTTTGGTAAATCGACATCCATGCACTTAGGCAAATGGAGAGTTGACATAGAGAAGTTAAATGTCATATATGGGCTGCAGGGTGCTTTTACTTCACCTGAATACAAGTCCAAAGTTTACGGCTTCACAGAGCACCAATATGTTCTGGCCTGTCTGCAGTTTAAAGGTACTGCAGTGTCACATGGAAGGGAAACGCGCGTGGTCATGTCGGAAAACGTACTTTTATATATTGGCTAAGTCACCTGTAAAGTGTGCCTAGTAAAACTATAGAGCTGGGCTCTTCTTATATAAAAGTGGGACATACTAGATACTAAGGGCATGTCCCCCCAGTGAACAGTTGAAAAAACGCTGTTTTCCACTGTGTTTTTAAACTACATTTTCTATGAGCAGTCCAATTTATGAATAAAAGGCTTTATTATGCATATTCACTTGGGACAAGATCAACCTTATTTTCCACTTGTCATTAAAAATCTAGTCGAATGTTGAAAGTAGATGTTTGACAGATTTAGTGGGCTTGTTACTTTAGATTTAGAAGCATATACTTTGTGCTGCCTGAGAGCCAACGGATTTAGAACTGGTTTGCCCAGTAGCCTTTTACAAAGCCAAAATACAAATCCCAGACTGGCTGTTAACGTCTCGTCTCCTGGCAGATATTGGACTTCTCTTTGAGAACATGTTATGTCAATTTGTTACATGAACAAATCACCCCGGCAGGGGTATCTCGGCACAAATGCCAGGATAACAAGCAGAAAGTAACTCAGTTAGAATAGGTTAGTCTTAAGTAATTTCCTGAATTGGAGATGATCCTTGCAAATTCGCATTTGAAGACGTAGCTTATTCCAATAAAAAGGGGCTAGGAAAGGAAACGACCTGCCCCCTGACCAGGACTTTCTGACCATAGGAACCGTGAGCAGAGCTTTGTCGCAAGATCTCAAACGTCTTGAGGGAGAGTAGCGAGTAAGCTTTGGAGATAGATATGTAGGCCCTTTACCAAATAGAGCTTTGAGAGTTAAGCAGCAGATCTTAACGATAGGTTGGAATGATGTTAGCAGTGGCCCCTTAGTAGTGATTAGCCATGTAGAAGAGGAGCAGGAACAGCTGGCAACACAAAGGGCAGCTTTCACTGCTGCTGCTTTTGAAGTGGCGACCTTAAATGGAGATCTCAGGAACTGAGGCCATTCATGCACAGGGCCACCCTACACTTTGTCTGTGCTCCCAGCAAGAGGGAAAATCAGTTCCATTAATGACAGCTGGAATGAAGCCTCATCTCCATCTTGGAGTGGCTGAAGGAGGGAAAAGAGACCTGTACCTAGAGGAAAGTAAAGGACATTTTTTGATGAGACTCTGGGCAGGTTCGCAATAAACTGAGAAAAAAGTGCTGTAAAAGGATATTACGTTTTTGCAAAAAATTTGCCAGGATTAGACACAATGAAATCTCTAGCCAGTGACTACTCCACTGGATAAGACTAGTTTTTAGCCTCCATCTCCTCAGCACATCCGTGGGCCAAGAAATAAATATCTGTAAAAAAAAGACTCTGCCTGTCTACTTTAAGAAAGAAGATCTATTGGACTCCTCGTGGCACCCACGGTCTGCAATTGCTTTCTAATGGTCAAGGGTTGGCCTCCTGTTGCTCCTACAGGATACAAAAGGCTCAATGGTTCCATGATTTGAAGAAGGCCCAGATGACCAGTTTGGATTAGACCCTCAGAGTGCCTTGGCAAGAGAGAGACCCACTGCCTAAAAGTCTGCGTTGAAGACATTTTTGGAGCTATCTGGCACTCAGCCATGTTTTTTACACCTCCGGATCATGATGAAGATTCCCAACAGAGTTTGCACCGTCAGCGGCCAAGATATCAAGGTTTGTTTGGCTCAGAGCTATTAGTCATGAAGAAAAAGGGTTCACCAGCAACTTGCAGTGAAAGTATCCATGTTCGTGGAGCCCTGTCTGGCTACCGCTTCCAACTCTGTCCTGCTGGAGAACTTTGAGAACCAAAAAGGTGACTGACTTGTTTAGGGATTGGCACAGTTCGCCATCCTACCAGATGGCGGAGGTCATAATCTCTGCTATCATGTAATATTTGAAGATGCGGGGAGAAAACACCCAAAGTGGGAGTATGTGTGTGAAAATCAAAACTAATGGTCCTGACACCCCGAGATTTATCACCTGGCATGTGGGGGATAAAGAACTGTGTGGCCAACAGTGTATGTTTTCACACCGGTAGCGTAGAGACAGCCGAGACTACGCTCTCTGAAAAATGGCAGTTCACCTGACTCTAAATAGAGTGGGTGGTGGGTTTTATGGCATATTTGTGGCAGAGAACCCTGTTCATCAAACTGTAAATAAGGTCCCAAGCCTGAAGGAAAACATTGGTCCAGAGCGAGATGGAAAATCTACCCCAGCAGTGAAGCAACCTCTGCACCAAACAAATCCTGCTTTGTCCCAATGCAGTTTTTGGTAGCAAGACTGAAGGCTTCAGCAGTAGTTCCACAATGGTGAAGCCACCTTTGAGGGGCTCTCATTTGTGTCGGCCTCCTGCTTGTCCAGGTGAAGTACTCTAAGAACTAAAGGTCTCAAGGTAATAGCATTGACCAGTGTGACTCGTTTGGATTACCTGACCCCCACTCCATTGCGATCAGTCTGAAATCACACCTAGGTCATGGTCAAACTTGAACTGTGACTTTCAATTCCAGCTTTGAGTTTTCTTGGTGCTTTTTGGCCTACAAATTAAAAACCCATATCCCCAGGGTCTCGTTATCTCCAGTTTCCTTTTTGCAATTTTGATCATTTTTCTGTATTTTTACTCATTAAATGTTCTTGATTTTTATAAATTGTCTTCGGAATTTTATTGTGTATGGCCCTTACTTTAATGGCGTTGGTACTGCTTTACCTTAGCATGCATTTCTCTGAGTAATCGCCTGCAGCTTCTGCTATTGTTACTTTTCACTAGTGATTAGCCGGCCCCTCAGTGCTGACTCAAGAGAGGTGTGATCAGTGCAGCCACACCTTGCGCAAAACCGGGGGGTGTTGGTAGCTGGCTGGGGTAGAGGGGAGTTTGGGGAGGGCTGTCCTATAAATAACTTATGGGTTTAAAAGCTACCTTTGCAGAGTTCTTTGTGTGTCAGATAGTTTTCAGGAAACAATAAAAATGTCGAGATAACTCTGTTGATTAATGTTCCTGCTGGAGAGATATGGTGTTTTGTCTATTGGCAGTTCTGACTCATTAAGTAGTGCAGATGATTAATATGTGTGCTGCAAAGAACGTGAACCATGCAGATCACAGAACTATATTTTATGTGGAAAGCTCAGTGGGTTACGGCTTTTGTCACAGAGATCCTTCAGTTACTTGAAGTTCATAAGATACAATCCTAATATAGCACAATGACCTGTGAACTGTTATCAAAGAGCTGCATGCAAACTGCAAGGATTAGGGTTGGGACCTTATGTTTTTTTCCTTGTCTCTCGTTATCCTAATGTTGCTAAAAATTGTCATTTTTGGTAGAAATACATTTCTATTTGTAAAGTCAACCCCAACCACTATGGTATGTTTTAAATCTAGAGTCTGTGCTACCAGACCAAACACTCTTAAAATGCACTGCCTACTAGTATTGATAACATGCGATTCCTAACCCTGTAATCCTCATTTTCTTGTGTTACATTTCCTATAGAGTATAGACTGATTTACACACTGATGGTTCACTGTCTCTGTATAAGGTGTGTGTGATGTAAAGTGCTTTGACACTTATACTGGAATGAGTAGCGCTATAAAACAAGTGAAATGCATGGAAGGAAGTTACTATGGAGTGATGAGAGGCACTGTTGGAGGGTGGTTGTGAAGAAATCCGTGGAGAAGGAGGTCATTTGAGAGGGCAAAAAAGATTGGCCACCAGTGCTGAACCCGGCCCTGCTGCCCCTTCGGCCTTGTTACCAGGGTTTGAACAGAGATTCTCTTAGAAATATGTTGTAACCAAACTAGAGTGGGTTTATTACGTTGGTAGGGACACACTTCTCCCGAATTAATAACCTAGTTTTTAAATCCAAATTTTCCCTAATCAGCTTCAATTTAGAGAACAGCTCAAAATTCAGGTGTTCCTAACTGTGATGTAAAAAAAAAATCCCTATATTGTGTGAATGATCGATCAGTTGATGGCTGCTACTTAGGTAGGAGGAAGAGTGAGTGACACAGAGATTCAGAGAGTCAGAGAAAAAAAAGAGAAAGATAGGGATGAAAAGGGGAGAAGAAGAGAGTGGCATAGATGAAGAGAGAAATAACGAGAGGTGAAGAGAGTGAGAAAGAAGAAATAGAAAAAGAGTGAGATGGGGTTAAGAAAGTGAAGTGCAAGGAGAGAACCAGAAAGGAAGAAAGAAAGTAAAGGTGGACATAGAGCGAAAGAGAATAACATACTGATACAGAGATGAGGAGAGAAAGAAAAAAGTTGGTCAGGGCATTAAAATGTGAAGATCAAAAGGGAAAGAGAAAGAGGCACTGAAAGAAAGTGACAGAGAGAGGAGCAGTCAAAGAGACAGAATAAGAAAACAAGGGAGGGAGAGAGAACGACCGCATGAGAGGTGAAAGTGAGAGGATGCAGAGAGAACACATTGTACAGAACAGAGTATAATCTCCATGAATGCCAATGTGCTAAAACCCATAGCCTGCACTAGCGAGCCAGGGCAGTCCAAGCCAATACAGAGATTAAGAAGGATTAATTAATTAAAGGTTTAGCAAACGCTGACTGTGGCACATCAGTACTTTATTATAGATGAGCAACCTCTAAATGCCTCTCTCATTCACAGATCTTGTATTCGCACATGCTGTGGCGCCCACACAAGCTTTAAGTAAGAGAGCAGTGTAACACACATGCTACTACAGTTACAAGCCATCCAACTACAGTGGTGTTCAATGTAAACGACACATTCAAGTGACATGCAGATCACTGCAGACTCTTTAGCTGTAAAGACTGACCCGATCTTTTATTTCTAATGGGTTATCACTGTGTATCTAGGTTCATCCACAGGTTGCATTGGCTCCCTGTGGACAAGCGTGTCCTCTTTAAGGTCCTATGCACGGCCCATAAAATCCTAGCCTCTCAGGGGCCCCCCATTCTGTCTGATTTGCTCCTTCCATACCTGCCCTCGCGGGTCCTGCGTTCAGCTAACCTCAATTTGGCTTGCGTCCCACGTGTTAAAAGAGCAAGAGCAGGAGGCCGCGTTTTCCGTACCAAAGCACCTGCTCTCTGGAATGCACTCCCTCTGTCTATGAGGATCATTCAGAACAATTGGGCTTTCAGGAAAGCCCTGAAGACCTGACTGTTCTCTGTTTGAACGCTCCTGTAGTCCTCGCTGCTTGTCTTTTTCGGCTGTCTTTTCTTGAGACTAGCGCTGGGACGCCCCATTGCTGGGGCAGCCATGCACTTTACAAATACTTTAACATAACATAACTTTGTGTGTGGGGTTGGGTGGTTATCCACAATGGGGTGTTTACTCCCGAATCGTTGACAAGCAGATAAGGAAAATTATGTTTTTAATTCAGAATGATGCCCATCCAGCCAGGACTTGGTGGGATACAAAGGAACCTCACATATCGCAAACAGCCATTGCAACAACCTTCCTGGAGGAGAAAGACTCACTGACTCGCAAATAGGATTTAGTACATTGAATAAACCACTTTTGCGTTCTCAAACCCCGAATACAAAAGTGTTGTGTATTTCAGGCCCCTAGACAGCAAGCTAGATCAGAAGTCATCTGGAAAGTGTGTACCAGTAGAGGGGGCTGGGGTTGCGTCAATGTGACATCTACTGGCCAGGTATTCAGGGAGTGGGGTCCGCGAAGGCCTGAACACTAAATCGCTGATTGCTAGCTGAATGAATACTTCCAGGCTTTGCGAATAAGTGAATAATAGAAAAATAACTTGACACTATTTAGTCATGTTTTCTGTCTTCACAGGCATCAACTTAAACCCACATCACATCTCTCTGAACAGCATGCTGGCTTAAGGTGTACAAGTCGGGTTGCATGCCTATTTCGATGTGGGAAATTGCAGTGGGTTGCCTTTGAAATCATCTCTCCATCTTCACATGAACGTTTTCTTTCATATTTGATGCCGATACAGTTCAAAGAAGTTAATTGTCTGAGTAATTAGGCTTTTGCTAAATTGCTATGCAAATACATTTGTATGGTGTGTACCAAATAGCCACATTTCCCTAGTGGCTCATTATTTGTACTGTTTTCCCTCCCTATACAGTGCATGCTTTCTATCTGGTTCTTGCATGACTTGTACTTTGCGGCTTCAACTCAGACAGCCACCTACGACGGCCACAGGAAAGGAGAAATATGTACCACTGTGGTCGATTCCCTTTGTCCCTCCCCCTTTGCGTGCATCCTGAAGTAAGCAAGAAATGCTGACTCTTTATTGGTCGAATGGCTCTGCTGTTCTGTCACAGGGGTAACGTTATCTGTGGTTTACCTCTTCTGTGTATTACTAATGTTTGGCAACTTCTTTCATTATATAAAAGCCAAACCCAATTCCATTGGCAGTTGCCAGTGCTTGTTTTATATAGAGACTGCGACTGCTGTTTTTCAGTTCTCTACGCCAGGCACGCAACACCCGTTGGGCTGAAAGGGCCTTAGCCATCGCCCCCGTCGGTCTCCTTGTCTGCAGTAGCCGGGGTTGGGCAGCTTGAGCTTCGAGGACACACGCAGTTCTTCAGCTGTCGTGGGCTGGGTAGGGGTGATGCCTCTGACGCATTTAAAGTACTTTGCAGGTCTTCAAAAGACCATGATATAGTGGGAATGACATCTTATTTGTAGGGGTGCATTATAGTCACACGTGTAGAGCGCACCCTAATATAATCTTTTGTCATATTAACGTGAAGTGTTAGAATCTTGAAATTTAATAACGTGAAACGTGATATCTTTAAGCCATTAAAGAATAACGCGAAGAATTGACGTCAAAAGTGAATGTAACTAGCAGAAAATATTAACATGAAGAAATGTGTGTTGGGTAATTAACAATCATTCATTCATTTAAAGTGTTTATTAATTTCGTTGTTTACATGTAGGTAGAAATATTAACTGAATGTGCCTTATTTTTCTATGCAATTTCGCAAAGCTCACATGTTGTTTCTTAGGTTAGCTGAATTTGTAGGCCTGAAATGCATTCTCCCTGGATGCTCTTGCTTTAGAATAAATAGTGAATTACATGTGTGCTGGTAAATTTTTCTTTCTCACGTTTTGTGTAAGGAGAGAAAAAGTTACATCATAGAGGGTCTAAATAGATAACGGAAGGACATTGCTTTTCACACAGGAGAAGGCATGGGAACCAAGGTCAAGTATATCAGAGGAGAAGAACACAGTTGTCCCAATGAAAGTCCCCTTTAGAATGTGTAGTAAGGAACCAGGAAACTGCAGGATGTCTTGAGTAGATTTATTGAAGGTTACATGGAAGAGGAGCTGGCTTGGGAGCAGCCAGCTCCAACAGACACCAACTCAAGAATACCTATGTACATTCCAAGGTAACTAAGCAGCAGGAGAACATTCTTAAAGGGACCAATACATTACAATGTAAGATATACATATAACTAGAGAATGCTTTAAGCAGAATAAACATTTCCTAACTAAACGGATTACTACATTACCTTCCCTTCTTCTAACAAAAAATAAAAAAATTAAAATAAATAATTTAATCTCTATACCTAACAGGTTTAACAACATTACGGGAACTCCTCCTGGCATTCCCTGGGACAGGTTCAGTCCCGAGCGAAAAACTAATACCATGATTGGGGAATACTTGTTGAGCAGGACAAGGAACTTTGGCAACCTTGCTTAAGTTCCACCAAAACCCGCCTTCAACTTGAATAGCATTCCCCACTATCTTAATAACCTTGCCAGGTGGACCAAATTTGCTTTCACCTTTATTAACATGAATAGATTTCTTGATTTTAACCATATCCCCAACTTTGAGGATAGAGGTCTTTGAACCCTTCCTAGTGTCAAAACATTCTTTCTGCTTGGCTTGCGTGAGAGAAACATTTCCTTTACCAATCGACATCAATTCTTGTACATTTGACTCAGCATTAATCCATTTAGACATCCACCCAGGACGAAAGGAAGTATTAGGCTTCCTTCCCCTCATCAATTCAAAGGGAGACACTTTGGTGGATGAATGTGGCGTGGTTCTGTAGAACCATATCATGCTCTTAAGGGATTTGACTATATCATGGTTGCTGGCTTTAGCCCATTTCACGCACTCCCCAATCACTCGATTCATCCTTTCCACGAGTCCATTTCCTTGAGGGTGATAAAGGGAACTTTTTATATGTTTTACACCAGAAACAGACAAAAACGATTCAAAATCCTTACTGACGAACTGTTTCCCATTGTCTGAAACAATTACTTCAGGAAAACCTTCTCTACACCAGACCTCGCTTAAAAAATCAATAATGCTTCTAGTGTCAGCTTCTCTAACCAGTTTGTACTCAGGCCACTTGGATGCATAGTCCACCAACACCAAAATAAATCTTGAATTCCCATTTAGCGTCATATAAGGTCCCATAACATCAACACCAAGTTTGGCCCAAGGACGGTCAGGACACTCAACAGGTATAAGAGGGGGAACAGAAGTTTTAAGGGACTTGTCTGAGGATTTGCAAATACAACAATCCTTTACAAACTCGTCGATATCTGAGTCCATTCCTGGCCACCAAAATGTGTCACGAATGCGACGCTTGGTGAACGAGGAACCCAAATGTCCTTCGTGAGCTCTAACAATAATTCCACCCCTGAATGAGTGCGGAGGAATGAGTTTGTCATTACGCAACAAAATACCATCTTCCAAAGAAATCTCGTCCTCAATCTTAGAAAAAGGTTGAAGTGAAGGAGGCAGAACCTTTTCTCTTGGCCACCCACTCCTAACAAAATTACACACATCTTGGAGTATACAGTCATTGGAAAATGCTACTCTCCATTCATCCTCAGAACAAAACTTGAGCTCAGGAATGTCCACACCAGCCACCAGACAATCCTCACAATCCTCTTCAATGAGGTCAGAAAAGAAAACTTCATCCTCTTGAAGATCTGTAGGAGGAAAGCGAGAGAGAAAGTCTGCTCTCCCATTCTTACCCCCAGAAATGTGTCTGATATCGAATTGATATTGCAACAACTTGGTAACCATTCGCATGATTCTGGGAGTGCAGCATTTACTCAGACTACCACCCAAGATATTGACAAGAGGCTTGTGATCAGTCTGAAGTAAAAAACGCTTTCCCCACACATATGGGCGAAACTTCTCAATTGCCCATGAGCAAGCCAACAACTCTTTCTCAATGACTGAGTATTGCAATTCAGGTGACCTCAGTACTCTAGATGCAAATCCTATTGTTTTCTCGACTCCATCCTCCACTTGTGTTAGGGTGGCACCTAACCCTACTTGACTGGCATCAACGGTTAAACAGCAAGGTAAACTGGGGTCAAAAGGTTTGAGTACAGCACTTTTTCTTAAGAGATTTTTGACTTCCTCAAATGCGGACACACATTCATCACTCCACACAAATCTTGTCCCCTTTTTAAGAAGATTGCTGATGGGGCGGACTATTGTGGCATAGTGGGGAATAAATCTTGAATAATATTCACAAAGCCCCAAAAGGGATTTGACTCCAGTTTTATCAATGGGAGTGGAGGCATTGGTGATGGCCTCCAGGAGACCAGGTCTAGGTTTAACACCATCTTGAGTCAGAATATGACCTAAGTATTCTACTTCGGTACAAAAGAATTTACATTTTTCTAATTTTAAAACAACTCCATGTTGCTGAAATAAACCTAATACATTGTGTAGAATGAGGTCATGTGAAGAAACATCCTAGGCAAAGAACAGTACATCGTCTTGAAAAACTAGCACTGCGTCAACTCCCCTAAGGATGTTCGACATCACCCTCTGAAATACCGATGCAGCCGATGCTAAGCCAAACGGCATGCGTCGATATTGAAACGTGCCTAGAGGGGACACAAACGCAGTGAGGTGGCGGGAATCCGGATGCAACTCAACCTGGTGATAGGCGCTGGCCAGGTCTAGTTTGGTGAAGAATTTTGCACCTTTGGTGGATGCAAACAGATCATTGATTTTCGGAAGAGGATGTGAGTCAACCCAGATCTCCTTATTAAGGGACCTTAAGTCAACACACACCCTGAGTTGACCACACCTCTTCCTAGCAACGACCAAAGGTGAAAGCCAAAGGGAGGACTCAGTTGGCTCTATAACACCTTTCTCAACCAGTTGACTCCTTCTCCAAGTCATCTCTGACACTATAGGGAACACCCCTGAGTTTGTGTTTCACGGGTAGAGACCCCTCTTTAACTATGATTCTGTGTTTAAAACCCTTAATTTTACCTAATTCAGAGCTGAAAACAGAAGGAAACTTCTCTTTAAGTATTTGGACCTCATCAGAACACCCAACAACAAGGACTTGCTCTTTGGTTCCAGGTCTAAGGATCATTCCGAAGAGTCCTTGGTGGAACCACCCTAATATGTTCAACCCCTTAACAGCTACGTAGATCTTCCCTTTTATTCTCCTACCTTTAAAGCACAACTCTTCTTCAAAGAAACCCAAAAGGTCAATTTTGCGACCTTCGTATGACACAGGTGTGCGATCCGGGGGAAGAAGAGCTTGAGTACCTATCCAAGTTTCATCAAAAAGTTTTTGGGTGATCATGGTTATTTTGGCACCAGAGTCAACTAAGAGTTTGATACACTTGTTTCCTACAGTGATATCAACAACAGGGTCAACGCAGGATTTGGGATCACCTTCAATGACATTACCTTCAGTATAATCAGAAACAACAGAGACTACTTCAGAGTCAGAGGAGGACTCAGAGTCAACTATACACACAGTAGGTTTCTTATAACTCTTTTGTCCCTTTAACTTTAAACAGACTTTTGCAAAATGCCCCACTTTTTTACAATAGTTGCAGGTGACGTTGGAAGCAGGACACCGTGATCCCTTAGAATGAGGTGGGTTACCACATCTTAAGCATACAGTGGGCTCAATATTATTTGATATACCATATTTAGTAGACTTGTTGAAACTATTTGAATTGCTTCTAAAAGTTTTTTTGACAGACTTACCAGATGAATTGAGGTTAATGGCATTAATAGGTTCTACAACTTTTTCCTCTAATTCTTTTAGAGAAACCATAGAAATTTCTATACTCTTGGCTAATTTAATAGTATCATCTAAGGACGGATCCCCCATGGTAAGTAATTTCTGTCTAATATTTTTGTCCCTACAATGACACACAAATTGGTCTCTGATGAGTTGGTCTGTAAAGTTTTCAAACCTACAGTCTGCTCCCAACCTGCGCAAAACAGAAATATATGAATCAACATCTTCACATTCAGATTGCTTCCTCTTAAAAAATTTATGCCTGAGAACCATAAGGCTTGGCTGCTTGTCAAAGCGAAGTTTGAGTTTTTGTACAGTTTCACTGTATTCATCGTTCGGTGCGCCTTCAATTTGAGGTAGATCTGGTAAATGCTTGAAGACAGACCTCCCCTCAAAACCTAGAGAATGTAAGAGTAAACATTTCTTTCTATCTGCGCTGAACCTGGATGCGCCTATGGCTCCTAAATAGGTTTCAAAGGCGTCATGCCAAACCTCCCATCTGATTGCTGGTTCTCCAGGAGTGTCGAAAAATGGTGGAGGAGGATTGACTGACTGCAGGGTACACATGGTAAGTGTAAAAAAAACGAAGAGGAAGCTGTGAAATAGCTCGAATTATAGTTTTAAAACCAAGTGTACATAAAAAGATGTGTGAGAATCACCATAAAATGCACACTGAATAGAAGTTGCGTTGAAGCGTGGAAATGTTGAAGCGCTGAGTAGGTGTGTATATCACCGTGTGAAATACACAAATAAAGAAGCCAGGTGTGTGTGTCACCGTAGAATGCACACAGGATAAAAAAGAAGGTGTGTGTGTATCATACGCTAACACACAATGTGAAGAGAACGAGCTGTGTGTACCAGCGATGTCAACTACATCTTGAAGAAATAACCATAATCTTTAATATGTGAGGAGACAAGCTGTGCGCATCAGCGTTGAAATTTGCGGTCTGTGCGCGATGTAAGTATTAAGCGTGAACAACAAATGTGTTCAAATGCGTGGAGATAAGCTGTGCGCATCAGCGTTGAAGATTACGATGTGTGCGCAACATCGGGTAGTGTGGTTGCGTGGTTGCCAGGAAACCGAACACGCTTGGAGGAACAAAAGCCGTATTGGCAGTCATGCGCAGACGTGGACGAAGACGTCACAGCATCGAGCCAGACGGATAGAGTGTCTTCACACACTCATAGGCCCCTGCACGCACGCAATCAAGACGTGCTGACGCAAACAAGACGTGCTGGTGGTGACAAGGACGAGGAGAGAGCTCGTGCAAGGATGGCAGCGCTCCACGAGCAGAACACAGAGAATGCCAGGTAACGGAATGCACAGTGGAGCGAGGCACAGTTTGAAAGATGCGCAGGCAGCGCGCAATGGCGCAGCAGCGATAGAAAGACCAAAAATAAACCTCACAGGGCTCGAGACAAGGCCTTTAGCAGTAAATAAAAGTCGTGAGCAGTAAAGTCAAGTGGTGGAGAAACACCACGAAAACACCACGGAGTCGTTGAATAAAAAAACGTAGTAAATGAAATAAAAACTCCCTACCGTTGGCTGGGTAGAATTAGTGGTAGTCTGTTGTCGGCCAGAAGGCGGGTCAGGGAGGGTGGAGTAACACGTGGTGAGCTAGCTCAGAGTCCTTGTCAGTTGTAGGAGGCTGGATGCTGGAGGTGTCTTGAAAGTGGTGGTAGAATTCTTCTCAAAAAGGAAGAAACTTGCACGCTGGGTGGTCCATGTAACCAGGATCGTCGCCAATCAAATGTAGTAAGGAACCAGGAAACTGCAGGATGTCTTGAGTAGATTTATTGAAGGTTACATGGAAGAGGAGCTGGCTTGGGAGCAGCCAGCTCCAACAGACACCAACTCAAGAATACCTATGTACATTCCAAGGTAACTAAGCAGCAGGAGAACATTCTTAAAGGGACCAATACATTACAATGTAAGATATACATATAACTAGAGAATGCTTTAAGCAGAATAAACATTTCCTAACTAAACGGATTACTACAGAATGGTACCCAGAGCGGATGGTGTGACCTGAAAGGGATTCTGGGAAATTTCACATTGATATTGGATTGTTGGGAGTAGGGAAAGCACTCACTTCTCTTCCTGCCTTCGGAGAGAGAACACCTTAGAACAAGCTCTCTCTCAATAGCTTTATGCTATCTGACCCATCAATGGTGGAGAGACTTCCTAGGAAGACTCCACATACTGACACCTTTTATTCCTTACCCTGAGGATGCTTAGGTAGCGGTGTCATCTCAGAGTTAGCGTAGGGAAAGATTAATGCTTTTAAACTCATCAGCCCTCGATGCTGGGAAATTTGGACACAAACTTTCTGATCCTCTGCATTTTATTCCTTGAATTATTTGTTTCGTTTATGCTGCATCGATTACACTGGATGTGCAGATTTGGCTTTATGCTAATCCTGATGTATTTTTACACTCTCGTCTTAAGGTATCTTTATGTTCAGTTATTTTTGGCTTTGTAATAAACTAATTAACTTAAGGTAGTTGTCTGTGGTTACTCGGTGTCCAAAGAATTTCTTGTTGAACTGACTTGGCAATAATAAAAAAAAAAGTCCACTCTACGCTTATGTGCTGCTAAAAAGAACCATCGGATTGTGATTCTAGAGTAGATCCAGATTTATGGGCCTGGCCTTTTCAACCATTTATAAGTTAACGAGTCTTTTGTGTGCTTTCATTTCATCCTATGCGCACTGCTGTCCCCACTCTTGTAAAAGGACTGTTGCTGCCACAGTGGGTAAATATATTCACAGACCACTGGAATTATGCAGAAGGTAAAGACCAAGGTATGCAGCAAAAAAAAACGTAAATTATGCTGCCTAATGCAGCACATTTTTTACAGCATTTCTTCATTATTTTGTCATTTCTACACGTTACCACTGTCTGGACAAAGGTTTCAAATGATTAGTTTCAGATTAACATCTAAACAAAGCAAGAAGCAATTAACAATGACCAGTCAATATTTGCGAAAGACGGCAGTATGCATTGCTGCTTTTTTAAGTAACTTTTGATCCAATTGAGCTAGAAACAAACATTTGTTTTCTTAAATCTGGAGATTATGCAGCAGTTGATAGGTTATGTGGCCAATTCGGCAAATCCATATTTATTTGGAAAATGCCTCAGCAGCAGAATTGCAGAATAATCCAGTGGCCCTAAATATATTTCAGGAAAAATACAGAGGTAGGCTAGCAGAAAAATAAATAGGAAGTGCCAAGCCAGATCTCAACAAATTATCTGGCTTTCCTCTAAGCGCTATAACACAAGCAGAACACTCTGCATGGTATGTAAATAGTTGTGTGCTAAAGACTCGAAAAAAACAAAAACTATGGGGCATATTAGCAAGACCCACGTTAAAATTATCGCCGTTTTAGCGGCAGGAAACTGCCGCTAAAACGGCGATAATGGGCTTGCTAATATGCGTTATAGAATTCCAATAGAAGCCCAGGTTAGATGTGCAGGACATCTAACCTGGGCTTCTATTGGAAATCCATAACGCATATTAGCGAGCCCATTATCGCCGTTTTAGCGGCAGTAAAACGGCGATAATTTTAACGTGGGTCTTGCTAATATGCCCCCATATTTCTTTAATGTGAAAGTGTTTCACTCCAGAACACTAGAAAAAAATTGCTGCATTAAATGACATTTATCCATTTACCAGACGTCTTAGGGCAGATTTAGTAACATTATGCTCTGGGTTTGCAAATGTTTATCTGAAATTTACTTTCCAGAGCAAAACTTGTTTTGTGCTGCAAAGCTGCCTGAAAGTAATGTAAACCAGTGCTTTGCTCGGTTTTACTTTACGTCAAGGAGGCTTTCAATGGGTGGTGCAAGGGTGTTCAATGTTTTTTGATGTAAAGTCCCATCTATTAACAATGGTAGAGAGGGGTTTGCAACAAAAAAGAACTCCTCTTTGAGGCAGGTGTTAAAAAGGAGAAAATGTTTTTATTTCTCCAAACACTTCTGACTTTTCATGTGTGCTGCACTGTGTAGCACGGACCTAAAGTGGGAAACGTTTTAAAGTTTGTCTAGGTATTGTATTGTTAACTGGAATGGTACCCTACCAGTGCCAAACCTATGCTAGCCATCACACGCACCCTAGCACTGTTGTGCAAAAGTGTGCATGTGTGTGGTGCAAGGCAGCTTGATTGTGCATCAACACTATGTAAAGAGCAGAACAGCGCCATATCTTAATAGATATTGCACTGTCCTGCTCTCTTACTCTCACACAATGCAGTGCAGCAACTTTGGTTGCTGAGTTGCTTGAGTTTTTGGTAAATCTACCCCATAGTTTCTAAACATAAACCTAGAAACAATAAGGTCTTCAATGACAATGTTTTTAGAGGACCAAGATACAAGCAAGTTATCATGTGAACCCAGCTAGGGATTTAATAACATATGGAGCAACATTAAAGGCTATAGAAACATATAAATATATATATACACATATACACATATACATACATATTTATATACATACATATATACATATACATACTATATACATATATATATATATATATATATATATATATATATATATATATATATATTTATACAATAAGGTCTTCAATGACAATGTTTTTAGAGAACCAAGATACAGGTAAGTTATCATGTGAACCCAGCTAGGGATTTAATAACATATGGAGCAACATTAAAGGCTATAGAAACATATAAATATATATATACACATATACATACATACATATATATATACATACATATATACATACATATATACATAAATACATACATACATATATATATATATATATATATATATATATATATATATATATATATATATATATATATATATATATATTCCAGCAATAACCTTCAACTCCACAGAAAAGAAGGGCGCCGCACACCGGATTGCAGGAAACTTCAGCACTTTATTACGTTCGGTAACAGCTTGCTTCCAAATCTAACGCGTTTCACCCCAAATACTCGGCTGAGCTTCCTCGTGCAATCCGGTGTGCGGCGCCCTTCTTTTCTGTGGAGTTGAAGGTTATTGCTGGAATGTAAATGGGGTGTTCCGCCCCCATGCGCTGAGGCCGCCCTGGTGTGGTCGGGCTTCTAGCGGCTACAAGTTTGGGATGGATATATATATATATGATTTTAGTAGAGCAAACATCCTAAACTGAGGTTTTTTTAAGGTACTCTCAAATGTGATGACAATCGAAAAGTAGGCACAATGAAATAAGGTAACTGCCTAGGGTCTCACAATTGTGTCAAGCAGGACTTTTTGGTCCCAAGTATCCTGATTTCACATTGCACAATTTAACCACTAGATGAAAGGAAAGAGGGCTTGGTGATTGACATAAGAGGATGGGCGAGAGAACCCACATCAAGACTTTGCTTGTTTTCGGCTAGAGGTTCCAAGAATACATCTTACTGAGTCAGAGCTCAGCATCTGCCTCTGGCCTTCAGTGGCTCGCCCACCTCAAGAAACGTAACTTTAGGTATGTCAAAATGGCTGACACTAAGTCGCAAGATCAGCTGATAATTTATTTTTTCCACCCTTAGGGCTTTATTACGAGTCTGCTGGTCCCCAGACCGCCAGACTCGCAGGGGGAGCTGCAGTGGCAGTCTTCCGACCACCCTATCAGGGGCGGCTCCTCCGCTAAGGCACTGCTCTCAGAGTAGGAAAAATAAAATGATAACGTAGTTATTATCATTTTATTTTTCGTAGGTTCAGGGCTGGGTTAAGGCGAGGCGGCGCTGGCGACACAGGGGGAGGAGTGGTTTGTTCACACTATGTGCACATGACTGCTTGGCCGGCTGTCTGGAACCAGCCAAACAGTCATGCACACTTAGCATGTTCCCCACCAGGCTCTATTATACAGCCTTTTGAGTAACATGCCCAGGCTCCCATTCCCCGTCTGAGCACCGAACCACGGCTTAGGGGAGCCTGGGAGCCCCGGTGCTTCCTGGTTCTGGGTCGAAGCAATGGAGGAGAGACGGCAGCCGGCGGCTGTGAGGACATAGGTAAATGTTTTCTATTTTTTATAATTTGTACCCCCTGCCCCGCCACCCCAGTTCCCTGCCAGCTGATACTGCGCCCTATTAGGACCAGGGCGGTCGGGCCACCCTGGGACCACCACAGCTGCCTTGGATCAGGGATCCCTGGTGGTGGCATGGCAGCCTTCAGGCCGAATATGCTTGGCGGGGCCACTGCGGCCCGCCAAGCATATTATGAGTTTACTCACTGCCAAACTTTCATGGCGGTGCGACCGCCATGAAAAGTGTGGCTGTGAGGACACAAAGGGGGCCCTACAGGGCTCCCTGGTGCCTCAAGCCATGTGGATGTACACAGGAGGGCACAACATGTGCCCCCCTGTGTGCATGCACACCAGTACCTGCATGATATGGACTGCAGCAGTCCATGCCGTGCAGGTACTGCCTTTGATGTTCCCATTGCGGTGCCTATTTCATAGGCACCGTCGTGGGACCATCAAAGAAAAGCGCACCAGACAGGAGAAATCTCCTAATCTGGCGGGCATTTCAAACATGGGTTTGATGGTGCGCGGCGGTCCCGCACCGCCAAACTCATAATAAGGCCTTGAGTCTCGTTTTGATTTCACAATAATCCTAGTTTAAATTACACCTGAAACCTCCCTTGTCAGCCATCAATGACATTGTGAGTTACTTAGAGTGTCTGGGGATATGTTGTCCTGCATTCACATAGCTCACACTCCTCACCCTACACTTAAAAAAGTTTAAAACTCACCCTGAATTCAAAAAGGCACTACCCTTACCCAGCTCACCCTCCACTCATAAGGACACACTGGTGACCCAGCTGTCACATAGGCACACCACTCACTATACACTCATATAGGCACACCTTTCATTCAACACTCACACCAATCACCCTCACGCAGCACTTACATGGGCACACCTCTCATATAGCACATATTAAATTACCCAACACCCAATCATGCATAAATGTCTACAAACACACCCACAGAATATCTGCTCCTACCATAGTACTAGCTGCCTATTCAATACCATCTGCAACTACAGAGCCTGTGCAAGAGGCAAGAGTGTGCTGAGGATGTGGGATGGAACAGGAAGTGCATTTGGGCTTAGGCTGCGGGGGCTTGTGTGGGAGGTCAGATCAGTCTCAGGGGCCAATTTATATCTTGGCAGTATGTCTAATCCATCTCAATGTCAGCGGAGTATATATACCACCAAGATAACGGTCCGCATTTACATGCAGACCATAGGTTTAATCACACCAGACAGGTCCGCAGAGTAAGGGCCATCAAAGGCAGGCCTGCAATTCCGCCCTGCTAATTTAGATGGGTGGATTTACTGGTTGGTTTCACGGCCCCTCACTGCCAAGAAAACCTCAGTGGTAAGAGGCAGTGAATACTCCTAAATGCGCCATTCGCCACTGGAGAGGACTCCCATGGCAAGGGCAGCATTGTCTTTTTTATTTTCCCATTTTGGGATTTTTTTCCTGAAAATAGAAAAAGAAGACTGTTTGGTGCAGGGTTCCGTCATGCTGACGGAGCCCTGCACTGTACTCTCCCATAACTCTTCCATCTTGGTGGTCATTTATAAATCAGGCGGGCGGTCCCTCCACCAGGTCAACAGAGGGATTTACATCCTCACCATGATGGAACAATGGGCCAGGGTTTAAATTGGCCCATAAGACTGTGGTGATGAGCTGGGAAGGAGTGGTGAAATGGTACAGGAGCGGAAATGAGGCAAAGGTGAAGGAGTGGGAGAGGTAGCAAACACAACAGTCTTAAAGTGAAGCACCTCATCTCAGGCTGTGGGCTGGTGCAAGAATTGTGTGGGGATTACAGGCTAAGGGTGCAGTGTGGGTGGGCACAGACTGTAGATGGACTTGTTGGTTCTGCACCTGAGTCCCGTTGACCCTCGTTATAGATGCTCTGATTTGAAGAGGTGGGGGGATGGAATCACCTGTAGCCAGACCTGTTTTCTCCGCTTCTGAAGTCCAATTGTAGACCGGCATTTGTGTCCCATAGGGCTGCATAGTGGAAGTGCTCCTGGAGGGGAGACTGAGCTGAGCCTGTTGGGGCTGGTGTGGGACACCGGAGTTGGTTGTGGAGGAGCTGGTGCAGTTGGGGAGAGTGACCTGAAGCTGTGGGTTGGTGTTTGAGAGTGGGATTGGCTGGAGACTTTTAGGGGCTGGACCACAGGATATGACTGCAACAAACAGACAGCACATCTATTGGAGGGCCAGAAAGGGTGGGTGTGTTTTCTGCATGTCACAATCACATATGGGGTAGAGAAAACAAACATGCTTGACCCTCCAGGTCAGAGGGCAGGTCCAGGATTTCAGTAATGTCAAGGGACAGCATGGGCCTCTGCACACAATATTAGCATGAGGCTAGGGCAAAAATCAAAATCTGGGAAACTAGATACTCATGGTCAGGCACTTAGGATTGGGCAACATGACTGTATACCTTACGGAGCGAATAAAGTTAACAAACCACGAGACCTGATGTCTACCTTGCTTTAGGGAAACCTCCATGTCATGGAGAGTTGAGTTGCAGCCTGGAGAGCTGACAGTAGCCAAGAGCCTGTATCATGGGAAAGGATATCTGAATAGGGAGAACTGTTAAGGGCCCTGTGGAACTGATGAGGGACCTAAAGGTCACAAACAACAGCCCTCACAGAAGACTTCAGAGGAAAAAGGATCATCCAACGGCAGTACCTGAAGTGGTAGTACCTTGGGACATCTTGGTTACTTGGCAACACAGCAAAGGGCCTCCTCAACACTGATCCTTGCTGTTTGCAAGGCACACCTGAATTATTTCCCTCCGACCAATGTCAATCTTCCTCATTGTCTTCTCACTATTCAACCACACTTCAAGCAGCACAGTTCAGTTCACCAGATAACAAAACACGAAAACAACTACAGCCAGTCACCTTTAACCTCGAGACCACTTTTGATTTCAATGATGCAAACACTTGCAGACCAGCCAAATCACCAGCAGACCCATGCTCTCTTGAATAGCTCTTTAGCCAATCAAGCCGGAACTGGTAAAACTGGTAAAAACTCAGTGAATACAGGTATCTTCCTAAAGGAACTCTGGATGTCTTATATAAAACCCTCATTAAAACAAACATGCCTTGAAACAAGAGATCTTTTACACTTCTGTTTTAGTCGGAAAGACAGAAAGATTTGCTTTTAGATAACTATCTGCATTGGAGTATGAGCATGCTTATTATGTGAACTCTCCCTTGCCTTTGATTCTGTTCATCATCCCCAGCTTATACAGCGACTTGAAAACATTAGAGTGCAGGGAGCAAACTGAAGCCGATTGCATCTTTTCTATCAGTCAGATCATCATCTCACTTTATCCCTTCGGGTCAGCTCCATTCAATTCACAACTAATGTACCTAACAGTTCTATCTCCTCTATAACGCTTGCCTTGGCTCTCCACTGGACCTAATCTCCTCCTTCAGTTTCAACTGTTACTATTATCCAGATAGTACACAAAGCATATTTAAGTATGAAAACCCACAGTGCTTAATTTGTAAAATATGAAGTGCAGGAGCTCAAATGTTTGTCGGAGGCCACACCTACTTTTCTACGGTTCCACCCACTTCCTCCACTGGCTCCACCCACTTACTCTATTAGCTCCACCCACATCAACTGGCACTGCTAAAAGTTGGATGAAATACCCGATCTGAATTTCAGCAAGGAGCCTTCCTCAAAGTATGCTTTTGATTGGGGTTCCCCTGTCCTGTGAAATTTTTTAAAAGATTAAATCAAAAGTGCATTTAAAGCACAATTTTGGAATACATTAGCTAAAATCACTAATGCATTGAAAAGGGACAATTCCAGTGCTCTATGTGCTGATTTAGGGAAAGGACAATACTGAAGTATGGCATTTTTAACAGAGTCTATGAGTTCAAAGATACACTTTTACGTAGCTTATGTGACAAAATAAACCAAAATGTTCTGAAAACACTCTAAACAGATAAACAAAGGCACCCAGGCTAGAAAGCATGGAAACGTCACACAAAGGCACCCATGCCAGAAAGTACGAAAATGCCAAACAAAGGCACCCAAGCCAGTGTTGCTGAAACCATTTTCAGAGTGTTGGTGCTGCCCTCAAAGTTACATCACTGAAGAAGTCAAGATTGTGAAAAATCCAAACATCACACTAAGAACAAACATTGCAAATGAGCCTTGCCCATTCCGGCGGAAGTGGTGAGGGTGTGGTTAGGCATGTTGCAGTGGAGCATTTTGAAGACCAGTGCTTGTTGTGTGGTGTTGGTGAACTGTATGAACCAAATCTTTCCACAATCCTAAACTCACCAACCCCAAGTGCCTCAACTTCCTGCTCTATCCAGTGCTGTGGTAGAATTTCTGCTTATCGACTGATGCTTTGGACAGTTGAGTAGCTACCAAACATCACTAGTTGTTAATGATATGATTGTAGGCATAGCTCTATGAAGCAGCAGTAATGATTCAAGATAGCTCGATGTAGGACTCTGAAGCAAAGCTTGTTCTGTGATGAAGACGGGTTGTACAGAGGGGATCCAACTCCTGCCGTCGCATCCGGTATGTTTGGTACCTCCAGGGATGGCACTTTAACTTAAGGCAATCTCAGGAATGGGCTGGCGAGGTGAGCTGGCCTCCCTCGAAATAGGGAAAACTCAGACTTTCCCAGATCCGAAAAGCAGACCTGTGCCTTGGGTCAAGACTTCAAGGGCACTTTGCAGGCAGCATGTAGGCCTGTATTTAATGGTAAGAGTGAAACTGCAAGCTAGCCCGAGCCTATCCCAGAGATGCTTGTGCTGGTAGGGATTCTTTGTTGAGCTTCCTGCAACAGCTGTGTGTTGTAGCTACAACCAGGTGTGTATTTAAGAGGGATAACTTTACATCTATGTTCTGGCTTGAACACCTGTGCAGACTTCTTTAACATATCAAATTTACACATTTGAAAAAGAAACTTCAATGTAATGACTTTCGGGAGTAAAAATCGGAGACCTAAAGTATTATAGATATTTTGGACTCCGGTTTTGTTGCAGGCCACGCGAGAGAAATATTTTTTCTCCGGAGTAAAATGGAGTACATTTTCACCATAACCTTGTCCTAAATATTACAAACATCGCTCAAAGGTGTTGAACAATCACGGACGTGGAACGCCCTGTTTGGGAGCATAATGTAGCGGATGCTTTAATAAAGGGTGATGATTCAGCTCAAAACGTATGATTCAGACAATCTTGATGCACAAATGGGTGCAATGTCTGATATTTATATGTTTCTAATCTCTCGTCTTCATTGCTTGATTTTGCTCGCCAGAAAGTGTCATTCATAGTCAGTACTACTGGTTCATAGTCGTTGAAATGTCACTCATAATTACACTGAATTGACTGAAATTATGAAAATGGCACTCATAGGAATCTGAAACCTTGGCAGCTATGCGGCGGGTATCAGTGTCACTGGGCGAAGGGTGCTCTGCAACGAGAGCAGAAGGACTTCACTACCTGGCAAATGAAACTCTCCACTGCGAGCCCTGCTGCCAAGAGAAGAGCACTTCCTTCCAAGCTTGGCTGTTCCCTATTCACTCATCCAGCCTCTGCTGCGAGGTAACCAAGCTGCTTCCTGGACCAGAGATTGTATCCTGCTGCCAATGTCTATACTTGCTGCTATAGCCCCCCCCCCACCCGAGTTAATGTTGCTGCTAAAGGCCTAACTCACAGGCCTATAAGGGAGAGGGCGGCCCTTTAATAAGTGGTATTGACATAATAAACTGGAGCTAAAAGTCTTCCAAGGCAGTGCAAGCAGGAACCTCAATCCGTTGGTCTAAAGACCCCACAAATTATTTGGCTGTGGCAGGGCAGTGGTTCATGCCAAACTACATTCACCTGCTACAGCCCCCAGGACCCTGATATTTTACTGGCCTTATCACTTTGGACAGCAGGCGACAAGCAACCCTTTTAAACGAAGGCGGCTGCTTACTAGTGGGTTCGAGAGTGAGAACGTCATCCAGACCTCCAAAGTCATGCTAGAAGCCTCATATTAGGATGGCTGCAGCCTGCAGCAAACACTGGTGTTGATATCCCCATATAGGCCAGTGCTGGGACCCTATGTGAACCCTCGAAAAGCCTGTACAAAGCAAAGCTTGTAGTGACGTGTTCACGTAGGCCAGTGAGGGTGTTGGGTAGTCTTTATGTCCCGACTCCTGGTCTCCCCCAAGCTATCCACCCTCTTATGCAGTTCAGAAACTAGGCTCTGGGCCATTTTGTTTCCATGCTCACTGTTCTTGGTGTATTTTATTCAGGCCAGGCTTGAAGTTTAATGTGGGAGCACACCCTTGAGAGTCAGTGCTGCACTGGCGGAAAGACTGTATGTTTCCCTTAGTGCATCTACATCTGCAGGATGTCGTACTGCTGCAGTAATCCCAGATACCCACTACAAGCTCTGGGTTGCAGTCTCCATCGCAGCCCAGTGTATAATCTCTTCCTAGTGTTTAGTCCTTAATGTCTGCGCCAGGGGGTCCTGGAGCAGCAGAGTGCGCCCACCTTTGACAGAGGAGACCAGCAGTAGCATGGCTGCGTCGGACACTGCCCCACGCGGTGCAGACTCCTTGGGGCAGATTTACAAGCCCCTTGCGCCACTTTTGCGTCACTTTTCCCATGTTAAAAGTGACGCAAAAGTGGCGCAAGAGGCTTGTAAATCTGCCCCCTTGTACGTTGGCGATACTGAAACCTCGCCAAAGGGTCTGCACGAAGAAACTACTGCCTCGGTCCACACTGGGATCACAGGTAGTTCAATTTTCTTGTAAATTGGTTTTCAAGAAAGCCTGATAAATGCGTAACATGTCTGAAAGGTTGTCTGTCTCTTTGTTGGTTTGGGGGGAGGGATTGTTTATTTCTTGGTTTATTTCTGCAATAAGGTAGTTTCACATTCTTCTGCACGAAGCCAAATTACCAAGCACCCCTGTCCCTTAGTAAAGTACAGTTTCAAAACTGAACACTTTAACGAAAGAACACTTTTTAACGCAAGTGTGGAAGTGGAGCTCTCCAGTTTTAATGGCTTACTTGCGAGTAGCCGTTCCGGTTCGGCCTTTATATTTTAGAACATGTTGCCTTGTTTTAACCCATTATAACATAAGTACTACAAACCCTAGAATGCAAATGGATGTTTGTAATAATTATCCAGCCATCCCCTTCAAGTACACCACTACCATCATGGCAACAGACAGAGTCCCTGGGAGCACTGAGCTGAGAAAGAAGCACAGAAAATTAACCCCTTTGCAGGCCAGACGTGGTGAGGAACCAATTTTGGGGCAGATTTACAAGGCCCTTGCGCCACTTTTGCGTCATTTTTAACATGGGAAAAGTGACGCAAAAATGGCGCAAGGGGCTTGTAAATCTGCCCCTTTGTTTTTTGGGAGCCTTCCCCAGCAAGAATCTGCTGGTTACTCAGATCTAGGGCTGCCACAGCCTTACTGGACAAGAGTTAGGAATATTTACCAACTCTACTCAAGTGTGCAAGCAATTTTTAGCTCAGCATGTTTTCCTGAGACGATAGAGAGTCTGCCTTGAGACACAGCAAGTTCCAAAACCAACCACTGAAGCCAATAAATATTTAAATTAAGGGATAAGTTAGCTACCAGGGATGGGATCGGAGAAGACAGTGCAGTCACAGCACATGTATGGAGTAAGAGAGGGGCACCAGTGTAAAAAGATTGTAAAGCAGAGGGACGATAGAAGAAAGAGAATCTTTTATAGATACTCATATTATGTTACTTTAGGGGAATGGTCCACGGTAAGTAAAACTACAAAAAAAGAAATATATACAGCGAGAGAGGTAGAGAAAAGAGAGAGTCAGTGAATAAGAATGAGAGGAAGGCGGGAGGAATCCGGTGAGGAATAGAGGGAAGTATAGAGAAATAGAGAGAGAAACACACAGAGAATGGAGAGAGTCATACAGTGAGGCACAGAGAGTGAGTGAGGGAGGGTAACTAAAGGACAAAAAATATATTTCCTGACCAGATCCCATATATGGGTTGCTAATAACTTCTTGAAGTTGTAAACCATTAAAATAGAAATTCTGCTTGGCACCAAAAAATCGGATATTTGGAATAAGGTAGTGTGGCCCCAGATCATGCGTCCTGTGCTAAATCGGTCATTAGAAAGCGAGGTTACCAAAGTTTCAAGTTTCTGCTTACCCCATCTGAAAACACCTAAAATGCGTCTTCCCTGGCCTGATCCCAGGTGGTGTCATATCCATGTGGCAACGTGGGATGCACCGCTGCACAATGTCGGAACGCAATCAATTGTATTTTCAATTGTGAAGGTTAAACTGCATCATGGATTTTGCCATTTCAAAACAGTAAACTGTTTAGAGGAGCAGGAGCCTGGAGGATACTTCAGGCCCAGGGCAGTGGCCGGGCAGGGCCTTTAACTTAACCCCGGCAGGGCCCTTCATCATGATATATGTGACTGTACGGCCGGCGGCTGCTACTAGGCCAGGCAGAGGCAGTGGCGCAGCATCATCATCACCGTCACGCCACCACGCAAAAAAAAAGCAGCGTTGGTTTGGCAATGGGCATGGCTACCAGTACTTGGTTATGGTTATTACGGTTACGTGGTGGGCCGGGGCACTGCCTTAACTAACTGATACATATAGCCTTGAAGCAGCAAACTATTTAGGAGAGCGGGAGTCTGGAGGAAACTTCAGGTGCCGGGCAGGACCTTTAACTTAACCTCGGCCGGGCCCTTCATCGTGATATATGAGACTGTACGGCCGGCGGCCGCTACTAGGCCAGGCAGAGGCAGTGGCGCAGCCGCGCAGCATCATCAAATCACCGTCACATCACCATGCTAAAAAAAAAAAGCAGCGTTGGTTTGGTAATGGGCATGGCTACTGGTACTTACGGTTACGTGGTGGCCGGGGCACTGCCTTAATTCACTGATATATGCCTGCTGCTGCCTCCCCTCAACATTGTCGGGCTCACTTGAATGCTGCTGATGACTCGTGGGGTGCGGGTGTGCCGGGGCGTGGCAATCTGTAATCTGCGCACGCTGCTTGGCTGCCGCACAGACCCTACACCTGCAGAACCAAATGCAGCCCAAATTGCCCAATCAGTGCCCCGCCCACCGGCAACACTGAACTAGGGGCCGCCAAAGCAGTAATGAAATCAGAATCTTCTTGGCTCAGGCTCTCACAGCCGCAACACTTTTTACAGGGACTCGGGAGACGAGAACAACACTCTGCGCCGAGTCAGTGAGGTAAATATCAATCATCAATATCTTATGAGACGTCACGTGCAGCAGACGCGTGTAGAACCGGCCCTGACAAATTAAGCACTGAAAACCCATCCGACTTTAACTCATACTTAAATGAATATTGCCTCAAGCGGTCAAATAAAGGATTATCTCTAGTCACAGCAAAATAAACAGGTCACAAATCAAAATATTCATATGTGCAAATGAATCAAACATCACCCAAGAACAATATGGCCTCAGCAACCAGGGGCACCATCAAACAACTGAGCCCAAGTGAGGAATCTAGGGTTAACTATGGGCTCCAATCTTTCAGCTCCAATCAGATTGTCCAATAAGCTAAAAATATATCTCTGCCCACATTGCTTGAAATGCTTGACTCGCATTACTTGCTGGGAGTGTTGTTCCCCCCCTGCCCCCCCCTTCCACCCTGGAGAGTCGAGTCTAGTTGTGCCCCTGCTGAACACACACAATTAATAATCATTGATTATCCACTGCCTGGGACACAATTACTAGCTCTGAAAATCAAACACAGAGGGCCTCACTATGAGTGGTGCGATTATTAGTGTGATATTTAAATAGTACCAATTGCACTTTTTTGGGGACTAACATGCAAATTTTTTAGCCTACTGCACCAAAATCTTCATGTTCCAGGAATAGAAATCTGCATGTTGCGGCATTTACTGCGCATTTCTCCAACATTAAATTCTGGAAGGATTTACCTGCCTAAATTTAACTTCAGGGGTCTAACTTTGCATTGCAGCCACTAATTGCCGGGTGCATAAAGCCTGCATAACATATAATTCTGAACCCTACAAAAGCAGAGGTTTGCACAGAGTTTGGAATGGAAAAGGCCACTTGGAAGGAGGATCAGAGTGTGACACACTTCTCTTGAGAGACCGGCTATCTTACTGAGCTATATAGCAGCTGCTGAAGAAGTCCTTACTAAATTAAGCTTAGGCTTTGTGAGATTTGCTATGTGTCTAATATAGTATTACACTATGCATCACAGTGAACATTTTATTTTTAAACTTGTGAGTAAAATGTAAATGAATAGAGACTGAAATACTGGAACAATGTTTTTGGTGGAAGATGTAAGAAAAAGCTCTGAAAGGGTTTAAAAGTAACATCTTGTGGAGAGTCTGAGACTTGAAGGAAAGCAGAAAAGCACCTCAATAGAAAGAAAGAGTGAAAGCTAAGGGGCATATTAGCAAGACCGGCGATAAAATTATCGCCGTTTTAGCGGCAGGAAACTGCCGCTAAAACGGCGATAATGGACTTGCTAATATGCGTTATGGAATTCCAATAGAAGCCCAGGTTAGATGTGCAGGACATCTAACCTGGGCTTCTATTGGAATTCTATAACGCATATTAGCAAGCCCATTATCGCCGTTTTAGCGGCAGTTTCCTGCCGCTAAAACGGCGATAATTTTATCGCCGGTCTTGCTAATATGCCCCTAAGTTTTCATAAAAAGTGCGAACAATGTCAGTCGGCAAAATGGCTGCAAGTAAGCACTTGCTGCAGATAGGCGCTAAATGAAGAGCAGATTGTTATTCAATTGAATAAACATTACTTATTTGAGGAGTTTGCTCCCCTGCTAGTGAATTTTCAATTGTCCAAAATTAAATATCGAACATTTCTGACATCTCCTGGTGCTAAAGTCACTGATATATGGGCACTGTTAACTGAAGTGAACTAGACATATGTACGTCTCCCTCTGGCTAATGTTGTTCACAAAACAATTGATGTTAATGGCAGTCTCTTGTAAGTCCAGTAGTTGCTGATGGTTTTCAGCTGAGTCTAAAGTTGACAGCACACTTTGACAGATAGCCATTTAGTTCCCAGTGCTAGAAGTCTGGTCAATGTCTTTAAAAAACTACTGCGGGAGGACAGCTGTGGGCATTTGCACCTTCAACTATGTCTGCTGAAGCGCTCCAGATTGGGTTTTGAGGAAAGTCCATTATATGCTTTACTTAGGAGACTCAGAAGTAAACATATTCACGGAGTAATCATATATTTGCACTCAAAAACATACAAACAGCCATCTAAGCATCCTTGCCCTGAGTGGATTATCAATTGCCAAGGCCACATAGTTTAGGGAAGAGTTAAAATAGTGACATGAAGCTGTCCCAATGGGCTACCTGCCTACTTGGACCTAGACTTTACACCAGCGAAGAGAAATGCCTAGAGTAAGACACCTAAGGTTTGTAAATTTGTTGTATGGTTTCTTGGAAATGTGCCAAGTGAGCTAGTCTCAAAAAATATGTGTACAGAAGACGAAGATCAAACCATGGACAGAGCACAGTAGAGACACAGGGGGCCCATTTCACAAAGCTTTTTAGATCTCGCCTAGAGCGCAGCGCGCATGCGCTGCACTAGGAGAGGGCTCTTGGAATCACTTCAGACTTCCAAGAGCCTTCTCCGTGTGGGTGTGCCTCCTCCCACACATCCCATTGGCCTTTGCGTGTGGCTTTCAATAATTGAAAGCACGCAAATGGCCAAAGACGGGTGCATGTCCCGCCTCTCCTCAAAACTTGCACTCCCATGGCCTAGGGGTCTCGGGAGCACGCAGGGTGCCATCTGTTCTGGATCCGGTCTAATTAGCTTTTACTTTCGCGTCTGCATTCCTTACAGCACGCGCACCACTCCCGGGCTTGTTAGGAAAGCAGCGCCGGGCTTGCAGACGACCCTTTTCCAAACTGAAGTCTCTTGCATGGCTTTATGCTGTTGCTTTAATTATTTAATCTTTAGACATGCTGTAAAAATGCTGCGTTATTTGCACAATCCGTTATCTGCGCCGATCTTCTTTACGTATGATTAGGATTACGGCCGGGCTGAGTTGCTCTGTACACAGACACCGCGGCATTCAGCACTGACGTCATGAGTCAGTCTGATTTTGCCCAATGGTTACTGCTGAAACAAGGAGGATATACACACTCGCGTCATACAGACGCTGCAATAGGTGGGCCGGCGGCGGCGCGGAAGCGTGGCTCTGCAGTGCACAGTTTGAAACAGCACAGATTACAGCAGCATGATGAAGTGCTCGGTCTACTGCCTCAGTGCAGCCTGCAATGCTGTGAGCGGCTGTAACATAAGATTCATCACTATTGTGAGCTGTGCGCAGTCTGACATCAACCGCCACAGCATGAGCACATTAATCATATTTTACTTGAAAGCGGTAGGTCGTAATGATATTTTACAAGTTGCGGCGTCCGTGACTGAATGTACTTACAAGCGCGGGGCTGCGGTGCCTCCCTGCTGGTATATAGTGAGCCATGCGCAGGCAGTTTTAGCACTTCAATGGCATTTCATTTCAAGGTGGTATGGGAATGTCGTGATATTTTAAAGTGGCGGCGCCGGTGGCTCAATCCACTCACAGGTGCTGGGGGTGCGGTGCCTCACTGCTGGTATATGCTGGCGGGGAGGGAGTCATGGGCCGGCAGTGTTGCGCGTTCGCTCAAAAGAAGGCGGCTGTATAACATATCCCTACTCCTCTGACGTCCGCAGCTCCTCTCTGCAGGCCTGGCGGTGTGCAAACACCTGCCTGCAGTGCTCCACTGACTGCATAAATTGCTAATTGCGGGAGAAGCGGTAGGAGATAAGGCAGTCCATTAACGCTATGTGGAGTAGGTAAACTGGAGCACACAGCAATATTTTCTTTGTGAAGGAGAGAGGCAGCGACTGTAACGAGCACAATTTTGTTGCACTGACATGTTATTCTCTAATTTTGGTGAAGATGTGTATGTATGTACATCTGACACAAACATTTCATGGACCGTCCGGGACGCCAATGTAATTATTACCACAGATTTTTGACCAGTGTGTGCGAACGTGTTCATTGACCCTGAGACAGTGTCTGAACCTTTGTTTTCATGTATACTTGTGAATTTCTTTGTGTGCCCCCTAGCCATACATTTGAATAGTTTTTTTTTTCATTATTAAATGCCAACAATTTGGAGTTGTATCAGTTTCGAAAATGGACTCTCACGCCAGAACCTTTCACCTGTTTTGCACTGAATTTTATGTGTCACATAGTCTTTCAGCGCTACATGAACAGGGTCTGGTGAAAAGCAAAATCCAGACGGTTCATTACGGCAGTGCCAACACGTAATGGTACTGGTTTGTTTTTTTGCTGGCTCTGCTACAGCCCGATACACACAATGGCAGACACTTTTCTTTGATAACTAGAGTGATGGACGCTGGCCTCTACAGGGCAAGGGTTCTTAAAGCCAGCTCAAGTTGCTCTTTCATTTCACCACTGCCCCTCCCCATCTCGCTTTCCGGGCCCGTGGCAGAGGGAGACAGCTCAACGCTGGTACCACTCCTCTCCCACCACCCACGCAATTTATTATAACTTTTCAACATGCTGCACGGCAGCCACACTGCTCTACAACATACCTGAAAGACATTGGCAAAGTCAATAGCTCTGGCTAAACACTTATACGGTCCCAAGGGCGAGACCTATTGGCTATGCCAATGCTTGTTTTTTGTAGGTGTGTCTTCCTCCAGGCCTACATGTGAGTTACCAATCAACTACCATGAAACCCAATCATGGAGCTGCAATTCAAGTTTGGAGGTAAGTATGGTGGAACGGTTTCAACACATTTTACATTTTTGCAACCTTTTTCTTTTTTTACAATTTGTAAAAGAAAAAACTAAGAAGGGAATTGTCGAGATTGATTGTAATACATATAAGTAGTTGATCATTGACAATTCCTTGGATGTACACAATTTTTTCATTGTTTACTAATTAGTTAAAAACCTGCTGCTGTTCTCAAAACATCGAACTATGACAAAAAAGTGAACCTCCAGTGTTGTGTACCCAATAAACTGCTTTCTTGACAATGATAACAACATTACATGCTAATAGGTTTTTATTTAGCATTGTTTATATGTGGTTTACCTTCTTCGTCATGGTGTGTATGGCATGTTTACAGCATTTTGTTTATTTTCACTGGTTTTGGTGCCACATGCCATGGACTAATCACATGGGTTAATTTATAAATATGTGGTACACTTGTGTTTGTTTTATCAAAGTACTTACTTATGGAATGGAAGGTTTTGACATGTTTTATTGTTGCAGGTAAATGTAGTATTTTTAGTTACTGGCGCATTTAAGTTACTAGTTTAAAACGTTCTGTCACGTTACAGGTTTTTGGTGGCCATGGCAGTATTTTCATGTACGTTTCACGCATAATTTTGGTGAGGTTTTTTTTTCCACATACGCATGTGTTTGACCATTCATCGTCTCATTCATTAAATGCATTTGGTGGCGATTAGATAGCACAATTTTAGCTGTATGCAATGCAATAATAGCATGTTCGATTCCGCGCTGGTTATTGCTGGTCTTAATGAAATCTCTTTTTATCACAGTTACCCCTGAGGAAGAGCAGTTTGTCATAAATGCATTGGGTTTACATCATCTATGTTGAATTATAAGGAACGGTGAATCGCCATGCATTATGGAGAAAAGCATGGATAGGCATCTCGTTAAACTTGTTGTTGGAACATTGAAACATGAAAACGTATAGATTAAAGTGGATTACTAATGGATTAAATTGGATTAAGAACAGAAGAAACTGTTTGAAGTTGTTTGATTGTTAACTCATATTCGCTGGCTGTGCATCTTGGGCTACCTGACGAGGCTCCAGTATCTATACAAACATTCACGCACACGGACGGAGCGTGCCCCAGGGCTGCATGCCTAAACATTGCCTTTGAGCATCACAAAACTTTTCTGAAGACTACTGTAATTTGGTGTGCATTCTACCACTTTGATGTATAAAATGTACCCCTTTCCGTCCACCGAATAGTTTGCACCCGTGCTTTGGGATAGTTGTGTCATGTTGTTATCATTGTCAAGAAAGCAGTTTATTGGGTACACAACACTGGAGATTTAATTTTTTGTCATAGTTCGATGTTTCGAGAACATCAGATGTTTTTTTTTACCTATGTACTAAACATTGAAAAAATTGTGTACATCCAAGGAATTGTCAATGATCAAATATTTATAAGTATTTGCACATATTTGTTTTTATTATCATATGTTTGTTCTACTTATTCATGTTTTTATATTGTCTGTGCCTTGAAATTGAATTAGAGGGCCGATCACCATGTTGGGCAGAAACTTTCTGCCTGACATCGACTCGGAATCGGGAACGACTGACTCGCGGTGGGCGGTTCCACCCGACCGATTACGATGCAACCGAACACTGTTCAGTCAGAGTCCCATTGTTCCCTATGGAAGCTCGTGTTCTGCCCGACAACCGGCCATAACACAGGCTCCTATGGGGAAATGGGGTGTGTGTGTAAAACCCTACACCATGTCACGGGCACCCCATTGTGCCTGCCACACAGTATAGGGTTTTACAGGGGGGTCCCTTAGGTACCCCCTCGACCACCAACTGTAGACCATGTAGGCAAGGGAGGACTGCTAGGGGCCCCCAAAGTTGCTTTCCGACAGCCTTTTCGTGTCGGACAGGCCGACTCGGAAAGGCTGTTAGGAATCGACATCGTAATCGCAAGGTCAGAAACGCTGTCCATAGAGGTGCACGATGCAGTTCCGACCAAGACGAATACTCCGAGAGCCAGTCAGAACCGATTTGGAATGACCGACCGGTTTATTTTCCGACTGCGAACATCGAAATCGGTTGTTCGGAATGTAAACCGACCGAGTCAGTCGGAAGGGTTCCGACGCGGTCGAGGAAGTTCCGACTGTCGGGAGGAGGCTTTCCGCCCGACATCGTAATAAAGCCCTAAGTGTTTATTGCGTGCATGATTTTCCTTCAGTGCAATTTATGCTAATAGGTGTTTATTTAGTATTGTTTATTTGTGGTTTACCTTCTGCGTCATGGTGTGTATGGCATGATCACAGTATTTTGTTTATTGTCATTGGTTTTGGTGTCATGTTCCATGGACTAATCACATGGGTTAATTTATAAATATGTGGTACAGTCGCATTTGGTTTATTAGAGAATTAACTTATGGATTGGAAGGGTCTGCCGTGTTTTATTGTTGCAGGTAAATTTAGTTTTTGTTACTGGCGCATTTAGGTTACCAGTTTAATATGTACAGGTTTTTGGTGGCTATAGCAGTGTTTTCATGTATGCTTCATGCATAATTTCAGCAAGAGCTTTCCGCACAGAGCATGAATACGAGGGCACATTATTCAGCATATAATCTCACAATGTAATTTAAGCATGTTTATGTTGCGCAAACTATTTAGGTTTATTTTTCACATACAAATGTTTGATCAGTCGTCATCTCATCCATTACATGCATTTGGTGGAGATTAGATTGCATAATTTTAGCTGTACACCATGAAATATTAGCATGTTTGATTCCGCGCTGGTTATTGGTGGTCTATATGAGATCTTTTTATTACAGTTACCCCTGAGAAAGAGCAGTTTGCCCGAAATGCATTGGGTTTACATCATCTACAATGAATTGTAAGGAACAGTGAATTGCAATATGTTCTGGAGAAAAACCTGGATAGGCATCTCGTTGAACTTGTTGTTGGAACATTGAAACATGAAAACATATGGATTACTAGTGGATTAAACTGGATTAAGAACAGAAGAAACAGTTTGAATTTATTTAATTGTAAACTCATATTCGTTGGCTGTGCATCTTGGGCTTGGAGGAAGTGACGAGGCTCCAGTTTCTATAAAAGTATTAGGTTATCTCATCCTCCTGCAACAAATTGCACAGTATTGTGGGATGTTAAAGTGGTGCTAAAGTTTTTGGAACAGTGGTCTGATAATGAAGACCTGTCTAGAAAACAGCTGATCGCTAAATTGGCTGTTTTCTCATGCCTCATTTCCTGCAGAAGGGTTTCGGATTTGCAAGGTCTTGACTTGAGAGGTAGAATATTTTCTCCAAATGGAGTATCTTTTACTATAACAAGAAGGACAAAAACAAATAGACATTGTGTCTTATCCAGTCTTTCCTTCCAATTATAAATTGTATGCGTTTCTCTGTTTGACATCCTATGAAAGTTGTACCAGAGTGTTGAGACAGGACCCAATGGCACAATTGTTTTAATTATTTATTTATTTTAAATCTTTTTACTACAACAACTCTGAACAGCAGTACATCAGTGATACGAGTTATACAAGTGAAGTATTGACCAGTTGTTTACATTATTATTTTTTAGTCGTCTGAGAGAGCATTACCCTTCCCTTCAAAAGCCATTCAGACCGTTGACAGGGGCTATTTTAGCTAGATAGGTGAGATGGTTGTTTGCTGAATCTGGTGTGAATGTAACGCAATTTGCAGCTTGCTCCGCATGTCGTGCTATGGCCTGTAAGGCATATTCATTGCGTTCTCGAGTACAGGACATATGGATGCATCCAACTGGTCATCACGATCCACATTTCAATTGCTTTATCATAAACTATTTGTTGATGTTTCCTATGTTGTGGAAAAGCTTTGAACAAGCATAATAGAAGCACTGGTTCCGAGACAGAAGAAAATATTTTCTAGCTAGGGCGTCAATAATTTTCAATTCTATTAAGGACACTGAGGCGAGGTTTATCCTGCCCTAATAATAATAATGATTGTATGGTATGTTTTCAGATGACGTTGATCTGCATGTTTGGATTATGTTTAAAATTGCCCGTATTGGTATTGATGATTTATCGGATATTGTTACAGAATTTATGGTTCAGTTTTCCTTTCTTGCATGGACAGAACAGAAACAGTGGAGTATAAATTCATCCTGGTAATGGAAGCAGTTGCCACGGTTGGCAAGTTGGATCATTAAAAATTGGTCAATCTGGATCAGTTAATGTCATTTGGTGTCTATGTAGAGTTGTGTTCCCTATGGAGAGTGTTGGTGTCCTTCAGCAGAGAGAAAGATAAATAGACATGGTGCTCACTGTATTAATAGGAACTGGCACTACCTGACTGGTAGATGGGTCATATCGGACTAGATAATAGTCATACGAAATGTAATTTTATGGAAGTTTGAATGAGTGAAACGTTTTCATTGCCTACGACTTTATTGGTACAGTAAAGTTAGAGAAGCATAATCCTCAACTCTGTGCCCTTATAAAATTGAAAATTCTTGCTGCGTTGGCTAAAAGACATTTTATGATCTTTTGTGAGTACTTTCTGTTCTGACACGGCTGGAACTGATACCGTGCACACTGCATCTGGACAATGCAAACAGCTAATATGGAAGAATGCGTGAACCTCATTTGGGTGCTTTGCAAACATTCTTCACAGGGCACTGGCTTGGTATAAGCTGCACATAAACTGGTGTAGAAGAGGCCCTCTCACATGACCCTGATGAGACAAACATTGGCAAAGCCAGTAGGCCTCATCTTTGCAACCTATTTACTTTGCCAGTGCTTTTTGCCAATGCTGGACAGCATCGGAAAAAACTTTTTTTTTTTTGCAGCATTAGTAAAAAGCATTGGCAAAGCGAATAGATTCACATTAGAAGCCAAAAGGAGAGACCTAATGGCATTGCCAATACATATTCACCTTGTTTCCTTTCTGCTCCAAACAAGATAACAGAACTGAGAAGCTAGGTCTGCATTCATGAGCGAGCACGCTAAAGATTTAGTTATGGGTAGTAAGATTTGGGCACAGTGCAGTTATCAGTCTTGCATAACAATCTGAACAAAACTGGAAATGCTAAGTAAAGGTACACCTTGGTACTAACCTGCAAGCAACAGTCGATGAAACAGAGTTTTCTTAATCTTTTTAACAGATTTGGGTTTATTTGCTTGAGTGAGTAATAGATCAGGAGGTATATTTGCCAATAATCACAGTACCATTATTGGGCAGCAAAATATCATGGTTTAAGAGTTCAGCTAGCTGCTATTTCTTTTTTAAACAGGTTGGGTTTTTATACAGGAAGTGGTGTACCAGTATGTTATTGGCGCAGGTTAACTGTCATATATCAACTATCCTATAAAGAGATTCCATCGCTTAGCATATTACCTAGTAACGAATATGAAAGTTTTGGGCCATTGATTGTTTTGTCTTAGGAGAACAGGACATTTAACAAAATTATGGGCCAGATGTACGAAGTGTTCTTGCTTTTGATAACCCCTTAATTCGAGAAATCAGTTTTTGAATACTTAACCCCTTTTTCTAAAGCACTAAATTGGGTTAGAATTGAATACTGAATCGCAATTTGTTAGGGACATGTTTCAAGCGTGTCTTTCAAATTGTGAATGGGCACCATATGTATCAACGGTTAGCAACTACAATTCCAGATACAAACCATTGAAAAGATACTAAGGGCCAGATGTATCAAAGGGTTTTGCCCATTCTGTGTCTATGGGGAAATGTGTTGATACATATGGCCCTAAACTCCCAAGTTGGTATGGCAACTCGTTCTCCATTGGACAACTTTCCCTTTGTGAATTGTGTAAAAAAGATTTTTTAACAAAACTTAAAAAAAAGAAAACTTTTATTTAAAAGTAAACCTAATTCCTTTAAGGATTTAGGGCTGCTTTAAAAAAATGTTTATTTATTTAAATGCAATCACAGACAGATTGATCCGTGTTATTGTGGCCAATCTGAGTGACTCACATATTGTCACCTAGAAAATGAATATCAATTAGATTGGTCGGATTGCGGCCCCAATCCAACTTGGAATTTAATGAACCATCCTATAAATACACAGGGCGCTTCTCAAAAGTCAGTACTGCTCATAAAAACACTGGTCGCAAATTGCAGCCATTTTTTGCTACGAGCATAATGATATATATGTCTCATAGTCCCTCCCAATTTGCATAATCTCTGATGCCACAGCTGTGAACAGCAAGTTACTTACAGTTTTACAGAAACATCTTTAAAAAAAGAAAGAAAAAAAAAGAAAAATCACAAATATTTGCAACCCTAAAGTAAGCATAAAATTGGACGGTTCAGTACTCAGTCAAACTGATTGTGAGAGATTTGGTTGGGGAAGCCAAGGAATATATTTATTTGTTTAGAAATCTTGGTCTAAACCATCTTTCTTGTCACACTAAATTTATTTTTGTGTCCATCCCCTTCTCGTCCACACTGACTTCAGCAGATGCAGTTCCTAGCTCGGGCATCTAAGAACTGGCGGGGAAGCAGTAAATGGACCACAATTAGCTATGACCAATTTCAACTGGGAATTTTCTGAAATGCATTTCTTCCTCATGCTTTACCTTGAATTTGTCAAATGTTCCTTTTGTCAAATTTAGAAGCATCCATTGAAAGGATGTGTGGTTTAAAAAATGTCAGTAGAATAGAGGGTTAATTTCACTGCTTCAAAGCACGAGTAACATGCAGATCACCGATTTGTATTTTATGATGGTAGGTCAGTGGGTTTTGCCACAGAGATCCTTTTGTTACTTGCAATTCATAAGTTACAATAATTCTGCTGAAGCACAGCGAGCTATGAACTGACATCAAGGAGCTGCATGAAAAATGCAAGGACTAGTTTTAGAACTTTAGTGTTTTTCCTCAATCTTTTGTTATTCCAAGGTTGCTAAAGGGGGTTCCTTTTGCTAGTAATAAAGTCCTAATAAAACAAACACAACCAAACATTGTGCTACATTTCAAATCCTGACTATTTCTTCAGACCAAGCAGTGCTTTTTTTTTGTTTTTTTTCAATTTCAAATAATTTTTATTGAAATTTTTATAGAACAATACACATGCAATACTAAAGGAGAAAAATAAAGACCTGTCGCTTAGCGGGTTATGGTGGTAGTGGGGAGGGGAAGGAGTGGGGAGTGAGAAGGGACAGGGAGAGTGTGGCTGGGCATAAGAGGGATGTGAAGGGAATTTAGTATAAAGTATATTTCAAGAGGAGGAGGCAGGGGAGGGATAAGATGTGGTATGTACTACTGGCAGATGAGACTTTATGGTGGCAAGTTGTTAGTAGTGTATAAGTTTAGTCTTCACCAGAGTTTGTTTTTTAAATGAGGTTTTCATGTAGGTGTTTAGGGAATTGTCCACCTTCCGGGTAAATTGGACCCACGCTCAGTATGTATGTATCGATTGATAATTTGATATCGAAATTTACCATCCTCAGAAAATCAGTTCAAAGTAAATGGGAAGTTATTTTAAACAAAACAAACGCCTCACATGCCAAGACCCTAAACTGGGCCTCCACTTGGTCTATCTTGACGACTATTAAGATTGCACCCTCCCTAGCACAATGCAGACTGTGGACTGCATATATGGGCCACTGGAACCCTTCCAAATTCTTTAAACTCAATCTCTGGGATTCAGACAATTGTTGGAGCTGTGGAAACGAGATAGGGCATCAACAACACATGCTCCCCGAATGGACATTCTCTAATAAATTATGGTCTTAGATCAATGATACTATCTCCCCGATCCTGCATACTAATTGGACTCCCCATCTCGCCTCTATAGTGCTGGCGCTATCCCCCCAGGAAATAACCCACTGTCTAAAAGAGGAAAAACCTATTTTATGGGAGATACTAGTTTAAACCTGCCTTAAATCCATCCTGTTGGAATGAAAGGACCTTTCCAGACCAAGTTCTGTTAACATATCAGTATGGATAATATGTGATTCCTGAACCTTGTAACCCTCTTATTTCGGATACATTGATTTATCCATTTGTTTTTATTAATGGCCCCTGTATACTCTATGCATGTGATGTAAAGTGCTCTGATGTCCAACACTGGGATGAGTAGCACTATAAAAGAAATTATTTTTAAAAAAATGAGTAAATTCTATTTAAAACATTATTGGTGTAATTACTCATGCAGAGTGATGCATCTCTTAGACACAGGGCTTGAGTAAAGCCAAAAACCTGCCTCCAATTCATAGCGTTTCTTAAGAACTTTTAAAGTTCATGACACAGTGAGTGCCTTGGTTTCCCTCCATGGCACTGGGATTTAGGTGTTAGGCTCCAAACAGTTCCTACTTGGGATGCAACTCCAACGAAAGGTGAACTGTTGGACATTTAAGTGAGGCCTTTGTGTTGTACCCAGCTGGAAGTGAAAATAAGAACCCTGCAATTGCACGTTATATTTTAAGAGTCCAATATGAGTCATGACTTAATTCTGATAGGGTCAATACTTCAGGTTACCGACCCCATTCTGTTGACCTAGCATACGTCAAGCGGCGATTTTGGCTACGAAAGAAGCAGACACCTCCAATTGGAATTCTGGGGGAAAATGAGGAATTGCCAAGGGTAATTTTTCATTTTTAGGTCTCGCCTGAGCCAGCGCATGCCATGCTCTGGCGAGACATTTAGTGAGTGGGCTTTAAAAAGCCGACCACAGCTTTTTGGGTGGCATAGAGCGTGTGGTTACGCGCACAGTTATGAGCAGAGGCGCCATCTGGCTTTCCTCTCGCTCTCCCAAGTGCGCGCTCGCGCTTCAATGCCCCTCCCCCACCACAGAGCGCGTCTCGCGGCCGCAGGTCTTGTCGCACTCCCTCCCACCCCTCCCACTTGTTTTTAAAGATGTTTGCCAGCTCAACTTCTTTTAGCATTTTCTGCCCGCCATCTCCGCCGGTCGTCAAGCATTTTCTGCCCGCAGTCAGCGCTTGTTTAAACAATCAGCCACGCGCCTTTCTTTATGCCTTATTCGCTCTATTTTTAATTAATTAGCATTCGTTTATGTAAAGCAGCCAGATGCGCAACCTGTTTAACAATAGTGGCCCAGCTCAACTTCTTTTAGCATTTTATGCTCGCCGTCGCCGCTGCTCGTCAGTACTTGTTTAAACCAGCGACCGTGTGCCTTTCTTTATGCCCCATTCGCCCTATTTTTAATTAATTAGCATTTGTTTATGTAAAGCAGCCCGATGCGCATCCTCTTTAACAATAGCGTCAGCTCCTTCAAATGTGAGGAGGTGAGCGGGGCTCCCCCACCTTTGGCATGTATGCTGTTTCTTTCGTAAGCATCGCTGTTTTACAGACTGCAAAGACTGTGCAGTTGCCATGAACTTTGGCAACGAAGAGAGTAGGTTCGGAAATGCGACCACTTGGGACACCATTTTGAAGAGGTCGGTTGTTTACAAACTCGTTCACGTACCATTTCCTGTTGTTGCATTCACTAGGAACTGAATTGCACCAAATTCACCAACGCCATCTGGAAATGCTAAATATACCAAGTTTTACAAAGCACCTTTGTTAATTGTGCACCCAGGCCATATATTGACAGGGATAACGGATGGCGGAATCTGGAGATGATATCGCCTCCACTTTCCAGTAACTCCGTCTGGTCGAGGATCACGGTTTCATAGTGCAGGTTGCAGGAAACCGCCAGATGCATTAACTTTACAAAAAATGTTACTTTATTTTTTTATTTCCTTTTTGTAATTAGAAAAAAGGCGTCTGGAAGAGACATAAGAAAAACGATACCATCAACACAAATTAAACTGACTGTTGGAAATGAGTAAGACAGGTTAACCGAGCCCGTGCTCGTTTTAAAAACATTATGGTTTTTAAGGACCCGTGATTTCTAAGGCTACATTTTCATAATCGCACAGAACCAGTTATGGCATCTGTTGCCATTGTAAAATGTGCTGGTTTACGAATTTACACTCACTATTATCTGTATTTCTTTAGGGTGCATGTTTTTCAACTGGATGACAAATTACTGCATACTGGCTCGGGCTGTAATAAAATCCTTAACACTTGTAGTAACGCTTGTGTTGTGGTTAAATTCATTATATTTGTATTGTCTCTACCACGCGCGATGCAAATGCTCCTTACATTTGTGAGTCATAGTACCGATCTCTGTGAAGGGCAATAAGCCAAAGTGCTAATTTAGCGCTCCTTGGTTTGTGTGACAATCCTGAGGTTTAGCGCGCTTGCCTGTTGGATTTTTTTATTTTAAGATCTCTTTGATAAATAGATACATTTACCCACCGCTTAGATAATGTATTTTTGATGCTGTGTGTGGCATTAGCTTGAGTGGCACACCGCAAGATCTGCAATGGGGAACCTATTTTTGGTCAGCTCTAGGGAGTACCTTAGGCAGCACAAATATCATCTGTTCAGTACCAGTCATAGTATCATTTTAAAAATGTAATACTTTCTGAACACCAAGATCTTGCTTTCTCCTTTCCATCAAAGTGGAAGAGAGAAGCAGTGCAATTTAGTAAAGCATCTCTGCTTGCTGGTCAGACACACAGTCAAAAACAGTTATTTCTTGGCCATTTATGCAACTGCCTTGCTTGCTAATATAAAAATAATCGATTTTTTGTACATAGTTGAATCCCAAATCTTTTACAAGGGCCGTCCTACTGTTCATACTTTCTAGCTGAAGTTTTCATTTAAAGTTTTTCTATAGGTCACCAAACCATTGGGAACATATTTTCAAAGTGGCATTAATAAACTGCTTCACACCCAAAAAATGCACCATTATGCGACTTCAAATATTTTATATAGTGTTTACATAAATAGGAGCAACATAAAACCATGTTAATTTCATGTTTCTGTTTTAAATTACGCCCTTTATCCAACTCCTGTGAATTAGATTTTTTAAAACACTATCTCTATAACTAGGTTAAAAACTTGCACTCCCAAGGTTGTCATTAGTGCATTATCTTGTTTTCCGGATATGGTGGTCTTTTAAACATCAACAATGCTCTTGTTCTCTTGGCCCTAGAGTATCGCTCCTTTGGCTGTTGTGCGTAAGCACGCACTTTGTACCTATAGTCGTTGCTTACGAGAAGCAATGCTTGCCGTAACTGCTCCTCTTTTACTCCCTGCCTTGCTTCTCATAAGCAAGAACTATAAGTACAAAGTGCGTGTTTACGCACTGGTTGCAGGTTTTCAAAACAGATAAATAAAAGACAAAGTCATTTACAATGACAGTAGCTCAAACTTTCGCAAATGCAAGACCTATTGCATTGCAAATGCTTGTTTAGTAGAACCTCTATGTTCTTCCTGTTATCCTGTTAACTGGCACTTCCACTTTTTAGGTACCACTGGTATTTTTAACTCTGGGACAGGCTGGTGGACTTAGCGGGGAGATATCAGGGGAACTTGTAATGAGGCCCTAATATCAAAGAGTGAGCATAGCTAAAACAAAACACTGAGTCTATGTTGACGTAGAATGACAGTTGTCACAAATGTACCTCATGCAGGCACAGTTTAATCAATTCTATCAAACATTTCAAGAACAGTGTCTTTTAAAATGTAACACTGAGAGCTGCAAATTTAAATATTCAACTAATAGTCCAAGGATGACTGACCCTTCAGACAGAAAGTTGTAGACATATCAGTCGCCATGTGACTGAAGTGCCACAAAAAGGTGTCCATTATACATTTCATAGAAACACTTGCATTGAACTTTAACAGTGGTATTCCGAATTGTGTGAAATTGCTACTGATGCAACCTTTTCCCTCCCTGAAGTTCTCTAGATATGATCTACTGAAGTTTTCATGGAAAAAGAGATGAGAAGAGAGAAAACGTGAAGTAATCAAAAGCACAAATTATTTTTTGCAGGTTACCAGTATTTCCACCCTCTTAAATCCACTGCCAATTAGAACATTAGAATTTTGAAAACTCCATTAAAGACAATGGGGATGCTCATGGCCAATAATGGTTGGTATAGACCTTTTGTCCCAACATTGTAATGTTTGCTTTTCTGTTTCCCACTCTTTAATTTGGAACATTCCATCTTTAGTGGGTGGTATGTCCTAATAGCATTATAGGCCTCCACTACAAGCTATACCAGTTGTTAAAAGCAGGAGCAGCCCGTACAGGTAAGAGCGGTGGGGCGGGTGGGGAGGGAGTCGACAGACGACGAGGGAAAATTAAATTTAATAAAAAGAAAACCACTTAGCTTGAGCTTGCCGCAACGCTGAGGCGCGATGCGGCAAGCGCAAGGTAAGTGGTTTTCTTTCTTTTAAATATCATTTTCCCTCGTCATCTGTAGACTCCCTCCCCACCCCACCCCGCCCCACCGCTCTTACCTGCACAGGCCGCTCCTGGTTAAAAGTCATCATCCAAGTTTTACGAAGATTCAAGGCCTTTAACAATCAGTATAGCCCTCGGCAGCAGGCTATTATGCTATATTACAACACTGGCAAAATGCAGGGTTCAGTACTAGATTCACACAGGGTGAAATTAGAGGTTAGCAATTCCTATAGGATTGTAATGATACTCAAATGCTGGGAGACAGGGTTATAGTCTACACATGTACTGCAAGTTTGCAAAAAGGTAAAACAAGAAGGGGTTAATGGGTCCAAATTTGTTGTGCACTCCTGCATATTCAGACTTTCAAGTTTGCAAAAAGGTAGGCACCCGCAGAAGATGTGTTATCTGTCAAGATTTCTGAGAAACGTTTTGAGGCTTTTAAATATCCCTAAGGGTCAGGAACAGGGACATTAAAAAGTGCTTTTTCTTCGAATTTATAAATACTGTAGGTGTTCTGCTGCTACAGTAATTCCCCTTTACAGATGCACACTTAGCAAAACAAGGGTAAAAAAAAGCAATACTCACCTAGCTCAGGTGCTTTACTTAGCACAAATGCATAAGCCCAGAATTTGCTGACAGGTCCGTTATAGAAGCTCTGGTCACAAACTGACTGCTTCAGCCCTTTGGTCATCAAAATGTACAGCATGTAAGCACCCGTTCGTACAGCACCAAATATACTTTATGAAAAGAGGACATAAACAAAAAAAAAAAGTTATTGCTTTTCAATCCAAGCTACACATTTTATCCACTTTATTCTCATGAATTGATACACAATTAAAATATACAGTGAAATTTATCAAATACTATTACCGCCACCCCCCCTCCCCACACGACATTCATTTCAATGTTTGGTGATATTTAATATGGTGTTGAATTTTTCATTTTTATGCCAACCCCTTCTGCCCCTTTCTGTGTTTCTCAGGATTCCAATATATGCATGGCTCTATTGAAAAGATAGAGTGGGGTGACAGAAATTGTGCAGCATAGTTGCATGTTATGGGACACAGAACACATGCACTTGTATTGACATATGGGACACGAATAGGGTGTATCAAGAGTTAAAGGCCAGATGTGAAGCATGTCCTTTAAAGCCACACCCTAATGTATGATTATTTGATGTTCGTGTGTTAGCTTCAGACACAGGATTTTCGGGCGGCCATGTTGGTTGAGGAATAGCGGCCCTGCAGAATGCCTTTGTCACTCCCAGTCCTGCAAATAATGTGAAAAAATCAGGCAAAATCAACACTCTTGCTGTAAGGGATCAGCATTAGGCAAGGGAAAAGTCTTAAGGGACCAGGTATGACTTGTCTACTCAGTCCCTTCCCATTGCCTGTACACAATAGGCACAGGGAAGTTGTGAATAAGTAACCTGCTCCCATAAGAGACAGCCACTCTTTGTCCAAAGCACCAGCCCCCACTTCATATCCACATTCTGAGGAGGTCACATACAGATAACGTCAGTTATACACATATGCAGCATGCATTCATTTGCTTGTACATGGTCTACGATTAAACAGGTAAAAAGCTATTAATAAGGGCAGGGCCGGACTGGCCGTAGGGGGCATTAGGCTTTTTCCCGGGAAGCTGGAAGGGTGGGGCTGGGGGGTCGATTTTGCAGTGGCGGGGTCTGCTTTTTATTACTAGGGGACGGTTTTGCAGCAGTGCTGCTATATCGGCCCCCAGTAACAAAAGCTGCGGGGGGCTGGTCTGTCAAAATTGCCAAGGCTGCGTTGGGTTCCCAGTCTGGCCCTGAATAAGGGACTAAGATAGGAGGGTCTTTGAGAAAATGATATGTAGGATTATGAGGGAAAGATGCAACAGCCTGGATTTGAGCTGCAACTAAGGGCCAGAGGTATGAAAGGACTTTGCAAAATGTACAAAATCCCAAAGTTTGTGCCGGCAAAAATGTCCTTGTGCAATGTACTACAAAACCCACACTGAATTGCCTTGTGAAAGGGGAGAGGATGTAGCTTTACGGCTAGAGCGGTTGACCTCGACGCTGGGGAACCGGGTTGGACTCTCGGCAATGACGCTCAACCTCCTGTGATTCTGGGCAAATCACGTAATCTCCCCGTGCTTAACACAAATGAATGTGTCCATCTGTAACGAAACTGGTGCTCATGTAAAGCGCTCTGATACCTGATATCTTCGGGTCGTGTTCGCGCTATATAAAACTCTTAAAAAAAAAAAAAAGGGGCATTCCTTCCAAATTGTGATTTGGTGTGCAATGCATTAATGGTTTGCAACCACATTTCAGTTTGCAAATCACTGAACAGTTACCAATACCTCAAAGGAGGTGGCAACGGATTCGCAAGAGAAGGGGGTGGCCTTTGAACAGCCCCCCCCTCCTTTTTTGGAACTGTGTTGGCAGCCTAGGGCAGCGGCCCGGAGGAGCAGTGTATACGCGCCCTGATGTTTTCACAATTGGAAAACGTATTCTTTAATGCAGCACCGGCTCCTTTAAGAAACAACCTTTTCCATTTGTTATTGCAAACGCTGCAACGGTGGTCTATTGTCTCCTGGAGGCCACCATGCCTCTGATTGTAACCAAACACAGGGGGTAACACATTGAGTCCAGCCTAATTAATATTCATTAGGCAGATTGTTTGGAGACTCCCTGTGAATGGTGATTTTACAATGCGACCTATGACATTCCGGTCACAAAATAGTTGGTGCACATTTTGCTACCACTTTCAAATTGACTTTTAGTAAATCTGGCCCAAGGCTACCACACTCAACACGCCCCACAACCTAGGCAATTTATCCATAACATTTGTTTGATCTTAGTCTAGGCACTTTGCCAATCTATCATACCAACGAATGATGCCTATTATAAAAGGGCTTATTTACTCATTAATGGAGGTCTACACAAATAATGTACACTTTTTTCATCTTTTTATTCCATTTTTCAAATGGCATCCAGCAGGCATCTTACGTGCTGGCCGTGGACCTGGCATAGGTAGGACCTTGCCTTTTTCACGCGACTGATACAGTTCCACTTGTGTGCCATTTGCAACGGTTATAATTTCTAGGGAATACGTTAGAAAGCAGCTCACAACGAGCATCATTATATCCACAATTCTTGCTGTTAAAATACCTTAAATTTTCGGCGTATTTGTCAGAACCTGCAAAACAGGACTTAGCACACTAGAGCTGGAGTTTTATCATCAACAGGATTAAAACGCATACTGACTGATGACTGACAGTGTGTCCTCAAGGCGGCATCCAATGAGGTGTGATCAATATAAACACATTTCTAGTGCCATGCAGACTTACACCTACAATGCAAAGCCTAACAACATAAAAGGTGTGTTAGACCTGGCATCCTTGGCGTGGGTCTCCCTTCCATTTTTTTCATAATGCCTCCACTGTTGTCGATATGTTTTTGCTGGACTAGATGCTCATGGGCACTTTGCCACTGCTAATCAGTGCCAAAGTGCAAGTGCTCCCTATGATAAATTGTGTTGTGTATTAGTGACTCCATGATTGGATGATTGGTTTACTTGTCAGTCCCTAGAACAGTGCACTGAGTGTGCCCAGGGCTTGTAAATCCAATGCTGCTGGTGGGCTTGCGGCACTGGTTGTGCCACCCACAGGAGCAGCTTGTAAAGTGTGTCTCAGGCCTGCCATTGCAGAGCCTGTGTGCAGCCTAGGGCTGCCATGTTGACTTGGTAAGTACACCCACTTACCAGGCGCTAAACCTTCCCTTTACTGCATGTTGGTCACCCCTAAAGTAGGCCCTAGGGCAGGGTGCATTGTAAGTATAAGGTAGGACATGCCCTGGTGTGTGTGGCATATCCTAATAGTGAATTACAGCCATTTTCGTTTTTCACTATTGCAAGGCTACCTGTTCTCCATAGGCCAGAATGGGCAGTTAGATTATTACATTTTATAATCCTAACTGACTCAGGAACATGGTGGAAATTCGAGTTTAGTATGCCTGAACTCAGAATGATAAAATACATCTTTTAGTGAAGTTGGTTTTAACATTCTGTGTTTGAAAATACCACTTTTAGAAAGTAGGTATTTTCTTGTCTAACTATCCAAAGCCTGCCTCTGCTAGGTTGTGTATTCCTTGTCTGGTGTTTTTGAGTGACAGGGCTGGGGATTCCAGGAGACAGAATGAGTCAGCCCAGTGGTGAATAGAGAGATCTGCATCTAGATGGGTGGGAGGAGTTGCACCTGGGACCTGAATAGGACAGTGCCTGCCCCCACAGTGCTGGCTCCACCCCCTGTGGTGCGTCTGATGTCTCTGCCCTGCACAGTGAAAGAAGAGAAGGAATCATGTCAACAAAGTGCTCCATGGCTGGGCTTTCCCTCCACAATGCTGGCTCCACCTCCTGTGGGGCGTCTGATGTTTCTGCCCTGAACTGTGAAAGGAAAGAAGGAGTCATGTAAACAGAGTGCTCCAGAACTGGTTTGGACTGGGCAAAGGCCTCTCTGCCTCCAGAGAACAAAGAGAATCAGGGTATAAGAGGGGCACCCAGACCCCAGGAAAATTAGATCACTTTTGGGAACAAGAAGAAACCTTTGCTGAGGAGCGGAACCAAGAAACTGAGGAGAGACTATCACTAAGCCTGAAGTGCTGCTTGGGGGATTGGCCTGCAGTGGTTTGCCTGACTGCCAAAGAAAGGAGAAAGGAACTTTTGCTTAGCTGTGACTTTCATCAACTTGTGAAGGATCTCCAAGGGCTTGGAAGAGAGCTTGCCCCCTGATCGAAGTCCCAGGACCATTGGACTTCACCCCCTTTGTGAATTGCTGCTGGAAACTCTGTTTCAGTGGCTACAGAGGTAGGGAGCTGTGACCGACTCTCCCGACCAGCTCGGTGTCCTGTTGGCACCGCATCGAGCAACGCCTGCATCTTGCAACGCACGGCCTTGGTCTCACCGACTCCGTCAACGAGCCGCTGCCTGCACCGTAACCTGTGAGCACCGCACCTTGCGACGCCTCGCTACACCGAATCCATCTGGTCCGACCGACACGGTCACTGTTGCTGAGTTCGAGTCCAGTGACCGCACCGGAGTTGGGCACCGCCTCGCAAGCTTCGCGACGCACCGCCCGACTCGCACCACTGTCCGGACTGATCGACGCCAGCTCCTGAATCCGGCTCCGTCGCCACACCGCAACCTGCCAGCACCGCAACGAAGCACCGTCTCGCCCTGCAACGCACGGCCCTGGTCTCACCGACTCCGTCTCGACGACGTCAACGAGCCGCTGCCTGCACCGCATCGAGGGACAACGCGTCCTGCAACGCTTCCATTTTGCATCGCAACCGCTACGTACAGCCATCCGGCTCGCACGCTCGTGCCTGCCGCTTCAAGTAAAAGGTACTGTGACCGAGTCTGTCTACGCTGTGTTGGCCCGTCTCGACGCGGTCAGCTGGATTTGTTAGACTCTGTTTGTTCTTGACATCGCCGTAGCCAGAGGAGGCTACCGACTCGCACAGAACCTTGAATTAAGCCTTTTTGATCAGAACTAAGCATCCTTTACAGTATTGTGGATTATTTTTGTCGTTTATGGTCTTGTGATAAATCTATATAAAGTATACCAATTTTTATAAATATATAACCTGTGTGGTGTCCATTTGTAGTGTTGTCACTTGATTACTGTATGTGTTCACAAATGCTTTACACACTGCCTCTGAACTAAGCCTGTCTGCTCGTGCTAAGCTACCAAGAGGGTGAGCAGGGGTTATTTCAGGAGTGTACCTACTTTCCCTGACTAGACGCAAGGGTCCCTATTTGGACAAAGGTACCTACCTCTGCCAACTAGAGACCCCCAAATCTAACAAGGTGCTTTTGTAAAGCGCACGTTCACCCAGAGAGGTATCTTGGCACTGAATAACAGATGTTTATTGTTACCCAACTCAATGGTACTCATTTTATCAACCTCAGAAGAATGAAAGGCGAAGTGGACTCGCTGGGATTTGAACCCGTAACCATGAGATCAAACACAGGTCCCTTCAGTGGAAGCATTAGCCCACTAAGCCACCAAACCTAGCTAATAAAATAACACATACACATCGGGCCCTACCATATTCCTGTTGATTGTGGAACACAGATGCAGAATGGGTCCATGAATTTGCTCTTTCTGAAATTGCACTTCCTAAAGTGCATACATTAACTCAGTAGATTCGAAAGTTAGTGTTCTAACTTTGAGACAACTACTGCACTGTATTTCTGAGCTGTGCTGTTTGCAGGTCATGCATTAAAACGGAGATTTTCGGAGTCATGTAAGCTTTGTAGACAGTGTAATTTCAGTAACAACAAACTGACGGGGCCTTATGAACTTGTGCATTGGCAGGGAGAAGGACTGTGTGCTGTCCTTACAAATTGACACTGTCTAAAGTGCATACCATGTAACCTAAATAGAGATCAGACAGAGGTCCTTGCTCGTAGCCCACTCGGTCTGCTTTCTCATCTTGGTAATTCTGGTCTCACGGCAACCTAAGTACATTAAATATTGATATATTCCCTGTTTTCATCCAAGTCACTCAGAAGAATCTGTTTTGAATAATGATAATAGAAGATTGTTCTAAGAACCTCTTTTAAATTCCTGGAGTCATTGCATGTATCGGATTAAACCGTTGTATCGTTCTATTGTGTTTTCATTTCTTCCTTTTTGTTTTGTTATAATAAACTGGAAATTCTTCGAGTTAGTATGCGAGCTGCAGACAACACAGGTCATGTAGGGGAGAGGGAACCACCACTCACTGTTGCATACATGCCAATAGGGGAGAGGATGTGGCCTAAAGGCTAGGGGGGGGGGGGTCGACCTCGAATCTGGGGAACGAGGTTGATGACTCGGCAACAACGCTCAACATCCTGTGATTCTGGACAAATCACTTAATCGCCTTGTGCTTAACAAAAAAATGAATGTGTCCTTGTGTAACGCAACTGGTGCTCATGTAAAGCGCTCTGATACCTTCGGGTCAAGTTCGTGCTATATAAAACTGCGAAAGAACATAGACCTGATTCTGCTTTATTTTGATTGTCTCCCTCCTGAAATTGCCCCTGCTTCAATAGAAGTCCATGGGAGAAATACATTCCCCTGATTATTTTTTCATATTCTCCTGCTTTCCATTTCTGAAATGTTGGCATGCATTCTGTTGCTGAGCTGTGCTGCCTGCACCTCATGCACTAACTCCGAGAATTTCCCAGATAAGTGTAGGTGCTTTAGACAGTGCTTTGTCTTCAAAACATCCGCACAGCTGTGCTCTGCACCAGCGCACACTTTCATGATACCGCCCCTGGACACGGTATGCTTCTGTGCTCTGCAATGAAGGGGATCAGAATACGGCCCTTCAAATTGAAACATGGTGGCATATTTACAAGCCCCATGCGCCGCCGGCGCATTTTGCTGCCCCATAGTTACAAGGACACGTAAAGCCACCCTGTGTGGCTTTTCGTGTCCTTCTAAATACGGCCCCTTTTTACGCAGCACTTTGCGTGAAAGGGGCATTTCCATGGGTGTTGCTGTGTGCGTTCCCACGCAACACCCATGGATTCTGCCTCATTCTAAGATTTACGAGAAATCGTAAACCTGGGAATGCGTCAGAATGCTACGCCTCCCTAGGGGAGGCGTAGGAAGGCGCAACGAGGAGAAATGTTTTCATTTCTCCTAGTTTTTTCCTCTTTCTATGCGTGCTGCATTCTGCAGCACACATAGAAAGAGGAAAACAACTCTCGTGATTGTTTTTGCGCAGGCAGGTGTCACTTCCTGCACAAAAACAATCATCCCCGAAATGCAGGCACCTTTGCACCATGGTTCAAGGGTGCCTGCGTCGGCGCATGGCAGCCAATTGTGCGCCAGCGCAGGGGAGAGTACAGGGATCCATCATATCGTTGTAGATATGACGCATACCTGTGCTTTGAAAGTGACTCAGGGCGGCGCAGCAAAATGGCTTGCGGCACCGTGCTGAGTCACTCCGTAAATAGTGCCTATGGTTTCTGTAGGCAACTGAAGCCCACAAACCTGCCGTGAAGAAGATGGCAAGAACCCTGGAAGATTTGCCAACATTAAGTTATCATTTATTTTAGAGTTGGACAGCCTTTCAACTTTTAACTAACACATTAGAGGAGCCATTGAAATAAAAAAAATATTTTTTTTAAAAACAATGCCAGGTCAAGGGAGGTTTGCTGGTGTAAAGTAGAAACATCCGGCAAGTGGGATAACTTTGATGATTCAAATGAAAACAAAATTAGGCCTGCTTAAACCAGAGTCTGTAGACAATTCCATTTACACAGCTTTTTAAATCAATATTTAGAATCGTTTACATTCCCAGTTCTGTCCGGCGCCAAAGAAAATAAAAGCTACTGGGAGAATCAGACACGCGCAGTTGTCAAGAGAAGTTGTTCATTTCAGACATTCTAAATACTGATAAATATGCCTATTTGAATTAAGTGAATCACGTCTGGGTTAGATCACACCGCATCAGAGAATATTAAGAATATTGCAGGTTACAAATAATGCTGCTGCATCAGGCATGTGCAGCTTGTGGGCTCTGACAACAGGAAATACGGTACAAGCATATATCTAGTTTGTGTTGGGTATAAACCTTTAAAGACAGATTTTTTAATTCAACAATCCATTTATTTTTTACAAACAGAAGTAGTCTAATTTAAAAATCTGAATTGGTTATTAAACATAAAGTGCTGTAGATCACAAATATGCAATTGTGTTCAACGCTGTAAGTTATTTCAGAACGAGTAAGACAGGCAAAATACATTCATAGGGTTCAATACGGATCATATAAAATGTGTGTTATTGCTGTGGCAAACTAAAACACTATATGGATATTTAAAATTGGAACTAAGAAAAAGTGACAAAGATGTCGATAAAAAGGCAGGCAACACAACATGTTCAATAAGGAAACAGGCCCTACACTGAAATTACCACTGACTGAACCAATCAAAATGTGTCCTATGAAAAATTCTCAAAGCAACTAAGTATACTGGCATTCCTAAATCCTTTCAACAAACCCTGACCCCCCAACCCCCCCCCACCACCCCTTACTGGCTCGCGGCAGTGTGCATAGCCTGAAAACAGCTGCATATGTAAATAACTTCTGACATTTTAGAAAATACAAAAACTTCCCGAACAGATGTAGATATTGTTTTTTTTTTCCAGCCACCAGGAGGGAATTAAAGTGTACAAATTTCAGTGTAAATAAAAGAATTAAGAGACTTAAATTGTTTTTTTTCAACCAACAAGTTTCTAAGTAGGACGTTTTTTTCTGTGACTAAAATGCATTTGCTCTGTTCTTGTCCTGGCTGGCTGTAAAATGTTAAAGTGCAAAATGTATCATTTAAATTGCATTTTATTTCCTTTGCTGTCTGCTAGAGAGGAGGCAGGATGAGGCAAGGCAAAGCCTCAGGAAAGAATTCTTTGAGCAATCAGTGTAAACTATTTCTTTCTCTGTGAGAACACATGAGTAATCCCAATAACTAACAATACCACTGGATTAACCACTAACCTTGGGATCAGAAGTAGCGTCCTACTCAGAAAAAAGTGCTTCAAAACCTCGTCAGGAGTAGTAAGAAAATATATATATATAGGTAGTTATAGTTAGGACCATGTTTCCATAGGGAAAGCATTTTTTGACTTGCCTATAACTTTGGTGCCGTTTGACGAATTTTCACAAAATTTTCCCCCAAAAATGCCCCGCTGATTCTTGTTGCACATGGAAATATTACGGGGGATTCGTGAAGCAAGGGCTGAGAAAAATGGGATTGAAAAAAGGGTACATTTGCAATGTTAATTCCCATAGGAGCCTGTCAACACGGCTACAGCCCGAACCACTGAATAGAAATACACCAAATTTGGCAGAAAGGTAGGTGTTGTTATGCAGATTGTGCTTTTTGTTATTTGGTGCAAATCCATTGTTGAGATATTTCGTGAAAAAAGACAACTCTGGGAAATGCACAGCTCTGATTGGCTGCCAAAACTTTAACCAGGAAGTGTTGGCAGGCATCTTGACGCTGCTGGTTGGGGGATGAAGTCCCCCTTGGCTGCTGGGGGTCCTTAGGGGCCAACACGACCTCCTGTTACCTCCAGTAAGTTCTACACAGTGGGATTGCTGAGAGGTGGTTGGAGGCCACACCCCTTTCTCCACCACTCTGAAAACGCACCTCTCAGTGCACTGCTGGTGGGGGGATGAGGTCCCCTTAGCCTCCTGAGGGCTTCATGACTAAAGTGGACTTCTTCCCCCAAGCAGTAGTGCACCAGGAGGTGTGTTTGCAGAGTGGTGGAGAAAGGGGGCATGACCTCTGACAACCTCTCAGCAATCCAGCTGTGTGGGTCTTACTGGAGCAAAGGTTACAGAGACGTTATAGTTAGGCTCAGGTTTCACATACAAAACCAGCGAAATTCAGAAGTTATAGCTAGCTGAGCTAACTATAATTTGCACCCCCACAATGCACTGCTTATGACCTCACATATTACATCACGCATGGCATGGTCAGTGACATCACTGATGACATCATCCACAGAATCTCTGACGAACCCACTCACACCCCATATAACCTTTCATACCACTCCAACTTCCACACTACCATTCTCAAACCCATTCACACACCCATAGCAGTACTTACACAGCCACTCCCTGATTCTTAGGACCACACACACATCCACCCACTCACCCATTCAGCCTCTTATACACCCACTCACTCACTAATACAGCCACTGACATATCCACTCATACACCCATACAGCCACTCACACACACTGGGTCAGTCACCTATAGACCTACTTAAACACCTACTCAATCACCAATATAGTCAATCACACATCCACTTACTCACCCATACCCTTACACAGACACCCACTCACTTACTCATACAGATACTAACACATACTCACTCACCTAAACAGTCACTGACACAAGGACACACTCACCCATACAGCCACTCTCAGAATCACTCACTCACCCATACAGTCACTCATATACCCAAACACTCACCTATGCTGCCTTTCACATATGCTGTTACTCACCCATATACCACTGACACATCCACTCACTCACCGACAGAGCCATACACACACTCACTCACCCATACAGCCCTTCACACATGTACTAACTAACCCATACAGCCACTGACTCACCCACTCACTCGTCCATACAGGCAGTCACACAGCCCCTCACCCACCCACACTGATACTCAGACACTCATACAGGTACTCAGACAACCAATCACTCACCCATTCATCCACTCACACACCCACTCAGTGATATCATTTGAGATGTCATCAGTGATGTCACTGGCCATGTCATGCGTGATGTAGTATGTGAGGTCATAACCAGTCCTTTGCGGAGGCTTGAGTTATAGTTAGTTCAGCTAACTATAACTGCTGAATTTCTCTGGTTTTGTACGAGTGAAACCTGAGTCTAACTATAACGTCTCTGTAACCTTTGGTTTTTTCAGTGAATTTCTAATTAAAAGAAAAATCTATTTCCTAACTTTAACTTTCCATTCCCAGGTTTAACTTTTTTGTTTTTTTTAGTGAATATATATATATATATATATATATATATATATATATATATATCCATACAATCAGAGTCGGCTCCAGGCGTGCTCTCTGCGGGTGCTTATGAGGGGCTCGACCCTGAAGCCCAAGACAATTTTCAAAAACGAAATACGTCGCACTCAGGGATTCTGTGATTCCAATCTTTTAATTACAGAACAGCACTACTCCACTAATGCGTTTCGACCTCACAGGGTCTTTTTCACAGTGAGTTGGTCTTGTTTATTTTTTATTTTATACTCTCTCCATCCTCTGCCTATTATGATGCATGATGGGAGTTGGAGTTCTTTTAAAAAAGGCAACTGGATGACCAAAAGAAATATACCAAATTACCATCGGATCCAATTAATCGAATGATAATAGAACTAGAAAAGCAACTAAATGAATGGGACAATCAAAAACTAATTAACAAGGAAGAACATCTATTCCTATTAAAAGAACAACCCACAATGCTGACTATATACTTCCTGCCGAAAATCCACAAAACATTGGTAAACCCTCCAGGAAGACCAATTGTGTCATCATGTGAATCAATTTACGAGAATGTATCAATGTATGTGGATTCATACCTAGCACCCATAGCACAGAGCCTAAGTTCTTATATTAAAGATACTGGAGATTTTCTTCGGAATCTGTCGGAAAAACAGACTGGAATGAAAACTACATGATGGCAACCATCGATGTCATTTTCCTCTATACGTCAATTGAACACTTAGGGGCCGATTCTGATGCGGGTTGGAAAAGCTTCCCGACCGAATCGGTTGGGAAATGGTGTCCGACCCACTCGGATCGGGAAAGTCCGACCGGCGGAGTAGGATGCATCCGGATGCTTCCAGATACGATTTGGTTGAACTCCCATTGACTTCAATGGGAACATTTGTTCCTAACCGCATCAGAATTGGGCCTCGGTCGGGAAGACGCGTTCCCGATCCGATTTGGAAGGAGCAAATGCCGTTAGGAGGCCTTCCTAACCGCATCAGAATCAGGCCCTCGGTCGGGAAGCTTTTCCAACCCACATCAGAATCGGCCTAAAGTAGGATTGCAGGCTTGCACTTACTTTTTGAACCAAAGGAATATAAACGAACTGGCGCATTCAAATATGCTTTTAAAGATGATCGAAATGTGCCTGACAAACAACGTTTTCCTATTTAATCACAAACTTTTTCATCAGAAGTGTGGGACCGCCATGGGCATTTCATTTTCTCCCAACTATGCCAATATCACAATGGGATGGTGGGAGAAAGAAGTGGCATGGGGCCCAAAACATCAACAAGAATTGGATAAAATCATATTATGGGTCAGATACATCGACTGACCTTTTTATAATATGGAATGGAAGCAAAACAGACTTCATGGATTATTTTGAAAAATTGAATCAGAATGAAATTGGATTATCACTCACATGTACCACGAGTCAATCAAAAATAGACTTTTTGGACACATGTGTATATAGAAACAGGAAAAATTCAATTGACACTGTTTAGAAAGGAAACGGCCATGAACAGTGTACTCCATGGTGAAAGCTTCCACCCCAAATCTCTATTGAGAAGCATCCCCTACGGGGAATTAATCAGAATGCGTCGAAACTGCTCAAAAGATGAAGACGCAGAATATCAATTTCAAGCAACAATATCAAGGATGAAAAAGAGTGGATACAAATAAAAAGCCCTTGCTACAAGCCTGGAAAAAGTGAGAACAAAAACATGTGCTGAAACATTGATTTCAAAAAAACAAACTAACGAAATAGAGAATGAAAACCAGGAAGCACCCAGGCTCATTATAACCTACAGCAAGGAAAACAAAAATATCATAAATGCAGTACAGAAACACTGGCATTTGATTAGCCAAGATCCAGATATAGGAAAGCTATTGGGCAGTCGACCATCGGTGACTTATAAGAAAACTCAATCACTTAAAGACAAGCTGGTACGAAGTCACCTACAAACCAACAAAACAGCAACAGCACAAAATTGGCTAATGGATGCAAGAAAAGGTTTCGTTAAATGCAATGGTTGCAAAGCCTGCAAGATTGGGGAAAATAAAAAGACAATAATAGACAAAGATGGCGAGACAATATCCATAAAATATAACATCACATGTAATACGACACATGTAGTTTATGTAATTCGTTGCCAATGCGGTTTACAATACATTGGAAACACGACGTGTATGTTAAAAAAAAGGATATTGGAGCATATACGTGCAGTGAAAAACAAAGATGTTACGTATGCAACAGCGAGACACCTGAATGAATGTCAAAATGCGGATTGGAGAACAATGCGGTACTATGGCTTAGACACAATCCCCCTGCATGAACGTGGGGGAGATAGAACAAAAAACGTAGACAACTTGAATTACGATATATCATCAAACTTAAGACCAAGGTGCCACTGGCCTCAATATCGATGAAGAACTTTTTGTGCACCTGTAAATAATGATTAGGCGACTGAATTGTACTGTATCAGAAATAATGATTGTGATAAGAATCTGTAAATAACTGTCTTATAGGGGGTATTCAGAGCTTTGGTACTAAACCATAATGCAGGTGAAGCCACTATAGGCTTAGATGGTACTACACAATGGAGAAGCTATGATTCATAAAAACCTCTGATGGTACTATACCGATACACCCCTATTTTAATGAGAAGATTCTCAAAAAATCTGAATACTGTTGGTATAAAGTCCCTGCCATTTAATGAATACTGAATTGAATTAAATAATGACTGAATAATTATTTAAGTATGTGAATTGGTGGCAATGAAAAATCATCCCATAAGGATTGGCTATGTTAATTTAATTTAATATTGAAATAGAAAATGTTAATGCCACGATTTGCAACAGTAGAAATAAATGATGTTTTTTTAAAAAGAACTCCAACTCCCATCATGCATCATAATAGGCAGAGGATGGAGAGAGTATAAAATAAAAAATAAACAAGACCAACTCACCGTGAAAAAAACCCGGTGAGGTCGAAACGCGTTGGTGGAGTAGTGCTGTTCTGTAATTAAAATATTGGAATCACAGAATCCCTGAGTGCGACGTATTTTGTTTTTGAATATATATATATCTTGTGCATGGCTTACCTTTGAATAAGTTCTAAGGAGAACGAAACGCGTCAGGACTGTGCCTCATGCTGTTTTCATCAATTAATAAAATCTGCAAAGAATAAGTTTCAGTGGGCGGCTCAACCTCTTTCCAGCTGGGGAGAAAAATGTTGATATATATATATATAGCTTTACTTAGGAGACTAGAGACTAGGTATATCCTAGAACTAGACAGTAAGATTCCCCGGGGGTTGAACTCAAGTGAAGATTTTTATACATGTCTGTGATTGAATACATTTGATGTTTCGTGCTGAATAGGGTTTTAATTATGATCTTAAACCTATTGAACTGCTGCCTCTAAATGAAATTGTTTTAGTTTATATATGTACAGTTAATTTTTGGCACATTTGCACTTTAGTGGAATCACGGCTGTGATTTCCAAGGGTGGAATTTATAAATGTTTGCACTATTTGCACTAGCACTTTAGGTAAATTCAAGCCATAGAAACATTTTTTAACTAGGCCCACTTGGGCATGATTGGGCTTTACTTGAACTGCAATTGTACCCCCCAATTCACTTTAGCATTAAGAGACCTAACAGTTAGTTATATATGGTCGATTTATGGGTATACAAGCAATAAGAACCGATGTTAAGAAAGGGTACTATGTTTTAATATTACGAACTATCCTTGTTTTTAACAATTATTTAATGAAATATTTTTCTATTGCCTTTTAACATCTTTCTTTTTAAAATTTGAGGAAGGTGCTTTACCAATAATTGGTTTTAAATATTTTAGAATATTTATACAGTGTTTTGAAATATTTTACCATATTGTGTTTTATAAAATGCTTATAATGTGTGTATTTAAGCAGATAAGAAAAAGAATTGTCTTTTACTTCTGTAGATACATATATGCATTTGGGACTTTGCAGCATTCCAAGCCTTACTAGTTTCTTTCATGTCTATTATGGCGGTTCTTTTTTGAAACTAATCATGTGTCAGCACTGTCACTTTAAATGTTAGAAAGCACTCCACATGCGCGTCTTGTGATCAAGGGCACTGTGTTGCCCCAAACGCGTCATGGCGGTGGTGCAGGGCGTCTACACAATGAAATAAAATACTTGCACTACAAACGGGTCTGCATTCGTCTATGTTTGGCAGAGAACTCTACCTGACGAAGCAAGCTGTATATATATATATATATATATATATATATATATATATATATATATATATATATATGTATGTATACACACACACATACATACATATACAGTTACTTGGTTTGCTCCAAATGAGTTTCCCTGAATAGGCTACCTTTGCTATTAGGGAGAACACTGTGTAATGGTTTATCTCGCTTGTCATGCTGATCAAGCATCCATCTTGATTTTTAAAAATGGCATCAATACAGTGCTCCGCTTGCCCAAATATCTGCTCAGAAGACCGTGGCTGGTGCAATTAAATGTTGGTGCACCCATTACCTAGGCTGGTAGTCTTGAATCCACCTCATGCCTCTTTAATCCACTACCCTGTCTCCGACTCTTGCAGGTTCCTGCTTTCTCTCTTTATGTCTGTTTTTTCATCTTTCTCTTCCTCCCTCTTTCCGATTTCTTTGTTTTCCCTGTTGCTCTCTGCAAATGCGTGATGCTGAAAAATAAGAGGTGGTGGCCCCCACCGGCTCAAATTAACCACTGTGTTCATGTAAATGTAAATGTCCAGTATTTGTAAAGCGTGAACAATTACCAGAGGGTGTCAAGGCGCTGGGGGCTGTTGGGAAGATTAAGCGAGCTATTGCCCAGAGTCGCATGGTGCTGGGCTGATCTGCCGCCGGCGATCGAACCGCGAGCCCCCGGGTTCCGGAGTCAGCCGCCCTGGCCGCTGCCCCACACCTCTTCCCTATTTAGCTGTCTCAGGCTCCTTTTGACACCAAACGCAGACCTGCCAATAACACTCACACTGCAAATGTGCTTGTTTCAAGTCATTTCTAAAAGTCCAGTAATCTTTACAAAATCACAGCTCACTGTAGACATTAATGGGAGCACTTCACTACAAGGATCTCAGTTTAGACCTAATAGATTGAAAAACGTTTTCAATGAAATAATACAGCGTGGAACGCATGGCAAACGAGTCACTTTTCCAAGAAGCATTTTTTAGTCATAATTGTGTTTTATGGATTAAATGCGCTTGCTATTTTGGGGATGTTGATTTGAATTCCATGTGGGACAGATGACTTCACAGTTTCACCTTAAGTCTTTGATGTGGTGTTATTATATGCTGAGCCCTGAGCCACATCACTGGGACTGAAATTGTGACTGGAAAATTAGACATCAATTTCTGATTTAATTTGTGTTTGCTAGCACACAGTTATAATTGGCACATTCACTGCAAAGTAATCATTAAAACATTCATAATTGATCTGTTACAATTTAAAATTTGCTACCAAAAATGTAACCCCAGATCTGTTGCAAATCTTCCGAAACAGTTCTAGGTTGCTTTGTACAAAATATTGGCCCCGTGAAGTATTCGGGAAAACCTTTTGAAATCATTACTAAATCAGCAGGAAAATATTTCAGACTTTCCTGATGATGTAGAGTCTGATGATCTCGGATGCTGATAGAATAAGATCCAAGATCGCTGGATGATCATCGGATCTCTACCAGATGGACTCTAAAGTGAGCCTTTTTAGGTCTCGGCCTGCACCAGCGCTTGCGCTGGTCTGGCCGAGAGTTTTAGTAAGCGGGTTTTGGAAGTGCAAACCCACTGGCTTTCGGCTGGCGACAAGCTTGCGTTCACGATGGCGTGCACCCGCGCAGCTGCCATCTGGGTTTCCTATCTCTTCCTCATTTCCTCGTCATGGCTCATTAACTCTCTGGACTCTGATGTTTCAATCGCAGCAGCAGCTCACATTACCAACTGACGGCCCTGGACTAGTCACATGAAAAACAACAGCGATTAGCATTGAAATGCAAGCTTTTTTTTGTCTAGTTAGAAATATTGCTTCGGTGGGTTGATTTCACCTTATATCACTATTTGTTTTATATTGGGAGTCACAGCCTAATTACCAGTATTTTTGTCTCACTCTGTTTTTTAAAAAAAAATTTATTCGCGCAAAGCACAAAGCTATATTTAAGGTTACTTTTTCCGCGTTACTTCTTCACTCTATTTAAACTCCACACCCCCACTCTTATTGTCTCTCTCCTTCTTTCTCTCTCCCCTCTCTAATTCTCTCTCTACTTAATTAACTCTCCCCTCTCTATCTTTTTTAGCCTTTCATTCTCTCTCACCCCTTTATCTGTTTCTCTTTCAAACTCCTTCATTCACTCTCTCTCCCCTTCTTTCTCTCTCTCTATCCCGCTCCACTCTTTATTCTATGTACACCCTTTCTCTCTCTTTCTCTCTCACCACCCTCTCTAATTGGGCATTATATCTTCACTCTATCTCTCACTCGGCAACACCACAGCATCACTCAGCATCACCACAGCATCACTCAGCGCAACCACAGCATCAATCAGAGCCAGCACAGCATCAATCAGAGCCAGCACAGCATCACTCAGCACCAACACAACATCTCTCAACGCCATCACAGCATCACTCAATGCCATCACAGCATCACTCAGTGCAACCACAGCATCACTCAGTGCAACCACAGCATTACTCAGCACAAACACAGCATCACTTAGCGCCACAACAGCATCACTCAGCGCCACCACAGCATTACTCAGCAGCACCACAACATCACTCAGCGCCACCACAGCATCACTCAGCACCACCACAGCATCACTCAGCGCCACCACAGCATCACTCGGTGTCACCACAGCATCACTCAGCGCCACCACAGCATCACTCAGCGCCACCACAGCATCACTCAGCGCCGCCACAGCATCACTCAGCGCCGCAACAGCATCACTCAGCGCCGCCACAGCATCACTCAGCGCCGCCACAGCATCACTCAGCGCCACCACAGCATCACTCAGCGCCACCACAGCATCACTCAGCGCCACCACAGCATCACTCAGCGCCATCAGAGTATCACTCAGCGCCACCAGAGCATCACTCAGCGCCGCAACAGCATCACTCAGCGCCGCCACAGCATCACTCAGCGCCGCCACAGCATCACTCAGCGCCGCCACAGCATCACTCAGCGCCACCACAGCATCACTCAGCGCCGCAACAGCATCACTCAGCGCCGCAACAGCATCACTCAGCGCCGCAACAGCATCACTCAGCGCCGCCACAGCATCGCTCAGTGCCGCCACAGCATCGCTCAGTGCCGCCACAGCATCGCTCCGCGCCTCCACAGCAACGCTCAGCACCACCACAGCATCGCTCAGCACCACCACAGCATCGCTCAGCACCACCACACCATCGCTCAGCACCACCACACCATCGCTCAGCACCACCACACCATCGCTCAGCACTACCACAGCATCATTCAGCACCACCACAGCATCATTCAGCACCACCACAGCATCATTCAGCACCACCACAGCATCACTCAGGGCCACCACAGCATCACTCAGGGCCACCACAGCATCACTCAGCACCACCACAGCATCACTCAGCGCCAAGACAATATCACTCAGCAGCACCACAGCATCACTCAGCGCCAAGACAATATCACTCAGCACCACCACAGCATCACTCAGCACCACAGCAGTATCACTCAGTACCACAGCAGTATCCCTCAGCAAGACCTGAGTATCATTCAGCATCACCTCAGCATCGTCTCCGCAACAGTCACCACCACTACCACCTCAGCATCACTCAGCACCACCTCAGCCTGCTCTCGGAATCTGGCATCTGTTGATTCTCCCCTAGAGTCTGGCCGCTGCTAGTGTTATAATACAGGTACTAGTTCCCAACCTTCACCCTCCGATTGTTTATGCCCCCTCAAAAAAAAAGCTTTAACAAACAACCATTGCAATAGGCAGAAACAAGTTGCAAGAACAAAAGAAAACTGAGGACATTTTTTATTGTAAATACTTTTTTAATATGGTCGTTCAGTTTTACATAATGCCTTCTTGGTCGTATATAAAGTAACAAAAATGCTTCTGACACTTTTTTATTATAACTTTTCAGCATGCTGCACAGCAGCCACACTTCTCTACAGCACAGCTTGAAGACATTGGCAAAGTCAATAGCTCTGGCTAAACACTTATAAGGCCCCAAAGGCGAGACCTATTGGCTATGCCAATGCTTGTTGACTAGAGTTGTCGTCCAAACTCACATCACAGAAGTGACTGATGCATCAGCAAGAACATGCCTGGCCACAAAGGCCTCATTCAACACTTGTGCCTGTTGTAGAGGTAAGGAGGAGTCCTGTAACCAGTGTCCATGCTGTTATCCCAAGTGGCTGATGTGGAGAAGGGCTAGTGTATGCCCAAATCTCTCAATGATGAGACGCCTATTTAAAGTGCCGTTCCATTACAGTTCACGCTGTGGTACCAGAAACTTCTATTCAGAATATCATTGGACATAAATATTGTGCCCTAAATAGCGTCTAAAAAAGTATCACTGCATAGTGGTTAATAACAGAAAATCTACACCCAGAGGGATGATATTTTGGAAAACAATATTAGAACAGACTATTTACAACGGATTATATTTCTATATATGATATTGTGACACGCAACTGCATTTCAGGAAAAATCCCCATTTCCAAGGATTCAAAGTATTGAATGACCAGCTCTATGTCTTGACAATAAGTGACAAAAGCCCAATTTTGTATTGATGTACATTGGGAACAAAGAAATGAACCTTCTAAATGCTGAATCAAAAATAGTGAAAAAAGCATATACCTGCCCCAAAACATTGGCATATCTTGTAAGCAATTTGGTACAGCCCCCCACCACCCACCCATCACACAAAGGGGCATATTTACAAGCCCCTATTGTCACAACAACGTCACATTTCATGACGTTGTGGCGGCGATAGGGTCTTCGTCTTATTTACAAGGCAGCATTAAGCCAATTAACGTGGCTTAACGCTGCCTTGTAAAGAAGGCACCCTTTCATGCTATACTTTGCGTGAAAGGGGAGGGCAATGGTGCGGTGGGCGTTCCACCGCAACACCCATTGATTTTGACGCTGCCCCATATTTACAAGGGTGGCGTAAATATGGGGCAGTGCCAAAATTAAGACCAGGGTAAACTTGGTCTTACCCTGGTGCAACAAGGAGAAATGTTTAATTTCTCCTTGTTTTTGCTCTTTCCATGTGTGCTGCGTTGTGCATCACACATAGGTACAGCAAAACACCATGCATGATTGTTTATGTGCAGGAAGGTGTCGCTTCCTGCACATAAAAAATCATTTTTTTTTAAATGATGTATTGCAACTTCTATGTGTGCTGCAATAAGCAGCACACACAGAAGTTACAAAGTGCTGTTAGTGATTGTTTATGTGCAGGAAAGGAGACCTTCCTGCACATAAACAATCTTCCGCTGCAACGCAGACACCCATGCACTATGGTGCAAACGTGCCTGCGTTGGCGCTAGGCAGCTAAATTAGCGCCAGCGCAGGGGGAAGCACAAGGCTGTACCGTATCCTTGTAAATACGGTGCAGCCAGCGTTTCAGAAGTGGCGGAGCGCTGCGTTAAGCCAAGGAGGCTAACGCCGTGCTCCACCACTTCTATTGTACATATCACCCAAATTGTTTTAATGCTGACACATGTGAGATACATCATTCCCTTCATATCCTTCTAGTGTCAGTCAGAAACCTCAGAACCGTCTAGAAAGTCACCGCTAGACTACTGAAAAATGTTGCATTGTCAGCTTAAAGGCAGATTGTGAAATAAGAAATGACAAATAGCAATATGTTTATGAGGGACTGGTGTATGCATATTTTCTAGATTTAGTTACGACAGAAGGGGAGACTCTTCTTAAGCAAAAATATTTGTTTCACAAAGCAAGAAGTTCCAGTCTTCTCTTTTCGACTATTTAGGTAGGTCTATATATAAAAGCTATTCTTTGCACATGAATAGCTTAGCGCATTTAATTGGTAATGTAATAATAATAATGCACGGTTATAATTATTAAAAAAAGATGATCATTTTACATGCCCCAAAACCCAACAAGTCAAACTTTGTCTGCATCCCACCAAAATATCTCGCTGAGAAAATTAAAAATGTAATTTATTTCATATTAATGTTATTGTTGTCTGAGATCTAATTAGGACTGCAGTTTTGAGCCTCATTCAGGAAGAGAATGCTGCGTGTGACAAGAGACTAATGATGACTAGGTAATTTGAAAGACCTGAGCCAACATATCATGCATACAAACACACACACACACAATGCAGTTCTCACCCACAGCATCCTCCTCAACAACATCTCTGGTGTTGGTCTGCATTTCCCTCCCCCACACACCTAGATGTATTGCTCTCAGCTATCTGTGACTCCTTGCACCCAGCTGCACTGTCTTTCCTGTGGCAGGCTGCCCGATCCTACTTGTGCCACGCTTCCTCTCCCACCTCAAGTTTAGCTTCTTTAACATTCCCATCTTAACTACTGTTTCCTTGGCTCCCTAATTTTTTTTTTGGGGGGGGGGGGGAGTTATATATAGCGCGAACTCGACCCAAAGGTATCAGAGCGCTGTACATGAGCACCCGTTGCGTTACAGATGTACACATTCATTTTTAGGCACGGGGCGATTAAGTGATTTGCCCAGAACCACAAGATGTTGAGGGTCCCTGCCGAGACTCGAACACGGTTCCCCAGCTTCGAGGTCGACCGCGCTAGCCGTTAGGCCACATCGCTGCTTGTGCAATGACTCTTCCCTACTACCTGGCCTACAACCTTCTTGTTGCCTTTGCCATAGCAGGACCAGGACCTATAGAAAGAAAACTGCTCTCTCTTTGCAGCCCATTGCTTTGGCTAGTGCACGCTCCTACTCTTCTCACCACACGCGCTCTGCTCATCTCACCACTCTCCCCACCCTTGCTTTGTTCCAACACTTTTTATGTCTTGCAACTGTGAATTATATTAGTTAATATATAATACATTGTTAGACAGGTTCATTTATCATTTTTTGTAAAAAATTTAATTATTTGCACTCTTATTCTTTCCCCCAACCATTCACGAGCACTCCATTGAGCACTTGTTTCTCTTCACTTGTTTTGGAGCAACTATATAAGTTGTTGTATTACTTGATTGTGATGTAAACAATATAATTGAACTTAATTTCTTGTGAATATCTGTTGCTTTTGGTTGCTAAAGATTTTTCAATTTTAATCAATCCCGTTTGGACCAATTCTCTTTTGTACCTTATCTGACCCAGGTCCGGCAGGCTGCTGGGTTTCCCCATTGTTGTCTAATGGTTTGTTCCAACACATCTGACCCTCTCAGGTCCTAGTTAAATTCACAACTCGTCTGCTGATACCACACAGTATGAACTGACACAGCCGGAGTCGCTCGCCATCCTGCTCTTCTCCAAAAGGCAACCAAAGCTATTCATCGAAGACAAGGTTGCTGATGCCATACTATAACGTGGAAACGGCACACACATCACAATACAATGCACCATTAAGAGAGCTATTGGTGTGATGAAACAATGCTTCAAATCTCGAAAATCAAGGCATTTGGAAGAATGAAATGCACACATTCAAATCATTAGACCTGCTTCATTCCTTCCTCCCGCTCTGTAATATTCCTGTCACTAAGATATTCCCAATCCTGAATGACCATGATCATTATCGGAGTGACTCGCTGGCATGCTTACTGAAGAAGGGGATGGATTGGCCGTGGCAACCACCACAGATGTCGCAAGAAGGTCATGGAAAGAGAAGCTGGACTAGAGCAGGTCGCAGCAAGGGAAGCTGGGCCTGAGGGGGGCAGATGGTGTGCAGCTGGATAAGAGAAGGCCAGCACAAGGGAACATGCTGTAAGATGCCCATGGCAAGAAAGCAGGGCGGGAGAGGATCCGGCAGGGAAAGCTCACCATAGTAGGGCAGAGGCAGGCTGGCAGTAAGAGGGATGGAGAAAGGGGTGCTCTGGTGAGAGAACGGTCAAGGCCCATGTTATGATGACTGGTAGATGCCCCTTTGAAAGGAACACTGGAGGCTGCAGGTAGAGCAAGACATTTTGAGAGGGTCCTTCTGGTGGTTTCCTTTATTTGTGTAGGATGTGCTGCAGTCGGTGTTGAATTCCATTTTAAGTGTGTTTAGTACAGTGGGTGCATATCTTAGGTGAAAAGGGTGCGGGCCTGCAATATAGTGATAAATATTTGCTGGTGTTTTAGATCTGGGGCATATTTCCCCCCTAGTTTCCACCATTTCCATTTTCTCATCTCGTTGTTGTCACTTAGTGTCCTTTGAATACATATTTTGTCAACATTCCCATGGATCCTGTATTAATTGCATTAGTTGTTAATCACACACTAGGTGATTGTTTTCTGAATGTGTAGTGTCAGAAGCATGCATTCGACACGATTTAAATTTAGCATCCTTGAATTCTGTGTGTGAGAATGTAATTTAGGTCTTTGTGACAGAGGGTGAGATCTCACACTTGAATTACAGTTGCAATTGCACGAAGCGCAGCCATGGAAATCTGTCAGTAATCGCAAAACTTAGGCTCCCATTGGTTTTGGAAATGTCGGACTCGGCGCTATCATCTTTGGATGCACGCTGAATGTTGCCTTCAACGGTGATCATGCACATTTGACTCATAAGTCACAGTTAGTGATTTGATCATCACATTCTTTAATTATTGTGTCTTTGATCCAGTGGTTGCAGGAGGGGCCCACCTTGGAGACCAGCACCAATTTTTCCTGATGTGACTTTGACCTAGACAGAGGAAAGCACACACGAGGAAAGAAATAGGAAAAGAAAGACAGAAAAACTGTGACAAAGAGAGAACGCAGGAACATACAAGAATGAGGTAAAGGGGCAGGGATTGTCTGGTAGCGGATTAAAGAGACATGAGATGGAATCAAGTTTACGCAGCATTTAGCACCCCGACCTTCAATAGCGCCAGCCATCAATGGCACCAGCCATGGGCTTGTAAGCATAACTTTATGCCCCAGCACTTTTTTTTTTTTTTTTTACAAATTAAGGACTGCTTTGAAGCATTTGAGAGAGTGGTTCTTAACGAACAAAGGAAGAAAGATGAGATATACTAATTCTTGCAAATAAGACACAGCAGATAGCAATTCTGATATTTGGTCATATTTTTACAATAACCTAAAAAGTAGTGGATTCTGCACTGCAGCCGTAGCAGCTCAATAAACAATTTGCTTTGCAAAAAATGATAAGAAAATTGAGTAAGCGTGTTTTTTCAGTTTGAGGAATATTGCTTTACAATCTGGAGATCTGGCATGGTGATTGTTCTGCAAACAAATAACCCCCTTTAGCACGGCTTTTAAGATTACCTAGATCTTGACCTGTTTGAACTGAAAAATCAAAATCTACATCCCATCTATGGTGCAAGAAAGGCACCCGTAGACTCACGCCTAATGTAGAGAATTCATAGCAGACCAAATAAGAGTAGGAGATGCTGAATATTGACTGATTAAGAGGCTTCTCTAGGATTAATTTTCGATCCTTTAACCATACCAAACAGCGTATAGAATGAATGTTTGAGTTATTCTCAGTCACCCGCGATCACTTGGGCCCCATCCCAGTTCATCGTTTTTCACCCACTTTGTCCTTCTAAGCTAAGGAGACCAGCCATATGCAAATCAGTCTTGGTCCTGCTCCAATGGAAACAGTTTGACCTCAACTGCCAGGGAGGATCCCACCCACACAGGCGCTCAGGTAACCCCTGGTCGCTTTCAGCTGCTTTTATGTATGGTACAGACTCTGCCAACAAGAATGGCAGTAGGAAAAAAAATATACGTATCTCAAGCAATCATACAAGAAGGATGGTATGCAAGAGGGCACAGAAATTTCATTCACCTTTTGTTTTTTTATTTACCTCCCGTTCTTCCCTCGCTTCCCTTTTTATATCAAACCCCTTAAAGTAAGGCTTGCATGGACGTAATTTAGTGGTTGCAGATGTGGCAGCTGCGGCAGCTGGTTGTCTCTTGTAACACAGGCACTGCCTTTGTGACCCCTGGGATCAGTGGTGGCAAAGGCAATGCAGAGAACAGAATGCAAACGGTGCTGTGATGTGCACTGAAAACGGGGGCTCTTAGCTTGGTAAAACAAACAAGTATACAGCAGGAAAAACACGCTTGCTCAATTTTCTTTTAAGTTTTACAAAGCAAATTGTTCATTCAGTTGCTCCGGCTGCAGTGCAGAATCCACCACCTTTTAGGTTATAGCAAAAATATGTCAAAATATCAGAACTGAGTAAAGCTCTATTTGCTGTGTCCTTCAAGCAGGAATGAGTATGTCATCTTTCTTCCTTTGTATACTCTGCTGACTAATTTAAAACAAGCATTTGCAATGCAATAGGTCTCGCATTTACGCGAGTTTGAGCTATTGGCATTGTAAATGACAATGCGTTTTATTTATGTTTTGGTTTTTAAAACATAAATAAAAGGCATTGTCATTTATAATGCCAATAGCTCCAACTCGCGTAAATGCGAGACCTATTGTATTGCAAATGCTTGTTAAACCCGCCCTGAATTATATCGGCCACGCCCCTATGAGAGATCCGCCAGTTTTTTCATCCCACTTAAAGCCCTGGTGTTAATGCAAAGTCTCTGACTGCAGTGCTTTTGGGCTGATTTACTGTCTCACCCTGAGAGCCTATTCCAAAGCAGGAATGTCGCTCTTCAGTTGAGCTGATTTTCTTTTCCCCTTGGGAACTGCGAAGGCTGGCCTTGAATTGTCAAGATAAGTCAAGCACAGAGGGTGGAACGAAAAAAAAAACACGAACGTGAAATGTAAAATTAACACAACACTGGAGCCCCCAGCACTGAAGAAACAGTGACAGGAAGGAATTTTTCATAATTCAAAATGTATGGAGTTAAATTAAGAGAAAGGGGAGAGTAAGAACGAAACTGAAAGGCAGAGGGAGGAAGTATTAAATATGCCAGAAGGAAGAACGACCGGCCCGTGCAGTGATTGAAGAAAAGCCAAGTGGGCCTGCTGGAGGAAATAAGGCTGCGACAGCGTGCTGAGAGGAGGAGCGCGAGAGACCTCTGGCAGCTGCTGTCCTTATAGCGTGAAGATAGGAGACGCGCTGTGGAAATAGGAGATCAGCGTGGAAGCTGGTGCATTTTTTATTGTTTTAAAAAAAATATTTAATAAACAAACAAAAAATGATCATGTGCCCAGAAAAGGGATAGAGGAGGGATGAGGGAGAGAGGAGGGATGGGGGAGGGGGCGGGAGCAAAGGTAAGACGGACGGGTACTGCTCGCGCACGGAGCACATTAATGATATTTATAAAGGGAATGAGCAGCAGCGGGTAAGCGAGAAACTGGTTTTATATAGCGCGAACTACACCTGAAGGTATCTGAGTGCTTTATAAGAGCACCAGTTGCGTTATCGACACGTTGGACGGCCCCGGCGGCGCCTGAGGGAGATGGCGACAGGAGGACGCGGCGCCGCTAGGGTCCGTAAACAAGCTGTCGACATTGTGGAAAAAAAAAAGTGCCTACTGACTAATTAAGGAGACAGTGTAACGCCGCAAGTAAAACATCCAGCCCGGATGGGCCGTCCAAAAAGGAGACAGGGCGGTAACAAAGAAGCCTCATTTTCAATCGGAGGCCACCGTTTAGCATAAACAATGACGCCAGCCAATCAAAAAGATGGGCGTGGCTTTAACTCCACTTCTGAAATATCCGGATAACAAGAAGCCTTGCAGAGCGAGCAGTGCATGCACGCTGCAACACAGGTCTGCGAGACCTAAAAAATGAAACTTTAAATACACATTATTAAACAAGATGTTAACGACTTTTATTATGAAAATACAGAAAATTGTTTTTGAATATAAACTGCGCCTATGTGCTGTAGTGAGTGAAAACAAAGCCACGGAACAATTTATGTCATTATCATTGTTTAAATTGGTCCTAGCACAGAAATAGAAGTGGACAAAACCAATAAAGTATTTTAAACTCTTTTTTTGCATCTTTCTATTATATTCCAATATATTTTATACTTTAGGTTTATACTAGGAAAACTATTGAATCATGATTTTGAGGGATAAAATAATTTGGCTTCCTAGAGTTATTTTGTGTTTTAGTGGCACTATATTTCCTCTTCCAACAAACACAACTATTCGTACAATACAAAATAGAAATGTATAATGTTGCTATCGTTTTGGTACCCTATTTAAGATGCTGGTGGTATATCAAATGGACATTTATCTATGTTAGTAACTTATGTTGTTTTATAATTGTGCACTTCAGAGTCTTAACTTCAGCACTGTCAGTTATTGTGAGGTCATAGGGATTAAGGTTAACACTTCCTGGGAGAATTGTGTCAAACCATATGATATCACTTCCTGTGATGTCACTGGGTAAAAGGGAAGTTATGTGATGTCACTTCTGCTACTCCCGGTATTTTGGTGAATAGACACCCTTGCTTACTTGGTGGATTGGTTGTTGGCAGGATTAACTATATGTAAATATAGGCATAGTTTTTCAAAGCCTCAGTAGGCAGGAAAAGTGCAGTGTTCAGCTACATGACACAGGCTCTCATTATAATTAATACAGGAACACCAAATTGGTAATTCAATATTTGGAGTTAATTATACCATGGAGTTCTGCTACCACTCAGCTTTTTAGCGCCAGGACACTCCTTGGAGTAGCAGTGCGCTTTATAAGTATCCCCACATAGACACATAGACATAGTTCATTATATCTAGGATGTGTGATTACTGCACTATTTTATGTTTTCCTTTGAGGAAAGGTGAAATACCCAGAAACTAGTGTTTTTACACCAATTTCCACAAATAAATTCAAAAAGTTCAATATTTGGAGTTGTTTTCTGAGGATATATTCCTCCAGGTTTTATTCGGTGGAAGTCATCCATGTGGTAAGCACATCAAAGGTGTAGTATCACAGCAAACGCCAGAATCCAAATTTGGAGGGATTGGTGGTACTCCTATATCTACTCACAGTGGAATCTCTAGGATTCTCACGAAGGATCCACTGACTAAAGAGACATATTAGGGGTTGTGAAAGGATAACAGAGGCAGAAGGGATGGGACTCGCTTGGGGGGCGGGGTGGCACTGCAGGTTGTAACTTTCATACAACACTGAATTAGCATTGTCACACCACAGTAAAAGTAGGCTTCAGAAGAGATACGTGAGCAGGGCAAACAAGGCAGGTACAGAGGACATGGCCAGGTGACTGAACCATACACGTGATAAATAGGACAAGTTAGTAGAAAGGTAAATAAAACACAAATCACACTCCTGATCACCCTGCGGAGTGGGGCATTGGTGAGGGTAAAACCCAACCCCATCCCAAATAAAAGTCAGTACAATTTGAGAATCCAGCTCTAGGAGATAAAGGAAAACAGTGAATGTTGTGCACTGAACTGTCGGTGAACAGGCAGATGAAAAATGTAATAGTTTGTATCTGCAACCATTCCTAGATAAGACTTGCAAAAAAGAGGAAAAAAGGTATTGGTTGCATGCTAGATATTATAACATCCCATCTATTTATATCTAAAAATACAAGTAGAAAATATGCGTTATTGCAGAGGCGATAGCTTTCAAAACCACATAGGTCCCATCCCCTTGTAAGTAGATGAAAGCTGAAATAGATCTTTATTTCATTGGTAACAGTAATTGAATTGCATTTATAAAGTATGGAAGGGAAATGTAAGCTAATCAAAAAGAAGGAAAGGAGATACTTTAATTCCTGCTTCTTTCACTCTTATTGAATTTTCTATAATGTATGAAAAGGATACATAGATGTAGTTTGGCCAGGAAAGAAAAGTAATGTTAATTTCTCTGTATGGGAGGAATTTTCTGCATTTGTTGGTCCACACCGGTATGCAGTATCATTTATTATTATATAGGGTACTTCTGTATTCTGACCTACTTAGCACCTGTATCTAGTGCTACGTATATCTAGGTATTAGCTATATTCTGTCTTACTTTTCATTGGATATATCACTGAGATACAACACTCCCTGTGAGCCACGCTGACCATGAAACACTGCCATCCACACCCATATCTGATATTCATCATGACATGACAGATTACACTTGACCTTTTACCTATTGCATCATTATCACCGTACATTGGTAGCCCTCGTGCATGGTTCAAGCGTGAGTGCCACCGCTGTACTGTGAAAATGATGCAGCTAGTATACTATTGGTTTCCATCTCAACACTGTAGCACCACCTGCTTTCCAAAATGAGTTATCTTCTCTGCTTGCCTTGCTCTCATCAAAGTATTCCTCTCATTACTACTTTACAATCATTCACCACATGATCCGCATCAAGTTTTCTGCAACGCAACTGGAGAACTTCAAGCCTCAACGCATCACCAAGTCTCTTCATATTCGTTACACCAGCCAACATCTTTCTCAACATATATGCATGCCAGTACTTGCATTCTGGGGCACTGCAGCATCCCTTTGAGGGTGCAATAGATTTAACTGTGCGCTATCTGACACTAAGCAGATGGTAACCATTAATAACATGTTCACCCACTTCCACAAGGCAGCGATCCCCTAGGAGAGCAGATTTACAACTCACCTCCCTTTGTAGGTTTGGCTTGGCATAGCAGAAACTAACTGTTACCAAGGGCTTGATTTAAATTTTGGCAGTTGACCCGTCCAGCACAAGGGCAATGGAATAATATACTTTATTTTTCCAGCGGAGGTGCCAACGGCTAAATTTAGAAAAACCCGAGAGTCCTGAGGGCATTTCTAGCATTGGCAGGAACCATCATCAATGTGGTTTCTGCCAATGCGTTGTACGGCTCCATCAACATGACAACGCCGTTCGGCAAACTTGCAAAGTTTTGTTTATTTTCAAAAAAAAAATCCCAAAGCGGGATTTTTCTGAGAAAAAAAATGCACCCCTCACCATGGGAGGTTCTTCCAATTGTGAGGGGGGCATTGAGCACTTTTCAGTGCCACTACCTGCCACTTTTTTCCTGGCGGTGATGGCCATTGAAAAATGGCTATATGTCCGCCCATCAAAATTAGGTAGGTGGAAATATAGACAACTATCTGATGGCGCTTGCTCAGTTGGGCTGTTGGAGTTCGATAATGGCAAAGACTACTCTCTCTCTCTCTGCTGTGTCAAACTATGGTCCACCTGCATTTAAATCGGGTGGGCGGACCACAGTCTTGGTAGGGAGGAAACTCCGTTGCCATTGCGACAGAATTCCCTCTCCACAAAGAATTCAATCAGGTCCCAAGTCTGTAAAATATATATTTAGAGTGAGGCTTTGCTCGACTCAGAGGAGTATTGCTTACTCACCTTATGCTGTTGGCTATTTGGCGCATCATTCTTCCTTTTGGCTCCCATGGAATACATGAGGGAGTATTTTACATTTGAAACGTACACAACCATCACACTGTTTGTCTCATTCAATTAGTGATCGCCTACCTGCATTCTAAAGAGAAAGCAGTTCTTTTTTGCTACTTTGTCCCCAGCAATGTCAAAGCTAATAGGGCAAGTCTTTGATGTGATAAGCAGCATTTGTGCATGCAATGCATGAAAGCCGCATTTAAAAATGCCAGTGTTTTCATGCATAGGCACCTTAAAGTCAGACCCATTGACATTGCTAATGGCATTTAAAAACTGCTCAAACACAGCCAGCAAATTGCAAAAGCAGGGATGAAGGTCTTCTTTACTGTATAGATCTCTATCCCTGCAGAGGAGCTCTCCGAACCACAACACACCCCACTAATATTAATGAAACAACCGTGACACCACAACAATGAAGATGGTTTCAGAACAGAGTGGTTAATACTTTAAAAAATCAACACCATTTGTACAATGCCCCTGTATTGCTTTAAACCAATCAATCAATCAATCAATCAATCAGGGAATTGTAAGCACGCTACTCACCCGTGAGGGCCTCAAGGCGCTGAAGTCTTAAAAAAGTCATACAAACCAAGACAGCAGATCTTAAAAATGGCAACAAAAGTACAATCACACAACAGACTATATTGGATCACTGAATCAAAGGGTTTTGGCATAAGTCTGTTTGGAGACCAGCCAGCTTGATATATCGCTCCCTTATAAACATTCCAAGTCAAATAAAAATTGGTGGATTCCTTCTGATCTGCTGGGCCAAGATTCAATTTTAGATGCATAATCTCAAACTAGTATGCAGTAAAGCTATAATATTATTGACAATGTGGACTTGAACCATTTAAAACGTCTTGGCCAAGAACTAAGAAAGAATGGCTCCTCTAATTGTCTTGGGTCAACAAGAGTTCAATCCAGGGACACAAAAAAGACACAGCTGACTAACACAATGACTAAAGTCATCAAGAGAACAAATAAATATCAACAGATCATTGCTATAAAAAGACTTCTTTCACAGCTGTCAGCATGGGAAGTAGTATATGAGATTTTTGACGACAGATATTTCATTATGAATTCATGAAGTTTGCAAATACAATCAATTGTATAACACATACCCAATCCTGATTGGAAGACTCAATCTGTACATTCATAGATTGTAGCTGTTTGTACCAATTCTAAGTCCTTACATCTTTGTCACGTCACATCCTGATCACCCTTCCTAAACACTATAATATCCTATGTACAATGCTTCATGATTGACAGACTGCAGATATAATAATTGTGTACGTAAAAAGCTCTGCCCCTTCCTGTGCGACATCATATACCTAAAATAAGCATGGAAAATGAAAAGTTTACATATTGAGTTTATTTATTTCAGAATATGTTCCTTTTGTGCAAAAAAAATAGAAATTGCAGTTTGTTTCAAATAGCGAAGTGAGACCATAGTAAAAGTGACCAAACCAATAAAAGATAAACATAGGAATATATATTAGAATCACAAAACCAGCTACCTGGTCACCTTGTTAGCATGAACCCATTGAAGCAGAGGTGGAGCCATGAATTACCCATCTGGCTGGAATGAACAATAATTTGTGGACTCTGTATACTTGACTTCTGCTTTTGGACTGGGAACTTGTGGACAGCATTTATGATGGAGATGCTTAAGAAGTAGTAAATACAAAACAGAGGAGGGACAAGAAAGATGAACATGTTTCATGCCGATATTTAATATTATTTGTGTCCGTTAAACTCTTTCTTTTATAAACTGATAAATAATTTGGGAATGTGTTTGCACAAAAAAACACATCAGAATTCGGTGATCTGGAAGGAAATATGGATTTCAATACCCTGTCCTATTTTAAGTTATGTCTAGCTTGGGGGGGGGGTCCACACAGGCAGACACAACTATCATGTTTGATTTCTAGAATCAACAAGAAGAGGGGGGGAGGCAGAATGTGCCATAGAAGGGGATGAGAGCTAAGGTGCAAAAGAGAGCATGACAACAGCCAGGTTCTATACAGTTCTGTCAGCAAGAACAGTTTTGATGAAGGGGAAGGAGAAAGATACCAGGCAGCTACCTTTGCACTTTAAAGCCAATCGGCCTCAATTCAACATCTACAGGGGCGTGGCTCACTTCAAAGGGAGCCAGACAAATTTACAGACAATTCTTTCTCTAGTTTCAGCTATAGGGAAGAGGTCTAGCCCCTATACTGGAGATATATAGGAGGAAGTCTCTCCGCATTCTGACCCATGGCTCGGGGATATGGGACTATATGGAGGTGGGCATTATCCAAACTGAGGAAAACAGAGTGTGCCGGCATGTATTGTGGTTCCTTTTTCTACATCGCATTTTATTGTGCATCAGGAGCTGGGCTTGGAGTACGTTGAAGATCTGATTAGTCTTGCCCCTTTGCTGCTGAGGATTCAATTTGGCAGAATGAGGAGGCTGGTTTAAAATCAGACAATTATTACATATTGTCTCTCCTCTATGTATGGGTCTAGAATTCCCTGGGTTAAATACATTATGGATACAACTACTGTTTTAGATTGGTCACATATGTTTGAGAAACCAGCGGATATCTGCAAAAAGGACAAAGGGTGGGTTTAGGAATGTTAATTGTCCCACAGAAGGTCACAGAGGGAGGGTAGGGATCTAATGAAACCCACCGTTAGAGAATAGTGCCTGCTACAGACTATGCTGGGGACGGCTTCTTATTTGCACCTGGTCTCGGGCACATGGGAGCGGATGCTGTTGACCCGATTTAGACTGGGTTCTATTAGGTGGCTCTTGTGTTTCCCCCAAAGGACAGTTTGCTCCCTCTGACATATGTATATGCCCATGTGATGAGACCTCTCCCCAGACCCTGCTGCATTTTGGTTTATTTTTTGCAAATGTTATCTCCCTCTCACTGAACGGTTTTTATTACCGGTGCTGCAGAAATGTAAGTTTAGCAAGTGTAGAGTGCTACTGGATTTTTGTGCAGCAATTAGATTGTCCCATTGCATGTAATGCAGTAAGCTCCTTTTTAAAATGTGCATTGCAGCTGCATCAATCAATGATGTTTTAATGATGTGGTTTTATAGTCCTATTTTTATGACGCTAGCGATTATATTGTGTCTGCGTTTTTACATATCTTTTTACAAGTATTTCTCGTTCCTGTTCTAATTATTTATGAATTCATTTTTGTATTGCGATGTATCTTTTATGATCTGTTTTTATGAGATCGAATAAAGAACTTTGATTGATTGATACAGACCTAGTCTCAATCAACAAGCAAACTGAGCAGGCTTACCGCCTGTCTCCATTTTGTGAGTCACCCATACACAGAAGTTTCAAGATGGATTCCTGCCCCTTAGAGTGTAGCACTCCACATTCACTTCACCCTCAGCCTGCCACATGCATCCAGAACAAACACACAGTAGCTGTCAGTGGATGGAGATTGCAGGAATACTTTCCAGACGTTTTGCCAGAACAAGCTAGTAGGCAAACATCAAACAGTTTAAAGTTTGACTACTCCATGTAGTGGCAACTACTTTCATTGGGGTCACCGTTTAATTGATGGCCTGTTTCTTTAAAATACAGATAGGTGGCGCTCAAACTTTTACAAGCTGATATGATAGAAATGAAGTGAAAGACAGATGCAGCTATTATTACAATTGCTCGGAGTTCGGATTTGATCAGATTTAAACTGTTTTGATTTTCCATTAAAGAAACATTTGGAATTGATTTTGCAATCAATTTACCAGTGTCTATGTTTCAGAATATTGCTTAGACATATGCTCACACGTTTTTTTGCATCACAATTAATTTAACAAGCAATTACGTAATGACAGCAAGCAGTGCAGGCGCTGTCATCTCTGGCTCTGTTAAGTGGACGCAGGGGTGTTTCATATTTGCAAACACCAGCAACTGCGCTGCAGCTGTACTTTCCAAGCACATTAATCATACCTCTGGTATCACTAACGTTGCTGAAATGAAGGCGTATTGTACACGGCAACCAGAGTAATCCACACCCCTTCGAGGCTATTGCAGTAACACCGCAGAGAGGCAGAGATACCGCTGTGTAGGAGGGTTTCGAGACAATGCAATCCCGAGCTCGGCAAAGAGGAGTTTTGTAGTAGAGCAACACTATTACACAAGAGCAACAAAGGTGCTCGATAGCACAGGGTGCCGTTCTGCACTCATCATGAAAAGGAGTGGAAGGGTCTCTGTGCGCTACATTTTAGATGGAGAGCATTACCAGATAAGGTACGTAAGTACTAGAGGGACACTCGCTTGAAGACTCATTCACACCTTTGTTTTCTGGTAAAATCATTGGGGCATATTTTCAAGGAGCTATCGCCGAGTTAACGGCACTTTTTCGCAGCCAAAGTTGCGATAAATTCATCGCCCCATTCACAAGCTGGTGTTAACAGCCCATAACACCAGTTTACCCGCGATAGCAGCCGCAAAAAACATCGCCACAGAGGACCCCGGCAACTATCGCTAATGAGATGCAGAGTAGGTGTACCCGTGCAAAAAGCCTCGAAAACACCACTCCGCAACATTCTCAATGACCAGCCAGATCGGCGAAAAGACCACGAAACATGAGATAATGCGCGTTAGCAGCAGGAAATTAACACCTGCTCTGACCTGGTGTAAAGTCGGACGGCAGCCTGCACCACAAAAGGGAGCCCAGCCCACAGCCACACCTGAAGACCAACAGATGCCATGGAGCCACTGAACATGCGGGCCGGACACCCAAGAGGGCCCCAACACCCACCGCCACCACCCCCAGGACCACCCCCACCCCCGGATCTCCTCCGCCCCCCCCGGACCAACACTGAGGCAGCGCAGACAAAGACAGCGACCCTCCGAAAATGCGCCAACCTCACAGACCCAACACCAGAGAATGTCATTGCCCACTATATGCCCAAAGGGACAACCCTCCTCTGCATCCTGACCACCATTGCCCACAGGCTGACCGTACCAACACAGCGGACAACAAACATCCCACCGCAGACAAAGCTGCTGGCCGTGCTGCACGTGTTGGCCTCTTGTACCCTCCAACCAACATCCACCTGAGACGGAGGAGTCACACAGCCAGGCCAATCCAAGTCCCCCACAACGGTCATGGATGACACCATCAGCTTGGTACCCCACTATCTATACTTCACACACACTGCGCAGGAACAGCCAGAGACCAAGCAAGGCGTGTACGCCACATCTGGCTTCCCGCATGTGTCAGGGGGCAATTGACTGCACACATGTCCTACTAGTGGCCCCTGGCGACACTGCACACAATAAGCGCAACAGAAAGCGCACGTATCCCACCAATGTGCAGGCAATAGTGGACCACCGTGGAATCCCCGCCAACACCGCCGCCAACCACCCAGGCAGTGTGCATGATACCTGCACCTCCAGACAGTCCATCATCAACCTGCGCCACCAGGATGGCACCCACGGAAATGCACTGCTCGTTGGCCAATACCAAATGCACACACCACACACCTCAACTCCACAATCATGCAACACACAACACAGGAAATGCACACGTCACAAGCTCACATACAAGATGCACACCCACCAGACACGACAACACAACTCACTGTGGGAACCTGGGCCAGCCATGTACATGAGCCATCAACGACATGGCACCTCAGACACACAATAGCAGAATGTCGGAAGAGGTGGGGACCAGGCATGTGCGAAGGAGGCAAGGGACCGATGAATGAGAATGTACACAATGCCAAGTGTGGGGTGGATGTGCTGGCCAGACTGCAGTATGCAGACCACACACATATCCATGTCGACACACACCGCTGGTGTTTGGAGTGTAGTGGACAGTGGACGCAACCATGTCACCCCAGCCAGTGGGGAAGATCGCAGAAATGTAGCTTGTGATGTCCCCCCGTAAGCGTGAGCGGAGTGGGCTGGCCCGGCGTACGCCAGGCCAGCGTAGGGGTGTGAATAAAAGGCACGTAACTCTGGGTGTGGTCCTCTTCCCGAATGCCCAACGTCTCTGCCAGGGCGGCACCTCTCACCCCACCACGAGGCCGACGCCATGAGCGGTGTTGCCAGCGATCCTGTGCACCTGCTGCAACCCGGGACGCTGGTCCCCGAACAAGTCCTGCCCGCCCCTGCACACCCAGGCCACAATGCCCACCTTCCGACACTGAGTCGAAGAGGGCCCACCACGTGCCGGTGCAATCTCCAAGCCCGAGGCGTGCGACCTTGGCAGCCTCCTCAGACCATCATGGCCTCCGCAACACAGGCCCACAGTACTCCATTCACGTTGACGTACTCCACCGGCATGCACAGGGGACAAGTAGGTCACACATTTGGAACTGAGTCTTGATTACACCATAGCAGAGCACATAAATCATGGCTGAGTGTATGTCACTATACACCCTTCGATGTGGTGCCAACAGGTCATAGTGTTACATCACAGCCGCAAGATTCTGTGGGCCCACGCGGACTACTGCTCTCGGCCTACGCTGCGCTCGAGTAGGTCACAGAATTGGAACTGAACATCGATTATTCAAAGGCAGAGTACGAATCATTGCACGCAAGGAGAGGCATAAGAGGATGACGCGTTGCATTTGGGAGGAAAAAAGGATCATCGTTACGGAGGTGATCGAACACTACCGACAACTGCCCTGATGTCCCTAACTCTGTGCATCGCGAGCCTATGACACGTGGCTGTGGCCCACTGCTGACCGCTGCCTCCGGCCTACACTGCGGTCCAGTAGGTCACAGAGTCTTGATTCGGCAATGCCGGAGTACATATCAGTGTACCGGCATCATCGCAGACTGCATCCCCTCTCAGCCCTGGTGCCACTAAGTCTGTTCCCGGACATTCATGGACACTCTCTGGTCGTACATTGGTGGCGTCTGAGTCTATGGACTAGGGGGTAGTTTTCATCCTCTTGCAGCTGATACCGAATTGGTGGTGGCAACCAGGCAGTCGCTTTCCACTCCTCCATTTGCTGCTTCCGGATAGCTTCTGCCCCCTGCATCATGCCCTGGAGGACACCTTCCACTGTCCCCTGCAACCCTCCGCCACATTCACCTTCGACATGGACGAGGACCCGCTCAGTCTGCGTGGCCCTACCTCAGTGGACCGCAAGTCACCATCCCGTGGTGGTGTGCCTGTGCCTGCCGCTGTGCATCCGGGGCCACCAACGCTGTGCAGCTCAAGTCAGGGACCCTGTCTGAATGAATATTGGATGACCTCTGTGACGGTGGTCTTGGGGTCATCAACGCCATGTGCATGTGGCCCTGCGCTGTCCGCTGCCTCCGGCCTCAACTGCGGACCACCAAGGCTCACACATCAAATCCAGTCCTGACCGGCCCGGACGTCGCATCACCGCAGGAGGCACACACCACCACGCCAGGTCCAACTCCAACCACCATCTGCCAGAGTCGAAACAGTGGTACTGGCAGACTAACGGAGTTGCTCAGACCTGTCGTGGATGCCATCATCTGCCTGATCCCCTGCTCAGCACTCCAGGTGCCACTGACTCAGTGCACCGCAACCCATGGACCGTTACTGATTGAGTTTTGTGCTGTGGAGAGGTTGCGCAGAAATGTCACCTCAGGCAGTGTGGGGGACCTGGGACGTTGATGGGGAAGTTGATGCAGGTCTAACACACCCCACTGCATCTGCATCAGGAATATCCCGAATGGACACAATCCTAGTCATTTTCATCACATGAGCGCGCTCAGCTCTAGTGCCCCAACCTCAGTGCTCTGCAACTCACGGACACTTCTGTTTGTATGTTGGGTGACCTCTGTACTTGCTCCGGCTCCCTCCATGTTGCTCAGCAGTTGACTCTGTTATGCAGGTGTTTTCTGTTTCCATTGCACTGGTGTCCACTGTTCAAGTTGTTGCCAGCACCAAGCACTCCGTGCGGGCTGGCTTATGCTCACCCCACACACATCCAGCACAGGTGTCACTGTACATGTGGCCCTGCCAATAAAGGGGCCGGGCGCACGTGCCCGTAGCCAGTTCAACATAATATCTGCGTGTGTCCCTGTGGTCTTGTTGTATGCATGAGGGCCCTGGGCCCTACGACATTACATTGTGCTGTGTACAGCGGACGCAGACATGTCACCGCAGGCAGCAGATTAGAGCTTGGACATGTGGCTTTGTCGTCACCCACTCAATTCGTAAGGGGAGTGGACTGTGCCGTCGTACGCAGAGCCAACGTGGGTGTGTGACTGATATGTGCGTGTCCCTGGGCGTGGTTCTGTACTGGGAATGTGCATCTGCATGTGTCTCTATGGCAGTGTGGGTCTCCTTTGTGGGGTGTAGGTGGTCCCTGAAGGGCAATTGACACCCACGTATGTGATCTAGTTCGCCTTCCATGGGTTCGGACCACACCCGCACCTGTTCGGCCACCTCCTTTTGGCGTTCTGACACCTGGCATTGGGGTGCCATATGTGGGTAGGTGAAGTGTTGTGAGCCAGCCGTGCTTGCGGGTGCTTCATGCTGTGTGGTCTGTTGCAGGGGCTGGGTTCTCCTCTGAGTAGCTTGTCTGCCCTGGTCCTGGTGGTGGGTTGCGTGGGATGTCCATGGGCTGTTGTAGGGCGTCGGTGTCGAAGGTGTGTTGTTCGTCTCCTGCATCACTGATGGGTTGTCTGGACTGACCTGCTGGAGGTGTTGTTTGTCCCTCTGCAATGTGAAGGGTAGATGCATGTTGACATTGTGTTGACATTTATGTTGGCGCATTGTTCTTGTAGACATGCAGACTGTGTGACAATGTACATTGTGACTGTTTGGGCGGTGCTGGCAATTTGAGGGGGGACAGTGGACATTTGGACTACATGACTGATGTGAGGTTGTACCCGTACATATGCATCTCACAGTTCCCTGCTCTGTCAAATGTGATTGGCCTGTTTCTGCGCATGGGCGGACCCAGTTGTGTCCCCTGTTCTGCAGTGTCGGTGTTGCACTTTGTGCCACATTGTCATGGGATGTGCTGTGATTGCCATGTGTGTGTGCTGCAGTGTGCTATGGGGATGCAGTGTGCCACACATCATTGTGCATGTGTGCCATTGTGCCCATCTCCCCCCGTCCCCCCAGTCCCTGTTGGTTACTCACCCTGTTGTTGTTGTGTCAGGTCCTCTCGAGCTGTGTCCGTACTCCCACCTCCTTGCACCGTCTCCACACTGATGACTGGCCTCCATTTCCTCCAGCTCCTCATGTGGCGCAGGACTCCCACCTCCTGTCGCCGTTGCTGCTTCCTGTTGGCAGCGGCTTGGGGCCTGGTTTAGGTTTTCACGTCATGCCAGCGCCTCTTGGCCTCCTCCATTGGCCTCCTCCATTGGCCTCCTCGACACTCCGGCTGCATTCAAGGTAGTCTGATTGTGGGTCAGTTGCTGGTAGTGTTCTGTCACATCCGTGACGCTGGTCTTGTTTTCCTACGGACTGCACCCCGTCTTCCTCTCCCTCTTCTCCTTGGCCTTCCCCGACCCCGTTGGTCCTTGCTGGTGGTATGTGGGGCTTGTGGGGTTCGCGTTGGCCTCTGCTTCGGTCAGGGTGCATCCATGTTGCTTGGATTGTTTCTGGTGTGTTGTTTTTGTTGCTTTTATAGTGCATTTTCCAGGCAGACGCGTGGGATTTGCAGGCCTGCCGCTGGTTTTCCCTGCTTTTTGTATCACGATTGGCCTCATCGCAGCTTTTTTTGCGTTTGTGTTTCGCATTTCTGCGGCGTGGCGTTGATTTTAAAGCGGCCATTTGACGCGTTATCTGGTGACTATCGCATGGTACCGCCGTGTTGTGAATACTTGGTTAACAAGGCGTAAATTTACCGCGATAGACTGCGATGTTGGAGGTTGCGTTAAGTAACTTTTGCGATGGTTATCACACGTTCTTGAGAATATGCCCCTTTGTGTATTAGAGAAATACTACTCAGCTGACCTAGACAATGACAGGCATTTGTTGTTCCAAAACCATATTTTGTTTCTTAACTTCGATTTCTCACATCATGCAGTTTTGTGTAAAATAAATTTTGAAATGCATCAACACATGCCAGGGGATACAAGGGCAGAGCCAGGGATATAAAAATGGCAAATCGGGGGTAGCAGTTGGTAACCAGTGCAATAACATTAGCCCCTGCAGCCCCAGCAGTGCGCCCCCCCCCCCCGAGCTGCAGGGGTCCCCCTCCGGATCTGTACATGGGTAGGAGCCTCTGGCCCCAGAACTCCTGACTCGATCAGGGGAGATGTACTGCCCCTGAAGCAAGAGGGTGGCCTTCAAGTTTCGTTACGCCACTGTTGGTACCTCTGTAGGCAGACAATGGATGCCCATGATGCGTTAGTACAGAAGTATAAACAAGCATTTGCAATGCAATAGGTCTCGCATTCCCGCGAGTTTGAGCTATTGGCATTGTTAATGACAATGCCTTTTATTTATGTTTTGGGTTTTAAAACATAAATAAAAGGCATTGTCATTTACAATAACGTTAGATTTGGGGGTCTCTAGTTGGCAGAGGTAGGTACCTTTGTCCAAATAGGGACCCTTGAGTCTAGTCAGGGAAAGTAGGTACACTCCTGAAAGAACCCCTGCTCACCCTCTTGGTAGCTTGGCACGAGCAGACAGGCTTAGTTCAGAGGCAGGGTGTAAAGCATTTGTGAACACATACAGTAATCAAGTGACAACACTACAAATGGACACCACACAGGTTATATATTTATAAAAATAGGTATACTTTATATAGATTTATCACAAGGCCATAAACGACAAAAATAATCCACAATACTGTCAAGAGTGCTTAGTTCTGATCAAAAAGGCTTAATTCAAGGTTCTGTGCGAGTCGGTAGCCTCCTCCGGCTACGGCGATGTCGAGAACAAACAGAGTCTAACAACTCCAGCTGACCGCGTCGAGACGGGCCAACACAGCGTAGACAGACTCGGTCACAGTACCTTTTACTTGAAGCGGCAGGCACGGGCGTGCGAGCCGGATGGCTGTTCGTCGCGGTCGCGATGCAAAAATGGAAGCGTTGCAGGTCGCATTGTCCCTCGATGCGGTGCAGGCAGCGGCTCGTTGACGTCGTCGAGACAGAGTCGGTGAGACCAGGGCCGTGCGTTGCAGGGCGAGACGGTGCTTCGATGCGGTGCTGGCAGGTTGCGGTGCGGCGACGGAGCCGGATTCAGGAGCTGGCGTCGATCAGTCCGGACAGCGGTGCGAGTCGGGCGGTGCGTCGCAAAGCGTGCGAGCGGTGCCCAACTCCGGTGCGGTCACAGGACTCGAACTCAGCAGCAGTGACCGTGTCGGTCGGACCAGTTCGATTCGGCGTAGCGAAGCGTTGCAGGACGCGTTGTCCCTCGATGCGGTGCAGGCAGCGGCTCGTTGACGGAGTCGGTGAGACCAGGGCCGTGCGTTGCAGGGCGAGACGGTGCTTCGATGCGGTGCTTACAGGACACCGAGTCGGTCGTGAGAGTCGGTCACAGCTCCCTACCTCTGTAGCCACTGAAACAGAGTTTCCAGCAGCAATTCACAAAGGGGGTGAAGTCCAATGGTCCTGGGACTTCGGTCAGGGGGCAAGCTCTCTTCCAAGCCCTTGGAGATCCTTCACAAGTTGATGAAAGTCACAGCAAAGCAAAAGTTCCTTTCTCCTTTCTTTGGCAGTCAGGCAAACCACTGCAGGCCAATCCCCTAAGCAGCACTTCAGGCTTAGGGATAGTCTCTCCTCAGTTTCTTCTTGGTTCCGCTCCTCAGCAAAGGTTTCTTCTTGTTCCCAAAAGTGATCTAATTTCCTAGGGGTCTGGGTCCCCTTTTTATACACAGTTTCTATTTGTTCTCTGAAGGCAGAGAGGCCTCTGCCTAGCCCAAAACCAGTTCTGGTCAGCCCTGGAGCACTTTGTTTTTCTGACTCCTTCTTTCCTTTCAGAATGTGGGGCAGAGTGCTCAGCCGCCCGGCAGGAGGTGGAGCCAGCATTGTGGAAGGCAGGCACAGCCCTATTCAGACCCAGGTGCAACTCCTCCCTCCACTCTGGATGCAGATCTTTCTATTCAGCCCTGTGCTGACTCACCCTGTCTCCTGTAGCCACCCCAGTCCCTGTCACTCAATCTCCAGACAAGGAATACACAACCTAGTAGAGGCAGGCTTGGATAGTTAGGCAAGAAAATACCCACTTTCTAAAAGTGGTATTTTCAAACACAGAATGTTAAAACCAACTTCACTAAAAGATGTATTTTATCATTCTGAGTTCAGGCCTACTAAACTCGAATTTCTACCTAGTTCCCTGAGTCAGTTTAGGATTATAAAATGTTATAATCACACTGCCCATTCTGGCCTATGGGGAACAGGTAGCCTTGCAATAGTGAAAAACGAAAATGGCTGTAATTCACTATTAGGACATGCCACTCACACCAGGGCATGTCCTACCTTATACTTACAATGCACCCTGCCCTAGGGCCTACTTTAGGGGTGACCAACATGCAGTAAAGGGAAGGTTTAGGGACTGGTAAGTGGGTGTACTCACCAAGTCGACATGGCAGCCCTAGGCTGCACACAGGCTCTGCGATGGCAGGCCTGAGACACATTTTACAAGCCGCTTCTGTGGGTGGCACAACCAGTGCTGCAAGCCCACCAGCAGCATTGGATTTACAAGCCCCGGGCACACTCAGTGCACGGTACTAGGGACTGACAAGTAAACCAATCATCCAATCATGGAGTCACTAATACATACATCTATTCACGATAGGGAGCACTTGCACTTTGGCACTGATTAGCAGCGGCAAAGTGCCCATGAGCATCTAGTCCAGCAAAAACATATCGGCAACAGTGGAGGCATTACGAAAAAATGGAAGGGAGACCCACGCCGAGGACGCCAGGTCTAACACGTGTCCCCTCCAGCTGAAATGTGGGGAGAACTACCCTACCCCTAGGGAGTTCTCATCACTAAGGCGGAAAAATCTGGACAGACCATCAGCATTGGCGTGTTCTGTACCAGGGCGGTGTTCCACCGTAAAGTCCATCCCCTGTAGGGAAATGGACCACCTCAACAGCTTTGGATTCTCACCCCTCATCTGCATCAACCATCTGAGGGGCCTGTGGTCTGTCTGAACCCGGAAGTGAGTCCCAAACAGGTATGGTCTCAGCTTCTTCAGAGCCCAGACCACAGCAAATGCCTCACGCTCAATAGCACTCCATCTCTGTTCCCGGGGAAGTAACCTCCTACTGAGGAAGGCTACAGGTTGGTCTAGGCCCTCCTCATTGATCTGTGATAGAACAGCCCCTACACCATGCTCTGAAGCGTCCGTCTGAACAATGAACTCATTGGAGAAGTTGGGTGCCTGGAGCACAGGCGCCGTGCACATGGCAGTCTTCAAGGTGTCAAAAGCTTTCTGACAGGCGTCAGTCCAAATCACTTTCCTGGGCTGCTTCTTGGAAGTCAGCTCTGTCAAGGGGGCAACAATGCTGCCATACCCCTTGACGAATCTCCGGTAATACCCGGTGAGTCCTAGGAATCTCTCACCTCTTTCTGGGTCTTGGGGGGCTCCCAAGCCAGAATGGTATCAATTTTCGGTTGGAGGGGCGCCACCTGGCCGCTCCCAACCTGGTGTCCCAAGTACACCACAGAACCCTGCCCAATCTGGCACTTACTCGCCTTGATTGTGAGGCCTGCCCTCCGCAGCGCCATCAACACTTCCCAGAGGTGACGCAGATGTTCTTCCCAACTGGCACTGAACACTGCGATGTCATCCAGGTAGGCGGCACTGAAATCCTCCAGTCCAACCAACACCTGGTTGACCAACCTCTGAAAGGTGGCAGGGGCATTCTTCATCCCAAAGGGCATCACCCGGAACTGGTAGTGCCCATCTGGTGTGGAGAATGCTGACCTCTCTTTGCCCCATCAGTCACGGCGATCTGCCAGTACCCAGACGTTAAGTCAAACGTGCTGAGGTACCGCGCAGCCCCTAACCGATCTATGAGCTCATCAGCTCTGGGGATGGGGTGGGCGTCAGTCCTGGTGACGGAATTGAGTCCCCTGTAGTCCACACAGAACCGGAGTTCTGGGGTGGCACCAGGCGCGGCAGCCTTTGGAACCAAGACCACTGGGCTGGCCCAAGGGCTGTTAGAGGACTCAATCACCCCAAGCGCAAACATCTTGGAGACCTCCTCCTTGATGCAGGCTCTGACCCTGTCAGTCACCCTGTAAGCCTTGTGCTTCACAGGAAGACTGTCCCCAGTGTCCACATCATGGACGCACCAATGAGTGACACTGGGAACCAGGGAGAACAAGTCAGGGAACTGTCCCAACAGTTGGCGACAGTCACCCTGCTGCTCAGGTGTCAGGGAGGTAGAGAGGTTTACTCCCTCCACTGATCCATCTTGCTCTCGGGCTGACAGGAGGTCAGGAAGAGGCTCGGTCTCCTCCTCCATTCCATCATCTGTAGCTAAGAGCATGCCCACTTGGGACCTCTCCAAGTGGGGCTTCAGGCGGTTCACATGTAGGACCCGCAAGGGGTTCCTGGGAGACTGCAAGTCCACCAAATAGGTAACTGGACTCTTGCGCTCCACCACCGTAAAAGGGCCGGTCCACCTGTCCTGGAGCGCACAGGGCTCCACAGGGGCCATGACCCACACTTTCTGACCAGGCTGAAGCTCTACCAGAGTGGCATTCTGGTCGTACCACCGCTTCATCTCCTCCTGGCTGGCTTCCAGATTTGCCTCAGCAAGTTCTCTGAAACGCCTAGTCTGGTTCCTGAAGGCCAGCATGTAACTGTATACATCCTGGGGAGGTTTCCTGGGAGATTGCTCCCAGCCTTCCTTGACCAAACTCAGAGGTCCTCGCACCGGGTGCCCATAGAGGAGCTCAAAGGGACTGAACCCTAGAGACTTCTGTGGCACCTCCCGGTATGCAAACAACAGGCATGGTAAGAGGACGTCCCATTTACGCCTCATGGGTTCTTCCAGGCCCATAATCATGCCCTTGAGGGTCCGGTTGAATCTCTCAACCAGCCCATTTCCTTGAGGGTGGTAAGGAGTGGTGAACTTGTAAGTTACACCGCACTCCTGCCATAGGGATTTCATGTACTTGGACACGAAGTTGGTACCTCTGTCAGACACCACCTCTTGAGGGAATCCCACACGTGAGAAAATTCCCATCAGTGCCCGTCCCACCACGGGGGCCGTCACTGTCCTCAGAGGGATGGCTTCAGGGTACCGGGTGGCATGGTCCACCAAGACCAGGATAAACCTGTTGCCCATGGCTGTCTTGGGGTCCAGTGGCCCCACAATGTCAATACCCACCCGTTCAAAGGGGGTGCTGACCACAGGGAATGGCTGGAGAGGAGCCTTGTGCTTCCTCCCACTCTTTCCACTTGCCTGGCAAGTCTGGCATGTCCTGCAGTGAGTGGCGGCACTCCTGCGCATCTGGGGCCAATAGAAATGGGTAACAAGCCTGTCAAAGGTCTTGTCCTGCCCCAGATGTCCCGCTAACGGTACATCATGAGCCAACCCCAGTAGGAAGGCTCTGAAGCTCTGGGGTACCACCAGCACACGGGCTGACCCAGGCTCAGCAACCTTAGGCTCTGAATACAGGAGACCATTCTCCCAGTAAACCCAATGTGATCCAGACTGATCACCTGCTGCCTGGTCTGTGGCCTGTTGCCTCAGACCCACGAGAGAGGGGCATGCGTTCTGCTCCTCGCAGAACTCTTCCCTGGAGGGTCCTCCTTCTTGCTGCCAATGGGTCAGCTCAGGTAGGTCCCCCAGTTCATCTACCTGTTCCCCTGTAGGCTCCAGGGCATCCCCCTCAGGGTCTGCCTCCTCCTGGACCGTGGGAACTTCGGGGGCTGGTTTCCCGTGCCCCCTGCCTCCTCTCTCTCCGGCAGGCACCTGGGCCTCCCTCTCAGGCTCCAGGTCCTCTTGAACACCTTTTGCTGCCATTGACCGGGTGGTCACACATGCCCAATCAGGCAAGCCCAACATTTCTAAATGCGCACTCCGCTCCACCTTAGCCCAAGGTGAGCTCTCCAAATCGTTCCCTAACAAACAGTCAACAGGCATGGCTGGCCTCACAGCTACTTGAAGAGTACCCGAGACCCCCACTCAAAGGGAACCTGAGCCACCTTGCAGTGACTCTCTGTGTTGTCAGCGGCAACAACCGGATAGAATGCATCGGGGATAACCTGCTCCTTAGACACCAGGTGACACTTGACAGCTGTCACACTGGCTCCTGTGTCTCTCAGAGCCTCCACCCTATGGCCATTGATGGTCACCCACTGCCTGTATTTCTTAGTGTTCTCAGGCAGCGGGGTCCTAGGGACCATCTCAGAGTCTCCTAATGAGACAAGTGAAAACACTGTGGGATCCCCCCCACCTTGGGCACCCAACTCCTCCCCCAGGGCTACACTAGCCAACTGCCGGGGGACTGCACTAGTGGGTGCCGGATGGCTGTTCGTCGCGGTCGCGATGCAAAAATGGAAGCGTTGCAGGACGCGTTGTCCCTCGATGCGGTGCAGGCAGCGGCTCGTTGACGTCGTCAAGACGGAGTCGGTGAGACCAGGGCCGTGCGTTGCAGGGCGAGACGGTGCTTCGATGCGGTGCTGGCAGGTTGCGGTGCGGCGACGGAGCCGGATTCAGGAGCTGGCGTCGATCAGTCCGGACAGCGGTGCGAGTCGGGCGTTGCGTCGCAAAGCGTGCGAGCGGTGCCCAACTCCGGTGCGGTCACAGGACTCGAACTCAGCAGCAGTGACCGTGTCGGTCGGACCAGTTCGATTCGGCGTAGCGAAGCGTTGCAGGACGCGTTGTCCCTCGATGCGGTGCAGGCAGCGGCTCATTGACGGAGTCGGTGAGACCAGGGCCGTGCGTTGCAGGGCGAGACGGTGCTTCGATGCGGTGCTTACAGGACACCGAATCGGTCGTGAGAGTCGGTCACAGCTCCCTACCTCTGTAGGGAGCTGGAACAGAGTTTCCAGCAGCAATTCACAAAGGGGGTGAAGTCCAATGGTCCTGGGACTTCGGTCAGGGGGCAAGCTCTCTTCCAAGCCCTTGGAGATCCTTCACAAGTTGATGAAAGTCACAGCAAAGCAAAAGTTCCTTTCTCCTTTCTTTGGCAGTCAGGCAAACCACTGCAGGCCAATCCCCTAAGCAGCACTTCAGGCTTAGGGATAGTCTCTCCTCAGTTTCTTCTTGGTTCCGCTCCTCAGCAAAGGTTTCTTCTTGTTCCTAAAAGTGATCTAATTTCCTAGGGGTCTGGGTCCCCTTTTTATACACAGTTTCTCTTTGTTCTCTGAAGGCAGAGAGGCCTCTGCCTAGCCCAAAACCAGTTCTGGTCAGCCCTGGAGCACTTTGTTTTTCTGACTCCTTCTTTCCTTTCAGAATGTGGGGCAGAGTGCTCAGCCGCCCGGCAGGAGGTGGAGCCAGCATTGTGGAAGGCAGGCACAGCCCTATTCAGACCCAGGTGCAACTCCTCCCTCCACTCTGGATGCAGATCTTTCTATTCAGCCCTGTGCTGACTCACCCTGTCTCCTGTAGGCACCCCCAGCCCCTGTCACTCAATCTCCAGACAAGGAATACACAACCTAGCAGAGGCAGGCTTGGATAGTTAGGCAAGAAAATACCCACTTTCTAAAAGTGGTATTTTCAAACACAGAATGTTAAAACCAACTTTACTAAAAGATGTATTTTATCATTCTGAGTTCAGGCCTACTAAACTCGAATTTCTACCTAGTTCCCTGAGTCAGTTTAGGATTATAAAATGTTATAATCACACTGCCCATTCTGGCCTATGGGGAACAGGTAGCCTTGCAATAGTGAAAAACGAAAATGGCTGTAATTCACTATTAGGACATGCCACACACACCAGGGCATGTGAATGCACCCTGCCCAAGGGCCTACTTTAGGGGTGACCAACATGCAGTAAAGGGAAGGTTTAGGGACTGGTAAGTGGGTGTACTCACCAAGTCGACATGGCAGCCCTAGGCTGCACACAGGCTCTACGATGGCAGGCCTGAGACACATTTTACAAGCCGCTTCTGTGGGTGGCACAACCAGTGCTGCAAGCCCACCAGCAGCATTGGATTTACAAGCCCCGGGCACACTCAGTGCACGGTACTAGGGACTGACAAGTAAACCAATCATCCAATCATGGAGTCACTAATACATACATCTATTCACGATAGGGAGCACTTGCACTTTGGCACTGATTAGCAGCGGCAAAGTGCCCATGAGCATCTAGTCCAGCAAAAACATATCGGCAACAGTGGAGGCATTACGAAAAAATGGAAGGGAGACCCACGCCGAGGACGCCAGGTCTAACAAATACTAATAGCTTAAACTCTCGCAAATGCGAGACCTATTGCATTGCAATAAAGGGCTTTCTCGACCGCTTGTTAGATTGTAAATATCAGAGGAAGAGACCGGCCTGCGACGTCTTCAAAGTAGTGATAAATAGTGCAGCAAAGAAGATGTGTAAGTGTTGTAAATTACACAGACACAAAGTGTGAAGTGAGGGTTACATATGACCCGAGCTATAAACACTAACAAAGCGCTCCAACACCTTTCGATCTATGATTACACTGTCGCGGCTCAGGATGAAGAGCGGGAGGAGGGGCTATTTCCTGCCCTCTCCATGATTTGAGTGTGCAGTGTGGCATTGTGTAATGTCATTGCTATCTTTGGCCTAATAAAAAACACTCCAGCTGTAGTAGGGCCCTGGCTTCACCTCCTGGTGCAGGACGGGCTGTGCTTTATGGCAGGCATGGAGGGAGGGAGGGATGATCTTGGCTGCAGCCCCGGCCCTCGTACAGTGCCCCTGCTATTACGAGTGAGCAAGAGGCGCTGAGGTGGTGGTATTGGTGGTGGTGGTATTGGTATTGGTGGTGGTGGCATTGGTGGTGGTGGTATTGGTGGTGCTGGTATTATTGGTGGTGGTGGCATTGGTGGTATTGGTGGTTGTGGTATTGGTGGTGGTGGTGGTATTGGTGGTGGCGGTATAGGTATTGGTGGTGGTGGTATTGGTATTGGTGGTGGTGGTACTGGTATTGGTGGTGGTATTAGTGGTGGCGGTATTGATTTGGTGGTGGTAGTTTTGGTGGTGGTATTGGTGGTGGTGGCATTGGTGGTGGTACTGGTGGTATTATTGGTGGTATTGGTGGTGGTGGTGGTATTGGTGGTGGAGTATTGGTGGTGGTGGTATTGGTGGTGGTATTGGTGGTGGTATTGGCAGTGGTATTGGTATTGGTGGTGGTATTGGTGGTGGTATTGGTACTGGTGGTGGTGGTATTGGTGGTGGTAGTATTTGTATTATTGGTGGTGGTGGTGGTATTGGTGGTGGTATTGGTGGTGGTGGTATTGGTGGTGATGGTATTGGTATTGGTGGTATTGGTGGTGGTGGTATTGGTGGTATTGGTATTGGTGGTGGTGGTATTGGTGGTGGTATTGGTGGTGGTGGTATTGGTTGTGGTGGTGGTATTGGTGGTGATGGTGGTATTATTGGTAGTGGTATTGGTGGTGGTATTGGTGGTGGTGGTAGTATTGGTGGTATTGGTGTTGGTGGTGGAGTTATTGGTGGTGGTGATATTGGTGGTGGTATTGGTGGTGGTGGTATTGGTGGTGGTATTGGTGGTGATGGTGGTATTGGTGGTGGTATTGGTGGTGATGGTGGCATTGGTGGTGGTGGTATTGGTGGTGGTGGTATTGGTGGTGGTGGTACTGGATTGGTGGTGGTGGTATTGGATTGGTGGTGGTGGTATTGGTGGTGGTGGTAGTATTGGTGGTGGTATTGGTGGTGGCACTGGTGGTGTTGGTATTGGTGGTGGTATTGTGGTGGTGGTATTGGGAGTGGTGGTATTGGTGGGGGTGGTAGTGGTGGTGGTGGTATTGGTGGTGGTGGTGGTGTTGGTGGTGGTATTGGTTGTGGTGGTATTGGTGGTGGTGGTATTGATGGTGGTGGTATTGATGGTGGTGGTGGTGGTGGTACTGGTGGTGGTATTGGTGGTGGTGGTATTGGTGGTGGTTTTGGTGGTGGTATTGGTGGGGGTATAGGTGGGGGTATTGTAGGTATTGGTGGTGATGGTGGTATTGGTGGTGGTATTGGTGGGGGTGGTATTATTGGTATTGGTGGTGGTGGTGGTATTGGTGGTGGTGATATTGGTGGTGGTGGTGGTATTGGTGGTGGTATCAGTGGTGGTGGTGGTATTGGCGGTGGTGGTATTGATGGTGGTATTGGTGGTGGTGGTATCAGTGGTGGTTGTGGTATTGGTGGTATTGGTGGTGGTGGTATTGGTATTAGCATTGTTATTGGTGGTGGTGGTGTTGGTATTGGTGGTGGTATTGGTGCTGTTGGTATTGGTGGTGGTAGTGGTGTTGGTGGTATTGGTGGTGGTGTTGGTGGTGGTAGTATTGGTTGTGGTGGTATTGGTGGTGGTATTGGTGATGGTGGTATTGGTGATGGTATTGGTGGTGGTATTGGCAGTGGTGGTGGTAACAAAGAGAGGCCCTTGTCAAAATAGTAAGGAAATTGGGCTTTAATCCCTTTTGAACTTTGACATCAATCCATCAAGAAGCTTAATTTATACATAAAGCATTTAAATTAGCAAAAAGATGCAACTTAAGCATCACCCTGGGATCCCAACAGTTCAGTTCCTTAATATCAACTCAATTTATTTTCCATTAATAGATGTACTTGTTCCAAGGTTTTGCATTAATCCATTCGCTAACCTAACTGCAAAATGAAGAAAAACCAAAAACTTAATGAAAAAAATAGTAGGGCCCACCTTTGAAAACTACTGTTGGACATTTTATTATTATTGGAAAGCGTCTAAAAACAATTTAGGGCCCATTTATGTCACTACCACACTTGCTTGTCAAAGTCAAAAAGATCTTTATTCGGATTTAGACAATCTATAAACAAAAAATGAAATACATTTCATACATACAAATTAATCATAAAAATCATCATAAAACATCACAAAATAGTCTGGTCATGTTATATGTCATTTACAGATAATAGTATTCAAGTACTGTTACACGTGCAATAACATCCATTAGAAACGATTATTTAAAAGACTTTTGGCCATATCACATTCAATCATGTTTTTACTTAATCTTCATATCTTAACTTGTCTAGAGCTGTCATGCTTTCCTTCTGGCTATTAAACGCACAATATAGGTGGAGAAAGTGTAACAAATCATATCATTCTCTAAATTGCACAGAAATCTACAAGCTTGCTGATAAAAAATACATTTCTGAGGCAATAATAGGGGGCGTGACACGCATTTTCTGATGTCTCTATAAAACCCACAAAATAGCATGTGATGGACAGTTGATTGGGTTGCCCTCCCATCGCAGGGGCATTTAGGTAGATTTTGTGACCACGCATCTCTCTTTGGAAGTGCTATGAGATGATGCAGGATGCCCAACCACTTTGTGTAAGAAAGACTCTTTGTGCATTTGTTACCAAGGTCAGGCACATGGGTAGACCCTGATGTTCCTGGTCTGACATATCTGGATACTTAAGACTTATGCCATTCTGTTGTTTCACTCATGCCCCTCATATTAATGTTAAACAGGGTTTTCAACTCCTTCTTACTATATTGCAAGATACTGGCTGGATTTGCTACAGAAACACCCTCAAATGTTTCTGTTAGCAGCCCATTCATTTATGCTAACCACGAGATCTTGTAGGAATGTTCGAGCTTAAGACAATCGTGTATAACATATTTTAAACATTTTGAACCTGTCTTACTCCAGATACTATACCAACAGATAATCGTGTTCAAGCATATTAAATCTTCAATGTAAGGCATGTCAAATTATCTATGGATGATAAATGATGAAACAGATTGTGGTACTGCCAAAATCCTGCATAAGATTTGATTTTCCTGAATTTGTAATGGTGAACTCTCATCTATGCCCATTTGCTTGTCATTTTAGCCCCATCACAGATGAACACATATGCTTGAAATGTGGAACTATCAAATATTTTAGAGGCCAATGGAAGTTAGCAAACATTGGTGCTTTTTGTCCATTTGCTCAAGCAATATTTGTGTAGCCATCAAACCTTATTTGCTTAGTTTTAGGCAGTGATAATTAGAACATTTAAAGTTACACATAAATGCTGAAGTGATGCTAAAATTTACAATACGCGAAATAAACGTAATGAAAATAAAATGTTGTTTTTGGTTTTTCACAGGCCCTGTGCTCTCTTTTCTGTTTGAAATATTAATACTTGCATTAATTGGTCCGAAATTGATATCGTTCTTTAAATATCATTAAATAACCTCCAAAATGGACCGGAATTGTTTGGCAAGCAAACATTAGGGCACGTTCCTTTGCTCTTGCACTATAAAAACAAAGGCCATTAATTTGAAAGTGTAGTTTGTGAAATGGTCTGAGAAACAGGAACAGTGATACAGCGAAAACAAATTTTGACTTGACTTTTTATTTTTTTGTCGTAATTATTTTTATTGATATCAAGAACTCCAAAAGTAACAACGGTGACAATATCATGTACATTCATCCTAAGAAAAGAAGAGATGGACAACCATCAATAGCAATATATGCATACCCAAAAACAGGGGGCACAACAAATCTAACCTTATGGGGACGACATGGGGGAGGGATGGGAGTGGACGAGAGCGGGGCCTAATAGGGCAAGGGAGAGGGAGTAGGGAAGAAAGAGGAAGGAGAGAGAAGAAAGTGGTGCGAGATAAGTAGATAGTGGGGGAAGTTGGGGGGCAGAGGATGGGTGAGCTGGGTGAGCATGCTGAATCCGCAGTTGGAAGCGTGGTGATGAGAGGACGGGAAAGGGAGAGGGGAAGAGGGAGGGGAGGAAAATCGGGGGTGGGGACCCAAAGTAGCAGAGGTTAGGGCCAGGGCACGGTCAGTCCTCCCGCAGAAATGGGGACCATATAAAGGAGAAACAGGTCAGCTTTATCCATCAAGTTGTAGACTATTCTTTCATAGGAAGCGGTTTTATATATGGCCACAAATTCATGCGTTGTCAGCTGTGGTGAATGCCAATGTCTCAGGATGCATTTCTTGGCCGTTGCAAGGGCAGTGGTGAGTATGAGGCAAGCATTCTCTGCCATCTGGGGGAGGTCTGCAGGTTATGAAGGAGAATTAGGGGTCCGGAAGGGGCGTGGGCAAGTCCACTGATTCTGGCAATGTGGAACCCATCAAGGTCTAGAAGAGGCAGACGACGGCCATTCTAATAGGATATGGGCTATGTCACAGGATGCGCGGTCTCACCGCCAGCATGAAGAGTGGGGTAAAAATCCTGTGGAAGGAGCAGTCCCGGTGTCCAGTGCCAACCCTGGAGGATCTTAAAGAGGCTAAACTGCGGGCCCCCTGCCCTAAGTTCTCCAGGAGCTCCGCCCAGTCCTCCTCTTCATACTGCACTTGCAGACGAGTCTGCAGGTTGACCAGAGGCTCGACATTTTGTGTTTGGGAATATAGATGGGGAACTAGGAGGCTGTAGAGTCCAGATTTCACGTCCTTGAACTGACCCCAGGTCTCCCACAGCAGACACCTCATTGAGGATCAGGTCCATTGTGGCCTCCGGGATGCCCGATGGGGAGGGCATGGACTTGGCCTGGGAGGCCACCTCTTTGAAAAGCAGTTGCCTCATCCACTTCCCTAAGGTAAGCGCAGGCAAAGTAGTCTCCTGCACTGGGCAGTGAGTGGCGGGCAGTCCAATATTGGTTCTGGCAGTCGAACTGCTGGTTATTGGACAAAGGAGGGGCTGGAACTGGTGACGACCTCCAAGGAGGACTGCGTGAGGAGCCCCTGTTAAGGATGGTGTCAGCGGGCGCCCCGCTGTAGGTGCTCCATTGCAGGGGTGTCCGGTATCAGCCAAGATGTTGCTGCTGGCAGGCGTGCTGGACCCCTGACTGCAGTGGCAGAGGGCCAGAGTGAAGGGTGTGGCCCAGGGACCCACAGAAGTGATCGGATTTGGCAGGTGTGATGGTGATATGAGGCTGAGTCAGAGGTCTACTGGAAGGGGGCCTCCCAGCACCCCATGCTGGATGCACCGTGTGCGATCCCTCCGCAGTGCCCACAGTGGCAGGACAGAAAGGGCAGCAGGTCTCAGTGTCCAGAGTTATCTCCCCTTAGGCGTTGCACTCACTGTACTGGGGCCTGACAGGACTGGATATGGCATTGGCTCTATCTAGGAGGGTCTCTTATGCCCACAGTGTAGCAGTGTCCTTCCAGGAGGGGTCCCTCATACCAGCAATGTAGTGGTGTCACCCGCAGTCACAAGGACAAGGTGGGTCATGTAGGGCCAGCGGCTCCAGGGGGGCCTTACCATGGTGAAGGCACAATCAGGAGGAGAGCAGGATGCAGCATCGTGTGTGGTTCACTCCAATCCTTCAAGGGCACTGGGGGCCACTGAATCACTCCACTTAGCACACAGAGCAGGCTTTGCAACATGGGTCAGGAGTCGAGAGTCAAATGTCAATAGAGCCAGGAGGTAGATTGGGCAGGGTGCTGCAGGCCGCCTTTGGACTCCCCGTTCTTAAGGGATGACCGCAGGTCCAGGCGTGATCCAGCAGAGGACTGCCCTGCGGGGCTGTCCATCCACCACTGGCAACGGAGCTGGGAGGGCACTTCCAGTACTCTTAGAGTCTCTCCCCGGCTGCGGAGGTTCAGGGCCCGGGCCGTATTGAGAGGCAGGTGGGGCACAGCAGGTCATTGGTGTTGCCCCTAGCTATGGGGGGGATGTTAGCGGAGACTCAGCAGGCAGCTTGATGCTTCCGGTCCACGGTGCTGCGTCTTGCAGCTCCTCTTAGAACACAGCCTCAGAGCCATGCGGGACTACCCAGGGCAGGCTGCTATGCTCTGCAGCTCTCCCCGACTGCTGGTGTTGGTGAACCGTGCTCAGGGTCACTCCCCGGACATCACGTAGGTCCGCTTGGTGTCAGTGTTCATCGCCCCAGGGCCTCCCAATACAGCGGAGCTCCAGGATCAGTCAGCCATCTTTGTTGGTGGCCAGACTCAGCCCCATGATTAGACTTTTAAAGTAGCTCTTTGCAAGTGCTATTATTTAGAGATTTGTAATATTAAAAATAGTTAAGGAATGAGCATTTAATACTGAATAATAGTCAAGGGAGTGGATTCCTACTTTTTTAAACAGCTATCATTCGACCTAAGGGTGATATGAGCTATTTATGTGTGTCCATATGATGATTGTTTCTATGAGCTTGGCTGGATCATTGGGGGTTCAATACTGACAAATCTTGAGAAAATGTGTGGACTTTAGATAATTTTTGACAGATTGGTTCACAATGTGTTGTCCATGGATTTATTAATTCTTGAAGATGTCTTTCTCATAGACTGTTGAGCTTCAGATTAATTTTTGATTTGTTGCCAGCTTCACAAATATGTAAGTGAAGTGCTCGGATACATTTGCATAAGACTTGATAGTAAAACACCCATCATGCATGCTTTTTACTTAATCCTGTCAGCTACTTTTACTCACATAAAAATAGATTTTGGAATATAAATTGGAATATCTGGAAGGCAAATAATCATAAGCAATTAAGTGTGAATAATATATTTCCAGTACATAATTCTTGCTGCTAAAACCTTTGGAAGATATTTATTTGTGCACAGCATCTAATTAAGACTGTATAAGGTTTCCAATTTGGAACATATTCCATGTCTTGGTTGTAAGTTTTTAGTTTTTACTAGTAATAAATCAAGGCCTTTATAAATTTGCATGAATTATTGTGATCATGATCCAAGCATCAGATTTCTCTCTCAGACATGTTTCTTTTATCACAAGTTACACCACTGTGTTGTCCTTTACTCTTTACATATTAACTGTTCTTTCTTTTTAATTACACAGGGCTCGAGAAGAGTTGTTACAGCATGATTGTCTGACTGTGCTACATGAGATCATAGATTAAACAGCAAAGACAATTGTATATCTCTGGAGAAACCAGATACCCTGACAATCAGTCCAGAAGGTGGCTTTCCATATTCCAATCAATGTTTTGGATTATCTGGTTATATCACCATTTTATAAAACGTCTTCATGGCTTCAATAATAAATGGAAAATCTTAAACACCTCTTAAAACAGGTATGGATGAATACATTAAGACATAGGACACATCTTTAGATACATTTTTAATGGCTCACCCCATTTTGTGTTGGGAGGACTGGTAGCTTTCCACTGGCAGTGCCCCCACTGGCTCAGTTGACAGAAAGCTTTCTCAAATGGTGTGACGGAGCAGAGACGTTCAGATGAAGGGCATTCCACCACATGCCCCGTTTAAGGTAGATGGTGTGATGTCATTTTTTTCTGTGCCTCATCGCCAGGTGAAACCTGGCTGCAAGGTACTGAAAAAAGCAAATAATGATCTCCACATCCAGGGAAAAAACGTAGGGGCATATTACCAAGAACGGCGTTAAAATTATCGCCGCTTTAGCGGCAGGAAACTGCCGCTAAAGCGGTGATAATGGGCTTGATAATATGCCCTTGAGAATTCCAATAGAAGCCCATGTTCTGGTGTAAACATGGGCTTCTATTTGAATTCTCAAGGGCATATTATCAAGCCCATTATCGCCGCTTTAAAGCGGCGATAATTTTAACGCCGTTCTTGGTAATATGCCCCTTAGTGTGGGGTCATTGGTTATTTGTTTTTCAGTACCAAATTTCAATTTTTGAAGTTTGTTTTTGAAAATTAAAAACTTTGGTAAAGTTTGATAAATAGCTTTCAAAACAGACAGTGGCCACCCACCAAACGTTTTGTAACCGGACAGAAACCATCATGACTGCAATTTCTATCAAGGTACAGACATCACCCTTGGCCAGCGGTGATCTCTAAATCAGGATAAGAGTAGTCCAGCAGGGTGGCAGCAGTAATGACCTCCGCCATGCAGATTGACTGTACTTTGTGTGCCAAACTATAGATCAGGCTCTTAGTTTCTTAGCTGCTAAGCATATACTACAATACTTCAAAATGATTTTGTCCATATTGCTTATCTACGTTTCTTATAATAGACTAATGGTACATGATGGGAACATACATTAAGACAATGTCCACATACCAGAATGAATACTCACAGCAAGAGGGGTTGCCTACACATGGCCTTTATGGACCAAACCTTGGCGTTCGATCGTGTTAACAGATCCAAACTTTGGCCAATTCACTTGGAGCTGGGTATGGACGCAGACATGGTGGCTTTCCTTCACATGTCTCATATCAGTCTCACTGCATCAGCCAGGTATGATGCAAATGGTAGCCTGTCCGCTTCATGAGTGCTCAAGAGAGGAGTAAGGCAGGGGTGCATTTTGGCCCCCCTGCTGTTTACCATTTATATCAATAAATTAGGGGATGCCTTGACAGCAGCATGTATAGATATACCCAGGGCAGGCACGAAACTAATATCCGCATTACTATATGCCGACGATGCAGTGTTGCTTGCACATACTGCAGTGGGCCTCCAAAATCTTTTAAATGTTTTTATTGATTTTATGGAATCCCTGGATATCTCCACTAATTTTACTAAATCTCACACAATGTCTATTAGGAGTCGTAAGGCCATTGGGTGCAAGCTCTTTTGTAGGGGGACAGAGCTTACCAAGGTGTCAACTTTCCCATATCTGACGGTGTTCTTTGATGACAGAGGCTCCTGGGTTGCCCAAAGAACTCTCAGAAAGAACACTTTGGCGAAGGCCATTGGTGCCATTATGGAATTTGCTAAAAGACTAGGGGTTAACCTGTGCCCACCTTTTTAAAGGTTTTACAAAGAAAAATGTATCCCTATAGCAAGCTATGGCTTTGATGTTTGGGGGCATAAAGACGTTAAAGAACTACAGGTAGTAGAGAATAAATGTTTGTGCAGACTTCTTGCTGTGCCGATCAGCACCCCCTCTTTTATCATTCACGAGGAGCTAGGAGTGGGCTATATATCTGATCATATCGCTTTGGCGCCAATAACACACTGGTTGAGAATTTGGTCATGCCTAGTTCCTACCTGGAATCATCACATACTAAAGGACTGCAGTGCCCTGCGTATTCCGTGGTTAGGATACATTCAGGAACAGCTGATGAGGCTAGGCTGCTTGGATTTGTATAATAACCCAAAACCTTTATGCTCAGGTGATGTGCAGGCCATCAAGAATATGTTCCTGGCCAGGAGGCTTGGGGAAAGGGAAGATAGGGAACTTATGAAACCCACAGTGCGTCAACACGCCTTGTTGACAACAAGTTTGAGGAGAGAACCTTACCGGTCATTTGTCAATAATGCCCACCATCATTTAATATTGACCAGATTTAAACTCAATACCATACACTGGTTCCTACCAGTTCCAATGGGGTTTTCAAAGCCAGGAGCTCTGAAACCTTGCCCTTGTGATCCTTTTTCGGAACAGGACACTTTGCATTTTATATTTTTCTGTAATTTTTATTGTTCCTTGATGCGTAAATGTATAATTCCGCTGGTAAGAAACAATTGATTTGTACAAGTAAGGCCTGCATGTTGTTTCGACAAACTTTACCCTCCCCTAAGATTTGTTTTGGTGTTGCACGTTTTTATTCCGGTACCCTTAGATTAAGAAAAAAGCTATTAAAGGACAAAAGGGACCCTCTACCAACCTCATTTTATAGGGCAGTTTTTGTATCTATTTAAAAGTGGAACTTTATTGCAAAAGTCCAAATGCGCTGAACCTGTTTTAGATAATACACTAGGGCACTAGCGCTTTATATGCATGTTTTATAATATTTTTAATTCACATTTGGTAAAATGTTTTTACATTTCAATTGATTTCCTTCCCTGCTGTAATTATGTACTCAGTATTTATGTAATATTTATGCTTCATGTGCTTTTATGGTCTACATTGATCGAATCAAGATTTCTTGACTGACTGAACACTCACAGCACACTGCGATGACAACTCTGTAACAAGAGGTTCTGGGCATGCCCGCTATCACTTATAAGCAAAAGACACACAGATGATGGACAGAATGCAGAGCAAATCAAACATTCACAACCAGTCAAGAGATCTGGGTTAAAACATGGTTCTTTTGCTCACCCTGCCACCCCAGTTTAGACCCAGCCATATGCAAATCGGTCTTGACCCTGTGCCTCATGGGAACAGTCCAGCCCGAACTCCCAAGCCAGGTCCTCCCTGGACCGGAAACAAGCATCCTGGGACCAGTTTCGGGGCATCACCCCTCATCAGCGAAACTAGCTTGAATCCAGTGGCACAGTGAGCCCGGGACCCACGTCTGGGCATATCCGGCACACTTCAGGCGAGAAAGCAAAAGACACACAGATGATGGACGGAATGCAGAGCACATCAAACATTCACCCCCATTCAAGAGATCTGGGTTAAATCATTATTCTTTTGCTCACCATGCCACCTCAATTTAGACTCAGCCATATGCAAATCAGTCTTGACCCTGTGCCTCATGGGAACAGTCAATCCCGAACTGCCAAGCCAGGTACTCCTGGATCGCAAACAAGCATTCTGGGACAAGTTTTGGGGCATCATCTCATCAGCCAGGCTAGCTTGAATCCAGTGGCAAAGTGAGCAAGAGGCCCACTTCTGGGCATACCCTGCCAACACAAGGAGATGATGGACGGAACACTGAAACTTTTCAGACACTCACTCCCAGTCACAGATCTGGGTTGAATCCATCCGTTTTTTAGCTCACTTCACCACCCCAGTTCAGATCCAGGTATATTCAAATCAGTCTTGACCCTGTGCCTCATGGGAACAGAGGCAAATTAATTAATCCCTACTTTTGGATCCCTTAGTCTCCCCGACTGCAGTGGTGTTAGTTTCATGTCCTTTTTCAGTTATACTTACAAGTTAGCTTTTTCGCATACTCCTTAGATGGCCGATTAAAGTGGCTTCAGTTTTGTGTCCTTCTTTAGTTATACCTACGAGTCACTTTTTTATGTTTTGGACGCTTCGCCTTTAAAAACGGTGTCCACAGAGAGTTAATGTACAAGTTAAAAAGGAACGGTGCCAAGATGCACCTGTGCCACACCCCTCTCCTAATGGAGAACTTGTGGGTCACTTTAAGATCTTTCGAGTACCGGACGACTGCATTTGATTCTCTGTGAAGGTCCCTTAAAAACAAGACGATGTCCCTGTCTATGCCCATTGAAAGCATCATCTGCCATAACTTGGATATGTTTACACGGTCAAAGGCCGAGGGCAAATCCATAAATGCTAGGTGGATAGAGCCGGTACGAGCCACAGTGTACTTGTTCAGGACCATATATAAGTTTAGACATTGGTCCACTGTGGAACGACCTGGGCGGAAACCATATTGTACCTTGGCTAGAATGTGTTCACAGGCATCCTGATCGTCACGTGACTGCACCGCCATTGCATGCCTGAAGTTAGTGGCGAGTTCTTTCCCCGGACGCCGTTTCCCGGAGATTTTGCCTTCGGCACGGTTAGGTTCTTGATCCTCCCGCTTTGAGCTGGTGCCTGCGGTGAGGATCTGATCACGTACAAGACGTTCCGGAGCCCCAAACAACGATCCAGGTAGAAATATTGTGTGATTTCATTTGGGTGGTTATTTAAGAAGAGTGACAGCTTGGCCTTCATTGCCCATCCTTTTGCTAGTCAGTGTAAAATATGACGCTCACTGACTTTTCCCGTTTTTTTGTAGAATCGCATTTAAAGGTCGAGTTGCTTGCAACTCGTTGGGACATTAGCCCTGTGATTCCAAAGGTAAACTTGTGCTACATCCAGATTCTTCAGCACCCTATTAATTTAAGAATTGTCATTCCCCTTGATGCGGTGTAAGTAAGGCCATTATCTAGGCACGTTCCTGATCTCTATTTCTATGGGCCTATGGACACCGCTGCTTTATAATCACAGGACCGTGTTTTGCAATCGGCAACTTCACTTATCTTTGCATTCTCTGCTGGTGTTTTTTCCATCTTTCTGTACTAGCGAAATTCACTATTCGGTGTTTATTTATTTTTCCTGCTTCTAAGGTTTTTGGTTGGAGGTTCCGAGATGATTTACTCCATCACATGACTAATTGAGGTTAATAGATTGGAGGAAGTGGATCTCGTAGGTTTAATAATTATTTAAGTTTTGACAATTATATATAGTATGTATTGTTATGGTAGGTTTAATTGTGGAATTTTTTCCAATAACTTTACTTAGAGATGACACTCATACAGTGTGTTATTTTGTAGGCATTTTTTCCTTTTTCCCATGTCCTGATGAGGCCCGAATCGTTGGGCCGAAATGCGTCGACCCTACGGAACGGAGGGTCTGACTGATTATTATTATAGGAAGAACAAAATAGAGAGCTAGGACCGTTATGGTACCGTCCCTGTCCCTAGGTAATAGTATCAGAAAACAACTTGGACGGACCCAAGCTAGATAGCTGTCCGACACTGTAGTGCCTGGCACCACAAGGGTTTGTTAAAAGAACCCTCACACACCAACCTGGTTGGTGTCATGCTTCATCATCGGGTTCCCAGCCGAGTAGCCGAATGCTACCCAGCTGTGCTACCACACCTGGTTACAGTGGAGCTGGTTTTTTGGTTAATTTGTGAATGTGATGAAGTGATGTGAATTAAAAATACCTCTGGGAATTCTTATTGGTAAATACTTTATTCCTAGTGGCCCAGGGTATGTTTAAAAACAATATGTGGATAATATTTAAGACTAGTGATTTGGTCTTAATTATCTCTTAATTATCTCTGGTCTACATGTTTCAGCCCTATTTGACAAAATTGTAGGGCTTTCTTCAGGACCTATCTAATGTGCTAGTGGTGATTAAATAGTGAAAAATGTGAGTGGTAAAAATTATACCACCGACTAAGGTGTGCTATGCATGCTGTAGACTAACCAATATTAGGGTCCACTGTTACGACTGTACCTGTAAAAAATAACAGAGACAGAACAACACAAGAAACAAAAACTCGCTATTTAGAAATTCATCATATACCATATTCGTGGTTTGCAAGGCATTCAGTGTCACAGATACATGTGACCACACTCAGACACATATCATGCAAGCGATTTCAAATGAGCAATTCAACATGCATGTGACATATTAGTGTACATGCATAGGCTATAAAGGCGCTCAGTCGTGGCCTTACTGGAAAGTGCTTAACTGCGTGGGTCTTGTGGTGCAGTTAAACACGTGGACTACCTTTCTAGTTAAGTGATAGTCAAAATATCGGCAGCAAAAAGCAGCTGCGTTATGCCGGTTTACGCCGTGTAGTAATTTTGGTGGTATCACTATTGCTTCCTGATAGCCTGCATATGTAGACTGTTAGCGGCTTAAAAAAAACAATTGCTAAGTCGCCGTCACTTATAATTACTTTAGTTATGAGATTTCCACAACTAATCTGGTCCCGGGAGGAGCGAGCCCCTATTGTCACACTCTGTAAAAGAAAGGAGGGAGGGGGGGGGGAGGAAGAGAATTAGATCCTGGCATGTCGCTGATAGTAATCAGCGTGTTGTGGCAGAAAATGAAGGGCTACGTAAGAAGTACGTCGCCGATATTCCAAAAGCTCAACGCCCAATATATAAGAAACGTCTTACTTCGTCACGGTGCTTGCCCGCTTTTACGCCTACTACGGGTAGCACCTTGACGAAGTAAGACTTTTCTTATATATTGGGCGTTGAGCTTTTGGAATATCTTTTACAGAGTGTGACAATAGGGGCTCGCTCCTCCTGGGACCAGATTAGTTGTGGAAATCTCATAACTAAAGTAATTATACGTGACGGGCGACTTAGCAATTGTTTTTTTTTAAGCTGCTAACAGTCTAGATATGCAGGCTATCAAGAAGCAATAGTGATACCACCAAAATTACTACACAGCGCAAACCGGCATCACGCAGCTGCTTTTTGCTGCCGATATTTTGACTATCACTTAACTAGAAAGGTAGTCCACATGTTTAACTGCACCACAAGACCCACGCAGTTAAGCACATTCCAGTAAGGCCACGACTTAGCGGCTTTATAGCCTATGCATGTACTCTAAAATGTCACATGCATGTTGAATTGCTCATTTGAAATCGCTTGCATGATATGTGTCTGAGTGTGGTCACATGTATGCGTGACACTGAATGCCTTGCAAACCACGAATATGGTATATGATGAATTTCTAAATAGCAAGTTTTTGTTTCTTGTGTTGTTCTGTCTCTGTTATTTTTTAAGGGTACAGTCGTAACAGTGGACCCTAATATCGGTTAGTCCACAGCATGCATAGCACACCTTAGTGCGTGTGCTTAAAATGCAAATACATGTGGTATAATTTTTGCCACTCACATTTTTCACTATTTAATCACTACTAGCACATCAGATAGGTCCTGAAGAAAGCTCTACAATGTTGTCAAATAGGGCTGAAACATGTAGACCAGAGATAATTAAGACCAAATCACTAGTCTTAAATATTATCCACATATTGTTTTTAAACATACCTTGGGCCACAAGGAATAAAGTATTTATCAATAAGAATTCCCAGAGGTATTTTTAATTCACATCACTTCATCAGATTCACAAATAAACCAAAAAACCAGCTCCACTGTAACCAGGTGTCGTAGCACAGCTGGGTAGCATTCGGCTACTCGGCTGGGAACCCAATGATGAAGCATGACACCAACCAGGTTGGTGTGTGAGGGTTCTTTTAACAGACCCCTGTGGTGCCAGGCACTACAATGTCGGTCAGCTATCTAGCTTGGGTCCGTCCAAGTTGTTTTCTGATACTATTACCTAGGGACAGGGGCGGTCCCATAACGGTCCTAGCTCTCTATTTTGTTCTTCCTATTATTAGGCAGCGCACAGCTGCGAGAGCCCACTTTTGCCAATATAGTTTAGCCTGGTTTAATTCACCATGGCAGAAAACCCGGGCCTCACATTCACCGAGGAAGATGTTAACACGATCCTGGTATCACCACCCCTGATGGCAGACTTAAATATCGCAAAAACAATAGCCCAGAGTGCGGACTGGGAAACCCTGATGGAAAAGAAACGGAATCACATAAGAACCATACTACATGGAGTCATTCTGACGGAATACCTCAGAAATAACACGGCACCTGGGGGCCTAATTGTCACCAATGCCCCCCGTATTTTCTTGGACGATGCCTCATTCCGGAAGGATTGGGCGCAAATCGCCTGGCATTGTACCAGGGATTGGATCATACTGATAATACAAACAGCTAAAAGACTCTCAGATGCCATCTTGATTAAGATCCAGACAACGGAGAACCAGTTCAGAACTACTTTAACAGCGTTCAAAAAGAAACTGGATGAAGTAAACAAGGACATGCAGGAATATAAGGAAAATCTTACACAGTCCAAGATCCAAAAGTTCCTGAAGGACCTTAAAAAATTCTCGTATGTAAGAACATACCCTTATGCGGAAGCGGATTACCAACCACCGAAACGTAACGATTCTTCTGGCGGTTCTGAAGACGATTCTTCTGTGAGTAGCGGTTCCAGCTCAGGGAGCTATCGTAACAGACAAAGAGGCAGAGGAAGGCCTAATAACTGGCAACAACCGTGGCAACAAGGGCCACCAGGAAACACAATGCAGTTCCAGAATCCATTCCCTCAGATGCCCCCACACATGATGTTTGGCTGGAATCCACCATTTGCCCCACCACAGGCTCCATTCATGAATCCGAACCAGAGGTTCCCTTTTTTAGGGAACGGCCGCAGAGGACGAGGGAAGAGGAGAAGACAACACCAAGTGTACTGGGAAGACGACCAGAACCCAGGAGCACACACCAGGAGCAGGACGAAGGAGCAGCAGGCGGGCCCAAGCTCCAACAGGACCTCGTGACCAACTATTCTGCACGTCTTAACTCAGACAAAAACGGACTTACTAAACAAAGGCTTAGGTTTCGTCCCAACGGCCCGTCTTGACAAATTTTGTCTACACTGTGAATTGGCCGAATATTTTAGGAAATTAAAACTCAAGGCCTTTTTCATGAATCAACCTGCAATAACAGACACAGAGGAAAATGGCGACACTGGTTTTAAAACTAAATCCAGTTTTCTACCACCCCCAAGTACGATACCAGTAGAGATTGCAGCCTTTGAGCAGGCAGTCTTTAATGATATAGAGACCCTACAAGAAAAACACGTATTTAAAAATACCAACAAAAGGGAATTGGAGGCCCTTGTCACTCTGAAAACCAATGAGAAAGTCGTGATAAAACCAGCTGATAAGGGCGGAGGGATTGTCCTCCAGGACATGACGGCTTACAGAGATGAGTGCCTTCGACTCCTGAGTGACAGACGTAATTACCAACCCCTACAAGAAGACCCTACTGCCACGTTAAAAACAACAATCCAGGAGCTGGTGAGTGAAGCTGAAAACATGGGACACATCAGCAGAAAAGAAGCACTATTCCTAACTGCAACCACAGGAAAGGTGCCTTATTTTTATACCATCCCCAAAATACATAAAATTAAGGTGCCACCACCAGGACGCCCCATAGTATCGGGCATAGGTTCACTACTTGAACCATTATCAACATTTTGCAGCCAATTGTGCAGGCTACAACAACTTATCTCAGGGACACAAAAGATCTTCTAGGACAGATCAAAACCCTCACATTCAATCCAAATACGTCTTTTCTGGTTAGTCTAGATATAGAAAGTCTATATACTAGTCTACCTCAAGACGATACTTTGAGGGTCCTAGAAACATCACTGAATGCCATCACTTGGGAATACAAAACACCAAAATCTTTCATCCTGAGATGTGCGGAACTGGCACTAAAACACAACTATTTTGAATTTGAGGGACAATTGTTCCTACAAACATACGGAACATCGATGGGCAGCACTTTTGCCCCCAGTGTAGCTGGATTGTATGTGTTCAATTTTGAACAAACACATCTGTTCAACCCCAACACACCACTGTCCACAAATTTAAGATTCTACAAAAGGTACATCGACGATGTCTTCCTCATCTGGGAAGGATCGGAAGAATCACTTGAGGTATTCTTCACCTGGATAAATGTATGTGATCCCAATTTAAAATTCACTCACACTACAAGCAAGAAAACCATCACGTTCCTTGATCTAGATATAACAAACGTAAATGGCAAACTTGAAACCAAGACCCACTTCAAAGCCACAGCAAGGAACTCCCTACTCCACTACACCAGCTTCCACCCTCGGACACTAAGGGAAAATCTACCCTATGGACAGTACTTAAGGTTGCGCAGAAATTGTAGCAACCTGCAAGACTTTAAACACCAAGCCCAGATGTTGTCCTCTAAGCTGAAAGAACGTGGATACCCAGACAGGATTATAAACAATGCTAAAAAGAGGGCACGCAATCAAAACAGGGAAGGACTCCCTGAACAGAAACCTCAGACAGAACCAACTATCCCCCTAACATGCGTGACCACTTACAATCCAGTATCAAACCAGGTCGCACGCATTATCCAAAAACACTGGAAAATACTGAACATGGGGAAGCAACAATGGGAGAAGCCACTGTTTGCATACAAGAAAGGGAGAAGCCTCAAAGACAGTTTGGTGTCCACCAGACCCCAGCAGCACACAAGATCAATCAACACCATACACAATGCATGGGGGCTCCCAAAAGTGACTGGGCACCACCCTTGTGGTGACTGCAGTGTGTGACATTTAACAAAAACCACCAAAAGCCTGAATCTAGAACCAGGTAAAATATGGCAAATACGTAAGCACATGAACTGTAACACTACTAATGCCATCTACCTCATCACATGTCCTTGTGGTTTAAGGTACATAGGCATGACCAGTCGCATGGTCAAGACACGTATCTGCGAACATAGGAGCAACATTCATTGCAGACGCAATACAACACGAATGACGAACCATTTCCTGGAAAAAGGGCATACAACAAATGACATGGAGTGGTTTGTTATTGAACAAGTGGAGCCAAATACCACCAATGTACAGCAACAACTTCTGGAGAAGGAGCAACGTTGGATATACCGGCTGTCCACCCATCTCCATGGATTGAACGATAATATACCATGGAATAGTCTGAACAAATGATCCATTTGCTTGCCATACTTACACTGTGCATCTTATCACACTTACACAGCCTATCCGGTCCCTATGGGACTATGTGAAGTACATTTGGATCAATGAGAAAGGGACCAAGCTATTGCCTTCTCCCATTACGTGGTTCACCACAGAGTTTAATATGGACCATATAGTCTATGGCCTCAAATTGTCGAAAACAATCCGTTTAGGGACCCCCATCCTCTGCACTCCAATGATAGCCTCTTTTTATAAAACCATATAACTTAAATTTTTGTCGAGTGTACACAGATCTTGTGTTTAAATCAGTTCTGTAGTGCCCTTAGTGGCTGTACGACTTGCCCGCATAGACATTTAAATTAATATGACGCCTTATTTAGGTACTATACTGACTATCAACCGGGCCAAACACCACAGCCCCGTCTCGAGGGGTTACCTAGCAACCATAGTAACGCGGATGCTCCACAAGACGTCATCACCTAAGCGCTTCACGCACCCTGTTGAGGCGGTCTAGTTGTTTTCACACCACATGCGCGGAAGCTTCCAACGCCGTGACTTGGCACGTACACAACCAGAAAGTTTCCCGTGGTTTGTGTTTCAAATACCGGCTCCGGTCACCACATCGGGCTGCATCCTGTTCCCGAGGAGACCGTAGTAGGCGTAAAAGCGGGTAAGCACCTTGACGAAGTAAGACTTTTCTTATATATTGGGCGTTGAGCTTTTGGAATATCGGCGACGTACTTCTTACGTAGCCCTTTATTTTCTGCCACAACACGCTGATTACTGTCAGCGACATGCCAGGATCTAATTCTCTTCCTCCCCCCCCCCCTCCCTCCTTTCTTTTACAGAGTGTGACAATAGGGGCTCGCTCCTCCCGGGACCAGATTAGTTGTGGAAATCTCATAACTAAAGTAATTATACGTGACGGGCGACTTAGCAATTGTTTTTTTTTAAGCCGCTAACAGTCTACATATGCAGGCTATCACGAAGCAATAGTGATACCACCAAAATTACTACACGGCGCAAACCGGCATCACGCAGCTGCTTTTTGCTGCCGATATTTTGACTATCACTTAACTAGAAAGGTAGTCCACGTGTTTAAATGCACTACAAGACCCACGCAGTTAAGCACTTTACAGTAAGGCCATGACCAAGCGCCTTTATAGCCTATGCATGTACACTAATATGTCACATGCATGTTGAATTGCTCATTTGAAATCGCTTGCATGATATGTGTCTGAGTGTGGTCACATGTATGCGTGACACAATGCTTTGCAAACCACGAATATGGTATATGATGAATTTCTAAATAGCAAGTTTTTGTTTCTTGTGTTGTTCTGTCTCTGTTATTTTTTACAGGTACAGTCGTAACAGTGGATCCTAATATCGGTTAGTCCACAGCATGCATAGCACACCTTAGTGCGTGTGCTTAAAATGCAAATACATGTGGTATAATTTTTACCACTCACATTTTTCACTATTTAATCACCACTAGCACATTAGATAGGTCCTGAAGAAAGTCCTACAATTTTGTCAAATAGGGCTGAAACATGTAGACCAGAGATAATTAAGGCCAAATCACTAGTCTTAAATATTATCCACATATTGTTTTTAAACATACCCTGGGCCACTAGGAATAAAGTATTTACCAATAAGAATTCCCAGAGGTATTTTTAATTCACATCACTTCATCACATTCACAAATAAACCAAAAAATCAGCTCCACTGTAACCAGGTGTCGTAGCACAGCTGGGTAGCATTCGGCTACTCGGCTGGGAACCCGATGATGAAGCATGACACCAACCAGGTTGGTGTGTGAAGGTTCTTTTAACAAACCCTTGTGGTGCCAGGCACTACAGTGTCGGACACCTATCTAGCTTGGGTCCGTCCAAGTTGTTTTCTGATTATTATTATATACAAGAAAACCGGATACACACGTTTGGACTTTGTCGAGGGCTGAACTATTCCCTCTAGTGTGTATTGGTCTACCTCCAACACAGATTGCTTATGAATTTTTGTTTAGCAACCGATTGTATAAAGAGTGGGTAGGAAGGAATTATGAATATGTAATGTAATTGTTGGTGTATTTGTTTTGCTTTTTAAACGTGTGTTTCTAAAAAAGATAAATAATTATTTGATATCCTGGTTTGGATTTGGTTTGTGAGTTCATAACTGTGTAAAGAAATTTCGTGGAGACTAAGGTATCCAAAAGTAGGGATTAATTCATTTTCTCTCTACAGGAATTCCCCATAATTTTTTCCCACACATCAGATTGTTTTTGTGTTTCTATGTGCGACTGCCCAGATGTGTTGGGATTACTAGGGCAAACCCCTATTCTTTCAAAGTAGGACTGTTCCCATGAGGCACAGGGTCAAGACTGATTTGCATATAGCTGGGTCTGAACTTGGGCAGCGAATTGAGCTAAAGAACAATGATGGATTCAACCCAGATCTGTGACTTGGGGGTGAGCGCCTGAAAAGTTTCAGCGCTCCGTCCATCATATCCTTGTGTTCGCTATCACTTATAAGGCATTGTTTTGCTTTTGAACTTTGCATAGTGAAGTAACATTGTTACAATAATTTTGCCTGGGAAAAGCTCAAGGATGTATTTGTCTGAGCAAAACGCATTCTGTGGTTGATCTTGCATGTATCCTTAAAAGCTGATTAATGAAGAACCAGTACTGAACACCCATATGTGATTTTGTTTTCATCCTTAAACAGATCAACGTCTGCTTAATGCCCTTAAAATGTTGGCATTCTAAATTTTGGGACCACTCTGGATTAAAAAGTAGTAGGCCTAAGTAACAATAGAGAGGCATTGGGTCTCCATTCTGAAAATTAGTGTGGCAAAGGATTAGTTCTAATAAAGTTCTATCTATAATTGCTCAGCAACGAGGCTCATGTGTGAAAGCATGACTTCATCAAAATATCCAGAATGCAACTGGTTGGTGTCAAAATATGTTTAGCCCACAAACATGGCCACTATGTTACAGACCATTTTTAGGTGAGTATTGCAATTCGAAAAATACTTTTTCTGATACCTGTGTGAGCAGGGCACTGAAGAAACTACCTGTAACTTTAGGTGGCTACCTGCGGCTCTGATTATACCATGCTCCTTAATTCCACTGTCAGTCGCCTGTTCTCCTCACCTACCTCATGACCCCAGTCAAGGCATCAACGAAATGTTCTGACAATGAGTTACACCAGCAATGCCTAGACATGCAAAATGCACAAAGCTAATAACGGATGTGTTGACTAGCCTGCAAGCTGTGAACTTGGGCAATAGCTACTGCTAGTTTTACTCTAGGTTGTATAAGGGAGTCTAAATTAAATAGGTCTCATTGTAAATGGGTTTGAATATTATTACTTCCAAAACAAATCCAGAGTTATACAGTATAGATTTCTTGGTACAAGCACAATTTATGGAAATTACCCTAAAATATTCTTCAAAATAACGTATTTCTTTTTACAAAAATGGTGTATAGGCTATTGATTATCAACTTTTTTTTCTGACTTTAGAGCTAAATGACAAATTTGCTGGCTTTTGAGCCAGGATCTCCGGATCCCCAAAACTGCGCATGGAAATCCACAGGCATAACCATCAAATGGCCTAAATCTGTGTAAGTTGCACATCTAGTACAAAACTCCACCATAGAGAATATACAAAACCTTATTAAGTACAAATATGGAATATCAATACTGAATGCAGTACTCTGTTATAAGGTGCCAAGATCAGAAATAGTGCAGATACACAAAAAGTCAATTTAGGCAGCAATGTTCAATGCTCCAAACAATACAAAATACAATACACTGTATTAAAATACAAAAAATTAAAAACTGCAAATGAGCAGGTGAAGTGCTATAAGGACAAGTAACTGCAGGAGTGAAATAAGCAGTTCTGCCCACTCAACAAATAAAGTGCAATAATCCTAATACATCTGTTGTGCATCCAACTTAACACATAGCATATAAAGTGCTAATAGTACTTGCGATTGCATAATAGCATTTATAGTCCTCTGCAATTTAAGTAAGGTACAAAGAGCAACTGCATGTACTTTAGAATTGTAAAATTAATCCAAGTTCTGTGATAAGGATGTGGAATTCACAGTTACAGTTGCATTTATAGGATCTTAAATATGATTTAGTTGCAGAAAAGTGTTTGAGGTCCTTTGATGCTTTTACATCAACATAACATCAAAAGAACAACACATGCTACAAATCCTTAAAGATGGACATAATGCCACAGATGTTTCCATTTGTAACACTTGGGCAAAGTAGTTTAAAACAGTTATTGCTATGCATTGCACACTACTCTGCTGTACATGCAGTGGAAGAAAAGCAAGGTTTCTGATTCGCAGCATATTGGCAAACCCTTGCCTGCCACCCTCCTACTCCACCAATAGCAGGCATGCTTGTTTTGGTGGTGGGCTTGTGGGATTTTTGTTGAAACTAGATAGGAGCCAGATAGATCTTTAGAACGCCTTCCACGGTGGCTTTACAAAGCTTTCTAACGTTTTCCTGGTGGCAAAGGAAAGAAGCCACTACTTTCCATTACCTTCGCTGCCTCAAGCACCAAAGAACGGGAGGGTCTCGGAAACAGCATTGAGAGCCTCTTTATTCAATGGCCGCCTCTACACTGAAGTAGAAGCCATTCAATGTCTGTATGTGAAAAAATGGTCAGATGGTTCTGGGAGAGGGGACAAATTAATGCCAAAATAGCCATGGAATATTCACCGGTAGCCAGGCTAAGAGCATCAAACTAATTTTGCATGTTTTCATGGAACAGTCACTAGCTTAAACTGGATGAAACCCGTTTAGCCACTTGGGAATGGCTTGTGATATAATGCCAATTTGTGTTGAGCCACTATAGTTCCAGTAATTACATACTTAATGTACTTCACCAAATAGAGGTGAAAACAACCAGGGTGCCCAATGCTGCCAGCAAAAGGTTCATTTCAGATGCACAGTCAAAATTTAGACTTTTTCGAGGGTTGCATCTAAAAAAATCTCCATCCAAGGGTAGAGAAAACACATATCGACACCCCATTCGCGGAGAAAACTCCTTGCACATCAGGGCCATTGTTTTGTTTTGCTTTGGGGGTTTGCTTACAGAAAACAAAAAACTTTGCTGAGAACTCTTACCAAAGATGGTGCCAGGTCAGCAACTGTCACGCAAACAAATGATTGACGGAATACTGAATAAATTATACATTCACCCCCATTCAAGGGATCTGGGTTAAATACATCGCTCTTTTGCTCGGCATGCCACCCCATTTTAGACCCAGCACTATGCAAATCAGTCTTGACCCTGTTCCTTATGGGAGCAGTCTAGCCTGAACTGCCAAGTCAGGTCCTCCCTGCACTGGAAACAAGCATCCTGGGACCGGTTTCGGGGTATTAGCCATTATCAGCCAGGCTAGCTTGAATCCAGTGGCCCAGTGAGCAAGGGACCTATGTCTGGGCATACCCATCCCACTTAGGGCGCAAAGTGAGGACCTGGCCTGGCAGTTCGGGCTGGACTGTTCCCATAAGGAAGCAGGGTCAAGACTGATTTGCACATGGCTGGGTCTAAACTGGAATGGCGTGGCGTGCAAAAAAACAACGGATTTAACCCAGATCTGTGACTGGGGGTGAATGTTTGATTAGTTCAGCATTCAGTCCATCATCTGTTCTTTTTGCATTTGGCGCCCAAAGTGGAAAGGGTATGCCCAGACGTGGGTCCCGTGCTCGCTACACCACTAGATTCAAGCTAGCCAGGCTGATGAGGGGTATTAACCCAAAACCGGTCCCAGGATGCTTGTTTCTGGTCCAGGGAGGACCTGGCCTGGCAGTTCGGGCTGGACTGTTCCCATAAGGAAGCAGGGCCAAGACTGATTTGCATATGGCTGGGTCTAAACTGGAATGGCGTGGCATTCAAAAAACAATGGATTTAACCCAGATCTGTGACTGGAGGTGAATGTTTGATTAGTTCAGCATTCCGTCCATCATCTGTTCTTTTTGCAAAGGTCAGAAACTGTCAGCGCCTGTGGTGGAGCTACCCACCGGAGGCTACACTAAAGGCACCGAGATCCCAGCCTATGTGGCTGGGATCTCAATACAGGGCAGATGGTCTTGTCAGCCACCAGGGGAGTGGAGGCCATGCCTCCGCTGAATTAGTGTATCAATGGGGTGGCCGGCAGTGTCTAAATGGTCCTGTTACTGGATATTCAGTAAACAGAGATACAATTAATAAGTAAATGCAATAATACAAAGGTGTACCCATGCAAGATAGTTGCTTCTATGGACGCACTGGACCTATCGGACTATATAAAAAACTGAGACCCTAAATTACAGGATGGAAATGGGGAAAAAATACCTTTAAATGTGTGGTAAGTGATTTTTCTGTTTCAAGTAGAGTGGCATTACCAAATCATAACAATGCCAAAGTGCAGAACGTGATGGGCTACGGTATCTGGTGCTGTGTTCTTGAGCAAATATTTTAGTACGAAGTGCATCTTTACATACAAAATGCATGCAAGGATGCATTCGCATTTTTTAGATTTCATGAAATTACACGAAATTTCTTGTAATTTTCCCAAAGTTTTGCAATATTACACAAATGCACATTACGTGCATTTTGCACACCCCTAATACCACCTACAAGGAAGACCTCAGACGCTGAACTTGATGCTCTCCTTCCTCTCCAAAGACCAGAAAAAACGTTTATTGGAGCACTGCCCCACCAGTCCCACAGGAATCCCATACAACCTGTCCTTTCTAAATGGGGAATATAAATGGCAATGGCAAAAATGTCACAATCCAATCAGAATATCTGCACATTTTGCCAAATTGAGTACTCCCGCCTTTGTAAACATCTTCGTTTGAGTCACATCCTCCATCTACAATTCGTCACTCTACCCACCCTGCCACTCATTCCAGCCAATACTACCCTCCTCTCCTCTGGATGAGGGAGTGCAACACATAATGCAGTGAGACTTCCCTAACTGCACTCTATGTTGCCCATCCTCATCCTCCTACTTTCCCCTCCTTCTTCCTCCTTACACCAATCTGGGTACCAATTTCCTAAACCTAACCCTCCTCATTTCTCTCCTCAAGTACTCTATATGTCTTTAAGTCTTGCTCATTAACTCCTATATCTCATGTAATCATTTCATACTCTCAAAGCAAACTACGTACTTCCCAAACCAACACACTCTAATCACCAAATAGGGTCTCTATTATACATCCTCTCTCACCCCACCCACCGTTACATTCTAAAATAGTCCCTCATTCAGCACTGTTCACCTCTACCCCTATATTTTTTATCCCCATCTTTCAATTCTCAACCGACTTAGCCATCTATCTTCCTTTACAAATCTCAAAAACATCTCTCGAATGACTTACACCTACTCTGAGTCGTGCTGCTAGCCGCAATGCCTGCCATAAAAGAGGCAGAGAAGACCTGCTTATCCTTTCTCATTGCAGCGCCATCTTTTCCTGTGCCCGTATCCTTCCCTTCACATTCTGCCTTCCCCAACCTTCCAGACAACTTTCCATAAGGATGAACCAGCATCTGTACACCCCAACCTTACCACTTAATCAGCCTCCTACCTTCCGTGAGCCCATGCCTCTTGATCCGGCCTAACCCAGTTATATTATACACTGCTTACACCCTCTGCGGACACATTGGCCACAGAAATCACCAGACTAATCACCAGACCAAACTACTAAACTGTGATTAATTAAGCCACCACTTCTCGTCCTACAAACTCAGCTCCTCCTTCTGCAAGACCAGTTATGGCTGCTGGGAGGATATCCAGATCATCCACAACAGTCGCCAGAAAGAAAGTAGAATATTCAGTAGACTTCTGGTCAAGTAAGGCGCTTGATTCTGAGTCATTGCGATCATCATATTTTTTTTGCTTGGCTGCTATTTGGACGAGAGGACTCAACAATCCTACTTTGGTTGCAAGAATGACAAAATGAATGTAAAGACCTTTCAGAACACAGATTTGCTGGCTTCTGTCTAACTAAGGCATTAGACTTAGGGCATAACCAACACAGTATATGTATCCTATGGGGTACATTAGGCAAAAAGATTCAAAACCCCAATCTATGCTGCCATATGAGTGAGATGAATCCCTAGAAACCCTATTAATGGCCTTAGATTCAGCGCTAACCTCAACACCACCCCGCCCATTCAGCAAGAGCAAACATCAGCATTATTAACCAACTAGGGAACACCTCCAACCAGCTGACTCAACATTTACCTATTGTGCATACTAGTTAACCCCGATCTCTAACCAAAACCAGAATATGTATTTTCAATCAGCTAACTGATCGTAACTCAGACTTCTTCTTAAACTCTGAAATCTGGCTAGCGGATTATGCTGCATGGGGAAAAGTATGACGTGTACTTAACGAGGTTCAGAAACGTCCCAAACCAGAAGATGGGTGGAGAGTGGGAGGTGGCATACAAAAGCACTTTACCGACTTTCACCTTCAAAGAATACTTAGTCTTGGTATGTGAGTTGTTACTGATCACCCTCCTCAACTTTCTCAGCAGCCTCACTTCTTTTCTACCGACCAGCCCCAGGCAACAAACCTTTAACTAATGCTCTTTTGGACACAATATTGGACACCCAAATTGACCACCCAACAGGGGTGGATCATCCGCTTAGGCAGAGGAGCATCGCCACAATGCTCTTGGAGCAGTGGAAAAGGGAAAAATAAAATGATAGCAATATTATTATAATTTTATTTTTCGTTGCAGTGGGTGGTGCTGGTGGCACAGGGAGGAGGAGTGGTTCATGCACTTAAGTGCGCATGACGGTGTGGCCGGCCATCTTGGGCAGGCCAAACAGTCATGCGCACTTTGCATGTTCTCCACCAGGCAGTAATACACAGACTGGGTGGGGAACATCAACTGTCTCCCTGTCCACGTCTAAGCGCCGAACCACGGTGCTCAGACCAATCACAATGTTGCATTGGAGCATTGTGAGCTTCCTGCTTCTTCCGGACTCAGAGTCAGGAAGAGAAGCAGAGAGACGGTAAGAAGAGACAGCGGAAGAGGTAAGTGTTTTAAAAAAAAAAAAAATCAAACCCACACCCTAGCACCCCGGTTCCCTACCAGCCGCCACTGCCACCCAAAGTCTGTTTCCTACAAGATCTCAACACCTGATTTGACAAACAGGCACTACATCAGACTTCAATTTTATCAACAAGACACTGAGCCTACCCAGTCAACCTCTCCGCGAAAATGTCTGACATGATCGCTAATTTCATGACTCATTATTCATAATGCCATATTTGATATCATGGGGAAACACGTGCTTCATTTTATGCTTCTCTTTCTTAAACGTTTTGACCTATGGTTAATGTATATTGCAGCTGAAAAATGTGTTTTCCATGCATTCTTGTACAATTCACACACTGTTTTTAAAGTTTTTGTGATGCAGCAGGTAGGGATGGTAAAGTGTGGTTTGTGTAACCTACTCTACCAGCATGAAAAAAATGCAGAGAATTAGATATCTGTGAAAACATTCATGCTGTTAACAACAATAAATCCACTCTAGTATAAACCTACTATGGCTTACACCTAGAAATATGGACCCTCTACTCCTATAAAATGTAATCACATTTCACAAACCAAACAAAAAACACAAGATGTTCTTGCATGACTTGCAAAGCATATGTACATTTTGCTAAGCATATGGGCGGGTCAAACAAATCGAGGGGAAAATCCTAATTAGCATATGCAAAAAGGGATAATGAGGAGGGTCTAAGGAGTTACTGTGGGCAGTCTATGCAATTAAGGGAAGAACCACGTGGGCTTGGCTTCCACCAAGGCCTTGCGAATTCAAGTATAAATATTGTACATATGTTGGCAATATTTTAAGCTAAACTCACATTTCTGAAACCATTTACAAATTAAGGAATATTTGCAGACTTTCCCCTCAGCTCCTAATTAACCCTCTGAGACAACCAGCTGCATCTGTTACTGTCACTCTGCTGCGCCAAAATGCCGTGGGTGACCTAACACTTAAGAAGCATTTTTAGCATAATACACTAATTACTTGTTTATATAACACTCAATACCACAGTTCTTCTGTTTCTCGGCAGTGTAAGTAACATTTACTACTATTGCCCTATTTCACGGGCATCACATCTGTGAACCCAAGAAGGATGCGAGACTGAGTTTGCTTTGCCAGGATTCGAGCTCATGATTGGCACACTACATAAGATGTCTTCCGCAAGACCTTCAGTCCCACACAACCCCCTATACTGGACAGCTATGTGCCAACACCTGGGTAAGATCACCCAGGTCCTGTTTTCTTCTGTATGAACATTATGAGCATATGCGTCTCGAACATCTTTCTCCACAGTAGAATTCTCAAGGTTTTTGGGCCTCAGACCAGCATGGTTGGACTAGCACAGAAAATAGGCCCGGGCCCAATTTAGCGGATCAGATAGCCAAAAAAAGTGGCCCACATTCTTGGCTAGGAAAGACACACTGCATAAGTGTTTTGCAATGTTTGAGAGACCATGCATCTGTGCTCGCTGCAGGCAAAGTTTGTGGGAATATCAGGGAAATCAACAATAAAAATAAGCATTGGCAAAGTCAAAAGGTCTTGCCTATGAAAGCTATTGGATTTGGCAATGTTTTGTAGCTGTGTTGTACAGCAGCACAGATGTTTTGCAGTGTGGCTAAAACTAATTTAAAAAAGCGGTATGAAACAGCCAGGGCTAATGCATTTATTTATTTTTAAAGTGCATTAGCGCTGGATGCATCATAGTTCTTTTATTTCTATTATCATCCATGCTGCACAGCAGTCACGCTGCTATACAGCATAGCTACAAATCATTGCCAAAGATGGCAAAGCCCATGGTGTACAGAATTAACAAAAGGCAATGACAGAGCCATTAGTCTCAAAGACGTGACCTATTGGATTTGAGAATGCTTGTTCGGTCTTGGCACAATGCTCCTATGATTCTGAGCTAATCAAGTAATCTCTCCAAGTGTGAAACAGAAAAAAATATGACATTTGGCAAAAAATCCTATCACATAAAGGAAGCAATTGCGCCCATGTCTTAGTGAAAATACATTTGGAAGCAGATAACATCCGTTGTCACAATAAACATCAATTTCAAAGGAGAAAAGGGCTTCTTTGAAGTGTGTGCAGCATAGTAAAACATAGCTAAAAAAAGGCAAGAGGTTCAACAAGTACGATTGGGAAGAAAAAATAAAAGTAGTGCCTGAGTCACAGCACATATCAGTGGAAGGATAACAATCTAGCTGAAGCAATCAGTCCATGCTCCAACTGAAAAAAGAGAAGTGTAGCTAGCAAGCACTGGCCAATTAGAAGGTAGTAAATAAGAGTGACAAAAAGCCAATGAATGTTAAGCAATGTGGGGGCTGCATTACCCCTTGTTGTATACAATATCTCTCACAAGTGAGAGCACATGCAGCGCATGTGCTGGTGAGACCTAAAAAACAGCTCAACTGACCATAAAAGAATCCCAAAAATTGCTCAAAATCCGGACCGTACACTGATCTCCCATATCAGTCTCTGCATTGCCACAATGCCATATAGTCCAGTCCGACCCTGCAAACCAGTAGTTTCTTCTTAACCCAACGATTTGGGGGAAAAGTTAGAAAAAGACAGCAAAAAATCTATCATCCATGATATAACAAAAGATTTTCTACAATTTCTAAAGCCCAAAATTCAAAAGTGTATGTTTAAGGTCATACAGAGTAGCTAGAGTAATGCTAATTGAAACATGTTCTCATCTAATGACAAACCAAATAAGTCCATCAAGAGCCCTGTACGACCTCAGAAATAGTAAGGCATGGTGACTGGGGACTATGGCCAAGGACAGGGACAGCAGGGAATATGAAAACGAGTCAGACCCCTTTAGGGCGAAGGACGTTGCGGTCATGCGGTGAGGAATGGAATTCTTTAACCTCTACCACTTATTTGGCAATAGTTTTGCCTACTGCCTATAGATGGGCCTCTCCTGACTAAGGGCTTCATTCCAAATGGGGGTTGCAAAGTTCTTGGTGAGCAGCACCCCTACAATTTTTCCCAGATATATTTCAGCAGGTGAACCCTAACGAAGTTTATGAAGGGAAAAACAGGCAGTAAGTTCGGGTGTATGGGGGATGCAGAGAGAAATGCACCACTTCAGCATGTAATTCCTCATCTTCCAAAAGAAGCCTCCAAATTGGAAGTATTTTCTACATTTGGTCAATATTGTACCAGTTGTGGTGAATACCTCACCATTGCGCATTCAGATTCAGGGCCTAAAAGAGCATGTCCTCTTGCAAGTCAAGCAGAAAACAGTCATCCATCAATCGAGAGGGGAGCCTGAGCTAAAGTCACTACAGTGCACACTGAACTCTGAACTAGAACGGTTGACACATGGTGGACCACATTTCATGAACAAGTTTTTTAAAATTTGTTTTTTACTTCCATCCCATGAAATACTTCAAGGACAACATATATGTATTCTAAAACTACAGTTAAGCTTCAGATCTAAGAAAAAACACTGAAAATGCATTTCATATCTTTAAAACACTAAGGGCCCGATTCTTATGCTGTTAGGAATGGCTCCAACCTTTGGTCGGAGCCATCCTAACTGTATCGAACCTGCCTGTTCGGATTACTTTCCGACCGAGCCATTCCGATGGGCTCGGTTGGAAAGGAATCCGACTCGGTAATCTGGATGGCTACCGACGGGCCGAGCCCGTCCGCCATCCGGAAACCCTTCAGTACTCCCCGGCCGGCTCTTTTTTGATAAAAACACTTACCTAAAGACAGCAAGGCTTAAGGACCAGAGCACGAGCGGCCTCCTGAGCTCAAACTTAGCTCGCTGTTTCATGAGGTACCGACCACCGAATATAAAGGCAGCATACAGAGCCGAGAAGAGGAACGACTTCTTCCTGGGAAAAGAGTAATAACCCCAAATTAATTTCTTCACTTGCATACTGTGAGTAATAGCTGAGAGGACATTTATCTCAGGTTAAGCAACAGGAACACAGCCACAAACAGGCAAACATGCACGGGTTTCTGGAAAGTCACAAGGTACCAACGCCCTTTCAGGGAACACTCCATTGGGACCATCCCAATAAACAAGTCCACATAGTCTAGATGGAAGACTGTAGGACGAACAATGTTCATACAGGATGCTCAAATGTTTAAACTCACCACCTAGGCATGACAGTTGCAGATAAAGCCCCACAACAGCGCCAAGAGAACAATAATTGGTCAATGGTGTCCTCTTCAAACAAATTGTACTATACCATACCATACCATACCACCCAACATATCAGCATAATAAAGCATAGCATAACATAACACACGTTTGTGGCGCAGGCCATTTGTGGTGTTACAGCTGCGATTTTATAAAAAACAAGTGGTCGCCGTCACTTTTCCTCTCTCTTCTGGAATACATTTTTCACCCACACAATCAATAGTGGATCTTCCCTCTATTACATGGGCTCATGTAATATGAAAATGAGTATAACATATTACTGGTGCATGAGCTTTATCAAAAATCACTCAAGAAATGCGAGAACTGTGCATTACCCTGGAGATGGCAGCAAGTTAATGCCATCTGTGAGGGTACTCTTTGGGAAGTGGCACAGAGAATCACAAGGAGGCCCTACATAGACCATCAATAGACGCTTGCTGTTACAGACTGAGGCCCCCACCTGCAGCAACGCCAACAGTAGTACATGCACATCCCAGAACCCTACAGCTTAAAAGGGTCCTGTAACTGCACTTGCAGGGATCTTTAGGGCCCATTCTAGAATATGGGAGCCTCCTGCAGAGAAATATGTATGCTGGTTTGTTCCGCTGCTCTGTGTATCCATGTTGGGCTCCCTCCAACACTTACATTTACAACATGAGTTGGAGCAGGTATATTTTTTGCGGATTGGGCTCACAGACCTAGTTTGGACCTATTAAACCCAATGAGCTTTCATAACAGTGCAAAACTGGAGGCATCATGGGCCAGATATATGACCCTTTTTTGCACTCCCAAATGTGAGATCGGCCCGTTTGCGACCGCAAAAAAGGGTAATGGCATGTACAAACGCTATTTTGCGAGTCACTGACTCCCAAAATAGCTTATGCGACTCTCGCTATTAGGAAGGGGCGTCCCTTCCTAATAGCGAGACTCACTGCCATGTACTATTGCTATGCGACTGCATTTGCGGCCGCAAAACACTTGCAGTTTACCACCTACTTCAAGTAGGTGGTAAACCATTTGCAAACCCCTTCCCCTTTGTAAGTGTGTGAGAAAATATTTTTTTAAGAGCAGGCAGTGGTCCCAGGGACCACTGCCTGCCCTTAAAAAATGAAACTGAAAAGTTTCATTTTTCTTTTTTAAATGCATCCTTAAAGGAAAACAGGCTGCATTTTTAAAAGAATGCTTTATTTAAAAAGCAGTCCCAGACATGGTGGTCTGCTGACTCCAGCAGGCCACCATCCCTGGGAGTGCTAGCCATTCCCAATGGGGCAGCAAATTGCGCTTGCCTCATGAATATTGATGAGGCATGCAATTTGCGACCCCATTGGGAATCGCTAACAGTGTCTGTGACACTTTTGTACATTGCATTTTGCGAGACGCAAAGCGACACAATTTGCGAGTCGCAAAAGGTAAGGTTTGTACGTCTGGCCCCATATGCGTAAACTGGCATATTTCTTCAACACTGACCCAACTCCACCCGCTGTTAATGACAGCCCAATCAAATTTAAGGTCATACGCCTGATGTACACATCATTTAATTCCTCCAGCCTTCCTTCTGCGAAGAAACATCTACTTCCAAATTTCCCAATTGCCCCTGCAATTCTTAATCCAAAATCCATTTGGGATTCAACTGTTCTGCAAATGAAGCACTTTCTCTCTGTGGCTGCCTATGAAGTTTAAAGCACCCTTCATTTTTTATGGGTGACACAAAGCTACCACAAACTCCATCAAAGACTACAGACATCCTCAGATCTCTGCTGTGACTCTGCACACATGCACTGAATCTAACTCCCGCAGGGTGCTATGAAGCTAAGTAGCGAAATAGACAAAATAATACACATTTAAGTCACCAGAGTGCACACCTAGTAGAGCACTCTAAACTAGACTGGCTTGAGACAGGTGGACGACATTTCATGAACGGGTGTAGCAGGTGCAGTGGAACCGGGGCCCACGAAGTGCACTGAGGGGCCCACTGAAATCTGATCATTATGACAATTTACTATTCAACCAGCGGTGAGGGCTGCCAGTTTCCTTGCGTACATTAGGGCTCATGATTCCCCGACAACATTATTGTGGAAGACAACCCCAGGGTGTGGGGCAATAAATGCAACCCTACATGAAGGCGGTGAGGGAGGGCAAAGAGTGCATAATACAGCCCCTGGCATAGCAGACAAAGTGCCCCAGCGGCTTAACAGGTGTTTGCGCCCAGTTTGCATGCCCCCCAAAGCACTTTGATATTACAGAAGGGACCGCAGACGCTTGTGCAGCCCCTTCTGTAATACAGATAGCACTGTCGCACAAATAGCGCCAGTGATATCATCAGAGGGCGTGCTCTCATTTGCATGGGGGCGTGGCCCCATGTAAATGAGGAAATCCCTTAGCCTCTGCGCCGTATTATAGATGCAGGGGCAAAGAAGTTGTCCGGATGCGCACTGTCAGTGCGCCCCTGATGCAAGCACTCTAGAAGGGGGAAAGAAGGTTCTATGGACCCCCCAGACATCTGATGTAGGCAGGTGCAGTCATTTACTGCACCCTCCTGCAAGGAGATCTCTCATTCATCTTAAAAGTGCAGACGGGTTGCCGCCTGCACAGTTAAAGACAAAGCGGCTGCTTCAAAGTCGCTCTGTATTTCACTTGAATGCGCTACCCCCAGGGCATCACCAGTTTGCACCTGCCCTAGTGGCAGTGCATGCGCTGTTGTATGCACATCTTGTGTGGCGCCACTCAATACATAAACACATTCAGCTGCACACTGAAAGCGCATGCCAGGAAAAGTACAAATATTACATCATAAAAACAATGACAAACAGGTGCCAACTCTACTAATGAAATCCGACCATAGCAATGTTGAAGCTGCAAAGGGAATACAATCATTAACAGAGCCTGTGAAGGAGACAAGGAGTATGACAGGGGGCTTTTAAAGAGACCCAACAGAAGGAGAAAATGTACAGTGCTACACAGAAATAATGCGCTACAGTGCAAAAAAAACAAGGGGTTGCAAATCTAGAGCGCAAAAGCAAAACAAGAGTGCACCACGGAAAAAATAAGCAATCACTACACAGAAAGCTGTCACAGAGACAAAACTAAGTATATACAGTGTCATACTGAAGAATAGAGAGTACTGTAAAGGCAAATAACTAAGACCAGTTGAAATAAGAGCCAAATAGTGAGTGCAAATGCATTCCAACGTTTCATGGCTTGCTTGCAAATTTGTGGTGCTATCCAAGTACAAAAATTCCCATTCGCAGAAGGTCGCTGAACAGCCTGCCTAATGAATATTAAATATGCAGGTCACCATTTGCAATGCGCTGAAATGGACTGCAAACTCCGGGAAGGTAGACTGAAAGGATTAGCAAATCACTTACCTTGCATTTGTGTTCCCAAACAGGAAATATTTTTTTAAAACAATCTGCATTACTTAAAACTACCAGCAGCTGCTAAATTAAAAAGTGTATCCCATTTGGGTAAACATCAGCGGTAGCAGGCAGTGGTCCCACAACCTACTCCCCTTGACGCTGGCCAACACAATTCCCAAAAGGGAAGCTTTTCAACAGGTACAGGTTTATTTATTTATTTTAGAGTTTTATATAGCACTAGCTAGATACCCATTTGCGAATGAGTTACCACCTGTTGGTAAATTTTCAAAGGTTTGCAACTGTAATCGCCATCACAAACCACTGAATCATCTCATTGTGAATCGCACACAGAAGGGGACACCCCTTTATCAACCCCTGCTAATTTCAGTTCAGAATGAGTTGCAAAACAGAAATTGCAATTTGAAAATTATTTTAAAAATCACAAGAGGTTGAACACTTCGTAAAAAACGTTTTGGGGTCACAAACAGTGACATTTTGCAAATCAGCATTTTTTACCGCTAAATGATTTAGTACATCTGTCTTCCCATGTACTGATGATGAGGCTGTTCAAAAGCTTTTTAGCTTCACTTTGGCATTAATCTAAGATAGGATATTCTTTTAATTACATTTTAGGTTCTGATTACAAGTGCCCCAGAGCGGGGTATAATATTTACTGCACCCCGGGAAATGCTATACTAACATCTTTGGCAACATCAGTTACCACACGTATCGAAATTCCTCCCTATACCGGTGAAATAGTTTGGCGCACATCTAGGTCTTGATTATCGGGTAGCTTATAAGGTATCCATTGGATGGTGCTGGAGGATAGACATATGTGGTAGCAAAAGGGTAGTATACACTTTAAATCTAAGGCTTTTTCTAAGTGGAGGTTTTATAGAAAAGTGTACATCTTATGGTTTTCTCAAATTGATTGCTTCTCAAACTTCATAGGCACAATGGCATTTCCAGAGATACAGCCTATAAGATATACAATAAATCAATGCAAGCTAGGTCTGTATATATTGTCAATGGGGTTTTGATCCTTATCCAAATAATACGATCCATTTCAGGACAAACACAATGTAGGCTTCAATAATTACAACACTAAATGGGTTCACAGGAGGTGAGGAATTATTTAAATCTTATTGAGGAGCTGGAGGTAGTGAGAATTTGACACCGCAGACTCTGATCCACAATAGGCAATAAAAGTAAGGGGGCTATCCCCGTAAAGGACGCCAACATCACTATCCTTGGAAGTGTGGGTGCTGCCATTTGCGAGAGACTGAGCGCTGATGGAATTATCGTGATCCTCAGCAGTTCCACAACACAGCGGGAGCCCTCACTTACCTCCTAGGAGACCCCATTACTAGTAATGGCTGACATGGTTCGGGGATCCCCCAGTCGGTGGCAGCAGCGGCCCTTGCAGGTAGGAGCGGTTGGGCCGGGTGGGGGGGAATTTCGACAGACGACGATGAGGGAAAATGTATTATTTAATTTTCCCTTGTGGTCGTCTGTCGAATCCCCCCCCCCCAACCCAGCCCCACCGCTCTTACCTGCGCGGGCTGCACCTGGTCGGTGGTGACAAATTCTGAATACATCCAGCTTTTCACTAAAATGTTGTTGATTCCAGGATTTCGGATTCATTGAGTGCGCCTTGGCCATCAGACTCCTTGCAAATAATTTCAATTGAGATTTTGTCTTCCTCCCATACAGAGCCTTGATGCTACTGTCATTCAATCATCATAAAATAACTACAAAGATTGAATGGAAAAGTATCTTTCAAGGCCATACAGGCCCCTTCCTCAGGCATAACATCTTTTTCAGAAGGAGAAACCAACACTAGATTATGGGTTAAATAATGTGTTATACAGTCTTTCACCCTTGAAGTCCTAAAGGCCACACTCCAACTCAGAATCCCAGCACAAGACATGCGGATTAAGGTTTTTGTGTAGTCTGCGTGTGGAGGCTTCAGCAACACTTGACAAAGCACTGCCATCAATGTTCATCTTGGGAGCCGAGCCCCAACTGTTCTCAGTACTATCTTTGTGATGCCAGTCATAGTCCCAGCATTCCTGTTTCACCCATTTTTATGGAGAATCTTCTAATATGCATATGTTCGCAGACGGCAGTATGTCACTAGATCATGGTCGAAATGTTAACCTACAAAAATATTGCAACCGCTATATCGCCTACCACTACGTCAACCACGAAAGTATATATTTATTAGTCCTATTACCTTGTAATGCAGTGCTACGGTTGAAATGGTGGATACAATATATTTCTGTAGATCGATATTTAGACTGCATAGTGTAGAACACCCTTACAGAATCACAGATTAAAGCTTTAATATAGATTTCACACTTCAAGCTAGATAACCATATTCCAGTGTCACTATAGGCTACAATGTTTTAAGTGAACAGATTTCAACTATTTAGTCATGAATACCAGTCCTGCGTGTTTTCTCGAGTTGCCTTCAAAACTAGAATGGATACGTTTGCAAAAAAGAGTCCTACAAGTGAGAAATGCTGTGCCACTGGTTAACATGTGTTAAGTTCCGAAGTAGTGAATAGTCAAATTTGGACTAAATGAAAGTAAAAGGCCCAGGTATATTTTTTTTAAATATAATTTAGTATAATGTATGCAACGTTCAGTATTTTAATTTTTAGACCCGTTTAACGCTGGGACAACCCTTTGATTGTCTTTGTTAACAATGCCAATCAAAGTCACCACAGGCCTTGGTCGTTTTGTAATATGTCATGAAGAACTAAACTCCCAGTATATTAAAGATGCTAGCTAAGACAATAATCAAAAGACCAAAGACAAAGCCAATAGATCTGGCTTTTATACAGAACACACACACACACAACATAACATACCTATTATTTTGATGACCAGCTGTTGACCGTAATGAAGTGTATATTTACTATTCTAACTCCCTGCACGCTTTGATAGCCGAGGAAAATATAACTGCATTTTTAGTTTTTTGATACACTCACTCGAAAATTCCTTAACACACTACCAGGACCTGTCATCCGAATGCTCCGGTTCTCACAAAGATAGTGTTTGTCTGGTTCTGTCAGGGTTTACCCACGCAATGAGGACCGGTCACGTCCTCACAGCGTGGTTTATACATGCCCCCCTCACACACACACACACAATATGTACAGCACCAGAGCAGATACAGAAATTCAGATTTGAAATTTGGATCAAATTCAAAATGTGTACATGCTCCGCTTGTAGTGTAAATATTTCCACGTGGACCCAGTGCCTCAAAGTCCTTAACATAAGACAGCTGGGCAAAGTCTAAAATTGTGAGAGAGACTTTCTGGAGCAGAACACATGAGCAGTGTATTCCAGCACTACCAGAGAACTTCTTTCAGCCTCGAGTGTCCTCCAGTCTCACTTGGGATCTTTGACATCCTGTCTTTTTGGCTCAGCTGCTTTTCCGAGCACCCACGGCGTTCTTTTCTGCACAAATGTACCAGCAAGTGCCCAGATTTTTATATACATCCTTAGAATTCATCATAAAGTTCTTAATAAATTCAAGAGACAAACTTCCTTCACTGGAAACATGTCACTTTCTATTGGGAACACCACACGCAAATTGGCCAATGTGTCTTACAACATCCATCTCAAGCTTATCGGCGCGTACTCATGCGACCTCATTAACAAACCCCCTTCCGAGGTGCCCTGAACCCGTCCAATGCATTCCCACTTGACCGTGGAATTCACTGCTTGCATGCAAATTAAATTCCTTAGTAGAATGACAAAACCTGATGTAGCCTCGCATTTACCTGCCCTCTTATTCTTATGACTTCATTTCAATTTCTCAGGACTTGAAATAAAACTCAAAGGCTTACAAATGGGGGTAGACATGTCTAAAACCCTATCAACAATACAAGCTACATTTTAAGGAGGATTTGCAAGTGCTGAGAAGACTTTGCAAGCTTGCATCCAGTAAGACCAACAAAAATTATTTTATGAGACGAATCACGACCTATAAACCATTGCAGCACGACATGGATGCAAGTTACCTGCAAGCAGCAGTACTCCCAACACGATTTTTCAGTTTTCAAAACATAAAAAAAATTTAAAACGATTAAAAAATGTAATTCAGTTTTCTTTTCTTTAATTTAATCCCTTTGGAAATAGGTATACATTTCTTAACACACAATGTCCTATGCAAGTGGCCTCTTAATTCAGATGAACTTTCAACATCAATTTCGAGGTAGAAGCTGAGCAGTACGAATGGGAAATGTCTCCAACTTCAAAATTTTCACAGGAGTACTGTTGGGCAAGTAAAGACAACTGATGTAAAAAATCATTTGTAAAGAAAAGCAAAATGCCCCAACAATTATTATTTTTAAAAATATACCCAATTTCTTTATCATACACATACGGATTTCTCACAAAACCCCTACTCCGCAAGTGTGAGATTAAGAAATACATCTGCGTGCAACAAATGCATGGGCATACATTCTGAAACTGTCAAAGAACTTGCACAATTGCCTAGAAGTATCTGAATATGGTAAACAGTCATAAATCTGCACAATGTATGTACTTTTTTCTATAGTGTTGCTTCAAATCAGTAGGTCTTTGCTTTTGTTATTCAGAATTTCAGCCTTTACAGATGAAGTGAGTTCTTGTTTGTTGACGCACTGGAGCCACCAGAAATTGTCATTTAGATCCTCTAGATAGCTCAGTCGTGCACGCAAGTGTATAATCGAAAGGTTTACTACTTCTTTGTGAATCTGATCACAATCTCAGTTGGTCATACTATAAAGTGCCTGGAACCCTCAGGGGGCCAGATTCATGAGAACGCGTTCTTGGCATGTGACCCGATTATCAACCACTGATTATTAATACCAACTATATTTGCTGGTCATCTGAAATCCTGAAGCACACTGAAGTTCCTTCCCTCTGGCCCATTTACTTTGTTGTTTTTTTTTTAAGTGGGCTATTTTACTTTAGGAATGTTCTTATCAACTAATCGGAAATCCTCTTTCAAAATGATCTTCTTCTTCCAATGCGTTGCAATTGTGCATGATCCACTATGACTCAATCAGATCAGAACAGTTTAACTTGCCACCAGCACTTGGAGTTATTCATCGTCAATTTATTGCAAGGCCAAATTTTTAGGCCTCATGTATGGAGCAGCAAGAGCGGTACGCAAACGTCATACATGGGCTGCAGAATGTGGTCAGCTGCTTTCATTGGTGGGGCTGTGAAAACCAGTTGTGCATCCAGAAACCCACTGTGTACCCAATCCTTTAGGGCAATAGTTGTGTATATCACTGCATCACTGCATCGTGTATATCACTGCACTGAAATAAGTGCTCCATCTCAAAGTGATCATATTTCTCAGGACCTTTAGAACAGAAGATCACATGGAACCCTCCTGTCCGTAGAGAAAGGTCCACCTCAGCTAATGAGACTGCTTGAGGATCATAAACAGTAAAATATTGTGTTGCTTTTAAAAGCAGGAATTAAATTAGAAGTGTCTTTGTCAACGTGAAAAACAACAAGAGCTGGACCAATCATCTGTTCAGCACCTGCCCGCAGGGGCAGATTGAAGCTGGGCACCTGTTTTTTCAAGACTGAGCGAGAACATTAGCTGAGATAGCACAGCTTAGAAACAGGGGGAGTGCAATTAATGCTCCATTTTTTCTGAGCTTTACTTTCCTGGTGAAAACTTCCCTGCAACGTGTTGATCATCCGATGCTGCACATCAGACTAAGGTCTCCCAAAGCAGAGTATCACGTGTCTGTTACACTGGCACAGGTCTGTTTGCATGTAGGCCTGCAGGCGTGTGTGCAGAGATGCCTTTATGTCTGTTGCAACATCTGTCTGCATGGCTATTTATGTATCCACCGGTCTATGAGAAGGAACGACGGCTATAGGCGTGCTCCCCAGGAAAATGGGTCATAAAAAGGTAGAGGGGTGCCTCATCTTCCTCCTTCATCTCTAGGTCACCCAGTTCTCCTCTGGATTGGCAACTCCAGCTATGTATAAGCATCTCTCTTACCTATGGATCTGTTGAAAAAGAAATCTCACCGTTTTATGAAAGAAGAGTGTTAGAGTTCACGGCTGGCTTTCAAAGTAGATAACATCCCTTCATTAAAAAATGCCATTTTTTTCTAAGATGGGAAAAGATCAATAAAAAAGTCTTGGTCATTTCTAAGGGAATACCAGAAGATATTACTGAACCTCGTCTCCTCTCTCACTTGCACAAAAAAGTGTTAGCTGAGGACTTTGAGTTGCAACTGCCCTAGATGTGCAGCTGCCAGTCAGTGGGCCCAGTGTGTGTCATCCTCTCAGTGGAGAAACACAGGCATCCCCCTGCTCAACATCTAGTGATCACAACAAGAGGGTCTGCCTGGCTGCTAAGGGGACATTATTCAGACCTCGCTTCCTGACCAGGCCGATGGTCAGGACATTTTTAACAAAAGAAGGTGTATTTCTCTTTCAGGCAGATGCTCATTGACCACTTTGTTACCATTTTGTTACCGTTTTGAAGACTCCACTTCAAAACAGAGATTTATATTACAACAGCAGCTACTTCACTGGGGACTTCTACCAGTGGTTCAGTTCTTTTAAAATCAGAGGACACATCATGTGTGTGTACAGGAAAACTTGGCCTCTCATTAAGGTTCAGGACCTGGTTGTGCATGGAGAGCCTGCAAGTAGGTCAATGGGGGTGTTTTTTCCTCATATGGGGTCTCCACCAACTCCTGGGTTCTTAGTTTCTTCCTTGGTGTTAAACCAGACTTTTCCCACAGGCCGAGCCCTTCGCAGCACACTCTGGTCCAGAACCAAGAACTAGCTTCTGTGAAAATATCTGCTAAATCTGAACAGTTTTCTGGTTTAAAGTCACTTCAAGATGGATGGAATGCTCCTCTTCAATGATAATTTCCTCAAGAAACAAATGTTTGAGAAAGTTAGACCTTAGTGATGCCGCTCTTTTGGCCTACTGAATATACCTGCCTTTAGCTTCATTTCACTTGGGAAGAGACGGCTGGAAGTCCCTGTAGCTTCTATTTCATTTTTACTCTACCCATACGGCTCAGGATGGGAAGAGAGCGATTGGTTGTGTAACAAGACAATATACTCTTTATGCTGCAGGAATAGGACATGCCCTCCACATGATATGCATCTGACAATGGGGCTGCTGGAGGCCTTTGGGTGACTGATCACAAAGCCTTAGTCGATTCTAGTGCCATCTCAGTCATTAGTGTTGCTGTGGCTCAAAACAGCAGCGATACGGAAGCTTTTTTTGATAAAGGTGAAGCAGACAAAGGAATTAAAGGCCTTGCTCTCCTGTGTAGGTATACCCTTCACAGGGCCGGCTTCAGGGGGGTGCGACGGGTGCAAATGCACTGGGCACCGATCTGGAGGGAGAGCACTGACCTTGGGGGGAGGGGGGTGCTGTGTTTAGAAATAACTTACAATTTAAAATCACCTGCTGCAGAGTTCCTTGTGCTCCAGCTTTCAGGCAGCAATAAAAATGTCAAGATAACTGTTGTGATTAATGTTCTTGCTAGAGAGAGAGATCGGAGTTCTGTCTAGTGGCAGTTTTGACTCGCCATAAAGTAGCGCAGAAGGTTAATATGTCTGCTGCAAAGAACAGATCTGTATTTTATGTGGATAGTTGAGTGGATTAGTAAAGCCAGCCTTTATCAGAGCTTTAAAACAAATGAAACGTATATGAGAGAAGGGCTATGGAGAGATGAGGGGCACTTTTGCCAGGTGGTAGTGAGGGGAATCCGAGAAGGAGGACTGGGGGAGGAGGGCGCCAAAATAGATTGTTGCATGGGTTCCACCTGACACTAAACCACCTTTGTGGGGGATGTTGCTCTGCCCCAGAGTTCAGTTGCAGACATCTTTCCGTGTGCTTTCCACTTTCTGCCTCTTCAGGATTTCCTAAGGAGAGAATTAATATACAGCTTCACTGAAAATGGTTCAGCCAATCCGAATCCAGAAACAGGGCAAGAGTTTCGACAATGCCCGGCAGATTTCTGACTTTGCTCAATAGCGTCCACCGAGATCGGGTAGGGTTTCTGCTCTTTCTATCAGCAATGGTGTCAATGCATTAAAGACAAGAGAGACTTGGTTGATGATCCACTTGCCAAAGACTCACAATAATGACATGGCTCTTAGGAGATCCCATGCAATTCATTTTACTATGCAGCAAATTATGTTGCAAACGTCTACCTACAAATCAAAGCCTTTACAAGTCTAGCAGCAGGGCTGGACAAAGCTTTTACAGGTTTAATGGCAGGGCTGGGCAAACGCGTGTTCATCGTTGCATGACCTTCCGCAATATTTAAATAATTCAGTAAGCCTCAGAGGTTTGATTGATCTGTTGGATTGATGTGTCGTTGACAGAGTCTTCATAACAAATTTAATAGAGTCTGTATCTCCGGTTAATAGATTTACCACGATGCTAGCCCAGGAAGCTTCTTAGCATTTTCAATTTACATCGGAATCGTGAGCAAACACGAGATGGTTTCGTAATTTCACCACGGCCACACAGCACGAGCACCAGCTTTAACCTCTAATAGAATGTGTAGGCCACTCATCTCAAATTTAAAGGAGCAGCACAATGAAGAGTCACAATGTATGTAGTTTTGGGTCCAACATCATATATACACCCTACTAACCAAGCTACAAAAGGAAGATTCACCAGGACATGTACTGGTGTGAACACTGCTTTTAGAGGGAAGTGTCAGCTCAGCATAAATGTGCGCAATGTTAACAGAAGGCTGGTCACCACATCCGTGATTAGCTTCGTGCACTTTGCATGTCACTGGATTCAAGCTAACCTGGCTGATGGGGTGATACCTCGAAACCGGTCCTAGGATGCTTGTTTCCGGTCCAGGGAGGACCTGGCTTGGCAGTTCGGGCTGCACTGTTCCCATGAGAAACAGGGTCAAGACTGATTTTCATATGGCTGGGTCCAAACTGGGGTGGCGAAGTGAGCTAAAGAACGATGGATTAAACACAGATCTCTTCACTGGTGTTAATGTTTGATTTGTTCTTCATTCCATCCATTATTTGTGTGTCTTTTGCTTTCTCGCCATAAGAGCCACGGGTATGTCAAGATGTGGGTTCCGGGCTCACTGTGCCACTGAATTCAAGCTAGCCTGGCTGATGATGGGTGATACCACGAAACCGGTCCTAGGATGCTTGTTTATGGTCCAGGGAGGACCTGGCCTAGCAGCTCAGGCTGGACTGTTCCTATGAGGAGCAGGGTCAAGACTGATTTGCGTATGGCTGGGTCCAAACTGGGGTGGCATGGTGAGCAAAAGAATGATGTATTTAACCCAGATCTCTTGACTGGGGGTGAATGTCTGATTTGTTCTGCATTCCGTCCATCATTTGTGTGTCTTTTGCAGCATTAATACAAGCAGAGAACGTCAAACATTAACTGGTCAATCTGACTTATAGTAAAGGGTGAAGGCATCTTTTTTATTACAACATACCAGTGGTGTCTGATGATCTGAGGAAGTGGTGAGGCCATATACCTGCTCTGAATGACTGTGAGCAAGGAACGCACATGAGCCGGACTTCCTCAAGGGTGTGCTTGAGGACGAGCAGCAGGGGTGACCTCCACTTTAGAATACTTTTAAGTAGTGATGGCAAACAGTGCATTTTACACCACATTTTCACATAAATTTGATAAAAAGCAATTGGCTCTGAAAGAGGACTTGTATGATTATCCTGTAATATCTAAAAATGCCATGGCCGATGCAGTCAGTCCAAAAGATGCATTGCCACATGACCTATCATTTTTCATACCAACTTTCTTCACTTGATTCCATTTTTCCATCCACCTAGAATCTCAGTCATGTACTGAAAGGAACGTTGTAGCAAAATATAAATGTATGCAAATCTCACATCCTCACGCAATGCAGAACTATCCTATTTTAGCGGCTTACACTTCAGCAAGGTTGCACATGTTACAAAGACCTACAGGTTTGGACAGCAGACAGGTTAAGCCAATCTAACAGATTATGGTTTCAGACAACAGTAGCTAGTCCTCCTCAAATATCTACTTTAAATATACATTTGGAAATTAAGAAATTGTGTCACTTTCCTGAAAGTACCATTCTTCTGTCAAATGCGACCTGTCATTTTGGAAAAGTATTTTTCAATTCCCACAAACAAAATCTCATAATTGTCACAAAAAAGCTTTTTTCCCTCCAAAATATTTTTTTTTCATTTTTAGTAGACACGTTTGGTGCCCAAACAACAACTTGTCATTTTGTTCACGTATAACATGCGGTACTGCAACATGTACATAGATCCTGCATTGCATGACCAAGTATCATCCTCTCCTGTCATGGATGTCCACGGCATGTAAAGAATTACCTCGATAATGCTAGGGCCACCATTATAATAAGGGTGGCTATCATCGTGATGTGGACAGGTCATATTCTCCCTTTGACATCTGCGGCTCTGCAGATTTTTAATTCTGCACAATGTCACATCTGACAAGATCCTGGATGGTCTGAACAGAGCAGCGGTTGTGCTTTTTGGGCCTGTGACAATAATTGCCTTGCGCACCCCAATAGAAGATGGGCCCTATAGCCTGCACTTTGGAACTGTCCATAGCATTGCCTAAAATGGAGAAAAAAAGAAGGGCCCAAACATGTTCTTAGGCTGACACCATCCCTATTGGTGGAGTCACCATGGTGCAACCCTTTCTGAGAACTAGTCCCAACATCACCATTGTTCCTGGAAGGGTCTGTCCAGTGCTATGGAAATACCAACCCACGCATCGCATTTTGAAATTTGTTACTAATGGGTATCATTTCATGATTCTGAAAAATGCTAATTAATTCAGACTGCTTCATGTCTGGCACAAGTTGTTGCTTTTGTGCATTTGTGATTGCAATCGTGCATTTAAATTGAACAAAACTGCGAGAAGCAGAAAGCAATGAATAAAAGGGACTAGATAGGGTGCTTGCCATGGAACAACTTGGTAGCTCCTGTTTATTTTTGTTTGGGTTTAAAAGCAAAGCCTCAATCTGGCCACACTCATTGCACAGCCAGTGGGTCCATATCCATGAATGGCTCAGCGGGAGGCTTGCAGAACTTGGTCTCTGGCCTGACTCTTATTACCGTTGGTCAGCACTCTGTCCTTCCTTGGTTGGTTGTCACAGCCTAGGATAGGGCTTGCGTGGCACTGGTGCCACTGCCTCGGCAAACACGCCATTCTCAAAAAGGAAGTGTAAGCATCGTTCGCTAGGATCAAAACTGCCTCTGCAGAGGTTCTTTCATGGGAAATGAATAACTGGCATTAGTCACAGGCCAAACAATAGTGAATGGAGCCACCTTAGTGAAGGCCCTGAGCTCTAAAATGAGATCTGTGCTAAGTCCTGGCAAACACCTGCACAAATAAAGCATTAATCTGCAGGCAGTAAAAACGTTCCATGCGACTACTTGATTATGCAACTCAAGGCAAGCTCTGAGCCTGACTAGGCATTGCTCTTTCCCCTGAACTACAGTTGTCAAAGTTACCATTTGTTGTGAAGAGAGAGTAAACCGGTATTTAGAGTTGGGTAAAAGCTGAGCATCTGCCTAAAAGTGGCAGGTCTCTAGCCTGCCATGTTGTGAATCATTGATACTCAAAGTGCGGCCAGGGGGCGCACGCGGCCCCCTGGTCAACAGCAGCGCTGGGCTGCGGTTTACTCGAATCAGCACTAACAGTGAAAAGAAGTTAAATAAACAGGCTAAATTGGTTAAAAAGGTTAATTGGTGTTAAAGGAAGTAACTAGATTTTCCTTCACACTTAACTTAACTAACACCTTCATGTTAAAGACATCTTGTAGCAAAAGTGTAAAAAATAAGACAAAGTGTCTTCAAATTCAAAAAGGGGATTTAATTGACATGCAGAACCTTTTCACCTTAGTGCATCAGATTATATCAGTGCATTGAGAAGAATTAATTTAAAAGGGATAGTTCTCAAACATGGATTTAGAAACATTAGTTCTTCTCCCCGCCCTGACAACAATGGCTATGGTGAACTAAAGAGATAAGAACTCAGACCAGTGTACATAACTGACTTACTATACATGAACAAGAGTATAGTTTATTAAATCAATCACAGGAGACGTTTTTGTACAGCACACATCCTGAAGTCATGTATTTCAAGGTCCTCTTATATGTGATAATGAAGAAAAAGGAGGGAAAAGGAAATACAACAATTGCCTAGGATCACACAATTTGGTAAAGAGGGGAAGCCGGGATTAATGCTAGGTTTCTGGTTTCACATTGTTCAGTTCAGCCACTGGATGTATATCTCTGCTTCCCCTACAGACACCCCTTACCACCAATCTCTCCCAATCCCCTGCCACCCGTCACCACGCTGGCATCAAAGCGGACCTTGGTCACATCACAGATCAAACTTTTTGGACCCTGGGGAAATGTTTGAGAGTACCCATGTTGTAAATTGTATTTGAATTTAAATAGTGTCTACTACCCCTGACAAGGTACTGAGTTGAGAGTGCATTGATTTGAATTGTACAGAATTTCCGTCACTGTTAGCACTTCTGCCAACTCTAAATAAGGCCCCAGGTGATATCAAAATTAAATTCTTTAAATCAGAATGGATCACAAACTTAATATGAAAGAACATGCCTATTGAATAATTTATTAGGCGCCCAAAGGCATCTAGCTTGCGACACGACCTAAGAGAAATTCATAAAAGGCTGGCAATTCATAGAGTTGTTTAAACCTATAATTTAAGCATACTGTAGCATGGGAGAAGTAGGGCAAGTCTCAGGAGGTGCGAGGTTTATTTGAAGCGAAAGGTGTTCCGCCGCATTCCTGGAAAGCACACCGACACCCAGCGCACCTTCTAGAAGCCTGTCAGCCAACTGCCAAGTGCACACTGCTGCCAACAGGCAGCCATTTCTCAATGGCTTCAAAGCCATCCTCGGCAGCAACCCAGAGGAACATGGACTGCAGTGACAGCTCAGAATAATGCAGCACGCGGCCTCCCCCCCCCGCCAAAAAAAACCGGCACGTTTTAGTCCCCAAACCCCTATTTATTTTTTTTAAAGTCAGTAATTAAAATTTATGATTGCTTTTTTTAATTTGAACAGTTTTCACTTGTAGCTCATTCTCCCTGGCTGTGCTCGCAGAATACTGTATTAAAATTCAAAAAGAAATGCCGGACAACGAAAATATTATACTTAATATGATAGCACGTGCCAATGAAGCAGGGAAGGAGTGTTTGCGGGTACTTCAGATAAACCAACACATATTATTTCATACTCCTGGTCCCTATGTGTTTGATCTAAATTGACACTCAACAAAAAACGTAGGATCTATGACACAGTTAAAACTCAAGACCTGGCTCTTCGGCTGAACCCCTGTGCCCAGACAGATCAGCAGCCCCTCCCCCCCCTGTCTTGAGACCCTTACGGGTGAGTAGTCGCGTTATATAAACCCCTGATTGATTGAAAGCTAAAAAAGTGCAATCTATTTGAAAACTTCTGCCAATTTACTAAATATGACCAGCAATTGTTATGAACAAACACTCCAGACCACATCAGAGTAAGAGCAGTAGAGAAAGATGAAGGACAAACGACAGAGGCCACGATAAAATGAATGCGACATGCATGGACGTCCATTCAGCGTGCATGGAACAAAACGTCAGTGGAAGAAGCCTCATCATCACGTACACTTTAACCCTCAGATTATTAGATCACAGTTACCCCCTTACCCCCTCAGCACCTTACTTACCCTCCTATTGGAGGAGATAGTGGTCAGGCAAACGTGGGAGCCTCTGAATCCAAACATAGCTCGGGCAGCCCTGTTTACTTTCTGTTCCTGCCTTCATGAGTCCTGGGACCAAGGGGAGGCAGGGCAGCACCAGGAGTACAAAAGATAAGATAAATATGTGGGGAGAAGCTGCTACCCCTGGTTACCGCGGAGTGGAGCGAGGATTTTCAGCACTCAAGGCAAAGGAGCATTTTGCAGGTTGGAGAGGTCCCATACAGAGAAAAAAGAACCATTTTCTTAGCCTTTAGTCTTTTCTTGGCACCACCACTAGCAGAATCCCTAAAAAGAATGCCATACCATATCTTGGGAACATACCTGTCCTGTGGTTTCCCTTGAATGATGTTCATGACAATACATATATAATAAGATTCCTTTACGGTTGTATAGGTAGGTGTATCACAGGTTATTATTGCATGTCCAAATAAAAAGGACATTTAGAAGAGGATTATTTTTAAAAAAAAATAACATTTATACAGGACTATTCCAACAACTGCTGTAAATGTACAACCCTTAAGTCATTCAGGTCAATTCCAGTGTGTACAAAAACACAATTTTCCCTGTTAAGACAAATAGGTTGTTGTACACCTCCAGAAAATATGGTGGTCGGTGACTGTTTTTCAGACAAAATTAACAGACGCACTGCAGTCCTTTTTGCCTCTACAAGTAAGTATTCAAATTAAGTATAAAGGTATTGGAGATGTTGAAGAATTCCAGAAGACGATGGCTTTGTGGTTTGACTACATCTACCTGTGGGCAGTCCGCAACCCCTCCCACAGAAAGAGGATTCTGCCTCTAAACCTACTATTTTGCAAGACTGGCCCTACTTGCGGCTCATCTGAGGTTGTAAGATAGATACAGTGGTGGTATAAATGTCTACATATTCTGATTTTATGAACCAGAATGTGTCACAAGCACCTGCAGATGGGACTAAATAGAACTAAGGTGAAAAAGTTTTTTGTGAACCTGATCCTAAGCAAGGAGCCTAATATAGACTTGCTTTGATCTTTGCAAGAGCACATTTAGCACAAACGAGTCAGTCAGCCTTCAAAGTATGTGAGAAGCAAAGTATTAAACAGAAAAGCCAGAGTGTTTTTCAAACATGCCAATTCGTAGCTCAATGTCTGTCCATTTGCAATACTATATGGTGACCTATTTGGCGAGTAAGCTTAGTGCTTTTTAAAATATATTTCTGTATTGCAAATGTTCTAAAGCACTCAATGATAGACATACGAAAATCATACATAATATTCATGCTATAATCATCATGTAACAATATACTAGCAAAAGATCAAAAGCAACGCAAGTATAGAAACACGCCGGAAATGGTAGGTCTATAGGGTCGTGGGGATCTTATTTACCCACAGATAATATAGGGTATACATCCAGAAGTAGAGGTTGCGCTGGAATTATCCTGCGGAAATGGGTGGGAAGAGGGCGAGGTGGTGTGGTGTGGGGGTTTGATTAGGATTATGGATGTCTCGTCAAGTGGCAGAATGTGTGTTGCTTTAGGGACAGTAAGGAGTATTTATTGGATAATGCTGAGAGTATTGGGAAACCGCGTGAAAAGGGGCGCCTCCATGTAGTAGGGAGGCAGCGGTTGTAAGTAAAATGGAAACAAGATTGTCCTTCGAAGGTGGTAAACAAGCTATCCTGTATAATGAGGTATTATCCAGAAAAATAGTATCTGGGTGATCAGTACAGAGTAACATATTGGTACAGATGTAAAAAATAAAATGGCGCTTGTGTTGTCATAAGAGGCAGAAGTTGGGTGAGTAGTGGGGTGTGTGGCATTACATGTGTTCCTCACCGCCACAGCGCGGATATGAACTAGAGCTTTGGATGGTTTGAGTAACCAATAGGTGGCAATTGATGAGAACGTCATAGTCATGGCATGTGGAGAGGTGTGGTGCAGCGGCCAGGGTAGCTGACTTCGGAGCACAGGGCTCATGGTTCGATCCCCGGCGGCAGCTCAGCTCAGCACCATGTGACTCTGGGCAATAGCTCACTTAATTTCCACGACGGCCCCCAGCGCCTTGAGACCCATAAGGGTGAGTAGTTCGCGCTTTACAAATACGGATTTACATGGCATATTAACACTAGGAGTAGCGTTGCCTTGAAGAGCCAAGGAATTTGATATCAGGTTTAGCTGGTCCACGCTCCATATCGGAGCTAAATAAATGATGTACAAAACGAAATTCAGCGTATAAAAAGACTGCTGTATAAAATGGAATTAAACATATAAAAGGCTGTTAATTCCATATTTCTACCTCACCTGGCCCGGAGCATAAAATGCAGACACTGCTTTTTCCATGGTACAAAGTGCACACCAGCCAAGGTGAATTTGAAACACAATCCAGTTTTGTTGAGTCACTTTCTGCAAGATAGGATGGTCTTAGCATTCAGATGCTATTAATTCTCATAGTTTTTAATTTCAGGGCCTTTGTTTTATAGACTTTATGAAATTTGTTTAGTGCATTTTATTTTCCCGGTATCTGTTAGGTAGTTGAGTCTAGGATCAGGACTGTGTCAGACTCTTGCTGTGTTAAAAAATATCTCTGGTTGTTGTCTGTTCAGTAAATTCTGATATTTGGGGGATACCTTTGAAAACATATCACCACACTTTATCAAACAGTAGCCACGATAAACATTACCTTATACTCAATCCGATGAAAAAAATAAAAGGTTATCAGACATCCTTGTGTGCTGCAGGTGCACTGACATGTTTGCAGAAGGGAAGATCTATTGCAGATTGAGATACACCGCATGACAACAGATCATATCATGGACCTATGGATCATGGTCCTATGGAAAAGGCTATTTTGGAAGCACAGGGTAGACTCCACTCTCATTTCGCGTGCCCTAGACGTCTTAGATTAAGCTAAAATGCTATGGAGGAAAGCTGAAAATGAAGCCCAGGCGTCCTAGTGGCCATGCTTAGTTCCCCAATCTCATCCCCATGTGTGTACAGTCTCTTAAAAACAGCCCATTTATTTTTCTGCATTCTACAAGCTATTACACTCGTGTTGTGCATCTATACAATTAGACTACTACAATCTGGGAAAAGACAGTAGGTGCCATGCGTCAAGCTCTGATGTATAATTAAATTTCATAGCATTCAGGAACAAGGACAAAGATTGTGTGGAAAATGCTTGTTGCTGCTACAACAACCATATATATATTTTGTGTGCTGCATTAGTTGCTTTTTTGCTTTCATGATGATAGTCGCTTTGTAAATGCTTTTTGTGCTTACAAATTTATAAGTACAATACTGAGTGCAGCGTGTGCTCTGACTTAGGGCCGGATATTAGAGTTTGGGGGGCAGGTAGCTCCATCACAAATCTGACTGATATCCCGTCCACTGCATTACAAGTGCATTATATCCAATGGCTCTAGTAATATGGCGACCAGGATATCCATCACTTTGTGATGGAGTTACCAGTCCGCCGAACCCTAAATCAGACCCCGACTCTACAAGATGATGTCAAACAAAACCAGAGACACTGAGTGCCAGTTCAGTGTACTAGGTGAGTTTTGCAGTACCTTTGCACTGAATGACCAAACGATCTAAAAAAGCAATGGAAAAAAACAATGAGATATAGTAATGTTGTTTTTCATATCAATATGTTTCTCCTGGCATCTTTAAAAAATGTTTACAAAAAAATAGGCACTAGTATATATTTATGCTAGTTTCTGTAAAAAATGGTTTAAATCATGAGTAATGCAAGTATGACTCCGAAATCGGTGCATATATCTGGTCATACTGATAGGTTGGGATTATATTCCTACAAAATACAGTAGGGTGCAGGCAAGTAAGTGTAAGTTATCTCGGAGCATCAGTAAGTGGTTGTAATTAGGCGTAAAGAAGAGTGCAACGGTTGTACTGGCGGCAAACAGTCTGCAAAGTGAACTATTTTCACCTGTACGTGCATCAGAGGCTACAGAGAGAAAAAACACAGGGGCTCTAAAGGATAGAGGGGGCGTGGCTGAGTCAGGGCAGAAGAAAGGAAGATCAAGGACAGAGAAATAGGTACATCTGGTCCTCCTGAAGGGGGGGCTCACCGGCTCACAAGGGGCTATGAAGCTGAACACCACACCACAAGGATTTAATGAACATGAAGCTTGGCCTGCCTGCATCTGTTGTAAGGAAAATACATCACTTCACATGGTGCATCAAGGTTAACTCATGCTCTGGGCCTTCAGTTGAAAGAAACGAAAGACATCACTGCATGTGGCACATGCCATATCACTATTTTGGGCCCAGTTTCCTGGAACCTCAACCATCATGCATTCAGAGACTAACACCTATTCACTGCAGCTACCTGTAGCCCGAGGTCTCAGCTGACATGACCGCCCAACCCAGCCCAAACCCCTACATTCAACAGACCGGATTTCAACAGTACCATGCAAGAACACTGATTGAGACACTGATGCAAAGGGGAGAGGAAACCTCCAGATGTTCATACAGCTCTCATTTTCCATAACATGCCCGCTTCTCAGAGAGTGACCATTTAAGAAGTGACTACAATTAGCAGGGTTGCTCCATATAATTTAAGTTATGACACAAGGGGGTAAACCCAGACAAATCACTAGGACTTGGGTAAAATGCAGTACAATGAACAAATGGCCATAGTGGACACAACGTTTAAAAATACCATAACATCACCTGTAGAAATGATTCAAAACAATTTAACAATGAATGCAGTGCATTTATTCAATAGGAACACAGATTTTCATGTTCTCTGGTAATGCAACAAACGTACATGTTCGACAGGTTCAAAAAAACAATTCAATTCAAAAAGGTGCCCCAATGGGAAAGGAAAGGCAAGTGCAGCGTAGTGCAAAAGTGAGGGTAAGTGGGTAAGTGGGAAAAGAGAGGACAGTGAGCAATATATACATCTAAATCATATGAAATGCCAATCCGGCCTATAATGCATGGCCAATCTGTTCACAACACCATAGTATATGGACACATAGAAGACCTAACACTGTTGTCCACAAAGGTAAATGCAATGTACAGCTGTTGACGTTTCGACCCTGGGGGATGAATGTAGATTACTTGAATTCTTACAATAGGGTCTTCATCAGGACCAACTATGGGACACCTAGGAATAATTAAAATGCCTTCATTAGGTACAGGCGATGACACATTGAATGAATTTTAATCATTGTTAGTGGAATGGGCAAGGAAAAACCTTTTACCCTAGAACCACCAGGAGCATATGGTGGTGAGTGGAAAGTAGATGGGCCCTCAGGCTACAAAGTCAGGAAAGGACGTGGAGTATTTGTCCGGAAAAACATATAAGTAAAATTCAGCACACATCAAAGTTCGGTGCTTAATAATGGTCAAAACGACTGAACTACAGTGGTCCCCAGACATAGTGATAAATCACTTACTTGTTGGCAAAGGATAAGTACTTAGGCTTGAATGAATCAAAGTCCCAAGTGTCTAAAAAAGAAGAGACAACAAGTGTGTTAGTCTCCACCACCTAAAAACGAAATGTATGGGTTTTAAAATACAAAAAATCATCCCTTTGGACTGAGCCTCAGTCACAAACCTGCAGAGAGTGACTTGCATCCGTCTCGATACACTGAAGACGGCGCACTGAGCCAGTAGGCGGTTAAATACTCGCTCACACGGCTCTGAAGCGTGCATGCGTTACGCACCGGCATGCAGCAGCAGAATGCTGCTCACACGGAGCCCCCGCGTCACAGGGAATTCTTTACTGGTAGTTCCAAGAGGGATTGCCTCCCTTCTGAAAACCCACTGTGTTTGAAGGATGTCCTTCCTTCACGGGGCATCTGCACATTGGACCTGTGGTGCGCGTAAAACGTTGTGCGCATTGTTTACAAAATATTACAGACCTATCCGATTACTGTACAGGCGTAATAATAGTACCAATAAAATTCGAGAAGAGTATAGATAAAAAGAAACCTCGAATCATCGAATTAAAGGGCACACAAATGGAGTAAGTATACATAGCAGTCGTAGCGCGCAGTAGTTGGGTACAGAAAATCTGATGATCAAAAAACGATACATACAAATATAATTACATACGAGTCATTTTTCGCAGTGGTTGAGTACACAACATCTCGTATATCAAAGGTGTAACTAGTCTTTGAACAGCTAAACTTTTTAAGATTAATTTGGAATGTTCAACAAGATGAATAATATGTCACTCTGCAAGATTCATCTTATATGAGTAATCAGACACATTAATTTGCATTGTATACATATTTGTTGTGACTGACGACCTCATTTCTCCAAAGTGCTTAATGTACAAAGACATACGTGTGACATGTTGTCTGCTCTTATCGATTAGGAAATTCAAAATACCAAACCATACCAAAATCATCTGACAATGTGTGGGCCAGAGGTTATTGACCTTGAGTTAACCGAAATAACATGTGGCCAAATGCATGGACGCATGCTGCTTTACTGAATAATGCCTAAAGACTCCATACATACGGTATAATGAAGCACAATTCTTGAATGAAAACATTAATACATTGAAACACCTTGACATATATATTCGGTCCACACGATGACATGTAAATGGTCACCCTTACATCTAATGTTGTCTATTGAGTGGTTTGCTACCTGAAAGTGTTCTACTAACGGTGCCCCCACTATGCCACATCTAACCCTGCTGCAATGTTGCAACACACGTGCCTTCACTTCTTGACGTATCTGTCCAATGTACATCAGATCACATGGGCACAGGATAGCGTATATGACATGTTGTACTTGAAAAGATCAGTCTGGGCATCAGGGGAGGTGACATCAAACAAGTTCTGAACATGCGAGAATGTAAATGGATGCACACTTTTGATACAATCCAGAATGGACTTAATGAGCTGGATGGAGCAGTGCCCAACTATCATGCCTGGTGAGGGAGTGAGCAGTACAACTGTGGTCTACCTCTGGATATTTTGTGGTATAGGCACGACCACTCATTTAGACCCCATATAATCATGTAAGGTTCACCATTTACATGTCATCGTGTAGACCGAATATATATGTCAAGGTGTTTCAATGTATTCATGTTTTCATTCAAGAATTGTGCTTCATTATACTGTATGTATGGAGTCTTTAGGCATTATTCAGTAAAGTAGCATGCGTCCGTGCATTTGGCCACATGTTATTTTGGTTAACTCAAGGTCAATAACCTCTGGCCCACACATTGTCAGATGATTTTGGTATGGACATATAATTTCCTAATCGATAAGAGCAGACAACATGTCGCATGTATATCTTTGTACATTAATCACTTTGGAGAAATGAGGTCGTCAGTCACAACAAATATGTATACTATGCGAATTAATGTATCTGATTACTCATATAAGATGAGTCTTGCAGAGTGACATCTTATTCATCTTGTTGAACATTCCAAATTAATCTTAAAAAGTTTAGCTATTCAAAGACTAGTTACACCTTTGATATACGAGATGTCGTGTACTCAACCGCTGCGAAAATGACTCATATGTAATTATATTTGTATGTATAGTTTTTGATCATCAGATTTTCTGTACCCAACTACTGTGCGCTACGACTGCTATGTATATTTACTTAATTTGGGTGCCCTTTAATTCGATGATTCGAGGTTTCTTTTTATCTATACCCTTCTCAAATTTTATTGGTACTATTATTACGCCCGTACAGTAATCGGATGGGTCTGTAATATTTTGTAAACAATGCGCACAATGTTTTACGCGCACCACAGGTCCAATGTGCAGATGCCCCGTGAAGGAAGGACATCCTTCAAACACACCGGGTTTTCAGAAGGGAGTCAATCCCTCTTGAAACTGCCGGTGAAAGATTCCCTGTGACGCAGGGGCTCCGTGTGAGCAGCATTCTTCTGCTGATCACCGGAGCGTAACGTGTGCACGCTTCAGAGCCGCGTGAGCTGGTATTTAACCGTCTACTGGCTCAGTGCTCCGTCTTCAGTGTATCGAGATGGATGCAAGTCGCGCTCTGCAGGTATGTGACTGAGGCTCAGTCCAAAGGGACGATTTTTTCTATTTTAAAACCCATACATTTCGTTTTTAGGTGGTGGACACTAACACACTCATCTCATATTCTTCTTTTTTAGACACTTGGGACTTTGATTCATTCAATCCTAAGTACTTATCCTTTGCCTACAAGTAAGTGATTTATCACAATGCTGGGGACCACTGTAGTTCAGTCGTTTTGACCATTATTAAGCCCCGAACTTTGATGTATATTGAATTTTACGTATATGTTTTTCCAGACAAATACTCCAAGTCCTTTCCTGACTTTGGAGCCTGAGGGCCCATCTACTTTCCACTCACCACCATATGCTCCTGGCGGTTCTAGGGTAAAAGTTTTTTCCTTGCCCATTCCACTAACAATGATTAAAATTCATTCAATGTGTCATCGCCTGTACATAATGAAGGACCTTTAATTATTCCTAGGTGTCCCATAGTTGGTCCTGATGAAGACCCTATTGTAAGAATTCAAGCTATCTACATTCATCCCCCAGGGTCGAAACGTCGACAGCTATACATTGCATTTATCTTTGTGGACAACAGTGTTAGGTCTTCTATGTGTCCATATACTATGGGGTTGTGAACAGATTGGCCATGCATTATAGGTCGGATTGGCATTTCATATGATTTAGATGTATATATTGCTCACTGCCCTCCCTTTTCCCACTTACCCTCACTTTTGCACTACGCTGCACTTACCTTTCCTTTCCTATTGGGGCACCTTTTGAATTGAATTGTTTTTTTTTAACCTGTCGAACATGTACTTTTGTCGCATTACCAGAGAACATGAAAATCTGTGTTCCTATTGAATAAATACACTGCATTCATTGTTAAATTGTTTTGAATCATTTCTACAGGTGATGTTATGGTATTTTTAAACGTTGTGTCCACTAGGGCCATTTGTTCTTTGTACTCCATATAATTTAAGGGCAGCCAATATAAAGCTCAACATTTGTTAAAGGCTTCATGAGCACAACAAAAGAGTATGTGTGTATGTTAGGAATGTTATTTGTTAGGGGGAGAACATACAACGGAGAGCCCGGACCCCCTCTTTCGCACCTGCCACACACCCCCACCTTCAACCCCTCTGCAGGGTATCACACCCTCCTCCTATATCTTCTAATGTGACCGTCCCCTCCCTGTGACCCCTTCCCACACCATCCCCCCCTTCTTGCCCCACCCTCTACGTATCCCACTCCCCCCCCGGCCATGCAGATGCGCAGATCCGCAGTCCCGTAGTAAACAGGCCCTCACACCCGCCCTGAGGTCTGCGGAGGAGACCACAGATGCCGCTGGGTAGTTTCGCACACCCTACTCCCCCCTCTATAACCCCCCTCTGCAACCTGCACCCAACTCGGCAGCACCATACACCCTCATCAATAATAGAGGACATAGCAGAAAAGGATGCTACCCATCAACAACAACATCTCCATCCCATTTATACACCCCACCACGCACCCCGCCATTTACCCCCTCATCCACACGAATATATTCCGCCCCAAAAATCATAACACCACCCCGCTCTCCTGCTAAGTTAAGTTATACACAAGACTGTCCTCCCGGGTGTACGCCCTTCCTCACACCCCCCCCCCCCCCCAAGACCGCGGACAACCCCGGGGACGATCAAAGGAGAGCGGACCCGCCTTCAGAGGTACGGACACCTGATATCCGGTAACTTATCACCTACAGAGGGATATTGAGATACCCAGACTACACAACTCCACATCCATGGACATCAATGCTGTCCGGGATTATATGCAAATGAGTACAAACTTAGAGGGCACCCAGCCCAACTTCCTCATACTCATGGTTCCCCCTTTAAGGCAGGTAACTTTCCCCCGCCCTTTCCCCTTCCAAGTCCTTCCCCCATCCTCTATCTTTTTTTCTCTCATTACTATGGTACGCATATCATCTATGTCATTATTGTAGATGGTTACTGTATATGATTGGAGGATGATGTATCTCCAGGTTGTATATCTTCATTGCTCCTTAATCTTAATACAGAATTGCAACACAAAAAAAAGAATGGTATTTGTTGAATAGAAAACCTACAGAGATTTTCATAAATAGGAATACTGTTGTGCTCAGTAATATATGACCTTCTCTCACTTGTCTAACAAGTATCTGCATAACTGTCAATTACCTGCCACCCAAGGTGAGGCAATCACTTGCTCAGCACATTTAAGCCTCCGTGCACTATGGACCACAAGGGACTGGATTCATAAAGATAAGACCATGGGCAGTTCTAAAAGGACAACAGCCCTCCTGGGAGTAGAATGCACATGACAACTCCAGGAAACCTATCTTGAGTGGACGAGCTGACTTCAAGAACACTCAGAGGGTTTGACTTGTATATTTCCTGTGACATTCTCGCCTGGCAGAGGTTCATCAAGGACTGAGCCCTGATAACTCTCCTCTGTGTCAGGTATAGCAGGTGACATGCATGTGCTTCAGTGAACATTGGCAGAGATCATGGTTTTGTGCTTATCAGTTCCCACAGTGATTGGTTGCCTCTGTGTGTGTCTGTTGCATGCCTTTAGTATAATATGCTCTTCATGGTAAGCTGACTCCAATGTCATGCCTCTTCCTTCCAGTGGAGCGAATCTCCACATTACGATGTTAGCAGTCTCAACCCCTTCGGCTTGCTCAGACCTCTTTCCCCCGTTGTGGAGGGTGTAGTCAGAGTTAGGCTGCCCAGAAGGTACAGAAGGAGGATTACAGATTAATTTAAACAATGAACATTGAGAACCCACTAAATTCTGCTCCATTATTCAAGTCTCTGCCACATTCTCTGTTTTTGATGGCCAGACACTATGGTTCTTCCCTCAATGCAAATGCAGAAAATGCACACTCTGGAAGTACAGTTCGACATGCACATGTACTTCAAACCCACTGTGAACACAATCAACAAGAATGGGTTCCACCTTTTCCATTCTGGTGCAATCCTAACTTTGGTGATAACACCTGACAAATTGCTAAAGAGGTCAAATTATGATTGGAATACTCCAATGACATCCAACAACGACTGAATAGAATGATCTTGCTGTATACGAAATGACTTTAAATCAGGCTGGATTACATCATCGCGCGGTCAATTCTTTACATTTGTTCCAAGTCAATGAAAGGTCAAGCCATCTAGGAGCAAAGCTAACCACCATATGATTCACCAACAAGGAGGCTTGAGGTGGCTCATGGCTGCACATCATGTTTTACTAATACAAAAAAGAAATCAAGCCAATTGTGAATATAAGTACAATTCAGCCTTTGTGAATTACATTATGAATAGGGCTCCCTGTTTTCCGTTTTTACTGATTTTTACAGATAAATACAGACACAAAGCACTGGGTTTCCTGTCTGTATTTATTTTTAAATGTGGAAAAATACAGATAATTTGGCTTCTATTGAGTGACTCACCATGATGAGATTAAGGACTTTCAGGCCAATAGCTATATATATATTGGCAGCATGGAGAGCTACAAAGCTCAATGAGATGTGCTTAAATTACAGCATATCTCAACATGTATGCATGCTATTATACTATTTTTTTTAATGTGGGTTTATTATTTTTGGCTATGTAATGTGCTAAAACCTGACACGCATCAAAGTATAACTGCACGTTTATCCGTTAAATAGATGCTGAAATATACGAGTTATCACCTCATCTGTTCACAAAACACAAAATAAATATGGATAAATACCAATAAGATAGCCAAAAAATAGATATGGATAAATACAGACAGAAATGTTCAAAAAATAAATACCATAAAACCGGGAGCCCTAATTATGAAGTACCTAGGTTAGCTCTACTTCACATACTCCAAAATGACTTTTGTAAATCTGACATAGGGCGAAAGGCTACTTTTAAGAGGGGTGCCTACACAAGCTTCATAGATTATATCTTTGCCGATGTCAGAATATGGTCATTAGTGGAAGATATGATCATTGAACCTAGGATAGACAGTGACCATAATTCTTTGCTTCTTAAATTGAAGGGCAAGGACTTGAATAGGGACGTTCATTGTTATATTTCCAAATCAATAGAACCATGCCCAACTAACAACCGTAGAAGAGTCACATGGCCTAAAATTCAAGCAGACCAGGATCTCCACGCTAAAATATACAAGTTCTTAGTGGCCTCATTAACTAATATGTGTAGCCACAAGGGGAGTATGGATTTGCCTGATGTCCCGTATGTTATTACCGCACATGAAGAACTTTTTAAAGCCCTACAATCAGTCTTCTCAAAATATAGTCGTGTAGGAAGGCCTTCCAGCGTAAGGGATCGCAGCTGGTTTAACGACGACTGCAAGAGAGCGAAGAAGAAACTACAATTAGCAGTTAGAGAGCGCTCCAGATTGGATATAATTTCTGCTCGTAATATTTATAGAGTAGCACTCAGCAAAGCCAAGCGTGAATACGCTGACACGAACTGGAATGATTTGGTCCTAGCAGCCCAAGCCAGAGATAGTCGTATGTTTTGGCTTATTGTATCTAAGGGCAATGTGGAGAACCTTACTTCCAATAACCATCATATCCAACAGGAAGTCTGGCTGGATCATTTTTCGAGTTTATATTCTGATGATAAGGCCATTATGGACCCATACACTGATCTGGCTACTCCAACCATAGTCAATATTGTTTCTGATGAGACTACAAATAATCCTTCGTTAGCTTTTAGCCTAGAGGACACTGTGTCTGCAATTGGTAAACTAAAAGCAGGCAAAGCCCCCGGTCCCGATATGATACCGGGGGATCTGTATAAATCAGAACCCACGATATGGGGACCATATATAAACCTTCTGTCCAATTATATACTGGCTGGTGGGGACATTCCTGATTCTTGGAGGGGAGCAGAGGTAATAACTATTTTTAAAAAAGGTGATCCAGCTGTCCCCTCCAATTACAGACCCATTAGTCTAACAGATAATCTACAGAAGGTCTTTGCCAGGCAAGTTCTAGACAAACTCCAAGAATGGATGGACGCTAATATGGTTTTGTCTCCTGCCCAAGCGGGCTTCCGAGCTAAAATTAGCACGTGCGACCAGGCTTTCAGGTTTTCCCTGATAGCATGGAAGTACGTGCTACTTAGGAAACAGCGGCTCTATGTAGCGTTTGTGGACCTGCGAGCCGTGTTTGACTTGGTTCCGCGCAATTTGTTGTGGAAGACCATGCTTGACCAAGGTGCCCCGGAAAATTTGGTGTCTATGATTGCCAGATTGCACAAGGATAATTATGCTCAGATTAGGTGGGGGAAAAATGGGGAATTGACAGAGAGGATTTCGATTCAACGTGGGGTGCGCCAAGGGTGTGTTCTCGCCCCACACTGTTTTCCCTATTCATTAATGATGTGGTCAGTTGTTTAATTGGTTGTAAGAATGATGCCCCTTCAATGAGCGACGCAAAAGTCCCCATCTTGCTTTTTGCAGACGATTCCTTATTAATATCTACAACGCCCATGGGCCTACAGGTACTATTGGATAAATTCCTGAGTTTTTGCAAAGAGAGGAAATTGGAACTGAATACTTCAAAAACAAAATTTATGGTGTTTGGAAAAGTACGGGGTGGCATACGAGATGTTAAGATTTTGCAAGAACCCCTGGAGCGGATAAAAGTTTTGATTACCTAGGCATAGGTTTGAATGAGGCAGCTTAGCTGGGAATATCAATTAAGGAAGAGCTTTTTAATACTAGGTCAAAGATCTAAATCAGTATTAAGATTTTTAAAACAATCGTATACTCAACCTCTCTCACCGGCCCTTAAAATCTATCGGGCAAAAGCCCAAAGTGGTGCTCTGTATGGAGCAGAGATATGGGGATTTACTAATGTAAGTAAATTAACTATCTGTGAGAATAATTTTGCAAGGGCTCTCATCTCGCTACCTGTTACAACACCTCTCATCCCACTTTTTTGTGACCTTGGGTTAAAGAGAATAGGCGACCTGGCAGCCCTGAGACCACTGACCTATTGGCTACGCCTATGGACTACTCCACAACTAATTGAATATCGCAATTCGCTTCGGGAGGTCCTAGCACTTAACGGGGCTAAACTATTACCTTGGTTCAGACATATCGCCAGATGGTGTAAACTATTGAACCTGATGGGCCTGTGGGAGCACCCAGAAAGGGCCACTAAACGTGACATCTTGACCCTTAAAGCAACGTATTGGAGGGTAGTAGGGGAGCATTATATAAGTAAAACAAGCGGACAGCTAACATCTAACTTTTTAAACATTAAATCACGCTTTCTGTTTGAATCTTTTCTTGACTTGATTTCACCCCCTTTGCCAAAAGCTTGTATATTAGGTTTAGATATGGTAATCTGCTATTGAAATTTCCGGGGAAAGAGGCGATCGGCCTAGTTTTAGACATTTGTCCTGCTTGCCGTGAAGTTGTTGAAACAGAAGAACACATTCTGTTTTTCTGTCCAAAGTATCGGCAGTTACGCAGGAGATGGATCAGACCTTTATGCCTCAATCTGGGTGCTAGGCAGCACCAATTTGCGTTTAGGATTTTAAAAACTGACACATCAGGTCCAATAGTCTTTGCTCTTAGCCGTTTTTTATTTTCTTTCTGGCTGATCCGCAAAAAATTCTTATTAAAGGAATGATACGATCTTTTAACCCTTTCCCTTCTTATGCTGTACATGTATTTTAAATATGAAGCTTGGTATGCATGGTTTAGCATCTCAAAAGTCTGGTGGCTGCTTTAGCACTCCACTTTAGCTGACCAGGTCGTTTGCATTTATGTATTCACGTACCCTTGTCTTTTTAACCTGTTTTGGGATGTCATTTGTACTTGTGTTGAATGGTTTAATACTATTTTTAATTGTACATATATTTATGTTTTATTTTTGTACACTTTGATGGTGTTTTGTACAAATGACCGAATAAAGTTATATATGGAATGGAATGGACTTTTGTAAATAGGCCCTGAAGTATGTATTGTGCATATTAGGAGTGAAGAGCATCTTTGAATCAGAGCCTCTGATTAGTCAGCTGCACAGGTACTACAAGTTCCTAATTCCCTTCTGCCTCACTCTTTCCTTGCCCATTCACAGAATTCATGAAGTGTGTAAAATATAGCACACAGGAGGCAGCAAGTCCGGTCATCTCCCATCAGTTTTCCAAACTTGAAAGTTACACAATTCTCCTGTTCCTTATGCCCTCGCTGCCTCTCTAAAAATAAACTTGCCTGGCCTGTGGCCTCTAGCCTGCTGGCATCCTGCAGCGGTCATTGGAGGGGTCAGAGTCTGATGAATCACAGTGGTAGTCAGCTTCAGTGCCAGATGGCGAGCTCCTTCGCTCTCTCATTGCACTGAAAATGTACCAGATGCAGTTCTAAAGGAACTTATTGAAAATCAGCATGCCCACATATCTGAGAAATGTACTAAAAACTGTAAATGTGTGTGCGCTGCACCTTAGTTGTGGGCTTGACATAAGGCGCAAAAAAGGGAATGCAACAGACAAAAATGCATCCATTGCAACAGTAAAGCCTGAAGGATAACTGATACTCAATTGGCCTAAATAGGTTAATCATCTGTTTAAAAACTTTCCTCCAATTAACTTTATCTTGTAAAGCTTCAGCTGAGGAATTTAGTCGTTTTTAAACACAGCCTACTCCCCTCCAATCTTAATCCATGTTTATGGGCTATACAAATAACTGGAAATTTACGTTTGGACTCCAAACTCCACTTTATCATTCATCTCAGTAGTCTGCACTCACTACAAATGGGAGGATTGTCTCTTGATCACATGCACCCATCTTTGTCAACCTCTTCTTTAGTGCTCCTGATGAAAGGTAAGACAAAAAGGTTGGGGAGGTCTGAGGTCTAACCTCAGTGTCTACATCAAGAGGTGGGGAAGGCCACAGTGAACGACTGGCATAAATAGCGGCGGTCGTGAGGCTCTGGTTTGAAGAAGATCCTTTGCAGCCGTATGAAAAAGTGAAAGAAGCAAATATAGAGCCTGTCTGGTTTAATGTGCGCCCATTTGAAAGCAGGGGTTTAGTGAGTGTTCCACTCCACAGGGAGAGCGCAGTCGAAGTTGTCCAATGTTGAGCACCTCTTCAAATATCTATAGGTGTCCACCAGTGTAAATAAAGTAGAGCAAATACACTTTTGCTAATGTGCCATATTGAATAAAAAAAAAACCACAAAAGAACAGGATTTGCTCGAAGATAAAGGTCTGCCTAGAATAAAAATTGATCAAATGTAATTTGCCATATTTTTGCTGTGCTTAAATAAATACAAATCAAATGAATCTTTAACCACTGCCCATATATAAAAAACAAGCATTTGCAATGCAATAGGTCTCGCATTTACGCGAGTTTGAGCTATTGACATTGCAAATAATAATGGCTTTTATTTTTGTTTTTGTTTTAAAAACATAAATAAAAGGCATTGTTATTTACAATGCCAATAGCTGAAACTCTCATAACTGCGAGACCTATTGCATTGCAAATGCTTGTTGTATTGGGTACGAGTCTAGATGTTTAAGTAGCAAAGGTCTGCAGAATTGAAACCCAAGCTGGAATGAAACTTGAACTACCATGGCATTTTAGATTGTTCAAACAGATTCTATAGGTCTTTAATGTCTTTGCTTTACCCTTTTTTGGTATACACAGACGTTGGACGCGTGATAAGTTGCGGATGAGACACAACACTAAGCAAGTCACTTTCGTGTCTCATACCACAGAAGTCCATCAGCGCATATAAACGGGAGAGCACAATAACATGTAGAGTCTGAGAGGATCTCAGACTGTCTCTGTTCATGAACCATTGTTTTCCAGAAGCGGCAACTTCTGCTCAGAAGCATGATGCTGAGAATGTTGCGACAAGCTATATCCCAGATTATTAAACAAAATACAATTATAGTTGTCAAATCCAGCCTTGGAACTATCATCCAGAACTAAAATCAATTATTGAGCAATGTTCTCGGCTTCAAAGATAGGAGGCAGACCCAAGGTTAGACTGAGGTATGCCAAGGGTGAAGTGCTAAATGTTGTCATCTGTTGTACTGATGGTTTAGATTCACAATGGAGTATTCCCATTGTAAACTTTGACCTTTCGACGAGAATATGAGTCTATTGACAATGATGCACCAGCACAAAAGAGAGTTTAATTTCAAAGTGCACTTCTAGGAATAAAGCTCAAAGATCATCTGGCATCGAAGAAAGTAACGCCACATATTAGCTCAATGACCGCTTAAGCAGGTATGCCCAAGATGGCTTCCACGTGGCCGGCACGGAACAGCAATTGCATTAGGTAGCACCCTGCGTACTGTAGCGTCTGCAGCTCTTGTGCAGACTTCTTTCTGTATGCATACGCTTCCATAGAGTGCTTCAGACTGTAGTTCCTTAGTGTCTAAGCGCTTTAAATAACAGGTGTTACTCAGGGCTTTAAGTGGAATGAAAAAACTAGGGGGTCTCTCAAAGGGGCGATGCTTAAAAACACTTACGCTAAATATCTGTGCTTAGCAGAGTGTGCCCCCCGACTGGTATTTTGATGCTTCTGTTGTTGCATTCAGACATATAATACAACAAGTAACATTACACCTACAACAAATCAGGGCAATTGGCTTTGCCAATGGTTGTTAGTTGTGTAAGATAAATAGGCAACAACTATGGCTTCATTGTATAGAATATTGAAAATGATTCAGTTCTGAAATGATGAGACTGGGAAATAACTATAACGAGTCGCTTTGAAGTTGCATCACAGGCAGTGAGGGGCGGTACTGCTGCAAAGCTAAATAAATAAAATTACCCTGATGGTGAGGGCAATAATGGAGAGGCCGATAGCGACCCGTCTCAGTACCTGCTTTTTAGAAATGCGTGCTGAGCACCGGCAGGACCCGGCCCACTTAAAGCCCTGGTGTTACTATTAAACTATTTGATGATACTCAACTTACTGACATCAGAGGAATGGGAGTTTGAGTCGTCCTCCCAGGAATTCGATCTTACTACCTTAATATCACTGCAGATGTCAGTGGTGAGTGTTAACTCACTAAAGTCGCCATGCCGACTGATGGCGGTAGGAAGAGGTCCCCGAGTAAATAAGTCTTCTTGAATCATGCTGCCTTCATGGCCAACGCCACACCTTCCTTGCATCACGAAATCGCATTTGGTGTGGCATATGTAGATTTCAACAAAGATTGGGAAATTAATTATGAGATTTTATTCAGATGTTCGATTTAGCCGTTGGTTTAAGTATAACACGATACTTCTATGACGCTCGAGTAAAACCGAAACTTTTCTCTCGGCGCTGTAACATAAATAAATTCCAATATGTTGTGTGTGGGGTTTGGCCACAGGGTGCGCGGCCCCAATTCATACACTGTCCCCAATTCGTCTTCCATGACTTGAACAGGACTTAATTTAAAAACCCGTAAAATATTCACGGTCCCCATTTTTGCTATTCCTTATGCTATTAGTGGAAAGAAATATCACCAGCACTATTACTTCTCTTCATCTTGAAAATAATTTGTTTTCGATTGCCGCTACAGGGCATACTTGCATGCGGCGACATGTATGACGCACTTTAAATTCCAAAATCAATCATGTTAAATGAAATAGAAAAAAAAGTACCACACTACGTGCCGGCTTAGGGAGGGCTGGGGGGAGGGAAACATTATAGATCTCTGGCACATAAACACAGCATAACTAACTGCAGCAGGCTGGTACCTCTTAAAGGCTAACAACAAGTTGCCATTTCCCTTGCCCTCCTCCCACTTTCCCTCTTGCCCCGCTCACATGGTCCGCTCCGCTGTTGGCACTGTGGAAACACACGGAACTGAAGGTGTAACCAGAAATGGAAGCCGCCATGATGGAAACCCCCTCCCTCCCACAATGCAACGCGCTCAACAGAACGCAAGAACCCGAGGTTCACTCACTTCCTGACCAGGACGGTGGCCTTGTGGGAAATGGTGTCCCTAGCTGCGGCCGAAACTTCTGTATACAAGGGAAAGTGAAAGAGCACCATGCGCGCGTTGTAGGCACGCCGTGAGCGTGCACATTGGCGTGGCCTGCGGCTCGTGCCCAGTGGCGGCGCCTGCGGACTTCGCCGTACTTCAATAAGTGCTGCGCGGCTCGTGCGGCCCAGGGACGGGACCGCCAAAGCAACAAAAAAAAACAGGAGAGGAAGTCCGGCGGGAGCCCACCCCGCCTTCGTGAATGCTGCATGCTGCGGCCAAAGCAGGATTTTAGGCGGGGCTCCTGGGAGCAAGACGGAGCCCCGCGTGTTGCTGCAGTGACCGGCTGAAGACGGAGACCAGCCGAGGAGCAGCGCAGAGTCCCCACAAGAGCAGGTAAGTGGGGTGAGGCATGCTGTGCGTGTAAAGCATGCCGCGCTTGGACCTCGCGTGCGCATTAAAAAAAAAAAAATGATATTGCATGAGGCTTGCGAGGACGGAAGGGGGACAGGAGATGTGCACATCGCGTGTCTGTACGTGCGTGTTCACGGGCGCGTTCACATTTCCAGTCCGTCCTGCGCGTGCACAGCTCCTGTCTCCCTTCCAAAGCAAGTCAGTAACAATAGATCTCGCTAGCGACAGCGCTTTCACGCTGCGTCGCCAGGCGAGACCTAAAAAGGAGACTATGTTTGAGGAAAAATCAGATTCTAAATGAGTCGGCAACAGAACTTACACAAAATAAACTTGCTCGATATTTTTAAATAGTAATGATTCATGAACTAGATTTTATTTGTTAAAAACCCCATTGCACATATAAAATTATTTATGTGCAATGATGAATTATTTGTTTTTTTCAGTGGTCTCAATTCCACTTAATTCTACCTTTGTCCTACTGCAAAATGGCTATGTCCTATGAAAGGAGAAATCTCTGGCTGCCCTGATTTGTTTGCACTAGTGAAAAGCTTAGGTTCATGGTTTGGTCTTTACAATATAGTTTTCACAGTTTTGTATTTCTAATATGTACAGCAATATTACCCATACCAGTAAACTGTCCATTTACTTTTTATTAACGGTGCACTTTCTGGGCAGCAGCTGGTGTATTTTTATCCCATGACCCCAGCCCCAAAATGTGTTTAGGGTGGTGCACCACCTCCACTCCCCGGGAAAGAGAGGACTTAAGCTGGCACTGGTCTTTGGCATGGAGTGACCGTAAAGCCATCTGGTACATAAACACAAAGGGTGTGTAGCTCTGTAAACGCAACCCAGGTAGGATCAAAGATCAGCAGTGATTTTTTGTTGGGTGGAGTCTGAGGATTTCTCTGGAAGGATGTACGATTGTGAGAGAGGGGGTGGAAGAAGGAGAGGAAAAAAATAACTGGATATGGGAAGAGATGTGGAGTAGAGGGAGATGGTCAGAGGAAGAGGGATAGAGGTAAGGAGTACGGTAAATAGGAAAAGCTGAAGGGGAGAAGAGTAAGAGGAGAAGGACAAAGAACTTAGAGGATCGAGGAGGAAGGATGCTGAGAGACACAAAAGATAGAAGAGAATGGAGGAAGGAAAAAGATGAAGATTACTAATGGAGGAGAGATCCATAGTTGTCCCCATGTCAGTTAGGAAAAGCTCGCCGCCCCTGCTTTACTTTTCCCTTTCGGATGGTATCTTAAAAAACAAAACACCTCTGTTTTTTACCTTAGGTTTGTTGCTTGTTCTTTATCAGTAATTTGGGGTCACTGGTTTCTCTCAACCAAGATGCTCCATGAAGTACATGGGCTCCAAAAATTAATAAAAATCATTACCAGCACCTCTATTCCCTCATTCCCTTCTCTTACTAGCCATCGAGCATCACCAGCATCCTCAGGTACACCCCCCAACACCCAGTCTACACGTCTCTGTCCCACCAGCCTCCATGTACTGCCACATGCCACATTATTCTGTTCTTTATTTAAAGAGTGCAACTATCACTCCACAGGAGTCTCTTGGTCCTGAGATTGCTGTACTTAGTGGAGTTCAGTAAAGGCATAGTCAGTTACGTGAAAAAAGCCGTGTTTTTAAAGGCATTTCTGAGTTAAAAAGGTTCGGACTGTAGTCTGGTTTCCAGGGAGATCCAATTCCATAGTTTGGCTTCTTGCGTTCTACAGGCTCTGCCACCCCAACTTAAATTTTGAGGTGAGGACAAGGTTGCTTTTGTCACTCTACTCAAAGGATCTTGATGGAATACATTATTTGAATTTATAGGATAGAAATTAGGGACTGAGTTAAGGAAAGTTTGACCATCATGCAAGTGGACATGAAAATTGCTTTCTCATAGAAAGCCAATGTAATTGGCGCTGGTTCACAGAGACTAAATCAAATTTATTTTGGATGAAAATGGATCGTACCAGCTAATTTGGGGATTTTTTTGTAAACGGTTCACGTCTTTTTGGGAAAGCTGTAGAAACTCTGAATTCCTGTACTCCAAACAAAGTTGGACAAATGCATTTGCAACCATGCTTTTATGGGGGGGGGAGAACAACAGGGGTAGTGTCCGGCGAATTGAGTAAACTACTATGAGCAAGATTTAGTGGTATTACGGATTTGTTTTTCTAGGTTCAGCTGGGTGACAATGTGAACCCCGAGGTTGCATATAACTGTGGCAGAAGAAAGGCAATTGCCTAATTGAGGAGGTCAGAGGGCAGAGACCCAGCGATTATTGTTATTAAGTACAACTAATATTTTGGTCTGTGTGGGCCTGAGTTTGAGGAAGTTATGGTCCATGCAAGATGCAATAGTTGTTTGAGTGGCTGAGAGGACAGATTCTGGATTCATAGGATCCTCTTTCAGGTTGATGACAATTTGCGCATTATCTGTATAGAAGTAAACTATAATCAAATTGTTTTGCGTAAAGTAACTAGAGGTTAAATAAAAGGCGGGTGAAAGCTGAGCCTTATGGTACACCCCAAAGTAGGGGGAAGCAGGTAGACTGAAATTGGTAAAGCCGAATTTATTGGGATCTATTGAAAATTAAAGATTCTACCCAGATAAAAACGTATCCTCAAAGTGAAGAGCTTTCATACCGTCAATATTGTTGAAAGCAGCTGATAAGTCTAACAGTGTGACCGCTCCTGATCTTTACATGTCCACTATCCATTTTAAGCCATCAACGGCTGGTGAACTGACATGTTTAGTACTGATACTCAGCCGAAAACAAGCTTGCATGATATCCAAAAGATTATTTAGTTTGATGTAAGACTGTTGTTGTTTGACCACCACTCCTAAGCTTAGCTATGTATGGAAGGAAAGCAGGGTCAATTGGGCTCAGACTGTTTTTTTTTTTAAGAATACATCTTCTTATCACTTTTGTTTTTTTGTAAATGAGGGCAGTACCAATCGCATGTCAAAGGAGTAATTGCTGATTTGGTTCATCAGAGGGACAATGGACTTATTGACTCTTGAGGTGATAGACAGGAAAACTATCAAGCCTGGGGGCTTGCTGGAGCTTATAAGGGTGTGGCAGTCTTCATCCAATACAGGTTTAAATTGACTGAGAGACACTTCCTTAGAGATAACCTTGGAGGGTGATTCGGGAGGTAAAAGGTGAATGGCATGACCTTTGTGATATTTGCGTAGATCATGTCTGATTTGTTTATCTTATTAAAGAAATAGAACTAAGTTATTAACTAATTCTTGAGAGGGATTAATATAATTAGCTACTAGATCCGGTTTGGAGAGGTTGTCTACTATTTTAAAAAGTTTGTGAGAGTTATTTTGGGCATGAAGGATCTTGTTTGAATAAAAGGTTTTCTTTGTTTTTCTGATCAAATGGTTATATTTATGCGTGTCTCCAAAAGGCAATCTTGCCCTGAGGGTTATATGGTTTACGCCACTTACTTTCTACATTTCTCAAAGGTAGCTTCTCCACTCTTAGAGTGTCTGAGAACCAGGGGTTAGACAAATATTCATTTATCATTTTTTTCCAGGAGGATCTAGGAGATTTAGCATCTTGTTAAGCGTAAGCTCAAAGGATTGCAAGTAGACAGACATTCTGATTGCGATCAATTGTCATGGATTATTTGTGTGATTGTCGTGAAGGCTTTATCAAATGTCTCCAGTGAGAGGTTTTTCTAATTTAGTATTTGATGGTAGTATGCTGTACTAAATTTCTTGCTTTGTGTGAGATTAAAATATCAAATCTGATAAGGTAATAATCAGACAATAGCAAATTTGATGCAGCAAGAAAATTTATGAAGTTGGAAGAGGGCAGGAGTAGGTCAGGTATGCGACCAGTTTTATGGGTGTGTTTAGCCACCAACTGCGTTAGAACTAAAGAGGTGATGATTTTTAGATGAGTGGTACCTGGGAGTTTAGTGGTGGATGCCACACAAATGTTGATGTGACCTAATACTAGGATGTCTGAAAAAAGAGTTTATGCATGAATTATCTCTGGAAATTGGCACCTTCAGTTTGTAGGGGCCGGCAGCATAAAATGATGTCTACGTGTGTGCTATTCTTTAGGTTGATGGACAGCAACAGTGATTCTGTACCCTGATGGGAGATGTGAGGGCAATTTTCAAGGAGTTTTGGAAGATAACACAAATACCACCCTGGTTTGTTGATGCTGTCGCATCTGATCATTTTGTAATGAGTGAGGACAAGTTCTTCATGAATCAGGTTGCAGTTTTGAGAGGTCCATGATTCTGTACTAAATAATAGGTCACGGTGCTCGTTGGAAACTATAGCTTCAATTAAGGAACAACTTTTTACAGCTGAACGGACATTGAAGTATCCCGCCTTGAATTTGTTTGTGAAATGATACATGATTTACTTGGCTCAGGGGATGGAGTAGGATTACTAATTATATGTGGCATCACTAGCGTATAAGAGTGAATTACTGGCCTTGGACATGAATTGTGGTCATCCGTATGGGGGTTAGTTTAAAGTCCCTTGATTAGTGGTAGTGGGAGTTATCGGTCTGGGATCGCGAGTCACGTCTGGAGGGTGTGGGGTTGGAATTGGGAATAGCTTCTATCTGAGGCATTTGCTGAATAGGATCCTCTAATCAGTAATATCTGCAGAATCAATTAAAGGTCAGCGTACAGCAATCGTTCTTACATGCACCCAAATTTCAGCAGTCACTTGAGAAAAACACAATTTCTGGTGAGGATTCAGCATACTGGTGGACCACTGGGCGTGATCGGGCATGGAAGGATGGATTATTAGCCCCCACCACCAGCATTCATGAATCTTACCTGTCACTGTATAAAACATAAATTACCTACTTTCAAATGTCCCATCTACCATGCAAGGCCTTGGCCCACACTCGCATTACTTTCGTCCAGTGGCTGCCACACCCCGACCCATCATGTATTGCCACTTTCTGGTCTGTCACTGCATGGAATCTCAATCTTTTGACACTGCTTCCTGTGACATCCTTTGTATCACAGATGGCGCCCCATGGCAGAGACCTTACCTCTCCTACTCAACCAGGAAGTTTGAAAGATGGCACCTCTACTTGCCGTACTTCGCAGATAGCTGCGCAGAATAACTTACAGGTAGGGTGACCAGGCGTCCCGGATTTGCAGGGGCAATCCCACTTTTTCACCAGCTGTCTCGGCAGATTTCAGTAAATTTGGCTCGTGTCCCGGTTGTTAGTGAGGGTCCACTGAAAACAGTGGAAGGCAGATTTTTATGTGTTACAAAGCAGGGCTAGTTGGTAAATGTTATAGCAAAGTAATTTAATTAACATGTATCTTAATGGGTTTAAAAATTGCATTTTATTTATTTTCTTAGTACTTGTTCTGCATTTCTATGTTGATGAGTACTGGCATTTTGTGGAGCTCGGATAATGTAAAATTGCAGTCCTTCTTCTATTTATGGGAAATGTCCCGGTTTTTGGTTTTTAAAATCTGGTTACAGGTCACTTTACTACCCATAATAACACACACAGCCCGAAAGGCATCATTTAATCGTCATACGTTCATCTCATCACTTACAATAAAAGAAGCCGCCGTGGTCCGATTAGCAACAACATAAACACCTTACGACCAGCACCGCTGCCTTTCATATTCTTGGCACTCTCGATGTAGGCTTCAATTACCTAACCTCAGAAGTGACAAAGGTGCTGTTCCTGCTAAACAATTCCAAGACACCAAACGACCTGCTCCTTTTCAAAAGAGCCCGCCCGCAGCACCCGTCAGGCTGCACGAGCCAGGCGGGATCACATTTCAGCCACAAAGGTGCAGTGTGCGCCATACCCACCTGTCACAACATCCACCCCTCACGAACCATCCCGACCGGGAAGGCTTATTTCTTATGGATGGTACATTTTGTCAATCACAGCTGCTGAGATACAATTACAGGGCTTCCTTCGTTGTAATTCGCCCTTTAATTAATTAAATACAGGAAGCAGCGCGGGCTCGTATCAGTGACATCAAATCGTGTCATCTATATTTAAGGTCCTCTAAGCCTAGCCAAACTGAACAATTTGTCCCCTGGGGCAGGCACGGTTTCTATTGTCTCTGCCCACTGCCTCGTGTTGTCGCTTCCCGCAGAGGCCCGGTGCGCCGCCATGATGGAAACACGATTGTTCCTCTGATCAGTACAGGGCATAGTAATCACAAGCAGCGCGTGCAAAGGGAATTGCATGTTTATATTAATCAGGGGGTCGGTTACACCTGGCTCTGCCAACCGTTTTCTCCCTTGGTGGTCAAGAAGCCAAGGCGCTGCCGGAAGGAAGGGCAGATTGCGATGTCTAATAGAAATTGTCTAAATTGTTTAGACAGTCTTGTGTTTATTACTGCAAAAGGGGGAGTGCTGATTTAAAGGCATGCCTGGCTGTAAACTTAGAATTGATATATTTAATAAGGTCCCCCGATTGCTAATAATTTAATGTGTGGCAGAAATGAGTAAGAAAACAGCTCAGTTGATAAAAGTATTTCACTCGGTGTCAGATACTCTCAAGCAGTGGGCACCATGGTCCTATATAATTCAAGAGAGCACATGCAGAGAGAGCCCACACTCCATTTGGACCCCTCCTTTCTGTCTCCTTAGCCCACCGTGCTCCCCCCTTCACCCTCACATAGTCGTTTTTAGACCTTCTTTCCAAAACGTGACAGGTCCCCCCAGGTAGCTTCCATTCCAGGAGCTAATGCTACTTATAGCTAGTGACAGCAGAGCTAGCCCTCATGGTACCCAGATCTTGGAGCTCACAGTAAGGCCACCTCAGCCTTAGTCCTTGCTAGATACAATAACTAATTGTAACAAGTTATGAACGTCTCTATGCAATGCTAAGAGATTTGTAGAAAACGTTACTATGAGTCTCAGTATAGGCCTAGCACTTTGTGGCGAATCAAAATGCAGGAAATAGTGCCTGCCTGTGTGGCCGGAGGCAGTCTTCATAGTCGCGGTGTATCAACATGATGGACAATCTGTGTGAATCTGTTAAAGTGGACTGTAGAGTTTACTTTTCTGTGTAGCAGCAGGCGAGGCAGGTGACAATTGCTTCATCTGTATAACCTGGTAGGCCATGGGGTTTGGAGCAAGCAGGGAATTTTGTTTTGCTTGTCAAATGGAAAGAACTGCTACTCTTCTGTGCATCAGAAGACAAGGGGTGCGGATCTGCTGGGGCTACAGTCCAGGGATCATGCTTCATTCACTGTGTGTCACCATAGGACAGTGGCTCCTTTGCTGTGTGGCAGCATGAGGTGGATGCTGGAACACTGTGTGGCTGAAATCAAGAGAACTCACAGAGAAGCCCACATGTATTTTTGCACAAATCTTGCCGATGCATAAGTGGAGGCAGCACAAAATCTACCAGCCACAGGAATTGAAGGGATTATTAAGAACATACCATGCAAGAGGAATTCTTCCTAGCAATGGTTGGATGATTGCTTCCAGGTGAAAGCCCATAGCGCATGGAAAAAATATTGTTTCCTTTATAAGATTTTATTCCATGACTCACAAGTGGTGCCTAATCTGGAAACTTCCATATAAACAGCCACTTCAACTCAAAATCACTCATAATCACTCAAAACACCAAGACCACCTGGCCTCAACCATCACTGCTCCTTAGAGTGAAACCATTCCTTCTGGAGGATGACTTTAGCAGGGCCACACAACCACTTGTCCTCCGCCACTTCTGTGGAGGCAATATCTTACTCGCAGGTATTCCATGTCCTTTCTGAAGTGCATCCTCCATCCAAAGCACAGCTCTTCAAAGATCACCCAAAGTCAACAGACTAACACCTACACTGAAAACCTGCTGCATGACTTTAATGAGTTCAAAGATGGCACACCCCTTAATTGGTATCCAGTATCAAGACATCAGGATGAGTCTGTAAAACCTGCAGCAGTAACTTCACCATATCAGAAATCCGCAAATGCAGGAAGAAAAAAATATGCCAGGTTTTCTCTTGCTATCCCATGCGGACATGAAGAGCACCCCAGTCAAAGACTGCACGGCACAATACATCGAATCTTTGAACCACACCTCATCAACATGTTACCTCTTGATCATCCTACTTCTGAATATTGAACCCCCCCCCAATCCCCTCTCCTAACACCCATCACGACACTCCTCCCAGGGACTCCCATGGCAGGGGTACTCAAATGCCCCTTGTACCATATTCCCCAATCCCCTTTACCCCATATCTACACCCTACTTTCCACAAGAGCCAACCATTTTATTTCTGACAAGTAAAGAAAGGTGCACATTTATTTATAAGATCAATTTTTTTTAAATTATATTCCAATCAGAAGGCTGCAATTTGACCATTCGACCAAAAGAAGCAAGACTTCAGGAGTCTGTAAAGTAATAAGCCACATGTGGTAAACGAGGAGAGAACTTCAATTTCTATGGATTAATATTACCAGAAGGAAACATATTGAATCTGTATATTCTAAAACCTAGGAGTCTCCCTGTCAGATTAAAATATGAAAGCCTCATTAAAGCTATTTTGTCATTTGAAGCTATACAAACTAAAACATGAGCAAAACACAAAAACCATATGCTTTTCATTCCAAGTCCTAAATCAGTTCCCCCCAGCATAGGCCAGCCCAGTTACTTCTACCAACCATCAAATGAAATCTCAAACTCCAAGTCACCATTTGCTCCTGCGCCCATGTAATGTTTGGAAACAATTGAAAGGTAGCCAGGAATATGAATGCCATTTTGATAAGCACTGCAGCTGCCCTTAGGTAGACTATATTACACTCTAAAACTCTGTCCATTTCAAAGAATAATCAATAACCTATATGCTGCATATTGGGTTTAGAAAGCAATGTCCCGTCAAAATTTACAGAGTTAAAGGTTTAATTCACGTTTACTTTACAGAGGAAACAATTTGGTAGCCTGGCTACTGAAATCGTGCACTTTTAAACAGGTGTATTACATTTTCAGATACTGCTAGGATAGTGTTTTTTCCATCCCTTTGATATTCCACATTTGCACTTTATACAACTTTGGAGAACCTTTGAACAAAATGTAATTTTAAAAGTGTCAGACTGCTGCTCTGCTGAAGCTAACTTGTGAAGTTAAAGAGTAAACATGGGTGAAGCAGACAGCATGATTTGAATGCTGAACAGATGTGCAGCCTGAGCCTGCATTATGCACATCTAAGCAGTGGCACAGGTGCAGAGTCTGTTGTAGGCCTCAGTTGCAACACTAGAGGGCATGAGAGGCAATAAAAACGTATGAGCCAGTGACGCATGTAATGCATGGCATTTCATCCCACTCCACAAGACACACACAAGAACAATTTCCCTGTAGTGAACCAAGGACCTGCTTTTGTATACTTAGTGCCAGTACAGACAGTAACCTCAAGGCATTGCTCTCTACCCAGGTGAAAATTCAAGGTCACTGGTTTATTTAGGAATTTATTGTTGGCATATTGGTTTTTAGACTTACTCTTTACTGCTAAGGAGATGCTTGCATTTATTTCCATTATACTTTACACCTGTTTATTGTTACCCAATCCCAATTGTGTCTATTTTATTTAGGTGGCACTGCACTAACTGGTTCCAGTCCAATCCATGCGTTACTTCTCAGCTGGAATTTTTGCACCAGGGCAACGTAAATTTTAGTTCCATGTCATGTGTGATTTCATGACTGAAATAAGGTATGGAAAATTATTTTTTTGCAACTGAGTGTGATGATTATTTATGACACAATGATCTTTCGTTTACGTACGTTGCTTTTGGTCACGTTTCATTTTTTTTTTAAATTCACTTAACCTACTTTTATTTCTACATTTATTCCTCAGTGCCATTACTGAACCGACAGCACTGAGATGTCTCGGCTTAACCCGCGCTGTCCATATCCCGTCACTAATGCGCAATAATCACCTCTGTCAGGTTTAGCTAATCTAAAGTGACCTAACACCTCCGTGGCAACTCAAACGCGGCCTTCCCGCCCTCCATGAAAACGCACCGCGGACACCCGTCACGCGCGCTCACGGCTTCGAATGTCCGCCTTGAAAACCGCGCCGTGAAGCAGTCCCATCAGATCAATGCTATTCAGATCAATTTAGAGCTTCCCGGTGGCAATGGTAACTAAACCAGGCCTTAAAACAACACACAGAGGTCTAGCATGGTGAAATCGGAGTAGGGAACGCGCACGCCCTCCTCGCTAACTGTCTGGAGGCAAGCCTCCCGAGGTTACAATAAATCTGTCTGCTCCAATAGGTAACCAAACACAGCCACAATACCCCACGCCCATCCAAGGGAGAAACAAACGTGGCGTTTAACACAATTGATTTGCGGCCTGAAGCAGGCTGATATTTCAATGCTTTAGAGCAGCGTGTTTTTAGCTGCAAAAGGCGACAAAGGAGCAAAATAATTCAAGTTGACCTTTTATGAACAACAGCATTTTTCTGGATGCTATGAACAAGGTATGACATTCTGTAACAGCAAAGCATCCGCATAGCAGAAATTGTAGTGAAACAGCAGTATTATTCTACACAATTCTTTGTTAGGGAGTGTCGGGTGTGTGTGTGAAGGCATGGGCATTGAGAGTCAACAGCAGTTGGGTCAAAATATGACTAGTTCTAACTTGCATGGCAATCATCTAAAATCAGTTTTCTACTTCCCCAAAAATCACTTTGCAATTGCATGCAATTTCAGGGTGCAGTGATTCAGGCATTTGCTAGTTTGTACAGAAAAGAAGATGTGAAAAAGCCCAAGATGAAGGCTGTGGGCACTGCAAATAACAGCGGGTGGCAAGGCTGTTGTATTGCCCAAGCCACGAAATGGCCAACCACCCAGACTGCCTTCGAACACTTTTACACTGCTACAGGCCGAACACAACATGAGAAAACGTTTATTTACTTACCAGTAATTCCATTACTCCAAGTTTTTTCTTCCTCATTACAGTCCTTTTTTTTCCTCCAGAGTTTTATAGAGCGCAAACTTGACCAAAGGTATCAGAGCGCTTTACATGAGCACCAGTTGCATTACAGACGGACATATTAATTTTTTTGTTAGGCACAGGGAGATAAAGTGACTTGCCCAGAATCACAGGATGCTGAGTGTCCACTGCAGAAACTCGAACCCAGTTCCCCTGCTTCGAGGTCAACCGCTCTAGCCGTTAGGCTTCGAGGTCAACCGCTCTAGCCGTTGGGCTCCGAGGTCAACCGCTCTAGCCGTTAGGCTCCATCCTCTCCCCATTACGATATGAGAAGATCATCTTCTCCCACAGATCTTTTGCATGTCCCCGTTCGATCTTAAACTAGGAAGCAGACACCTTTCCCTTCTTAACTTCCTAACCATACCTACTTAAAAACATATTTGCCTGCATATTTCCCTCTCCATTAGGAGGATGGGTGGGAATTAATGACTGCAATGAGGACAAAATCTCTGAGTAATCTAATTATTAGTAAGTAAAGTTTACTTCCTAATTTGCTTTCTTTTTACAGTCATTTTGATACGAGGTACATCGAAGCTTATAGGGTAATCCAGGGCCACACATAGCCTACTTCACCAGATGAAACCAGAGAATCACTTAAACAATTGCTGAAACCATGACAATTATTTTCTAGTATTACCATCAGCAAATTACAGTGCTGCCGGTAGTGCTCTTGCTCCAAACTCATCTAATATAATGGGGTGACCCAGTGCCCCTCAGAACCTGGGTGTACAAGAATGCGGAAGAAGTTGGTTCTGTCGGGTACAGAATTGATTTTGGTTTACTGAATAATAGCAAATAGAAACAAACACAATGAACATTAATACCTTGTACACCCAGGTTCTAGGCATTAACTAAAGTTGAAAGTCATCACATATTTATCTTGGCAAGTGCGGAAATATGATGGCACATTTTAAAGTTTTGTTTATGAATGTATTTTGTGAATTGTTCATTGTATTGTTTGCATACATCGTCTGAAAGTTATGTGTTTCTTCTTTTCATACTTTGGAATTTCACTAAAAAATATAAGAAAATAATCTCAAATGGAATCGTTTAATAAATAACCCAATCAAACAAAAAAGACAGTGGTTTGATTGATGCTATAAAGAGATAAAGCAGAAGCATTGAAGGAGTCAGGTACCCCCTCTTGCATTTGATAACTTTTAGAAAGTTGGCATTTTCTTACCTTAACCATTCTGTTTCTCTGCCTGTCCCTGAATACACGTCTGGGTCTGAATGACAGTTGGGCTGTTTGTGCATTCACTCTAGACAATCACACAAAGGGAGCAGAGGTGTGCACTGCATATCCTGATGGCCCATCACCTGGCTGATAGGCCTTCCTGAGCTAGAGTGGTGAGAGGAGTCAACACTGACACCTGAATAGGGCTGTGCCTGTCCCCACACTACTTCCAAGGCTGAATTGGTTACAAGTACTGGACCTCTGAAACCATATACTCGGTACACTTCTGAATTAAGGGCATTCTGCCAGGAAGAAGAGCTGTGTCGCTGTCAGGAGGGACTGCCACTCTGCGTTTTGCTTTGCTGTGTTGGACTGCTGCTTGTTGCGTCTGTCCTGGGAGTGAAAGGACTGGACTTTGCTTTCTACATCCTGCTTACCAAGGTTCTGCAAGGGCTTGAGTTGAGCTTGCCTCATGTTGGAAGTCTCAGGGCCATCAAATACTTAATCTACCAAGCACCTGGGCTCCTCTGCAGAGAGCCATAACTGGTGCCAAATCCAGTTCCTGGGCCCTTGAAATTGAGTTTTGGTGCTGAAGAGAGGAAAACCCACTCACAACTCCAAGCGTCATTTTGGAACAAACGCATCATTGCAGAACTCGACACATCGCCGCAGCCTGCACCAAAGCGTGGTCCATGCCCGACGCAACGACCGTGGCTTCCAACGCAGGCCCAGACTTTTCGCCACAACGTCTCAGAAGAACCGCTGTTGCGTGAGTCTTGAGCATCGCATCACCAAAGTCTGTGATGCACTGCTCAGACTCAGACAGTGCCTACATCAACACCAAGAAATCGACGAAGCGTGACTTGGCTTTCAACGTATCATCGACGCATCGCCCCTGAGCACCGCCTTCATCATTGACACTGCACCGCAGTAAGGAACCGAGGTATCATGCCCGCACACTATGCATAACCTCCCCTGCGCCACTCATCGTCACTGGGCGTTAAGTGGCACAGGGACTCTGCACTGCCTTAAGGAACCGACGCATCGCTGTCTACAGCGACACATCACCTCCTCTGCATAACACACTGTCGCCGAGCACCAACATGCCAACGACCTGCATAGCAGTAAGGAACCGACGCATCACCTGCTTTTTTGACACTTCACCTCTTCTGCACCACACATCGTCTTTGATTTTTGACACATCTCAGGTACTTTGTCCTGGTCAAGCGCAACCAAGAGCCAGAACTTTATTTACTTGGAAAATTCATGTCTTGAGTTTGTATGTTGGATTTTTGCCGTTTTGGTCTTGTTCTAATCAGATTAATATTGGCTCTTTTTCTAAACTGGTGTGGTGTCCTTCTGTGGTGTTTTCAATGTGTTACTCTCTGTGTGTAGATTGCCTCTGAGATAAGCCTGACTGCTCTTGCCAAGCTACCAAGGGGGTGAGTGCAGGTTATTCTGAGGGTTTAACTTACTTACCATGACTAGAGTGAAGGTCCCTACTTGGACAGGTGCAAACCAGTGCCAAGTAGAGACCCAATTTCTAACACACATACTGAAGTTCATTTTTAATTTGTGATTCTAGGATATCACCGTCACTCACCAACAGTACTGGCTTTGAACTATCAAGGTCCAGTTTCATACCCAATGCTCCTAGGTCTTTCCAGCCCAAAGCAGGTCTCTTGAATGAAACATACAATTTCCTTAATGCTCTTCTATTTTTTAATTTAAATTCAAGTACTCTATATCCAACAAGTACTATTGGTTCTCCAGTGAAACTTTCCAGTTTAACTTCTGGTGGTTTTAATTGTTCTCCCAATGTTTTTACAAATTTCTCCTTCCACACACCATTATTTATGATAGTGTGTGGCGAGCCAGAATCAGATATGATACACATCTTGACTCTACCAAACTTCATCTCACATACAGGTATCTTCACACTCTCACCATTGACTATTCCAACTGTGCCTCCCCGAACACTCAGTACACATTAATACTTCCTTCCAAGGTGTTACCTTCATCCTCCTCCTCCTCCTCACTGCATGCACTCTTTACCTTCCAATAACCTTTCCCCTTCCCTGCGTCTGTTCTTTTCCTACATACTCTCACAAAATGTCATACCACCCCACAACCAGAACATCTTTGTTTAATAGCCAGGCAATTTTTACTGTAAGCAAGATGATCCAGGATACCACATATGAAACATTTTGGTTTATCCCTCCTCACAAACGATTTATCTCCACTTTTGTCATTAACACTACCTCTGGTACTTCTTGAGAGACATTTTTGACCCCTGTACTTCTTTTAGATTTTTTTACTTTTCCCACCACTTTGATCTCCTTTCCATCCACCATCGCCTTAGCACACCTGTTCCTCAAAACTGCTTTTTGCACTAAGGCAATGATATCCTTCAATGGAGAGTCATTATTGACCCATAACCATATCATTATGCACACAAATAGCAGCAATAGTCAGGATCGATCTCTTATCAACTCATCATGTAGATTGCCAAATCTACACATCAAGGCTAGCTTTTTCAGTTCAGCGACAATTCTCTACTCTATCATTTTCCCCTTTGTTCTTTTAGAAAAAATAATGTCGATCAATAGCAACACAAATTGTAGGAAAAAAGTACAAAACCAAGTCCTGAAGTGCATTCTCAAAAACATTTCCTTGTCCCTCCTATCTAGGTTTTTTTTCTCCATCCTCTGGTATATTTTCAACCCTCCGGGCCCAAGCAATACAATAATATTTTCAATTTCCTTTAAAGTTAAAATTCTTCCTCCTCAAAAGTTGAAATATCATATAAGAAAAACTCCTTCCAGTCTTCCCATTTCATGGATGGAGTATCACCAGAAACAATGAAAGGTTGAGGTGGAGAGAGAGTGAAGTCTGAATTACACTCATGGTGAAACAATTTGTGACAATGTTCAAGCCAAGAAATACTTCCTTTGCAGAAAGGAAAAAAAAATGATACAGAAGTTCACTGTACCGTGTATCAATATGCTTGCTGAACCCTCCAAAATCACCACATGATCTGATTTTGACAATGTGTGTAGACGTCAGAAAGGTGGCTGAGAATATTGGACATTTTTCTCAGAAGACACTGGATACTATTTACAAAATGGCGGCACGTAGGTCATGCTGATGACCTCACACATTGAACGCCGATCAGTTGTTCCGAGTAATTGCTTAACGTTAGACAATACTCACTGGCTTCCATAGCGCTGATCTCAAGCAAACGTCCCTCCAATAGCATTATTATTCAATGATTGCTATGCTCTGGTCAGGAGTCATGATCTCCCTCAAATGCATTTGTTCTGGATAGGTCGCTCGCGTCAACAGCAGATCACACAACGGTTAATCCCGAGTTTTCAGACAGTCGCTCATGCCAGCAACGGAACACACAACGCTAAAACCAAAATCCAAAGTTTCAATAGCATCAAGTGCCTCCATATATATGTGCAAGGTTGTCCAGAGATTAACGATTCCAATCCACACTCTTAATCCAGTAGATAACGCAGCAACAGCTTTAATCTAGTGGCCACGATTATTCAGAATGGCAAAAGGTTACAGCAGTGGGTCCCATAACTCTCACCTGGGTCAGTGCTTATCGTAGTTTGTAATTAACATTGGAACATTGAGTGCTCCACTGAAAACAGTGGAGTGCTCCGGGCTTCTAATGGTTGGTAAAAGCCTGGAGCATCAACATTCCAATGTTTAACAAAGGCCTCACGGAGCCCAAGGGGTTTTTAACACCCTTGGGCTCCGTGAGACCTTTGTTTTACAAATTAGAACATTCTGCCCTCTAGGGGTGGAATGTTCTAATAGCCTTAGAGCCCTCTGTAGCGGGCTGTACCGGCCATTAAAGTACCACACCCTTGTTAAAGGCATGAGTCGAATAGAGCCCGCTATGGCAGGCTCTAAAGCTATATTAAGCCCTGGTGAGCAACCAGGAAAGCCAACCAGTAGCTCCCTTCACTCTCTGACTTCTCCCCATTCAAACTCTATGATACAAAATGACATCAAGGTGTAACAATAAATAGCAAGAAAACACTACACATAAATCAGCCTTTTCTCTTGTTAGTAGGACCGACTCCCAGCTGGTGCTGATCTGCTACGCAGTGTATGCATTCCCACTGGCATCCTTCGCCTGTCCATAGTATTTTCTTAATGTCTGTCCCATGCTCTGATCAGCCCCACAAACCATCATGCTGAAACACGGGCAGGCTTTCTTTACTATCTCCAAGCACCACAGACAGGGGTGAGAATACAAACCCTCCAAGGAAACACCTAACAAATAACTGAAGTTTCTTTCAATCTGGTCTGTCGGAAACAGTTGAAAAAAAACAGGAAGTTCGGCAGGTCAGTGTGCCCCTTATAAGGGAGGGGTATCTGCTTCTCTGTTTGAAGTGAGAAAGGGTACCGGAAAGGATCTATGGAGGAGATGATGTTCTTATATCAGAATGACTGTAACAAATAAGTAAAAGAGGAGGGAACAGTCAGACCAGAGCCCTAATGGAGGTGTTCTTGGGGGAGCCCACCCCCAAACTCTTAAGGAGAATGGCTCTTTAGGAGAGAAAGGAGAACTCCTAGCACCAATTTTCAGCCAAGACAAGAGAGTCCCTTTGTTTTAGATACTTGCATTTAAACCCTCACCATCCCCAAGAACACTATCTTCCTGTGAAAACGAAGATCATTTCTCCGACCCATCCTGATAAAAGCAAATTGATGTGGGGACTAAAATATCTCTCAAATAAAGAGTATAAAATCTACTATTTTCTGGAAGGTGCTGCAATTAAAAGCTTCGGTCATGAAAAGTCACAATGACTCAGGAGCAGGAAAAATGGAGCAGTGCTCCAAATTTAGCAATCTGGAACAGCCAAATGCACCGGGGGTCTACAGTGGAATGACAGAGAAATAGTATTTGGATGCAAGTGCTGTGGAAGATAGCACCTTTCCCAGAAACAGGTGCCAGAAGTGAAATTACAACCAAAAACAATGGAGACTGTACAATGGTGAATTGGTGAATGCTCACTGGTAAGGGCATGTATGCCCAGAAACCTCCAGAAGGACTGGGAAAAGAAACCAGCCCTGGCAATTCTACTCGACCGGCCCCTGGGGGGGGGAGGGCGGGGGGGAGGTGGTCGTGGCACTGAGAAGCTCTAGTTGCGAGCACCCCTGCCGCTTTCATTTTGTTACAGGGGGCTGATATTGCAGCACTGCTGCAAAAACCATCTCCCAGTAACAAAACCGGCCCCCCCACAACCACAAAAACAGGCCCCACCCCTCCGGCCCATGGGGAAACGCCCGGTGCCTGCTACTAGCCAGTCCAGCCCTGGATGTGACCAGCTTCCCATAAGTCAAAGAACAGAATAAGGATGTGGTTGGCTGCCCAGTAGAATGTATAAAGCATGTCTACCAGAAGTGGATGCCCACAAGATGTGCCTGACTGACTGAAGAACTAAACATGGCTGCCATAGGTGTACGACCACAAAATATGCTTAATTGTCTGAGAGGTAATAAATCATAGCTATACAAGTATACAGCCACCTGGTACACTGGTTTGATTAAGTGTTAATATAGTAGAGTGGGCTAGACTGAAGTGGGGTACAGTGGAATACTATACTGTGGAGTGGGGTAGAGTGGAATAGTGTACAGGGGAGTAGCATACAACTGAATAGTGTACACAGGAGTGTTGTAGTGTGCAGTGGCATACAGTGGAATAGCATAGAGTGAAGTGGCGTAGAGTGGAACAGCGTAGAGTAGGGTGTCATACAAAGGAGTTGTGTACAGCGGAGTGGGGTACTGTAGAATGGCTGCGCTTACGAAATTAAAAGACCGCCATATCATTTTTACTACACTTTGTCAGTGTTCTTGCCGGTGTTATTTTTTTCCATTTAAAAATTTTATTTTTAAGGGATGGGGGCTGCGTGGCCCCCCTCCCAGACCAATTTCGGCCCTGGGGACCCCATCCCCCGGGGTCCGGCCTTTTCATTTATTTAAATAAAAAAAAAAAAAAATAATGGGAGGGAGGCCATGCAGCCCCCTCATGGGCCGATTTTGGCCCCAGGACACCATCCCCCGGGGCCTGCCCCTTTTTTTTCTTTTTGTTTTCTTATAAAAAAGGGGGAGGGCTGTGCAGCCCCCCTCCAGGGCAAATTTTGGCCCAGGCAACCCCATGCCCCGGAGCCTGCCCTTTTTTTAAAAAAAAAAAAAGAAAGGGAGGGCCGCACGGCCCCTCTCTCGATCCGATTTTGGCCCCGGGGACTCTATTCCCCAGGGTCCGGCCTCCATACTGGGTGCCCTGGTCCCATCCAGTCATTTTCGTTGGGAACCGCGGGGAAAGACTGAAGGCCCCCGTGGTCCCTGCCGGCTCCCCGCGTCCTGCTGGAGCTGACATTGCTTTTGGGCAGCGGGAGCTGCTAAACATGCAGAGCAGAGTTTGCTATGGCTTGGCGGGAGCGGTAATGCTCCCGCCAAGCCATAGCAAGCTGCAGTGTCCCAGGGGTGGGCACCCCGGGACATTGCAGGAGCCTGCCCTGGGGGGTGACAGTCCCCAGGGCCAATATTGGCCTCCTTTGTTTTGTATTGCCCCGGAGATGGTGGGGTCTGGGGTCCGCGACGAGCCCCCTCTTTTTTTATTCAACTTTGCCCCGCGGAGGTGGTGGCACCTGGGGCTGTAGAGGGGCCGCATGGGCCCCCCCAATTTTTAATTATTCAACAGTGCCCTGGGGAGGTGGCCGTCCTTAGGAGGTGGCGGTCCGGGGAGGGGGGCGCAAGCCTCTCCCAGCATTAATTTTAGACAAATGCCCCGGAGGAGGTGGCGGGTCCTGGGGCTGAGGGGGGTCCATGTGCTCCCCCAATTTTTTTAACGGGGAAGTGGCGGTCCCCGTTGCAGTGGGGAAGCCACCTGGCTCCTCCGCATATGTTAATTACTGCTAAGGGGAGGTGGCGGCCCCCGGGGCTTCTTTAAACACAAGCCCCCCTCCTTTTATTAAAGCTAAACTTGCCCCCGGGATTTGGCCCACCTGGGGGCTAATTATAAACAAAGCACAGGAGCCTGCGCTATGTTTTTTAAAAACAAATTTCGGCAGGACTTCTGGATCCAGCTCGACTCCTGCTAGAAATGGTTTTTTTTTTTTAATGCTTTTTTTGGCCTTGGGGGTCTCCCCCCTCAAAGGCCCAGAGGGTCAGGGTGTTTCTACCCTGCCCCCTTTTCTTTTTAAACATTTTGTTTTCCAGTCACAAAATGGTTTGATGTGTTGTCAGGCAATCAGATCTCAACACGAAATCGGAAGGGGTCGCGGATCTTCCAAGTCCCTACAATTGGAAATTTCGTTAAATAACTGAGCAACTACTGAACGCATTTACACAATTTAACAAAAAGGAAGCTTTCTGGACCAACAGCTACCTTTCTGTCAAATTTGGTGTAATTCTGTACAACAGTTCGGGCTGTAGCCTTGATTAAAATTTCCTATGGCCCCCACTTGACGAATCACCACAAAATTTTCAAGACAGCAGCTGAAGTGAGTGTCGAACTACTTTTGAAGATTTCGCGAAGATTCGTCCAACGACGCCAAAGTTACTGGCAAAACTAAAAACGCTCTCCCTATGGAAACAACATCCTAACTATAACTACCTACTAGCGACTGCCAGTAGGTAATAATATATATATATATATATATATATATATATATATATATATATATATATATTTATTATCTACTGGCAGTCGCCAGTAGATAGTTATAGTTAGGACCTATTATCCATAGGAAATCCGTAACATTCTATTCCCAATAACTTTGGCGTCGTTTGACGAATCATCGCGAAATTTTCAAAACTAGTGGGGCGCTCCGGTCCGCTCCAGTCTTGAAAGTTTCGGGTGATTCATCAAGCGAGGGCCGAGAAAAAGGGGGTCCCAAAACGTGTTTTCTCCATGTTAATTCCCATAGGAAATTTTAGCCACGCCTACAGCCCGAACTGCTGAACGGAATTACACCAAATTTGGCAAAAAGGTAGCGCTTGGTTCAGAAAGCGACCTTTTTTAAATGGTGTAAATCCGTTCAGTAATTGCGGAGAAATTCAAAAAATAAGAGTGAAAAAATCAATTTCCCATAGGAAACTTTATGCAAGGCTACAGCAAAAACTGCTGAACGGAATTACACCAAATTTGGCAAAAGGTAGTGCTTGGTTCAGAAAGCACCCTTTTTAAAAATGGTGTAAATCCGTTCAGTAGTTGCTGAGAAAATCCAAAATAAAGGTTTCGATATCTATGGCCGCGGTGGATCCGCGCACCCTCCCGACCACGAGCTGCATGCTAATTGGCTGTCAACACTCCAAACCAGGAAGTGTTGGCAGCCATCTTGTTCCTCGAAAGCAGTAAAACAAGGGCGCAAAACGCAAAAAGGGGGCAGGGTAGAAACACCCTGACCCCCTAGGTCTGCTCAGGGGGTCCCACAAGGACCCCCTGGGCAGAAAAAAGCATTTTTTTTTAAATCGGCGGGATGCGCTTAGGGTGCGCGGATCCCGCTGATTAAAAAAACAAAACACAAGAAACAAGTGCGCAAAACGCACAAAGGGGGCAGGGTAGAAACACCCTGACCCCCTAGGTCTGCTCAGGGGGTCCCACAGGACCCCCTGGGCAGAAAAAAGCAAAAAAAAAAAAAAAAAAGACCGGCATCGTGCCGGAGGGCCCGCCCCCGCCCTGCAGCAGTCTGCAAACGCGCCCACCAGGAACCTCCGGTATGCGCCAGGGGGCTGCGTTGCAGAGAGGTGTACAGAGGCCACGCCCCTTTTTACACCTCTCTGCAACGCTTTTGGAGGTACATGGTGGGCTAATTGGACTCCAGGGACCCTCAGTATTCAAGGGGACTTAATCCCCCAACTTAAAACGCGCCACGGGCGCGTTTGCACAGTGGTGAAGGGAGGGGGCCTGGCTTCCAGGTGACATGTGTGCAAACAGGCCCGTGGCGCGTTTTAAGATGGGGAATTAAATCCTCTTCAATCCTGAGGGTCCCTGGGGCCAACTAGCCCACCAGGTACCTCCAGTAAGCGCCACGGAGCTGCGTTGCAGAGTGTTGTAAAAAGGGGCGTGGCCTCTGAACACCTCTCTGCAACTCAGCTCTCTGGCGCATACTGGAGGTATCTGGTGGGCCAGTTGGCCCCTAGGGACCCTCGGGATTGAGGAGGAATTAATTCTCCAACTTAAAACGTGCCACAGGGCGTGTTTGCAGACATGTCACTTCAGGCCCCACCCACTTCCTTCACCATTGTGCAAATATTCCTCTAAAATCAGCCGAACTACGAATTCCGATTTACTCACCTGTTATCAGGAGAGACCTCAGTGCTGCATCTTTGAGCCCAGTACTGATCCTGAAAAGTAATTTTAACCGTACTTACCAGTAACTTGAATTTCCTTCCATAGGATATCATTGCCTGCTTTTTGCTGAAAAAGTTTCTAAGTGTCGATTTTTGAAACATACAAATATTCCTCTAAAATCAGCCGAACTACGAATTCCGATTTACTCACCGGTTATCAGGAGAGACCTCAGTGCTGCATCTTTGAGCCCAGTACTGATCCTGAAAAGTAATTTTAACCGTACTTACCAGTAACTTGAATTTCCTTCCATAGGATAACATTGACTGGTTTCACTTGGAAATTATTCTGTGTGTGGAGTTTTGGAACTTTATAATATTCCTCTAAAATCAGCCGAACTACGAATTCCGATTTACTCATCTGTCATCAGGAGAGAACACAGTGCTGCATCTTTTAGCCCAGCACTGACCCTGAAAAGTAATTCTAACCGTACTTACCAGTAACTTGTATTTCCTTCCATAGGAATCCATTGTCTGGTTTTCAGCAGAAAAGTTTCAAAGTGTCAATTTTCACAAACTACAAATATTCCTTAAAAATCGCCTGTATGACTTAAACGCATTCTTTCAACTGTTTACAGGAGATGCACCAGTGCTGGATCCAGGATCCACCACTGAGTAAGAAAAAGTAACAATAACACTACTTACCTGCTAAGTGAATTTCCTCCCATAGGATAACATTGGTGATTCTATGTGAAAAAGTTTCTGTCTCAACTTTTAAAATACAATAATATTCCTTAAAAATCACTACTGTAACCAAAACGCTTTTACTCAACTGTTTACAGGAGATGTCCCAGGACTGAATCTAGGATCCAGTCCTGTGGTTAGAAAAGTAATCCATAAAGTAACTAATTGCATTTAACTAGAAATTCACATTGAGCTCAATGTTGCATTGTGTTTGAAATTGTGTTGCCCATTGCAACAGCTGTAACTACTGTACTTAAAAGTCTATTGCCTATTTGCAAAGTATTTAAACTAAAGTAATTCATTCTGAGAAAGTATATTTTGTAATGTAATGTATAATGTAATTACAATGTAATTTAAAAAATTAAATATGTAAAAATAAATAGTTTAAAAAAATGTAGTAAATCAGTATCAAAAAAATAAATATAACAATTAATACATTTAAAAATTGTCATTTACAAAACCTTTGAAATTCACTGAAAAAAAACCATAGGTTTCAGACATGTTATAGTTAGGAATTAGCATTTAAAAAACCTTTGAAATTCACTGAAAAAACTATAGGTTTCAGGCACGTTATAGTTAGAAATTAGCATTTAAAAAACCTTACAAATTCACTGAAAAAACCATAGGTTTTAGGGACAGTTATAGTTAGTTGGACATTGCACTCGTACAAAACCCGTGAAATTCCCCCGTTATAGTTAGTTCAGCTAACTATAACTCGCGCCCATAATGCACTGCTGATGACGTCACATATTACATCACTCATGACATGGTCAGTGACATCACTGATGACATCACTGATGACATCTCAAATGACATCACTGATGACATCACTGATGACATCATCCACGTGATAATCTGATGCACCTCCTCACACCCTAATATAACCTTTGATACACTCACTCTAAATTACAGACTGCCATTCGCAAAACCATAGACACTCCAACACCAATAACTACATACCCACTCACTGATTCTTAGGTCTACACACACATCCACTCACTCACCCGTACAGTCACTCATACTTACGGTCACTCAGTACAGGACTATCATATGCACTCATACTCCTATATAGACACTCAAACACCGCCACTCATCCATAGAGGTACTCACACACCTAGTCAGTCATACAAATAATTAAACACACTGCCATTTACTCACCTATACAGTTATACACACACCAGCTCACTTACTCATACAAATACTAGCACATTCTTACGCTCTTATACAATCACTGATACAAGCACACCAGTCACTCTCACAATCACACACTCTCGCTTATAGCTATTTATATACTCCAACACACATATATACTGCCTTTCACATATGTAGTTACTCACACATGTACCACTGGGACATACATTCACTCACTAACACACTCTTACACACACTTACCCACCCATACAGTCTATCACAGATGCACTCTTGAAACCATCCACCCAGTGAATCACCCACTCACACATCTATGCACAGAGTCGCACACACCCCACCCACACAAACACTCAGGCACCCATACAGATACTCAGACAACCAATCAATAATTCATATAGACACTCATGTAGCTATTCACAAACCCATGCAGCCACTTACACAGCAATAGACAGACGGATACAGACATTCACCCAGTTTAGTCACTAACCCATGCATTCAGTAAGATACGTTTAATCACTCATTTATAGAGTTAGTCACGCACTTACTAAATCATCCATACAGACACTTATACACCCACTCATTCTTCAATACGCCTTTCCCTATATATATTAAAAATATTTAAACTTTACAGAAACACACAGTCACTGGATGATGTCATCAGTGATGTCATCAGTGATGTCACTGACCATGTCATGAGTGATGTAATATGTGACGTCATCAGCAGTGCATTGCGGGGGCGCGAGTTATAGTTAGCTGAACTAACTATAACGGGGGAATTTCACGGGTTTTGTACGAGTGCAATGTCCAACTAACTATAACTGTCCCTAAAACCTATGGTTTTTTCAGTGAATATATATATATATATATATATATATATATATATGTCTAGCGACCGCCAGGAGGTAAAAAAAAAATATATATATATATACACATATACGTATACACACACAGACTCTAGTCTAAAACACACAGTTAAAGTGAAGTTATGATGATCCCAAAAGAAATCCTAAGCCACTGAAATTCGACATTGATGGTTAGGTAACCATAACTTGCACCTCCATCATACACTGTTTACGGCCTTGTAAGACATCACTCATGACATGTTAAATAACATCATTGATGGCATCACTGATTACATCCCAAATTATATCATTGATGGCATCACTTGAATCATCACTAGCGGCATCATCAACGATACTGTTTTAGACATTAGATTTCTGTAATGATGGGGAATTTGTTATTGATATTATCCCTAATACGATTAAAATCCATTTTTGTAATCAGCTGTTTTGGATCTTGGTCACAGTATGTTTTGTAAAAGAATTGTCAATTTCTGAGAATTGTTTTTTAAATGTCAGTTGCAATATTTTATACATGTTGTAAGCATAACTTCGTAACCACTTAACTGGGGTTTTTGTAATGATTACATTGAAAATGGATTTTCTGGGTTGCTAATAACTTTGGTGAATGTGCATTTAATTTTGCAAACACCTCGAGAAACAGCCTAGGACTAGGCATGTTAAATATTTATCACATCTGTGCAGGGAAAAGAGTTAAATGACTGCATTTCCCATTTGAACTCCCTTAGAAATGTTTGCTCTTCATTACAGCAAAAACCTCTGACCGGAATTACATGATACGTGGCACAAAAGAAGAACAGTACTCAAAGTAGTGTTTTTGTTTTGTTTGGTGTAAGTCCGCCAGTAGTTTTAGTGATATGAATGCCATATTTTCTATTATATTTGCATCCCCCTTATTTAAGAGGCAAAAGCAGCACACATTCCAAGAAGTTTCTATGTCCCAGTTCATCTAGGGCTTTTCTGAGGTATTCTGTTTCAGTGACACTTCCATTGATCATAGCCTACAGATACGAAGATGCTTTTGTCTCCAGCGGTGGCTCCTCCACTAAGGCGGAGGAGCGTCACCCCACAGATAAAATAAAATGGTAATAACAATGCTATGCTATTGACTCTGTGAGGGTGCGGGCAGGGCTGTGCTGACCACAGAGCAGGGAGAGGAGTGGTTGGCAATCTCTTAAGTCTGCATGACAGTTTGGCCGGCCGACTTGGGCTGGATAAACCGTCATGCGCACTTTGCATGTTCTCCACAGGCTGTATTGCACAGCCTTGGCAGAGAACATGCACAGCCTCCCAGTCCTTCTCTGAGCGCCGAACTACAGCGCTCAGACCAATCACAACGCTGCTGTAACGCTGCATCATGATTGACTAGGGGAGCCTGGGTGCTTCCTGCTTCGTCGACCGAAGAGGATGGAGGAGAGGCAGCCGCCGGGAAGGTAAGTGAAATGTACTTTCTTTTTTTCCCTTTTATTTTTTCCTTTTTTTATTAAACCCCCTCCCCACCTCTACTGCCCGGTAGCAGCCGCTACTGTTTGTCTCCCTTTCTACACCTCAAAAATGCTGTTTTGTACTCTATGACCCAAGTAAACATCCAAAGCTTTTGCCGCAATGTTTCGAGTAAGCACTGACCACTAGAAAAGTGAATTTACCGACCTTGCATCATTCTCTGGCTCTGTGTGACCCACTTAACAATCTTGAGTGGCGAGTCTGAAGCGGGAGGAGTCTTGGACTGGGGAACATCACTCTTCTCAACTACGCATTAATTGAGGGCGGTAGAGTGTAACCCTATCACCTGGGCAAAGGAAGGCTCCCTCCGGCACCGATAAGGAATTTGAATGCCAAGACAAATCTGAGCATAAATTGAAGATACTGGAATGATGGTGCAAATGTGAACAATGGTTTAGGGTTAATTAGTGATGGTGCACATTTGAATATGCACCAATAATACTAAGTAACAGGGCAAGTCCGGTCATTCAGTAAGGATCTAAGTGTTCGAATAAATCTGAATATGAATTCAGTGCACTGAGTGATGGTGTAAAACACACTGGGCTGTCACGGGAAGATTGAAACACGAGAGAAACCCATTCATCCATTTACTCTCATTCATGTATCGGACACCTTCACTTGTTCATTCATAGATCCATTTACCCACCTATTAATCCATATATACAATCACCAATTCATCTAGCTTCTATCCATCTGCTCCTTCACCCACTCAAAAATGTACCCACTCTTCCATTCATGCACTCAGTTACTCACCCATTTTCTGCTCTTACCTTCTCCAATACACAAGTCCTTATTTCAATGTTAGCCTCCATTGGCTCCCTCAATGTTCTTTCTCCCTTATCCACTCGTACATTTATTCATTAAGTTAGACATCATAGTCCTATTCAATAACCTATCTCTGCGCTAGCTGCCCCAGTTATGCACTGATACAATTTAACCCGTCATTTGTCCTACCCCTTCACTACACCTTTTGCCACACTGCATCCACACACTGGCTTTATCCCCACATTCCATTCACCCTTGCCTCTTCATCCTTTCATGCACCCACCCTTTAATCCAGCTCTCCATTCATGCACTAAAGTCTTACAAACAACCATCATTTACTCTTCCATCTATAAACTCCATCACTCAGTCATTATCATCCTTGCACTCAATCACCTTTCCATTTATCCAACTATTAAATCATTCTCAAATGAACCAATCCACCGCTACACAGAGCCACGTGTGTAATCAGCAGAGAAGCAGTTCAATTATAAGAGAGACCCGTTGGCTTTGCTACTGCTTGTCACCAAGAGGCAAGAAATTCTCAGAGTAGCATTTGGCTAGTAGCACGAAAGACGTAGGCAGGCATCACTGTTTTAGTATTCTTAGGTGAATCGTATTCTGCAGCTGGATTGCTAAATAAAACCTGCAGACAGTCAGTTGTAAATATTTAACTAAAGTGACTCATGCATGCCGGCTGTGTGTTCCTATTTTATGCAGTCACTTCGCACTTTACAGTACTTTAACATGCATACTGGCGGATTACACCAGGTTTGCTGGACGTGTGTGCGTGTTAACATTCAATCGGAGTGCTGCAGGGCCACCACCTATGGCATGCATTCATCCAAGCACACTCAATGGAGGGTTTTCACTCTGTTACACGAAAGGGAATGGATCAGTAAAAACTACCAGGGAAGCAAATTGCTGCCTGTTAGAGTTGAGAAATTACCAGGATTTTTCATCACAAACTCACTAATTCACAGCTTTGGCAGAGAAGGAAGGCTCCATCTAAATACTTGGACAAGATGCATACTTCCACAACGTCGGACCAGCATACCTGAACCACCGCCTCTCATTCTGCGCACCCAACAGACTCCTCTGCTCTGCCCAACTGTCACTGGCTACCGTCCCATGGATCCGCATGACCGGAACCGGAGGAAGATCCTTCTCCTACCTCACCGCCAAGACTAGAACACCATGCCCCCCGCCTCAGGCCATCCCCATCGCTGTCCCAATTCAGGAAGGTGTATAAACAAAGATTTCTCTTGGATTACAACTCACAGAGGGTCAATCTACCACATTCAACCATATACAGAACATACAAGTGTATTAAATCCACTATTGTTTAAGAACCCATAAACCAATTATAAACACAAAAAGAATCTCACATAAGTATTACAACAATTCATTTATTAAAAACACAATCAATAATATAAAACACAATAATATAACCAACTATATCTAGACAAGTTAAAAATGATATTTTTAGACAAATTTATAATATAACAAATCAGTTTCAATATACATGAGAGACAACAACAAGTGACGTTAAAAATCATCATAAATGTGTTAAATCGATTGGATCTGTTGCGTTGGAGTCTATCAATCTTTTTATAATTAGGCTCACACGTTCCTCGAATTTAACAATAGAAAAAGAGCGTCAACGTGTTTCGGTGTGCTATGTATTTTTACGCCACCTTTTTCAGGACTTAAAATTACTGTCTCTCCTTGAGTTAGCACAGTGTCATATGTGCCTGTATTAAAACAAAATGTATGTATCAACAATCTAAGTATATAACCACATATATATATACATACATGTTGATACTTAGATTGTTGATACATACATTTTGTTTTAATACAGGCACATATGACAGTATATATGTAGGTAAGTATAGGGCTACTTTATTAAACTCCACATATATGTACCCTGACAAAATATATATTTCTTCAAGGTACGTAGATGAGAAGTTAAGAATAGTAAATTTATACTTACCTATATTACCTTCTTGATATTCTAGTACTGGATATTTTACCCCCAATATGTTGGCAGCTTAATTCTTCTGAAGTCAGTATTTTGACCTACAATGTTTTGAGGTGAAGGGTGGGACAGATTCTGGAGCAAATAGGGTTTTGCACTATCCTGCACATTTTCCTTTGCACAAATTTCACCAGGTAAAACCATGGAAAATTTGCGGAGGGAAAATAATGCAAGATCGATTTCTGCACCTTGATACAGGGAAAAAAGGTGCAGCATTACTGTCATAGCCCATTCAAGCATACAAATCTTGTGATGGTGAAGAAATGCCACACCAGGCAAAAGAACGCAAAGCATGTCATCACTATTTGTCTTGGCAACGTTCCCGCTCACTGTTACTCCACTACTAGGATTGACAGCTTTCGAAACTATCTACTGACTAGAGATGTTTAAGAAAAACGAGAATTTATTGAAGGCTCGGGCTGTATCTCTTCCTCCTTTTCGCTCCCCTGAGACGAGGGTTCCCTGCAGAGGTCCACAGGGTTCTGTCCTCTCTCTTAACTTATTTAACTTTTGTATCTAGTGCTTACCACAGCTCATTAGGTCCTCAAAGTTGTCATATTCTACCTAGCTGCTATTAAAATTTACAGATGTTCTGCTAACTTAATTGGCACATTCCTGACCTTTTCCTTTCACGCAGTACAGCAAGGTGGTTTGCCGCGTTGAGCTGCCTGAAAGTATGATAAATATAACTCTGAGTCATTGTGAGTGGCACACTCAAAATGAAAATAAAAAGACCAATTTGACCTCGAGGATGACGCAGGAGTCTGAGTAAAGGAAAGACACAGCTCATCAAGAATAGGATGTAAATGCTGGCTATTATTTGTCAAGTGTTATTTATTTTTAAAGGAAATCATATGTTTTTTGTAGCACTTTTTTCAAAGCAAAAAAATATTTTATTTAAAAGTATCACGTGACCCAAAATATAGAGCATTTACTTATCCAGGGATTATTTAGAGTTTGTTTGAAGCAAGATGTCCATCACAAATCGGAGAATGTCTCAACCACACTTTTTAAAGTGTATTGGTGGCTATACTTACTAAAAAGGGTGGACAGGACATCCACTAATAGTTGGTGGATGTCCGCATCCGCCACACTCTAAATAACCCCATTAAATTTTAGAGTATACTTTGTGTAAGCATTTGCTTGTAATTGAAATGTGTTGCTTTTAGAGGTGGAAGCATTGTTTTCAAGATTGCTTTCTTATTCGCCGAATAGCCCAAGACAAATGCTGAAAACAATGCACCTCACATATGGCAATTGAAGCACTTCCTAGGTTCATGAATGATGCACCTAACAGCTTTAATAGCGTGAGGTGAGAAATGTTTTCTCCTCTGAAGCCCACTGGTGTATTTGTCTTTGAAAACTATTGAGAAGGCTCTAGCAGACAGCCTCGTTGACTGGCAGACCAAGTTAACAACCACATTTTCGGGGGGTGCACTTTTCGTGGTTACTTTTAATCAAAAGTGTGGAGTAGTGAGTTCTAAACAGTGGCAGGCAACAACATTAAAATATGGTGGGATGCGATGCCCAAATATGTTGTACTTGCTGGCACGCAGGATCTAGTTGCGGTCTCTCTTCGTCCTCGTGCTCTCCTCAGCGGTGACTCGGGCTGAAAGGGAAGGACTTCCTCTCTTGTGCAATACAAAACCAACCAATCCTTGATTGGGCAGGCTAACTCAGTGCTCATTTTGAGGCTGGGGGCCTGTGGCTGCAATCCCTCAGCTATGTTTCAGCCCTGGGATTGCTAGCTCTGAAGTGCGTATGTCAGATTGGCCAGCTCTAGACAGCCAGCCAATCTGACATGCGCACTGGCAGGGGCTGAAGTAATAGTGCAATTGCACTAATCAGCCCCGCCCCCTGCCCTCGCGCTGTGATAGCGCGAGCCTGCGACACATTATAATAAAATGCAATTTATTACCATTTTATAAATGTGTGTGCCTGCTGCTCTCGCAGCAGGTGGGGCGTTGCTCCTCCTCTATAACAGAGGCACTGCCATTCTGCACTCAATAAGGTTGGAGCCACAACCATCTGACCTACCAGTCTTAATATTCTTTCAATTGATCTCTTGGGTGGCAATACCATATATCATGTTAATTTGAGTCCAGTACAATCCTTGCCTACTATTTTATCGCTATACCTTGTTCTAGAATTGGTGTTTAGTCCCTTGAGCCTTTATGCAATTATCGTATCAATTCTTATCACTCCTACGCTCTAGGCTACATATGTTTACATGCTGGAGTCTCAGTTCCCAGCAGCTATTATACGAACAATAATTCATATTTTATATGACATACATATATTTATACTACTGGAGAAAAGTGCCAAAGAACTATTCCTATAACTCAGTCAACAATTTTGTTATTGGTAGTATAGCATGTTTTTAAGGCTAACACATGCAGCTTTGCCTCTCAGCCTTAATTTCCCAAAGTTTAGCCTTGTTGGGTTTACCTCTATCAAAACATGAGGTATTCACACGTGTTTGGTAGCTATCAAGACTGCAGTTCTCCACCTCTAATGCTCAAAGCCTTTCTGCTGGTATTATTTCTGGGCAGAATCATATTGAAAGTCATTCTGAAATGTTGAACGCCTACTTCTTTAAATAATGCTCTATCAGAACTGAAATCCTCTGTAGCAGTCGAACACTAATTCAAATATGAGATTATTATGACCACTTGATGAACCTGTGATGCTGTTGCTCTGGTAACCAACATTTCTCAGTATGCATCTCAAAGGAGGCCAGTGATATCCCTGCAGGTGGGTGCATTAAGTGTCCTATGGAACCTCCATATCTCAGTTTCAAGGTGTACGGTACCGTTGGCAGGTGCACAGTGTGTGCCACCTCTGTGGAGCAGATTTAGTGTGCCTCCTGATCATTCTATGCCTTTGCGCCTGTGCCATATTACAGATACAGATGCAGAGTGCTCTCATTTGTATCAGCTATGCCTCTTGGAATGTAGATGCCCCCTTGTGATAAAGCCTGTGCAAAATGTCAATGCATAGCCTACTATTGAAGGGGCTGCACAAGCATCTGTGGCGCCTTCATTAGTTCCAAACTGCGCCAGAGGTGCAAGGAGCAGGTACAAATGCCAGTTGCATCCCCAGAATGCTGTGTTGTTGAGAGCAAAGTGCTTTAAAATGGAACCTTAGCAGTGACTTCTTACTGACTTCCTGTCAAGCAAAGAACGACAGGCAGCAGCGACACACAGTGCACAGTGGACAGTGGACACACTAGCCTCACTGCCCATTCTGAAGAAGAACTTAGGTACAGAATACTCTGTCAATCCTTAGAAAATTGAAATTCAATAATCTAGGTGTGAGAGGCCTCATGGGCTGAGCGAGAGCTGGACTCTGCCTTGCTACCGAAGTGATCTTCAAGGGCTTGTTGGATTGCCTCCTGTTGCTTGAGACTCAGGGCTATCAAAGTATCTACACCTGCTGGGAAGTGGAGCCAGATACTTTCACCAGAGAAATTGACATATCTTCAGTCTGCGTGTAGCAGAACCAGCGCATGGATGCTGTTGTGGGAGTAGAACCGGCACACCGCTCTTGGAACCAACACATCGCCTTGAGAACACGACACATCAGAACTGCCCATCGCCGCCGCTAAAGTGTGTAGAGATCAACGCATCCCCTCGACTGCGTGGAGAAACCTGCCACATGGCACTTTAGAACCAACGCATCTAGGCTTGGCGCTTCATCTTGGAAACTGACGCATCCTACCACTGTGTTGAGAAAAATCGATGCATCACCTCGACTGTTGACTCAACATAGAGGCATCACTTGTCTGCACCCCGCATCTCGCTGTTGCGTCCAGGAGCAAGGTACTCTGTTCACTGGGCCTGCATGGCTCTTGTCCCCGGGCTGCTCACCATCACAGTCACCTGAACTGTTGACTTTTCCCCGGTCCAGCGTGACCAGATACCCCCATTGGCGCTTATTGCTCCACTCAACTTCTACTTATTGTATTTTTGTTGTTTTGGTCTTGATTTATTTATAACATTGTCTATTTTTCTAAACCAGTGTGGAGTCTTTTTGTGGTGTTTTCATTGTGTGTGTGTGTTACACAAAAAATTACACCATGCCTCTTTAGATAAGCCCGACTGCTCTGTGCCAAGCTACCAGAGGGTGAGCACAGGTTATCTTTTAGTGTGCATCTGACCTACCTTGACTAGCGTGGTGGTCCCTACTTGGAAAGGGTGCATAACCTTTGCCAACTAGAGAGCCCATTCCTAACAGCCATTGTGGTCCTTCTCCAGTGTGGCTAGTGGGATGTACCAGCACACTCATTCTATGTCACTGGCTGTATGCCTTATCTGTAGTCTATCTAAAATGTAGTAGTTTTAGAGAATCAATGAATCCAGTCTTGATGAGTAGGGCTTTATTTGTTAAATCATTTCGAAATAATATGACAGTTACTTTGCTTTGCCATTGTATTAAATGGCAGCAGCTCTTTTTAGGTGTCGCCTGAGCCAGCGCATGCGCTGCTCTGGCGAGACTTTTAGTGAGTGGGCATTCAAAAATCCGACCACATGCTTTCTGTGTGGCCTCGAGCGTGCGGTTACGCACACAGTTACGAGCAGAGGCGCCATCTGGCTTACCTCTCTCGTCATGCGCTCAGCGCATCGCTCGCGGGCACACAGAAAGCGTGTGGATGCTGCAGCTGCTTTCACTTTTGCCGCCGTGCGCCCAGTCGCTCCGCCCTCTCCGTCTCCTTTTTGAAGACCGCTTGTTCTATATTCTCTCTGGTTTGGATGAAGGAATTGCAGCTATGCTTCTACATTTCTCTTGCCAACTGCGTTTTGCGTTGCTGGCAGTACGTGGTCTTATGTTTATTTAATGACAGTGTGTGGCCTCTTGGCTTACAATGTGGTTATCGAGTAGATTCCATCGAGGGAAGTTTGGATGTAGTTAAATTCAACAAATTCCTTTTCATCAGTAACACACCACTGACTTTGTCTAATAGAGCTTTGCGCAAGATTCCAATGTCGTATACATTTTTTAAACACTTCATTAATCTATCTTTGGGCTGATCTGCTTAACCAATATCAATTAAACAAAGTTTTAGAAAGTGCCGGAACTTTTGCAAGCGCCACATGACAGTAAGCTTCTTTCATGGTCGGTGCCAAATGTTTTGGCTTACTCGGATTTAGTCTTACTCTCTACGTTTTACTCCATCTAGACAGATGCTCCCACTCCTGTATTCTTCTACTCTTACTATTTACTCCGAATCATACTCCCAGACATACTTTTAATCCTATGTACACCTACTCTTACTTACTCCCACAATTATTCCTACTTATGCCTACTAGTACTCATACTTAAACATATACTTTCTTTTAATTACTCCCACTCTTACTCTACACATATTCCTAATCGTACTCCTACTTCTACACCTCTGTACATTGGATCTTACTCCTCCTTTTACACTTATTTCTCGACTTATTCCTACTGTTGCTTCCAGGTACTCCCACTCTCACTCTTATACTTACTTTTACTGACTCTTCATCTTACTCCTACTTACTGCTACTCTTACATATGTATACTTACTCTTAAAAACATTTGCTCTTCTATTCTTACTTCTAAATACTCGTACATTCATCCACTCACCCACATATTTCCATCAACCCACGTAAACCACGTAAGCATATATCCATCCACTAACAAGCAAACACTCATTTATCCACGGAGACCCAAGCATTCATCTATTCACTCACTCTTTTATCCACCCAGCAATGCATCAACGCCCTTCTATCTACACATCCTTCCACCCACCATCGCATACACCCCCAGCCAGCTGTCCTTCCCTCTATAGCACTTCACAGCCATGATTTTAAGCATTTTTCCAACCAACATCCACCTGCTTGTGCATGTGATGCTACGTGTGCGGTCCGATTGTGTGTACATGTGAGTTCAAGTGCACATCTGGGCCATGTCTGTAGGCAAATGAGCACCTGCACGTGCGGTGTTTGTCAATGCATTCAACATAGAACCTGTACAAATGTATCAAGACCAGACCTATTGGCAAGGTTGGTTACTTTTTGACTTTCATTCTTACTTTGCATATATTTATATATTCTAAGACATTACTAAAGTGATGTATTTTTATATAAAATAAAACCCTTGCAGGACATTCACAGTGTACTGCCGCTGTGATAAATATATAGCACCACTGCACTACCCCTCTTCTAACCCTCTACCCCTCTTCTACCCCTCTTCTACCCTTCTACCCCTCTACCCTTATACCCCTCTTCTACCCCTCTTCTACCCCTCTTCTACCCCTCTACTACCCCTCTTCTACCCCTCTTCTACTCCTCTTCTACCCCTCTACCCCTCTACCCCTCCTCTACCCCTCTACCCCTCTACCACCCCTCTTCTACCCCTCTACCCCTCTTCTACCCTTCTACCCCTCTACCCCTCTACTACCCCTCTATCCCTCTACTACCCCTCTACCCCTCTTCTACCCCGCTACCCCTCTTCTACCCCTCTTCTACCCTTCTACCCCTCTACCACCCCTCTACCCCTCTACCACACCTCTACCCTTCTACCCCTCTATTACCCCTCTACTACCCCTCTACCCCTCTACTACCCCTCTACCCCTCTTCTACCCCCTACCCCTCTTCTAACCCTCTACCCCTCTACTACCCCTCTACCTCTCTTCTACCCCTCTACCCCTCTTCTACCCCTCTACCCCTCTACCTCTCTTCCACCCCTCTACCCCTCTTCTACCCCTCTACCCCTCTTTTACCCCTCTACCCCTCTATCTCTCTTCTACCCCTCTACCCCTCTTCTACCCCTTTACCCCTCTTCTACCCCTCTACTCCTCTTCTACCCCTCTTCCCCTCTACACCTCTACTTCCCTTCTACTACCCCTCTACTACCCCTCTACCACCCCTCTACTACCCCTCTACTACCCCTCTACCACCCCTCTACTACCCCCTCTACCCCTCTTCTACCCCTCTACCCCTCTACTACCCCTCTACCCCTCTTCTACCCCTCTACCCCTCTTCTACCCTTCTACAACCCCTCTACTACCCCTCTACCACCCCTCTACTACCCCTCTACTACCCCTCTACTACCCCTCTACCCCTCTACCCCTCTTCTACCCCTCTACCCCTCCACCCATCTTCTACCCCTCTTCTAACCCTCTTCTACCCCTCTACCCCTCTTCTACCCCTCTACCCCTCTTCTACCCCTCTTCTAACCCTCTACCCCTCTACTACCCCTCTACCCCTCTAACCCTCTTCTACCCCTCTTCTACCCCTCCACTACCCCTCTACCCCACTACTACCCCTCTACCACCCCTCAACCCCTCTTCTACCCCTCTACCCCTCTTCTACCCCTCTTCTACCACTCTACCCCTCTTCTACCCCTCTTATAACCCTCTTCTACCCCTCTTCTACCCCTCTTCTACCCCCTCTATCCCTCTACCCCTCTTCTACCCCTCTTCTACCCCTCTTCTACCCCTCTACACCTCTTCTACACCTCTACCCCTCTTCTATCCCTCTTCTACCCTGCGGTGGACTAAGTGGCAGCCGGAGCCTAATAGCACTGCTTGTCCTTTAAGAAAAAAAAGCATTGGCATAGCCAATAGGTCTCGCCTTTGGGACCTTATAAATGTTTAGTTATGCAGCACAATATCCTTGGTACAACAACATCAACTGTTGCATGGCTAAGCACTTATAAGGTCCCAAAAGCGAGACCTATTGGCTATGCCAATGCTTGTTTAATCATGGAGTCCTAGTGCCTCACTCTCAGGACACCCGGCAACACCCTGTGCTAGGGCAGGCTCGTGCTCAGGGCACCCAACATTGGCAAAGCCAATATGTCGGACTTAAATGTGCTAACAAATACAAATAACATTTGTTTGTGCTTGTTTTTGCATGCATCAGCCCATTATAGCCAGGCCTATTGTCTTTGCCAATGTATGTGCTGTAGTGCTTCCAATAACCTTAGTGTTAGACCAAGAAGCCTTAGATTAGTAACACACTTTAAGTAGCAAAACATTGGTTTGCGAGTAAGTTTCCCGATTTTCAGAAGCAGCAATCACCATTAACTGCAGCCTCATTTTTCTTAAAACATTTGCGTTCTAAAGATGCATACAGATCTAAAAATTAAAGGTGAAAATGTTCGCATTTAGTCTGCCTTTGCTGATCCTATTGAGTTTTGTATTAAAAAAGCTTTCCAATCCTATCACTTTACTAAATCCCTCATTTAGCAGCACGTGTGTGTTATGAATCTATTGGGGACTTGTCCTTGGTCACATATAGCACACACACCTTTTTCAACTAGAGGAATGCCCAAATGAAATAACATGTTAGTAAAACGGACAGCTCTTCTTACGCCAATCTAGTAAATACGGTTATATTTCATGTCATCCCAAATAACTACAGCTTCATTCGCAATAGTACAGGATGGGTGTAACACCAAGATAAGCAATTCGCTGTAATCTGCTGCATGTGCAATTAAGCCTTGCATTAATCATAAGTGAGTTTATGAGTAATGCTAAACACTGATTTAATTACGGATATGCATTCAAATGTATTCATCAATGTTTGTACAATATATATATTTAATCACTATAGCAAATTCTACTAAAAATGCCTTAAACTACATTTTCGGTTCTGAAGGGCAGCATGCTCCTATCAGTGTCGTTGCAGAAGGCATCAGAGCAGTGAATGGCAGATCCCAGCCTTTTTTTCTGTCGATCTTCTAAGTGTTCTGACGATTCAGCGAGTCTGTTCAGGACAGCACAGCAATGAGTCAGCCAAAGCTTCCTGTCTGACGTTGCACATCTCTGCCCTTAAATGTCTGACAGACGTCACCTGACTGAAGTTTGTTACTTTGGCGCTGAAGAGTTACAGTGATTGCCACTATTGACCTGAGGGAAAGGGAACATACATTCTGCTTATGGAATAGTATGACTGAGTACACCAGTCGCGTATTGTACCCATATGCATCAGGGCTGAGAACCCCACTTCATAGCGACTTCATGCACGGCATTCGTGTGATGAAGTGAGACGATGGATGATTTTTTTTTTCTATTCACTTTTTAGGTCGAGCCTGGGCAGCGCATGCGCTGCTCTGCAAGGCATGCTGTATTCAGGTAGGGACTTGAAGCTCCTCCCACTCTCCGCCCAAATTTTTCTTTGGCTTGTGTCATTGTCAACTGTAAACTGGGGCTGTTCATTGGTCAATAGGCTTAGTAGCCCCTCCTTAGTACCGCCTTGTCTCATTTTGTAACCTTCCATGGCGACACCCCCTGTTACGTGTGTTGTTACTTGGTAGGCTTTAATTTCAGCACTATTTTCTCAAATAACTTTGTCCTGCCTGCTGCTGCAGGCAGCACACCTCTCTGTGAACACATTTAAAAAATATTTATAGCACGGGTGCCGAACGCATTTGAAATGCAATAGGTCTCACATTTGCGAGAGTTTAAGCTATTGGCATTGTAAATGAAAATGCCTTTTGTTTATCTGTTGTAAAAACAATACATAGGTAAAATGCATTGTCATTTACAATACCAATAGCTCAAACTCTCGTAAATGTGAGACCTATTGCATTGCAAATGCTTGTTTTTTTATTTGTTTTTTTAATCAGGGGTAGTAAGCACTATATAAATGCAATTACATTACAATACAATATCCGTTGCACAATCTGGTGGTGATTTATCGAATGGAAGAGCGTTGCATAATCTATTATTTACATAGATCCACAGACCTTAAGAACGCCACTTGGGAGGTGGGGATCTCATCCAGAAAATCTTAACCCATCCCGATAAAACTGTTCAAATGCGGAATGGGATTCTGCCAACTGGTGAAAGCCTGGAGCCATATTTCATCTAATGCACCAGTGAAGTGTGTCTTCCCCAAGGTTATTCTGTTTTAGTACCACCATTAATCAATCTCTTCCTAGAACTTTACTTTTAAATATTAATGGACTCTGTCGCCTGTGTACTGGTAAATGGAAAAACCAAACAATGTCTAAAAACACTTAACGTCAATGACATCACACTCAGGTCACGTTTTAAGTTCAGCAGTGGATGTCGAATAACTTCCTCCTATTAAATTTACAAAAAATAAAAATAAAAAGAGAAGATCACCCCAGAGCACAAAGACACATTTGAAACTGCTCTTCTGGTAGATCTCAAATTTGATCATTTGCACCCTTCCATGTTCTAATCCCTGATCCTCGAGGCTTTATCACTGACAAAACACCATCTTCAACAGTGCAGATCAACAAGTTAGCCTATTCTGCACACTTCTTTCCACACTCTGAGGAAAATAAAGCATATCCTGACACTCAAGCATCAGAAAACTGCAGCTCGCGCAGGTCGACTCACGATTAGACTCTGGCACCGTTATTTCAGCCGGCGTCGCCCCAAGGCACTCGTCTTTCATACTATGGCTTTACTCATAATCACAAAGAGAAATGTCAACCACATTTCACTGATGTCTAAAGAAATGATACTGGTTTGCAAATCAAGCAAAACTAAAATTGAAAACTTGCTGTCTGATATATAAGGCATTGACCATGTGTACCTCACCATTCCTGGTAATACTGCTCAACATCTCAAGAAGACGTCAACTAAAAATTGCGACGTTAAATTCAACTCTGGCAGAGAACAAGCCTTCACTGATGCTGCAACCAGTTTATGAAACTCACTCCCACAACTAATCAGGACACAACCAGTCCTGCTAATCTTCAACAAACAATTCAAAACACACCTCTTCTGATTTCATCTCAATGAATGTTCACTTAGTTACTTCACTCTTGTGTATCCTTTTCTATTGTCCCTTGAATTGAGTCAGTTATTGCCACCCTTTCCATTCAAGAAACACAGCAGCACCACACTCATGCAAGCTTACACTGTTTATACTGTTCTATGCAGTAAATTCCATTGGTTCTGGGCACCATTCTTTTCTGTAGTTGGTATTGGCAGTGATGCAAATACAGCCTGGGGCTATGAACTCTTCCGTCCACTGTAACCTGGCAGAGCAGGTTTTATAGGCGGGCAGTATTAGCTGCTTTTGTAATGGGCACTATTTGCAGTGTTTAATAAGTACCAGCCACTTAGAGAAATTATTAGAACGCTTAGCGAGTAGGAGATAATCTGAACATTTCTAGGAAGCAATCACATGCCTTCTGATTTACAGAATCAGGCCACAAAATTAGACAGAAACCAAAGATAAAAAAAAAAACAGCAAATCTGCACGGCAATCCCAAATTCTGGACTTTTCAAAATTTTCCAATAACGACCACCTTAGGCTTTTGGAATTACAGGTCAAGACATGCCAATTCACACTGTGTGTCACTCGATGTAGGCTCCCTTCACACGGTTACCCGATATCATACTGTGGCAGGGAAACCGAAGGCAAACAATGCAAAGAGTAGATTTCCAGTTCATCTTAGGAGTCTTTGAACAGTTGAAGTCCATTAAAAGGTGTGAAAACACAAAGGATATCTACACCAGCTTCTGCAAGCTTTTCTTTTGGGGTAAGGGACGGGTTGGTGAGCGGAGTGAGCAGAAGCGTCTCTTAGGTATTTGTCTGCAGGAGGCTCCGTCCCCTCCATGGCCCCACCCCATTGAGACGCTGATCTTTAAATCTGACAACAAAAGTCAAATCTATTCTAAATTGATACCCTTCCTTGTCACGAACTATTGAAATCTTCTCATTTACACAAATGCATTTATCTCTCATTTTAAATAAGATATATGTCAAAGTGATGCGTTAAATGAAGTGGTGAAATTGCTGTTAAAGAATTTATAACGCTTTCATGTCACGTTATCGGATTTCAATACTAACCAGAGGGATATTTTAAAAAATTCAAAAAGAGAGCGAGGAGAGAGGTACAAAGTTTTGAGGGATCAGCTTAGAATTCTTGTTTTATGACGTGCATTGGTGACCTGAGAAATATGCATTAATCATTCGATTCGATTCATAAAACTTTATTCGGCTATTATAAACAGCCATAAAAGTACATAAGAACTAAAACATATATTAAATGCATTAAAAAATCTCAATATCAGATTCAAATACATGTATTCATTATATAAAGTAAGTAAAAACATGCTATAATTCAAGGGCCCACTAATACATGAGACTTTTCCTCACATTAATGGCTTACGAGATAAAAAGGCAACATTAGGGCAACACAGAGGGTTCTCTTAATGCAATCAAATATTTCATATCAGTCTTATGTAATCTGTATAATAAACATGGGTTTAAGATAAAAACACCTAAGATTCTGTTAAAATGTACAAAACAATACAAAGTGCAACATGCTTGGCTTACTTAGACCATCACATGGGCAAAAGGTCATATGTGAAGGACAGGACTTCATATATGGGAAAGCCACTAGGCGATGCACGATGCCACAACTCAATCTTACCAGCACAAAATGATGCTGCATATTTGTCACATGTACTAGATAACTATTTCCACACTCCTCCAAATCAAGGGACTTATAAATATTGACTGATGATTTTGTTCTATCAACTGCCATACGCTGATCCAATCTATACTGTAAAAAGGCATCTTTAATCATTCTCTTAATTAATGATAATACCCGAGTAGGGTCTGACCAGATAGATAAATTAAACATACCAAGGGAAGAATTAATGTATGATAGCCAAGGGATACTTAAAACATTGTCCAGAATTAGACAATCTGAGATAATTGATCCAGTGAAACCGGTCTCAGCTCTTGCCCATATGGAAAACCACAATAACAGAGGTCTCACCAGGAGAATATCTTCTAAAAACTGCAAGCCAACCTGCTGATGTATAATTGTATGAGAAGCAGAAGAAGGTAGACATAAAAGCATTTTTTTAAAACTATTCTCTTCTACTTGTAAAGCAGTACAGGAGGCATAACCCCGAGATGCCAGCCCCCTACGTGGCACTAGTCACTCCATTAATCATTCAAATGACATCAACGAAGTTTATGGTATGTTAAATATTATTTTCTTTTTGCATGCAGACATTGAGCACCATGGTGATGTGACACAAACACACAACATCTCTTATCCCTTTTGTGCCACATCACCAAAGGTCACAAAATGTGTCTACCCTATCAGATTTATCAGATTTTGCTCCCTCAAGACTTTTGCTTATGCTGAAGTCCGACTGGTTTAGGGCCCGAATAAATGCTGCAAGGTGCACCATGCAATTACAAGAATTCCAGCCCTGAATGGCACCTAACATGAGAGTTCCAGAATTATGAAGGCCTTTTCTGCAGTTTTTGTCCCGATTCCGGGGACAGTTTCCACACCAAAATTCCAAAGCCGAAGGATTTTTTGTTGTGGAAACAGAAGTGGGGTAATTGGATACGAGTCCTCATCTGGCCAACTCGAAACCGGGCTGGTTGGCATCTCCACCTAAAATATCACTCCGCACGACTGAAAATAGTTCCCCTAATGTCCAATTTGTAAATTGGTAGAAATTACACAACTGCCTGACTACTGATAAAGTAGCAACTACCAAAAAACTTTTGGCCTGAAAAACATAATTTCCGATTCTTAGAGTGCGCAAACGTTGGGCACCATAGTAAAGTGACAACAAGCATTGGCATAGCCAATAGGTCTCGCTTTTGGGACCTTATAAGTATTTAGTTATGCAGCATAATATCCTTGGTGCAACAACATTAACTGTTGCATGGTTAAACACTTATAAGGCCCCAAAGGCGAGACCTATTGGCTATGCTAATGCTTGCGGTGGTGTTGAGTGGTGTTGAGGTGGTGCTTAGTGATGCTGTGGTGGTGCTGAGTGGTGTTGTGGTGGTGCTTAGTGATGCTGTTGTGGTACTTAGTGGTGCTGTGGTGGTGGTGCTTAGTGATGCTGAGGTCGTGTTTAGTGGTGCTGAGTGATGCTGTGGTGGTGGTGTGGTGGTGCTGAGTGGTGCTGTGGTGGTGCTTAGTGATGCTGTTGTGGTACTTAGTGATGCTGTGGTGGTGGTGCTTATTGATGGTGAGGTGGTGTTGAGTTGTGTTGTGGTGGTGCTTGGTGATGCTGAGGTGGTGTTTAGTGGTGCTGTGGTGGTGCTGAGTGATTCTGTGGTGGTGCTGAGTTGTGTTGTGGTGCTTAGTGATGCTGAGGCTGTGTTGAGTTGTGTTGAGGTGGTGCTGAGTGATGCTGTGGTGGTGCTTTAGTGATGTTGTGGTGCTTAGTGATGCTGAGGTGGTGTTTAGTGGTGTTGAGGTTGTGCTTAGTGATGCTGTGGTGGTGCTGAGTGGTGTTGTGGTGGTGCTGAGTGATGTTGTTGTGGTACTTATTGATGGTGAGGTGGTGTTGAGTTGTGGTGGTGCTTGGTGATGCTGAGGTGGTGTTTAGTGGTGTTGAGGTGGTGCTTAGTGATTTGTGGTGGTGCTGAGTGATGCTGTGGTGGTGCTGAGTGATGCTGTTGTGGTGCAGAGTGATGCTGTGGTGGTGCTGAGTGATGCTTAGACGAGTTTTGAATTTAATCTGTACATCCCGCTGTGTAGATAATTACACTCTAGGCACAGATAGATATGCATTATGCTGCCTTCTGCACAGCGACAAGCATGTGCAAGGCTGAGCGAGAAGGGGAAGATATTTGACAGACTATGTACTTAGCGAGACTTTAAAATGAATGCATTTAAGCAGAGACAAACCTAGCCCATTGTATTGGCTTGTTGACTGTTTAACTCTTTGCTGTAAGCGTCCGTGGTGGCCTCCTCGTCTGCTGACAAAACACAGGCAAATGCAGATGCAGTGGTGACGTGATGTGTGGTGGGGGAGGGGGCATTAAAGCGCTTGTCCGAGCGAGAGGAAAGCCAGATGGTGCCTCTGAGAAGGGAGGGGGTAGTGCGCGCAGTGTCTGTAAAACAGGAACATGTGTAGACTCTGCTTCGGCTTCCTTTAATTCAAAAGATACATTGCCTTTTGCACCATTGCGCTTCTCTAATGCAAAGAAAGAAAAAGAGCAATGTAAAAACTCCTCGTCTGCTGACAAAACACAGGCAAATGCAGATGCAGTGGTGACGTGATCTGTTCCTTTAATTCAAAAGATACATTGCCTTTTGCACCATTGCGCTTCTCTGATGCAAAGAAAGAAAATGAGCACTGTAAAAACTCCTCGTCTGCTGACAAAACACAGGCAAATGCAGATGCAATGGTGACGTGATCTGTTCCTTTAATTCAAAAGATACATTGCCTTTTGCACCATTGCGCTTCTCTGATGCAAAGAAAGAAAATGAGCAATGTAAAAACTCCTCGTCTGCTGACAAAACACAGGCAAATGCAGAAGCAGTGGTGACGTGATCTGTTCCTTTAATTCAAAAGATACATTGCCTTTTGCACCATTGCGCTTCTCTGATGCAAAGAAAGAAAATGAGCAATGTAAAAACTCCTCGTCTGCTGACAAAACACAGGCAAATGCAGATGCAATGGTGACGTGATCTGTGGTGGGGGAGGGGGCATTAAAGCGCTTGTCTGAGCGAGAGGAAAGCCAGATGGCGCCTCTGAGAAGGGAGGGGGTAGTGTGCGCAGAGGAGCCATTGGAGAACACCCAGATGGCAGCTGCGCGCGTGCACACCATCGTGAACGCAAGCTGGAGGCCAGCAAAAGCCTCTCTGGTAGCACTTCAAAAACCCACTTACTAAATGTCTCGGCCAGAGCAGCGCTAAGCGCTGGCTCAGGCGAGACCTAAAAATGTGGGTCCGAGAATCAATGACAACGCTCTGTACCAACATTTTCTCAGAGAATGTAAAGAGTCCTAAGGTAACATTCTGCACCTGAATTGTGCTCAATGTTAGGCGGCCAACTGAAAGGCAAATTTGAATATCTTCGTCTGGCTTAAAAAAAATGCAGTCTGCCTGAGAGAGGAGAGGAGTACCCAGGAGAGGACTGGAGTGCTTTGCAGCATGCACACTGTGAAACTGAGCTGTGCAGAGGCGCCTGTAAGGGACCAGCACTGGGTTACAAGGTAATTGGAAAGGAGGAGCTTCAGGACAGAAGGTAAAAACATTTTTTTACCGTTAGGGATGCTAATAGGTTGGAATGTGAACATCTGCGGTGAAGTAGCCCTAAACCAGCTAGGAAGCTGCCACAAAGCAGACTGGGACCATTCACAAATATTTTTTGCAGCCCAGCCTCTAAATTCACCAGAGTGAGTTAATGGGCAGTCCAACCTCTTGCTCTGAATCAGCAAATCGGTTTGAAAAGGTCCAGCCTTAGAGAGGTTAAGTAGAAGTAGCAAGAGAAGCACCCGTTACCCATGTTTTGCCCTTTAATATCTCTTAGGCTGCCCTTGCTGCCCCTGGTCTCAAAGTTCATGAAGGTCATGGCAGGAACAGAAAGAAAACAGGAATCTGAGAGCCGTGTTCACTTTCTAATAACCAGATAATTGCCCATCCCATATACTATGAGTAGCAAATAGGAAATGGGACGAGTGTCTGAAAAGTTTCTGCACTCCGGCCATCATCTTATTGTGTTTGCACTGTTTGCCCTAAGTTGGCAGGATATGGCCAGAAATGGGTCCCTTGCTCACTTTGCCACTGGATTCAAGCTAGCCTGGATGATGAGGGGTGTTACCCCAAAACTGGTCCCAGGATGCTTGTTTCCGGTCCAGGGAAGACCTGGCTATGCAGTTTGGGCTGGATTGTTCCCATGAGGCACAGGGTCAAGACTGATTTGCATATGGCAGGGTCTGAATTGGGGTGGCGAACTGAGCTAAAGAATGATGATGGATTCAACCCAGATCTGTGATTGGGGGTGAGTGTCTGAAAAATGTCAGCGCTCCGTTCATCAACCTATTGTGTCTGATTATATATATATATATATATATATATATATATACATACATATATATACATATACATAGATAGATAGATATATGCAGAAAAATTTGTGCCAATACATATATCTCTACTTTTAAAGATTTTTCATTATTTGAGGAGGACTCTCATACCCAAGCTTTAAGCTGTGTATGCAGTATAGGTGTTCTGTGTAGGATGTTTAGTTTGAGAGATGCTTTGTCTAATGTTGCATGTTGTGTTGTGTGCAGAGGGGCTTAGTGAATAGTGCTATTGCGAGCAACACAATTGCCGGCTTGACGGCATACCTGGGCTGTATTGTGAGCATGCGCAAAGTTGCATCTAATGATTTGTTGGTAGTGTTGCTACAAAAACCGCCAGTGCTATCTGCATAACTGTTCTGTGTTGGACATTTGTGTGTTTGGGAGAATTTATATCTAATTGGTTCTGTTAAATTTAAGTCAGTCCTGTAGGTGCAATACCAACAAATACAAAGTATGTTCCATCAATAGGATGGCTGGTTACTACATACATTGACTAAAAATGGTTACTGCATTACTGGCCCTTTTACAGGAGAGAAGGTTAGATGAACAAAAATTCATTTCAGGGGTGCTCAGCTTGGCAGATAAAATCACCACTGTGTTGGTACCCGAGGGCTCGAAGGTCAACACAACCTCAGTCTTAAATAGATTCAAATTTAGAAATTTGATGGCAGTCACCATTCCACCAGAAATAAGGACTGCTGATCAACACGATTTATCTGACATTTTTGCCTCACTGCAAAGATTAAATACCAAGGGCCACATTATGAATACGGCCCACTGCCCCACACTGCACTGTGATGCATAACTTAAGTCTGTGCACCTGGCGTAGAGAGTGCAGCACACCGTATTACAATAAATGAACTGGTCCCAATGCAGCTGCGAGCCAGATTCATTTCAAAGGGGCACCAAGATCTCCCTAAAGGTAGGTGAGTGACTGCACCTACCTGCAGAGGGATGACTGTGTGTGGGGGGGGTCGTCAATTGGAAACCCATTTCCACTTTCAAATGGTGCAGCTGGTGGCGCACTTACTACGGCCTAATTGTGCATCATCCACATAGAAGTAGGAACAAATTCACATTGCACACAGGTGAGCGAGCCACCACGGAAGTGCTCTACTTTTTAAGTGAATAATCAGTAGAGACAACAATCTCCCAAAGCACTTAGTAGGCCAAATGCAAAAAAGAAACAAATAAAAAAGAAATGGAACGAAACGTGATTTTTCAAAACAAAGACATGGTAGTTTAATCAAAAAGAAATTGACAAGCACTGCAGAAAGCAGATTAATGTAACTGCCTTAACCCATACAATGCATGCATGAATTTGTGCCACATTAAATTTAGAATACTTTGTCTTTACTGTTTTTATTAATAAGTGCTACATGCAAAAATCACAAAAAGTCACCAAATTTCACTTGGATGAAATGGTCACATGCAAATATAACTAAATGGATTTCAAGTGAAATAACATTACATTATCACTCCCTATCAACCAAAAGAAATGAAATATTTCATGTTAGAATTAGGACCAGGAACCAAGGCTAAAACGGTCTCAGTCTATTATTACTATAAATTAATTGCGTTTTGGGGACCTTTGCTTATGAAATCTCTAACTGAGGAACATATAACAGGCCACATTTATTAGAAGTGCTCTGAAACTGCTCCTGCTTACATAGCTGTAGGCGAGATAGCCCGAGTAGGAAATGCTACTGATGTTAGCAGTAGAGTCACAATGTTCTTCATAGAAACTGCTCTGTGGAGAGGAGTGGACCGATGTGAATTTGATAGCAAAGACATCTCAAATTGTTGCCTAGTATCAATGACAATGTTAAAAATTGTGCAACTTGGGTCTTTCTCATGATTTAATCGTATGTTGGGGGGAGCTTATCATAATTTTGAATTGACCATTTGTGGAAGAGATGAATACTTTTTAGGTCGAGCCTGAGCCAGCGCTCATGCACTGCTCTGGCGATCTGCTGTAGTGGAGTAGGGAGTAGAAGCCCCGCCCAGTCTCCACCCATATTTACCATTGGCTTGTGTCATTGTCCGTCCTAAATGCTGGCTTCTGATTCGTAAATAGGGTTGTTAGTCCCTCCTTAGTACCGCCTCCTCTTCATTTGTCACCTCCCATGGCGACTGGCCCATTTTACATCTGTTGTTACACGGTACGTGTTATTTAGACTGTGAGCACTATTTTCTTTATCCAGTTTCTCTTAGTGAAGGCACGACGTACTTTGGTGCCTTCTTTACAACCCCGCCCTCCCTCCCGTTGTCCGTGCCTTCTTTACCCCCCCCTTCCCTCCGGTTGTATTGCCTTTTTTACCCGCACCGCCCTCCCACCTGTTGTCTGTGCCTTCTCCCCCCCCAAATGCGCCGTGATGTGCATCAGGTCACACAGAGCACCAGAAGCCTCGGGCGGAGCGTTAGGGTGATCCCGACCCTGGTTGACAGAGGGAGATCGTGCAGGGGTCAGTCAGTCACCCTGGGCTCCAGGGACCTGAATATGGTGAAGAGGGAGTTTTCCAAAAACTTACATCAGTTTCAGGAGCGCACTCTTCACCATTGGGAAGGAAATCTCACAGCAAGGATTGTGATATAACAGCACGACTAGAACTTCAAATCGATTCCACTCCCACCCAGACCGAACTCGGTGAGATAGCTCAGTGAGTTCAGCGCTAGCTGCTGGCGCCAGTTGAGCCATCAGTCGCAACTTGAAATCCTAGCGTCAGCTCAGCATTCCCTCGCTCACGATGAGCTTAAACTGAGCACCATCGAGCAGGAGCCCAATAACACATCTTATCTATAGCGGTTCTAATCGGTTGACCTGTAGGAGCAAGCGCTATAAAGCCATGTATTATTAAATGTACTAGTAGTATTTCTATTCTGTGCTACGGCAAATAAATCACTTTTATTTTGCTTCTTGCCAAGGGCACTAACATGGGCAGGCAAAGCTAGGCTCGCATTTCACTTGTCTATACACAGACTAATTTATTTGTATCCTTCTGTCTGTGTAGGGGTACTGCGTAACCTAATGGCTTCCAGGCGCTTGATAGAACCGCTCCGGGGCTGGGGTAATGATTGCGAATCTTGACCTGCCGGTGCCTCGCAGTAGTAAAGGAGTTGTAGGTTCTGTAAAGCCCCAGTTAGGGCCCGGAGGCATCAGTGCACTGTAGAGAAACAGAGCGGGCCACACAGGGCCGAGAAGCACTTTTTAACGTTTATTAAACACCAAGGGTTAATTTTTAATGAAGGCAGGTTAGGATGCTGGTTTATGTGATTGTTATATGTTTTTAAAGATGTTGCTAATTATGTTTTATGGAGATTTGTCTTAATAAACGTATTACTACTGCAACCAGAAGAGACTAGACTTGATAGCAAGCACTAAACGCCTTCAAGGCACATGCTTCTGAGCTGGCGGATCAGATCCCCTGAAGCGCAACAACTTCACTCATTCAGAGTGCACTGTGAGGCGAAGTGATCCTGGAGGGAGCTCTTGAACTCACTCCTCACGTGTTTTTGATGGCTGAACGGGATCCTGCTACCTCTTGAGAGATAGTTAACCGAAGATAAGCATTTTGTAAGCGTATGCCGTCAGACAGCGCAAACGGGGAAGATTGTATCGTGCATTTATGAAGCGCTTCATACTGTTGTCCGTGCTTTCTTTACCCCCGCCCTCCCTTCTGTTGTCGTGCCTTCTTTACCCCCCGCCCTCCCTCCCGTTGTCTGTGCCTTCTCCCCCCCCCCACCCTCCCGTTGTCCGTGATGCCTACCATTTGCAATAGGTCTCGCATTTACGCGAGTTTGAGCTATTGGCATTGCAAATGATAATGCCTTTTATCTATGTTTTGGTTTTTAAAACATAAATAAAACACATTGTCATTTACAATGCCAATAGCTTAAACTCGCGTAAATGCGAGACCTATTGCGTAGCAAATTCTTGTTTTATTTTGTATTGACGTATGTGACAAGGTTTGCCCTTTTGTTAGATTTTCCTTTTGTTCGATTTACCTAGAGTCATTGGCAGCTACCAGCCAGGCAAATCCGGACATTAAAAGTGTGGATAATTACAGGAATATATTCAAAAACATTTTTAATGCAGATGGCTTTTTGTTAGCTTGGACAGATCCTTTTAAGCCTACAGATTCTCTTCGAGCACTAACTGAGATATTTAGTAGCTTTGTGGGCTATAAAATGAATGCAGAGAAAACAGTGGTTTTACCAATGCCAAATGGTGGGTGAGTTAGCAAGATTCTCACTCTCCGAGTATACATTTGTATAGGGATATTTATACTTTAATAAAGAATAATGTGAAGGCAGTTTTCAAGAAGATCAGGGAGTACTTATAGAGGCGATGGCTTCTTAATGGTAAAATATTACTCTAATAAGGACTGTTGCATTTATTTTAATATCTAGCGTTAAGAATTTAAAGTAAGATTTTGTTTCTTTAGTAAAACTCATAAGGAATTCCATTTAGATTTATATTCTACTGCCTTTTTTTTTTAAAGGAAGGCTAAAGGAGGGTGGCTTCAATTGTCCTACCTTTAGATTATGTCAGAGCATCCTTTTGGCACCACTGGTCAGATAATCTAGCAACATCAGAAAATATTCACAAATGTGGTATTGTACTGAAAATATGTTATTTCAGCCTTCAAACATAAGGGACATACAACTGTAAACAAACAATGAAATAGGAACAATACCCCTGGGATTCGGAAGTCTTATGAGGTCTTGGTTAGAAGGAGTAGCGGTGTTAATTCATGGATGAGATCTTCATGCTAGGACTTATCAGTGGGGTAGATGATATTGAAACACATGGCAGACAATGTAGGTGAGGACATTCTTGAATGGAATCAGATTAGGGGCTAGCCAAAAGTAATTACTCTTAAAAAATTAATTTGAGAGTTAAATTGCTGAAGGAACACTATTTGATGTTTACAATATTGATAGCAAACGCTCTTCATGCAGAGCAGGACAGTATGCAAGGATCGTGGTCTTTCTAGGCCGGGATTAAGGATAAAAAAGTAGAGAATCCTGCTATTTATCGGCAGCTGTTTGAGAACAGCATTGCCTGATATAACTTCCATGAGAAAGAGAATGTAGAGTAAAGGATTGTGAGAAAACTTTACAGATAAAGAACAGAATATTTTGTTGACGATGTGTTGTAGCAATTTGTACAGCAAACTGTAGCCTAGAGAAAACATTAGACCACAGAAAACAATATTAAGATGAGCTTTCAAAATTTGCTGGACATCAAAATCAGCTTAAAAATAAATAAAGCTACTCGTGAGAGGAACACAGGAGTCCAGTGAACTACATCCAATGAGGTGAGGTGGGGTGGGGTGGGGTGGAGAGAAGGGGCAGCGACATCACAAGAGGAGGAAGTGCACAAGGACCTGGTCAACACCCTGCACATAAAACAGTAAATAAGAGGTAAAGTGACACTGGGGGGCACATCTGACTGAAGGGAGCCCCAAGGATGCATCAAACCACAAGCGAGGCAAGTTCTGACCACCACATTAACCCTCTAAGGCCCAAACACAGAAAGCGGTAGGGTAGCGTACTAGACCCAGACGTGAATTGAGGGTCTATTCAAGTCTATCTTTCTATCCATCTACCTATTTCACTATTTAGGTCTCTTCAACAATCCCAAACCCAGGACTAAGTAGCTTGCCGAGCCCTGGTATTTTCTTTGCACTCTGGTACTTCCAGTCCTGCTTATTCCATTGTAAGTTTATGACTCAAGTAGGGGAAAAAATCCTTGAATGGACGAGCTACAAATGAACAGAATCAGGGCACTTGAGAACTCGGATGTAGCTGTCTTTATTATCTATTTCGCTCTTCCAGTCTTTCCCTTCCCTCTTCCTCCTATTTTATTTCCATATCTCTTTCTTTAATTCGTCACTCCATTCTTTCTACTTTTTCTGTAGTTCTAGCTCTTTATCTGCACTGGTCTCCTTTTTTTCACTCGGTCTCTGCTTGCCTCCTGTTAACACGCTCTGTCCTTCCCTATGCTCGCTCTCTCTCCCTTCCCTGCTCTTTCACTTCTCTTTTCAGTCTTTTTGTTTTGGTCTCTCTCTCTAGCCTTCACCGGTCTATCTGTTCCATTCCTGCTTTCTTCTCTCTCTTTCTCCTTTTTTCACTCTTCCTGCATTTCTTTCTCTCCCTCTCCTTCTCTGTATCACCATCACATTTGATTTCTGTTGATGTCCTCCTCTCTTGCACTTCTTGGGTTCTTCAGTCCAGAATAAGTGTAGCGTATGGTTTTCTGGAAAACCAATCAAATTAATGATACTGCTGTAGGAGGAACAGAATTAAGCCTTTGCCAATGAGTGCTGTTAACAGGGATCTCTTAATCCTACACCAAGCGCTCTCATACTCAAGAATCGAGGCATGGCACCATGCTTATCTGGTGGCGGGGAGCGTGTGAGAGTGACTATCTCTTTCAGTTTATTACAAGTGAGCAGTTTCCTCATCCTGTTATCCACCTCCTGTCTGCACCAGCCTTATCTGCGCGTCTGCAGGCACTCCAGGACAAGTCACAGTTTGAGGTCAGAGGTCAGAGGTCACACATATCTGTCACGAACCATTACAACACTTGTCTCTCAACGATTATCCAGACAGGAATATTCAACTAATGGTGTGCAACAGTGTTTTACACATTTCACTTACCTAAAGCGTATGTATAAAACAAATACTGTATATTTTTTTCCCCAGAAAAATAATTTGTGATTCATTTGGCACGTGCTGTTTTATTGAGAGATGAACATTCTGTCCCCACCTATATATGGTTTCAAAAAATTAGATGTACCAGTGTCTCTGGAAACCCTCAAATTCTTGGGAAAGTAGCAAAACTGCATATCTGCGCATCATCGATGTACGTCTACAGTTTGATTTTATTTACACATTTTATGGGAGTTTCAAAAAATCCGCAGGAGTACACACACAAAAACGTACTTAAGTCAAAGATCCAACACATTTACTATATGGACGGTGTTAAGTGCAAACAATCCGCATGACTGTGTGGGGGAAATGTGTATATGCACATTGCAGGCTTATTTTTTTCTCTTTTGCAAACTATGGGCCTAATTTAGAGTTTCTGGGCGCCGAAATTTAACCAAAAAGTGAACAATGTACTGGCCACCCTATTTTACACTCTAAGTTTTACACACAGGTCGTCCCTGCTATATGGAAGATGCCCCACATGCGGCAAACTCTAAATCAGGCCCTATGCTTCCATGTGGAGAAAAACTTCTTGCATGCCAAAGGAAAATATGTGGATTTTTGATGACGTTTCACACTCAAGCATTTTATAGCATAAAACACAAGCATGCACATTGGGCGTGAAAAGCCGTCGCGAATGATACTGAATACCCACAAACCTATCACTGGGCTGGTGCAGCAGGCTTGGGGGAATTCCAAAGGTTTCACCGAGCTCTAGGGTACCCCACACCTCAAGGGTACATTGTAATCCTAAAGATTAAAATCTTGGCGAGCACCGCAAGCATAAAGCAGATACGCATCTTGAGTTAATGATAAACCGCTAAAATCAGACTTGGGAAATGCGAACTAAACGGTTTAACAGAAGCAAAAGATAAAAATATTTACTGTACATGCATGCACCCAAGAAGTAAGCAAAAAGACTAATGGGTTCATTCTGAGTGTCGGTGTTTGCTAGCAGCAGGGGCGGCCCTTCATTAAGCCCCCCCCCTCCCTTTTCCAAAGCATGATGAGTATCTGTCAGACTGAGCAAAGGTCAGCCAGACACATCATCGTCATGTCAGGGTCAGGCAGCCAGGTGCTTTGCATACCTAAACGACAGGTGCCTGGCAGCCTGAGCCAAGCTTTGCTGGGCTGAAGATTTCACAGCCTTGAGGGCAGTGACCTCATCAGCGTGGCAAAGCTTTGTGACTTCCTCCTTCTTGGTGAGGGGGAAGTGTAACCAATTGAGTCTGCCCTTGGCACTTTAGGTTTAAGCCCTGAAGAGCCCAGGGCTGACTGTCTATGATGCCTCGCCACAGAGTGGGAGCGGGCTAGCAAGTCTCACTGACACCACACCTCACTGTAACTAGTTAAAGAAGGTTCTTCTTTCATGGGCTGACCCATGACTAGGTCAGCCAATGAGAGGAGGTGGTAGGATCTTCCGTGAGTCCCTTCCGTCCCCTAAGTCTCCAGTAAACTCCAAGGCCTTTGTAATTCTCCTTCCCGCCACCAGCTGTCACCGCCGGGGCCCGGTAAGTGCTTGTTGAATGCTGGGTGCATGGGTTTATGGACGAATGTATGTGTCTATGCGCATGTGTGCTGTGAATGGGTGTGTGTGTGTGTGTGTTATGCTTGTGATTGGTGTGTGTATGTGTTCATGCAGGTATATGGATAGGTAAGTGTGCATGTGGATGGATGAATGGATGTGTGTATAAGTGTGCTCTTGTGAGTGGATGGGTGGAAGTAAGTTTGCGCAGGTAGGCTGGCCCCACAACGGGCCGCCACAAGCTTACAGCAAAACCCCAGGGAAACCCCATTCCTGCACCTTGTTGTTTTTCCCTTGAGTGATTTTTACCTCCTCATTCAGAGTTCTGCATGAAAGAGGAATAATGTGCAGGACAGGTTTTAGTGCTTGGTAAAAAGGCAGCTTCTCTTGTTGATTTCTCCAAGCAGCTGAAGGACTTTGAGCAGGGAAAAATCACAGGTTGGAATTCAAAATCGAGCGCCAACACCCCTTTGTGCCCAGTCTGGTTTCACCAATACACTTAGAATGAGGGGTTAAGACTAGAAATTAGAGCAAGCTCAGAGTGAAGGTTGCCTGCATCCGCCTATCCGTTTGTACTTGTGCTTGGTTCTCATCAATGAGGTGCAACTGAGTCCTGTGGTCCAGCGAGCACGGGATCCATGTGTGCATATACCCGTCTGATAGAGAAAAATCAGTGCATAGATAGATTGCTTACATATTTGCTCTACATCTCACTGGTGATTCCTCAAAGTCTGACAAATGCCTTGGTCTGCTTGTGAATTCACAGAGGAGACGGGCCAGCAGTCTGGGCTGGGGTGTCCCTTTTACTGTGGGCCAAGACTGATTTTCCTATACCTGCCAGAGTCTTTATTGACACAGTGATCAAAAAACGATGGACTGGCATGTGGCTGATGTAATTACCAGGCAATGAGATTAATTGTAACATTCCAATGCAGCACACATAGAAAAAGCAAAAACGAGGAGAAATAAAAGTATTTCTCCTTGCTGTGCCAATCTAACGCCTACTTTTGCATGGCGTTAGTTTTTGTCACTGCCTCAGATTTACCGTTCCTTGTAAATCTGGGGCATCGTCAAAAAGCAATGGATGTTGTGGTGGAACGCCCACAGCAACACCATTGCACACCCCTTTGACGCAGATATCTGCGTCAAATGGTACCTTAATTACAAAGCGGCGTCGAGCCACAAAAAGTGGCTTGACGCCACTTTGTAAATATGGAGCAGAGCACTGTGCCACTAGAATGTCCATAAAAGTGATGTTCTGGTGGAGCAATCCCCTTGTACATATGCCCCTAAGTGCGATGGATGTGCTCGGATGTGGGTTTCTATGTCATGATGACATAGAAATTAAGCTGTGCCTCACTGATGAGGCCTAACAAAGGCTGAAATATGTCTGGGGTTGCTTCTGTTGTCCTGCAGGGCGGACCTAATCTAGCAATTTAGGCTAGCTTTATCCCTTTAACAGTTTTGCCACGTCTAAGCTTGGTCCTCTTCTATAGAGGAAGAGGGGACAAAAAACCCCACAATGGACTAGAAAAAAAACACGATTAGAATGCCTGCGACTGAGATTAATATAAGCATTCCATCCATGAAGTTTTTGTTTTTCATTCTTAGAAAGCGTCATACATAAAATGTGTTAGCCTTGCACCAGTCCACTTCTATTTGGCTCAGCAGTCTGATAGTGAATGAGACAGAACATCATGAAAAAAATAGTAAGTTATCCATGCCAGCAAGCTGGCTCAGTGCTTTAAATGCTTGCAGCTAACACCTGTTGCATTTTGCAGTTCACAAGCTCAAATTCTGGCCAGGCCAACTGAGCCTTCTATCCTTCAGAGGCCAATAAATTAAAATGGCAAAAACTGTGCTATGAACATCTGTAGGAAAAAAGTTATTTTTAATGTCAAGGACAGGATGATGAACTCTGTCAATAAAGGAGTGCTTCATTTCCAAAGCCCACATCATCTATAAGGCACTTGTGTGATATGGACAAGTTTAGTCTCTCCCAAACTTCTTTTCCTAGATACCAACCATCTCCAGGCCACCAGGACATCACTGAACTGGCTCTAGATGTGCATTATATTTTCAGTGAACCTGTAACAGATTATTTCAGAACAAAGCATCGAGAGACACATACCTTCATACTCATCCACTGGGATTACATGAACATGTTCTGCTGTAATGCAATTAGAAGGAAAAAATCATATGACAAATCCTTTTTTATCCTCTTACCAGCCTCATCCTACCTCTTCCTGCTAATCCCTTTCCCATTCTGACGTATTAGTGATTTGCATTTCCAAGTATTCCCCATTTGCAGCAGTTTGGAGTAGGGATGTCTCTCTATGATTCAGTTAAAATGAGAATGCTGGCTGGATGATGCATGTCTGTAGAATTAACAGCAAATCCAACTATGAGCAGTAGAAAGGAAGCCAAGGCCCTTGTGGTGTCCTCAATTCCCAGTCCCAAGTGAAAAAAGCCCTGCTGCTTTATCTTCTATCATCTTTGAAGCATGCTGGGACTTACATTGGAGATTGGCCAGTGGCGAATAGATAGACAGACAGACAGATAGATAGATAGATTCTTTAGTTTTTGAAAACAAACCCTTCCATATCTGCCTGAACCTCCACTCCCTGGCTCCCAAACGTTTATGACTTCTTTGGACTCAGAAACATACTTCTAAACCCTTCCCTCCTCCTATCCAATTAATTCAACTAACAAGCACACATCCACCCCTCCCAATACCATGTCACATCTTCTCTTTACTGATCCACCTCAATTAATGTATCTCTATTCAAAACACTAGAGTAAATTGATTAGACCACATTAGCACAAACTTAAACTTACCACAACGAATCCTACAAGGGTAAAAGGAATCACATATTCTTAGTCTACTACTTATTTACATCTAATTTTGGGCTCCGGAGTTGCATGCATCTTGCCTCAAAGTGCTTAACGCCTCGTCAGGAGTAGCAAGCGCTACAGAAAAACAATTCCCAAAATATCTCTGCTGAAAGTACTATGATTCCCTGTAACCATTAATTCCAAACAGTTACATTTTGATACCATCACTGCCACTTTCACACAACGTGCTGCTGTCCGATTACAGCAATCCACTGCCTATATAACAAGCACCGGCAAAGCTGATAGGTTTGACCTATGCGAGACTTGTAGGCGTTGTCAATGTTTTTTTAAACATGTTGCACAGCAGTGCGAGCTGCTGTGTAACATGGTTTAAAGCAGTGCTTTAAATGGGCCGGTACTGTCCGGTACGGAGTACCGGCACTATTTTATTTTGGGAGGGAGAGTACCGGCACTTCTCAAGAGTGACGTAATACTTTTAATTGGAGAGTACCGGCACTTCTCAGAAACAAGCAGGTACTCAGCTACAGAGTACCTGCACTTCTATTTTTCCATTTCGAGCACTGGTTTAAAGTAAATAGAAATAAAGTGCTATGGCACGGCCAGCGTTGACCGGGCTATAGCGCTTTTTTTGTTTACTTTAAGCAATGCTGCACAGCAGCCCACGCTGCAGAGCTACATCTTTAAAAAGCATTGACAAAGCCAAATAGCTCTGCAAGACCCATTTGGCTTTGTTAATGTTTTTTGGGTGGTGGATGGGAGGCCCTGAGATGGCATCAGAAAAAGACAATATATAAAACAAGCCACACGAGGGAGGTGCGGTGGAGGAGGGGGGGGGGAGGGAGGGAGCAGCAAGAATGGACAGAAGGAGTGGGGGGGGATTACCATGAAGGAGGTGCAGGGCGCAACAACGGACAGCAAACGGGGGGATAAGAGGGAGGGAGCACCAACAATGGTCAGTGTGGGATGAGGTGGGGAAAGGAGCACAAGAGAGCAGGACACAAACAGCAGAGACATGCGTGCTTCAAGAGTTTATGTCCAAAAGTAATTAAAAAGTACCTACAGGAGACTGCGGGCAGTGTAAAGGCACTGGCTGCAGCCAGGAATCTATACTAGGTCCATGCTCCACGGCAGACATGGCCCTGAAGCCCCGGAAGAAAGCAAGATGGAGCAGGAGGCAGTGACCAATCAGAAGCAAGCACAGAAACAACAGTGACGTGGAAGCCAACCAATGGTAAGTAATGGTATGCTCTAAGCCCCTTTTAAGATTTTTTTTTTAATTACAAGAGATTTCTCAAGCACAGCGCAAGTGCTGTGCAGGCAAAACCTAAATATGTTCAGCGTACTTCACAGCATAACAGTTCCACAGTGTTAAGACACATTTTAATAATGCGCCTGTTATTTCATGTTCCCATCCCTTATCCCTGCCATCTTTAGTGGGACTGCAAACCCTTTCACAATGTTTTTCAAGTATTCACAAACTCCTATTGTTAGCGGAAGTGGCATCACATACTCCTGATCCATCAAGACTTTGACAGTACAACAGTAAATTATTGTTGAAATGGACAATGAATATTAAATACAGGAATGCTAGGTTGAGCACTACTCCTGCTTCTGGGATGATTAGAAGCACCCCAGTGTGGGCATAAGTCGAGGACTGGTAATTAGCTCCTCAAACGCCACAAGTAACAAGAACCCTGGACTCTTTAAGCGCTTGGCTGTAGCCTGTTGGCTTGAGCAGTTTGTTTCAGGCAAGGGATTGGTGAAACCATAAAGATCCTGCTGCACCTCATGTACTGATTGCTCTGCCGTGTTACATGTTCTGCTGTTGTCTTGTTATTGGAACCATGTCTAGGTGGCTAGTGGCTGACACAGTCTCTGACAATCCTCTCAAAGTAATTTTATTTTCATTGATTTGAGCTAACACGTATGAGATATTTGTAAGAGTGTTGCTTTAATAAGCGGTTACCAGGCACAAATGCTGTGCTTGTCAATAATTGAACTGTAGATGTGATTGTCATCAGTACTCTGCATTCCTCTGTGATTGTTGGCAAACGAATACCTGCTTTGGTTTGTCACATTCCCTTAACAGTGACAATCCACCTCCAACCTTTCCTATTCAACAACAACAATCTCCCCTTGTCTCTCAGAAAGCTTGGAATGTCTACAAAAACTATCTGTACAAAGGTATTGCAGTTACCCTTGAGGCTTCCATTCACAAGAACTGTGTTATAGCAAGAATATGTGGAGAGGCTCAACTTAAAGCTTATGTACTTGGGCCCGGTACTGTGTGTCCCTTGGATACCGAGGAGGTTAGGTTTTTGGGGCGGTCAAGCCGACTGGAAAGCAAAATCAGCCCTGTCAAAAAAAAGTTCATACAGGCCCATAAAAACCAGCCCCGCACTGCAGGAGGCAGTTAATAGAATGGGGCAGGGCCGGACTGGCTACCGGGTGTTTTGGTGTGCTGCCAGGCTGGGGGCTGATTTCACTGCGGTGGGGGCTGATTTTGTTGATGGGGACCTGCGTGTGCTTCTAAATAAACAAAGCAAAATGAATGGTTTTAAGCACACGCAGGTCCCCATCAACGAAATCAGCCCCCAGCTTGGCAGCACACCAAAAGGCCCGGTAGCCAGTCCGGCCCTGTACCTGGGTCGTGGAAATAGAATAGGGATATGATTGTACCTGGGTCGTGGAACCTACCCAGCTCTGAAAGCAGGCCCACGCCTCCAGCCCACTGGGCAAATGGCAGAATAAGAAAGCAACAACCTTCCGGGTAGGAAGGCGCTCAGTGTCACCTGCTTAGGATAAATATGAGCGCACAGCGTCTCTAAATGGTCTGCGGTGGGTTTCTCAACTGGGGAGAACAAGCATACGACATACATATAATCAGTGAAACATTTCAATGCATACAAACACACATAAATATGTAATGGGCAAAAAGACACTGCTTTATTGAAACAAAAGTTCTTATCGGTATACAAAATACAGAATCAAAAAAATAATAAGTCTCTGTTGGCATTTAAATCTGAGGGTACACAAAAACAGTGCCTACAAACGTATGTATATATACGAAGGCGAACAACTAATCACAAAATATGTCTCTGTTGGCATTTAAATCTGGGGGTACACAAAAACAGTGACTACATACATATATATATATACAAAGGCGAACAACTAATCACAAAATATGTACAGACATATAGTAACAATGAATGAACACACCTTCCCCCGTCAGGAAAGATGACCCACAAAACTTTTAAAACAACTCTCATCCAGGCATAGTCTAGACCATCAAACACACTACAACTACATTCATACTAAAGGACTCTCTCTCGCAATCATACAATGAAAATCGTGAACAAGAGTGACGGAAAACGGAATTAAGAGAAAGTTTTTTTTATATTGGACCCCAGATCAGGGTTAAAAAAAAACTAGCTGTATCATAAAGGAAAAATTGAAAGATAAACAGAGAATCTACCCTCTCTATAATGGCATGAGTAATATACAAAAAAGTGGAGGTTGCAATTTACAAGGTAGTTTTGTTTATCATACTCTATGGTTTCCGTCAAACTCAAGGCCGACGCGCGTTTCGGTGAGGGGCTAGAGACCTAGCCATCACCTTCTTCAGGGCAGACAACTGATGCAAAACAAAAATAAAATACAAAACGGGGGACAAGGAGCATCAGGAATAAGTGGTCATTAACCACCAATGGAGTCTGTGAAACTTTTCTCAAAATAAAGACAAAATAAAGGAAAATTAGAAGAGAAACATATTTAATATGCTTGCATAAAATGTCTATGATATAGATGATAAGAAATCTATAGTTGTCCCCTGAGAAAAACCCAGCCAGCAAGGATAAAAAGAGTACTTTTGTAAAAAACGCAACAAAAGTTGAACGTCTCCAAGCAAATAAACACCACGAGTTAAGAGGTGCAAGGATAAAGATTACACCGTGAATAAAGGTGAAGATGAGAAAAAGATTTTAGGAGTCAAAAGCTCAGTGTGTGAAACCCAGTCTACTGTGAAGAGAAAGAAATAGGGCCAAAAAGTTGGTTAAAGATGAAACAAAGCTAGATATGAAGTAAAAAGAAGAAAAAGGAAGAAAAAGCACAGCGCCAAATAGCAAGTGTTAAGTGAAAAAAAACTTACGAAAAATAGAACTATATGAATAAAGAATCACTCGTCTGAAAAGTCAAAGTGGCAAATGCTGGAAAATACGTCCAGATCCGGTAGGGCTCAGTCTGGACGAACAGAAGTCTCAGTCGGGGATAACCGTAGGAAAAATAAGAGGAGCTGTAGAATACAGGGTCACGATGAATCCCAGGAAAAGAAAATGTAGAGGTCCTGGGAACGTTTCAAATAATACCGGTAGAGCAGACACGCTGGAGGGAGAAGGGGGGACGGAGGAGATCCAGGGCGGCGCCCCCACCAGCTGCACGTGGCGTGGCTTTAAGGGAGGTCTCCGCCCAGCGTCGTAACGAAAATAAGTCGGCAGGCAAAAAGCTCAGCAGAGGCGAGTGAGGTTCATCCAGACGGCAGTAAGTCCAAGGGGGATTCACAGGTAGGAGGCTGGAGCTAGCGCCGGGATGAAAGGAAAGGAAACCGGAAGCAAACGTCCCACGTAAAGAGGGCGGAGTGGGCAGATCCGTCTCAGACCGAGGGGGCTGGAGCACTGGCCGGCAACTAGAGCGCTAAAACAAGAGACTAAAGGCGGAAGTAAGGAAAAATGAATATCTTAGGACATAAATGATAACCGGAATAGAATGAATCAAAAGAATAGATCAGCAACCAAGTCTGACGAGAGGTGAACCACAAATAACATGAAATGAAACGAAATAAGGAAATATTTAAAGACCAAACAGATTAATGAAGAAAAAAAGTTATATGTAAAAGGAAAAGAATGAAAAAAATGAATAAAATGAATAAAGCCTATCAGTAGAGACCAGCCTCACCCAGGGGAGAGCATACCATAAGACTAGATGGCATGGAACCCAGATGATGAGAAAGAGAGGGGGGGGGGGGGCGGTGGGGGGGAAATTAAAAAAGGATCAGAGGCAATCGGGACGTCCAAAGTGGAAATGTAAAAAGAGGCGCACCGGGTTAAAAGGTTCCAAAGAAAGAAAAATTCACCCGCAGAACCGGATGAAAAGAGGAATAGAAGGGCCCCAGGGTTCCAGACGTCAAATGGCTTGTGCCCAAGGGGTGTCTTCGTTAAGTCCTCTACGTTCAGAATCTAGAAAAAAGATCCCAAAAACTTCTCTCATCTTGCGATATTTAGACACATCTTGTATTCTAGTGGGGGTGATTTTTTCAAGTATGGTCCATTTAAGCTCTCTCTCATTATGTCCATTTTCCAGCCAATGTTGGACTAGAGGAGCAGTAGTTCTCTTAGTACGAATATTGGACTTATGTTCCCCAATGCGTATTCTCATCTCTCTGCCCGTTTCTCCCACATAGTGGAGATCACATGGGCAGCGGATGCAGTAGATCAGATTCGATGTCCTGCAATTGGTCATACACCTTAGCTCAATGGTCTTACCTCCAAGCACCACGTTGTCGGATATAATGGCGTTATCACATGCCTGGCATGTGCCACATCTGTGGTTGCCTTTAACTGGATTAGAGCCAACAATGGATTTTTGTAAAAAATTGTCCTCTGAATTAGGTTTAGCCCTCACCAGATGATTACGCAGATTTTTATTGCGTCGAAACGCAAAGGTGGGTCTGGGTAGTTTAGGGCCCTCCTCCCTGATGTTAAGGAGATGCCATTCAGAATAGATGGCTTGTTTAATCTTCTGATTGAGGTAGGAATGGCGCGTGACACAGACCAATTTCTCTTCAGTGACGTCTGTCTTGGGGACAAACATAGTTTCCCTGTCGTAGTATTTCGCTCTTTTAAAAGAGTCTCGCACTAGTCGTTTGGGGTACCCACGGGCTACTAGTTTCTGTTTAAGGGTATCCGCATGTTTCGTGAAGTCCTGGATGTTAGTACAGTTCCTACGGAGTCGTAGGAACTGGCTAAAAGGATCCCATCTTTTTGGCAGCGTGGGTGGAAGCTGCTGTAGTGCAGTAGCGTGTTTCTAGCCGTTGGTTTGGTATAAAGAGACACCGACAGTTGTTGTTCGTGGTGCTCTATCCAAATGTCCAGGAATTCAACCTTATCTCTACTTTTCTGAGGGGTGAATTTAAGGTTATTGTCACATAGATTGATCCATTCAAGAAATTGGTCAAGGGCATCTTCTTCACCTCGCCACACAAAGAAAATGTCATCGATATATTGATGCCAGATGGTGATGTTTTCATAGAATGGAGCTACCTCGTTGTATATAAACTGTTTTTCGAAGTTGCCCATGTACAGATTCGCTACACTGGGGGCACAGGCAGCCCCCATGCTTACACCTTTAATCTGTTTGAAGAGTTCACCATCGAACTCAAAAAAGTTCTCGTTCAACACGATGTTAAGACACTCAATGATGAAATTAGAGTTATGTTGTAAGTCAATCGAGTTCGAATAAGATGTGGCCACCTGGAGAGCCTGTTGCTGAGGTACGTTTGTATATAAGGCCTCAATGTCCATAGTAACCAGTATTTCATTGCTGTTGTTGAATGGGATGCCTTCTATTTTAGAAATGAGGTGTCCCGTGTCCCTGATGTAGGAGGGCAACTGGTTCACCAGAGGTTTAAGGAAAACATCAATATATTTCGAGAGCGGCTCAGTGGCAGCTCCGATGGTGGACACAATAGGTCGGAGCGGTGGATCTAGGGGATTTTTATGGGTTTTCGGGACCCCGTAGATAACTGGTATGCGAGTGAGTTCAGGAGTAAAAAATTCAAACTCTTTCTCACATATGACCAGTTCCTGTTTGGCTTTACTGCAGATGTCAAAGATTTTTTTCTTTACTTTCGTGTCTGGGTCACCCCTGATTTTACAATAGTGTTCCTGGGCTGAGAGCATCATTCTCATTTTGTATTTGTATGTAGATGTGTCCAGTAAGACAATACCACCACCCTTGTCGCAGGGTTTGATGGTCAATTGAGCTTTGTTCTTAAGTTCATTGAGAGTCTTGTTCTCATGTTTAGTAAGATTATACATGGGAGATGGAATAAATTTGGTAATCTTATCGATTTTGCCAAGTATCGCCTTCTCAAAAATGTCCACCTCCGGGTCAAGAAGATCCAGACTGGGGATAAAAGATGAAGGGAGTTTCAAGCCAGAAAGGTTATTCTCCTCCTGGGTGTTTCTCTTTTGAAAAAACTTTTTCAATCTAACTCTCCTAAAGAACGCAAAGAGATCTTTGCGAAGTTCGAATCTGGAGAGTCTAGTAGTAGGTACAAAAGAAAGTCCTTTAGTGAGCAGGTTTTCAGAGTTGGTGTCAAGATTAGCGCTGCACAGGTTGAAAATGGGAATATTATTCAATTGCGCCAGTACTGTTGTTTCCTTGTTTGAATATATTGCTGAGGAGGTTCCTGGTCTACAAATTGTTCCCGTTGTTGGTTCCGGTACCTGGGGCGGAAATTCCCCCTGCGGGTTCCTAAAAAACGATTGTTAATGTTTGGACTGGCAGAATAGACAGTCCAGAACTGTGGGCTAAAGTGTGGGAATTTTGTGTGCTAGGGTGTGGCTATATCCTATGTAGGTAGCAACAGATTCAGAAAGCAACTTTAGGAAGGAGTGTTGATAGTGATGCCCCAGAAAATCCTCACTTGCACGCACTCTCCACATCCACAAAAGTAGAGCAAGTGGTCGCTTCTTCTCCTACATCGCACACAAAACATGGAACAACCTCCCTCAACATATCAGAGCCTCCAACTCACTTCTCGAGTTCTGCAAGAAGCAGAAGACCTGACTTTTCAATTAAATACTGAGGGGATCACACACCTACACACCTGCTCAAGCACTTGGATACCCTCACAGGTGAGTTGAGCACTATACAAATCGACACAACATAACAGAAAACGGTTAATTATTCAAGCACCTATGCATCAATGTTTTTGTCAACTAGCTTGTTGATTTATCCTCTACCTGGCCTCCCCTGACTGGTTTCCAAAACTTTTCAAAGTCGAATATTTTTAAAACAATTCTTCCAAAGAAAGCCAAAACACAAGCATATCCAATGTGCAGGGCCCGCCTTTAGCACGTGGGAGCTGGGCCGACCGTCAGAAGGGCCCTGGTGGTCCCTGCAGCAGTCTCCGTACGACTTCTGTCCAGAGAAAAGTGTGAGAGGGAGCGCCAAATTTGGTTACGCCCAGGGTGCTCTGAGAAAGGCCAGCTCTGCTATACTCTACACCATATTGATGTCTATCATGTTATTGTGGTCTGAGCAGCAAATTGCACATGATAAAGTGTTCATTCACTCCATCCAACAGAAACAGATCAGACAGAAGAGCTCCATGGACCCAAAATGGCACAGATATGCCTGACAGCCAGCATCACTCAACAACCTGTCCATTAAGGACCTCATTAAGGTTGGTATACAAATCCTGATTCGGAAGCCAATGGGGGATTGTGCCTGAACAGGGATTATAAATTGTGCAGTAATAGCGTAACCTCCAGGTTTTTTGCCCACACAACTTTTAACATGTAAAATATGACATAATTTGTGAGGGCAATCACAAAACCTTCTGCTTTTGCTCATTTCTGATGGTCGAAAACATACAGTATTATCGCATTATGTATCATCGGAGGTGTGGAAACTCAAAATTGTGTGGTAACAGTGAACCCAGAATTTAACAAATAGATATTAAAACACTAATTTCACATAATGCATTATTAATATTAATCAGATGTGCTATTACGTTCTGGGATTGTGCCAGAATCCTAATAAGTGGAAATACAAAATCATTAGAAAACATCAGGACAACGGTGTCAAGGACATACTATTGGCATGGGTCGCTTCATTTTTTTTTATCTGTCGCCACTGTGTAGTAATTCTTCTTCATAATCCTATTAAAACCCATAATTGTACAGAGCACTACAGGGTATCTCCATCCTTCCCCCTTCTTTTCAAGATTTGTGTGGCACAATGGTACACCTACAGAAATCTTTGGGATAAAAGTTTGACATGCATGATGATGACATCCAAATTGTATTGCAGGTGGAGACAGGGACTGGGCACTCCCAAAACAGATGTCTGGCATGATCAGGTGGATATGATGACAGGAAAAGTCTGAACAGACGTCAGCTCAATGGGATGCAGACATTTTAATAGAACATCTGGAATGGTCAAGTATCTACTGGCCACTATCTTATGTCCTCCCATGTGATACCCTCCAAGTGGTAATGAATTTGGAATTTCTTGTGTCCTCCAAACGGTCATTGGGCCCTGAAATCAAGTCAATTGGTGCCATTCTTTTTTCACTTGTGTTTTCATGTTTATACTACAGTTACTATTTCTTAGGACTACAAAAGGCTACATAATCTTAGGTTTAAATCTGATTTATTAAAGGTTTCAAGGAGGAAAGAAAAGGTATCAGCAATGCAATCAACCCTTACCTAGGTCCATCAGCCGGCAAGGTAAGGAGGTCACCAAACAAAAACCCATACGGAAGTAGAGGGGGAGAGGTCAGAGCAAGAGACAAACAGGGCAAACCTAGGAGAGTACAAGGGCAGTGCAGTCGACAAATCTCAGCAACCTATTGGTCCAGGCAGTCTGGGCAGTAGAGGTGGTGAACATGTCATGAGTAGGTTATAGCCTCTCCAAAGGGCACCTATTCCTCCTGTGTGAGATGGAGCACTCGTAAGTACGTCAGACAGGACAGCTCCCTAAACTCCTGTGAGATGTAGCATACACATGGACCCCATGTCTTATCGAATTGAGGCAATCTATGGTCAACCACTGCAGTCAGTTTCTCTGGGACCATGAGGTCGCAGAGTTTGTGTAGCCAGTCCAGGTTCGTCGGGGCAGTGTCCGTCCCCCATTTTGCTAAGATGGTTCATTTTGCCGCGCAAAGGGCGACCATGATAGCTTTGCCCTTTAAACACCTCAGAGGGTAGGTGTGTGCATTAGGGAGTCCCAACAAGATGTAGCTAGAGAAGCGTGGTATATCAGTGTAACACATCTCATTAATATCCGCCAGTACCTCTGACCAGAAGGGTTGCAGTTTGGGGAATTGCCAGAGGATATGTTTTAGTGTCCCTGGGTGACCACACTGCTACCAACAAGTGTTATCTCCTACTGGCTTCCACTTGGCTAGTCTCGCAGGTGTATAGTATCAGTAGAGCATGATTTTTAAGAGCGTCTCCTTGCCACTGGCACTGCAGACAGAGGTGCGTGTTCTCTGTACAATGTCTGCTCATTCCTTGGGTGTAAAGGAGCGTTCACACTCCAGTTCCCATCGCCGTTGTGCTGAGGACAGGACCTTGCATGTTGGGAGTATTAAGAAAGGCATAAATGTCCAATAGGAGTCTGTGATCTGTGGTTCAAGTGAGAAGCCAATGCTCAAAGGGTGTAGGTGGGCGTCTGGCATGTGGTTTGTTGTGAGATTGCGTGACCCAAGTCTGATAGTGAAGCACTGCCAATGTGTGGTAGCAGCTATGTCTTAGTCCGATTTGATTTGTTTGAAATCCAAAAGGCCAACGAGGTCAAAGAGATCTCCTATCCGCTTACAAACGGCAACTTGCCATTGGGAGGACTTACCAGGCGGGAAGTCAGGGTTCCCAATTATCTGTTTGGGGTGAGACGCAGGAGCATAGTTTCTTTGGTAACTGTACCTTGTCCCGGGTGCCCACAGTTACCCGGAGCACCGGAAAGATATATACCCCTACTGGTCTGTGTGGTTTAGGGAACCAGGGTAACTTCCAGATGTGGATCCCAGCTATCGCAAGGTCGATAAAGCACCAGTGTTTTTCAGCTGCGGCTCTGGACCATTCCACCATGTATCTAAGCTGTGCAGCCTGGTAGTAATGCGCTAAATGGGGAATCCCCAGTCCATCCTCCTCCAGTAAGTTTGACTCTTGGCCATCCGGGCCTTTTTGTCATCCCAGATGTAGTGCTGAATTAGCTGCTGTAACTTCCCTAGTACATATGGGGGATGCCGGAGCAGTAGTGTCTGCATCACATACAGTATTTTGGGAAGAAGAGTAATTTTCACCGCTGCCAGCTTTCCCATCCAGGAGAGGGAACCTCCAGTCCAGGACTGCAGGTTCTGTTCTGGCTGTTGACAGGAGGGTCCCGTAATCACGCTACACTGTTTCATCCAGTGTGGAGTGGAGTTGTAGGCCTAGGTAAGGGACCCCCTTGTGTAGCCCAGGTGAAGGAGAAGAGGCAGCTAAGGAGAAGGCAGTCCACCTGTGGAACTGTGAGACCAAGTATTTGCATTTTCTGGAGATTAACTTTAAAGCCGGAGACCCTGCCAAAAGCCTCTAGCTCAGATATCAATTGTGGGAGTCACACAGTAGGGTGAGTGAGTGTTATCATGACATCGTCTGTGTACATGGATAGTTTGTGTTCCCTGCCTCCCTTAGAGATAACCATTATCTGTGGTTTACCCCTTATCTTCTCTGCCAGCGGCTTCATATATAGGGCAAAAAGAAAGGGAGACAGAGGACAGCATTGTCTTACGCTGCATGCAATCTTAAAAGGTTGCAACACTACTACATTCACTCTAACCTGTGCTCTTGGGTTGGCATAGCTGCACCACAACCATTTCTGAAACCGTGGGCCAAGAACAAACTTGGCCAGCACCGTCTGCAGGTACAGCCAATGGACATGGTCAAATGCTTTTTCAGTGTCGACCGAGAGCAGTAGCTCTGGTATACATGAGTGCTGAGACTTGTCTATGAGATGGCAAAGGTGCTTATTATTATCGCTACAGCTTTGCTCAGGGATGAAGCCAGCCTGTTCAGGGTCAACCAAGCCTTGCTTGTAGGGGGCCAGGCAGGCTGCTAATATACAAGTGAATATTTTGGCATCCTCATTCAGTAGATATTGGGCGGTACAAGGCACAGAATACTGGGATTTTCCCCAGCTTGGGAATAACGGGTTATAGTGTCTCCCATTGTTTCTGTAAGGGTCCTAGAGGCACCGAAAGTTATATAAAGCGGACTAGAAGGGGAGCCTAGATAGGTGCGAAGGTCTTATTGAAGTCCATCGGGTAGTCTTCCAAGCCAGGTGCTTTGACCAGCGGCAACCGGGCTATAGCTGCTAGTACCTCTGCCAGAAGGATGTCCCTATCCATATGCAAGGCTTCTTTTCTGGGATGTTATGTTATGTTATATAATTTGTAGAGCGCATGGCTGCCCCAGCAAAGGGGCATCCCAGCGCTAATCACAGACAGCAAAAGGAAGACCAGCACAGCCAACGCCACAATCCATTAATTCGAAAACAGGTAGGTTTTTATAGCCTTACGGAAAGCTATGTGATCATGAATGCATCTAATATTCACCGGGAGGGAGTTCCAAAGTTTAGGAGCTAAAGCTCGAAACGAACGTCCTCCTGCTCTGGCTTTCTTAACCCACGGTATAACCGCCAGGTATTGATTACAGGAGCGCAGGAGACGTGATGGCGTGTAAGGTGTAAAAAGATCTGCAAGGATTTTTGGGGATTGAGAATAGAAAATCCGGTGAGTAATACACAGAGTTTTAAAAAGAACACGCTTTTCCACAGGGAGCCAATGGAGTCTATTAATAAATTCTGAAATATGGCAGGTTCTGGGAAGCCCAAACAACAGTCGTGCAGCCGCATTCTGTATTCTCTGGAGGCGCTGTGTCTCTGCTCTATTAACTCCCAGATATAGAGCGCTAGCATGGTCCAGCCTAGACAAGATGGTAGCCTGTATGATGACCTGCCGGATCTTGGGCTCAAAAAAGCCCAACAAAGGTTTCAGACCTCGGAGAAGTCCGAAGCAAATTCCGGCCACAGCCTTCATTTGTGGCTGGAAGGAAACGGCCGAATCGAACCAGACACCCACATTTTTAACTGTTTGCTTAGGTGATGGTGGAGAGCCGAGAACAGAAGGCCACCATTGCTCACTCCACAAATGTGTGTTTTTCCCCACCAGCAAGATTTCTGATTTTGTGGCGTTGAGTTGAAGGCAATTTGATGTCATCCAGTTCACGACCTCTGTTAAATCATCCCTAAACTTAGCAGCATCCAAGTCGGGGTCATCAGACAGAGTGATCACCAACTGTGTGTCATCAGCGTATGAGACAACAGTCAGGCCTCTATCTTTTGCCAATGCTGCCAAGGGCCGGATATAAATGTTGAAAAGGGTCGGACTCAGGGCCTAGCCCTGTGGCACACCCTGGCGGACACTGTGCGTCTAAGAACAGAAAGGAGGGGCGATCACTTGAAAAGACCTTTCCGAAAGGAATGAGGAATACCACCCCAGGGCAGTGCCACTGATGCCAATGTCCTCCAGGCACTGCAATAGGATCTGGTGAGACACAGTGTCAAATGCGGCACTTAAGTCTAATAAAATCAGAGCAGAAGTGCCTCCAGAATCCAAAGAGTGCCGCAGATGTTCCGTGACCGCCACGAGAGCTGACTCCATACTATGACGCGGACGAAAACCATTCTGAGAAGGTTCCAGCATATTGTGGGTGTCAATGTAACTGGAGAGAATGGAATTGATATAGGCTTCGGTGATTTTGGCCATCAAAGGGAGGAGAGAAATAGGGCGGAAATTAGAGGGCTTGGAGTCGTCCAGTGTGGGTTTCTTGAGGAGAGGGAGCACTTTAGCATGTTTCCAGGCCACGGGAACCGTGGCAGAGGTCAGGGACAGATTAACAAGGTCACAAAACACCGGCAATAGCTGTGGTAAGAAAGCCTTAAATTGTTCAAGTTTAAGAGGATCCGCAGGCGATCCCGATTTAAGTTTGTTGCAGATAGACCGCATGGCTTCCTGAGGAAGTGCCGGAAAAACAGAAAGTGATGGACCGGTAGCTACCATAGGACATGGCTGACCTATACAGGGCACTATGTGTGGGAAAGTAGTATAGATATCATCAACCTTTTTAATAAAGAAGGCGGCGAGGATCTCACATTGCTCATTGGAGGTAAGGGGGTATGACGTGGGTTGCCCAGAAGTTTTGAGATCCTTAAGAAGGGAGAATATACATTTAGTGGGATTACTGCTGTTTTTAATTTCCCTAGAAAAAAAGTCCGCTCTGACCTTCAGGATGGATTTATGATATTGTTTGATGCGTGCTCGATATTGAAGTTTCAAAATGGGATCATACTGTCTTCTCCATGCCCTTTCCAGAGCTTTACACGCCCTCCTAGCTTGGGCTAGTTCGTCGTTAAACCATGGGCAGGATCGGATTCTACGGCTGTTAGTCAACTTAGCCGGGATCAGGGTGTCTAGTGTGGACGTGAGCCAGTCTGATAGAATATTGTTCGCTCTGTCCGGGTTATTAGGGAAACTTGGTCTATGCGTAAGAAGGAGATCGCGGAAGCGATCCGCGTCCAGCTTATGCCACGGATGTTTTAGGATAGGTCTGCGGAGCTTCTAAGGGAGGGCCTATACCTGGTAGCGTCAATGACACCAAATAGTGATCTGTCCAGCTCATGGGAAGGGGATGGAGGGCTGTGAGAGTCTGTATATTCGAGAAAAAAAAAGGTCTAACAGGTGGCCTGCTATATGCGTACTATTAAGACATATTGTCTCATTTGGAACGCAGCTAGATCCGCTAAAAAATTACTAATCTCCCCATCCTGATTAACATCCAGATGGAGATTGAGATCCCCAACAATGTTGAAGTTGGCCAACTTAGTGGTCCTCATGCAGCAGGGCATGTACCGGTCTCCCTCCTCTAAGTCTAATGTCTCCACAGTATACAGTGTAGTGTAATAGAGCTCGAATTGTTGTGCAATTTGGGAGTCTTGACTTACAGTGTCCCGCTCTAGTGTCTCTATTGCAGGCATTCTCTGCTTGAGAGCTTGAGCTCGCAGTCTGTGCACTAGCAAGCTCCCTGCCTTGTTACCCCAGAGTAGAACTTTTGTTTAATGCGCAGTAGAGCATATTCTGCTTTATCGACATTCAGAAATTTAAGCTTCTTCCTTGCTGGTATAAGTTGATGCCTTACTTGACGAGAGCCTGTTTGTGATCCTCCGTGAGATCCCTCACCTGGCCCTCAAACAGAATTCTCTTAGCTTTCCTATCTTTATTGTGTTTTGCAGATACAGCTATGAATGTAACTTTTATTAATGCCTTTAAGGTGTCCCATAGTTGGGCAAGAGGTGTGTCTGGGGTATCGTTAAGGTCAAGGAATGGGGGTATCGATGTGGCAACTTCGGTTGCAACTGAGTTGTATTGTAACAGCTTGGTATTAAGACGTCAGGTGACGGGCTGAGGGAAGCTATGTGGGGAGCGTACGGTTAATGCAAATGGCAGAGTGGTCGGTGAGGCTAGCTACTCCAATTCCACACTTATGATGGCAGCAGTCAGACGTGGGGAGGTGACAAAAAGGTCTATGAGGGCGTATATTTGATGTGCCGTGGAGTAAAATGTGTATGCCCTCCACACATCCTCGAGACCCATATCTCTCAACCACTGAAGGCCCGCCGCTATGAAGGCCCCAGTTTGTCCTATTCTATGCACAAATTTATCCCATGGGTGTCTGGTACGAGGTTGAGTTCCCTACCTATCAAGAGGTCATTGTCTGAGGATGTCATTACTCTACCGATGGCGTCCAATAGGAATGGTTCTAGATGGCCATTGGGGCGTACACCGTAGCTATGGTAAATGTATAGGTGTGTTTGGCAATACAGAGCACAAGCATTCTACCTGTCATCTCCGCCTGCATCTGTATTACATGGCCAGGGAAGTGCGTGGCAACAAAACTGCCACTCTGGCTCGTTTCTGCATTTCTGAGGAGAAGAACTAGCTATCGAGCCAGCGAGAGTGGAGGAGATGCCAGTCCCTCTTGAGGAGATGTGTCTCCTGAATAAGGCAGATGTCGCATTTGGATTCTTCAAGCATAGAGAGAAGAGCAGGCCACTTCACAGGGGCATTGAGGCCTTGTACAGTGAGGCTAAGTATTTTCATCATGGTGTGAGGTATACAGTCATGCCCGGTCTACAAGAAGGAGCGGTCAAATCAAAAAATTTGTGCATGCGAGATGCCTCTATTGTGGCCATGGGACTGCACCGACCCCAGTAAAAGTCACCATGAGTGCATAGTCGAGGGGTGAGGGAAGGGGAAACAAGAAAAACAACAGAATGGTGTTCCCACTCCTGGGAACCAACATTTCCAAGTGACGAAGGCCCACGTCTCTGGCGGTCTTGCATTTCGCAGCTAGACGTGGTTGGGAGGGGGAGCCCAACCTCATGGTAGTGTTATGAATGTCCTGCTCATGTGTCACCGCCCGGGCTAGCCATTAGACAGAGTTTAGCATTGTATCTAGTAGTGGGTGTTGGACAACAGTACCTGTAGCACTGATCCGGGGGTTTAGGGGGAGGGTAATCATTTTCCGGCTCTGAGGCACTACCCTTCACTCGGGCCAAGTATGGCGTGGTCTCCTCCGTGCCACGCTGGCATGTGTGCAGCAGTGCCCACCCTCCTGTCAGGAGCTTGCACTCGTGGCCCCAGCCTCCTCTGTCCGTCACTCGTCGGGCCCTGATATCCCCCAGGGCTCACATGAGATCTGCACCCGTCCGGAGGACTCCGGTCTGATTTACGTACGGCTGTCACTAAAATGCTGCAAACAGCTTCCTCTCCGGTTTCACAGCGATCCCTCTGCCAGAAATCAGTGCAGCCGGTTTTTACTCTTTGGATGAGCGACTCTTGGGAAGAAGGATGCATTGCTCGCCCTCTCCCCTTCAACCCGGCTGACATTTGCAGCCACATTGGAATTCATTTCTGCAATTCTGCCACACCGGTTCTGAATTAGTCAACTGCTGCCTGTGACCTCCGATCCTTAATCGTGCCACTAGACCGATGTTTCAACTTGACTTCTTTGGATGGGAAGTAACTGACCCCATACTATGGCTGAATGGGACTGCTTCTCTATACCGCATAGGACAGTCCAATTTCGCGTCCACCTCACCGTGGGTGCCCGGCTGGGCCACGCTGTGAGTACCCTTCCTTTTTCTTGGCCCAGTCTTGAGCCACATAACTTCCCTGGTGCTTCCACCGAACACATTGGCAGTCCATTGGCCCTATCCAGGTGTTCCATATCATAAGGTCCTGATGAGACCCCCCATTGCCCTTGGGGTCGAAAGATCGTCGACACATACAACAAATGAACCACCTTTTCAGCCTTTTAGCATTCTACTAGAGGACTGATTCCCTATCTAACATATTGAATTGTGGTCGTTTGACATCTATAGAAACCTTTTTTACCACTCACTAGCACTCCCCCTCTTTTCTAAGGTTCTATTTCACTTGGGACACCGAGCACTTTTTTGTTCGCAATTTCTGTTAAAGGTATCATCAATTCAGTAAACGTGTTTTTTGACAAGTCTAATAAGTGTACAGTTCTGAATCTTTTCTTGACATTCACCTCCCAGACAAGTATATGCCATTGGGAGTACTATTTATCAAGCATCAAACACATAGTACACAGGAACCGCTGTCCTTTGTTATATGATAGATACCCTGGTTCCATGTGAGAAGGGTAACCCTTGTTTCGGAAACACCGGTTCATACGAAAGGCATGGGAGGCACATCCCCACTGTGCCAGCAACAGACATGCCGCTGGTGGTATTACAGTGGCTGTATGCGGCAGAGCTCCACGATCGCACTGCTACCCAGCTGCCATCTTCGCCATGTCCCCCCGCTCCAATAATCTTAGGAAGCAGCAAGGGTATCTCTCAGGGGACCCAGACATGCAGTTTGCAAGGTCCCTTAGAATTAATGGCTTTGCAAAATATGCCAAAAGGGGACAAATGCGTTGGAACCAAAGGACAAATGAGAAAAAAAAGTCAGGTGTGGAACAGCTGTGCAGATGGTGGAGACGTTCATCCTTACATGAGAGCTGCTCATTGCGCCAGGGGTGCTTCTTGGTGCACGGGGAGGTGTGGAGGGAATGCCACTAACGGTGCATGTTGGCGGTCAGTTCTCTGGATCTTTTATGAACTACATTAAATGAAGTCTCATGCCACAAAAAGCACTACCCCCTATGATACAGGTACACCATGAGGATCGCTAGAGTGATAGTGTTGGAACACAAATCCTTGCATTAACAAGTGAAGCTGTGCCATCCTGATAATGTTGGAATGTTTCTGGTCTGCCTTGTGTACTTTACTCAATTTATCAAATAAGCAGCCAGCCAGTCCTCTGCCTCCGAGGACGCACTATGAATTTTCTTATTCCACCACCAGAGCATGATTTCTCGCCCAAGGTACAAATCTTCCCAGGGAGTAGCTCTCTACTTAAAGTAAAGTGTGGGTCATGACACCTCAAACCAAGATAGTGGTGGGGGTTGGGGAGGGGGATTGATGGTTGGTTGCAGCTAAAATTCCAGTGATTGGTAGAGGCCAGTTTTACTGTATACACTCCGATTTCACCATGTGAAATCAGTTTAATGCCCCTTGCTCTTTGTTTTACCCCAGCATGTTACTGGTGTTGTGTGTTTAGGTTCACTAGTGAACTGCCTGGGTACCACAAGCAGTAGGAATGGTGCACTCTGCATAGACACTTTTCATACAGATCACGAACATGGTTTTATGTGCTGGGTAAGAATGTTCTGCCAGCAATGGGCATTTCAGAGACATCACAACATTTTGGGCCAGATGTACGACCCTTTCATTTAGCGCCTCGCAAATTGCAAATCATTGCGAGTCGCAAATTGCGAGGCGCTAAATGAAATGTATAACAGTGTTATTACACTGTTTTGCGATTCCCAGTGGGGTCGCAAATTGCGAGGCTCATTAATTTAATTAAAAAAAAACAAAAAAAACATTAATATTAATGAGCCTCTCGCAATTTGCGAGCCCATTGGGAATGCCAGCCCTCCCAGGGATGGTGGCCTGCTGGGCTCAGCAGACCACCATGTGTGGGACTGCTTTTTAATAAAGCAGCTTTTTTTTTTTTTAAATGCATCCCGTTTTCCTTAAAGGAAAACGGGATGCATTTTAAAAAAAAGAAAATGAAACGTTTTCGTTTCATTTTCATTTTTTTATTTCATCGTCCCTGGGAACACTGCCTGTCCTTAAAAAATATTTTTAGAGACAGTCACAAAGTGGAAGGGGTCCCCTGGGGACGCCTTCCAAATTGCGACTGCATTACCACCCTCTTGAAGAGGGTAGTAATTTGCGAGTGTTTTGCGACCGCAATTGCGGTCACAAAACATTCACACATAGCATTGCGGATGCAATTAGGAAGGGAACGCCCCTTCCTAATTGCGACTCGCAATTCCTAAATAGCGAGTCGCAAATAAATTGCGACTCGCTATTTAGGAATTGTACATGACCAACAGTGATTTTGCATGAACAAACGGGTTCGCAAACCCGTTTGCGCTTGCAAAATCACGTCGTACTTCTGGCCCTAAATTCCTTGTCTGGTTTCGAATTGCAATATAAATTCAGTCAGAGCCCTACCTGAAAGCAAATATTAACCAATTAGAGAGAACTTGCCGTACTGAGGCTGAATCCACATCCTGTGTCAATCTGTTGCACCCTCCCTTCCTTTTATTTATTTTTTGGGAGACACCCTGCAAATCAGAGACCCCAATCCGGGAGTCTACACAGTCCCCAAAGCAAAACTTTTCTTTAATCAATTAATGCTTGTTTTTCATTTGGAAAGCCCGGAAAAGAAGCCAGTGATGGTTCAGGCTGAGACCGAAAATAGGCCCTACCACCAAATTAAAAGTGGTCCCCATTAGCGACAATCAAACAGGCCCACAAAATGCCTAAAAAACAGAACATACACCGATCTGTGAGACCAGCCCTTTGGGCGCTGCCAGTACGACCCTGGCTCTCTACTCGGATTATCTGGGTTATGCTTCTCTGTTTATGTTTTATGTAATTACTGCCCTTTTAATGATTGACCCTGGCTTTCTGACCATTATTAAGATTAACACTGCCCCCAAGCTAGAAAGCTCCATTTGTCTAGACTTCTAGGGAACCTCTTCTGCACCAGGCACAAAGCTGCTTTCTTGCACAGCAGACAACATGCCTAGGACTCTGGAGGACACCATGCTAGTGTGACAAGGAAAAAGAGAAAGCTGCACTGCTCAGTGTGCAAAGAAGTGCCGACGTCTGACCCAGAGGACAGTGCACCGAAACCTACACGGATGTCTTCTCGAGCAGGTGCCAGTTAAAAAGCTATGAGGGCCCTGGGCAGTTCAGGAAATCCCTGGTTGTGCGGCTTGCCAGTCTCACCATGAACAAAAGCAGCAATTTTGAGGTTTTTCTATTCCTTAGTGAAAGCTATAACCCTCTCATATAACTCCTCTGTTTGGACAAACAATTACTTACTTTTCACATAAGACAGGAAGACACCTCAGTATTTTTCTCGCCAAAAGCACACACACAAAATGTAGTCAGAACATGCACACACATATACATATTTGTGTGTATATATATATATATATATATATTTGATTTCCTTAAACTACCATATAAAATACACCTTTCACATTAATTTTTAAAAAGTGGCTATATAATCCTTTTGTAACTTTGTCCATGAGAAAAATCTGAACTTAATTAACTATGCCACGTTCGAACATACATTCCAAAAGATATGTTTGCCGTCTGCACTGGAAAATGCCCGCACTCAGAACAGTGTCAGGGATGCCTTTAGATCCGTCATAATAATTGCAGTTTATATATTAGTTGTTTCTGTGTTCGCTGCGGTTTTCATGACAGTTCATAAATTTTTTTTTGTACCACCAACCTCGATGGTAATGAATTTATCGACCTTGGAAAGAAGAATGGTAGAGGTGGTCCTATTACGATCCAAATCTGTGTCTTGCAGACTACACACTGAGATCAGTAGAGTTTCTAATTCACTTAGATTGCTAAGGAAATAGCCACTTTCTCTATAAAAATACCCACAAAGAAACTGCATATGAACAACTTAATACTGATACAGTCTGTAACGTACTATAAAACGTCATAATACATAGTTTTGAAATAATAAAGTAATTGAATTGAATGTAAAATAGGCTCTTTAAAGCTTTTTGAATTTGATCTGTACAACTAAGGAGGTACATTTCATTTAATGATCTATGTTTGATAAATAAAGACGTTAGGGATTACAGAAATGTCACTGCTTGCTATATTGTTTCACTTCTAAGAGATTCGTGCACGTGCAGTTACCACACAAGTGCTTCAATGCACTGTAAAACACAGACGTTTCCGAAAAATAAACACGTAAACATTATTTCAAAGAGCGGTGTCCCAATGTATTAGATATTTAAATAAGAAAATTCAAAAAGGAGCTGGCTGAAAACAAGAAACGGTCATGTATATTGCCGTCGACTGAAAGCAGCACGAGCAGTACTCTTTGTTTGCTACAAATGACTGAAAAAACAGGCGTTCATTGCATGTGGCTTCTGCAGCGTCCGGTGTGACGTAGCCTCGAACAAAGTCAACACCGCGCATCAGCACAGGGATCCGCCATTCCTATTGGCGAATGCTGTGTCAGCAGACATCAGAAGATACTTGCGATTGGCTAGGAAATTACTACTGGCGTAGCCGTCACTTGACAGCTGCTCTCAAACGCCGGTTATTCTAAAAGAACGTGGAAGCAGAAATAATGAAGGCCTGCAGTCTGTCTCGCAGCCCGCAGCTCTTATGGTAATCGAACAGACGATACATTCAAAACCTGCTGTTCTCTGGAAAAGTTCTCCCTTTCAAGGGGTAGGCGAGAAGAGGGGAATAGCATGTTTTCATTTCTCGACTCCGGCCAACCACAAGGAATGCGAGAACTCGGCCCACACAGATAGCATGCAGATTACTCAGTGAAACGAAAAGCAGCAACTACCGTATATAGCAACGTAAGCAAAGTAAAGACCATAAAATCATGAACACCATAGGCTACTTTGTGTCAGGTAGGCGCTATAGGTGCGGCGCATGAGCGTTACCATGTTTCCACCCATGTATTATGATGCAAACCCTGATTTACACAGATTTGCAAACCTGAGTTTGCACCAAAATGGTACGCCTACCTGGCAGAGGCTTACCGAGGAGAAATATCTTTATTTTACCTCATTACTTCCTCTTTCCACTAGGAAAGAGGAATGTTTCTCTAATTATTGTTTTTGTGTAGAAAGGTGTCCCTTCCTGCAAAAAATAATCCTGCCTGTAACGCAGGCACCCTTGCACTATGGTTGCCTGCGTTTCTGCTAGGCAGCGCACAGTGCACCAGTGCAGGGAGAGGGCAGAAGTGCTCCATATCTTTGTAAATATGAGCACTTTTGCTCTCTCCCTTTCAAGCGTTTCATAAAAGTTATGGTAAATGTGCCCCTATATAGAAGGTATCTTATTTCTGCAAGTGTAACTGCCCTATATGCCACCTCTCCAGTTCATCATGGACCATTCCAACATCTGCAAGATACTAAACGGAGCATAAACACTACAGTTTAAGGGATAATCAATCTTTCCCACTGTCATCTTGTCTTAATTTTTAGGCCTGGCTTGACACCACAGCTGTCTGCTAACCTATTGTTAAAATATACAGAGAGGGCTTCAGAGCCACCCAGAGAGTAATTCTCTCTCACCTCATGCCATTAGCTTATTGCTGTATTTTTCTACCACCTATGGACTACTCTCATTGCAATGCATGAAGGTCTATTTTACATATCAGCAGTATACAGAATCATACTACTTTACATTCCTTAGGTGATATATGCATAATATACAGAAAGCAATTCTTGGTTTGTATTTGCTCTGCAGCAGGTTTTTTTTAACATAATTTTAATCAAGATTTGCATTTGCCTACTGGAACACTTCATGTGCATTGAAACACAAGCATTGGCAAAGCCGATAAGTCTGGCTTTACTATACCAACACAGGCAAGTACATATGCTGTTTGCATAGTTTTGCATATTAAGACCAGACATTTTGTCTTTGCCAATGCTGGTTTATTAAAGCCTCTGAATCATCCATGGGTTGCAATTGATACTATACACACAACAGTACTCAGAACATAACTGGAATACATATGTCACTAATGACAAGGCCACTGAAATTAAGTGTTTCTGCGGCGATGGTGTTTCCTGCATAGTTATGGATGCACCACTTTAACATAGCATAATTCAACATTTGCAGCATAACTTGAATATGTCAAAAAAAATCTGAGTTTAAATCACAACCTGCAGGTCATGCTTCATTATTTGTCTTTTACTGTTGCTTAATGATCCATGGTTCTTCCACTCATTACAGCAAAAGTGTATTCACCAAGTAAATCTTGCAATATACAGTGGTCTAAAGGCATGGGTAGGGAAGAGAATTCAAAAAGATTTGTTCCTAAAACTTTGTGTTTTGCACATTTGATTGTAGTATAAAAGTACAATATTGTAAATGGGAGGCTTTTCTTGTGCTGGCATATTGATGAATGAATGGAAACCCTTTTTAGAATGTGTGTGATTGTGCTTTATATTGCCCATTATTTCCACAACCTTTATCAGTCGTCTTTTTACATGGCATATTGCTGAATTCCAATACACTACAAGACCAATCTTGTGTTAATAGACATTCTATAGGGCATTATTTTGAGCCTTTTGGTTGCCACCCAAGTCACATGTCCCGAGCCGACCGCAATGGCACATAAAGAAGGATGAACATCAGTTACCTCAATGATAATTCCCTCTTAAATGCTCATTATAGCTGTGAGAGTCAGATTTTGATCAGTTGGTGGCAAATCATTTCATAAACTTCAGACTTAAGGAAAGCAGGATTTAAAAGCCAGTTATTGCCCACTTTTTTAAGTGGGCTGGTTAACCAAGACAGCCAAAACATTACCTCTCATATAATGTGGACACACACAAGAATTAAAGCCAAATGTTGCAGAGCCATACTGACTATGCTGTTGCACACTCAAACATAATATTTAATCTAGTGTTTATCTATTGAAGGTACTGCACCTGAAGAGAGTAATGGGTCTGTGGCGAACTTGTCCTGTCATTCAAGAGGTACCCCGGCAGCTGTGATTAATCCGGTATTCAGGCTTCTCTCGAATGGGAGTTACTTGATGCTGAATGATCAAGGTTGTTGTGGGATGCTTCCGGGCACCGCATATCTAGTCACTGTGAGCTCCAGCGTTACTTGCTGAAGGCAGATATTGTTTCCACCAACACATACAGTCAGGGAGGCGCTGTTATGGCCTTCGCTAAATGTTTCCTTTAGTCAGCTTTACATGGAACGCAGATTACTACAACTGGATGTAACAAAAGTAGTACTGGAGGAGGTAAAAGTCCTTTGTCAGGAACATAGGTCAATAGGATTACAAAAAAGCAAGTGAAGGAAACTTAAAAAGAAGATCATAAAATATAACATTACATTAGCGACAGACCAGGTGAAGTGGAAGTGATGTTTTTAAGGACTTCTTGAAGCAGGTCAGATAAAAGTCGTATATTGACTGAAGTGATTTCCGTAGGTCTGTTGCTGCACCCGTCACTCACTGAAGCCTTTGTTGTGAAGTTTTGAATCTCATTGTTTCCAGCTAAAAACACGTCTGGCTTCGGAGGCCACACTGCCACCAGAGATTATTAGCATGTTGGGGAGGTATGCTGGCTTTATTGGTGATGTCCCTTGTACTCATATCAGCATAATTTAAAATTTGCTCCTTGCCTCGATGGGGAACTGATGGAGTACAATACATTTTGGGGCAATATGATCATATTCCCTGATGGAAGAAAGGAGTCTTGATGTTGAACGAAGAACTGGATTGAGAAGCAAAAGATAAGATTGAGGTTTTCCGACTAGCATGCCTTTGCCAAAGTCCATACACATGATGATTAGGCACTAGCTGCGGATTTCAATTGGGTGCGGTTAATATGTGCCTAATGTTCTTTAGAGAATCAAGATGTAAATTAGCAGATTGAGCACCTCTGTTGTGAAGGATAAAGGAGTGAGGGGAGTCAAACGTGAATCCCAGGATTTTAGCTGTAGGGGAATGTTAAAGGGAAAAGCCAATGAATCTGTACTCCTGTAGAAGCATGGGGTCGGATTGGTTTGTGTGTTTTGTGGCGATTAACAGGAATTCAATATTTTGAGTATGTTGTCCTGCATTCATTGTTGAAGTTTGGAAAGGCGTGGTCAGAAGCAGAGGATGCAATTTAATTATGTTTTGAGGGATAATTCTGTATCATCCGCGTAATGAGTGTCGTATAGCTGTAAGTATTGAGCCCTACAAAAACACTGAATGGCATCGCTGACCTCACGGTGTGAACTGCCATCTTTCCCAATTGAGACCAACTGGATAAAAAGGAGGAGAAATCAAGAAAGATGATCAGGCAGGAGTTACCCCAAATAAATATGCGAAAAACATCATTAAGAATTCTTAATGCAACTGTCTCAGTGCTTTAATCATATTCTGCAAGAGGAATTTTTGTTGATATTTTCTGTAATTACAATGATCTTTATAGCTTAAGGGTTTGCGAATATTATTAGTATGCCTAAGGATGAGGTGAGTATGGGTGAGTGCAAGAATCAAAGACTTTCTTTTGAAAAGCATTTTCCATGAAAAAGAATATGATAAATATACTTGTGAAATGTCATTATTTCCTTGACACTATATATGTGAAATTGTCACAGCATGGAGACTGTTCATACATCACCATCGCTGCCTCAATTCAGGAAGGACCTCCAGACCTGACTCTTCAACTGAACCGCAGATCAACCCCAGCCCCCTCAGCGCCTTGAGACCCTAACGGGTGAGTGGTCACACTTCACAAGAAACCTGATTGATTGATAGAGTTAAGGGAAAGAGGTGCATGTGAATATCGTACAGTTCTGAGAAGATTTCCAAAAGGCATAGATATCTTATGGGCCTCTAGATTTTTGGGAAATCTGTGACCAGCTCTAAGCCTTTAAAATCCCAGAATATGCAGTTTATCTATGAATGAGGCTTTCCATTTCCAAGAAAGACTTTTGTATGAGGGCTGGAAACTTCCTACCACACTCTGGATATGCTCTTGTGCAAACATTCCAATATGGATCAATTGCAGTTTAGGTCATTATCAATTAAAATTAGAACTCTGTTGGTTGACAAATAGAAATTGTCCTAAAAGCATAACCACCTAATTAGGCTAATGCATTAATAACAGAGAAATTTATATGGAAATGCAAAGAGTGAAAGCAGAAAAACTTGGAAATTAACCAATCACACACCACAAGAGTTTTAAAATTCCCTGGACACCTAGGCCCTTGAAAGAAAACATACATTATATTCTGCTGCATTCCTTGCACTATAATACAATGGTTTCTTCCAGGTTTTCCTGATTTAAAAAGCAAAACAATAGGAGGCTGCACATTTGTGAAAGGTCCACCAGGGATCTGCATGATAACAAATTGTCCCTCGTTCAGGGTTCTGCACAATATAAACAGATACCCACCCGTCTCAAAGGTGATGCAAATTAGGGCTAGGGATCTCAGAGAAACCATGCAGAATCGAACGAGGGTGCCCACACAACAGGGATGCGCTTGAGCACAGATACCTAACTTTGCAGTTGCGGTCATCTACGCAGATTTCACCAGCCCTCTTGGCTGTGGTCAGCGCTATCATGATACCAGCATTGGCAAACATTCCAATCTGGCCGACTGAAATTCACATTGGACTGCTTGGAATCAAAGACAGGGATGCCTGTCGGTATCCCTAATTCCAGTTATAGAACTGAAAAGTTTTGTTTCTGTAAAACTCTAATCACATTTTTGTTAGCCATTTTACCTCTTCTAACTTTGAATTGCCTATTGATACTGATATGAGGGCCAAAACATGAAAGTTATTTCCAATTGACCTAGCTCAATTTGTAAGTTTTACAAGCCACAGCTTTGTGACTTGCATCTAAGTTATTCGTACTTAAAGTGTGATCTTTCCCCCCGAAATACCATATATTTACACATGCAGAAGCTTTATTAAGAAGCCGCATTTTTCAATTACAACTAAACTACCACTTTTACAGATCTCTGATAATCATTGCTTTTGTTGGCAGGACCGATACAATGATTTTTACAAAGCTAAATTAAGTGACTATTTTGGCATCAGAAGCTAGTGAGCAGCGCTTACTTTGTAAAAGAATAGGTGCCAGGGCCTAAAGTTTTTCTTAGAAGCCGGCAGCTGGAGCTATCGAATATCGGGGTGCTGAATTCCAAGGTTGCATGGTTTTGAATCCACCATGTGCCTCTTTCATCCACCACCAGACACTCCCTAATTTTATTTCACTCATGTACGTTCCTTTTCATCCCTGCACTTCCATTTCTCACTGTTTTCTGTCTTTGTCTTCCTCCTGCTTTCTTCCGTTTGTGGTTTTCTCTTTCTTGCTATAGGTCAAAGTCTGATGAGGATGAATAAGTGCTGGTGCCCAAAAATGAGTGCTGATGGGCTCCACCTTCAACCACAGGTTCCAATTAAGCACTTCTTGTTAGGTACTCTCAGCCCAATATCCAACACACATTTTTCCTAACCTCTAAAAAGGAGATTGTTCTAAAAACCATTGTCAGGTCATGGATGAGAGAACTCCATTAGCACCACTGCTGGTTTCCTGAAAGGATTATTTTTTTCCCATAGAATTGATGTGCTCACAATAAAGCTGCTTTTTCACTAATTTTTGCCTTACATTGCCTACCGCCGTTTACACCAAAAAGACTGGCTTGCTTATTAACCCGCCTGTATGATGGAACTCCTTCCAAATTAAATCATGTACACCAACGTATAGGAATCACAACCAGGCAAAATGGATGAGCTAGACTCTTGAGAATGAGAACAGCTATACCTTTTGCACAAAAATGATAATCACTTGGACTGGACTATCCTACTTTATTTATTTATGGGATTTGTAGAGCACAACATTCATCCCCAAGGGGATATCCCGGCGCTAAGATGCTCCCTCCCTATCCTTTCAACTGTGAAACTAGGCTAAGTTTATGATAGCTGAGAAAATACATTATGCTCTAGAAAACCATGTTTTATTCTAAACCAGAGATAGTTGTCCGTAAGACGAAGATCTAGGGGTAAAGTGTTCCAGTGAGCTGCTGCCAGATGAGCGGCCGCCTGATCGGACTTTTTTTTTATTCATTTGGCGTTGGCTTGATCTCAGATTGTGCGTTGGATTGTAGAATTCTACTTTGGCTTATAGAATTTTGGGCCAGTGTTATATAGTGCTTTATGTGTATGGCAGAGAAGTTTGAAGCTGGCTCTTTTGCGCATTGTTAACCTGTGCAGGGTTGCCAGGCAGGCTGATGCCGAGCTGTATCTGTCCATATTTCAGACAAGCTTGGCGGCAGCATTTTGAATCACCTGCAGTTGGGTGAATAGGTAATCTGCCATACCCACATAAAGGGCATTACCATAGTCCAGTCTACTTGTTATTAGAGCTTGGACTATTGTTCTTCGCCAGTCAACCGGTATTCACCAGAACAACCTTCTCAAGAGTTTGAGGATACCAAAGCATTTGCCACAAGTGGTATTGCCCTGTTCCTGCATGGAAAGTGAATCGTCCGCTCTTTACAAGACAGCTGAAAAGCTAAGATTTCACATTCTGCTAAGGGGGAGTTGAGTTCAGTGGAACAAGTATAAATGTCTTTAAAAATTATGGCTGTGCCGTCTCCTGCACGGCGGTTCTGTCGCATTTCAGGATCTTAGATCCTGATGGCATTGCGAATGTGATTTCGGGTACTTTGAAGAGCACCACAGTTGTTCCAGTAGGTATAACTGAATTTCCTCATTATGTGCTAATAAAGCTCTCATTAATCCCAAGAAGGCCAGGAAAGGTAGTTTACCAGCTCAATCGCCTTTTCAATTTGTGGTGTTTTACCTGCAAATTAGCAGCCATAATCTCTCGGTTAAACACCAAGGAAAAACATGTGGGAATCAGCACGTAAGCACTGACTCCTGCATGTTAGACCACAAAAACTTGTAGTGGCGAGTATTTCCGCCTCCCGGATTTACCAATGCCCAGTATCAGTAACTCAAGGAGCAGGGAAAAGGTCATTGTAAGGCCAAATTCCACTCGACTTGGAATCCAACCAAAGTCTAAACAATATCAGAGGGTTGACCATGTGTGGCAAACATCCGTTACAACGCATGCCATTACCCCGCATTTTGTACTCCACAAAATCTTTTACATCGCAGGGCTTTACTCCGCAAACCATTACAACGCATTCCCCAAAGTAATGCCCCGGTGGAGTTAGAATAGTAAATTGCGTTGTAATGGGGAATGCGTTGTAATGGATTGTGTTGTAAAGCCATGCGTTGTAAAAGATTTTGCAGGGTAAAAAATACGGGGTAATGGCACACGTTGTAAAGGCGTGCAGAGTAAACTGTCCTATTCGCCATGTGTATTACCTGCTAACTTTGCACTCTAAATACAGTGATGAATGAATAAAGATATTTTACTTGTGCTGATTTTAATAAAATGCCATGCAGAATATTTCCAAAATGTCGGAGAAAACATTCGACTATGTAATTTATGTTGAGTAGAAATAAAAAAAAATATTTCCTAAAGATGCACACGGCCCGTTACTTACTATAGGAAAAAGATGTGCTCTAATTAAAAGGTGAAGGGCTATTCAATAATGTTGCGGTGAAAAGATTGGAACAATCTAGAGATGCGTTTTGTGTGGCCAAGCCCTAAACCACAAGTATTTGACGGATAGGGCTCAAACAAAACGGCCTGTCACCATACCGGAAGTAATGAGGGTTCCATCTCGCTTAGTTTAAATATTATGCATTAAAATGAAATTTTATTAATTCCGCATGTGTCTTCACGTGTACCTGGCTACTCGGTTGAAACATTTACCAAGGGGAGTAGCTGTCAAAAGTGCAAGAGGTGCAGTGGTACCGGGGTTCTTTGGTGTGGGGCGGGGGGGTATGAAGGGAGACCCTGCATCCAATTATATCTGTTTTTGACTACCCCACAAATGGAAGGGTGCATTTTTCTTGAATGCATTAAGGTTCAAGGCTCTCTTGGAACACCACTACCAGGACCACAACCATTCAGGGCACATCATGTATGAAAACAAATTACTGTCTCAAAAAGCAAACATTTATTTCAAGATGCCTTCCTAATTTACCACCTTGTTTTGTCGCTATAGCATTGTGTAGGGACTTCACAACACACTAATCTCAAACTACAATAGACAAACAGAAGAAGCAAACTTCTAGGGCTTGACCGCGCGTTACTGGTCTCCAGGACTCATCGCATGTTTACACAACCTGTAGCTACTCATTAAATGTAAGAGGCACACTATTGTTGCTTTTGTACCCATAACATTCAGAAATGTCTCCATAGCACTACACAATTGACACGGGCAACAAAACACATGATAGCACGACTGTTTGTGGCACTTAATGGCCTTCCCTGAGCAGTGGTTTAATAGAACGCTTGGTTCACTTAGGATTTAAAAGGAATGACTTCCTTTCAACCTATTGAAATTACCATTTGTTACACTGCTACCGTTTGATTAAGATAATGTATAATCATTATCACATGTATTGTTACTTTGAATTATCCCAGCTGAAAGGGTCATCACTGAGTGAACAAAACACAATTAAGTCTTTGAAATTGTATGTTAAAAGAAACTGCCGGCCACAAAAAGTTAGGAATGGTGTACACAGACTACCAGAAGAGATCAGAAAACTAAGCGTCATTAACAGGCTGGGCGCAGGTATCCCACAAGGCTTGGGAGTGGAATGTGTACTGTGAACCAGAAAAACCTGCAGGGAGCCGAGACAGGTTTAGCAAGAACCGAAACAAGCAACACGCGTTAAAAGCAAACGAGAGACATTTTAATTACAGGATCAAGTTATCATCTGAATCGGTATTTGTGGGAGAAACTAAAAAAAACACAACTCAATACCAAGCAATCCCAGGCGTATTTGAAAGAAGTGTTAGTGGACAGTTCTAAACTGGCATAACTTGATTGCTGAAATTTTCAAAAATGCCCTTTAACCCAGTTTAAATGAAAAGAAACTGAAAAACGTAACAGGTTGTTTGATAAACCTGAAGGGAAAAAACAAGCCTCGTCAGTATGCAGAATGTCATTGGTGTGTAGTCTGGGGAGGAAGCGGTTTAGCATTGATGTGGCAGCAGTGTTGGTGCTTTGTGCAGGATTTAATTTGCGGCAGCATAATCCAATGAAACCATCTAGCTATCTACTGGGAGAGAATAGCCATACATGTGGTCACTGGGCACAGTGTGTGCAAGTTTCAGAGCTCTCTCCATGCTTCAAGAATATGCCAACAGCATGGACAAGTCCAAGGAAAATCATGGTTGTAAGCAGAGTGCGTATGTAGATGCCTCCGCTACAGCAGGCCATCTTCTACAACTTCATCCTGTGACAACTCTGCAGTGTCCCTCCCCTCACCCTCCCCCCCCCACATCCGTTCTCCCCCCCACTCTCCCGGTGGTTAAAGACGGTGGGCACTGGGGGGACTCGTTTTTGGGGACCAGGACTTATTTTCCATCATAGGATTTTGACACAGAGCAAGAGCCAGGAAGGCGGAAAACAGAGGAAGAAAGAAGAAAGGAAGGAAAACTGAAAATGGGAGAAAGCAGATATCAAAAACTGCAATAGTGAGAATAAGAGACATGACCTGGATTCTAGACTAAACATTCTTGGTATTTTGCAGTCCTGGGGTTTGGCTAGGTCAGTGGCGGGCTCCTAAAATAAAAAAAAAATAAAAAGAGGTGCCTTGTGCCCCTGCTTTTTTGCAAACTAAATCCCCACTACACTCATTTTTATGCAAATCCTTTACCTAAATAAAATAAATCTAGGCTTCGGGATATTCTCAAAACAATCATTCCTAACATATGTTAAGTTTGCTAGGCCACACAGGTTGTTTGTAGTTACAAAACTGCTCAATTACAATTGCTTTCTGCCCTATCTCTTTAGACTAGAAGGAGGCCTTGACACTGATTATGGCCTTTCTTTGTTTTTACTAATACGATTCAATCCGCTTTGAGGGGTTATTTTCCTTTTTAGTTAAGTGGACAGTTATTACCGACTAGCTCGGTAATTTCCGGTTTCGATTCACCCAATATTTTCCCGCTCCTCCCCAAACTTTCCCTGGAGTTTTCAGCTGTTTTGAACAGTTCAAGAAAACAAGACAGGTGTTTCAGGGACCTCATGATTTCCGAAGGGACCGGTAATAGAAATAATGGCCACAGTGGAATTTGTGAAGCTCTGGTAAGGAGGTCCTTAGAATCAAATTTAAATCACTAGTTATATATTCTAGTCCTAAACGTGTTTTATTACAATTTTATTTGGAATATGTTTAGCCAACATCTTTTTTATCTTCAATGTAGCTTCCTCAAACCTTTTCAGTGTGGTTGTTCTGTAATTTAAAATGGTTGTTTGTGTTTTCTTAATATGTATCCATCATTGTGGCAACCTTGTCCTCTTTACAGCTAGGCTTTACTGTCAGATGTTTTCCTATGAGTTTATATCCAGTCATCTGATGGTATTCTCAGTTTAGCCTGTACAAGCTTAGGTACAATTAAAAATGGACACATCCACAGGTAGCTTGATTGTTTTTCAATGGCGTAGATTTCATTCAATTCCGATTTGGTGAGCCGGGAGCTTCCTTGCATCTATATAGAGTTTTACATCTGCTCTAGAACCTACATTTTAAGTCACGTGGTCATGATACGTACATTCACTAGCCAATCACAATATGCTCTTATGTTGAGAGGACTACAATTTCTGTGAGTAACTCTGTTCAGGGCACAGTTTTAAGTTCACTTTGGGGGGAGTTCGCCTAGTACAGTAGTATTTCATATGTGATCTACGTAAAATACAATTTTAAATGTTCCACAAATTTCAAAAACAGTACTGCTTAGCAGGTTTTACTCCTCCAGAGAGCTTACTTAAGGGAAAAGAAAAAGTCAAGCTGTCTGGAGAGTACTTCAGTGAAAACTGAACTGTACTCGCAGTTTAAACAAAATGGCTCCTCATTAAAAACTGATTCACGTTTACTGATTAAATGAAGTATGGAAAAAAATGTTTTTAAATGCAAGAGCCACATCTACCACACTGCTCTGGAACCTTACTGAAGGCAGACACTTGTGATAATAAGTTATTTACTGCTTTGACTGACTATTAACTCAATGAATATTAAAAAGTTTCAATAGTCACTAGCCGGTGAAAACACAACTTCAGAGCTGGGTCACAATTTATGCTTAGCACTGACTTATGCAGTGTAATGAGGTTGTTTAGATAAAATTGCTTAAAATTTCCATTTTAAATGGTGAAGGGATCTGTATGTTTTTCCTTAATGGAGTCAGTGCAAATTCTGCAGCCGTAAAAAAAAAAAGGATAATATTAAGGCTTCATTATTGAACCACAACGTCCACCAACAAGCATTAGCAGGAGTGCTGTGCTCACCAAACGATGAAAAATGATTTTCATATAAAGGTTAGGCATCACCATGGAAGTGTGTGAAAGGGGACGTAAATTATCTTCAACTTCCTGGTTTCCATAGGTCTACATATTGAACTATGCCTCCCAACTGTAACAAAGGTCCCGGCAATGTTTAACAGCAACAAGAGTTTGGCTGCCTTAAAAGTGAAGTGAATCATAAAGGGAGGGGACTAGTTTACAACGATACCGAACTTTATCTTAATACACTGGGACAGAAATGTTGTGCGAAAGTTAAATCATTATTTAAAGTTACTGCAACAGTCATGCTTACAAGAATGGTAGTGATTGTTAGACATATGTTTTTTGTAGCAGACTTTGCAAAATGTATCAAAATATCTGATTAATATGGATATCAGTGAAATTGGGCTACGCCAGTGCCCTGCATTGAATCCTATTCTAAAACTCGAGATGCGCTGAATACGTGCTCAGTTGTATCACAAATACATGGACAGCTTAGGCTTTTCCATTATAGGGTGCCACAGTCTTGTACAATAGGTTACAAAATGGGAGAATGCGATGGGGCCACTGGATTTCAGCTGAACCCTCACTTCACAAGTGTACTTATGAAAGGGTCATCACACCGTAGAAGAACCATTGATAACTCAAGTTTGATTTGATGGTCCTAAAACATACTGGAGGCAATGCACAGTTGTTTTCTTTTACAAAGTTTGCAACAGACAAACAAGAAGCCTTTCTGCTCTATGTTTGTGTCACTAACTTTGGAACTGAGGTGTTGGAACGTTCTAGAAATCATATAAAAAGTATGTGAGAGCATTGGTTAATGCTAAGAATGTCTAGTCGTCAAACTAGGAAGCCTAACTTCACTAACAAATCAACATCCACACATTTTGAAAGGTACTATAGAAGGCCTCCACAATCTCTGGGGATGCCTCATGAATTTCATTTTCTGATGGTCTGCTTAGTAATAAAAGCATGCAATACAAAACAGTGACCACAAGCTTGCCTGACATGCAAAGGATAGATCTTGAAAAACATCTCTGGAAGAACCACAGGAGGGTACATCAACTTTAACTACTACCTGTCATTCCATATATACCAGAAAGAGTAATGGGATGTTTCCAAAAGGGCCAAGTGGGGAATGCTATTTAATTGTACTGGCAGTTAATAGTGATTAATTATACCTATATTGTACAACAAGCAGGCGGATACAAGTCAGATAGTAAATTTGTTTGTAATGTGATATCATGCATAGATGTGACCTCTTTGGAGTAAACAGGCAAGGCCAGCATGCAGGAGTGAGGAAGAGACCACACAAGACTGAAGAATAGACTTTAAAACATTTTATTTGCATCTGCCCTAATCTAACAGCCTGTCGGAAATGTTGGCTAATAACGATGTTTGGATGCTTGTCAATTCGATCTTGCACAATTGCTGCTTAAAGGTGGACTCTGGTCAGCTGATTTCTCGTTTTTAAAATACATGCAATCTCTGGCAAAGGAAACGAATTGCCTCGAGCAACTGGGACTCTTAACTTAGACAGGCGCTGGATTGACAATCTGTGCTAGTCATATATGATATGATCATAGTCGGGCCATCCAGCTTTTTGGATTCTTCTTGTGATTTATTAAGACGACTCTTAATAACTATTTTAAGACGGATGTTAACCATTTTGTGGTGGCTGCTTTTTTTTTACCAACCTATGATTATTTTTGAGTCTCATTTTGTAAGATGTATTTTATCAATCATCTTGATAAAGAAGATTGTTAAGCAGCTTTTGCCCACCTGTAATTGTTTCCTTGCTCATTTAGGTGAATTGCTGTTGAAGGCACACAAACACTTTATAAATGTTTGCTCCGCCTATTTTGACCCCTTATGGAACATAGCACCCTATGTCTTTTAAGATGACTTTCAATGACCATGTTAAGATGATTTTGATTGACCACTTGGTGTTGACCGGTATTTATTTTTTTGCTGGAGTTTTATATAGCACTAACTAGACCCAGAGGTATCAGAGCGCTTTACATGAGCACCAGTTACGTTACAGACCGACACAATCACCTAATGTTTTTTTTATTTTCACTTTGTAAGATGTATTTTTATCAATCAATTGACATAGAAGACTGTTACGCATTTTTAATGTACACTTGTAATTCCTTCCTTGTTCATTAAGGCGAATTGCTGCTTAATTGCTGCTGACGACACATAAGTGGTTTACAAATGTCTGCTCTATCTCCTTATATCTCTTACTGTATGCAGTATTTAGTGATGTACATTAAGCTCGAAATGATTTTAACGTGTTTTCCTTTTGTATGTGCTACTCTTTAATGAATTGGTGCTAAGCTTTTGTGATGATTTAAATTAATCTTGCAATAAAGATTTACTTACTCATCAAAGTCTGGATAGTTCTCCTGTAGAGCATCTCAGGGTTCAGAACATACCCTCCCTTTCAATGTGTATTGAAGACCCCTCGAGAGTCTAATACAATGGAAGGAATGGGCAACTTTCATACATGCAAACAACACTTGGCTCCGCCTACCAAATTAGCATATGACAGTCAAATGTAATGACCAGATCTCTTATGGGTAAGGCCTGAGGGATGGCTTAGATCTAGACACGCCTGAACCCAGAAACAATGGAGAACAATTCAGTGGAATGGAATGGGGCAGAGGAAGAGTGCTTTGATGTAAGCTTACATGTGGGCAAAGTGTCAAAAACATAAGAGTTTGGCTGCACGAAGAACCCTCCAGAGGGTCTCTGATAAATAGAGACATCAGAATAAATTAAGGCAACTACAAATGCTACAGAAATATAAAACACCTACAGGGAAATAGCTATACATTCTTATCTGTTAAACATGACTTAGGTAATTCTGTCTTCGTAGACTGATGAAGACACAGTGCATTCAAAGCAGATATCACAATATTCAATATAGATGTAGGACACAAGAAATGTGACCAAACCAGCCCTGTTAATCAAGCCACCAATGAAATTAGGTGATTTCTCTTGAGCGACAATCAATACCTTGCACTTTCACTATATCCTTGAACTCCTTCGACTAATTCAAAAGCATACCTCATTTTGGTGACCTTCATAAATATTTTGGTGGTCTCGAAGCAGACAACTGAGGGCAAATGCTTAACCCTCCCACAAAAAACTGGCGTCACAGCATGGCACCATGTGACACATTTTCACTACCACTCCAGAGGCAAAGGACTGAAATCAGTGAGAGGTGTGGATCAGTCGTCCAGCCTGATTAGTAGCTTATGGCATGAGCAGGGTGAAGGAGCCAGTTCTGCGGCTTCCCACACACCCTCTCGCCTGTGGGTGTGAACCAGCGCAACGTGCATTCACAGGGTGGCCATGAAAAGCAGGCCTTGTAATCTAAAGCTCTCACAAGAACCACAACTGACACAATTACAAATACTAAGAATGAAAAAGTAATATTTTGCTATGGTCTAGGGATCCATACTACACAATTATACTAAAAATCAATACTGGTGCATTGGCACGACACAGTTGCCTCTGCTGCTAGATTTAAGGAAAGTTAGTCAAGTTTCAGGGAGCAACAGAAACATAACTCTTTTTTTTTTTAGAGTTCCATGAGCAATGATAAATGAAATTCAGAAAACAAAGAGTCATTACTTTACGGGAGACCTTTCGATCACTCAACATTATATCCGTGTTATTTTCTCTACTTGAGGCACTAAATGAATTTTAAAAATTGTACCTTTCCCTTTTCAATGTATGGACTGAGCATTGTTGCAAGGTTCCAATGCTTTTAAGCCAGGTGTGTATTACGTGATGAACAGCACTTGGATTCGGCGTCCTGGGAAATACAAGTCAAGTAATCACTAAACACACAGGCAGCATCTCTTCCCCTTGTCTTGTCTCCATGAATTGGATTAATTTGTTTTACACTTGTTTTGTGATGTCCCTCGTATATAAATAACTAGAATCATCGTGCCCAGTCGGCCAAGCAGGGCTTTGTCAATATATTGTTAATAAAATATCAAAACAGTAGCACATGCGCACAAAAGCTGACGTCATTAAGTCTGGGAAGAGTTCCCTGAGATCTTAAGAGGGTACACGATAGCTATAAATCTCGCCGACCTTGACCCTACGTGACCTTGACATTGAAGAAACGACCTCCCGTAACCATGAAATTGATACAAGTGTTGCACAAGAGGCATTTTTTTATATCACGTTTGAATCCTTGCATTCACTAAGTGTAAATTATCGTTATCAGCGGATCACCCTAGTGCCTACTTAAATCGGCGCCATTACACACGAGAGGTGAGCTGCCTGTGAAATATTTTGCCATGGGCGGCCTGGTAGTGCAGAGAAGAGAGCAGTCTGGACGGGAGTTGTAAGCTGCTTTCCAGCAAAATTAATTAGTGGGCATGGCAGGAGAGGCAGCAAAATATAAGCAGCAAGGACACGGTGCTATAGACATTTTATGTCACTGGCAGGAGAAAGCGCCCAGTCGACACGGACAGGGACTCTTGGCGCGGATCCAGATTCACTGGAGATGGCCACGTGCCAGTGATCATTCAGGAAAAGGCACGGCTTCGTTGCAACCAGGAAAGGGGTAAAGGTGACGAGATAAAATGTGTACATGTATGTAGGTAGGTATGTTTGTATGGGGGAGCAGGGTGGAAACCCGGGCTGTGAGAATGGGGACGCGAGTCGACCCTGTGTAATTAGAGGAAGGTGAGATATAAAGGTTGCTGAGGGATGGGAAATAGGGGGCAGGAGCTAGGAGAGAAAACTATATTGACAGAGGATGGGGCTGGGGACAGGTTTGGAAGAGAGCTGAGGACAGGGGAAGGTAGGGTTGGGTACAGGTGAGAAAGCCCTGGACAGAAGAGGGTGAGGAAGCGGAAGTAGGCAGGGGCATAAATGAATGAGGGGTAGAATCGGGACAAACCAAAGGAGAAAGTAAAGGACAAGGCGCGGAAAGGGGTAGGCCGTTGGAGAGGACAAAAGCCGATATAGTGGATGAGGTGAGGGGCGGGAAAAGGTCTTAACGATGCTAAAGGAGAGGAGCGAGTGAGAGAGAGGGAAGTAGAGACAATGCTATGATGATGGAGTAGCGTGAGTGGCAGAGAGGCTGGTGTCTGGAGAGCAAGGCATGCGGCAGTGTGCACTGAGGGGAATTCACTGCAGGAGAGCTCGGGAGAAAGAGAGCGGGCTCATTCAGCGCTAGCCATGAATGGCCGAGCAGATGTGACTCGATGTGCTGACAGGGCCGGTGTCAGTGTGTGCCAGCGCCGGGCACGGCCAGGCGGGCCAACGCTGTAGCAACATGAGGCAGCTCCGACAGGGCGGGCGTGGGGCTGTCAATACATCGCTGCTCCGGGTCTGTGGCCGCCCACCTCCACAGCAGGCCCCACATAGCAAGGGCACTGCCCTCAAGGATCCCAGTGCGATATGCCCCCCTCCTCTCCGCCATGCTCCCCAGACTGACGCTGCCATCCCCGGACCTTTCATTCATTCTTTTCCAAGACGCCTTCTGGAAATAGCTTCGCCCGCATCACTGCAGCTTGGCAGCGGCGCACATGCAGCCCGTGCCCTGAGCCCCCACACCTTGCCCACCCCACCCAGCACCTACCAGTTCTCCTGCATCCACTGGATGGCTTCATTCTCGTTGAACTGCTTCTCAAATTCGTACTCTTGCAAAGTGAGACCTGACATGTTCATCTGGCCGGTGTTGAGGGGGTGATGCCGGGCTGTAGGTGTGAAGGAGGACGGTGCAGGGTCAGGATGCACCTGGCGCCCCCACCTTCAGGCGCACACACACACGCACACACTCATACACGCACACGTGCACACACATACACATCCACACACAGCGCACCCCTCTCTCTCCGCACACGATTCCGCGCCCTCTCTATCCGTCAGCTGTACCCTTGCTTTAGCATCGCTTCCCTCCTCCTCCTCACCCTAGCCTCCTCCTGCCTTTTTCTCCAGCGCACTCTCCTCCCCGTTTCTACATCCACCCCAGGAGGCGCCGGATTCGCTGCGGTCCTAAAGCCTCTACCTCTGGTGACCAACAGATTCTCCCCGCAGGAGAAGAGCAGGGCGGGGAGGGACTAGCCCTCAGGCTCCAACCCCTTTACCTCCCACACACCCGTGCGGGTGAAGACCCGAGCATCACCACGTGTGCTAATTACTTCTCACTCACACAGCAAATGCTAGCCAGGCCCAGCGGGGCCACCTGAAACCGGAGGCAGGTCCCTTTTGGTAATGTGAACGACATTGGTTTCACATAGTTAATAAGCGTCGGGGCTGCAGAATCTTAAAGTCTCTAGCTTTGGCTGTGAGTTGTACACCTTGAAATCAAGCACAGCCTCACTCTTGATCAATTCTGACGGAAACCCTTTGACTTTAATGGAGTCTCACTCCTGGTAATCAGTCTTTTCCCATAAATAAAGACTTCTTGTTGCAATTCCTTAGTATCACACTTCTGTGGGTTTTAAACCTAGAGATACATGTGGTAAATCGTAATTTGCTGGGATTAGGCGTCCGAACATCAGCTTCCTCAGGCAAAAAGGCATATCACTCACATCACATCTCTATACCTCCCAGCCTTCAGTGAATCACCTTGTCAGAATTACGACCGATTTCCCCTTCTGCTTTACCGCCCTTTCATAGCATACACTCCTAATGTGACATGGAGGCCATGTGCATTCCAAAGGGAGACCCTTTCCCAATATATCAATGACCCTTAGTAGGGCTGTGTGGGTCCAAGCGTCACTCCTTCAGCCACGGCCCGTGCAGGTAAGAGCAGTAGGGTGGTGAGGGGGGGAGGGGATTTCGACGGACCATGACGAGGGAAATTTAAATAAATAATTAATTTCCCCTCGTCATTGTCCATCGAAATCCGGCCCCACCGCTCATACCTGCACGGGCCGCGGCTGCACTCCCTACATTACTAAAATCATGGAGGGAATCCTTCCTCGCTTTTACTAGACCTGGGTAGTAAACTCCACTCCACTCACAGAGTTTGCAGAGTTTTTCCTAGAGTGCGGAGTTCCAAAAAATGCAACAGAGTGGCGCGGAGCGGAGTTTTTCCTCTCTCGCATCCTGGCGAGATTTGTAAGCTACAGGTCGTTACTGCTCACGCTGAGAAACCTGCCCCTCACGTTGAGGAAGCTGCAGCTCAAGTCGAACATCTAATCGAGTGGCAGAAAGAAGCTGCGCCGTTTTGCGCTACACGCGAGGCAGTTCGTGCTGGTTTTACAGCATGGGACAAACCCCTGGTGCTTAAAATCAGTGCGAATTACCTCACTCAACTGATTGCGGAACTCCACGGAGCTTGTAGAGATTTTTGTCACTTCAAAATCTGCCCAGGCCTAGCTTTTGCAAGTGAAATTTTAATTGATTGTTCATTTAGCTTGTATGTATAGCTTTTAGCGTGTGTGGCACCACTTCTCTACACAGGATTACAAAACTGATTTATTCAGAAACCAACACCAGGTTACTAGAACATGGCCTCCCCTACTGGGTGGGCCGTTTCCGCACCCTCAAAAATAATTGGACATTGAGGCTATAAAGGCGTGTGTCAAGGGACATAACCTAGAGAAAGCTATCTACAAGTCTGGGCTGAGCTCCCAGCCCATTATTAGGTCTCGCCTGAGCCAGCGCATGCGCTGCGAGACATTTAGTAAGTGGGGTTTTCAAAGTGCTACCACACGCTTTTGCTGGCCTAGCGCTTGCGGTTACGCGCGCGTGCACGCGCGCAGCCACCAGCTTTCAGCGCCCGAGGCACCATCTGGAGCGCGATCACTTTCACTTCTGCTGCACGCGCACCACTCACGTGCTTTTTAAAAATTTTCTTTTAGCGCGCGCGCGCACACAACTCCCGGGCTTGTTTGTATTTCCTTCCCGCAATACACTCTCGCTTTCTCCCATCCTCACTGCACTTTCTATTAAATGTTACTGGCTCACAGCCCTTTTCCCCTCTTGCCCTCTCACACCCTATTTCTTTCTTCTAACCTCCTTAAAACAGTCTTTCTCTTTTACCTTCCCCTTTCTAACTCCCGGGCTTGTTTGTATTTCCTTCCCGCAATACACTCTCACTTTCTCCCATCCTCACTGCACTATCTATTAAATGTTACTGGCTCTCAGCCCTTTTCCCCTCTTGCCCTCTCACACCCTATCTCTTTCTTCTAACCTCCTTAAAACAGTCTTTCTCTTTTACCTTCCCCTTCCTTCTCCACTTTTCCCTTCTTTAATGAAGCTCATCCGAAGGACAAGTGAGTGTGAGATGGGAGATGGGAGATGGGAGAGATCCTGGTGGGCCCGATGCCACATGAGATCTCCCGCCCCAGGGCTCATTCAGTGAATGGATCCCCGGCACAGCTTGTGTACTCCTGCTTTATGAGTGACCTGGGCCATGCCACTCCCTTGCAGAGGCTCCATCCTCCTTACCGGTTCAACCCATAACTGACTCCACAAATGCCCATTTCTCTACCTACTCTGGCTCCACAAATGCCCCTTCCCTTGCTCCACAAATGGCCATTTTTTTGTACCCTCGTTCCATAAATGCCCATTTTTTTCTATCCTGGTTCCATAAATGCCCATTTTTCTCTGCCCTGGTTCCATAAATGCCCATTTTTTTCTACCCTGGTTCCACAAATGCCTATTTTGTTCTACCCTGGTTCCACAAATGCCCCTTTCCCTACCCTGGCTCCACAAATGTCCCTTTCCCTACCTCCACAAATGCCCCTTTCCCTACCCTGGTTCCACAAATGCCCCTTTCCCCACCCTGGTTCCACAAATGTCCCTTTCCCTACCCTGGTTCCATAAATGCCCATTTTTTTCTACCCTGGTTCCACAAATGCCCATTTTTTTCTACCCTGGTTCCACAAATACACCTTTCCCGACCCTGGCTCAACAAATGCCCCTTTCCCTACCCTGGCTCCACAAATGCCCCTTTCCCTACCGTGGCTCCACAAATGCCCCTTTCCCTACCGTGGCTCCACAAATGCCCCTTTCCCTACCCTGACTCCACAAATGCCCCTTTCCCTACCCTGACTCCACAAATGCCCCTTTCCCTACCCTGGCTCCACAAATGCCCCTTTCCCTACCCTGACTCCACAAATGCCCCTTTCCCTACCCTGACTCCACAAATGCCCCTTTCCCTACCCTGACTCCACAAATGCCCCTTTCCCTACCCTGGCTCCACAAATTCCCCTTTCCCTACCCTGGCTCCACAAATGCCCCTTTCCCTCCCTTGGCTCCACAAATGCCCCTTTCCCGCCTTTGGCTCCACAAATGCCCCTTTCCCGCCTTTGGCTCCACAAATGCCCCTTTCCCTCCCTTGGCTCCACAAATGCCCCTTTCCCTCCCTTGGCTCCACAAATGCCCCTTTCCTTCCCTTGGCTCCACAAATGCCCCTTTCCCTCCCCTGGCTCCACAAATGCCCCTTTCCCTCCCTTGGCTCCACAAATGCCCCTTTTCCTCCCCTGGCTCCACAAATGCACCTTTCCCTCACCTGGCTCCACAAATGCCCCCTTTTCTCCCCTGGCTCCACAAATGCCCCTTTTTCTCCCCAGGCACCACAAATGCCCCTTTCCATCCCCTGGCTCCACAAATGCCCCTTTCCCTCCCATCCCTGGCTGCACAAATGCCCCTTTCCCTACCCTGGGTCCACAAATACCGCTTCTATGAACTGGCTCCTTAGGTACCTCTCATCGCAGTGCCTCTGTAGTACTACTTTTCCCATGCATGCAGTCCTCCTGCTCTGCTTCATAATTACCCCTTTCCCCACACTTTGATTGGATCTGTACATCTCGCCTGCTTTTATTGGGCCTGCCAGTAGCTTCTCCTTGTCGTGGCTTTATAAATTCGCCTCCTTTCACGTGCTCCATCAATACTCCGTTTTTGCAGTAGCTTCATGAACACCACCTCTCCGCTAGCTTCGTGTGTGTTCCTTCCTTCGCTTGTTCCAAAAAGGCATTCTGACTAATCTGGCTACACGCATGCCCACTGGCCCTTCCACTAGCTGCATACATGCCCCTTATTCCATTGGCTCTAAAATTGCCCATCACCCCACTCTGGCTGCACAGATACCCGCTTCTCACATTAGCCATGTACAACCTTCCCTAGGCTGGCTTTATAAATACCCTATCTTTGTGCAGTTTCCATAAGTAAGTCCTCCTTACACTGGCTGCTTCATAAATACCTCATATGCCTGCATGCGCTTTATAAATACCTTCTCTTTATTCTGGGTCCATACATTTGTTCTCCCTGAACAGGCTTCATACATGGCCTTCTTTGCAATATCTTCATAAGTATCCCGTCCCTGGACTGCCTCCCGTACATAACTACCTGCTTGCACTAGCTATATAAACACGTCATCCTTGCACTAACTCCACAAATAACCCGTCCCTAGTCTGGTTCAAATGATTCCTACATGCACTGTATCGTTAATGCCACCTCTTTCCATAATGCTGCTTCTCTACCTTAGATGCCTTCTTATCTGCCCTGGTTTACGAAACGACAACTCAATGCATTGGGTCAATAAATGCCATCTCCTTGCACTGATAACATAGGTGCCATCTTCTGCCATTTTATCTCTATATGTTCTCTAGACACTTGTTACATAAACGGTCCATCACAACAGTCCCTCACCTCCCTCCCGCTCCATTCTTGCACTTGCCCTGTAGTATCGCTCCGTGCACAGTTTTTTAATACCTGTCTTGAACTGTCTCCTTAATGCAGATATGGAATATCACCTATTTTGTCTCGCGTTTCCAATAGCGTTGGTAACAGTCCATCACCAAATGGTGCTCCAGTCACTTACTTTGACATCCACAAAAATAGAGTTGATGTATTTCTTTGCTTTCACTGCACCAAACACTCTGCATCAATCCTCTTCCCCCTTGATGGCCTACATTTGTTTTCCTTGAACAGAAACCTCTGAATACTTTCATTTCATCAGGTTGCTTAAATTCAATTAATGTCATATAACCCCCTCTGGGAGGATTCAGGTACTGAAAATAAATGCTTTTGTTTCTCCACACAGGTAAGTCTTTATCGGTAGCCTTGTTATGAGCTAAATGGACTGCTGTAAAACACTTTTGGTTGGGCTGCTCTGGGAATCACTTTCCATCTTTGTTAAGGTCATTAACTCTGATAAGCAAACCTCCTTTGGCCCCTACTGGCACACGTTCCCCACTGCATACTTACATCAAGCGATTGGTCCTTGCGGCACTAAGACTAGATGTATGAACATTTGTAATAGCGATTACCAAATAGCGATTTGGTGGTCGCTATTACAAGTGTACCGAAGTGAAATCTGGCCTTGATTTCAAAATTAGCGATTCCTAGTGGGTCGCAAATAAACTTGCCTCGTGAATATTAATTAGGTAGGCCACAATTTGTAACCCACTGGGATTTGCGGCCATCACAGGACTGGCGGCCTGCTGGTGTCAGCGGACCACCATGCCTGTGAATACTTTTAAATAAAGCAATACATTTTTTTTCTTTCAAATGCAGCCCGTTTTCCTTAAAGGAAAAAGAATGCATTTCAAAAGAAATATAAAACGTTTCATTTATATTTTTTAAGAGTAGGCAGTGGTTCGTGGGCCCACTGTCTGCTCTTAAAAATATATTTTCAAACATTCTCAAAGAAGAATTTGCGAATGGGTTACCACCAAATTTATGTTTTGGGACCGCATTGCGGTTGCAAAACATTTGTGAATACTTTTCAGATTCCCTATTTGGATGAAACGCCCTGACCACGCCCTTTCCAAATAGCAATTCTGTTTTTGTTTGCAAACCCAGACTGCGATTCAGTAACAAGTCACCAGATCGCAATTTGGTGTTTGCGTGTTATAAAATGCATTTTTGCAGTTGCAAACGTCCCAATTCTGCGAATCCCGCCGTTTGCAACGGCAAAAAAGCTTTGTACATCTAGCCCATAATCCTTTTGGGAACCGCATACCTTGGGTTTTTAAGTGGGGCACTATCACAACTGGCCCCTCACGGATGGCCTCATGTACCTCTGTCTGAGGGTGTACCCTCACCTCACAGTACTGATACCAGACTGGCTAACCTTACGTGAAGCAATCTTCCACTTAAAAAGTAGTAGCACTGGTTCATCCGTGGGCACCTTGAAGCCGACCCAAATCGCATGTTTTCACCCAATCTGCATTCTGAGGACCTTTCACTGGCGCTCACCCTCTATGAGCTGAGTGCTGTCACTTCTCCCATCTTTAAGGATATCTTTGAAATCCTACAAGCAGACAAAACTGCTGGAAAATGACAAAATGAACCTCACTTCATCCGGTCCTCTCCCCACTTTGTCCCCACCCACTTTATGTTAACACTTGGGTCTCATCATGGAACGCATAACTTGTAAATATGTAAAGTACTTCGTGTTGTAACACTTGCCACACTTAAATGCCTCATGTTTGCCTTTATATGTGTATCCATCCTACCTGAAAATGCTTTTGTGTGCTGTGTAATTATATGTGCAACATTTCTGTTTGGAAGGCTATTCAATCTATTCGACTTCAGACGCAAATCTTCAGTTTAAGATGTACAACCTGAATTTTAAATGCATAAAAGAATTGTAGGGAAATACTTTAGCCAGGACTTCGCCAATGTGTTCGTGTGAGTCGCTTGCTTGCCGTGCTAGGGATGCTAATGAAGATCTAAACTATGTCTAAGTAGAGGAGCTTGGAAGTTTACTAGCCTAGGTTCTAGACTTTCGTGGAGCAGTGCCGTTGAGGTAATGGCCAGGGTCATTTTGGCATACTTTAGAAAGTGTTTAGAAATGGTCCAGTTGATTGTCTCCAGGTTTAGAGAAAGACGGTCTTAGTTTGATTGTTTGCAGCGGCATAGTCTAATGTGCGTATTCATAAATGCCACAACTTCATGACTTTAGAATACCGCATGTGCAGAACTAGCACCATACACTTATTACTCACTCCATAAATTCACTCTGCACACTGCTGACCTCATAAATATGTAACTTCCCAAATCTATTTTGCACTGATATTGTCCGTGCTAACTCTCTACACCTTTTAGCCACTGGTCCGAAAATGCACCTTTTTGCTTTGCCCCCACAAATAGCTCTCCACTGACACAGTAAATGGCTCCTCTTCACTGTTCTTTTTTACTATGCAAGTACAGATAAACCCAGGGATTAAAGGGGGCTTTGTTCTGCAAGTTCTCAGAACTGACAGTAAAAACAATTGCAGACGTCTTGACATTGGTCCCTTCTGGGCTCTGCGTTTCTGTCCTAGGCGATACTCGATAGTAACAAAAAAAAGCATTTGCAATGCAACAGGTCTAGCATTTACCCAAGTTTGAGCAATTGGCATTGTAAATGGGGTGGCGTGGTGAAGCAAAATAACGATGGATTAAACCCAGATCTGTGACTGGGGGTGAATGTTTGCCAATGTGCAGCATTCCGTCCATCATCTTGTGTGTTTTGCATTTCGCCCTAAGTGGGAACGGTAAGCCCAGACGTGGGTCCCGTGCTCACTACGCCACTGGAGTCAAGCTATCCTGGCTGATGAAGGCTGATAGCCTGAAACCGGTCCTAGGATACTTGATTCCGGTCCAGGGAAGACATGGCTTGGCAGTTCGGTCTGGACTGTTCCCATGAGGCACAGGGTCAAGACTGATTTGCATATGGCTATGTCTGAACTGGGGTGGCGTGGTGAAGCAAAATAACGATGGATTAAACCCAGATCTGTGACTGGGGGTGAATGTTTGCCAATGTGCAGCATTCCGTCCATCATCTTGTGTGTTTTGCATTTCGCCCTAAGTGGGAAGGGTAAGCCCAGACGTGGGTCCCGTGCTCACTACGCCACTGGGGTCAAGCTATCCTGGCTGATGAAGGCTGATAGCCTGAAACCGGTCCTAGGATGCTTGTTTCCGGTCCAGGGAAGACATGGCTTGGCAGTTCGGTCTGGACTGTTCCAATGAGGCACAGGGTCAAGACTGATTTGCATATGGCTATGTCTGAACTGGGGTGGCGCGGTGAAGCAAAATAACGATGGATTAAACCCAGATCTGTGACTGGGGGTGAATGTTTGCCAATGTGCAGCATTCCGTCCATCATCTTGTGTGTTAGACTTGGCATCTTTTGGCGTGTTTCCCCTGACTTTTTGCTTTCTGACCTCCCGGTTTTGACTCTGTTTTTGCTGGTGTGATGATTCTGCGCACTTTCCTCACTGCGGTCCAGTGGGAAAGTGCAAGTGCTCCTGTATAAAATGTGTTATGGATTGGTGTTTCCATGATTGGCCTATTTGGTTTATGTGTCAGTCCCTCGTAAAGTGCACTGCGAGTGCCAGGGCCTATAGACCAAATGCTGTTGGTGGGCTGCAGCACTGGATTGTGCCACCCATGCAAACAGCCCGTAAAGTGTAACTCGGGCCTGCCAACGCAGAGCCTGTGCGCAGCCTGGGGCTGCCATGTCGACTTGGCAAGTGCACACACTTGCAAGTCCCTAAACCTTCCCTTTGCTACATGTTAGTCACCCCTAAGGTAGGCCCAAGGTACCCCTGTGGGCAGGGTGCGGTGTATGCGAAAGGTAGGACATGCCCGGGTGTGTGCGGCATGTCCTGATAGTGAATTACAGCCTAGTTCGTTTTTCACTATTGCAAGGCTACCTGTTCCCCTAGGCCAGAACGGGCGGTTTTGATTATTACAGCTTATAATCCTAACTGACCCCGGGAACATGGTAGAAATTCGAGTTTAGTATGCCTGGACTCAGAATGATAAAATGCAGCTTTTAGTAAGGTTGGTTTTACCATTCTGGGTTTGAAAATACCACTTTTAGAAAGTGGGTATTTTCTTGCCTAACCATCCAAGCCTGCCTCTGCGAGATTGTGTATTCCGTGTCTGGAATGTGAGTGACAGGGGCTGGGGGATGCCAGGAGACAGGGTGAGTCAGCGCAGGGCTGAATAGCCAGATCGACCTGTAGATGGGTGGGAGGGGTGCGCACCTGGGCCCTGGATAGGACAGTGCCTTCCCTCCACAATGCTGGCTCCACCTCCTGTGGTGCGTCTGATGTCCCTGGCATACTCACTGAAAGAAGGGACGGAGACTTGTCAACAAAGTGCTCCAGAACTGGTTTGGACTAGGCAAAGGCCTCTCTGCCTTCAGAGAACAAAGGAATTTGGGATATAAATATTGGGGCCCTGACCCCATGAATTTAGATCTCGCTGGAATCAAGGAACCTGCCAAGGCGAAGAGCTGGAAGAGCTGCCAGGAGGAGTACTGCCCCTTTGCTGTGTTGTTGCTTTGTTGGGTTGGCCTGCAGTTGCTGCTTCTGTCTTGGGCAGTGAAAGGACTGGACTGAACTTTCTACGAACTTGTGCTGAGTATCTCCAAGGGCCAGAAACCGAGCTGGCCTCCTGTTAAGAAGTCTCAGGGACTGCAAAGACTTCACAAGCCTCTGGGTACCGCTGCTGGAACGCTGTTTCAGTTGCCACAGAGGAAGAGACCTGCAACCGACTCCGTCAACCGAATCCATCCCTGGCCGGTGACCTGTTTGCACCGCAGACCGCATCGCCCCGCTTCGCATCGCAACCCTGGTCTCACCGTGGGCGACGTCCGACGCCGCCAACATCGAGCCGCTGCTTGCACCGTGACCTGTGGGCACCGCAGTTCGCATCGCATCGCTTCACTGGGCCAGCCGGACCAGACCGACACTGTCGCTGCAACTGGCTCAAGAGTCGGGACCGCACCGCATTTGGGGCACCGCTCACACGTCTGCGACGCACCGCTCCGACTCGCACCGCTGTCCGACGCCAGCTCCCGCACTCCGGCTAGGTCGCTGCATCGCAACCTGTCAGCACCGCATCGAGCATCGTCTCGCCCTGCATCGCACGCCTTGGACTCACCGACTCCGTCTGCCCGACGCTCATCGAGCCGCTGCCTGCACCGCATCGAGGGACACCGCACCTTGCATCGCTCCGTCTTGCACCGCAACCGCGACGAACGCCGACCGGCTCGTACACTCCGTACCAGCCACAACGAGAAAAGGTACTGTGACCGAGTCTGTTCACGACTCTGCTGGCCCGTATCGACGCGGTCGGCTGGAACTGTTAGGCACTGTGGTTTTCAGCATCACGGTAGACTCGGACGGAGCTACCGACTCGTACGAACTTTGCTTTTGTGCTATTCCTGCAAAGAAGAAGTTACCGTATCAAGTATTCATTCGTAAAGTATAGTATTGTGGATTTTTGTCGTAATTGGTCTTGTCTTGAGTATATAAAATATTGGTTATTTTTCTAAACTGGTGTGGTGTCCGTTTGTAGTGCTTACACTGTATTACTGTTGGTTATGTGCAAATGCTTTACACACTGCCTCTGAATTAAGCCTGACTGCTCGTGCCAAGCTACCACGAGGGTGAGCAGGGGTTACTTCACGAGTGTAACAACCCTTACCCTGACTAGGAAGAAGGGTCCCTACTTGGACAAAGGTGCAAGCCCTTGCCAACTAGAGATCCCATTTCTAACATTGTGTGTTTTGCATTTCGCCCTAAGTGGGAAGGGTATGCCCAGACGTGGGTCCTGTGCTCACTACGCCACTGGAGTCAAGCTATCCTGGCTGATGAAGGCTGATAGCCTGAAACCGGTCCTAGGATGCTTGGTTCCGGTCCAGGGAAGACATGGCTTGGCAGTTCGGTCTGGACTGTTCCCATGAGGCACAGGGTCAAGACTGATTTGCATATGGCTATGTCTGAACTGGGGTGGCGTGGTGAAGCAAAATAACGATGGATTAAACCCAGATCTGTGACTGGGGGTGAATGTTTGCCAATGTGCAGCATTCCGTCCATCATCTTGTGTGTTTTGCATTTCGCCCTAAGTGGGAAGGGTATGCCCAGACGTGGGTCCCGTGCTCACTACGCCACTGGAGTCAAGCTATCCTGGCTGATGAAGGCTGATAGCCTGAAACCGGTCCTAGGATGCTTGATTCCGGTCCAGGGAAGACATGGCTTGGCAGTTCGGTCTGGACTGTTCCCATGAGGCACAGGGTCAAGACTGATTTGCATATGGCTATGTCTGAACTGGGGTGGCGTGGTGAAGCAAAATAACGATGGATTAAACCCAGATCTGTGACTGGGGGTGAATGTTTGCCAATGTGCAGCATTCCGTCCATCATCTTGTGTGTTTTGCATTTCGCCCTAAGTGGGAAGGGTAGGCCCAGACGTGGGTCCCGTGCTCACTACGCCACTGGAGTCAAGCTATCCTGGCTGATGAAGGCTGATAGCCTGAAACCGGTCCTAGGATGCTTGATTCCGGTCCAGGGAAGACATGGCTTGGCAGTTCGGTCTGGACTGTTCCCATGAGGCACAGGGTCAAGACTGATTTGCATATGGCTATGTCTGAACTGGGGTGGCGTGGTGAAGCAAAATAACGATGGATTAAACCCAGATCTGTGACTGGGGGTGAATGTTTGCCAATGTGCAGCATTCCGTCCATCATCTTGTGTGTTTTGCATTTCGCCCTAAGTGGGAAGGGTATGCCCAGACGTGGGTCCCGTGCTCACTACGCCACTGGAGTCAAGCTATCCTGGCTGATGAAGGCTGATAGCCTGAAACCGGTCCTAGGATGCTTGATTCCGGTCCAGGGAAGACATGGCTTTGCAGTTCGGTCTGGACTGTTCCCATGAGGCACAGGGTCAAGACTGATTTGCATATGGCTATGTCTGAACTGGGGTGGCGTGGTGAAGCAAAATAACGATGGATTAAACCCAGATCTGTGACTGGGGGTGAATGTTTGCCAATGTGCAGCATTCCGTCCATCATCTTGTGTGTTTTGCATTTCACCCTAAGTGGGAAGGGTATGCCCCGACGTGGGTCCCGTGCTCACTACGCCACTGGAGTCAAGCTATCCTGGCTGATGAAGGCTGATAGCCTGAAACCGGTCCTAGGATGCTTGATTCCGGTCCAGGGAAGACATGGCTTGGCAGTTCGGTCTGGACTGTTCCCATGAGGCACAGGGTCAAGACTGATTTGCATATGGCTATGTCTGAACTGGGGTGGCTTGGTGAAGCAAAATAACGATGGATTAAACCCAGATCTGTGACTGGGGGTGAATGTTTGCCAATGTGCAGCATTCCGTCCATCATCTTGTGTGTTTTGCATTGTAAATGACAATGCCTTTTATTTATGTTTTTGTTTTTGAAACATAAATAAAAAGCATTGTCATTTACAATGCCAATAGCTTACACTCGCGTAAATGCGAGACCTATTGCATTGCAAATGCTTGTCTCTCTGTAGGTATACTAAAAAAATATCCACAATGCTATGAGGCATTTGGACATTGAGCTTAGAAGGGCCTTGTCGGACTGGCCAGTGTGGCACTCTGGCACTGCCTTGGCATGTCCCTTCTACAGTGTTGAACTGGCCGGTCAGGCACTGTCACTCTGGTGCTGCCAGATGAGCGGTCTTGAAAAGGTCAGTGTGAAGTCCATTTTTTTGGTCCCATGAGCCTCTTACAAGACTGAAATAATATCCCACACACGGGCCCTTTCCAGTCAGCTCATCTGGCAGTGACAGAGTGATACAGTTTCTGACAGGGCAGTCAAACAGTGTAGAATGGTCTACTTCCCTCCCAAATGCTCTGGTGGTGGGAAAATGGACACAAAAGTGAAGAAATGAATATATATGAATTCCCCCAGGTCAAAATCTTTGTAAAAGGGGAGGGGGGTCATGCAGGCCCCCTCCCTGAGCAATTAAAGGCCCCGGGGAGCCAGCCTCTGGGCTGAAATTTGCATATGGGGGAGGGAGCTGTGCATCCCCTCTTTCCTAGTCTCCAGGGGCCCTAGCGGATCCCATCCCCAGGGCATAAAGGGGAGGGGGTCTAAAGGCCTCTGGGAGCCCCTCCCCATGGCAGAAATGACTAAAAATGGGGAATGGGGCCACGAGGTCCCCTCCCCAAGCCATTAAAGGCCCTGGGGAGCCCACCCCCTGGGCCAATTACTTTAATTAAGCAACGGGGCTGTGCGGCTACCCCTCCCTGTACCATTAATGGCCCCGGAGACCCCTTCTCCTAAAGCCGGCTCACTAGCTATGTCCCGGGGAGCCCACCCCTGGACATATTGTTTTTGCCTGCACAGGCAGGGATACCTGTGTTTGATTCCTCTTTGCAGGAGCATTTTTTAATCTGCTGCTAAGCGAGAACAAACACAAATTCTGCTCCTAGCCGGTGGGACCTTAAAAATGCTCCTGCTGGTTGGGAGCATACTTTTGAACCGTTTCCCTGCCCACACTGATGCGGACAGGGAAACAGATCAAAATATTGCTCCATCCCGGCGGGAGCAGCATTAGTAGCTGCTCCCTGCAGGCAGGAGCAGTGCCGGCTCCTATGGCATGCGGGAAGCCGGCTGGGGTCGTGGGCACTGCTCCCAATAAGGTGCGCGCGCACGCACCATGGTCACCTGGAGCGCGCAGTGTCCTGGATTTAGCGCACACACTGTGACATCCCTGGGAGACCGTTCGCGCCGCCGCTTTTAAAACGCGAGCGGCGCGAAATACGGTCATTTCCTGGTTGCGGGAGGCAGAGGAAGAAACAATGGTGACACGAGGGAGCGGCAGGTAAGTGTCTCCCTTACGGTCTGTTGGGTTAGGGAGGGCTCGCATTCACTTGCTGCATTAATTTTCCTAATAGTGCACAGTTGCGGGGCTGATGTGGGCCTTTGAGATAGTATTCATGTTAATTGCAGCACCATTGTGTGCTGCAATTAACATGAATACTATCTCAAAGGCCCACATCAGCCCCACAGCCGCGCAGTATCCGGAAAATTAATACAGCAAATCTAAAGCACTACGTGGGCTTTCAGGATTCTGAAAACACACGTCGTGTTGGTTGACTTTCTGCATTTCTTTTCTGAATAGTGCGCTGTTGCGGGGCTGATGTGGGCCTTTGAGATAATATTCATGTTAATTGCAGCGCACACGGGCGCTGCAATTAACATGAATACTATTTCAAAGGCCCACAATCAGCCTCGCAGCCGCTCACTATTAGGAAAAGGAATGCAGAAAGTCAACAAGCACGACTTGTGCTTTCAGGATTCTGAAAGCACACGTCATGTTTGAGACTGCATTTCTTTTATTAGTGCGGGGCTGCGGAGCTGATTGTGGGCCTTTGGCAGTTTTATATAGCGCTAACTCGATCCAAAGGTATCAGATCGCTTTACATAAGCACCAGTTGCATTACAGACGGACACATTCATTTTTAGGCTACCTATACTCTAGTGCTTCTACACCATCTATTACTTTTCTTCATACTTGTTTTATTGTGCCCTCTTCCCTGTGTCTCCTTTTTATGGTGATTTATTTTTGTAATTCTTTAAATATTCTGTGCCACACCCTCTCCAATGATAGGCCGAAGCTCTCCTGCCCTGCATGGATTAATTATGGCACCAGCCATCACTGTGTCGTTACCCTGCAGTGACCAGCTATCACCCATCGCAAGCAGGTAACAAAAGAAGAGAGAGAGACCATTATTGGCGCTAGGCTCTTGCTGCTTATTGTCATATGTTTGAAATAGAGATACCTTGAGGCCTTCCATATTTGAGGACGCAAAGGCACGAGTCATTTGTACCATTTTCCAAAAGGTAAAGGATATTTAAATCAGAACCTTTTGGTCTTCTACGTTTCAATCCCAAAACAAAGAAAAAATGAAAACGCAGGACAGTTTTTATTTAAATGAAGTAGTTGTAAAGTGGATGCTGTCTTTATTAGCTTTGCAGGCAGAATGTGGTTCAATATATTCATCTAATTTTAAAAAGCATATATGTAAATTTTTTAAGAACAAATAAAATGTGCCTTGAAAATACTATCACATATTTGCCCTGCAATATAAAACACGGGTAAATACAAACATTACTTGTAGATTGGATTGGGAGCTATAAAATCATCTATGTGAACTGTTTTTCTGTTTTGCCCTAAATCCTGTGCAGCTGGTGGTTTGGATCGTGGCATGTGCCAACCGCTATACTTTCATTAAGGGGTTGAATGCTGAGGCCAGAACTCATCCCTCAAAGTTCTAACCTGAAACTCAATTAGAGCCCTAGCAGAAGGCAACAGACTGTGTTGCTAGTGCTTAATTTGAGCCAGTGGTTGCAGGAGAAGTCTAGGGTTTAAAACATACTGGAGTGGTTAGGGTTGTCTTTACTAATAAGAATGTAATCCTACCCAAACCAACCCTTTTTACCATCATTAGTATAGTGAAAGATAAGGAAAAAAACATAACTCTTTAACCTATACCATGCAGTTTGCAAGCAGCTCTTTGACACTTCATAGGTTACTGTTCTATATCACAATTGTAACTTATGAACTGCAAGTAACAAAAGGATCTCTACAACAAAAGCAGTAACCTACTGAGCTATCACATAAAATACAGTTCTGTTATGTATATGGTACACATTTTTGTAACAGGCATATTAACCCTCTGTACTACTCTAGGATGAGTTAAAATTGCAACTAGACAAACTTCTCTCTCCAGCAGAAATATTAATCACGGGAAACCTCCTTTATCTCGCAGTCTCAACAATGACCAGCCTTTGCAAAGCATTCACTACCCTGACTGCGACTTTACCACAAGTTACTTTAACCCAGAAGTTGTTATGACGACTTGCTGTAGGGGGCTCGTTTTTGGACTGGTGACAAACTATCTCTGACGGGATATCCAGACATTACTCCGTAGCTTGCACATCAAATTGTAAATATGTTATGTAATTGTGTATATATGTGATCTTGTATAGGCTCCCAACATTCCCCACCCTATGAACAGTGCTCGAGTTGAGGATCTTAAGTAAAATCTTATTATGATACCACCATTGGAGTCCTGTGGTTTTCTAAACCCAAAGTGTACTTGCCTGTGTAACCAATTCATGTCATTGCGTGTATATCTAAATTGAAAACCTGCCTTAAGACACTTCATGTGGCGGTACATGTGTGGAAATGCACTCTCTTTTCACTTTTTTAAGCAAAAGTTTGGAGTGATATTTGGCGCTGCACCCACACGCGCGGTCTGGCTCCCGGCGCACATAGCCTTAGTTGCAGCGCACAGAGACCTTATACTGCCGCACACAGAGGAAAAAAATTAGAGGGAACATTGGTCATGGGGGCCCTGGGATTCCCTTCATGGCCCCCAACAAGTGTATGGTGGGTGCCCTGGGTGGGTACCAGGTCACCCACCTTCAATAGAGCGTGTCTCTGGGGATGGGGTCCCAGAGGCCGGAAAAGCACTGGGGAGGTGAGCAGTGCGCCTCCCCCTTTAATTTTAGTAGTGGCCCTGGGGAATGGGGTCCCCACGCCCTAACAAGGCTCAGGGAGGGGGACCACATGCCCCCCATCACTATAATTTTTTTTTAAAAAGAGTCTTGTGGGATGGGGTCTATAGGGCTTTATAAGGCTCGAGGAGGAGGGTCACGCGGCCCCCTCCCTTTTATTTAAAAAACATGGCCCTAGAGGATGGGGTCCCCAGGGCCTAATAAGGCTCAGGGAGGGGGACCACACAGCCCCTCCTGTCTTAAAAACATGCCCTGGGGGATGGGGTTCCAAGGGCCTAATAAAGCTCGGGGAAGGGGCCACATGGCCCTCTCCCCTTTAATAAAAAAGAGGCCCTGGCGACTGGGGTCCCCAGGCAGCGGCGGTTCCTACACAGGAGCGGAGGAGCATCACCCCCCCACACCTGCAGGAAGAGTGGAAAATAAAATGGTAATAAATGATTTTATTACCATTTTATTTTGAACTCTCTGCCAAACGGAGTGTGGGGGAGGGGCCAGTGCGTCATTGCTGCCAAATGATGTAGGTTTGGCCGGCTACTTTGCTACGATCAAACCGACACGCACAATTCAAATTCTCCAACTCAGCTGTCTTAGACCTCCAGTGCTCTTCGGAGCGCTGAGGCTGCCTGTGCCTGCCAATTCAGACGTTTCACTCATGCAAGATGAGAGCAGCGTTTGGATTGGTTATGGTAGTTGGTTGTCTGACGTCACCTCGCACTTGGAGGAGACTGAAGTCAGGGACTGGAGAGCATTGAGGTCGTGCTGCAGGAGAAGGTAAGTGAAACGTTTATTTTTCTTTCTTGTAATTTTTAACGTAATTTAATGTTATAATGTATGTATGTATGTATATTTGTTTTAATGTATGCTGCGCCCCACGGGTCAAACCACCACTGTTCCCAGGGCCTAATAAGGCTCATGGAGGCTGGCCTTGCAAACCCCCTCCCTTTAATTAAAAAAATCACCCTGGGAGATAGGGTTGCCAGGGAATAATAAGGCTCAGGAAAGGTGGCCAGGCGGCCCCACTCCCCTTTAAAAAAAAGGACATGTATTTGGGGTCCCCAGGGCCATATAAGGCTCAGGGAGGGGGACCTCTTCGCCTTTTAAAAGACATAGTGTCCTGTGGCCAACCCCCTGCTGGGCCTGGCCGAAGGTCGCGTATGTTGGGGGGTGTTGATTTTACGTATTGTAATAATATATTACTTTATGTTGTACAAACCCTAGAAATTCACTGAAAAAAACAAAGGTTAAAGTAACATTATAGTTAGGTGTGATAAAAATATCTGTTTTTGGAAAAAAACGTTAGAAATTCTCTGAAAAAAGAAAGGTCTAAGTGACGTTATATTTAGGTGACTGTCAGTCACAGCATTAATGTTTTGAACTCTAAAAACCACAGAAATTTACCAGTTATAGTTAGCAGAACTAACTATAACTTGTACCTCTGCCATGCACTGCTTATGACCTCATGCATTACATCACTAATGACATGTTTTATGACATCGTTTATGACATCTCAAATGACATCCTTGATGACATCACTAATGACATCATCCAAGCTTCTTTTGTACACATTTCTCTATGAATGGGTATAGCAGAGCTATGAAAGTAAGTGCAAAATAGCTCAGAATAATATGAAGCATCATTGCTGCTATCATACATACAACTACCATAGGTAAGGCAAGCTTGTGTCATGTGCAACATTGACCATATACCGTACACTTCACGGGTAGCTGAGTTCATGCGACTATGAACCACAGATTAAAGGGTAACCTATCATGCACACAGTGTTTAATCTGTATACAACTGTTCGAGGAAAACCAAGTTTCTCCAGACACTGATGCCCTGTTACATAACTAATGCCCTATTATGGGCAGTCTTTATCTGTATCAAACCCCTGACATTCACTGAACCTACATTGAGAAGTGACGTGGATATAAGTATAAAAGTGGGTACTGTCAACTCTGTTTAGTCTATGGAGAGAGTGTACTCAGTACCACACTGTTTGCAAACAGTGAAACTCTCATGTGAAATACACCACAGGGTATTAACAAGTGTCTACTATGGGCAGTGTACACTCTGTGCAAAACGTGTCCAAAGAGCGACTATACACTTTTGGAAAATTTCGTGAAGATTCGTCAAACGGTACCAAAGATATTAGGAAAGCAAAAAACGCTTTGTCTATGAGTAAAGTTGCTCCTAACTATAACTGCCTACTGTCTGTTGCCAGAAGGTTTTATATATATATATTATATATATATATATATATATATAGTGGTTTCCACTGGGTAGTTATAGGTAGGAGTGTGTTTCCATAGGAAACTAGGAAATGCCTTTTTTGTTGCTAATAACTTTGGAGCTTTTCCACAAATCTCCACTAAACTTTTCCAAAAAGTGCTTATTTTTGTCAAGTTTGTGCATGGAAATTTTGGGGATGATCCGTGAAGAGGAGGAGGGGGGTGGGTTCAAGAAAAAGAAGAGTACCAAAATACGTTTTCCCCATTCATTTTTGCATGCATAGGAACTTTAGATACAGCTACAGCCCAAACCACTGAACGGATTTACATCAAATTCAGCGGAAAGCTAGATCTTGGTCCAGAAGGAGAGCTTTTTTTGATTTGTTGTAAATAAGTTTTGTAGTTTCTGAGCAATTAATGCTCAAAAACTTTGCATGTATCAAGCCACGGAGGCTAAGATCTGATTGGCTGCCACCAAATCTATTCTTGGAGGAACTGCGAATCTGCAGCAAAATATAAAAAAGTTTGGGACCTGTGCTCTTAATGACCCCCCCCCCCGGTTGGTCATGGCACTGAGTGCGGCGCTTTAATTTTATAGGGTAGGGGGGCATGTGGCACCCTCTACTAGAATATATCGACCCTGGGACCCCATCCCCCAGGGCGCGATATTTCACAGTGTCCACACCCGGAACACTGAGGTTCCCTCCCTGCACTCTCCAGGACAGGGAACTCCACTTTGCTTCTGCCTGTTGTGAGCTGATTAAAAGCGCCGGGACACTCTTGGGAGTAGACGCGTGCTCTATAAATACCAGATAACATAACATAACAAAACAGCTGTTCGTAATGGGACAGTTTACTTGCCTCCCATTTTTCTTTCACTATACTCTCCAGGATTTCTGCGAGGGCTTCTTTCTTTGCTTTCCTTTCAGTCTCTATTCTTCTTCTTTCTAATGTTGAAATTTCTTTTTCTAATTGTGTATCTAGACATTTTATACCATCTTCCATTTGGCTAATTTTGTGTTTCATTTTTTAGATTTATATGCCACAATGCTTAATATTTTCCCTCTGATTACTGCCTTATAGGCATCCCAGGCAACTTGCCTGGAAGTGCCCTTTTTATTAACTAGAAGAAATTGCTCAGTCTCTGTTTTAAGAGTTTCTACATTTTGAGGATCCGCTAAGATTGTACGATCGACTGTCCACCTTGGAGGTGCAGTGGCATGTCTCATCTGAAGTTTTAACAGGACCGCAGAGTGATCAGATAAATGGGCTGGCAGGTGTTCTACTCTTTCAGTGCCATCAATTAAATTTGTATCCAACAAGAAATAATCTATTCTAGATGAATGCCCTAATCTCTTATTCTGAAAAGTATAGCGTTGCCCTTTATCTCCTTTCACCTTCCAGATGTCAACTAAACCCAAATCTCTTATGCATACTCCTAGCCACTCTCTCATTTTTAAAAGATTAGCTTCTTTTCTAACCGGAATAGGGTCCACCTTGGGGTCTAGAATTATATTAAAATCTCCTCCCATGATTATTGGGGACGAGGCCGTTAGTAATTGTGTATATATCTTTTTTAAAGGATCTGGGTCATCAGTATTTGGCCCATAATAACCAACAATCGTGTACTGTTTATTAAATATTCTTGCTCTTGTTATCACCCATCTTCCTTTCCTGTCTACCTCGGATGACTCAATCCTTACATTAAGAGATTTTTAAAATAATATAGCTACCCCCTTGATACAGCATTCTTGATTGGTACAGGCATAGGAGTCCACCCATCTTTGATTCTTTATTATTTCTTCCCATTCCTTTTTCAGGAGATGTGTTTCTTGTAATATTATAATTTTACTATCTTTTGTTTTCAGGTATTCGAGTATTCTCCTTCTACGGCTCTTGGTTCTGAGGCCGTTAACGTTCCAGGAAAGGATATTAACTACTACTGGGTCTTTCTTCATCGCTTTTTCTTTTTGACACTGAGGTCTTCCTACCTTCTTCCCGGTCCCTATCTCCTTCATTTTACTTTGTGAGGACTCTTTTTGTTTTTTCCCCTATTTTGCTCCCCACCCATGTGCATTTATTTTTTCCATTTATCTTTATTGGTTTTTCCCACCCTGGAGAAGCCTCCCTCCTTTCTTCACTGGGCAGTATTAATATCCCTTTTTGAGCTCCATGCTCTCCACTCAACTATTCTATTCTTGCTGCTATTCTCGCATTTGTTCCAGGAAGTGTTCAACCTCTTTTGGCTCTTTGATGTTGTACATTTTATTCCTCCACATTATTCTCAGAGCCGCAGGGAAACGCATCTGGACTGTTGCACCTAGAGATCTTAAGTGTTGCATCTGCTGGCCAAGCTCCCACTGTCTATCCTGTGTTGCCTTTGAAATATCTGACCGAATTCTGAATGACCACTCGTCTTTGTTGTAGGAGCCTTTTTTCAGGGCTTCACCCCAAAAATTTTCTTTGAGGGTGAAGGTTTTAAAATTTATCAAAATTTTTCTCGGGGTTTTCCTCATCTTATTTTTACCGAAAGGGTCTCGATGTACCCTCTGTATATCTTCCACTAAAACAGCTGCTTTTGCCCAGGGAAAGTTTTCCTCTAACAGAGAGATTACATAGTTTTTAATGTCGTCCCCTTCCAATCCTTCTGGCACATTTAAAATTCTTAAATTATTCCTCCTCGCTTGGTTTTCCAGGGATTCTAGCTTATCTCTAAGGCTACCTTCGTTCGACTTGAGAGCTTTAATTTCCTTCTGATGTAATTCTACTTCCTTACTCAGGGTTTCTACTGTTGCCTCTACTATTGTTACTCTCTCCCCTAGTACATTCAATTTAGTGTCCAATGTTTCACAAGCCTCCTGTATTTTAATTTGATTTTCCTCGGAGATCGCAAATTTAGCCCTCATTTCTTCTAACATTCTTTCCAACATTTTTTCTGTCGAGTTTTGGGGGTTCTGAGGGTTTAGGTTGTTGCATGCTACATTCTAGATTGTCTCCAATTTCATTTGCAGTTATAAATGATGCCTGGCACTTTTCTACTATGTTACCCTCTATTACTTGAACTTGAGGTGTGCCTTCTTCCATTTCGGCCACCTTGTCCTCACTCTTATTTTCAAAGGAGGTAAATGCAGGGTGTATTTTATTGAAGGGTACAATTTCGTGGCCTTCTTGACCTACTTGTGCTTGTTCTTGCACTTGTACTTTAAAAATGATCTTAGAGAGGGGGTAACTTTAGCCTTGAGCCCTAAGTCTGCACCTGATCCTCTCCCTTTGTTTTGTTTCCCTCTAGTTCTATGGGGAGTGCTGTAACCGTAACCTGTTTTCTTCCCTTCTTTTTAGTGCTTATGGGGGCTATACTTGGCTTAGAGGCAGCATACGAGGTGTTTTCAAGAAACTGCCTATTCCTTAAACAGTAACTTGTACCTCTATTTGTGTCACAGTCTGCCGTTGTGTCTAACTCTGAGGAACAGGTGGTATTTAAGTGTCCCCCCCACTCTTCTTCAGATAATATCAAGCTGCCTTTGTCCCGAGCTAGAAATTTAATACTTGAAATGTTGGCCCCCGCTGGCTTGCTTACCCTTTTTATGCGCTCTCCTTCTCCTTCCTTTCCTCCAGCTTCGTTTTCTACATTTGTAGCGTGTGCTGCCGCTTTCCCGATTTCCTTTGGCCCACCTTTCGTTTTTGCTTTCAACGGGGAATCCAGACTGCTGATAGCCGTGATCACCCTTCCCAGATTCCCCTGGAAGGAGATTCTGTCGGCCGCCCTGCGGTATCTCCGCTGCGCCTCCGAGGCTTCAGCCCACACGCCGAAGAGGACACTCCACGCACTACAGCCGACTGACACCGCCTCCTCACCCTCTCCACTCCCACGAGGCTCGGCAAGTACGTTTTTTAACTCCGAATCCGAAACAGAAATGAATGTTGGGTTTGTGGCCAGCATAGCTCCATTAGTTCCATTTTTCTCTAAGCGCAATATTTCCTTAGATCAAGTGCTTCGCGATGTTTTCCGCTTGGAGAGCATGGAGCTCCCGACCGGTCACTTTAGCCGGCCGCCATCTTCTCCTTTCGAGCAGTTGCAGATTACTGAGGAGAGGGATGCAGTAAGATGCTGGCCTGGAAGACAAAAACAGATCAAACAAGAAACAAAATAGCAGGTATACAGACTGGGAATTCTGCAGAAATAAGTTCGGAAGATACTGTGATAATGCTGGAATTTGTGAAATTCTTTGAAGAACTATACACAGAAGAAATTATTCCAACATTAGAACAACTTCATGGCTACCTTGAAAAATTAGATCTCCCATTACTAACACAAGATGAAAGAGAAGAGCTGAATGATAAAATTACAAATGAGGAAGTAGAGGAAGTCGTTAGAGGCTTAAAAAAAGGAAAGGCCGCGGGTCCGGATGCCCTACCTAACGAACTATACACCAAATTAAGAGATGTCCTGGTCCCCCCCTGACAGAGTTGATAAATTAGATTTTTTTAGATAAAGGCGATTTCCCAGATTCATGGAATGATGCAGTAATTAATATTCTTTTAAAACCTGGAAAGAATCCGGTGAAATGCGAATCATACAGGCCTATATCCCTCCTAAACTGCGACTATAAGATATTCACGCAGATTATGGCAAAGAGGTTAGGTAAAGTTGCGGATTCTCTAATTAACATAAATCAAAAGGGCTTCATGAAAGGGAGATAGATCCAAGAATTGACCCACGAGGTAATAGGAGCAATAGATATAGCTACACAAGAAAAGATGCCCCTATCCATTATTACTTTCGACGCAGCCAAAGCATTCGATAGGGTAAACTGGTCTTTCCTGAACAGCGTTTTGGAAAAATACAAGCTGGGGGAAAACTTTCAGGAAATGGTTAAGCGACTATATAGAGATCCAAGGGCCAAAATCTTAGTTAACGGTGACCTCACAGAAATGATAAAGATCAAGAGAGGCACGAGACAGGGGTGCCCCTTATCTCCTTTGCTTTTTAATTTATATATCGAACCTTTAGCACAAAATCTCAGAAATAGCCCAGCAATATCCCCTTTCTCTTACCAAGGGTGGGAGAAAAAAGTCGCTCTTTATGCGGATGACCTAATGATCTTTACGAGCAATTTGGTAGGGTCTCTAAACACTATAGAAAAAACTCTGGAGCAATATGGGAGAGTCTCTGGATATATGATCAATGAGTCAAAAACTGAAATCATGGAATGGAACACCCATAGTAATAATCAACTAGTAAAGGAGAGAATAAGATATCTGGGTCTTGAACTGGTTAAAGATATAGATAAAATGGCCCAGTTAAATTTTAACAGGATTTTTGTAGAGGTGAGAAAACTACTTAAAGTATGGGGGATCTTCCATTGACATTTATGGGAAGATCGAATATAATAAAAACGTCAATTTTGCCTAGATTCACTTACATTTTTAGTTCAATCCCATTAGAATTCAAGAGAGAGTTAATAAAGAAACTACAAGGGGAGCTAAATAGCTTTATATGGTCATCAAAAGGGACAAGAATTGCATGGAAAAAATTAAGGAGGAAAAAAGAACAAGGTGGGATAGCAAGCCCAGACATATTAGAATACTATAGAGCTTTCCAGTTCAAATACATGAGGGTTTTGTTAAATAATTATGAGCTATACCCCGCCTATCTGCAAGCTATGACTGGTGTAGAAGGAAACTTTTTATACAAATTTGGGCATCCAAAGTACTTTAAAAAGATTAAACTGAAGGTTCTTATGTCAGCAGTGAAATTATGGTACCACATAAGAGGTACACTGAAGATACCATATTATAGTGAATATGCTCCTATATGGGACTCACCAGGGACCCCAGAGTGTCTCAAGGATAGACTTGCAACTCCTTTAAGGCAAGCAGGAATACTCAAATGGGGTCAATTGAAATCAGACTACAGTATTATCGATTGGGACCAACTTATGAATATAACGAATGTCACTTTATCTAAATTTAAATTCTATCAACTTTCAAGTTAGGTGAAGTCTCTAGTAGATCGCAAAAAAGGAAACAGGAAATTGGAGAAGGAAATGCAGGAGAGCGAGACTTTAAAAAAAGAAGTCTCACGATGGTACTGGGCCCTTATATCAGCTGGAGAGGAGAACTTCACAATTCCAGATGCGACCTGGGGGAAAGATCTGCCGACGCTTGACCTTGCCAGGTAGGTCGCTCCCCCACCACACAGCTCCGCCTGTGTTGGCCGCCCGCTGCTTCTGCAGGTGAGATCGCCCTTCCGCTTGTGGCCCCGGTGCCTGTATCTCTGTCTGTTTTTTCCTTTCTGTGCCCCTCGCTGCCCCATTTGCGTTGTGCCTGTATTTCTGTCTGTTTTCTCCCCCATTTTCCTTTCTGTGCCCCTCGCTGCCCCATTTGCGTTGTGCCCGTATTTCTGTCTGTTTTCTCCCCCATTTTCCTTTCTGTACCCCTCGCTGCCCCATTTGCGTTGTGCCCGTATTTCTGTCTGTTTTCTCCCCCATTTTCCTTTCTGTACCCCTCGCTGCCCCATTTGCGTTGTGCCCGTATTTCTGTCTGTTTTCTCCCCCATTTTCCTTTCTGTACCCCTCGCTGCCCCATTGCGTTGTGCCCGTATTTCTGTCTGTTTTCTCCCCCATTTTCCTTTCTGTGCCCCTCGCTGCCCCATTTGCGTTATGCCCGTATTTCTGTCTGTTTTCTCCCCCATTTTCCTTTCTGTGCCCCTCGCTGCCCCATTTGCGTTGTGCCCGTATTTCTGTCTGTTTTCTCCCCCATTTTCCTTTCTGTACCCCTCGCTGCCCCATTTGCGTTGTGCCCGTATTTCTGTCTGTTTTCTCCCCCATTTTCCTTTCTGTACCCCTCGCTGCCCCATTTGCGTTGTGCCCGTATTTCTGTCTGTTTTCTCCCCCATTTTCCTTTCTGTGCCCCTCGCTGCCCCATTTGCGTTGTGCCCGTATTTCTGTCTGTTTTCTCCCCCATTTTCCTTTCTGTACCCCTCGCTGCCCCATTTGCGCTGTGCCCGTATTTCTGTCTGTTTTCTCTCCCCTTTTACTTTTGTGCCCCCGCTGCCTCTAGCCATTCCCGCCGCTGCGTCCCTGCGGCCCCGCCCCCTGACTGCCCATTCGCTGCTCCTGCCTCCCGCCTCCCAGCTGCTCCTCCCTCCCACCTCCCCATAAATGGCGGCCGCTGCGCGGTGAGGAGAGCGACCCTTGACCTTGCCAGGTAGGTCGCTCCCCACCACACAGCTCCGCCTGTGTTGGCCGCCCGCTGCTTCTGCAGGTGAGATCGCCCTTCCGCTTGTGGCCCCGGTGCCTGTATCTCTGTCTGTTTTTTCCTTTCTGTGCCCCTCGCTGCCCCATTTGCGTTGTGCCTGTATTTCTGTCTGTTTTCTCCCCCATTTTCCTTTCTGTGCCCCTCGCTGCCCCATTTGCGTTGTGCCTGTATTTCTGTCTGTTTTCTCCCCCATTTTCCTTTCTGTGCCCCTCGCTGCCCCATTTGCGTTGTGCCCGTATTTCTGTCTGTTTTCTCCCCCATTTTCCTTTCTGTACCCCTCGCTGCCCCATTTGCGTTGTGCCCGTATTTCTGTCTGTTTTCTCCCCCATTTTCCTTTCTGTACCCCTCGCTGCCCCATTTGCGTTGTGCCCGTATTTCTGTCTGTTTTCTCCCCCATTTTCCTTTCTGTACCCCTCGCTGCCCCATTGCGTTGTGCCCGTATTTCTGTCTGTTTTCTCCCCCATTTTCCTTTCTGTGCCCCTCGCTGCCCCATTTGCGTTGTGCCCGTATTTCTGTCTGTTTTCTCCCCCATTTTCCTTTCTGTGCCCCTCGCTGCCCCATTTGCGTTGTGCCCGTATTTCTGTCTGTTTTCTCCCCCATTTTCCTTTCTGTACCCCTCGCTGCCCCATTTGCGTTGTGCCCGTATTTCTGTCTGTTTTCTCCCCATTTTCCTTTCTGTGCCCCTCGCTGCCCCATTTGCGTTGTGCCTGTATTTCTGTCTGTTTTCTCCCCCCATTTTCCTTTCTGTACCCCTCGCTGCCCCATTTGCGCTGTGCCCGTATTTCTGTCTGTTTTCTCTCCCCTTTTACTTTTGTGCCCCGCTGCCTCTAGCCATTCCCGCCGCTGCGTCCCCTGCGGCCCCGCCCCCCTGACTGCCCATTCGCTGCCCCTGCCTCCCGCCTCCCAGCTGCTCCTCCCTCCCACCTCCCCATAAATGGCGGCCGCTGCACGGCCGCGCCGCTGGCGCGCCGAAGGCGCGCCTAAGGCAAGCCCGTCTGCGCCCGTCCGCGACCGGACCGCGCCCAGCGCCAGAACCCCTGGATCCCACCGATGCAACACTACTCGACGGACCTACGACGCCGCCACCCTCACCGCACTCAATGCCGGCCGGAACCCTGCCTGCTACCGAGCCTCACCGAGACGCACCCACGGACCCTTCACCTGCCAAACCTGCCGATTCACCTGCCCCCGGACGTGCACCACCTCCGCCAAGACGTGCACCAGCAGCAACCACCTGAAATGCATCCTGTTGAACACCCGCTCCGTCCACAGGCACGACGTGGAACTCTGGGACCTGCTCGACGCAACAGCACCGGACGTCGCCTTCCTCACCGAAACCTGGATGAACGCCTCCTCAGCGCCCGACATCGCCATAGCCATCCCGGACGGATACAAGATCACCCGGAGGGACCGCGTCAACCAGACGGGAGGAGGCATCGCCATCGTACACAAGAACACCATCCTCATCTCGACTAACTCCGACGAGACCTTCACCGCCGCCGAACACCTACACTTCCAGATACACACTGACCCCAAGACCACCCTCCGAGGCACCCTCATCTACAGACCCCCGGGACCACGCACACTATTCAGCGAAGACATCGCAGACTTCATCAGCCCGCACGCCATGCCCTCCGCCGACTACATCCTCCTAGGGGACCTCAACTTCCACCTGGAGAACAACAACGACAGAAACACCACCGCCCTGCTGGACAACCTCGCCAACCTCGGACTCAAGCAACTGGTGAACACGCCCACCCACTACGCCGGCCACACGCTTGACCCCGTCTTCTCTTCCAGCAAGCACATCTCCTTCAGCCACGCCACCGGACTCCACTGGACCGACCACAGCTGCGTCCACTTCAGCTTCAGAAAGACTGCGACCCACCACCACCCGCAACAGGCTCCCCGCCGGAGCTGGAGCAAGATCACCGCCGAGCAGCTCACCGCCTCCCTCAGCCAGAACACACCCACCAACACAACGGACCCAAACGAAGCAGCCAGCAACCTCGCCAAGTGGCTGACCGCCTGCGCCGACGACCTCGCACCACTAAAAACCCTCCCAGCAGACCCGGAAGCAAGAAAACCCCTTGGTTCACCAACGAACTCAAGGAATCCAAAAAGAACTGCCGCACTCTCGAGAAAACCTGGCGACTCGACCAGACCACAGACAACAGGACCGCCCTCAAGCACGCCACCCGCAAACACCACCAGCTGATCCGTGCCACCAAGAAGTCGGCACTCAAAGAACGACTGGACAACAACGCCCACGACAGCAAGGAACTTTTCAGCATCGTCAAAGAGTTCTCCAACCCCAGCGCCGGAAACAACGACATCACCCCCTCGCAAGACCTCTGCAACTCACTCGCCGCGTTCTTCCACCGCAAGATCACCGACATACATAACAGCTTCGACGCACAAACCACGCACCCTACCGCCGAACCAACGCCCGCCACCACCACCCTCTGCAACTGGACCCCGATCAGCACCGAAGACACCACCCGCACGATGAACTCCATCCACTCCGGATCACCTACCGACCCCTGCCCACACCACGTCTTCAACAAAGCCGACGCCACCATCGCACCCCATCTCCGGGACATCATCAACTCCTCCTTCCACACCGCCACCTTCCCGGAGAGCTGGAAGCACGCCGAGCTTACCGCCCTCCTGAAGAAACCAACGGCGGACCCCACCGACCTCAAGAACTACCGTCCCATCTCGCTCCTTCCGTTTCCGGCCAAAGTCATCGAGAAGACCGTCAACAGACAGCTTGCCGCCTTCCTCGAGACGAATGGATCCCTCGACCCCTCGCAGTCCGGGTTTCGGGCCAACCACAGCACCGAGACCGCCCTTATCGCAGCCACCGACGACATCAGAACCCTAACCGACAACGGGGAAACAGCAGCCCTCATCCTCTTGGACCTCTCCGCGGCGTTCGACACCGTCTGCCACCGCACCCTAGTGAAGCGCCTCAGCAACATCGGAATCCGAGAGAAAGCACTGGAATGGATCATCTCGTTCCTCGCCGGAAGAACCCAGAGAGTCCGCCTCCCCCGTTCAGATCCAAGGCCACCGAAGTCATCTGCGGCGTTCCACAAGGATCTTCACTCAGTCCAACCCTCTTCAACGTCTACATGAGCCCCCTCGCAGCCATCGCACGCCAACACAACCTCAACATCATCTCCTACGCCGACGACACCCAGCTGATCCTCTCCCTCACCAACGACCCCACCACCGCCAGAGCCAACCTACACGACGGGATGAGAGACGTCGCCGACTGGATGAGGAACAGCCGCCTTAAACTGAACTCAGACAAGACGGAAGTCCTCATCCTGGGCTCATCACCCTCCGCCTGGGACGACTCTTGGTGGCCCCCGGCCCTGGGCACCGCGCCCAAGCCAACGGACCACGCACGCAACCTGGGCTTCATCCTGGACTCCTCCCTGTCGATGACCAGACAAGTCAACGCCGTCTCATCTTCGTGCTTCAACACCCTGCGCATGCTCCGCAAGATCTTCAGATGGATCCCCACTGAAACCAGGAAAACCGTCACCCAGGCACTCGTCACCAGCCGACTGGACTATGGGAACACCCTCTATGCCGGAACCACAGCCAAACTTCAAAAAGACTCCAGCGCATCCAGAACGCCTCCGCACGACTCATCCTGGACATCCCCCGACACAGCCACATCACCGGACACCTGAAAGACCTGCACTGGCTCCCCGTCAGCAAGAGAATCACGTTCAGACTCCTCACCCACGCACACAAGGCCCTCCACGACCTGGGCCCAAAGTACCTCAACGACCGCATGACCTTCTAAACGCCCACCCGCCAGCTACGATCAACCAGCCACGCCCTCGCCACTTTTACCACGCATCCGCAGAGCCACCGCCGGAGGAAGATCCTTCTCCTACCTGGCAGCCAAGACCTGGAACTCCCTCCCCACTCACCTTCGGCGAACCCAGGACCATCTCTCCTTCAGGAAACAGCTCAAGACCTGGCTGTTCGAGCAGTAACTTACCCCCTCCCCCAGCGCCTTGAGACCCTCCCGGGTGAGTAGCGCGCTCTATAAATGCCGTGATTGGATGTTCAAAAAACATGGCAAGTATCTATGGAAAAATGTTGGTTCATTGTAAAATCTGCTGCTTTAAGGAGAAACCATTTATTTACCACCCATAGAGCCTACTGGTCTCCGAAGAGACTATCCAAGTTCATCGGGCAGAAAACGAAAAACTGCCCCAAATGTGGAAAGGAAAAAGCAGATGACTTGCACATGTTTCGGCAGTGTCCCCAGCTCGATAAGTTCTGGCATGAATTGGGTAAGGTATTAGAGGATCTATTAAATCGACCAATTGAAGTAAGTATTGACCTTGTTATATTTGGGGTGGGTCAGATAGAAGAAAGAGTAAAGAAGCTTAATAAGAAATAAGAAAACCTACTCTTTTTGTTAATATTACTTGCCAGAAGGGAAATTTGTGTTAAATGGATAAGTCCCGTACCACCTACACATTGGGAATGGCTGGCATCCATCCACAGGATAAACAGGTTGGCTAGAAGTGGGAGACCCAGTAAAAAGTAAAATTTTTGGGAAATCTGGGAACAGTTTAATCAGTCCAATCAGTCACCTTAAGTACACCTACTTGAAATCATGAATGCATAAAGTCCTATGATTATGCGATAGCAATAAAGAACATGCAGAATGCTTGTTTGAGTAGCCAGGTTGGCTAGCTCCCCCCCTCGGAAAATATTTATTGGTAATGGAAATAAAGGGACTCTTACAAAAAAAAAAAAACAGTGAGAAACTCCCCAAACCAGATGCGAATAAATGGGGTAGTGAAGGGTCGGAGCCAACAATGTAAGGGTCCCCGAAAACTCCATATACAATCTATTGCAGAATGAGGACTAAAAAAAACAAAAAAAAACAAAAAAAAACAGCTGTTCCCACTTGGCGGGAGCAAAGAAAAGCTGTAAACTCCAGCCAGGACCCAATATGGTGCTGGCTGGAGAGCTGGCTGGGCCCACAAGGGGCACTGCTCCCCCGCGGTTCCCAACAAAGGCAGGAATGTGGGTGTCTTGGGCACCCACTGAAAATGTAAAAAAAAAAAAAAATACCAGTTCTCACCACATGGTGGCTAATGAGCCATCCGAGTCTGCAGGGGCTTCCCTTGTAGCCCCGAATGTCCCAGTAATTGTGGGTGCCATGGGTGGGCACGCACCAACAAAAAGAAAAAAAAGGCCGGCTCCCACAAGGGGAGCCATAGAGCTCCTCCAGAGTCCCCCAAACAAAATAAAACAAGGCAGGAGTTATACTTACTTGAGATAACTATAACTGGTGAATTTCTGTGGCTTTGTTCGTTTAAAAGGGTATTTCTTAACTGACATTTTCACCTAACTATAACATTGCTTTAACCTTTTGTTTTATTCAGGGAATTTCTAGGTTTTCTTTTTAATGTAAGTCACTGTCAATATAGAACAGGCCAGCCTATTGGTTTTGTTAAGGGATAGTTGCAATGTCTGTCAATAAAGCATTTGTAGTCAAAACAACGTTAAACGGATAACAGATTTTGTTTTTTTTGTACAATCCTCAGGCCACATAATGCAGCACAAGGGTCCCTACATTCTCAAGCTTCAGAGTAAAAGAATCAGCTCTGGTAATGCTTAAAACTGTCAATAATTTTTCCTGTGGTCGTATTCTATAGACCCCAGGAAACATAGAGTTATTGTGGTGAACAGCTCTCCACAACACTTAAAAAACATGCTGTGGGCGCCCTTGCCGAGACTAGGGCACCACCATTCAGTCAAATGTATGTATATTAGCCCTCAAGGGCATTATGGGGTGCTCCTTGCCAAGAGCAGAGAATAATAAATGAGCAGCTCTGGACGCTCATATATTTTTCTTCTCTTTTTTATTTAGTTATTTATTTATTTTTTGTTGGTGTCCCGGTCCCACCCAGGACACTCACAGGTTTAATTTTTGTTCTGAGTCGAGTGGGAGCCTCAGGGCCCCCACGGCTCTGTTAGCTCTCTGCAAGTGGACATTTTCCATGGAGCTGCGCAGGAGCTGGCCACACTATATGTATATATTTTTTCAACATTAGGGTGCCCACCTGACACACCCCACAACATTGTTAACATTGGGGCCAAAGGGTATGCCCAGGCCCTCAGCGGCCCGCTGACTCTCTGCTTTGGATCCCATTCCATGGGGCCACTCAGGAGCCAACAACACTATATAGTTTTTTTCATAGCTGGTTTGCCTCGGTGCCCATCCTGGCACCCTACAACACTATTAACAGTAGGGGATGGGGGGGGTTAGGGCCCTCGCTGATCCTCTGGCTCCCCTGGAAACTCCCATCCTGGGTGCAGTGGGAGCTGACATGAGCAGATTAATTTTTTTGCTCCAGCTGAAAGGGAGACATTTTGTGTTTCCCCGCCTGCGAGTGTGCGGGCGTGGAAAAAGATTTGTGCTCCCACCCGGCAGGAGCCCAGGTTAGAGCTCAGAAGAATTCCCTGCCTGCACTTTCGGAGTTGAGAAAATTAAGTCTGGTTTACTCAGTTGAAATGTTTGTGTATTATTTTTACTAGCTGAATGTTATTTCATTTGTTCTGTTGAGCTCAGTCTCGACACCTACTTTTATTTTTGAAAAATTAATCCACTTTCCTTATTTGAAATATTTAAGCATTAGGGCATACATTTGTGCTTTCCCATTGTTTGAGGCGCTTTCTCCAATACCCAGTGATAGGGGAATCTCTGGCTGGTTGGCTCTATGATTCAAAGACAATTACATTTCTTTTATTAATAAACTTATTCAAACTTTGATTTCATGTTAGAGGATTTTCTATAATAGAATCTGGTGTGTAGGGTAAGATTCACCTGCTCTTGGCCAGACATGGTGACTAGAGCTGGGCCGGACTCCACACAACAGCTCCGGATCAAAGGTAAGGCATAGGATTCTCCATGGCGATCTTGAGTAAAGAAGGGCCTAGAGTTCGACAGAACTGCACAGTCAAAATTTGATTAAATTTATAGCCTGAGTGTGTTCATCAATATATAAAGGGCATTATGTGTTTAAGAGCAAGAATTCTCATCTGGGCAGGTGATGGGATAAACCAATTTTGAATAGGTACTAGGGAGTCCTGGGATGCTAGAAGTTAGAAGTGTGCATGAAACCAGTAGCATAAAAACAGGAGGCTTCAGAACACGCCTAAGTTGGCGGGGAGGGAAGACAAGTGTTGCCTATATCCTCTAGTACAGATTCTAGTGGCCGAATGTGTGAATAAAAGAGGTGCGTTGATCTAGACACCTTGAACCCTCTGCAAGCCTTAGTGGGCTGCACCCGCTGGAGACATTTATAAGTAAGGGCCAGTGGAAACTTGAGAAAGTACTTTCCTATCTCCCTCCACAAGAGCAGATGGGAAGAGTTGTTAGTCCCATCCTTCCCTTCTTTCCCTTCCACAGCACCCCTTCATGAGATAAGCAGCAGCAGTATCCTGAAAGACACCTAAACGTTTACCTGGTTGTGAATGAGGGAGTAGTAAGGCATAAAGTCAAAACTGGAGAAACCCCCATGCTAAGTGGACTTCTGCCCATGCCATTTATCTAAAGTATATTAAAAATATATGCAGGTATATAAATAAATGGGTACAGTGCGCTTGTGATGGTGACAAAAAGTATTTTCTGCAACATTTACCTTTGATATTGAGCTCTTGAATACTCTTGAGAAAAGATTGAAAGAAGCAGTAGAGGTGAAGGTAGAAGGTGCATTAGATGTTTTGAGTTTCACCCAACCGGCAGACAAATCCTGGGGGTGCTCCAAAGGCAACACCAGAGAACAGACCAGCGCCTGTTGAGAGACCAAGAGATGCAGACACCATGCACGCAATTGCAACTGGTGCTGTGAGCAGCAGCATAACAAACTAAAGTGCTAGCGCCTTGACACCTTTGGGTATTTGTTCACGCTTTATAAATCCAAATAACATAACATAACAAAGAAAGCAGGATGGTAGTGTGATGAGAACGAGACAAGAGGCAGACACATTCACTACCCAGCTCTTCAGAAACATAGCATTGGAGCAGTCGAGCATGCAGTCCAAATATAATCTGGGATAGTCTAGAGTTGACTGCACAGTGGATGAAGAGAGGGTTTGAAAGAGCCATTCATGTTTTCTGGTCCATATCTGTTCAAAATTACACTCCACAATTCCCCAGGATACCAAATAACCTTTACACATTCACAGAACTGTAAACTGTTTTTGAATTCTACCAACTTAATTGGACTGATATAAATCAGATTTTACATGCAGTTATGCTCGGGTAGTAAATGGTCGGCTGCTGGTCAAAGCCAATTGGCCACGGCAATAACCTATAGATGATGATGCTCTTATTGCTGCTGGAGATGCTCTGCTGAATGACATTGTTGAGGTGTGTTCTGTTAATGCAGGCGAAGATTAATAATTGCAAACAATATCAAGGGGAAACCCTTGCTGATTTCTTTGAAAGATGAGTTGGATTGTTTTTCTGGTATTGTTGATGTTACAGAAACCACTCAGAAGGTTGCTGTAGCAACATTGTTTCAAGGGTTTTTGCCTAAAGTATAGGAACAGTTGAGAATGATATGTATTGGTTGAGAAACAAAAAATCTTTTTTTATTAAATTAGTTTCAGTTGCAAATCACTTTGTTGCCATAGAAGTGAATAGCAAAGAATTTACTGAATGTAAACTCTGTCTTTGCAAATGCTTCTTTCCTGCAAGTGATCAGAGGGATGAGGAGGAATTTTAATTGTAATTGTATTTATATAGTGCTTACTACACCTGAAGAGGCGTTGAAGCACTTTTCGTCGAGTAGCACCCAACTCCGAAACCCAAAAAGGATTAGTGGTGGATTAGTATAGGGAAATATAAGTTGTTAATTGTAGCGGTGGACATGTGAGTCTGTTAGTTGGAATGAACAGGATAAAAGTGGGATAAAGGAGGGTAGAGTCTAAAAAGTGTTATTTGGAAGACCATAGTAGGAATGGTAGACAGACTGAATGGGGAGGGAATGGAGAACTGGGATGTTTTGGAGAAGCAAGAGATGGGGAATGTGAGAGTTTGCTCCACCTGGTTCTACCTCATGTTTTGCAATTCTAATCAATGGAGCAGTGGAAACAAGGTTGCATGAACCTGCCCCAGGGGGTCACATGAACAGCCCAAAGTTACTGATTTCTCTTCCCTTCCACAGAAACAATACCCATCCATTTAGGACAGCCTGAGGGAAACTGCTCTGTGAATGCTTTAGCTTCATTAGGTCAAAATGGGGCTTACTTATGATGTGCTATTTAAAGAACGCCCACCTCATTTATGGATAATGTTGGCAGTCGATCACCCTTGAAAACATCTTTATATCCAATGTTACCTCTCATGGACAAAACAATTGCTGCAGTTGGCATTTTTAACACACATGCTCCTCATCATATTACTGATACTGCATCCATTTCTCTAGGGCCAATCACAGACCAACATGCTATCCTTTTGAATCCTACTGTTCCCACAAACCTCCTGAGGTGGGGCCTCTTATGCAAACTGAGTTCTACTTTATTTTTGCACGAGTGATGATGCTTGTTTGAATCTACCTGTTGAAAACGAGAATACTGCTCTAGTCTCCCTGAGTGAAATTAACGATCCGTGTGCACCTAGTGATTCTGTGAAGGTTTCATCTCAATCCATATCTGGCGTGCTAGATCGAGTCCCATGACGTGTGTTGTGTCTTAACTGTAGAACCAGTTAAAATGAGGTTGCATCCACATGTCCATGCCCTCCCTCTGGTTTGAATGTTTGTTGTTCATTAACTGTTACCTGTGCTGCCTCCATTGGCTGTTTTTGCAATAGCTTTCATGTTGTTCGTCCCAATTTTGAGCTGACATCCAACCTCTGGCTTCGGATTTCCTGGCTCCTGCTTGAAATTTGGACCAACACCTAGCAGTGGCATCTGATAAATAGTTCAATATTTCTTCAGCATTGGAGGAGAAGGTGATGGTCTGCAACTCAAAAAGCTGAGTTTTGTTGTTTTGGCTCCCCATCGTCAAGGTGGTAATAATATATGAGAAAAGTAAGGTGAGTTGAGATGTACTGTGTAGGAATAACATTATTTTGATGCCTCTTAGATTTTTAAATCTTTTTCTATAGAGTTTTTGAAACTTTACCTTCAATGGGTTTACTGGAATATTGGACTACTGGATTACTTTTATGAATTTGTAGCATTTGCTCCATTTTTCTGTGAACCTGTAAAATGTATTTTTGGAACTCGTGTGACTCAAATCAAGCTAAATCAGGGATAATTTAGGCATTGCCGTCCATTTTTTCGCTGTGATGCTGCAGTCTAACATCTGACTCTAGCTGCTGTTTATTCTGTGTTATAATAAAGGCTCGTAGATTTTCACTAGCTAAGAAATAATTTCCTGTGACTACCTGAGCAGAGTGTACCTTCCCAAGGACAGAGCATCTGTCCCAGCCTGAATAACATAATATGTAACATTTCACATACCAAGAGCAGATGCTGCGAACACTACAACTCCAAGTGTTAGAATAGTAAGAGAATCCTCGATTGTATTACTTTACCAAATGTTGCTTTTGCTTCATTTCTATTGGTTACGAGCGTGTGAACCATGTGCTAATGTAGTAAATGTATTAAGCTTTTGTCTAAATCCCTATAAAGGAGAGAGATTTCTCTATGTCAGGAGGAGACCCCTTCCCACTCCCTGAAGCCAAATATATGCTGGATATTGACTAGAACTCTACTGAGTTTTGCTGTATTTTCGTTTGACTCTAATGCTTAATGATTTAATCTGATGGCCCAGCTTGTGCATTTCTGTATTCAAATTCTTTGTGTAAACCTTAAAACGAAGTTCATTGTCTGTTGTGCTTTACCAGAAATGCTTTGTTCTTGCCTTCTGTACTTTTACCACTTCACTTACTGGGAGTGAAATGGGGCCAGCAGGGAGCACCTAAGTCTGGTAGGGACTACACCGCTCCGGGTCCAGTGCCAGTGTGCAAGAAGGAAATTTATGTATAGGTTTGCGCACTGACACTAGTTTAGCCAGTAATGCTTCCATCCTTTTTACTGGCATGATGTAGTCAGTCTTTTGTGCCCAGCAAAAATCATGTAGCTCCTTTGCTACCTCATTTAGGGGCATATTTACAAGCCCCTATCGCCACCACAACGTCACTGTACACTTATCAAGTTCATAATAACCTGCCTTAAAATGATAAATAGAACTGGTGCACAGGTAACTTCCACACATGCAACATGTAAATGCCTCACTTGGAATATCAGAGGCCTTGGTAACTCGCGAAAGCCCAGACAAATCTTACCATATTTGGACAGACATCATATGCACATAGCCGTACTGCAAGAAATTCCCTTGTTCGAAGCTTTCAGTGCATTGTTTGCTGCCCATTGTGCCTCACACAGGCAATACTCCACATATTCCTCATATGCAAGAGGTATTGTTACACTCGTTCGGAAAGAGGTACCCTATGTTCCACATGGCTCTTTGAATGATATTTAGGACAGATACTCTATTATGTGGGGTAGACTGAACTTGTCTGACACTGTACTAGTAAATTGCTATGGTCCTAACGCAGACAATCCCACATTTTTGACTGTTTTTGGGGACAAATTGCAGATATAGGCCCGTCCCTTATTCTGTGTGTGGGCAGAGGGGGGGGTGTTGAATGTTACTCTGAACACAACCATTCGATCTCTTATCCCATCAACTTACAACGCTGCTGCTGCTGGACATATAAGGGATACCATGGAAGATCACAAGACTTATTAGATGCTTGGAGAGCATTCCAACCCTCTGATAGGGAGGGCCCTTTCTAATCAGGGGTGCATAACAGCTGGTTGCACTTAAATTACTGGCTTGTTTCCAGGGAAGTGGGATCATGGATTATTCGGATCATTCCCCTGTTTTAATGGTGCTGCACCTCCCTACCCGAACACCACTGAGTGCGACATGGTGACTCTCCCCCACTGTGCTCCTAGTCGCTCCCTTTCACGAGGAGTTGTGACAGTCGATTGTTGATTTCTTCTAGAAAAACACTGATTCAGTGACTATGATAGACACTGTGTGGGAGGCATTCAAAGTCACAATTTGTGGAAATTGCATTGCTAAAAGTGGGGGGGGGGGGTGTTGTGCTCTCTGCAAAACCACCTGAGCCAACTGGAGGGAGAAGGTAAGCATCTTGAGGCCCAACTGGGTGATACAGATGATCTTAATATATCCAAGCATATTAGAACAACCCTCTCTGAGTTTCAGGAAACTGCAGAGAGAGAATGTCTCTATCGAAACAAGTATGCTGAGGCTCGAGGATGGCGAACGGCCAGGACACACCCTAGCCACCATGACCCAGAAACCACCTTCCGCCAATTACATTCTAGAGGTGCAAGGTGAAGACGAGTTACTACATAGGGATACGCCAGAGACCCTTCATTCATTTTCCACATTTTATGGCTCCCTCTATATGTCTCACAGGTCGGTGCCCACAGATGCGGACTCCTTTCTGGATGACGTGGCTTTGGGTTGGCTGAGTGATGGTCAGCAGAATTTCCTTGAGGAGGATATCACAGATTATGAGATTCGAGAGGCGATCATGCAATTGCAGTCCGGCAAGGCCCCAGGGCCTGATGGCCTACCGGCAGACTTTTACAAGACATATGTTGGCTTAGTAATATCGATACTAAAAACCATCCGTATATCAGGAGGCAAAGACAAATGGCCTATTTCCTCCATCCGTGTGTGAAGCTATGATTATCGCTCTGTTTAAACCAGGTAAATCACTTGACAAGTGCAAATCTTATAGGCCGCTGTCACTAATTAATTGTGATGCTAAAATCTTAGATAAAATTCTTGCTAATTGGCTCGCCCTTCTTATGCCTTTTCTAGTACGGCCTGACCAGCCAGGCTTCATACCTGGGCGGTCCACGTCCCAAACTCTATGAACATTATTTGCTCTGATGCAAGACATCGATTCAGACCTGGCAACAGTGGCGGCCTGCCTAGACACCATTAAAACCTTTGATTCCTCTGAGTGGCATTTCTTAATGACTGTCCTTTGCCGGATGGGGCTCCCCCATTTATTTCTGGCCTAGATTGCCATTCTATACTCACAGCCAGTAGTAAGAGTTAGGATCAATGGCCCGCTGTCCGCTCCTCTGCAAATAACTAGAGGCCCACGTCAGGATATCCACTCTTGCCGCTGCTTTTTGTGCTCGCAATGTAGCCGCTGGCAGCTAAACTACGCCAATGCCATTGAGATTATGCACTCCGCTATCCTTCTAGGCATATTTTAGTCTCACTGTATGGGGATGACATTACTATTTATTTGCGTGATCCACAAATCAGCCTCAATGGAGTTCTCAGTAAATTTGTCCGGGTTCTGTGGTTTACCGGGGTGCTGATTAACTGGGAAAAGTCCCATCTCTTCACTCTCACACCAGCTACAAAACCTTTCATCCCAGACTACCCCTTACAGTGTTGCAGTGGTGTCATTCTGAATTTAGGTATCTAGGGGTGGTAATCTCAAGAGACAAAGACGTAATTATAAGACCGAATTATGGCACAGCACTATCCACAATCACTGATAGAATTACTCGATGGATTTCACTGCCCCTTTCACTAGGGGGTCGTATTGCGCAAATGAAAATGATCATACTGCCCAAATGTCTATATCTATTCCTCAACATACCTCTTCCACTGGGACGTCCCTTCTTCCAAGTGCTAAAAACTCAGATGATACGAGTAGCATGGGCAGGCAATCAACCCCGTATTCAATAGGACACCCTCATGCTGCCATTTTCTAAGGGAGGATTCAAGGCACCAGATATGGAGCTGTATTATCTGTGTGCTCAAGCGCACTATGCCATTCATTGGTACAGACCTACTCCTTTACTCCCGCTTTTGGCAATAGAGGGGGCCCCTGTTCCCTCAGCCTCATATTTGGGGTCCTTATTGGATTCAATCACATTAGCAGACTCCACTATTGCATGTACTTCTAAGGCTTGGCGTAGACTGGCCCGAAAACTAGGTAAACTCCTGCTATACTATCCGCTTGTTCCACTCCCTTATCATCCACTACTACCTGTCACACATGAGAATGCCTGCAGACAATTGTTCCAGAGACGCAGACTTACACATTGGTGTTGACCTCTATCAACAGGGCTCCTTTATGTCACAGGCTGAGTTTTTCAATGGAGAGTTGCCATCCCCATTGGATATATTTCTGTATATTCAGCTCTGACACAATGTGAAAGCTGCCATCCAGGACTTTCCTTACGAAACTCCTAGCTTGGCTACCCTACATATCTTACTTCAGGTTGAAAACCCACGACACCTAGTTTCCATCTTATATTGTACGGTGCAAATTGAGGCCCCATATACTGGGGGACAGGTGCATGTCCAATGGGAGGTGGATTTAGGGACCACCCTTACAGACGAGCAATGGCACTACTGCAGTGTACAAACAGGGAGGATTGCCTCTAGCAGCAGACTCTGAATTATACAGTATATGTTTCTCCACAGCATATACTACACCCCAGCCAGACTTGACTGCTATCGGCTCCGTCCCGATGACAAAGTGGAATGGCTGGAGCAGATTTTCTTCATCTGGCATGGACATGTGGACCCATACAGACTTACTGGGGAGAGGTTTCCACAGCACTCACTGACATGATAGGACATGATCTAAACATCACTCCTCTCATGGCTCTCTTGGGACATGTGGGGGAAGTTGAAGCCAGTTTTAGGAAATACGTGGCACTGGCCCCTCTCCTGGTGAAATGTAGAATCCCGTTTGATGGGGGCGGGGAAGAGCTCAAAAATTCAAGGAATGGCTATCTGACCTAATTTATTGTAATGACCGACTGTTCTTATATGCTGGAACGTCACCTCCTTGGTTTCGACCCAGGGACATAAGGAATCCGTTGCATAACTATCTGTTAACCAATCTGCAGGATGCCTGAGATGAAATGAAATCAGCATCTTGAGAACTGAATTGACACCCTGGAAAGACTATTTTCTCTGGTACCTTATTACCTTCATGTCCATGTATATGCTATTTGTTTACTGAATGGCAACCTGAGAGGGGCTGTACATATGGGATGTGTCCAATAACAATGTAATGTAGTAACAACTAACATCACCCCGGAGATTCCTGGGGCTTCAGGGACATATGAGCTTGATAGGAATCCATGTTGAGGGAGAGCCTTGAGGATTAACTCATTTATAGGCATTACAATTTGTAATAAACCAAAAGCAACACCTGTCTTATCAGTTGTTTCTAAATGTGGTGAAACCAATAAAATTAACATTTAGGAACTGGTTGAGAATATTCTTAAAGGCATAGGAAATATTCTTGCCCCACATTTGCAGCCCATCAAACAATTGCAGAAGCTCTTCGAATCATTGGGGATTAAAGGGGCCCAGTTATGTCACACTGTTTCTGTCTGAAGGCCAGGTGCTACGTTTAAAAGCGCTAATCACCTGGTTGCTGTTTCATGAATTAAACTGAATCCTACCACTGTTCACCCCAGTAGTACCCGATCCAGCCCTTTAACTATTCAGGCTTTTATTGATCCTAAAGTTAAATTAAATAAGATTTTTTTGAACCTAGAGTCTCCTGCTTTTAATTTTGGCCTCTCACCAGAAGAACTGGAATCTACTTTAATTGATTTAGTCCTAAGTATGTTGCATGGGGTCCCATGACATCTTAAATTAACATAATGTTCTCAGATCATTGTCAAGTTTCCCAGAGTTTAAAGGAATCAGCTCCTGCACCCTTTTAGGTATCACGTTTTGGAAGATCAGCTAACCAGACAGAAAGCCACATGGTCAACTTGGTTAAGTAGCTCCTTGGTGGATGAAAAATGGAACAGACAAATTGACCTATTTGCTACGGATATCCTTTTAAAGCAAGTTCCTAAACCAAAAATATCCTTCCAATCTGAGAGCCAACAGGAAAACGCCTCAAAGAGAACTTAAGAAGTTTCATTCATAGTCTGATTTTGAGGGCCATTTAAACATTTTAAGGGTCTAAATTACCAACCTTCAAATTAAATTAGCAACCTGGTTGTCAATTGTTTTGGGTCAGATTTAAGGAAGGGAGCAATACAAACTAAAGCTACTCTTAATAATGTTTCTACAATGGACAGCAGAACAAATCCTGGACCCTTAAACCACTACGTTCCAGGCCAAACCAAGACTCCTCATGGTGTTAACATACAAGTCCAAAAGTATGATCTTTCCACCGTACCTCTTAAGTTTTGCTCCTGTAATATTGCAGGGAGGAGGAGAGCTTGTAACGTCTTCAAATACATTTTCGACCATTTGTATTTCGGAGCCTTGGTCACTGTCAAATTTTAGTTTGAATATTTTTTTTTATGTTTGAAACACCTGCCATTAATTATATGCGTAGAGTTGTGTAATCTTTCTAAGGATGTAAGATAGCGTGTGGGGATAGGTTATTAGGGCAGCGGTTGGTGTGGGTGAAGGAAGCAGGCAAAATGTTGTGGCTCCTGTCTCTAATTCTATAAGTATAAACTTCTTACTCACTTCATGATCTTTGCCCGTTCTTACATTGGCGATGAGCGGGAGAGTCAGGAGCCAGTCAACTCATTTTGGATTTCATGCTGTGTTGTGCTGAGTGTGGCAGGCAGTCATCTGACTACATCCAGGGATGTGCTGCTCTCTGTGGAAGGGTGGAGGACATCGTTGATGCCTCTGTGCTACTGAGCTCTTCTTGTGGGGTCATCAAGGATGAAAACAAGATTAATTTTGGCTTTTAATTATTATGCTGCTCTTATTTTGAGATTAGCCCATCTAGCGACTAAATTACAATCTTCTCAATACAAGGTGGAATATGTATCTGGTAAGGACGATGTTAATGCTGATTGCATGTCATGTTCACCTTTGAATCCAGGGTTTGTCACAAATCAAAATGATGAAAAGTATGAAGTACTGTTCACAATGCAAGATGTCAACTGTTTGTGTATGCGTGGTAATGATTCATCAGTGATTTCTAAGCAAACATGGGAGGGAGAAATAAACAAGAATGTGGAAATGAAGAAGGCTGTGGATTACCTACAGATGAATCGTCCACAAGAGTGAAGAGGAGGTACACTCTTTAAAGTGAAGGAGGAATTGATTTTCGTGGATAATATTATGATGCGAGGCTATTAGATAGATCCTCCATTAAGGTTAAGAAAGAAGGGCATATAGGGATATCAGGTACTAAGAGGTGCATCAGAATATTCTTTTAGTGGCCTGGAATTGATAGATTGGTAGATTTTTGGGTACGTAATTGCAAGGTATGTGTTTGCAGTGATAAATCTTCTAGACCTTTTGTTATAGATGTTATAGAGAATCACCCGATGGAGGATGTTTCTGGAGGAAAGTTGGTGTTTAAATTCTTTGTCCTTTTGGAGTTATGCCTAGGAGAGAAACATATGCGTTGGTGATGATTGATTATTTCACAAAGTGGCCAGGGGTTAGGATGTTAGACAGAGTCAATTCTGAGGCTGCAATAGAATTTTTAGAGGATATGCTCTGCAGAGAGGGTTTGCCAGAGGAACATGTTTCTGACAATCGACCACAATCGAACACAGTTTGTTTAGTAAAGAGTTTGAAGGTTATCTTTTCAGCTGTGGGTTAAACACATGAGAACTGCTAATTATTATCCCCAACTCAATGGGCAAGTTGAAAGATTTAATCGGGTGGTTAGGGAGTCTATATAGTTGACAGTGAAGAGTGGATTATCATGGAGGAAAGCCCTTCAAGCTATTTTGATATCTACCTTTTGAATTTTTGAGAGGTGGGAAGCCAGGATCCAAGTTGGTTCCATAGTGTCTTAAAGATGGCAGATTTTGTGAGAGAAAGGTGGATTTTCAGGAAGTAAAGGAAAGAATTTTGAGGCATCAAAGCAAAATAAAAGGTGGAGATGGATTGTAGGAGAGGTAAACCCACCAATACCACCCAACTCAAGGTGGGTGACTGGGTTTGTATCAAATTACCTATGTGGTAGGGAAGTAATCGCCCACTTGGTCAGACTAAGTTAAGGTTCTAGAAGTATTCAGTAGGTCTATGAGAGTTGTTGGAGGAAAGATGTGGAATTTAAGTAGAGTTTCTATTTGTAGAAATGTGAACATGAAATCTCGCTTGGGTGGGCTGGAAGGTTCTGAGTGGTCTAATGGTTATGATAAGCTATGTGTTTTTGGACGTGTTTTCACTGCCCACTAATGATAGTAATGATCAGGATCCTGTTATGCCTTGGAGCAGTGGGGTTGTTGATGGCACTGAAAATGGGAACCACATCTCAATTAATTCCAATCTGGAATGGTCTAACGTTAATGATAGTACTGTTCAGCACCATGTTGCGTCCGGAAATAGTGGGGCTGTTGATGGCAATGAAGATGGGAACCAAGTCTCAATTAATTCCAATCTGGAATTTTCTAAAGGTATTTTGTTAAGGCACAGTCAGAGTGTCAAGCGGACGCCTGAGAGAATTCGAGGGCATGGGAAATATTAATTCTTCCGCTTTGTTGTGTTTTTTTTTTTAGTAAGTTAACAGTTATCTGTATTTGCTATATTGTTATTGTTTGTATTAGATATTTGTTTTACTAGTTCTTGGTACAGCAAGTATACTGTATTGTGTTTCTGTATCTCTAATATCTATTGTATTTATTTATATTATTTTTGTTAAGGGTGGAAGATGTGTTGTGTTCTATATACAGGGACCGAAAGGCTGCTAGGGCAGCGGTTTGTGTGGGTGGAAGGAAGTAGGCAACATGTTGTGGCTCCTGTATTTAATCCTGTAAGAATAAACTTCTTACTAAATTCAAATGTATTTTCGCTGCAATGATAAAGACTTCGCACATCAGTTCTGAGTCCAATTTTCTTTTTCCAAGGAATAATCATATACCACCACCTACAGTTAAATTTACTCCATCTAAAACATAAATTGTCGGGAGATTGTCCATTTAACAGATACATTTTTCAAGGCCTTTATCATAATTAGCAGTGATTTTAATGCAAACCTTCTGAACTATAATAACGTCTTTATTTTGTCTCAGGGCTCCCCAGATATCATTATAATATTGTATAATTGACAATTATCAAAGGATTTCTGCAAATAGAATGTAATGTTCAGCTTTACCTGATTTAGGCTTGGTTGCCTAAATGGGCTCTCTAAATCAGACCGCCCTGCTCACTGTTCCAGTTTCTCTCACGGATGTGGTACTGCTCTGGATGATACCTTTTTACATTCTTCTGAGTTTTATAGTGGGTATGATTCTGAAATTGTCAGTTGCCCAGGGATCGATTATAACCCCTAAACATTAAGTATTACTTGGGCTCATTTATGCATGGATGCAAACAAAATGTAGAAGCAGTTCACATAAAACAAAGGCATTTGCTGGAACAGCAATCTGTAATTCTTCTGTCCTTGACATGCGTGTTTTTATTACACAGTGTTCTAGGCAACTTTCCAGTTTTCATGCATACAGTCAATATCCCTGGCTCACTTGGGAACATTTCATGACTGTGTTCTTTGACTCTTTGGCAGCTGTAGACAGGATATAACCTCAACTTTTAAGAAACAATAGTGTAGTGCATTCCCACAAATAGAATGCTTAATAAGCTTTATTGGTTTATTAATGACTCCAAAAGGACTTTAGGAAGACATTAAGATCTTTACTCAAAATCCCAGTTAGTGTTGCTCGAGATTGTTTAATGTTCCAGATGTTTGCGGCTGTTGGCAAGTCATAGTATGGACAGCTGTCATACCATATATTCATATCACATCCCCTTTGAAATATAAGATACATATATAGTAAAGTTATATTCTGTGGAACAGTATTCTAAATGTTGTTGCTGCAGTTGGTTTAATAATAATGACTTGATTAGTGAAGGGAAAGTCGTCCCATGCTATTCAGCTCGTACTTTAGAGCCAAATGTTATTCCATTTTCTACTCTTGAAGAAAATCTTTAATCGTTGGAGTTGTGTTTTAAGTATATTTTCACAAATGTTTATAACTTTGTGAATTATTCCTCTTGGAAAGGTTCTATCCTTCACCCACTTCATCAATGAAGACTTACACCAGACCCCAGAAATAATTGTTCAATTGCCTTATTAGATTTAGGGCTTGATTAGGACATTGGCGGTCCGGCCGCCGGACTGCCAATGCCGTAGTCGAGATTCTGCCTGACAAGCCGGAAGCTTCCTGATTGCCGTATTCTGACTGGACCGCCTGGTTGGTGGTCCCACGGCAGTGGAATGCTAGGCTCATAGGAAGACTGTAGCATATCCCACAGCTGTGGCAGTGCCTCCAGCACGTCGGTGCACTGTTTGCCATGCACCATGTCGTGCGTGGCACACAGTGCACCAAGGACACTGCATGTAGGGGGGGCACAGCATGTGACCCTCTGCACTACCCCCCCATGGGCAAATACACCCGAGGGCCCTGTTTGGTGCCTCTTCTATGCCTTTCCGACAACCTTAACACGGTGGGATCCCCGCCATGTTAAGGTTGTCTAAAATGCAGGCCGTAATCTGGACGGTGGTGCCTGACTCAGCTCCGCCTCCATTGACTGCCTCTTTCCCCACCGCCACCCCGTTGGGATCCATGATCCTGGCGGTGGTGGCTGTGCTGCGTTAGACTGCTGGTGTTCCGACCGCCAGGGTCCAAATACGGGGGCCGGACCGACGGTCTGTTGGTGGTCGGACCGCCACCGACGTGCTGGCGGTGGTCCGACTGCCAATGTCCTAAACAGGCCCTTAGACCGCAATCGCTTTGCAAAATTTCTATCTGAAAACTGTCAATTCTGGTCAGGTACAAGAGTTTGTTACAGCTTACCCAAAGTGGTTTCCACCCTAATTGTTCTACCCTTGATAGTATAAAAGCATTAAGGGCCATATGTATCAAGCATTTTCGCAATCGCAAACACTGCAAATCGCTAAATTTCAGTGTTTGCGAATGCAAAAATGACTTTTGCGATGTATGAAACGGAATCGCATTGCAGAATTGCTAATCGCAAAAATAGCAATTCGCACAAATGTGCGAGCCCGATTATGCGAATATTTTATGCGAATTCGCATATTGCTGTACGCGATTTGCGATTTTCGCAAATAACGTAATCGCAGATAGCGAAATCGCAATGAGATGTACCAAAAATTCGCTATTTGCGAATTAGCAAAATTCGCAATTTAGCACCTCGCAATTACCACCAACTCAGAGCAGGTGGTAACCAGGTGCAATCCATATAAGCTGGCCCAAAATGCAACAGGGGCTTTCACAATGGCTGCGCTGTACATCATCGCTAGGAGGCTGAGGATCAGAGCTGCTGGCCAGAGAAGGAGACGCAAAGAGAGGATCTTCAGTGCACGCATCACCTTGTTCCAGCAAACAGAGGAGCAGAACCATGAAAAGTACAGGCTGCACCCAGACAGCATCATGGATCTCATTGAGGAGCTAAAGCCCATGCTGGAGCACCCCACACGCAGGACACGCACCATCCCCACCCATGTGCAGGTCCTGTGCTCACTGCACCTGCTGGCGTCTGGGAGCTTTCAGGGGGTGATAGTAGCAGCAGGAGGGGTGACACAGAGTAGCCTGTCACGCCTCTTTCACAGGTTCCTGGATGCCATGATGCAGAGGTTGCAACACCACATCCATTTCCCTAACACGCAGCAGGCACTTGACCAAACCAAGCAGGGGTTCTATCAGATAGCCCAATTCCCCCATGTAATTGGCTGCATTGATGGGACCCATGTCGCCCTGTCCCCCCCCCTCCCAGACAGAATATGTGTACAGGAACAGAAAGTGTTATCATTCCCTGAATATCCAGGTAGTTTGTAATGCCACCCATGTCATCACGGACATAGTTGCAAAATATCCTGGAAGCACCCATGATTCATTCATTTTCCGCCACAGTGGGCTACACCGTCGCCTCTTGGCTGGGGAGTTTGGTGAGGGATACTTGCTAGGTAAAAAATGGCTAACATTCACACATACAGTTGAGGCCTTGAGTGGGATGACAGTGTGTAACCCATTTCATTTGCACCCTGCAGGGGACAGCGCGTATGCAGTGAGGGATTTCATCATGACACCCTACTTGAATCCAGCCACTGCAACAACGCCCACAGGTCGACCCGTAGTGTGATTGAAAGGACTTTTGGCATCCTAAAGAGCCGATTTAGGTGCCTACACAAGAGCGGAGGTGCCCTGCAATACAGCCCGGAGACCTGCTGCAAGATAGTGGTCGCATGTGCCATGCTGCACAACATAGCAACCAGGAAGGGCACCCCAGTGGAGCTCAGCGAATCAGAGTCATCCGATGAGGAGGGACCGGCTCCTCGTGCAGGACTAGCAGGTGGTGTTGGGGCAGCTGCCGGACGGCAGAGGCGCCAGGAGATCACGCACAACTATTTCTAGGTGAGTAATAATGACAGTATGCTATGTATTGGTGCACAACTGTGTTTTTATTCCATTTGGTGCTAGTACAATTCTGGCACACAGCCTGACGCACACCTAATGTGTGTGAATGATATTTGCAACTGTTAAATTCACAATGCAAAGATGTCCTAGACACTTCAGTCCCCAGCAATGTGTTAAGTCACCCATGGCCATGCTTCCCTGATGCCACCTTATCTTCTGCGTGCACGGCTGCTTGCACCTCGCTCTGGGTGCCCACTGCTCTCCCCCGGGTCATCCTGGGTTCTCCCCTGCCTCACGCTCCGCCGTCTGACCTCAGGTACTGGTGGTGTAATGCTGCTGCGGCTTGATTGGTCTTCACTGTCCCCTGTGGGCGGGGGTCCTGTCCCACCTAAGCCAGCCGCCTGCATCAGTTCCACAGCATGTGTCACCTGCACCAAGACCTTGGCCATATCCTGGCTGTTATGTGCCATTTCTACCTGCATACTGACACACCTACATGACAGCAGGGACGTAACAGTGCACAGGCGGTTGACCGCCTTGCTGTATGTGTCCATGCGGGCGTTGGATCTCCTCTGCACGGCACACAGTTCACGTATGGCACCAGTCATTTCCCTCAACTCACCCCTCATGTTGCTCATGTGATGGTTTAGGGTTTGGAACTGACGCTGCATTGACCGCATTGATTTTACTTGCAGCCGCTGCACCTTCACCATAGTGCCCTCGAGGCCGGAGAACACGGACTGCTGCTCCTCATCACCAGCACTGGTGGACTGCCTTGCCCTGCGTCTGTTTCCTCCTCCTTCCCTCTGGTGGTCAGGGGACTGTTGCCTGTGTGGGACTGTAAGCTGGGCCTGGCCTGCCTGGGATTCGTCTCCGCTTCCCTGTAGGTCTGCCTCCATCTGTGGTAGTGGTGGCACGATGTTGCGTTTTCTGCATGCAACAGGGATTTCAGGGGTCTGTGCCTCCTGCTCCTCCTCCCCTGCCTGCTCATCGGTTCACCAATATTTTGGAGTTGACAGTAGAGACTCCCATCCCGTTACCATGGACTGATCATCTGATGATCCCTTTCTCGCTAGAATTCCCCCTTCACTGCAAAGCTAAGGAGCATAAGTCGGCGAAAATCCGACCATGGTCCAAGCTCTCCGCTGAGACATGGTCAAAACAACTTCTTAATACAAAACCTAATTTTGGGACTGATACTCTCTCGGCAGCTGAGGCACTCAATCATTGGTTAGAATCTACACTGGATAAAGTCATCCCGAAAAAAAAAATTAATCACAGTGTGAGAGAAAATATTTCCCCATGGTACTCACCCCAGCTTAGATCGCTCAAACAAAAATGTAAACAACTAGAGAGGATTTGGAGGAAAGATTTCAGTGAAAGCACAAAACATACTTACAGAGAAGCCATAAAGCGATACCAAGTGGAAATTAAAAGGGCGCAGTCATCCTACTATGAGGATAAAATTAAAGCAGCATCTAACGCACCCAAAGAAATCTTTAAAATCACTAAATCCCTCCTTGAGCCCTCTCTCCATGATATCCCTAGAAATTCATCTAAGGGACAGTGCAATGAACTGGCGAGTTACTTTCAGGGAAAAATACAAGCTATCTATAAGACCCTCCCTGCATCCCCACTACCTAGTGATTTAGATATTCCCTTGATGGAAGTAGCTGGGCAACAGGATCAGGGAGTAGTGGTAGCAGCTACTCCCACCTTGGAGAAATTTCCTCTCTTGGATATGGAGACTCTTGTTAAAATCTTTGCCAAAATAAAATCTGGATCCCCTCTAGACCCCGCCCCTCCACATATTCTATTTAAGGCTAAAGATGTGATTTTTCCAGCTATCCAGGAGGTGCTTAACATGTCCATCACCAATGGACTCGTGCCATCGATATGGAAGCATGCTATGGTAAAAGCACTACTTAAAAAACCTAGCCTGGACCCAGAAGCACTGAGTAACTACCGGCCCATTTCCCTCCTTCCCTTGCTTAGTAAGATCTTAGAAAAACATATAAACTCCACCCTATCAGCCTTCCTAGAAACCCATGAACTACTTCACCAATCTCAGATGGGTTTCCGCCCACAACATGGCACGGAATCCGCACTAACGGTTGTGGTTGAGGAAGCTAGGAGGATAGTGGATCAGGGAGGAGTGGCGGCCATTGTCCTCCTGGACCTTAGTGCGGCATTTGATACGGTCAACCACAATGTTCTTATTGAACGGCTAAGGAGAATCGGGGTAGCAGGAAGTGCTATCGCCTGGATTCAATCATTCCTTAATGACAGAGTTTTTCAGGTCTTTTCGAAGGAATCCATTTCCAGCCCTCTCCTTCTGAATTATGGAGTGCCCCAAGGATCCTCCCTAAGTCCTACGTTATTTAACGTATATATGAGGCCACTAGCGGAGGTCATCCAGCCATTTGGGATCAAAGTGGTCACCTACGCGGATGATACTCAGCTGGTGATATCTCTTAATCATCCACGGACTGATCCTGCAGACCTGGAGCTCTGCCTAGGAAAGGTAGCTACCTGGATGCAACACTCCTGCCTTAAACTGAATGGAGAAAAAACAGAAATCATGTATATGGGCAACACTGCCAAGCTAACTCCCACACTATCATGGCCTCAGTGCCTGGGTGCCCCTCCAATTCCGAAGTCCAAGATCAAGAGCCTCGGTGTGTGGCTGGATGACTCACTCAAATTTGACCAGCAGGCAGTGGCAGTGACGGGGCGTGTCACGGCATCCTTAGGAAACTACGGAAAGTCCTCCCCTATTACCCACTGAAGCGAAGAAGATAGTAGTCCAGGCCCTGATTCTTTCGCGGCTGGACTACTGCAATTCATTGTATCTGGGAGCCCCAAAATCCACCCTAAGGAAACTCCAGGTGGCCCAGAACTGCGCAGCACGACTTCTGACAGGCTGCAGTAGTAGGCAGTCAGCTAGCCCCAGTCTGAAAGCCCTTCACTGGCTACCAATAAAGGAAAGAATTTCCTTCAAAGCCTTATGTACTGCTCATAAGACCCTTATGGGCACAGGCCCCAGAATTAATCAGCATTTGATCACCGCCTACCTCCCCAGGAAATCTCTTCGATCGGAGAATTTAAATCTAGCCTGTATTCCTAAAATCAACAAGCAGCGGAGTGGAGGCCGCTCCTTTTCATATAACATAGCTGGACTGTGGAACTCCCTCCCTCTTAATCTCCGCCATGAAACTACCCATCTCTCTTTTCGGAAGGGTCTTAAAACATGGCTATTCCAGAACAGTACCTGCTAGCCTTCCCCTACTAGCCCTAATTGCCGTCAGCGCTGGGATGCCTTTGGGTAGCCATGCGCTCTATAAATGCTAACTAATAATAATAATAATAATCGGTGACATCTGCCTCCTCATGCCCTGCACTGCCCTCCTGCCTTGCCAGTGGTGCTGTGAAGACAGAAGCACAGACAATATTTGTAGTGTACTCATTCTCATTTTGTAAGAGGTTAAATCTACTTATTTTTGCATTACCTACATCCTGTCTGCCTGTATTTTGCATTCCCTAACTCACTGTCACTGTTACTACCTTGCTGTGTCTCAATACTACACTGTTTGGTGCATGTGACTACATCTCCCATGATGCATTTCAGGGTGTACACAACACCATGTACTGGAGTTGAAAAACTGTTTGGTTGCTGGGGGCTCATAACTGTGTGGGTGCTATGGTGGAGTGGAAGGGGACAGATGGCATGCATCTTACCTTGACTGGTGGTGGGTGGGTCGGAGCTGTCCAGGTCAGCCACTCCACTGACACTCTCCGATAGCAAGGTGGACTCCACCAACTCCTCCTGGGGCGTGGACTCTGTAGCACTGGATGTGCCGCCCCGGTCTTCTTCGCCTCAGCCAACCTGGTTGCCAGCTTTTCTTTAGATCTCAGCCGCATATCGTACCAGCGCTTGCGCAGGTCCTCCACAGTGCGGTGGGTTACACCTATGGCATTCACCTTGTCCTGTATGGCATCCCAGATTTTCCTCTTCCTTGCCTCTGGCATGTTCAGGGCTTTTTATCCCAAAGAGGAGCTCATGGCTGCCTACCATCTCCTCTATCAGGACTTCCTGCTCCCTGTCACTGAATTTAGGTTTTCTCTTCCTTCCTGCCTCCTCCTTCTCCTTCTCCTTCTCCTGCTCCTGGGGATTCATTTTGCCTCCCTGGATGTCAGTGCAGTGCTCTTCCACTCTCCCCTCAGCCTCTGACTGTGCTTCTGGCAATCAGGTGCAGCTGTGCAGTCACACTTCCTGGTTGTGATGTCATCAAGCTGCACCTGAATGGCAGATTCCCCATTTTGCGATTCCTTATTAGCGAATTTCGCAAATAAAGAATCGCGAATTGGGATTCTCAGAATTATTCTGCGAATTTAGGCGAATCGCTAAATAATTGCGATTTTCTTGATACATCGTATTTTGCGATTCTCACAATGCGATTCGCAAAATATCGCATTTTGAGAATCGCAAATTCCGATTTATATACATATGGCCCCAAATCTGTAAAATATTTGCCAAGAGCTAGTAATAAGGAAAATGTCTGGTTTGTAGGCTATTCTTTTCACCTATTGTAGGAAATGGCCATCTGTGGCGGGATTTCCCCACCATTTTTGCCCGATGTATTTTGCTAGATTGAGAAGTCTGTGCACTTTACCCCTGTTAAACAGTAACTTTCTAATGCTCCTCCTATAAACAGGGTTTGATTGTCGTACCACAGTTTGACATATTTTCCTTGCTTATACAGAAAATGCACCCAGTGCCTGGAAATTAAATGCCACATGTGAACTGTAGCACCTATTTTGCCATTCCCAGGGCTGACCTGTTAAACGTGGCTTCAGGCTTACCACATGTAGCCTGACTGCACTAGCCTAAACCCTGCTTCCAAACCTGTCGAAATAACCCTTTTTGACACCCTGTTTTTAAATATTAATAAGTCACCCCTAAATACACCTGTTTGCCCACAAGGAATGGTGCCTGATATTTGTTATTGTTCTTAACATATGCAAATTCAAACTAAGCCCAACAATGTTGTTCATATAAAATCGAGTCCAAAGCAGTTTTAATTGAGCCATGTTTCTGTTTTGCTAATTAATTTATTGTGATTAATTAGAATTTTTGCAAGACTAAAGGCCTGATTACGAGTTCGGTGGTCTTACCACCATACCGCCGTGGCGGTGGTCCCAAGAAGACCACCGTGGGGGTGGTCTCCCACCCGCCGTATTACGATGGCACTGCTGGGCCAGTGGCGGTGTTTCTGATGGCGGGGAGTATTTTTTCATATGTGTCGATGCAGGTGTGTATATTGTGACTGCACAAGTGTTAAGTGCACACATATACATGACACATGAAAAAATACCTACTACGAATACTTTCCCATTGCTGGAGTCCAGACCATATGTGCCCAGTCCAGTCACTGGGTAAATACTGCAAAACGGACTTACATGGATTTCGGCGCCAACAGGGTTGTTTTCTTCGTGGTCAAGATGCTGCTATGAAGGGAGGCACTGGAGGAAGGGATCCACGTGGAGAGACTGAAGGTAAGAAAATAAAATAGGTGAGTATGCACCCTAATTCCTTTGATTCCGCTGACTCGAAGCAGGTAGTATTCCCACTACAGTCGGCTCGACGGAAAGCCAACTTGTAATTCAGACGGCGGTGAACTTGTCTGTACCGCCCTCTGGTAGTTGCTTTCCCCATGCCGCTGTTGAGGCTGTCTGCAAATGGCTGGCGGTGGTGTTGGTGCTCCGGCAGCCTTTCATTCTACAAATCGCCAATATCATAATAAGACGGGCGGACCCCAACTAGGTGGAGGGGTTTCCGACACCGTTTCAACAGCAGTTCCCTTACCACCAAACTCGTAACCAGGCCCTAAGTTACTGGTCTTTTATATCCTGCACAAATTAACGCAGCCAATTTTGTTTTACTATCCATGCACTATATTTTAAATGATGTTTTAAACTATACATTAAAGTATAACTACCTACCTACCACAATACCTATTGTGCTACAAGGCAGGTGCAGGGATTCACCCAGTCATTGCTTGTCTGTTAAAAAAGGAGGTTTTGCTACCCAGTATAAGTGGTTTTAACTGCCCACTTTGCCGATCGGAAAACCCAGGCACAAATGCTATCGGATTACTTAGTTTCCCTGCTCTACTGAACTTTGCTGCCGTCCTATCATACAAGCCAGTGACAGCTACATGGTTTAGTGTTTTCGATTTGTGTTCTGTCTTTTTCTTCATGTTCACATTTTCCAGGGGCCAATTCACAAGACAAAGATTCTGTATCTGCTCACTGAATTGACGAAAAAGAGCATAAAACTTGTGTGTGATTCTAGTCCTGTGAATTTGCTTGGATGAGATCTTTTGTGCAAGCTGAATTGTTCCATTTACTGTACCCCAAATGGCATTGAGTTCCAGATTTATGACAAGGACATTGCCTTTAAACTTCTCTGACAGAGATAAGAAAATCGGAATGTACACCACGTTGACAAAAGGCGATTTGCCCCAAGAATTGAGAGACACAGTGTTATCTGGAGTCTGGGACTTTTCAGGTAAAGACATTGCACTTATCAAATGTGTTGAACCAGTCTGTACAGTGAAGCCAAATGCTGAGTCCCCGAGAATCCCCCAATATAACCTGACCCCTGAAACCATTGTTGGGATTACTCCTGTGATTGACTCAATGATTGAGCAAGGCATCTTGATAGAGTTTATGGGGAGTATATGTAACTTACCCATTATGGGTATGCAGAAACCCAATGGTAAGTGCTGCATCGTTTATGATTTGAGGAAGGTAAACTCAATTGTCATCACTTGTTGTCCTGTGGTACCGAATCCAGCTGTGATTTTGTTTCATATTCCATGTGAGGCAGAGTGATTCTCTGTCATTGATTTGTGTCAAGCCTTCTTTTCTATACCAGTGCATGAGGATAGTCAGTTTCTTTTCACTTTCCATTTCGGCAGCAGTGTCTTGGCATGGTGCCGAGCCCCACAAGGGTATACAGAGAGCCCTCTCGAATTTTAATCAGATACTCAAAAAGAATGTAGAGTTCTTAGTGATGCCCTATCACTCAGTCCTAGTCCAGTACATTGATCACCTATTGGTGGCGTCAAATATGCAGGAGGCTTGCAAGCGAGACACCATTGAATTGCTGAACCACTTAGCTGACAATGGACATAATATTTCCCTTAGCAAGTTGCAGTTCTGTAGGAAAAAAGTCTTGTATCTAGGGCATCATATTGAGAAAGGAGCAAGGAAGATGTTGCAAGGGAAAATCTCGGCGATTCTGAAAATGAATCCACCAACCACCAAGAAAGAAGTCAGATTTTTCTTGGGAATGGTGGGCTACTGTCAACAGTGGATTCCCAATTTTTACCTTATGGCCAAGCTTTCACAAAGGCTGACACACAAAGACGTGCCAGTTCCGGTACCATGGGATGACAGCTGCATGCGTGCCTTCTCAGAGCTGAGAGAATGTCTCTTCCGCACCCCGGCACTGGCAATGCCTGATTATAATAAATGTTTTGCTTTGGATTGCAGTGAGAGAGAGTTCTGCGCTCTTTCAATGCTAACCTAGACGCATGGGAATGCTCACAGACCCATTGTATATTTTTCTGCCTCACTTGACCCTGTAGCTGCCGATTTGCCTGGATATCTTAAAACTGTTGCCTCCACAAGCGTTAGCATCAAGCAGTGCAAGAGCCACTCAGTTGAGGTGTTGTTAACCCGTACTCGGACACAGCACCTTACCAATAGTCGGCTTACCAAGTACGAGCAAATCACCCTTGGAGCCAAAAATATATCCCTTAGGAGATTCACTGTATTAAATTCTGCCACCCTTTTGTCCCTTCCTGAGAATGAAACTGTTGAGGGTGAAGTGGAGCATGACTGCCTTGATGTTACTGAACTGTGCACTAAGCCGAGACCTGACATACAAGATGTGCCTCTACCCGAATCAGATTTTGTGCTGTTTGTTGATGGCTTTTGCTTACGAGACCATGAAGGAAACCTGAGAGATGCCTATGCCGTCTGCACTCTCTCAGTTGTAGGTGAAGCTTCCTGGCTCCAAGGAGTCTTTTCAGCTCAAGTGGCAGAATTGATTGCTCTTACTAGGGCATGCTGTGTTTCAGATCAGCTGAAGGTGACAATTTTCACAGATAGTCAGTACAGCTTTGGTGTTGTTCATGACTTTGGGCAGTTATAGTCCCAACGCGGATTTATGATTTCTTCTGGGTCACCTATCCGCAATGGTGAAAGTGTGAGCAATTTGTTACGGGCTCTGCAACTGCCTGCCCAAATTGCTGTAGTGAAATGTGTCGCCCATTGACAAGGCACTGATTGTGTGACAGTGGGTATCAAATATGCCGATGAGGCTGCAAGATACTGCACACTGAATTCATGCACCTTTAATGGGGAGTACGTCAATGAAATTTCGGGTGCCATAAATTGCAATCTGTTGTTAACTGTAGTTGATACCTGGGAGGAAGTTAAGAGATTTCAGGAAGAAGTGCCAGAAGCAGAACAACAAGGTTGGATCAGAGCAGGTTGTATAAAACGAGCTAAGGATGACATTTGAGTTTCAGGAGATGGAAGACCTGTATTGCCAGATAGCTTGTTATCTCCCATGGCAAGACATGATCATGGCCCGCACAAGTAGGGAGAGATGCCATGATGTGCCTGTTCAGGCAGACCTGGTTTAACCACAGATTCAGATTGATGGCTGAAAGTTTGTGTCACAGATGTGTTGTGTGCCAACAGCAGAATGTAGTCGGAAGAACAGCAGTAGCACTGAGTCACATAGGGAGATCAGGAGGTCCCTTCAACAGGATGTAATTAGACTTCATTGAGATGCCCGCATGCAATGGATTGAGATTAACCCTGGGCGGCAAATTCTGTTCCGCTCGCGGAACTTGCGAAATTTCGGCATTTCCGCGTTCCGCGCGGAACGCGGAAATGTCGAAACTTCCGCGATTCGCGGCGGAACGGAATTCGGGTATAAATAAAGCAGGTGCTTAGTGACCAAGGTGCCAAAATATAAAAAATGGATTCCGTTCCAAAGGGAAGTCCCCCCAACCCCCCCCCGCTGAATTCTTCTGCTTTTCTGAGACTTTGCCCGTTCAGCGGTTACAGTCCAGAATGGAGAGGGAGGTTCCAGGCACACCTGCTGTCTGGATGGCAGTGCATAGGGGCAGTGTGTACAGAGTCGTTAGACAATAACTTGCAGTCCTCTGCCTCGCTGACTGGTTGCCCATTAGACAGTTTCTGCAATATTTCCTCCTGGTAAGAGCAAAGAATAACGCTGGAAATTCAATATGTGTACATATACACCTCAACGTTGTCAGCAAAACTGCAGGTTCCCAAAGCAGCTTATCACTAGCCACAGCGATGTATTAAGGCGTATCTTTAAGCAACAAAGCGCCATGCCTCCAGAGCATGTATAGTGTTATGTACAGCATCTGTCTTATTCAAGTTATACCGATGATTGTGGCTCTGAGGACTTGCTGGTGGCCTATACCTAGAGGCAGTCAAAATATTCTGATAGATGCAAAAATAGACAGAAAGCGTTTAACATTTTCACATGTAAAGTCTGCATGTAAAAGCTCAGGTCTCCGTGGAAATGTAAGTGAAAATATATAATAAAGCACATATAAAAAAAATTAATTATCAATTTTATGCCAATATATGGACATAATGTACACAAGAACACAATCGCTACATTTATTTATCTACAGCATCCCTGAATGATTTGAAAGCAAGCTGACTGAAATAGGTGAGGTCTTTGATCAAAATATAGACACCTCTCCTCAGCATCTCTTTGTGCAGGTGACCGCAGATGTGCATGCCAGCCACATTGAGTCACAGGAGAGGAAGAGAGTCTGCACTTGGTGCCTGAATGGGTGAGCCAGTAAAGGCTCATTATGCAGTCTCCTGTGCCCTCTCTGCCACTCAGCTGCACTGCCATTGACATAAGTCAGCGTCTCAGCCACTGCCCAGTGTCTCTAGTCTAGGATTACTGGGGCTGCTGCACCCCCTCTTCTTAATCCCCGCCAGTCCTGTTTTTTCTGCTTATGAATAACTGGTCAACACTATCTGCTTGGAAATTCTACAAATTTTCCATGAACACCTGGGATTCAACTTTAAACATCTATGTTGAACTTAGTGAAGATCGGTGAAAGGGTCAAAACTTGAGGTATCTGAGTGCCATAACTTTTTTCCGCATTCAAGATTTGTTGACGAAAAGTGCTGAACCAAGTATCACCAAATTTAGAAAGCAATTATAAATTATAAACGTGCCTTTTTCAGAGATTGCATATTTTAGATCAGTCACATTAATTGAAATAAAAATAAAAATGAAACAGTGCAAATGTGTTGCATAATGATATTTTGACCACTGGGCCCGTGGGCGGCAATAATATACCCTCACAAGGTAAAATCCATTCATATTTTCAATAAATTCTTCAGATTGGCAAAAATATGCAGATTAAAAATTGGATGCATTAGTCTACTGAGCCAACAGAAGTGGCTCAGGGCACTGAAAACTTCATACGTCTGGGAAATGATTTTTTCTTGTGACACGTATATTAATCGGTCAATAGCGACTTATGTTCAAAGCATGTCCAATTACTGGTTAACATTGACAAAAGAGTACTTGAAAATTTGCACCATCAACAGTACAGTGCGTGGACCTAAGTCTGGTGATCATTGGCCCCAGATCTTTATAGCCGTGTTCGCAGAAGGTGTGATCTCTGAGCTTTGTACTGAGGTTGGAGTTCATATGATCAGGCTGTCAACTCATGGATGGCATAAACAGAGTCTGCAAAATGCTAGCAAAATATCAAATTGTGGCACGAATGCGACATCCTGACCACAGGACGTCAAACTAGTGGTCTGACATTTCAATAAGTGATTGCTTGCAACTTGCCTCAGTTATAGATGCTGCAGTTCTGTTAGCCAAGTCCTCGTCTCTCCTCGAGAAGCTTACTAGGTAACACATTGATTGCTGAAAGATTTGTTTTTGCATAAGGACTGCCCGTTTGGCCCCACCCCACATACACTCGCGGTATGCAACGTCTTCCCGCCCTTTCCCCACTATGATGGACAGCTTAATCAAAGGACCCCGGCGCTTTCGGCGCGGTGGCAAAGTTAGACACACAGGTCACTGGAGACAATTCTTCTGGTCCTTTGCAGCTGTAGTGTAGGAAAGGCACTATACATTTTCCCAACGAGGTAGCACTTACTGATTAGCCAGTAGAAAGTACTCCAGTTGAGTAGAGCTATTGCACAAAACGGACTCATCTTCTTGGATAAATATGCAGGGCAGGATTCATTCTGGGCTGGCACGATGCTCCTGTCACAAAAATTAAACCTCAACAGGAAGCACTTACAGATACAAAGGGGCGCAGTAAAATCTCTGCGAGCACGCGAAATTCCGCGTGCTCGCGGAGATTTTTTGCCGTTTCGCGGAATTTCGCGGAACGCAATTCCGCAAATTCCGCCCACCCTTAGATATGTCCTAGTGATTGTGTGCCTCTTTTCACTTTGGGTTGAAACTTACCTGACTAGGAGAAATGATAGTCTGACAGTGGCCAAATTGTTGTTGAGGGAGTTAATACTGTGTTTTGGTTTCCCGACTTCTTTGGACTCTGACAGAGAAACTCATTTTAACAATGAAGTCCTGAAGCTGTGCAGCATTATAAGTCCAGCACAGACTAAATTGTAGTTACAGACCAGAAGCTTCCGGAATTGTGGAGCAAGTCAATGTCACGTTGAAATCCAAATTAGCTAAAGCGTTTGCTTTGACATCTCTGAAGTGGCCTAATGCTTTGCCTCTTGTGTTGATGACTGTACGCAGTACCCCAGATAGGAGAACAGGATTGTCGCTCCATGAAATCATCATGAGGAGAGCCATGAGACTGCCAGCTGTGCCTGCGAATGTGCTTGTGAACATTATAGATGACGTGATTCTTGATTATTGCAAAGGACTGGCTGATGTGGTGCATTCTGTGTCTCCCCAGGTTGGACAGGGTACAGCCCCACCTCAACAGGAGCAGTGCCATGACCTCAGTCACAGTGACTGGGTTATGGTGAAGAAGAATGTGTGCAAGTTGTGCTTGGAGCCTAGGTGGCATGGCCCCAACCAGGTGATTTTGGTCACCACGACAGCTGTGAAGTGCGGTAGTCTCCCTAACTGGGTACATGCTGCCCATACTCGCAGAGTCCCGTGTCCTCTTGATAATATAACAACACCTGTTCCTGATGTTCCTACTACGATGGGTGAAATTGTACCGGGTTGCTCTGGGGCTCACAAATTATGGGTATGAGTGTGTCTCTATCTATTGAAATGGTAGTGCTCCAAGGGAAGGGGGGAATCACCCAACACCCCTGATTAGGGCCAAAAGGACCTCTCTACAATGAACATAAGTTTCCCGAGCACACACTTTATCTGTATACAGTACATCAGTTAATATGACACAAATTCCTTGTATTTTTCTTTAGATCTTTAATTTTCTTTTTTTTGATTAGCCCAGCCAGCCAACACTTGTTTCGTCATCTAGGGTGTTCCCCACGACTTCCTCAGGGCTGGAAAACAATATAGGCAATATTTGTAGTGTATGGTACACCACATATATCTATTTAAAGTTTATACCTTTGTGGAAACCCAAACATTCCTTAACACTACATTTCTTCAGTGTCCCATAAGCATTTGGTATTTGATATTTACAAAATCAGATGCCACAAAATAGTGCAAAGGACGTGATGCAGTGAAGTTGAGTCTCTCCCAGTCTAAATGGGTGACTATACCCACCTTCCGGTGGACTATGTGTCAACCATATGTCCAAATTGATGATTTGAAGGTACCTGTGTCACTGAGACTTCTTAGTTCGTATCTAAAGGACAAAAAAATCACTCCTTTGCACTATTTTCTGGCATCTGATTTTGTAAATTGGTCACTTACAATGTGTAACCATTGGAGTACGTCACAGTACTATGTACTATCATGAACTCACTCTTATATAACAATGATGCTTATGGGACACTGAAGACATGTAGTGTTAAGGAATGTTTGGGTTTCCACAAAGGTATAAACTTCAAATAGATATGTGTGGTGTATCATACACTACAAATATTGCCTATATTGTTTTCCAGTCCTGAGGAAGTCGTGGGGAACACCCTAGTCGACGAAATATGTGTTGGCTGGCTGGGCTAATCAAAAGAAAGAAAATTAAAGATCAAAGAAAAATACAAGGAATTTGTGTCATATTAACTGATGGACTGTATACAGATAAAGAGTGTGCTCAGGAAACTTATGTTCACCTGTTCCTGATGTGCTAGTGGATACAGTGAGACAGAGGGAGCAGGCCAGTCAAGCTGTTGGGGACCAGCAAACTGCTGGGACAGCACTTGTTTGGCCTGAGGGGGGGTCTGAGAGAGTCAAGAGTTGAAGTTGGTACAGGAGGGTCTCATCCAGTAGTGTTGATTGCACCAGATTCAGACCCCAGTGAAGGGGCTAGTTCAGTAGTAGTACGAGTTGTACCTGGAGACCGGTGAGAGGGAGACGCCTTGTCTGAAGTACATGTACCACACACTATCCCAGAAGATGCTGAAGGATTTGGCCTGAGTGACAGTGATGAAGAGGGCCAAAAGTAAGGAGATCAAAGAGAGTGTGAGTACCCAGCCGTAGGTACTCCTCACCTGAATGGACTTACCTAGCTGTCAGTGACTGGGAGAGAGCATTTTTCTCCTTTTGCTGTAACAATTTGCATCCAATTGAGCCTCCGTGAGCTGAACTTTGTGGCTGAACTAAGTTTTGAAATTGCATTGTCACTAAACAGACTGAGCCAATTTATTCTAGAAGTAATCATTAGTAAGTTTGAACTGCACATTTATTAGAGAGAGAACTTTATAGCTTTGCCCAAACTTTAAAGAAGAATACCAAGGCCCGAGTTGGTGAAGGAGTGTAAGGTTGTCCCTTAGAAGAACACAGAGTAGGTCTCAGAAGTCTCACGAAGATCATTGTACACATTTTACTGGAAAAGTCATATTGAACTTTGCTTTGTTGTTTGCGCAAGTGGAAACTAACTGCAAGGACTGTTCTGTAATCTTCTAGTTAAACGGTTTGTCACTAAAGAACTCATGGAGACTAACGCAAACACTAATAGACGTTAACGCATATGTGCAGGAGTATTTGCTGTTGTGACATTAGTGTTAGTTGCTTTACTTTCAATTCTGAATTTATCCCATCATATACAGGTAAGAGAGCCTAAGACTACACGTACCCCTCAAATGCCACTTCCTACTGACAATAGTTTACCTGCAATAGATGAGAAGGAATTACATGTAGATGCTTCTAGAGAAGATTACTCATTGAATGTTTATTCTAAATTGCTTTATGAATATGTTGACACTATGGCTGCTAGGGATTGCTAACTTTTTATGCAATTACCTGGATCAGTTGCTGAGGGGATTACGTACCACCACCTCCCCTTGACATATGGAGTTACCTGTAGTTTATTGCTGGGCTTATTCTATGGGGAAGGTCATTTTCAATACCATTATTCAAATCATCACCTGGTCTTTTCAGAAGTTTCCTGTGCTGAATCACTTGAATAGACAGCCTGATGCGAAAAACACCAAAATAGTGGGACATTTCTTTAGACCCACCTTGACACTGGACACTGCTTATGCACATAAACACAATTTAACCTGTTTTGTGACAGATGTAGAAAAGAAATTCATAGATTCAGTAGAGGACCGAAGGAGAGACATTTTAGCCATAGCAACAAATCATTAAAAAGTGCCACAATGGGCTAAATATGAAATTGAACATAGATTAGTGGGAAAACATGTCAGCATTAGCTTCAGATTGGCAACATAAAGGGAGATTAATTATTTTTATTAGAAAATCCACAACTGATACAAATTTTGTAGTGACTAGTGAATGTGACCATACATTCAAGCAGAACCTGTTTGCCCTGGAGTATGTTACATTTGTGGTAAGAATTCATTTTTCATGTTACCCAAGAGATGGTATAGAACACGTTACATGGAGATAGTTTCTCCAAAGATTTATCATGTGGGACAAATTGATGATTCAACAAGGGAACAACATGTAAGAACCAAAAGAGGTGCGAGTGCTAGTGAAATTGTAAATGAAATCTTTTGTGCTTTGATACCATCTGTAGGAGTGATATTTAACTCACACAAGATTAGAAAGCTTTCTGCTGTAGTTGATAAGTTGTCTACTACTACTGCTAGAGGATTTGTAGTTATAGATACAGAAATGGTTGCCATTGGATCAATGGTTTTGCAGAATCGACTTGCTTTAGACGTCCTTCACGCAAAGGAGGACGGAGTCTGTTATGTTATGTTAAATTAACTTATAATGCACATGACTCACCCCAAAGGGGTATCTCAGTGCAGCAGACACCAACAAGCGGGCGGCCATAGTATTAAAATTGTTCGGTTTTAAGAAGTTTCCTGAGGATACGGTAAACAGTAGACTCTCGTATGTGAGTAGGAAGTTTATTCCAGTTGTGAGGGGCCAGGTATGAGAAAGCTCTGCCCCCAGAGTGAGATTTCTTGATTCGTGGTACCGTAAGTAGTTACTTGCTCATTGATCTTAGAGGCCTTCATGAGTTCCTCCGCCGCATAGGTGATTTTAGGTATACTTCTTGGTTCCTAGGGCAAAAGGAGCAGGGGTCCTGGCGAAGGTCGGGCGCAGACGGGCTTGCCTTTGGTGCGCCTTCAGTGCGCCATAGGCACACCCACTGTGCGCGTCTGCGCCGCCATCTGCCTTATGTAGGAGCAAGGTAACGCAGCTGGACTGCTAACCCCTGTGGTTTGGGTCAATGAACCGGAAGCGAGGAGATTCGTCTGCTCTCTCCACAACAAACGGAGAAATACGCGGTAGAATGAAGAGCGAGGCAAAAATGATATGGTAATAAAAAGCAGCTTCATCCTGCTTCGCAAATACCTAAATAAGAGTAAATCTTAAAAAGTGCCAAGAGAATAAAAAAAAAGCAGAGCAGCCATGTAATCAAAAAGGAGAACTGCCACTTGCCTGCAGTCTGCCGGATGTTAAAAGTTCAACAATGTTGTACTTACATTACAGACGAGAGTAAAGACTTGAAGAAATACATTAGCAACATTACTGAATTGAAGAAGGATTTGAAAGGGTTAACAGCAACAGGTGCTTGGGAAGCAGTAGGAAATTGATTTTCTGCTCTAGGCAGATGGTTTGGAAAACTAGGTAGTGGAATTGTTGGAAGCATTCTGAAACCCTTAATGATAATTGCTCCTTTAAGATTATTCTTGTTTGTAAGATTTAAGGTATACAAACTTGCTCAAGTGAAAAAGGGAGTGAAGAGAAAGAGAGCAGATATGGAGCTGGAGAATAGACAGAGTAAATACTATGATGACATGACATTTCTGGAGGATTCCAGAAGAAAGAAGATGAAAACAACCAGATTATGATTTGTCCATCTGATAGGACATTGATGTGATGGCTTGATTTGGCATCAGAGGGGGGATTGGTGGAGCGCAAAGTTGCCCACTCTTTACAGGTCATAGGTGCATCACCAAAATGTTAACAGATCCGTGACATGAATATGCACTTAGCACATGTTTCTTACTTGATTCAATTATTAATGAGAATGTTGCATTTGACATCACTACTACATAGTACATTTATTGTAGAATTAGAGAATCTACTCACAAGTGTGTGTTTAACCATGCTAATTAAGGTTTTTAATGAGGTCTTAAGGAAATTAAGAACCTTCCTCTCTTAGTAGATAATGTACTTTCTGTGAAGAGGAAATTCAACTTTCATAAACGTGTGCTATAACTGTTGTAGGGATTCTGCACATACACAGAGCTATGCACAGGATAATAGGACCTCGGAGCATAGTGGTGAACCAACCTTAGTACCCACAATCCCAATCCGACTAGCTTTAGCGTCTCCTTAGCAACGATGCTACCAATGATTATACAACCCAGAACACGGTCTCTCTCTCTCAGGACTCGCGGGAGCAAGAACACCCTTTCATAACTCACTCATACTTGTCCACAACGTGCGTAATAAGAGACACAGTATAGTTTAAAATGTTTATTTCAACTATCGTGCTCTAAGATACAGTACACGTGCCAGTACTATCAGCATAATGCATAATGATAAAATAATAAGCATAGTTACAATTCCATAGAATAAAAATGGGGAAAGCATTTCATAAAGCAGTGGATATAGGGCTAAATGACCATACCACCCTCCCCGTGCTATTAGCTAGTTTATTATAAAAATAGAAGACCTCTGGGCTTTGTCAGGCGGACCCTCATACCTCAATATCTAGATGCAAGGTTTACATCATCAGACAAGCACAGCTCTCCTCTCTGGAAAGGTTTTTCTCCAAGTGTCACAAACAGTGAGATCACAATATTCAAAACACACAAATTTCTCCAGTGCAGCTGTACTTAGTGTTATGTCTAAGTGCGAGGGACTGGCCAGATCAGCAAGAACAAGGGACGTTGTTTTTCGACCTTGTACATGTTGTGCAGACGAAACCCACAGGGAACAGGAGAAAAGGTGAAAGGCAGAAAGTCAGACAGTTCTAATATAGCCGGGCACAAGCAGAGGCTGGAAAAACAAAGTCTCAAAGTAACGTGCGCAAAAAGGCATCATGGCAGCCAGGCCTAAGCCAACTTAGCAATGCAGACCATGAGGCCACAAACCACATGACACCCTCCCCTGGTCAGTCCATTGGCGAATACATAGGACGAAGACAGAGTTCAAATAGATGGAGCAGAACGGAAACGTCTGTTTTGGAATAGTCCCCAATGAAGGACAATGATTGCGAGAGAAAAAAATTGCAGAATAAAAAAAATACCAGTGAGTCAGCACGCTGAAAGCGGAGGCCCCCTAACCCAATAGAGTGTAAGTGCAGAAAAACGCCACACCTTCCAAAAAGACATCGTTGGAATCGTCAGAAAAAAGAGACGCCATCCAGTTCAACAAATCAAAACTGCATTCATGTTCCTCGCAAGAGGGAGCAGTGATCAGCATTGCGGGACAACTTGCGTGATACTCAATATAACTCTGTCGTAGGAGAGTCTGAGCAGCCGCCCAGACATACCATTGTGCCAAAATTCCAAGTGCAGCCATTGCGTAGCAAACAGACCAAAAGCAATATACCAGCCGCTAAGGCGAGGATCAACGGAAAGCCGCCAAAGACGCTGGAAAAAATGGAATGAATAAAAGCCGGTATTACACCAAAGATAGTTTGAAAGGAGGTAACAAGGCCAGAGCCCACAACTTTAAAAAAGTGCACAAGACCTTCGGTGCGTGATGCATTGAAAACACGGTGAATGAGCTCACCGAAATGTTGTGGGAGGTTTGTGTTCAAAAGGGCCTGTATTTCACTGTGGGTACTAGCCACCTGGAGGATGAATGTCTCCTGTGCGGATGTGAGCATAACCTCCTGGTTCAATAATAGCGCCTTTATTCTTCTCAATTTATTGAAATCTGCCTTCAAAGTCGGAATGGAAGGCCAAATGGAACTATCTATGATGTCGTGCGGGGGAGGAAAAAGCACATTTTTACAGCACACAACCCGGTGGGAAACAGTTACAATATAGGGGATGCCAGCCAGCATTCCACAGCAGTCCTGATTATTCAGAAGGAGATAGCTACCATTTGCAAGCACAGTGAAAGTAGGAGATATAGCAGGAGCAGGAATGCCCTTTAAAACACAAGCAAGATTCGGAGCCGAAACATTACAAGCTCCGTGCAATTTAATGTTTTTGCAAATAAGGGAATGACCCACAGTAGAATCGCATGACTCCCCTGTGAGAAAAACTTCCTTTCCGTCCCTAAGGCATTTATACATGAAAGGCAGGGACCAAAGTTCATGCAGGAAAGCACTGCCCAAGGGCTGAAAACGGCCCACCGGATAATGTTTCATGCACGAACTAAATTCAAATAAAGAAAAAGGCAAGGCGATAACCCCGTGAACTAGCCACACAGCAGAATCCAATTCCGCCACAGAGAATGGTAAGGGCTCTATTTTTTCGATATGTAATAGAGCGTATGTTGCATCTTTCATGGACATAAATTGCTGTTTCTCAGTCAAATTAAAAGGCAAGAATAAAGCAGAGGTGTTCAAAAAGTGCCAAGGAACTTTACCCATTTTAAGTGTTTGCAAAGTCCATGAAAACTGCATAACTGAACGCAATTGATTTTGACCATGATATAACACAGAAACATCATCTTGTACAATATCAACAACAGAGGAAACAATATTCTCCAATGTGTAAATGCGGGAAGACAGGGTATTAATACTATTGTCAACAACAGCAAGCACCTTTTCTAAATTTGCTTGATCGATTTCCCGAAGACGGGAAGCAGCTTCAATTTGCGAAAGCTTCCAGAGTTCATTGTAAGTTTCATAAATGAATATCTTAGGTCGAGGGCCCCGAGGCCCCAGAACAAAATCGGACAGATCAATGTTGCCTGATAGGAGGGATAAATGTTGTTTAACAGAATCTAAGGAAGAGTGCTGCAACCACTGTTTACACAATTTACCAACAGAATATTTTGTAACAGTACGAGAGTCAGAAAACCTTGGATCTGGCCTATCCTGTTTGTAACCAGGAGCTGAGTCATGAAAATGCAGTTGGCAGGCATTAGATGCTATGGGCCAAGCCAACCAGGGTGACTGAACAAACGTAGAGACATTAAACGAATTGTTTTGAAACAAAGCCTGCAAAGTGACAAGGGAAATATTGAAATGCAAGGTCTCGCTGGGAGGGGAAGACAATATGGGAATGGATGGTGCATTTAATTGTTTGGAAGTAGCCAAACCCCAACAGGTCGTTTGATAGATAGTATGGACTAAAAATAAAATTTGGGCCGGGATTAGGCAAGCACGGTGCAAGGCTTCCGTGCCTTGCACCTGCCATGATTTGGTGCCCCAAATAGATTTCAAGTCAATGGTGTCCTGCCAGTGCTCATAACCACCCACAGCTAAGGCGTTCAAAAAGGAACCCGAATATAGCAATTTGGTGTGGGTCAACATGATTTTCTGTGAGGATGAAGTGTTTAATTTAAAATAATAGGACCCAGGGTTCGATCTATCAAAGTCTGTAAAATAAGTAAACTTATTTCTAAGAGTTTGGGAGCTACCTGGCAAATGGGTTGGACAATGCTCCCATTGGGTGTAATTAAAAGGACCCAGAAGGGTACTTGGTTTATGGAGAAAGTGGTTGCCCCAATGCTGGTAACAATATAAATCGGCATAACTTGCAGAATTCATGTACAAATCTTTAGCATTAAAAGCAGCATAATATTTCAAATCAGTAAATAACGATTCAACTGCATGTACATCCCAATCGTCAGAATGAATATTACTTTTAACGACATCACCCATTGAAACACGGAGGACATTTGGTACATTAATAATCTCGGTTGGTCCATGAATTTGGAAATTTACTGCATCCCATACGATGCCATCAGCGACTGGGAAAGCTGAAATGTTCACAAATGTGTGGTCACGCTTCATGATATGAGATGAAGAATGCGGAGCCAAAGTTCCAGCGACACAGTTCACAACAGAGCGTTCTGGTAAATAGTGACCATTGATGAGTAAGAAAAAAACTGTCACAAAGCCAATGGACATGAACAGAAAAATCAGGAATAGTACCAACCAGAGGTATGTCCACGGGGGGATCAAAAAATTGTCTCTGAACCAGGATAAAAAAATACTGAATCTGGACGGGATAAGTGATGAGTTGGAATCCGAATCAAAGGAATAACTGGTGGGGCTCAAAGGCGTTGTTGGTAGGTGAGCCACCGACTCAGTGGCGGGGTATGTGTACTCGGTCTCCTCGTTGCAGGGGGAATCCGGGTAGTCGAGCAGACGATCAGGCAAATCTACCATCTCAATGGCCACATCAGTGACCGTGTAGGCTGGAGGGCCACAAACAGTTGTCCTGGAAATGGCTGGACAAGAGACCGCTGGTGTTACACTATTCAGGATCGGCCAGATGTTGTAGCTTGACATTTTCCACTGAGATGTATCTGTTCTCTTTGCGACCAGGAAGCGGTGGTAAGATGACTGTACGAGTACCCTTCAAGCCAAGGACTGGAACCGGTGCACGATAAGAGGGTTCAAATTCTTTTTTGTTCTCCACCTTCTCTCGGACCAGGTATCCAACCTTCGGAAGCCAGCCGGCCACCGGAATCTGCAGCGCAGCGTCCGTGGCTGAAGGTAAATGTTCGTTTGCAAGTTTGTCACGGGCTTATTGTAAGTCCTGCAACATAGTAGAATGGTTATCTACATCAAAGATTGCGGATTGCGCCGCCATGTCTAGACCATCAAGGTCGGGCACAAACATTCGTATGCCAAAGAGCATTTCGTATGGGGTCCGCCCATCCAGAGGTCTTCTAGGGAGATTATTAAGTGCACGTTGTACGGTATACAAGTGGGCCAGCCAGTTCCTGCCAGTACCTAAGACTCTAGCTGTCAAGGATTGCTTTAAGTCACGGTTCATTCGTTCAACAATCGAATTGCCCTCAGGCCGATATGGAGACGAAAATTTCACCCGCACCCCCAGTGACCCCATGGCGTCCTTGTACGCCTTAGAGGCGAACTCTGGACCTTGGTCAGAATGGAAGGTGCCACAGGCAAAAATTCCCACAAAGACACGCAAATCCCTTATGACATTTCGAGCGTCAGCACTCCGTTGTGGCCAAACCCAGACGAAACGTGTGCACGAATCCACTGCAACCAAGATGTACTTATATGCAGTGTCAGAAGAAAATGGACCGCAGTGATCCAGGTAAACACACCCAAAAGGTCTGTTAGAAATGCAGAGCGGGGTTTGCGGTGGTCGTGTAACCGTTGAAGGCTTAATTTGCTGACAAACCTCACAAGAAAGCACATAAGTACGGGTCTGTTTATATAAACCACGCCACCAGTAACGCTGCTGCAAGATGGAAACCGTCGCAGACACGCCAGCATGGGCCGAAGCCAAGCCTTCGTGTGCGGCTGTTATCAAGGAATTTCTGCGGTCCGCGTTGGGAATCAGCCGATCACCAACGTCTGGAATGTTTACGTAAGGAACCTGATCGGGTCCTACTTGATAAGAGTATTTGGAAGGGAAACCCCGTGGGTAATTAGCACCTTCCTTTGTTGCAGCAATAGCTGCCAAAATATCGTTATCTATTTTAGTCATGGATCTTGCAACTGCTGCTACTGAGCACGTGGCTACTGCTGATTTGGCAGCTTCATCTGCCAAACCGTTACCGACAGCGTGTGCACCCACACGCTGGTGGCCAAGAGTGTGAATCACCTGTGTGAGAGGTAGACGTTGTTTCAGATCTGCCACTCGAACCCAAAGCATTTTATGCTTAATTGTGCTGCCCTTTGCATCTCTATAGTCGTTTTGCGACCAGAAGAATAGATTGTCATTGAAAGATTGAACACAGTAGTAAGAATCGCATACAATGAGGGTCATCACGTCGGGATTAGCGAACTCAAGTTCGAGCACCAAAGCGCGCAGCTCGGCCAATTGTGCAGTACTGTCTCCTAGTGCCTGTGTGTGCACTACAGTCGATTTGAACTCACCGTTCACCATGGTACCTGCCACAATAGCACATGCTGCTGAATAAGCATGCTTGGAACCCGTGGCCGGTTGTGCCGAACCATCGGTATAGATAATACATTTGTACTCCTCAAGCGGTAGCAAGGACAGAGGAGGAGGATGAACAAATTCATACTGTAAAAACTCCTGCGTCTGAAGTGAAGAATCAAAGATAAAAGTGACATCCGGAGATGTCAGAGATGTAGCCCATTGTATCCAACGGGGGTGCAAAGCCTTAGAGTTCGGGACACTTGCTTTCGTCACTGCCTCAAGGGCAGGATATGGTGTTACCACCAAAATGCGTTTACCCTGTGCCAGTGCGCGTTCCTTTAGAATCGCCATTTGCACTGCAGTCAATACTTTCTCCACAGAGGAAAAGCGCATTTCTGCTGAAGTGTAAAGATGTGACTTGTATGCAATCGGTACTGTGTCACCTTCGTTAAAGGTTAAGTACGTGAAACCCACTGCCCCAGGAACGATTCTAATCACCAGGTTTGTGTGGTTATCACGAGTCAACAAGAATTTAGATTCAAGTAGATCTGACTGCAAAGACTGCAGTATAGAGGAATGCTCAGGAAGCCAGCATGACTTCGAAAAGTTAGGCTGTATCAAGGCATAAAGAGGCTTGATACGCTGGGCATATTCGGGAATGTAAGTACGCCCGAAGTTCAGAAAACCCAGTAAAGACTGAAGCTTCTTCAGAGTGGTTGGAGGGCACAAGACTGCGCACTTCTCCAAGAAATGGGGTGCTAAGCCCTTACCTTCATTGTTGAGCTCATAGCCCAAAAACAAAATGGTAAATTCAGCAATGTGAGATTTTGCAAAATTTAATTTGTAACCTAAGACCGCAAATTCAAGAATAATGCAGTCCACTCAGGAAAGATGCGACCATAATTCGTCGTGTGTCAGGTAGATATCGTCGACGTACGAACACGCATCTGGGTCTATGCTGTCCAACAGAGAGACAACACGGGCAGCGAATACACCCGGGCTGTTCTTGTAGCCCATGGGTAAACGCCTGAATTTGAATTGTTTATTACCGGAAGTGAAAGCGCTCCATTGGCTGCACTCCGGGGACAAGTTGTGCGTGTAAAATCCATTGGATAGGTCAAGTGTCGTCTTATATTTTTTACGCACAAGACTGTCTACAAGCGCAGAACTGTGTGTATTTTGTACCGCAAAGGTACGACAATGAGAGTTCAAATGTCGGTAATCCAAAACTAGGCGGTGCGATCCATCGGGTTTAGAAACCGCGAAAAGGGGATTATTCATGGGTGACACGCATGTTTCAATTACTCCTTGATATTCTAACTGTGTCAGAATGTTGGAAACGGGACCTTTAGCTTCCCGCTTGATGGGATATTATTGGGGTTGTGGTTGTGGCAGCGACCGCAAAGGAATATCATGGGGGGGAGAGTCTTCATCCCAGCCCATGTGGTTGCGGTATAACGCCGGAGCCAGGGCCCCAGCCCACTCAGCTGCGAGAGCCTCCGCTTTGTCCTTGGGGACATGACGAGAAAAGCTCGGAAGGATTACCTCCTCCCCTCTACGCGCAGCAAGTATGAATGGCGGCGGCCAATCCGCCTCTGCCAACAAAATGTCGTAAGAAGAGGTCAGATTCTCCCAAAAAATCCCTTTAATAACACGCTGTATGTCACCTTCAATTTGAAGGACAATACTAAATAGTCTGTCAGGGGATGCCACTCTGGTGTCTGCTGTCTCGACAGTAATGAATGTGTCAGTTGCTGTCGCCTCCACATGAGGACGTAGCGCCTCCCGCACTATGGTAACTTCCGCGGCACTGTCTAGGAGCGTCACTGCCCACGTCCAATTCAGGAGTCTCGTTCTCACCGTCTGTGGCATACCTCGCTGTTACAGCTGCAACTTTTTTCTTCTGAAACTGTGGGCGAGAACGTTGAAATTCTTCTGGTTTCCCTCTGACTTGTTGTCGAGGTTGGTCTCGTCCGTGTGGAGCCTCTCGACCCCTGCCTCTATCCTGGCGATCTCCTCCACCAGCCTGGGAGGTCGACGTTGCCTGTGAAGAATGAGGAGAGCGCGTATCAGGGACTTGAAATCTCTCTGGAGATTTAATTCTTGCTCTGTCTCGCATATCATAAGTGCGTTCAGAAGATACGGAAACCGGGGATGCGTCTCGCGACCCTGGTTTATTTTGTTGTTTACCCTGTTTCTTCAACCTCCAGCTCTTTTTAGTAAAGAACGGTTTCTCATCTTTCTCAGATTGAGTTTTTTGTTGTGGCTGTGATTGAGTTTGCGTTTTAGCAAAAGGCTTAACTCCCAGACTATTGCGGCCAATGGTATTGTAAGCCTGTGCAATAATTTTTGGTAATTCGCGTGGCTTGTCCGGTTCTGGGACCAAAGCCAAAGCATTAGCTACTTGAAAGTTAACTGCATCGCCCTTGGCGTTCGCAAGGATTAAATCAGCTACTACATCGAACACTCCCACCAGTCTCATCCCCAATTCCACAGCCGCTTCAGGGCCATGCTCATCCTGCATGCGTTTAATTACAGAGGGGAGAACTGTCATGGAAGGAGTGCCGAAACACTTCGAATATACGGCCGTGAATACCTTACCCCAGTTGTTGCATTCTGCCAACTCGGGAATTAAGTCCTTCAGCAAACTAATCGTCAAAATCCTGTGTTTTTCCACAGGAGAAGTATTGGGAAATACTGCCTCCAGCTGGTCAAATTTTTCTGCAAGCCAATAAGGCAAACCATCCTTATTTTGTGGGCGCTTGCCCATCACCGAATTAACCATGACGGGACTTATGGTTACGCCGCCCGGTCCAGCTGGATGCGCCGCAACTCCAGGAGGGGCTCCCTGGACGTTGCCTGTAACATACTGTACCAAAGCTCTGTGAACGCGTATCAAAGACGTATGTAACTCACGCAGTTCAGCAACCGTAAGCGTCATATAACGCGGATGTGGGGTATACCCGGCCAAAACTGGCCAAGTGGCCCCGTCTATAGATAGGGGGCCTAAACGAACCAGGGTGTCTGGATGTGGGAGGGCGCCATTAAACCAAATACGGTGTTGCCATGCCGTAAGTGGTACTTCAAGAGCCTGATAAGGCCAATAAGCCTTGGGGAGGGCGGTGAGAGTGTACTCATGGAACAAATCGTCCGCTCCATCCACCGCCGGAAAAGTGACCCAAGAGTAAAACATCTCAAAGTGGTGAGCCGGGTCAGCTTGCACCACAAAGATAAGTGAGACACCCGCGTCGAACACTCCATAAGCCAGTAAATGAGCCCGGAGCGCAGCGCGGCTATGTGCCGGGATATTTATATCTGCCATTAAGAGCAGAAATGATCGACAACCTAATATGAGGCAGCACAATATAGGGTTTTATTTAAACACCTTTTAACAACTTCAAACTTGAAAGAACCTATAAAAACGTCAATATAGGAGGTATCACCCTCGCATGCGCGTCCGGAAGCGTCTGCGAAGGGTGTTGTGGACAAGCACAAGTACTACTCAAGTGTCTTGCAGATAAGCAGCCCAACGTTGGTGGCGCCATGTTGTAGGGATTCTGCACATACACAGAGCTATGCACAGGATAATAGGACCTCGGAGCATAGTGGTGAACCAACCATGCACCTTAGTACCCACAATACCAATCCGACTAGCTTTAGCGTCTCATTAGCAATGATGCTACCAATGATTAGACAACCCAGAACACGGTCTCTCTCTCTCAGGACTCGCGGGAGCAAGACCACCCTTTCATAACTCACTCATACTTGTCCACAACGTGCGTAATAAGACACAGTATAGTTTAAAATGTTTATTTCAACTATCGTGCTCTAAGATACAGTACACGTGCCAGTACTATCAGCATAATGCATAATGATAAAATAATAAGCATAGTTACAATTCCATAGAATACAAACGGGGAAAGCATTTCATAAAGCAGTGGATATAGGGCTAAATGACCATACCACCCTCCCCGTGCTATTAGCTAGTTTATTATAAAAATAGAAGACCTCTGGGCTTTGTCAGGCGGATCCTCATACCTCAATATCTAGATGCAAGGTTTACATCATCAGACAAGCACAGCTCTTCTCTCTGGAAAGGTTTTTCTCCAAGTGTCACAAACAGCGAGATCACAATATTAAAAGCACACGAATTTCTCCAGTGCAGCTGTACTTAGTGTTATGTCTAAGTGCGAGGGACTGGCCAGATCAGCAAGAACAAGGGACGTTGTTTTTCGACCTTGTACATGTTGTGCAGACGAAACCCACAGGGAACAGGAGAAAAGGTGAAAGGCAGAAAGTCAGACAGTTCTAATATAGCCGGGCACAAGCAGAGGCTGGAAAAACAAAGTCTCAAAGTAAAAGTGCGCAAAAAGGCATCATGGCAGCCAGGCCTAAGCCAACTTAGCAATGCAGACCATGAGGCCACAAACCACATGACATAACCTTATGAGTAACACATAATGACATGGATCTGTGATTAAAGTCATCCTCATATATGTTAAATGTGATCTTACTTGAAACAACAAAGTTTATGTAATGTCTGCACTGATGTTACATTTAAATGTAGTTCTTAGCCATACTTACGCTTGACTAAAATAAAGATTTACTGTATGCCACATATAATATGAATTTAATACCATTTAGTAGCACCTTATATTCATTTGTGTTTAAATGTGCACACACATTTTAAATTTACACCATTGAATTTATGTTTAACTTGTTCTAAAAAGTTAGGCCTGTATTTCACCATGCTGCATTTCATAAACTGTTTTCCATTTTCTGCTAACACGACATGTCTTGCAGTTATTCCCATGCATTGTTACATAGATACATTATTGTACTAGAGATAGGGGAAAGAGCCTGAGAAGAAGACCTTGACGAAGGTACATGGACAAACAAAGCATCAACTGAAAGGCCTGTTGAGCAACTGTTGCAATCCACATGTGTCTCAGAAAGAGTTGTCGTTCCCATGTCCCATGTGGGATAACCTGTTGATGTAACAGTCTGCAACGTGAGAACCGACGAGAACAATGGACCCCTGATGGTGTGATCAAGGGGGTGTTACCCAAAGACTTTGTAAGTTATAATAAAGTGTTCACCCCATTGGACTGCAGACCCCTTCAGATTGCTTCCCTATTTCTTTCCCGACTTCTTAACTGATTTCATGCAGAACCCATCTGCAGACCTTATGGAGAATTTCCTTGCGTATTCCTTGCAGCTACCTTCCTTGATTCCCCATCACCTGGATGGACTTTGAGAGGTCTAGACCCCAGTGCTTTCCTTTTGAGCCTTTCCTAAGTGTGGCTTAGGCTAACACTTATTCCTGACCCATAGAAGATTCTTGATCAAGCTTCTGAGATGCTAAAACGTTCGTGCTTGATTTCCTTTTGTCCTGTCCTGATTTCCTAAATGGAAATTCGGGGATTTGTGACTTCTTCTATTACCTAACAATCCTCTGGATTTTGAAATTATAGATTACTAATATATAGGAGAGAGAATCTTGGACTATTTTCTGAGCACCAGATATTGTATCACAATCTCTAAACTGCTTGTTTGTTAAATACTAGTCCGCCTCAATTTCTTCAGGAGGATGGGATTCCAGTTGGTATTCTGTACCTTTATAGCATGGATTTAAGAGTGGTGTATTCAAACTTGATTCTTAATTTGTAATACACCTTTTTGAACTTGGCTACTGATTCCTGGTTCTCATTGTGAAGCCAAATGGGTTGCACTGTTAATTGAAATTTGATTGAATGGAAAGGATAACTCCCATCACCTCTCAGTCAAGTTTAAAAGGTCCATCGGAGGACCAATGGTGAGTAAGTGGGCCCAGAAAACGCTGTATCATTGGCAGTTACATCGACCCCTTCCATAAGCTACCCAAATCTGTTATAGTCTTCCAGGTATGCACTCTTTTGGGTACATCTGGCTATCTTAGACAGTGTTTTTTTATTCATGCTAATATTGTTAACCCTTTTTTAATTGTTATACAATTGAAAACACACAAAGGGTACGCAAAATAATTCAGCATTAAATAAGCCAAAGGTGTCATCAGATTGTTACCCATCTCCTATAAAAGAGAAAGAAAGAAAGTAAAAAATGAAAGAAGGACAGCTACAGTCCCTAAAGGGAATTAAGCTAAATCTTGTTTGTCCTAGTCAAATAGCCTTAGTCTTTAGAAGATTCTATTCTTTTAATAATGGGGTCCCAAATTAGTTTAAGCCATTTTTATATCCAAATTACAGCTAATGATTGACATTTCCAGCCCACAAATATCTACGAATTTGTCCAGCAAAGAAAGATCTCTTTGGGATAAGGTCTATCCATAACCTGGCAATTATCACCATGAAAATATAATTTCAACATATTTAGAGGGTATTATTTTGGAACCATCCAAGATTATTAGATCTGGAGTTGTACTAACTGTTATCCCTGTCAATCTGGAAATTTCCTCAAACACAAGTACCCAATAATTGTGTATTCAACTACATGTGGCAAATATATGAGTAGTATCTGCCAAGAGAGAGCTACATCAAAGGCAGGCTGATTGTTGACAACACCCCCAACTGAATAGCGTGTTGTGTGTAAAATATAGGTCCTGAATGACTTTATAGTGGTGAGTTCTTAATCTGGAAACATTAACACAATGATTATTAAGTCTGAGGGAATTGTTTATGGCAGCAACATCAATGTCTTTAGTACCTTTTAGGGGCACCATTTATGTGCAAGAAGAGATAAATTGTCAGGTTGATCTTGGGTCAACAGCCTATACACCCTGTCAAACCAATCCTATTTATTATTATTGCTAAGTGCTTTAATAAGAGGTAGCCTCGACAACCTCAAATCCTTCATGGATTGATTTGTAAAAAAAAATCTCATATACATATATTTTGTAAATGGTTTCTCGCTACGATGTAGGTGCAAGAAGCTTGGAAAGAGAATATCCTTTAAGGTTTTGTAAAACACAAAAAGGAATGCATCAGAGCTTGCCACTTTTCTTGCTGCCAAGGACTTGATACCTTTGACAACTTCTTGTGAGGTATACAGAGAAACCAATATGTGTTTTTCAGATTCTGCAACAATAGTAGGACAACTTAGCTGATATATTGACTGCTTTCCATAGGGTAGATTGCTGCCTCATCACTATGAGATACATGTAGTATGCTTGAAAAACCTGCATGATATTTACTGTGCCTGTCTGGGTTCTATGATAGACTTAATGTATCCCTTACCTTCCTTCCCACTAATTTGTAGTGACAAAACCCGACCCATGTCCTCACTATTCTCAAAGTGGTTCAAACGTGTATTGCTAGAGCGGTTGACCACTTATTCCCAGACTAGCTTCTGATGTTTCATATCTGCCAAGTTTCATTTTTGAAATTTAAAGAATATCTCCAATTCAGGCTTCTTTTGTTGGAGTAGTCCAGCATGATGAATTTCAAAAGCTCTAAATGTTTGGTGAAGTAGGTAAATCAGCTTCCTGATCTTTATGAATAGTCTAGCTGAGAATGGTACCTTGTAATACTGCCTTCATAGTATCTCAAATAATGATGAAAGGCAAAAGCAAAGAATAGCACAAGGTAAATGCCAAATGCTCACAAGAGTCCAAATTCAAAAGAAGTGCTCTTTTGAAAGAATTTCTAAATCGTTTACCTTGAACATTGAGACAATCGATAGAAACATTTACGGACCCTGGTTTGTGATTAGATAAGTGACATGAAAACAAGGTGACAGAAATGTGTGGTGCTAAAACTTGTGCTACAGTTGCAAGATTTATCCAGGAGTACTGATTATGTGGGGGCGGGGGGGGAGAATGTAAAACCAGAAGCGCATGGTGTTTGTCGTCAGACATCGTTTACAACATCTTATGGATAGGGACTTTCTTTTGTGTGTTAGTGGTAAGTGGTTGGTATAGTTGATCTCAGGTGCACAGGGAATAACTGTATCAATTCGAGTGAGACTCTGCTGGTCGAGGTCTCATTTGAAGTGAATGATAAAGATAGGTACAGAGATAATATTATTTTGTATTATCTTTTCAGTGAGTGACATCTTTTTCCTTTAGTTGAGCAGACAGATTGAATTGTTGAAATTGCTTGCATATTGTATTGTATATTTGCTTAAAAAATGCGCTGAAGAAAATTGTAAAGGAGGGTGAGCTGCTACAGGAAGCGAGAGCTACATCACAGTGTGTCGCGCTGTGATTGGTCAGTTGGTGTAAAGCTGCCCTGCGATCGGTTGACTGCGCCATAAAAGGTCACGCTGTTATTGGTTGTGAGTGCTGAACTGAAGGATTGTGGGAGAATTTAATTTCCTTGGTTTTACGGAGAATATTTATGAAATACGAAATTGAAAAAAATTACATTTTTCAAAACTTTATAGAAATTAATAATACAAGGAGATGTGACCATATCTGTTAGAGTAGGACAAGATGTACTGCCTGAGGGTACGCCAGGATACACTGTATAGATGCATAAAGGATTACATCCATGTATTTGGCTTGAACAATGGCACAAAATTACAGAGAAAGACGAGGTCCTACAGTTTCCTCGTTATTGGACATTTAGTCTGAGAATCATTGAGAATTTATGGAGGAAATTACACAAAATGAGACCACCTCCTAGACGTGCTCAAATTGAGGCATTAAATACTTGGGAACACATAGCTCTTCAGAAAGAGGAAGAAGAATATTAGGGAAGGTATAGGAGAACCATAGATCAGTATGCAGAAGCTAGATGGGATGCACAACAGAATGTATGGAGAGCAGATGTTATTCAGGGAACAAGAATGTACACTTTGATAGCAGTTGGAGCAGACATTGGGGGAAAATGAAAAGTGAAGCGGAAACATATTGAGACAGAAAAGAGTGATGCTGAAACAGAAGGAAAAAGTAGTGATATAGATAACAATCTTTTCAATTGCTTATTGATGAATTGTCCAACACCTTACAGTGAGTCTCAGAGTGAGGGTCTGACAAATGGAAATACAGTTGATATTCCAGATGCCCCTGTTATGCCTGAAATACAAAAAGAGACCGCACTTGTTTCTCCTGCAAGGGGGGAGCAGAAATACCAGCTCCATTGAACCCATTTTATTTGAATGCTAAAGATGCTTTAACCGTTCCTGTTACTTTATAAATCTGGGTCACAGGTGTACTGTCCATGCTTTGACTATACCAGCTGGAATGAATACTGCACATGGGACATCACTAGAGTTGACAACAAGATCTTTGCTTCAGATGCCTATGGTTCCGAATCAAAGCAATACTACAGGTACTAAGGGTACAGGTTCCATTTTAAATCAGAGACAATTTGATCCTACTAGTAGAATGATTCAGATGTTACCACCTTTTTATGTCCCCAGAACAGGTGAGCCTCCTGAGATAAGTTACACTGCTTCTGAAATGACTGTGCAATGGGAATTCCAGTTCCTGGTGCATCCGCATTAAATATGCAACCTGAAACAAGTAGAAATTGGACCATTGAAGATTTACATTCAAATACCCCAAGAGAACAGTCAGGATTTACTCCTCAAGAATATGATGATCGGCTTAAAGGTTTTAGTATCCCGATTAATAATCAAAGTCCTGAAACTGTTCCTGTTCCGGGAAAGGGAAGAACATTAGATGTGGCCAAGCTAAAGGTAGAGTTAAAATAAATGATTTGGGAACTCTTAATCCATCTCGATTAGATACCTACAAGGAGGTGGAACTATTGTTTCTCTGTCAAGATATTACCCGACAAGCTAGACAGATACACGAGAAGTTGATTGAATTGGCTCAGATTTATGAAATTGATGTTCAGAGATCAAAGGTTTTACAAAGGACATACTTAGACTTTAGCGAAAGAGATTTTGCTAACATAAGGCCAGCTGGAATGAAATTACAGATTAAGGGTCTCATTACGACCTTAGCGGTCCTCCTTCGGCACCACCCAAGCTCCGTCTCACGGTGGTGGTCTGTTAGGCTCATAGGAGAGCTAACATGCAGACTGCTGCCGTGACAGCACCTGCAGCACGTTCCTGCACTGTGTGGCATGCACCATGCCGTGCATGCCGTACTGTGCAGGAACGGGGGTGTAATTCCAGGGGGGGGGGCATAACATGTGCCCCCTTTCATGCATGCCCAGGCCCAGTAGCGGTAGTGGGCCCTGTTAGGGCCACATTATATTCGATGGGCTCTCTCCCTTCGCCCACTAATAAGGTGAAAAACCTGGGTGTGATAATAGACGATAGTCTTACCTTTAGTCATCAGGTTAATTCAGTGGCGTCTAAAACCTTTTATGTGATCAAAACAATTAGGAAAATATTGCCGTTCCTGCCCTTGAGCAGCCGACAAACAGTAGTTGCGACTCTCGTAATGTCGAGATTGGACTACTGTAACAGTCTGTACCTCAATGGTCAACAAAGGCTCCTGAATAAACTTCAAATACTGCAGAATGCAGCAGCCAGACTGCTTTTGGGCACACCTCGGTTTGCGCCTATTGCCAAGGAAATAAATAAACTGCACTGGCTTCCGGTAAGGAACCGAGTTCGCTTCAAAGCCCTTGTTTGGTTTTTAAGGCGCTGCAAGGTTCAGGACATGACTTTTTAAAACAGCATTTCTGCTGGTATACACCGACCACTCCGTTCATTAGGGGCCAGGCTGGTCTTAGTGCCACACATAAAAAAAGTTCGATGGGGAGGCAGAAGTTTTACATACGGTGCGGCTAAAGCCTGGAACGAACTGCCGTTTCACTTAAGAAATATCACGAACCTCCTAGCTTTCAGGAAGAGCCTTAAGACCTGGCTCTTTGCCCAATAAACTTCTTCCTTTTTTTGCCACAGGAGATGTAACTAGCGCCAGGACACCTCCGGGTAACAGTTGCGCTGTATAAATTTCATTAACATTAACATTAACATTAGTTGTCACTCCGCTACCCTTTTCATGGCGGGCTCACCGCCATGAAATGGGTGGTGGACAGGCAACTCCTAAAATGCTCGGCAGACCTGCAGCAGCACCACCACCAGCATATTTCTGTGACTGACTGCCACACCACCGCCGCGGGATCCTGGATCCCGGCGGATGCGGAGGTCCTGTGGCGGTCCAACTGCTGCACTCTGAATACTGTGGGCAGGCCCACAGTGCGGTGGTGGTTGGACCGTCACCAAGAGTATGGTGGTCCTATGGACCGCCATACTCATAACAGGCCCTAAGTAACTAATTAAAATGATCAAGAAATGGAGCGAGAGAGAGAAATGGGAAGCTAGATGGTCAAAAAAGAAGGAAACACAGAATATCAGGATGCAGACATCTCCAGTAGTAATCGACGGAGGAGATGGAGAAATACATATGCTTCCTATGAGGGATGTAATGATGGTCGATATGTACATGTGCCTTGGACTAGGTCTGATATTTTTTCATTCACAAATGAATTCCCCAAATTGAGAGAAAATCCAGTGGAATGGTACAGACAGGTTAAAAAGTTTGTGAAAATGTTGAAAGTTTTAAGGGTTGATTTGAATATTTTGTTTTACATTGTAGTTCCAAATGACATGTAGACTGAGTGTAAGATTTCACCTTAAGAGATTGATTGGTCAAAGTTTGACAGAATGACCCAAGAACTTAAAGAATCATTTCATGCCTATTACAAGAGATTGATACAGGTTTTCAGACACTAAAGTGGATTGAAAAATGTGTCTGATTACAGATTTGTGAATGGTTTGAGACCCGAGATTTCTTCTATAATTCATCAGCATTTAATCTTTTGGCAAAATAGACTGCTTGATGAGATCTTGCATTATGCCAAATACTACAGAGAAGAGATTGAAGTGAAAAACAAAAAGTTAAAAGAAAGACTAATGATTGCACAAATGAAAGCTGTGTAGAAATGTCAGAGACAGTAAGGTTTTGAAAACATGGTTTCGGTACAGGAAGGATATAATCAAGTTCCAATGATGCAAGGTGTTAATGGTTTTCAACAGCAGAATTTCCAGTCGCGGGTTCCAGTAGATACCTGGACGGTTGCTGATGTGTTGGCTTAGAAGAAAACGAATCCATGTCACATGAGTGGAAAATTTGGGCACTGGAAACACAAGTGTAGGTTTAATGTGAACAATGCTTGAAATCAGATACAGAATGGAGGGTATGCACAGTCTCAGGGAAATAACATGGTCCAGACTCAACAGACACAAAGACAGAGAATCCAAAATCCTGATACAGCCCAATCAATGCAGATACCACAAGCTCCAATGCCTCAACAGAATGTTCAGGTACAAAGGTACAGTATAAATCAGGGTCAGCAGACAAATGGAAACTCTTTCCTGAATCAAAATGCATCACAACAGTATTTGATTCAGACAGACGATTTCAATCCGAATCCGTAAGCGTGATGGTGCCTGAGGGGGGAGCAGGAATGCGTGCTTGGTACAGCCTTAGAGGTAGACCAGAGTTGTCCCTATCAGGATGGAGAGGCAAATGGGTGTCATGTCTCATTCCTCATTGATACTGGTGCTACTCGCTCTACTGTAAGAACAGCAGAGGTTCCCAACCTAGCCCTCTCAGGAGAAAGTTTCAAGATGTAGAAGTTTCAAATTAGTTGTCCACCCCAATTTCTGAAGCAGTTCCTGTTAAAATAGGGTCCTTTGAGGATCAACATCGATTTGTGGTGTGTGATTCAAGTCCATTCAATCTACTTGGACACAACTTGTTGTGAAGCTGAATTGTTCATCGATTGCACTCCAAAAGGCATTGAAATTCATACCAATGATGAGGATGTTGTTTTTAAACTAGCCTGACAGCGATCTGACATGGGAATGTACCCTCTCCTGATAGAGACGACTTGCCCATCGATTTAAAAGACACCCTGTTACCTAAAGTCTGGGACTTTACAGGTAAAGATATCGGACTAATCATAGGTGTTGAGCCAGTCCGTATCACTGTCAAACCAAAAGCAGATTTTCAGAGAATTCCACAATACAATTTGACCCCATATACTATTGCCGGTATTACTCCTGTGATCGACTGAATGATTGAGCAATGAATCCTAAAGGAGATAATGGGGAGTCCATGCAACTCTCCCATTATGGGCTTACAAAATCTGAATGGCAAGTATCGTATTTTGCTGCATTTGCAGAAGGGGAATGCAATAGTTGTTCCTTGTTGTCCTGTGGTACTGAATCCAGCTGTGATATTGTTTCAAATTCCATGTGAGGCCGAATGGTTTCCAGTTATTGACTTGTGCCAGGGCTTTTTCTCTATTCCTTTGCATGAGAACAGTCAGTTACTTTTTGCCTTCTGTTTCAGCAATTGTGTCTTGGCATGGTGCCGAGTCCCACAAGATTATATGGAAACCACCTCAATTCTTTAATCAGATTCTCAGAAAGGATCTTTAGTCTCTGTTAATGCTAAATCACTCAGTGCTAGTACAGTATATTGACAACCTGTTGATGGCATCAAATACTAAGGAAGCTTGCAAGATTGATACTATTGAACTATTAAATCATCTTGCTGAAAATGGACATAAAGTATCCCGTCTAAGATACAGTTTTGCCAAACTGAAGTCCTGTACTTAGGACACCACATTAAAAAAAGGAGCAAGGAAAGTGTCACAAGAAAGAATCCCTGAGATTCTTAACATGAGTTCACTAACTACCCAAAAAGAAGTCTGCATGTTCCTATGAATGGTGGACTACTGTCAACAATGGATTCCAAATTTTTCCTTAAGAGCAAAACCTCTCCAGAGGTTGACACACAAAGACGTGTCTGATCCCGTACCTTTGCATGACAGTTGTGTGACTGAATTCACTGAGCTGCGAGTATGCCTTTGTAGGACACATGCTCTAGTAATGCATGCTTATAACAAGTGCTTTGTGTTGTTCTGTATTGAAAGAGAAAGCTGCGCTCTTTCAGTACTGACACAAATGCATGGAAGCGGTCGCAGGACGATCGCCTACTTTTCGTCGACTCTTGATCCTGTTGCTGCAGCTTTGCTTGGATGTTTGAAAGAGGTTGCATCTGCGAGTCTTGAACAGTGTGAAAGCATAGTCATGGGTCATTTACTGACTGTGTTTGTGCCTCAGTCAGTGGAAATACTGTTGACCCATACTCGGACACACTATCTTACTAATAGTTGATTGATGAAGTAAGAGGAAATACTATTGGGCGCTGAGAATGTGACCCTAAAAAGGTGAATCCATCCATTCTGTTGCCACCACCTGGAAATTAAACCATGACAGATGAAGTTGAACATGATTGCTTGGATGTGACTGAGTTATGCACATAGCCCCGACCTGATATACAGGATAAACCTTTACCTGAATCCAATCATTTGTTGATGGTTCCTGTTTGTGAGACAATAAAGGAAATCTTAAAACTGCTTATGCCGTCTGTACAGTTGCAGGTGTTGTTGAAGCGTCATGGTTGCAAGGAGTGTATTCCTCACAGGTTGCTGAATTGATTGCATTGACACGGGCTTGCAGCATTTCAGAACAACTCAGGGTAACAATCTTCACCGATAGTCAGTACGGCTTTAGAGTTGTACATGACTTCGGGCAATTGTGGTTGCAGCGTGGATTTATGACTTCCTCCGGATCGCCTTTATGAAATGGAGAAAGTGTGAGGAACCTTTTGTGGTCCTTACAATTGTCTGCCCAAATTGCAGTAGTTAAGTGCGTAGCTCATAGACAGGGCACTGACTACGTGACCGTTGGCAATAGATGCACTGACGAGACTGCCATATATTGCACAATAAATGCCTATACCTTTAATGGGGATTCGATAAACAGAACATTAGACATCACAAATTGCAACCTGTTGTTGACTGCTGTAGACACATGGGAAGAAATTAGGGGATTGCAGGAAGAAATGACAGAAGCTGAACAGCAAAGTTGGGTGTGAGCTGGATGCACCAAGAGGGAAGATGAAGTTTAGGTTTACACTGATGGCAGACCTGTATCACCTGATAGTTTGTTACCACCTATGACTAGACATTATCATGGTCCTGCACATGTAGGAAGAGATGGAATCATGTGCCTCTTTGGACAGGTGTGGTTCAATCCCAGATTCAGATTGATTGCTGAAAATCTGCGCCATTGCTGTGTAGCGTGCCAACAACAAAACGCTGGAAGAAAAACACAAGTTACAATGAGTCATGTAGGGAGATCAGCAAGTCCCTTTATTCAAATGTAAATGGACCCTTTGCAACGTTTTGCGATATGTTTTGGTCATTGTTTAGATTTTCTCAAAATGGGTGAAAGCTTATCCAACACAAAGAAATGACAGTCTCACAGAAGCTAAATTGTTGTTGATGAAGTTGATTCCAAGGTATGGATTCCTGACTTCTCTTGAGTGAGACTGAGGAACTCATTTTAACAATGAGGACCTGAAAATGTTATGTGCAGCATTACAAGTTGAGCAGATGCTCCATTGCAGTTACCGTCCAGCGGCTTCTGGACTTGTGGAGCAGATTAATGGCACATTGAAATCCAGAGTGTCAAAGGTGTGTGCTTCAACGTCTCTCAAGTGGCCCGATGCATTGTCTCTTGTGTTGAAGAGTCTGAGAAGTACACCAGACAGGAGGGCAGGATTGTCGCCCCATGAAGTCTTCATGGGCCGAGTGATGAGATTCAAGATTCAAGACATTTGTAAAGTGCACAGCTACCTCCGTAGAAGTGTCTCGGTGCTAGCGACCAGTCCAAAAGAGAAGAGGAGAAGTGAACAAATTACTTGGCCATAAGATCCGTATCAAACAAGATAGCTTCTAAAAGCTGATTCCAACAGCCAGCTTTTCCTGCAAATGCTCTAGTGAACATCACAGATGATTTAATATTGTAATATTACAAATGTTTGGCTGATGTGGTACGTTCTGTGCCTCACCGGGTCAGAGAGGCTGCCATTACAGCTCAACAGGAGCAGTGCCATGACATCAGTCCTAGTGACAGGGTAGTGGTAAAGAAGCACGTGAGGAAGTCATACTTGGAACCCTGTTGGAGAGGGCCCTACCAGGTGATCCTGGTCACCAATACTGCTGTAAAGTGTGGCGGTCTTCTGAATTGGGTACACGCCGCTCATACTCGCAGAGTCCCAGCTCCCCTTGATGATATGACAGCACCTGTTCCTGATGTGCTGGTGGTTACAGCGAGACAGAGGGAGCAGGTTAGTCAAGCTTTTAGGGGCCGGCAAGCAGCTGGGACAGCACTCGTTTGGCCCGAGGGGGGTCTGGGAAAGTCAACTATTGTTGGTACCAAAGGGTCCCAGCAGTAGAGTTGACTATAAGAGAGATACAAATCCTAATGAAGGGCTTAGTGCAGCAAGAAAGCAAGTTGTACCCAGAGACTGTTGGCCCAGAAGAGGTGAGATCCTGAGAAACTGTCTGACTGAAGGACGAGTACCCCAAACCATTCCTGAAAGCACAGAGCAGTCCGATCAGAGTTACAGTGATGATGAGCGAACAGCTATAAGGAGATCAAAAAGAGCAAGAGTACCCAGCTAAAAGTACTCTTCTCCCGAATGGACTTTTCTGGCAGCAAATGAATGGGAACAAGAACTATTTGCCTTTTGCTTTAACAATACAAGTCCATCTGAACCTCCTTGAAACAAACTGTGTTGTGGATTTGAATTTCAATCTTGGTGTACCACTTGAAGGACTGACACAATTTATCCTAAATATATTTATCAACTAAGCTCATCTGCGTATTTTCCCATACTGAACAGAACTTGGGGGCATATTTACAAGCCCCTTGCGCCACTTTTGCGCCGCCGTTGCGTCATGCATGTGACGCAGCCGCGACGCAAACCATGCGCCGCGTTGCGCTATATTTACAACGTGACGCATCTAGGGAGATGCGTCACGTAGTAAACCCCTGCGCCACATAAAACCTGCGTCAGGTTTCATGTGGGCGTACCGGCGCAGGGGGCGTTCGGCGCAGGAACGCTCGGAAAGTGACGCAGTGAAATCTATAAGATTTCACGCAGTCACTTTTTCGACGCTGGTGCGTCAAATCCTTACGCCTGCTTCAAGCAGGCGTAAGGATTGACGCACCATGTTAGGGATAGGGAAGGTTGGAACAGTGCTGGAGTTGCGTCGCGCTTGCGACACAACTTCAGCAATGCGCCAACCTTCCGCCGGCAGATGCGTCACGCATCTGCTTATCCTTGCGCCACGATGCGCCGCATTGTAAATGCGGCGCATCGGACGTGGCGCAAGGGTAAACTTGCATGACGCATTTTCCCTGGCGCATGCCTGCTGATATGCAGGGATGCGCCAGGGAACGTAAATATGCCCCTTGGTATTTTTGTGACGAACTTTGTTGAACTGCTTAAACCACTTGCTATTTATAAAAAAATTTAGTTATACGGTCTGAATTGGGAGAAGCCAAGAAGCCTAACACTGAAATCTCTTAGATGCAAAGGTGTATATGCAGAAATATTTTCTATTATTGCTTTGATATTAGTTGCATTGCTTATTATTTGAAACTTGCCACATTATGTACCCATAGAAGATCCTAAGCTTACAACTTCTTTTGAAACTGCAAAAAACAATATCACCAATTCTAATGCTTTGAATGACAAAACTTTACATCTTCATTTTCCAAAAACTGATATTTCACTAAATGTCTACACTAGTTTGCTGAATGAATAAATTGACAGAATAGATGCTAGTGATTGCTACGTATGTATGCAACTACCTGCATCAGTTGCTGAAGGTGTTACCTATCATAGTTTACCGTTAACATATGGAATTTCTTGCAGTGTATTAAGTAGCTAGTTTTATGGTACTGATCACTTGCAGTATTACTATTCAAATGAAGATCTGATCTTTTCTGAACTTCCTGTACTAATAAACTTAAATCCACATCCTGAAGCTTCACTAGCTGACACTATGGGCTATCTATTTAGACCAACTCAATCCTTGGACATGGCTTATGCACATAGAAATAACCTAATATGTAAACTAGGGAGAGCTGAAAAGAAATTCATAGATTTAGTAAAAAGTAGTTGAGGTAATGTGACAATTAAAACTACTGTACCTCCTAAACTAACTCTTTGGAATTTACCAGAAGAAGAACATAAAAAGTAGAAGGAATGGCTACCTTAGATTTAGACTGGCAATATAAAGGAAAGCTTTATACATATATACAAAAAGGTTAAATAATAACACAAAATGTGTTAGTTTTAGTGAATATGAACATACATTTGATGTTTATGAGAAATGGGGAAGATATTTAGTGGGAGTCAATCCTATCTTTCCTGGAGTGTATTATATTTGTGGAGAGAATACTTTTTATAAATTAATGAAAGGATGTTATGGAAGTTGTAACATGGCAATTGTTTTTCCAAAAACGTATCATGTGAAACAAATTGAAGGAGAATTAAAAGAGCAGAGCGGGAGAATGAAGAGAAGTGTAAGTGTAAGTGAGATAATGGATGATCTTTTTGGAGCTTTAATACCTTTTGTAGGTGTAGCATTAAACTCACATAAAATTAGAAAACGTTTTACTATAGTTTGTAAATTTGCCACGCGTGCAACTGGAGGATTTTCTATTGGAGATATTGAAATGTTTTCAATAGGATCAATGGTGATGCAAAATCGAATTGCCCTTGACATCTTTCTCGCACAATGGAGGGCAAAGTCTGTCGGTTGTTAAAGGTTCAACAATGTTGCAACGACCTACCGGATAAGAACAGAGATTTAGAAAACTACATTAAAAACATTACTGACTTAAACAAAGACTTGAAAGGGTTAAAATCTGATGGTGCCTGGGAAATGATAAGAAATGGATTGTCAACTGTTAGCAACTGGTTGGGTAACTTTGGTAATGGACTAGTGATTTCTATCTTGAGACCAATAGTGGCAATCTCTTTGTGCACAATGCTGATGATATTATCTGTCACATTCTGTAGGTATAAAAAGAATACACAGGGAGTGAAAAGAACAGGATCTGATCTTGAACTAGAAGATGTGCAATGTAAGTATTTTGATGAAATGAAAATTCTGGAAGAGTCCAGTAGAAAGAGGCTTAAGACAACAAAACTGTAATTTGTGATGATCTGATGTGGAAAAATGTGATGGCTTGATTCGCCATCAGAGGGGGGCTTGTGGCAATGTAAAAGCTGAACGTTCTTAATCGACATAAAAGCCGATTTTGACAATAACACTTTAGTGTGCATTTTGCACACATCTAGAAAAACAACAATGAAACTGAGAAAAGTTGAAGTACCAGTACCGTAAAAGTGTGCTTGGATTTGCAGAAATAGAAGAATCTAGATACATTGAGTTTGACATGCTTATTAACCCCTTTGATGCTCGTGACGAGCTCAGCTCGTCATGCTGCGCGGTAGCGCTGTGCGCATGACGAGCTGAGCTCGTCACGACCACACCCGCGATCGGAATGTCCAGCACACGAGCGGAATTCCGATCGCGGTCAAGGGGTTAATTGATTACTTATTAATTTAACAAAGTCATTATGAAAGATTATTGATGGAAAATGATATCTTTAATGCTAAATAACACAAATTATTAACATGAAGCAGTATATCTGTGTAACAAATGAGTCTTTCATACAATTGTGCAAATATTAACGTTGAAACTTAGCATCTCTATTGCTTTCATTGTAATGCACCATAGCAAATGAAATAGTGCTGCAAAATCTTTATGCATTATGTTATATGAATTAAACTTTCAGTATAAATGCTTGACATTATTAGAGTCTTAGATTTCCTAAAACAATTTTATTTTAATGAGTTTTACGAATAGTTTGCATGTAGGTACTTTTAAAATGTTGGTAGTAGGCTATCATTTTTGTGAAATAATATTACAATTATTTCATTATATGATATGCTTGATTTATTTCATTATGCTTGAACTTAGTTATGAGGTTATTTTACTAAATAAAAATGCTACCTTTAAAATGCTTTGAATTGCCTTTTTCCTTAAGCTGCATTATTTCATAGCCTGGTGTAATAGACTATTGTTACGTGTCCTCAAATGCTTAAGCTGTTCTGTTTATGCAACATTCTTTAATCAATACACACTTTTACCAATACTTCATTGAGAATGAATTGGTGGAAACCCAACCCTTCGACTTAATAAATGAAGAGCAACAAAGTAAATAAGCTCTTTGTGAACTAACCTGTGAGGATGGAATGGACAGTCATTTCTCATGAGCAACATGGGAAAATATGTATCAATTTTGTACCTGGTGAGCAGAAGAATGGTCACATTATGGTCAGACCATTGTATGGTCATGTTATGTTATGTGGACTTGATATTGCCCAGCAAATCACGTCCACAGGGGTTTCTTGGTGCTGCAGCATAATCCAGGTAAGAGGAAAAGAAATGAAACAGGATAGCCAAGTTTTAAAACGTTCTTTTAAAGTGGGTGAATTCAGAACAGTTGCGAATGTGCTGGGGGAGTTTGTTCCAGTGATGGGGTCCAAGGTAGGAGAAAGAACGGCTGCAGTTTTTCAAAGTACAAATATGGCGGGGCGGAGCAGGTGCCGGTCTTTGGATCTCAAGTTTTTTATAGGATGATAAGGATGAAGTTTGTTTAGGAGGTAGTCAGGGTCTTTCACTGAGAGGGAATTATGTACCAAACATAATAGCTTGAAGATGTTGCGCTTCCTGATTGGGAGCCAGTGGAGGACCTGATGGTGGGCTCTGAGGGAGTGCGGGGAGGCCGTTTACAAACAAGACATGCTGCTGTATTCTGGACTACCTGAAGCTTTGATAAGAGGGTTTCATTTGCTCCAACCAAAAAGGGAGTCTCCGTAATCCAAGTGGCTGACTACCAAGGACTGAGTGAGAGTTTTCCTAGTGTGGGGAGGTAGCCATTGAAATGCCTTCCTGAGCATTTGCGTGGTTCTGAAACAGGCTCCACATGTGGACTCAACCTGCTCTTTCATAGAGAGTGTTGGACTTAGCCCTTCTTGAAGGGTCATCCCTGAACTTTTTGCCTTCCTCCTGTATTTTTTCTGACCTGTTGTTGGCTGTTTTATGACTCTGGGCACTTTACCACTGCTGATCAGTGCTAAAGTGCATATGCTCTCCCTATGGAAAATTGATGTATGAATTAGTGACTCCATGTTTGGCCTATTTGATTCACTGTCAGACCCTAGTACAGTGCACTGTTTGTGCCCAGGGCCTGTGAATCAAATGCTGCTGGCGGGCTTGCAGCACTGGTTGTGCCACCCACCGGAGCAGCTTGGAAAGTGTGTCTCAGGTCTGCCATCGCAGAGCCTGGGTGCAGTCTGGTACTGCCATGTTGACTGGGCAAGTACACCCACTTGCCAGTCCCTAAACCTTCCCTTTTCTGCATATTAGTCACCCCTATGGTAGGCCCAAGGGCAGGGTGCATTGTAGGTAAAAGGTAGGACATGCCCTGATGTGTGTGGCATTCCTAATAGTGAATTACAGCCATTTTCGTTTTTCACTATTGCAAGGCTACCTGTTCCCCATAGGCCAGAATGGGCAGTTTGATTATTACATCTTATAATCCTAACTGACCCAGGGAACTAGGTAGAAATTCGAGTTTAGTATGCCTGAACTCAGAATGATAAAATACATCTTTTAGTGAAGTTGGTTTTAACATTCTGTGTTTGAAAATACCACTTTTAGAAAGTAGGTATTTTCTTGCCTAACTATCCAGGCCTGCCTCTGCTAGGTTGTGTATTCCTTGTCTGGAGTTTGAGTGACAGGGGCTGGGGGATTCCAGGAGACGGGGTGAGTCAGCACAGGGCTGAATAGAGAGATCTGCATGTAGATGGGTGGGAGGAGTTGCACCTGGGACCTGAATAGGGCTGTGCCTTCCCTCCACAATGCTGGCTCCACCTCCTGTGGTGCGTCTGATGTCCCTGGCCTACACTGTCAAAGGAAAGAAGGAGTCTTGTAAACAAAGTGCTCCAGGACTGCACAGAACTGGTTTGGACTAGGCAAAGGCCTCTCTGCCTTCAGAGATCAAAGGGAAAATGAGTATAAAAGAGGGGACCCAAACCCCAGAACTTTGGATCACTTTTGGGAAACAAGAAGAACCTTTGCTGAGGAGAGGAACCAGAGAAACTGAGGAGGAGACTATCCCTAAGCTGAGTGCTGTCTGGGGGATTGGCCTGCAGTGGTTGCCTGACTGCCAAAGAAAGGAGAAAGGACTTTGTGCTACTTTCAATTCAACTTGTAAAGGATCTCCAAAGGCTTGAGATAGAGCTTGCCTCCTGCTGAAATCTCAGGAACAACAGACTTCACCCACCAGCTCCCCAAGAGTTCTTTTGAAGTGCCTGCTGTTGTGTTGGGCCTTCTGAGGGACTGCGTGTCGCAAGGAGCTGGAAGCGCGACTCACGAAGAAGAAGCGTGACGCCGCCGCAGCCGCTGTCGTCGCATCACTGAAGAAGGGTGTTGCCGCTGTCGCTTCGCCTCGCAGAAGCGCCTTGCATCGCCGGAGAAGAGTGTCGCCGTCGCATCATCGGAGAAGCATGTCGCCGCCGCAGCCGCTGTCGTCGCATCACTGAAGAAGGGTGTCACCGCTGCCGCTGTCGCATCACATCGCCGAAGCGCCTCGCATCACCAGAGAAAAGTGTCGCCATCGCATCAGACGCCGTCGCATCACCGGAGAAGCGTGTCGCAGGGCCTGTCGCGGCTCAGAAGAATCGTTGAGTCGCCGCATGGCCATCGGGCGTGCACGCATCGTGTCGCATCAAGAAGAAGACGCCCTTTTTGCTTCATTGCACCGGATCTTCATCGCATCACGGCGCTGCTGGTCGCATCGCCACGGAAGCGCAGTAAGAAACCTACACATCACCTCCCCACGCGGAGAAGAACCGACGCATCCCCTACGCAGCACTAGGGACCCGACGCATCACTGTTCTTGCGTGTAAGGAACCGACGCATCACCTTCCCTGCAACACTTTCGTTGTATAGCGTTACGCATCCAAAGGTACATTGAACTCAAAGTGTCGCATTTACCATCTAAAGAGAACTAAGCTAATTCTACCATTTTTAAGTACAGTATTGTGGATTTTTGTCGTTTGTGGTCTTGTGTTAAGTCTATATAAAAATACTTATTTTTATACTACAACTTGTGTGGTGTCCATCTGTAGTGTTGTCACTGGGTTACTGTATGTGTTCACAAATGCTTGACACACTGCCTCTGAGATAAGCCTGTCTACTCGTGCCAAGCTACCAAGGGGGTGAGCAGGGGTTATTTTAGGAGTGTACCCCCTTACCCTGACTAGACGCAAGGGTCCCTATTTGGTCAAAGGTACCTACCTCTGCCAACTAGAGACCCCCAAATATAACAGAGAGGTTATCATTGATCAGGATGCCTAGGTTTTTTACAACCTTTCAGGCGGCGACCAATCGTCTGTCCAGTAGGAGTAAGCATAGCCTAGCAGTAAAATCTCAGTTTTTCCACTGTTTGGCTGCATGCAGTTTTGAGACATCCAGGAGGCAATTTTACTAGCAAGGGGGGGGGGGGTGGTGAGAGGTCTGCCCTGGACAGCACTCTTTTTGGGGGCTGTGAAGGTGAGCAAGTTGTGTCTGATGACTACCACATCCCCCCGCCCCCGAGAACAAGTTGTCCGTTGGCTGCCCCCCCCCGGCACAAGTCGTCCTTCGGCTGCCAGCCCCCCTGCTCTTACCTGCACCGGGCGGCAAAATTAGGGGCCGCCCCGGGTCGCAGTAGCTCTAGCTATGTCACTGTTCAGGGTTAGGACCCATTGATATGTACAGCTGCTTGTCATCTGCGTATGGGATGATCTCCAGAATGCAGGATCTTACAAGTCTGGCCAATGGGAGCGATGTATATATTAAAAGGTGTGGGGCTCAAGAATGAGCCCTGAGGTTCCCCCTTGTCTATCGACATGACACATATTTAATGGGCCTAAGTGACAACTGATGCAGAAGGATGATATGGAGTATAGAAAGTCACTTTCCTAGGAGGAGTGAGCCATCTTTCGCCAGTGCCCCCTTCTCTTCCATTACCTCCAGTCTGCCTGCCAGACTATCTTTACATGCCCCTTGCCTTTTTCCCTTTCCTGATGAACTTTCCTGCTGGACAATTTGGAGCTGTCTGGTGAGAAACCAGACCTGAGCTTTCCTGATTATTGCTCCATTTCCCTTGCCTATGCCCATGGACTTTTCCTTAGTGGTCTTCAACTTGATCCCTTTGCCCATGCTAAGAGAACTCTTTTTAACTATTCTCTCACCTTTGTTGGCGGTAGGAAACTCTAACCTGAACCATCCTCTTTATTGATTCTTTTATTCAGCAATAGATTTACTTTGACTAAATGTGTGGTTTTATACTACGAGCTGTAAGACTCCTTACTAAACTACTTAAAATGTTACTTATATGCGTGGATTTGGGATCTTTAATACAATAACCAAATGATCTAAGTTTGTTTGAGTCTTTTATGGTGTCTTAATGTTCTTTCCATAGACCCTGTGCATACAATTATCCGATTTCTAATGCATGATAGAGAGTGTTATAGTCTGGGAATAGTGTACTTAAACATCATCACTAATTTGTGAGTTGGCTACTAATTATTGGTCCTCATTGAGTGACAAACAGTTAGACACCCTGATTCCTCAACCCTCACTGCGACAAAGAAAGGTCCATCGGAGGACCAGTGCCTCTGGTGTGAAGTATAGAATCTGAGTAAAGTGACAAAGTTGTAAAGTCATTCATGGGCCCAGAACCGAGAAAAAGCTTCCTCTGCAACAGTCTTTGACAATGGAACACCATGGCCACCAGATATCATACATGCTGTGCGACAATGCCAGCAACTCCTTAGAGTTTTCTTAATTCCAGGCAATGCAGAGTACATGCCTGATGGCAATAGGTGTTGGCTGCAATTCTTCACGGCTGCAAATAAATTCGAGGGATGGGGACTCCAATGTGATGACACCCATTTCCTATCCCTTGTACATTCAGTGTCTATTGTTCTTCTGAGGCACCACTAAAATGCTTGGGGGGGGGGGCTCTAATTGCTGCTGCTGTTCCATATCCTATTATTTGCTTAGTGTGCATGTCCAGGCTGCCTGTATTTCTAGTCACCCTATTAGTGCAGGTGATGGAGGTGCACTGTGCAATGAAGTGTTCCCCACCTCAGGCATATTTCTGCTCATGCCTCATTGCTCAGTTCCCTCAGAGGAAGAAAGTATTCTAACTTAATATTGACTGCACAATATTGGGCTACCAGAATATCAAGGACCGAAATATTGTGAAGGTAAGTTTATATCAGTAAGTATAGGTTTTTACTTAACTCCACATATATGTATCTTGATCATATATCATCAAAGTATTCAGTTAAGAAGAGTAAATCTATACTTTTCTATATGCAGTTGCCATCTAGATATTTGGTTCTCATTATTTTGAACACAATATTTAGGTAGCAAGATGTTGCCGTTGTTGATATTCTGACATACAATCGAGGCAGGCAGCTGCAGCTCATTAATAAAGGGCTCCCTGTCTGAGGGATATTTCCTTGTTTTCCTCGGTGCTCAGTTCCTGCTGAGAAAGACACCTGCAGCTCAGTCATAAAGGATCTCTCTCCCCAGGCATACTTTTTCTACTCCGTATACATCCCAAGGATGAAGCCACCTGAAGCTCAGTGTCCCCTGGAATTGGCAGATATAAAAATCAGTGAATGATCACACCACACTAATAGTCAGATATTTTTCTATTTGCTACTGTCTTTACGGATGGCTATTAGCTTTGCTGCTTGCTAATAACTTGGGCTGAGCCGGTCGGGTCTGGATTAAAGCTTTTTAATGCTGCTATAGGAAACCGGAAAAAACATTCTTAACCTGTCTCCAAGGCAGACAACAGTTCCAACGCCTTTACTTAAATTTGATAGTAGCAGTCCTACAACACACCAAGACTAAGCAAAATGGAGCAATGCAACAAATAAAAAGCGAATAATACAGGATGTAAAAAATAGGCAAGAACACGGAACATTAAAAAAACAATATTTAACATCTAATAGTGCTTCTAGTAGGAATACCACTCTAAATCAGTTCTTTGTTCTGGTTTATTTGTAGAAGACAAAAGCATAGCAGGGGTGCCATGGGCACTAAAGTAAACCGAGAAAATGTCCTCCACCCGTCATCAGTTTGAAAGTAAAGACAATCCAAATCCAATTTTGAGAACATCTTTATTTGATGTAAGAGTGCTAGGGTATCAATTATGGAATGTGATGGAGTTAAGTTCTCTTTGGTCAACACATGGGTGGTATTTTTCTCGTGGTTTTGTTATAAAAAAGGCGGGAGCACTGTGAACAATTGGGTTGTTGGTTGAGGTGGGTGAAACCCTACTCAAGCGACTGCCACAATCCTTGTCAGGGTGAACCACCAAAACGTCTCTAAATTAATCTGTGCTTAATCCTCTGGTAGCTTGGCACAAAAGCAGTCAGGCTTAACTTAGAGGCAATGTGTTAAATATTTATGTAGCACTCAAACAGCAATAAAGTGAAAATACCACACAACGAAAATCACACACCTATTCAGAAAATATAGTATACTTTGATAAATTATTTGGCACCAAAAGCGACAAAAATCCAATCAGTAGAACTGGATTCATGCACTTTTAAAGTTTATAGTGTATAATAGCGCTGAAAAGATCAAAGCGATAACCATGCACATCTAGTCACGCAAGACCAGGGCGAAGTTGAAAATTATGACTGACAGAGATGAGGTGAGGTTCAGATACAAGAAGTGGATTGGGCCATGTCTCAGCTTACCTGCTGACTTGGAAGAACTTTTGACAAAATGTCTGAGAAGGAAAAGTCTCTATTTTGGAAGTCGAAAATCTCCAATGGGATGAAGCTGCAGGCTAGGTGACGAGGGTTCCAGAAGTCATATACCCCCTTCTGCGAGGAGCCCTCTGAACAGGATTTTCTGAAGCAGAAAAGAACGTAGCAGGAGCTACAGCCAAGCCATGCCAACCTGCGATGCACCTGGAGCAGATCAGTGAGCAGGTAGGTCTCAGACTCCTCTTGTTTCTCCTGGCACTTTTTGGCAGAAATGTTTCTAAGCCCCAAGTTTTGGGTTTGGGCTTGGGCACAGTTAGCACCTCTTCCAAGGGACAAGAACTGGAGGGGCACCACTAGGAGGGTCATAATTCACTCAGGCACCGTCCAGGTGTGGGTTCCAGATGGTTGGAGCCTTTTTTGTCCCTGAGCATCTGATCAGACAGCCAGCAAACTAACCCTTGGAGTCACTCTGGTAGTCCTGGGTTCAAGCAGAAAAGCAGGCCGCAAGCAACAGGGCAGTCCTCTGAGGGTACAGGGCCGGCTTGTGGCAACAGGACAGTCCTCTTGGAGCAGCAGGGCAGTCCTCTGAAGAACACAACAGGCACAGGCAGATGGCAGTCCTCTGAGAGTCCACTGCAGGTCCAAAAGGGAACTGATGGGTAGCTCTGAGGGTCATACTTTTATACCTGGCACCAGCTTTCAAATAGAAGAAACGTCTAAAGTTTTCCCTCCACAGATGGTATTAAAATTTCTTTCCTCCCTGTCTTGATCCCAGGATGTCTGGGGGCACAAAAGGCTAGTGTGAAGTTATTTGTGTGTGGGCTGAGGCATCTGCTTTGAAGTATAAGTGGGGCTATGCACAGCTTTACCCCTACCATATTGTCAGGATGGCCAATACCAAGTCTCCTTTTTGTGTGACTGTCTGGGTGGAATACATAAAAGCCAGCTGCCAACTATAACTAGTCACAAGTCCTAGGAAACAGGCTGCAGGCACCAAATGGCTGGAACAAGATAATGCCAACTCTCTAAAAGTGGTATTTTCAGAATAGTGACTTAAAATCTGACTTTTCCACTAAAGAGGAATTTAAATTACAATTCCTTAGTCACCAAAAATGATCTTTCCACCTGCTCCCAAACAAATGTTATCACTTATTAAATGTAATAAGATTACCTAATATTATCCTAGCGGAGACGTAGGCCTCACAGTAGTGAAAAACAAATTTCGGAGCGTTGCACTAGCAGGACGTGTAAAACGTAAAAGTACATGTGCAACATTTATGTACAATGCACCCTGCCTATGGAATATTTAGGGCCTACTCTAGGGGTGACATATGCATTAAAAAGGAGGTTTTTGCTTGGCAAAAGGTTTATTTTGCCAAGTCTATTTGGCAGTTTTAAAACTGTACACAGTCTCCAATAGCAGGCCTGAGATATGTTTTAAAGGGCTACTTAACTGGTTGGCACAATAAGTGCTGCAGGCTCCTCTAGTAGCATTTAATTTACTACCCCTGGGTATATGGTATACGACCTTACTAGGGACTAATAAGTAAATTAAATATGCCAATCAGGTGTAAGCAAATTTTCAACATGTTTTAGTTGGCTTTAAATGAGCACAAGCACTTTAGCACTAGTTAGCAGTTGTAAAGTGCACAGAGTTCTAAGGCCAACAAAAACGAATTTAGCAAAAAGGGAGGGGAGAAGGCAAAAAGTTTGGGGAAGACAGCCCTAAGGCTGACAGGTCTAACAAGCATCAATTGATGACGGAGATTGGCATGTTCTTTTTGAAGGTTTTCTTGTTTTATTTCTTGTAAATTATTGCAAAGAACCTCAACCTCTTTAATTGTCAATTAATAAATGTAACATAAGGTTCCTAGTCTGAGGGATGAGGTCAATCGGACAATCGGTTCTGAAGTCAGTAAGAAAGGTTTGGTTTCTAACACACAGGTCAATGGAAGAGCTTGATTTAAGCCTGGCTGTGGGAAGCACTTAAATTTTCTTCACACTGTGAAGAGAAGCTGACACATTGTTCCCTCCAATTATGCTGTGGATTATGCTTGCAGAATTGGTTAACTCTTAAAACAGCCCTGAGCGTATGAGCACAAATGAAGTCAAACTAAATCTTTTTCTTATGTCCACTGTCTAATGCTATAACCAGTTCCGTTGATTCCTAATAACATTCCTTTCACCAATATGGAATAGATATCAATTACTACAATAGGTTCAGGGTTGTTTTTGCTCATTGTGGCAGTTAGTGTAAGACGTGAAAATTCTGATCCATGAAACAACCTAATGCACCACAATCTAATAAAGCATGTAAAGCCAAATGCCCCCTGGATTTTAAAATCCCTATAGGAGGATGGAAATGGACGTTTCCCAATTTTTCTGTCATGTGGATGGACCTCTTTTCTTGAAGGGAACCCAACAAGGATCATCTTTCACAGTTGAGCCCTGTAGTTTCCCACTAACTGAGGACATTCATTGGCAAAATGCCTGGCTGTTACACCGTAAAAACATAATCCCCTTCAATGTTTTTCTTTGTTCTCTTCTGCTGTCAGTGTCTTTTGAATGTTACCTGTTTGCATCAGCTCTTAGGAAAGAAGGGTCGTTCTGGGTGTCTCTGCTTCTTCAGAACATCAATTTATAGAGTCAAATCGATTTGATTCGATCGATATTCTTTATTTCAGCATTTCGCTATAAAAGACATTCAAGTGGGTGGTTAAACCAAAATACAATACAAGCAATAATAAGGATATGTCCATTTATTAGTTTAAAAATCATAAAAGGAGAAAGTTAAAAATGGCTTTACACCAATTAGTAAAAGGGTCAAATCTATGAGTGCATCTGAAGTGGTGGGCTAGTTCATTCAGTTAATGCCTCCTTTAATTCCTCACAGAGGCTTTGATAGAATGCTATGGCAGCTGATTCATCAGTCCAAGCCATGTGGTCACCAGGTGCTGATATTGACTGATCTCGCATCAAAGAGCGACACATGGAACAGTGTATGAACAAGTGCCTAGAACTGGCCCAGGGAAAAGAAACAATTGTTAATTATGCCCAAGTATCAATAACATTTGGTACGGAGCTGGGTGGGTGGACAAAATATCGAAAGCACAAATATCGTCGGACACAATATCGTGTCAAAAATATCGAGGACAAGAATATCGTGAAGGTCATTGCTTATGGGTAAGTAAAGTTTTACTATATATAACTCCACATATATGTACTTTGACGATATATATATCTTCAAGGTACGTAGATCTGGAGTTAAGAATAGTAAATTTATACCTATCTATTTGCACTTACCTACTCGATATTCTTGTCCTCGATATTTTGGACACGATATTCTGTCCACACGATATTTTTTGTTCGATATTCTGTCAGTGAACCACGGAGCTGTACTTACAGTGGCTGGCGAACCCTACCTATCGCCACTGGCTCATCTTTTTTAGGCTATGCACATTGCACTTTAAACTTGCTTTCCGTACGCCTGGGGTTTGGAAGCAGGACTTATCACCCCGCAGGTGTGACAGCATCTCGAAGCAATGCACTAGCCACCTTACTTTGTTCTGCACTCTGTACTCAGGGCCGAGACACTATTGCTTAACCCTGTTATTGCGCAAGTCAAAACTGAGATACTACAAGGATGGGCTAATATTCCTGCAGTCGTTAGGATCCCAAGAAATATGTTATACGATGTTAAATTTGATCAGATCAACTTTTATATTAGAAAAGGGTATGAGACTTCGGGATGATTTTAAATAATTTATGTGCACACTATGCTACTTGATTTTAAAATATTTTTTATAATTCCATTGCATGAAACCGTATGATAGTATTTTTAAATAGATGCTTGCATTTACTACATACAACATTTTAATATTTGCTATGGCGTCCCCTGTTTATCAAATGGAATTTTGTTTTTAGCTGCTTTTGTGCTATATTGTTCTCTGTCTTTGTACCTGACCAAGTGTACTGGGTCATACATGCGCCGACTTTTTTTTTACTGTATTGTGTTTTTCTTGATCTTTGTGCTTTCGGCCGAATAGAGACTAGTTTGACTGACGTAGGTAATTAAATCTTGTTTAAGTGCCAGCAAGCATCTAGGTTTTTTTTTCATTTTAAATGTAAGTAAATTGTTGTACAAAACATTGTGAAGTTAAAAAGCTGGGAATTCAGATTAAGTTTCAAGGGTGTTGCCCAGGCCAAAGCATCTCCACTCTCTTAAAAAAGAATAAAGGTAACCTTTGTCTGATTGGTGGCAAATTGTTGTGGTTTGTCTAAGAAATGAATGTTGTAATGTGCCAAAAAGGTTTAAACTAATCCAGATCGCCCAAAAATCTTTCAGGTAAGATTATTCCTGTTGTGACAAAACAGAAAGAACGGAAATTTCTGGTAAGTAATTTACCAACCCAGCGTACCTGAAGTACTACTGGACGTGACTTTTAGTGGATGACTTGCTTGAGATGGCCTGAAAATATTCGCTCCTGCCAAATGATGAAGCTTTTCTAATAAGAAAGAACACTCTTGCCTAGCTGTTTCAAGTTCCTCTTGTATTTTAGTGCCCCCCTGTGCCATGACGTGTAAGGGTATGAACTCAATATCCATTTTATAGGCCTGACAATCTGTCATAACCCTGGGATGTCTTGCTGACAGACAGAGAGTTCAATCCCACCCTTTCCCCTTGTAGGTTGACCCACTTCTTGTATGTAACTCAGAAAAGCAGGGAAAACCTATTTAAAGGACAAAAGGGCTATAGGAGCGAGAGAATGCAAGAAAGAGAGAGAGAGAGAGACTCATTCCAGGAGGCTGTGTGGCTTGGACTGGACTCTCTGAGTTACGAGATGGCACAGTGTCATAGAAGCAAGTTATGGATGTGGGGCCATATGTACAACTGCATTTTCCCATAGACACAGAATGGGTCAAACCCTTTGATACATCGGGCCCCATAACTTATCTGCTAAGATGGAAGGACAGAACAAGTAATAGCATGGTGAAACATAAGGTCCTTATAAGCCATGGAGTTTAGGGGAGTGAGCCACGCTAACAACCAAGATGGCTGCCTGGTGCGTTGTTCTGTGTGGCAGGGCGATGCTGGCATGTAGAGTCCAGCTGCATCCCCCTGTATCCATGTCAGGTAGCCGTGGGAGTGGCGTAGATCCCAGCGGAACTCGGTGGGGCCGCCCGCTGCCACATTTGAAGAGCTGCAATCCTGCCGGCCGCGGCCCGCTCAGGGGTGTAGGCCTCAGAGGCCCTGCAGTGACAGGGGCTGAGGGCAAACCTAAGGGTCCCGACAGGGGCTGCTGGTGAGCCTACAGTAATTCCTTCGGCGGGCTCCCCTTCCATCCTGTTGCTTCAACCGCCCTCCCAGCCATGCATGTGAGGAGCAAGTCGGTGGCGGAAGTGTCATGTGGTGACATTGAAGCTGGCTCGCTGACTTGGTGGCTGTAGCCCCAGAAAAGGGGAAGAAATTTCCAGCACTAAGATGCCACAATCCCTTCTGGACTTGCAAAGAGATGGTGAGGGTCCTAGCCTAGCACCCCTCCCCCCCAGGGGATTGGATGCTTGAGCCCCTCTTCCATGGACATGGGACACTACCACAATTACAGCACACCCTGTGTACATTGGGAGGGACTGCGCTGCCAAGCTGGAATTTGATTGTCTCCTGCGATAGCCTGACTCACTGCACGGCACACTGCATTGATAACTGATTTCATACATTCTTAGGAAGAACATTTACTTGCTCCCCCATGTAGCAAGTAAATTTATTGGGCCGAGATTTGTTATGCAAAATGAATTGCACCATTTTCTGCACACCGGATGGTGTGGCAGTTCAGACCCCAGATGAAGATCATGTATATAAGTTTATGATTGCAAAACAAGGTACAGAAGTAGATGAGATGTTTTCTTTGATAACAAAAGACGAGTTGCCAGAAGAGTTAAAAACTACAGTAAATTCTATAGTATGGGATTTTACGGGAAAAGAAGTAGGACTTATGGCCAAAATAGACCCAGTTAAAATTACAGTAAAGGAAGGTGCAATTTTCCCAAATACCAGACAATACAAAATGAGCGCAGAAGTAAAAGCAGGAGTCATTGAAGAAATAAACAGAATGGTAAAACAGGGAATATTAAAAGAGGTAATGAGTAGCCCTTGTAACTCACCAATCATGGGTTTAAAGAAACCTAGTGGAAAATATAGAATTGTTCAAGACCTGCGAAAAATAAATAAGATTGTGGAACCCTGTTGTCCTATAGTGCCAAATCCTGCAGTAATTCTATATCAGATTCCTTGGAGTGCAGGATGGTTTACTGTGATTGATTTATGCCAAGCATTCTTTTCGATACCCTTGCATCCAGATAGCCAGTATCTTTTTTCATTTAAATTTGAGAACAAAGTCTATGTATGGAATCGTATTCCTCAGGGGTACACGGAAAGTCCTTCCATCTTCAATCAGTTATTGAAAAAGTGTTTAGAGAAACTAGTGATGCCAGGAAGCTCAGTCTTAGTGCAGTATATAGACGACTTACTGGTGGCATCTAACACCAGAGAGGACTGTGTTGTTGATTCTATTGCATTATTAAATCATTTAGCTGAAGAAGGGCATAAAGTCTCACCTGAGAAATTGCAGTTTTGTACAACAGCAGTTAAATATCTGGGACACCAAATTGAGAGGGGAAAAAGAAGAATAACGTCTGAGAGAGTAAAGTTAATCAAGAAAATGCAAATGCCTGTAACCCAAAGGGAAGTGAGAATGTTCCTTGGAATAGTAGGCTATTGTCGACAGTGGATACTAGGGTTTTCACTGCTAGCTAAACCCTTAATTCAAATGACGAAAAAGAAGGCGAAGGACCCAGTTGAGTGGGATGATGAAAGCGTAGGAGCTTTTGTAAAATTGAGAAATGCTCTGTGGGGATATAACCTACCAGGAGCGAATGCTCCGCTTCTCATTCCAGGTCTTGCACCCCAGAGTACTAATTGCCTGAGCCCCCGTGGCCATCTCCATTTTGATCTTCCATTCTGCTTGTACTAGACTGTGTTCCTGATGCCTCTGCCTCCATGTGTGCAGTTGTTGTTGGCTCTCATAATATGTGAATTTCTCTAATTCCAGAATAGAGACTGTTGAGACTGGGGGGATGATGGGAAAGAGCGGTCTCGCTTCCACGCATTTTGATTATTAGCATAGATCCTTCATGAATCTTGCCAATAAATGCTGCCACATCCCATGGTGTGGAACACCTGCAATATAATGACCTTTTCCTTTTGGGAGTTTCAAGTTCGGGGTCTAGCACCGAATGTTGGGGCATTCGGTGTGGGTGGGGCTTAGTTGGAATGTGCGGGGCCTCAATGACCACCTTAAGACTAGAAGTGTACTGGCCTATCTGGATCACCATGGGATGGATACAGTCTTTTTTACAGGAGACACATATCCCACACACCCAAGCGCCCTCATTCCCAAATTTGCCCCACATCGATCTTTCTCCTCCTCCTTTTTTTTGGGGGGAATTATGTTTATTGATTTTAATACTCTACAGATAACAAAGAATTCAATACAGTTATATATTCTCTTGGCTGGGTACAGTGTAATTTCACATTGACGATATACAATGCATGGAACGTACTACGATTAAAACAGTTATCACTACCGGGTTCCATCAAGTAATTAGTGGATACATTCAATATAGATGATTCCAATAATGAGTATGGATAACATGTATATGCTCACCTTCCACATATGTTTGTTCCAGCAGGCCATGTGTTGTATTCTGTGTGTCTAGTATATACCTAATTACCTTCATTTTCTCCCTCCGACTCCCCAGTCTCCTTCCCCACTAAGTACTGTTGATACAATCCCCAAAAGCCTTTTGTGCGATTCTGTGGAGGAAGTAACTCACTGTATGTGTCCGATTGTGTGTTGTAATAGAGCATATCTGTTGTCCAATCATCTATGGTCGGGACTGGGCCTTTAGCCCAGCCCATTGCTACCCTACGTTTAGCTAGCAGCAGACCCATAGCAACTAGTCACCTTACGCTTTTGTTGATCCCCCTATCATGTCCCAACAAAGCGAGAAACGGATCAGGTGTAGGGGAGAGACCCGTAATCTCATTCAAAGTATGAAAGATCTACCCCCAGAAATCTAGAATTTTTACCAGGCTACGTGCAAGAACCCAGCTTCTTCTTCTGTGCAGCGGTGACAGATTGCCAAATCACGTAATCCATATCGGCATAGCCTTTCAGGTGTGTAATACACTCTATTAATATATTTAAATTGGATAAGTCGTGTCTACCATTGAGAGAGATGTGTCTTGTCACTTCGCAGCAATACCGCCAGCTATTATCCTCAATCACCACATCTAGGCCTTTCTGCCAGTCCTGGCGAGCTCTCATTAAGTGTAGTCTCCTGTATTCTTGTGTAAGGCTATAAATTCTACTTACTTATCGGGTGTGGTAGAACTTATAATATAGGAACGTTTTGGCATCTCTAATGGCTCCTACATATCTTCGCCTAATAAACCCTGAGGCCTGATAGCTGCCCAAAATGAACCACCTCAGTGAGCACAGGGGTAAGTTGTCTCTCAGAGTCTCGGACATAGAGAAGCATGTCTTCAGCGTATGCCGAGACAATTAAGCGGTAACCAGGGAAGCGCAACCCCCATGTCCATGGTACTCCCTCAAGGTGCAAGCCAGGGTTCTGCCACCAGGGCATATAGAAGGGGAGATAATGGGCACTCCTGCCGGGTACCCCTCATGATAGCTATAGGAGAGGTGACTATATTACCTAATCTTATCTTGGCCTCTGGGGCCTTATATAAAACTGCAGCTAACCGGAGAAAGACATCACCAACCCCGATGCGGCGAAGCACGGCCTTCATAAATGTCCACTCTACTGAGTGAAACGCCTTTTCAGCGTCTAAAAAGACTGCTGCAGCTCTGACATCTGGGTTAACTCTTTGGATGGGCCCAAAGACAGTTCTGAGATTGTAGTTTATGCTCCGGCCCGGAACAACGCCAGCTTGCTCCGGACCGACCACCAATGGGGCGAGACGATTGGCTAGTATTTTGGCAAAAAGCTTGGTATCTACGTTTAGTAGGGATAAGGATCTATAGGAACAGCAAATATCCGGAGGTTTCCCAGGTTTCAGGAGGGTAAGATTAATGCTTCTCTCATGGATAGGGGCATCACATCGGCCTCAACTATTTCCTCATATAGTGTGACTAGATGAGGTATAAGCAATTCCTGGAAGGCTTTATAAAATGCCACCATAAGGCCGTCTAATCCAGGTGTACCCCCAACCCGCATTGCTTTAAGTGCTGCCCAAATTTCTCTAGGATCAAGAGGAGCCATAAGGTGTTCCCTGTGCGCATTTGTGAGGCATGACATTTGGATATGTTCCAAAAACTCTTTTATTGCTTCGTTGTCCGGTGATATCCATGCACTATATAGCTCAGCATAATATCTACCAAATCTCTCTGCAATTAAGTTCGCTTCATGAAATGGGCGACCATCTTCACCCTGTAGTTCAACAATCGTACCTGCCTCTCTTTTAGAGTGCTGTAACGCTGCCAGGACGGCTCCAGGGTGCATTCCCTCGCCATAGACCCGAGCTGTAGTGTATTTCCCGAGGTGTTTAACCTCACTGTCTGCTGTGTTATGGTACTCCTCAAGAGATTTTTTAATATCTTCAAGGACTTTTGTGTCACCTAACCATTGATTGGCTCGCTCTAGTTGAGCTATCTCCCTTTCTAGTCTCGTTAATCTATCTCTTAAGGCGCGAAGCACTCCTGCGTGTTTCGAGATTATCATACCTCTGATGAACACCTTAAAGCCCACCCAGACAGTGGTAAAAATAGTTACTGAGCCTATGTTGTCATTAAAGAACCCTTCTATGGATGAAGCCATATCAGCCTTAAAGACTGGATCCATTAGGGAGTATGGCGGAAACCTCCAGATAAATGGTGCAAATCTCTTGGTAGGTAGCTTGATGTCCAGCAAGACCGGGGAATGATCTGAATAAGTTTGTGGGAGAGGTTCACATGTGATGACCCTGGTAAAACAGACTCCTAGATATTAGCCAAAAATCTATTCTGGTATGTATATCGTGTGCTGCAGAGTAGTGAGTAAACCCTAAGGCGCCGGAGGAACGCGGTCTCCAGACATCTAGCAAGCCTAATTTGGCCGTAATGTCCACTATCACTCAGTCTTGGATCAGTAAATAGATGTGATTTTTCATCGACTTGTATCCGCAGCTTTGCAGGGTACATCATATTTTAATCTAGATGGAGGTTGCAGGGCTTCCTCTTCAATGGCATGAACTGATGACGAGCTTTCTGCACCTGTTGCGTAAAGTCCAGCTAGAAGGAGAGGTCCATGCCCTTGCAGCATAGTTTCTGTAGTTCTCTGGCCTTACGGAGTGCAGCATCTCGATCGCTGTAGTTAAGGAGCTTTGCAATGATGGGACGTGGGGCCGCGCCCGGCACCAACCTGGGGGCCAGGGAGCGGTGTGTGCGCTCAGCAATGAATATGTTTGAAAATATGTCTCTGCCCAGAAGCGTGACAAGGAGCTGCTAAACAAAAAGTTCCATGTTTGGAATATTAGTAGAAACTGCTATTTCCATGATCCTTATGTTATTGCGCCTTGAGCGCTTCCAAATCCTCAGCTTTGGCATGCATAGTGCGCAGCAGTTTATCCATTTTCGTATATGAAAGCGACCAAGAGTTTAGGGCGTCTTCCGTATCAGAGACCATTTTTTCCATTGTGTCCAGCCTTTCCGTAAGTTTATCTAGCCGCTCGGACATCCTGTCCATCCAGAAGGAAAGAGTGTCGATTTTCCCATCAATTTCAGTCAGGCTACGTTGCATGACAGCTAGGATTTGTTTTTGATCAGAGTCTGCGGATGTTTCACCAGTCTCAGAAGCGTTTTTGTACAGCTCCTGTTGCCTAGGCGTCCTGCGCGGCTCAAATTGTAGTTTGGACTGTGACTTTTCGGTTCTCCCCATTTTAAGGTTATTTAAATTTTCCCCCACTGTGGGGGAGCTGTAATTTTTGTAGTGAGGAAGAAGGTCGTGGCTCCGCACCGGCTGTGTGCCTGACAGCGAATTGTAGGGGTGACTAAATAGAAGGGTGCCCGGTGTGTGTTAGCTCAATTGAACTATGATGGCGAGGAAAATAACTCCGACCGAAAGTTCCAGATCCAATAATAGAAGTATCAGGTAAAACCAAGTTATACTTAGCAGTGAGCAAGTAAATATAACTCACAGATCTCTGCAGTATGGTCACAGTTGTAGAGCTTAAGGGATTTGCAGAGGTCCGCCGTTCAGATCGTAGGGGCTCAGCTGCACACAAGAGGCCTGCTCATGTAGTAGAGGCAAGTTGTGTTGTCTCAAGTGGCGGGACACAGCACCGCCATGCCCAGTTCATGCAAGTTCGACACCACACTGTCTCCTGTTGTGCCTCGTCACTTCTCTCACCACGTAGAAACTCAGAATGGGCGAATAGGTTCCCAGCAGCCTCATCAGTCTCTGGCCCTCACCATACTCTGCACCTCAACTCAGCAATATTACTGTATACTACAAGGGGGCACATTGATTGATGGGCCAACCCAGCGTCAGCCTCTAGATCAGCAGGTGTGGATGAGATTTTGGCAGATATCACTTCCTCGGGAGCCTTCTGTATAGCATGTTCTTTCTACTGCGGTCGCCTCAGTCGCCTTTGAGCATCACCAAGATACTAGCTCAACTGCAGCATGAGTATTAGGAATAAATCTGCATACCGGTGTTCTTCACCCCACCTGGTTGCAGCACTCGTGTTTTCAAACAGGGGCACTGCTGTAGTCGCCGTGGTGAGGCTCGGTCATTATACTAGGCCCTGCTCATCCTCCAGCGCACCTCCTCCCCCACATCAGCCTGGGGCAGTTCAGATATCAGCTCAGTTTGGATGGGTAGGAGTGCGACGGGCCCAACCAATCCGAGCAACCCGTCGCCTACCTTATTTTTTTGCTTCGCTCTTTTTGGAGTCTGTGTATAAATCTGCCGGCGTTTAGTGCCAGTGCGGCACAGCGATCAGGCATGCATGTGTCAGGCACCACAGGCACAGGCATACGCAGCTCCCAGCGCAGGGCTCTCGGCAAAACAGGAGCTTCCGTCATCGGGGGATCTTGGAGTCGCAGCTCTGACTTTTCCAGCGGCCCTCGGACACCTCGCAGCGGGGAAGGGCGCAAGTCCACGGCCCAGCTGAAACATAGGCCGCTCCCAAGGCCGAGAGCAGAGCCCTCCTCCCAACTCACTGCATCTCCGATTTTTCTGATGAACGGGCCACAGCGCTCTGACCCCACTCTGGAGCACAGGTGAGTGGGTTTTGAGGGTATTCAGATGCAAGGATGCAGGATCATGTAGGATTAATGCCGGGCTTGTGGAGCTCTTCTAAAGTGTGGCCATCTTAGTTCCAGGTAAGCTCTGCCCCTCCAATCTTTCTCCTCCTATTGTACCTATTTCAGGCAACTATGTGTACTTATACACCCTCATGTCCCCTTTCAGCTACAATGTCAGCATGTTGGTCCTGCAGGTCGATTTCTCATCCTTGTAGGCAACCTTAACATTGCCCCCATAGTACTGCTCAACACTTATGACCCAAATGTGGATGGCCACCAGTCCATCTTTGATATCTCTGCTAAATTATGGAATGCATACTCAACTACCTTTATATTGGGGGGGGAAACATGCATCTTACCCTAGATGTGACCGTGGATACCTCAGGCAGCGTCCCAACATACTCAGGTAATATGTGCCCTTCCCAATCTCATTGACCTTCATGGGCTGATAGATCTCTGGCAGGCCTCCTTTCTGCATGCTAAGGAATTCCCTTTTAATTCTGCACCGCATAATTCATTCTCCAGACTGCACTACTGGTTGCTGACTTCTAAACTTGCCCCCACTGTAAGAGAAGTGAAGCATTTGCCCCATACGCTCTCAGATCACTCGCTCGTGCTCTTTAAATTTACTCTACAGGCATCGCAATACAGCAGGTCACATTAGCGATTCTCGCCCTCCTCATTAGTTTATCCGGTTTTTAAAGACAAAATCCTGATGACAGTGCTAGAATACTTCCAACTCAATGCAGGGAGGGTTGCTAAATACTCCACTTTATGGAATACATTCAAGGCGTATATCTGTGGACAGATCATATCCAAAAATGCTGGGTTATTGAAAGACATCCACCAGTAACTTACCCAATTGGAAGATGTTCTACGGGCCCTTGTAATCCACTCAGGATGAGGGCCAATTGAGGCCTAGCTGCAGGAGCAGAGCCAGCTCCTACATCAATTTCAGGATCCGGCAGACAGGGAGGTATGTCATCTTCGGAAACATGCCTTGGCCTGACAGTAGGGGGAGGGAGGGTGACCTGACAGAACACTGGTCTGGCTCCTCCGCCTTGAGAGGCCTAAAACATGGGTTTCAGATCTTAGGGGCTGAGGCAGGGCAACCCTTGTAACACATGATAATGTCCTTTTGACTTCTAGAATACCACTCCTGACTCTGCCACGGCAAACACCAGCACTTCTGCTGAGATCATGGAATTCCTCAAAGAGGTTGCGCTGGTGTGGCTGGACGTGCAGCATCGTCAGTTTCTCTGTTAGCCTATGACATTTGAGGAGGTAATCTCTGCAGTTGACTCACTAGCCAGCCTTAAGGCCCCAGGCACTGATGGGCTTAATGCCGAATTTTACAAGGCGTATAAGCACATGTTAGCCCCATATCTTATTGAGGTCTATGAAGAAGCACTGCAGGATGACGGGCAGCCCCCCTTAATATGTGAAGCACTGATTACTCTACCTCCTAAACTGGGAAAAGACCCCACACAGTGTGCATCTTATTGCCCTCTCTTATTGATCAAATGCGCAGTGGCGGCTCCTTCTCAATGGCGAGGGAGCGTGGCAGTATCGTTTTATTTTTTGGCTGCTGGCTGAGCCAGCTTGTGTGGGGATGGGCGAGGCCGGGCAATGGGAGGGGGGTAGAGCGATGTGCACTACTAACTGTGCATGTCTGTTTGGCCGGCCTTCTTAGGCCAGCCAAACAGACATGTCCAGTTAGGTTTCTCCAACCTGGCTGTATTGTACAGCTAGCTTAGCGAAACAGCACAAACTCCCTGACCTGAGCGGAGCGTCCTACAGCATGAGAGCAGCATTGGGACTGGATGGGGAGTCTACTGCTGTCCCAGTGTCTGCTGGGACCAGGAAGCAGAGAAGCTTGGAGGCTTGAGGTGGCAGAAGCAGCATGAGGTAAGTTGTGTTTATTTCCTCCACCCCATGCTCACTCCCCTCCCCCCCCTTCTCCCCCCACATGCTCCCCCGTGCTCCCTCCACCCACCGCACCCCTGTTAATAGATAACGGACGCCACTGCAACTGCGACAATAAAATCTTAGCCAAAGTACTGGCCACTAGGCTCTCTCAGATTCTTCATTACATGATTGCTCCATGGCAGTCTAGATCTGCTCCCCACAGGCCCATGATACTGAACCTTCGTTTGGTTTTCATAGTCCTCAACCAGCTTGATCCAGAAGTTAAGGTGGTGGCCGCGCTACTATACACCAAAAAGAAGTTCAATTTTCAAGTGGCTCTTTCTTCATGAAGCCCTACGGCGATATAGCACACCCAATAATATTCTTGGTCTGATTCGACTGTTATATACATCCCCAAATGCTTGCATTAAGATTAATGCCTCAACGTCTGATGCTTTTTTGATTGAGCGTGGGACCCGTCAGGGCTGCCCACTCTGCCCTTTGCTGTTTATTTTAGCTATGGACCCCTTAGCCAGGCAGTTGCAGAACAAACGTATTCAAAGAGGCCTCTACTTCTGAAGTGTTTTTTTTATTGCTATTCATGTATGCCGACAAAATGTTACTATTTGTGAAGGACCGTGAGGTCAACTTGGTTCGATTGATCCGAGAGCTTGGCCGATTCGGCAATTAATTAGTCGAAATCTGACCACTTTCCCCTCACTAACAGTACGTTACCTGTCACTTTGGACTACTCTGTCATCTGGGTGACTGACTTGGTCAAAAATCTGGGCATTTTCCTACATAAATTGTTGGAGCAGGTAGTAGGCTTAATTATGAGCCAGCATTAGACAACTTAGTGAACTGGGTGGCTCTGTCTCTGGCTGGTAGGGAAGATTTTTTTTTTTGTCAAATATTTTTATTAACATTTCCGTATATGTAACATATCACATGGCAGTACATTGAAACTGACTTAATTACATAGGTTTCAAACATTTGTAATTGCAGTTGTTTGTCTGGGATGACATTTACCTTTTACATAGTATGATCGCTTCAACATACATTATCCCATTGTTGTGTATGCCTTTACACATGAAAATTCATCTCCTTCCTTTTGACTACCGGTGTACCAACTACCGGTTGTGATTTTTAACTATTAACCAGGGTGTGAAACTGGGGTGGTGTTCGTGAGGTCCGCGATATGGCTGGCAGGGAAGATGGTAGTCCTACCTAAACTACTTTATTTATTCATAAAAATCTCCATCCCTCTGAATAAACAGTCTTTCACTATGCTCCGTGCTCTCATAATATGGCTACTGTGGGCAAACAAACCTGTGAGGATTGCCTGGGGCATGATGGTCCTGTCATTCTATCGTGGAGTATTCGAGATCCCTTACTCCACAATCTACTATTATAGTGGCACTGTGCCAGTTTGCAAAATTTTGGTACAACCCCAATGCACACATTCCATATTTGATGCCAGAGCGGGCCCAAACTGACGGCATCCCATTGACCTCACTGCTACCAAAGGACCTGTCCTGACTTCAAACGAAGATACATACGGTGGCCACTACCTGTTGGTCCTAGAAAATCTTATGTCACAAGGCTGGTACGGCTGACCTCTACTCCCCGGCCATTAAACTACATTCGAACCCGTTTCGTCCACTTACACTTGAGCGCACAGTACAAAATATGTTAGCAAAAAGGACTCTGGTGGAACTGTGTCAACTCTACATATATAGCAACTTTGCACACTTAGAACAATTCTGCTCCAGAGGAAATGTGCCCACCCTTGATATATTTATAAATGCCAACTTATGGGGCACTATCAAAAAGACATGGCCTGAACCCCCACAGGAACCCACTGAATTTCTACCCCTAACACAGTTTCTCACATCCGTGGATACCACTCGTTGGGTCAATATGCTCCATTGCTTGGTGTTTGTTGCAACTCCGGTCAGCCAAGACCGATGTGGTCTGGGAGGCTTGGGAGTGGGAACTTGGAATCCCCCTATCTGCCGAGCGATGGAAGTACTGCTGTCAACAGACAAGTACTGTCTCTATGAACTACAGCCATAAGTTGTTACATTATAAATTTATCCATAGGCCCTACATCACCCCCTAAAACGACCCTGCCTTCCTGCACAGCTGCCGCCGCTGCAGACTGGAGAATGCTAGATTCTTGCCTGTGAATGTCCCCCCCCATTGCAAACTACTGGCACAAGATGCTAGAGGTGATATCGGACTTAACGCAACATACTTTACTGACAGACCAACTGATAGCCCTGCTGGGATATGTCAAGGAGATTCGGTCCAGAGTTCGGTGCCTCACAGGGATGGCCCTACTGCTGGCCAAACATAGAGTATCAATGACTTGGGGGCATGTTGGAACACCTACTGTTGCTAAATGGCTGAGGGATATGGCGATCTGCAATGATAGGATTGAAAGTTATACATTAATGCAACCACCCACGTCTCGTCCCCGAGATATATGGTGACATTTTTGCACTTATCTTCTCCATACCATGTCTGATACCCTGCAGGCCCAGTCGCAGGAGGACTCAGCCCAGGACACTTCGCTACCCTCACCGTAACAGCGATCTGGCTTGATTTCCTACCTGGTCTCAATTGTGCTCTGATGCATATTTGGATAGACATGTTGCTTCTTCATCATGATTGCATCTGTCTGCCATGTGTAGTGCCCTCCCCAGCGTGGGTACACGCCAATGATTACGTCACACAAGGAGCTTAGTATTACACATCTTTATTCATCTGCGTACAACTGCGAACTTGGCATTCTAAACCAGTCTTAATTGGGTTCCGCTCTAACACTTACATCACAGTTTAACAGTCTATCAGGAGCCAAAAGGGTTCCATCATTTCTAACTTGCAAGGCACTACATCTCCCCTCTGTTAAATAAAAAAATATTTTTTTCACAAAATAGACATATATAAACATACAATTAAATCTCTTCAATTAATATTTTTGGCTCTTTAATTGTTCGACCGGATCTTGTTCTTGGAAACTGGGATCTGTCACTCCCACTGTCCAGGATCTTCGTCAATGGTGTAGAGGCATTAGCAGTCACTGATTTTTCATACCCAGTCCCTCCTTCAACCGTTAGATCTGATGAACGATTAGTTAAGTGCCTTAAATGAGAAGAGTCTCTGGTAACAGACTTCCCAGGGTGCTGGGCAGTCACCATGTGTCATTTAGTAGACACCACTTGAAAAGGTTCTACATCAAATGGAGCATCACATTTTCTACTCCACATTTGTCGTGCGAGCACGGGATCTCCTTTCTTAAATACAATGTTTTTCGCATGTCGTCTTTTGTCAGCATACGCTTTCATCTTTTGTTTGTTAACCATGAGTTGCTGTCTTATCTTTCGTTCTCCAATTGGTCCATTGAGGTAACTTGATGTTCATTGCTCTCCCAAACATCAATGCAGCAGGACTTTCACCTTTGGTCGATTGGGGTGTTAAACAATAAGCTCTCAAAGTAGAATTCAACACAGTTTTCAAATTGAGCTTCTCAAAAGTAGCACACTGCACTGCTTTCTTTAGGGTACTCACAAAACGCTCAACAAGTCAGTTGCCTATGGCCACAAAGGCGTACTCTTCTGATGCTTTATATTCAAATGCTCCTAGAAACCTTTGAATTCTCAATTATAAAAAGGTGGGCCATCATCATACTTCACTATGTCTGGAATACCCCATGTCACAAAGATGCCACAAAGTGACTCATTCTTGAGTAGTATATGAAATCACCAGCAGGTGATGCCCTCGCCAAGTGGAACGAAAAAGGAGATTGCTTTTCTCTCCCATGCATGCTTTGGGAGTTTTGACATGTTCAAGATGTGGTGAGTAGTTTTTGTAGAGAGGAAGTTGCATAGATGACAGGCCTTTAATTCCTTTCCAACCCTGTCATCAAGATAAGCAAACCAGACTTGGTCTTGAAGAGCTCCTTTTGTGGCACCGATTCCACAATGTCCTTCATGGGCCACTTCAATTATTTTCCATCGCAGACTCTCCATAATCAGAGTTCTGGACACCCGTAGTATAACTCCTTCCTGTGTTATGGACAGTTCATTCTTTGCATGTTTGAATTTCTGATATTCACCATCATTGTTGAGCGTTCAAGTATATTGGTTTCATGACTGATGTGTAAGGATATCCTTCAACTTTAACATGTCACTATCATGGTTCATGGCAGTGATAATCTGGGCTAATGAAATGGCAGTTGGTGTGTTTGATTTTACAATGAAGTTAATATAGCTTCAGCTGTCTTGGATAGAGTACAGTGACTTGTGTAGGAACTCTGGAAAAGTAGTCAGCAAGGTTCTGATCCTTCCCTGGTTCCCTGATCAGTTACCAACTTAAAAGGTTTTCCAACTTAAAAGGTTTTCCCTACAGGAATACATGCTTTGACAGCGCTTGTACTTTAGCAGGATCTGGTGTCATACCCCCATCAGAAAAGATATGGCCAAAGAATTTTAACTTTGTCTTATGGAACTCACACTTGTCAGCATTCAAAATCAAACCTGCTTTGGCAAGTAAACAACATACTCGTGTAAGAGCTTTATCATGTTCTTTTTATGTAGCTCCAAAAACCAATATGTCATTACTGTATTTGAACGCATTCATAACAGGCTGTATGGTACGTTGAATGGCATCTTGAAACAGTTCAGCATGGGATGACACACCAAAACTTAGGGGGATATGTACAATGAAGTGGCGGAGCGTGTCGTTAGCCTCCTGGGCTTAACGACACGCTCCGCCACTTCGGAAACGCAAGGCTGCACCATATTTACAAGAATGTGGTGCAGCCTTGCGTTTCCCCCTGCGATGGCGTTAAGTTTAACAACTTAGCGCCAACGCAGGCACCCTTGCACCAGAGTGCAAGGGAGTCTGAGTGGAGGGGAGGATTGTTTATGTGTAGGAAGGTGTCCCTTCCTGCACATGAACAATCCTAAAATGCCATTTTGTAACTTTCATGTGTGCTGCTTCATGCAGCACACATGAAAGTTACAAAATGGCATTTTTTAAAAAGGTTTGTTTATGTACAGGAAGGGACAACTTCCTGTACATAAACAAGCCATGGCATTTTGCTTTTTCCATGTGTTCTGCACAAGGCAGCACACATGGAAAAACAAAAACGAGGAGAAATAATGCATTTCTCCTCGTTTCGCCAACTTAAGACCAGGATTTTCCTGGTCTTAATTTTGGCACTGCCTCCTATGTACGCCACTCTTGTACATAGGGGGCAGCATCAAATACAATGGGTGTTGCGGTGGAACGCCCACCGCAAAACCCACTGCACGCCCCCTTCACGCTAAACATAGCGTGAAAGGTGCCTTATGTACAAGGCAGCGTTAAACCACGTTAAGTGGCTTAACGCTGCCTTGTACATAAGGCAAGGCCCCTATCGCCTTGAGAACGTCACAAAAAGTGACGTTCCCTTGACGATAGGGGCTTGTACATATACACCTTAGTCTTTTGCATTGAAACAGACCAACATGTGTAGAAAAGGTTGTAATGTGCCTCCAATCTTCTTCGAGTTCCAACTGATGATAACCTTTATTTAAATCAAGGCAAGTGAAGACCTTTGCACCATTTTGTTGCGTTATCATATCAGCAATGTGTGGACATGAATGTTGTTCTCATTCAGGTGCCTTTTCTGCCTGCCGCATGTCAACACAAATGTGTACAGCTCTTTAACTGTACTTTTTAGGCACTACTACTATGGGAGACACCCATGGATTTGGACCAGTAGAACACTCAATACTATCTTTTTTTCTCATCAGCATCTTGCAAATGAAAAGCAATTTGTCTATGTTTTTGAGCAACAGAACGGACCTCCTCATTAATATGCATCTTTACCTTCATAGTCTTAAGCTTTCCCAAACCATGAAATAATGAAGGAAACTGACTTACTATTTCGTGGTGATCATTCATGTTGTAATTCACAGAAATCAGTCCCATATCAGCAGATGTGCTGAAACTGAGTAGACAGGGACTGTACCATGTAAGCACATAGATGGGTGTTTGCACCTTCATTTTCTTGTGTTTCATTGTTGCTACAAATGAACTTTGACTTTTTAAGGGTGTCGATGCAGCCATCTATACACTTTGGTTTTCTATGGCGTAAGTTGCGGCAATGGAGATAATTCATTATATTTCTCCTCAGGCATAATGTTTATCGATGCACCACTTTCGATAATGAAAGTTTTAATACAACTATTTACTTTCAGTGTAATCTTTGGACAATGTTTGAATGGCTGGTGCTTTGGCATGCCGATCTTTCTTTGACTGTCATTTTTCTTCACAAGCGACTAAACCAATATGCGCACGCTTTTCTCAAGTAAACATCGACATGGCACAATCATTTTCACTTGATACTGATACAGAAGAACTGTTTGATGATGATTTAGAAGACAATTAACTTCGTTGAGGGTTGATTTGTTGCCGCTTGACCTTGTGGGTGTGCGTCGGATGTTGCTTCTGGAACATTTGCGCTGTGATGCACTACTTTTTCCTTTGCTTTGTAAACCATCAGAAAATGGTTCACTTCTTTAATCTGCTGATATGTGACTTCTTTATCATTTCTCAGCATTTAATTTATGAATTCTTTTACGCCATCACCATCACCAGCAAGATTTTTGAGATATTTGATCATTTTTTTGTTATCAGTCTCTTCAAGTGCATCAATTAAATCATCAAATGTTTCTATCTAAGAAGTCCATCTGTCGCCAATATTCAGCTTTTTGGCGGTATCGAATGGTGGTGGTGGTTTCAGGAAAGCGGCAGCATTGTGGCCATTTATGGAATTGGCTGACATTGAGGGCGGAGCTCTCCCCGACACTGTCTGCTGTCCGCTAGGACCTGCATCATGCATGCCATCTCTAAGGCCCTGTGCTGTTCTGGCCTCAGGGTCATCTTGGTCAGTCGATTGAACTGTGACCTCCATTTTGGTCTCCATGGGAACCCTTCACTTTTCTGCAGGCCTCTGGAGTTGTTCTGAGCCACCACCTAGCAGCTTTGATGGTGTGCTGCTTCAAATATGAACAGCTCCAAAAACACAACCCCAGGGACTTTTTCTGGTGGTACTCTGCCCTACTCTGTGGTATGACTCTCAATATTCAGTTCTGGTAAGCTGTTTCTTGTATTTGACTTGCTTTGTTTTTAGGCATCTCTTTGTACTGCCTGACACATGGTTGATCTCTGCCTCCCAGCGCTTCTGATCGCAGATTTATCTTGCAATTTGCTGTCGCTATTTCCTGCTCTTTCAAAACCAGGTTGCATCTGCCTTTAGCATTATCACTCCATTTTACGTGTGACTGTATATTGCGTAGCACCATGGTACTTTTATGTACGGTTTTACCAGCAGATTCTCGGTCACTGATACGTAGATTTCTTTGCAATGCTTTAATTGCTTTCAACTTCTTTATAGCGGGTGGAGTTGCGCTTTGACTCCATATACGTTAAGTGTCTGTTTTGTACTTCGACTGCAACACACATGGCATGCATGAGCAGTTAGTTTGGGCCACGGAAAACTCTCTGGGAGAGCACTGTTGATCTGCGGGTTACTTATACCCTAGCTCGTCGACAGTTGTAGTGTCCTCCCCACCCTGAGCACCCGCCAATGACTATGCCACACACAGAGCTTACTGCAAACATTCTAAACCAGTATTCATTGTATTTCGCTCTAAGACTTACGTCACAGTTTTACGGAGACTATCAGGAGCCAAAAGTGTTCCATCATTTCTAACTTGCAAGACACTACACCACACACATTCCTCTTCATTGTTTCCTATAAGTAATGTACTGTACGGTACTTGAATGTATACTGTCTGATTAGACTGGGATATATATTCTCAAGTGACCATGTTTTGTTGATATGTATGTTAAATATACATAATTGCTAATGAAAACAATTTTAAAAAGTCATGGAGATTAATAGTAATAACAGTGAATGCTTACCCTGTGAAGTGAGGAGTTGCTCTGTACCTAGCTCCCTGGAAAACTTGGAAAATTGCCAGAGAACTAAAGTAGGCAAGTGTTCCCTTTATACTAGGAGGCAGAGTTGGGCTAAATACAGAAAAAGGCGTCCAAAGCAAAAGTTCAATACACTGGTTAAACAAGAGGGACTCAGGAGAACAATGGGGAAACTGAAGGCGCCAACAAGGGCAAAAAAATGAAAAGTTAGAGATCGAATTCAGGTGCGAAATGGTATAAAAAGTAAAGGAGTCAAAGCAACTGATTTTGCCAGACAATAGTCTATGGGTCAGATGAACATTCATAGGGCTCTGTCTCATCTGACCTGCAAGTAAAATGCTGGCCTTGTATTGGAGAGGGCAGCACGTTTTAGACCCAACTCAGGAAGTCTCTGTCCTTCATGACTGTAGTTTCCATTGTTCCATCCTCTACCTCCTCCATATGTGATGTTTTCTGATTCTCCTGTGGGGTGTCTTTCCCAGAGACCTCACACTTCAGGGCCATCTAGTTTTCAATCGCCATGAAGTTCTCTCTAGAGGGCCATGCAAGCAAATCCTGACATCAGCCATTCTGGAACCTCTCCTGTCCCTAAGCACCAGCTAAGGGTCTTCTCAGGCCTCCTGGTGCTCTTGGAGTTTGGGCAACAGCCTCAACTTGCAGGCACCCTTTTTCCACTTACACCTCTGCATTCTCGGGTGCTGGGATTCCAGCTCAGAGTCACAACCATGAGGCTGAACACTTGCCTAGCTGGCCACAGCTTCCATGGTGGACACACCCTGTGGATGGCACACTCTGTCTATGCAATGTAGGTGATCCAGCGCGACACTAGCAATGAGCATTCATACACCAGATACTCACTTGGGCCCATTCATTCATACTATGCTAGTATTTTCACGCTGGTGAGTCAGTTGTACTCTTTATCAAAATCCCTGCTACCAATGACTTTTCTGATTGAAGAGTAATGACTTACCAATGAATCCTTTGCTAATTGGGAAGTTTAAAATGAGTGACATTCATTACAATTCATAATCCTGAAATAATCACTGAGTCAGGAAGTTTTAAAATGTTTATCTAAAGAATTTGCAGAGTAAAGTACAGAATTGCATGATACTTAATCGCATATCAAGGATGAAGCATAGAATATCAATTATCGATTAATGACGGTCCCTCAGAAAGGAGAAGATAGAGACAGCAGCGCAACTAAAGGTTGCAGGTATATTTACCTAAAGTGCGAGAACCAAACCCCTTGGCCAAGGAGTTGGAAAAGATAGGACCCAGGAAGGATGAAGAGCAAAGACCTCCTTCAGGTTCAGGACAGGACCGGTGACCTCTCTACCTACGACGCCTGCGTCGTTCCCCTCTCTGATACTCCGCTTCTCCTCGAATCTCCTGTGTCTTCCTTCTAATGGACTCCGCCGCCCTCTCCTCAGGACCTCTCTGGACAGCGGTTCTGTCTGCAATCGATCAGCTTGTCGGTCTGGAGCTAATGGCAATGGCTATCTAATTTGCTAATTCTATATCTATTATACCCTTCTACGCCCATGTACCTCCCATTAATGTTGCCAAAATATGGGACCACTACTTCTGATTGGACGGGGACAGGGGGTTGATCCTCACACCATATTGATTTAGTTCAATTTCCTAAAGCCCATTGTTTTAAAATACCGCCCATCACATTTAATACATTTGATTTATTTCCCACCCGTCTCATGACAAAGTTTATACATTCTTCATGTATATTGTTGCATATTAGTAGGGACATTCATGGGTACAGCGGTGTTGGCCATCAGGTCATGGCCTTGGACGACGTCCAGGTTGACTTCATCCCTTTCTCTTGGCAGCCATGCAGGACGCATGCGCCGGAGCTGTGTCACACGAGTTTTCAGTTCACCAACCCCAGGCCCATATTTACGAACTAATAAAAGTCAAAGAAGAAAATATTAAAATCACAAATAAAATGTTTCACTGTATACCCACTCTTTCTACTCTATTCCCATTTACTTATAAATTCTGCCCCGCATTAATAGCGTTTAGAAAACGGCAATTTAATTACAACACGAGAGCAAGCTGTAGCACGTGAAAACATAAAGCAGCTATTTTAATGCACACTGCGCAGAAGCAAGAGTTTCCCACCAAGCAAAGAAAGACGTCACACCACGTGATATGGTTGTGACATGCGCAGTAAAGTTCCCGCGTTTTAGCGGCCATTTTAGAACAGACAAGCGTTATTTGTTAGTTAAGACACATAGGCAAGCTTCCTTGCTACTTATGTTTGTGTATGCAAAGGTTAGTATGAATAATACAAAGTTTAATAAATTAATACTGTGAGAAGATTGCATCCAAGCAAGTCTCATTTGTGAGTCCTTGCTCCATCAATCCCCTCTCTGATGGCGTTTCTGAGCCATCAAATACTACCCACAATCAGATGCCAACTTTTAGCATAAAATAGTTTCATTTTCATTTTTACACTTTCTATTTTTCACATCCCCTTTCAGTTTCTTGTATAATTCACTTCTCAAATCTTCAAGTTCAATTTCTTCAAACTTTCGCTTCTTTCCTTTTCCTGTCACATTATACGATTCATTCTTTCTACAACATTTGCACCATATTATTATCGACAGTACTACTATTGCTATCCCTGCTAAGGGTACTAATATTTGACCTATAAGTCCTTTCCCTACATTAGCAAACCAGGTACCAATTGACGCAATACTACTTGTCAATCTTTCCCATACACTATCAACTTCCAGTGGTTTTAGTTCCTTCTCAAGTTTTGTTATATTCTGTATATACGTTCCAATTTCTGCACTTTTATCAGGTATGTAAGTGCAACAGTGTTTCGTCTTCAATAATTTACAGACTCCGCCCTCTTTTGCCAATATAATATCAAGAGCAAGTCGATTTTGCATAACCATAGACCTAATCGCAACCATCTCCGCATTAATCATTGAAAACCTCCAGCAGTGTCTGTTGATAAACAATCAACCACTGTAGATAATTTACATATTTTCCTTGAGTTCAGAATTATTCCCACTGAAGGTATCAATGCACCAAATATATCACCTACAATTTCTGAAAAACTAGCTCTTTTACTACGTGTTAATTCGCCATTATTTTCATTGTTCCCAGTGTTTCTTTTTACGTGGTATATTTTTGGAAATACTATTCCAAAAATAACAACTTCCATACCACCGTGCAGGAAGCCTAAAGTAAGCCTTATTCCCACACACATAATAGATTCCAGGAAAAACTGAATCTGTTCCTCCTTTGATTCCCCACCCTCCAAGAATTAAGAAATTGTGTTCACATTCACTGGTACCGATGAAAACATTGTTATAATCAGTCTTTAACCTATGTAGACATATTTTCCCTGTCTTTACAAAATCCAGAGCCATAGCAGCTTGAGCCTTGCCAGGTGTGTAACTACCTTCTTTCTCAGCCCAAGGTGGCAAATGAGCCTTATGCTCAGAAGCATTCTTTTGAAAATCTTGTCTTCTATCTTCTACTAAATTCAAAAATATCTTTTCTTCTTCATGTAAAGAACATGTTAGATTGTTTCTATGTGCATGTGTTATATCTATCGATTTCATTGTTAAGAAAAATTCTCCCATAAACTGTGCATCTGGACTACTAAGCACTGGGTTCATACTCTTTCGAATCGGAACCTCAGAAAATATCACATCTATGTTTGAATAATAATACTGAAGTCTCCCTGTTCTATAAAATAAACTAGCCAATACACTACATGAAATGCCATATGTTAATGGCAAGTGATGATACGTTAACCCTTCTGCTACTGATTCGGGTAACTTCATACATACATAACAATTACTAACTTCCATGGTATCTACATATTGAAACAATAACTTTGTGAAAACATTCAAACTAGTGTCGTTATCAGTTATTTCATGATGAAATTCTGGTTCATTTTCTGCCATCAGTTCTATTCTATTACTTTTCAAGTTTGCTGTCCTTTCCTTAGTTTCGTTATTAATCTTTTTATCCATTATCATAAGGTAAGGAATTGCTACGATCAGAACTAACCAAACTATAAGCACCATTACTAGACTACATATGCATACTGCACAGCATCTTTTACAACATTTCTGTTTTGATCTCCCAGTAACTCTATCGTCAGACATTTTGACAAGGAAGATTGCTCTTCTTATCTATTTTCTGTTTTCTTTACGCGACTATTTCACGTTATCAAGGTGGTCTTGTTTCTTTTTCATAGGTCAGTTCCGCACTGGTTCCTTCGTCACCACTTTCACTTGATTCTGAGCTCTCGTAGTCTTCGAGAATAATATAAGTCCAATCAGGACCTTTAAACTTATTGTTAATAAGTTTCAGTCTTTTGCTTCTCCGTTTCTCAGTTCTGCTTTCTTGTCCTGTTTGGCTTGTTACTTCGTTTACTTGTTCTGGATCTTCACTTCTGGTTGTTATGTGGTATTTTACTCTTTTAATGACACTAGGCCAATGATCACCTTTTCTTGTTTTCTTTGTTTGCACTGTCTCTTTATTTTCTTCTTCAGAAATTCTTTTATTTTCAGGGTTTAGCACAGTTTCGTTTTCTGCAATTACTGTTTCTCTTGTATGCTCTTTTTCTGGTCTTATTTGTTTCTTTTCAGCAGCTCCACTGTGACTTTCTAATAACTGACCTTGTTCTTGATTTATTTCTTCATGTTTGTGTTTCTCGAGATCTTCTTCTTCTGTGTTTTTTCCTGGATCTAACTGATTCTGATCAGGGCTTATTGCACTTTGTACTTCTGCAGCCTGACCGCATTCTTCTAGACCTGTCTGTCCCTGGTCAAAATCTGTTGGTTCGTCGTTAATTTGAGCCCAGTTTCCTTTCCCTATCTGGTCCTGCTCAGGTTCTTTTATTGTGTCTTCTTCTTCTTCCTGAGCTGCTTCTTCTTCACCTATCTGATCTTCTTCAATTTCTTCCAAATTTGCTTGACTTCTTGTTCTGTGGTAAACTTCAGGAATTTCCACCACTGGTATCCAGTCCTGACTTGTGCTCGGTTGTTCTTCTTCAGCTTCCCTTGAATCTTGAACCTGAGATTCTTCAGCTGGGCAACCTTCAGCTTCCTCAGTGATCGATACTGTCTGAGGATTTTCTTCTTCAGGGTCTGGTACTCTTTTGGTGTGACTTACATGAATCCAATTAGGAAATCTTGCACACTTCACTGCTGTGTTTGTGATCAGTATGACCTGACAAGGTTCGCCCCACCTAGGTGATAGACACGTTTCTCTGGTGTGATTCTTCACTACCACCCAGTCTCCGGGATTCAGATCATGTTCTTGTTCAGGCTGCCTGGTAACTGCATCTTCTCCAACCTGGTGAGAGACAGAACGAACTAGGTCAGCCAATCCTTTGCAATAATCCAGAACCATATCATCAGATATATTCAGCAGTTTATTTGTAGGAACATGTGCTTGTCTCATTGCTCTTCCCATCATTATCTCGTGTGGGCTCAATCCGGTATTTCTATCAGGAATACTTCTGAGTCCCATTAAAACAAGTGGCAATGCATCCGGCCACTCTAATGATGTTGATGCACACATTTTTCCCAGTCTGGATTTTATAGTGCCATTCAATTGTTCAACCACTCCAGAAGCCTCTGGACGATATGCACAGTGCAATTTTTGCTCAATTTGGAATGCTTCACAGATTATTTTAATCACTTCACTGTTAAAGTGCTTTCCTCTATCTGATTCCAAAGTTACTGGGAACCCAAATCTAGGAATGAGTTCTCGTAGCAACAGCTTTGCGACTGTAATACTGTCATTCCTCCTGGTAGGGTAAGCCTCCACCCACTTTGAAAACAGACACACTATGACAAGTACATATTTCAGCCCTCTGCATGGTGGTAACTGAATTAAATCAAATTGCAATCTTATAAATGGACCTTCTGCCTTTCCAATTTTTCCAAACCCAATTATTGTTTTTCTTCCTGGATTATGCATTTGACATGTTAAACATCTCTGGCAAAGACTTTCTGCTACAGCCCTAAACCTTGGATTGTACCAATTTTGTCTGAAGAGCCTTATCATTGCATCTCTCCCTATGTGTGTGTCTCCATGAAACATCCTGGCCATTTGTGAGAGCAGACAGTCAGGCATGATTGGTCTGCCATCGGCACAAATCCATACATCGTCATCCGCCCTTTGGGAACATCCCATTTTAATCCATGTATTCCTTTCACTCTCATCAGCATCGTCTTGCATTCGTTTTACATCATTCCATGTTTCAGGTGGTGCATACAGCATAAGTTGGCAGCTGATTCCCATTCTTTCCACCCTTTTATTGACTGCCAATCTATTTTTAGCACAATGTTGAGCCACAAGATCCGCGTATCTGTTGCCGACTACCACCCAATCATCTCCTGACTGGTGTGCAGCACATTTCACCACAGCCAATTATTTTGGTGATTGTATTGCTTCCAGCAATTCCCTTACGAACTGTCCATTTTTAATGGGGGATCCTGAAGAAGTCATGAAATCCCTCTGCATCCATAGTTGGCCAAAATCATGCACAACCCCGTAACCATATTGGCTATCTGTAAATATAGTTACTTTTTGATTCCTCCCAATTTTGCAAGCCTTTATCAATGCAATCAATTCAGCTATTTGTGCAGATTTGACTCCTGGTAAATATGATGCTTCGACTATTCCAGTTAATTCACACACTGCATTGGCAGCAGTTAGTTTACCATCTTCATGCCTTTGGCATGAACCATCAACAAACAGCTCCCTGTCTGGCTTCCTGAGGGCAATTCCTGAATATCAGGACGTGGTTTTGTGCATAACTCAGTGACTTGTAAACAATCATGGGGCATATTAGCAAGATCCACGTTAAACTTATCGCCGTGTAGCGGCAGGAAACTGCCGCTAAAGCGGTGATAATGGGCTTGCTAATATGCGTTATGGAATTCCAATAGAAGCCCAGGTTAGACGTCCTGCACATCTAACCTGGGCTTCTATTGGAATTCTATAACGCATATTAGCAAGTCCATTATCGCCGTTTTAGCTGCAGTTTCCTGCCGCTAAAACTGCGATAATTTTAACGCATGTTCTTCTTCTTCGTCATCTTTAACTTCTTCATGATATGGGTCTGGTAGTAAGGTAGCTGGATTTACTATTGTGCACCTTACAATGGTCACATTTTCAGCACCCATTATTATTCTTTCATATTTAGTCAGCCGACTAGGAGTAAGATGCTGAGTTCGAGTTCTTGTCAACAGAATCACAACCGCATGTGGAACAAACACCTTTACAGGATGTCCCATTACAATTGACTCACTTTGTTCAATGCTCAAACAGGTAGCCGCTACTGCTTTTAAGCAGCCTGGCAATGCGGCCGCCACTGGGTCCAGTGCAGCAGAAAAATATGCTATAGGACATCTGTCCAAACCATGTCTCTGAGTTAGGACTGAAAGTGCACAATTTTCTCTCTCATGACAGAATAATGCAAATTTTCTTTTATAATCAGGCATGCCTAGTGCAGGTGCTGCACACAGAGCATTTCTCAATTTTACAAAAGCTCCTACGCTTTCATCATCCCACTCAACTGGGTCCTTCGCCTTCTTTTTCGTCATTTGAATTAAGGGTTTAGCTAGCAGTGAAAACCCTACTATCCACTGTCGACAATAGCCTACTATTCCAAGGAACATTCTCACTTCCCTTTAGGTTACAGGCATTTGCATTTTCTTGATTAACTTTACTCTCTCAGATGTTATTCTTCTTTTTCCCCTCTCAATTTGGTGTCCCAGATATTTAACTGCTGTTGTACAAAACTGCAATTTCTCAGGTGAGACTTTATGCCCTTCTTCAGCTAAATGATTTAATAATGCAATAGAATCAACAACACAGTCCTCTCTGGTGTTAGATGCCACCAGTAAGTCGTCTATATACTGCACTAAGACTGAGCTTCCTGGCATCACTAGTTTCTCTAAACACTTTTTCAATAACTGATTGAAGATGGAAGGACTTTCCGTGTACCCCTGAGGAATACGATTCCATACATAGACTTTGTTCACAAATTTAAATGAAAAAAGATACTGGCTATCTGGATGCAAGGGTATCGAAAAGAATGCTTGGCATAAATCAATCACAGTAAACCATCCTGCACTCCAAGGAATCTGATATAGAATTACTGCAGGATTTGGCACTATAGGACAACAGGGTTCCACAATCTTATTTATTTTTCGCAGGTCTTGAACAATTCTATATTTTCCACTAGGTTTCTTTAAACCCATGATTGGTGAGTTACAAGGGCTACTCATTACCTCTTTTAATATTCCCTGTTTTACCATTCTGTTTATTTCTTCAATGACTCCTGCTTTTACTTCTGCACTCATTTTGTATTGTCTGGTATTTGGGAAAATTGCACCTTCCTTTACTGTAATTTTAACTGGGTCTATTTTGGCCATAAGTCCTACTTCTTTTCCCGTAAAATCCCATACTATAGAATTTACTGTAGTTTTTAACTCTTCTGGCAACTCGTCTTTTGTTATCAAAGAAAACTTCTCATCTACCTCTGTACCTTGTTTTGCAATCATAAACTTATATACATGATCTTCATCTGGGGTCTGAACTGCCACACCATCCGGTGTGCAGAAAATGGTGCAATTCATTTTGCATAACAAATCTCGGCCCAATAAATTTACTGGACTGGAATCACACACTACAAATTGATGCATTTCTCTAAAGTTTCCGATTTTTACTTCCATTGGTTCAGTAAGAGGTGTTCTAATCTTTCGATTGGCCATCCCCACAACTTGGATAGCTTCACCAGAGAGAGGAAGGTCTGGAATATCTGCTGTTCTCACAGTAGACCTGGTAGCACCAGTGTCCAAAAGGAAAGTAATATCATTACCTTTCACATTCCCTTCAACATATGGACCTGACTGATCTACCGGTAAGGATGCGCAAAGTACGCACTCCTTCTTCCCCTCTCCTAGGCACCGTCATTGACTATAGGAACACAAATCGTCCTGTAAAAGAAATTGTGATGTTACATAATCATTCTTACCACTTCCTCCTTGATATCCGACGTCTGTACCGTGCTTTGCTCTGCTTACATTACCCTGTATAGGTGCAGGTGGCAACTGACTCTGAGGATTTACACCCTGCTGTGAGTCATTCTGCGTCTGTGGATTTAAATTTTGATTTGGGCCATTATTATTCCGAATCTTTTTACATTCATCCTTCCAATGCCCTGTCATAAGGTTTCTGCACATACACAGAGCTATGCACAGGAAAATGGGACCCCGGAATACAGTGGTTTGCCACCATATACCGTAGCACCCAAAAACCCCAACCCAACTAGCTTAGCATCCCATTAGCACCCAAGTACCAATGATTAGACAACCCAGAACACGGTATCTTTATCTCAGGACTCGCAGAAGCAAGAACACTCTTTCGTCACTCACTCGTACTTGTCCACAAGGTGCGTAGGAAGAGACACTGGATAGGTTAAAATGTTTATTCCAACTTACGTGCTCTAATGTACAGTACACGTGTCAGTACTAATAGCATAATGCATATGACTAATATAAGCAGCATGGTTACAATTCCATAGAATACAAACGGGGAAAGCATCTCAGAGCTCAGTGGATAAACGTATAAATAACATTACCACCCTCCCCTTGCAGTAAGATAGTTTATTATAATAATAGAAGACCTCTGGGCTTTGACTAGCGAACCCCCATACCTCAGTCTCTAGATGCAGAATTACATCAGCAGGACATCATAGCTCTTCTCACTGAAAGGGATTTCTCCAAATGTGTTTAGCGCTAGGAAACCGCAGTATTAAAAGCACACAAAATTCTTCATGGCAATTGCACCTAATGTTATGTCTGGGTGCGCGGGACTGGCCATATCAGGAAGAACCAAAATACATTGTTATGTGACCTTGTACATGTTTGTGCAGACCGAGCCCAAAAAGGTGAACAACAGAAAATGCAGACAGCGCAAAAGAACTTGGCACGAGCAAAGGGCGAGGGGGGCCCGGCTCAGTGTAACGTGCGCAAAGAAAAGCAGCATGGCAGCCAGGCCTAGGCCAACATAACAAGGCAGGTAACAATCCACAAGACACCCTCCCCTGGTCAGCCCAGCGGCCAGGACAGAGGCCCATCAGAGGAAAAACAGAGCCGCTGGAGCACAGGGAGCGCCCAAACGGCGAAGGGCAGGTCAATCCATGAAAGTGTAAGTGCAGAGAAAAGCCATACCCTCCAGGAGTTCATCATTGGAATTGTCAAAAAACACAGATGCCATCCAATTCATGAGATCAAAAGAGCAGGAATGCTCCTCAACAAAGGGAGCATCCAGAAGCAATGCGGGACAGCTTGCGTGATAATTGAAACAGCTTCGTTGTAGGAGATCCTGGGCAGCCGCCCAGATATCCCATTGCGCCAAAATCCCCAGTGCAGCCGCACGCTGCCATACAGCCAGCAACGGAACAGTCCTGCTCATGGGCCTCTAAGGGACCCATCAACTGAACAAAATCCGGAACAGACAATGACGAATTGGAGAGGCAATAATCCAGAGTCCAGGTGAAAGGACAGCGGACACAAGTCATCACAGGTTGCACGCAAGTGAAATACGCAAAGCGAAATGAAAGAGTATATGACACACTCAGTGTCGCCAATGGCAAGACACCAAAACCGGCCAAAAGGCGCTCACGGAGCAGCTGGAGGCGTTCTGGATCGAGCAGGTCCCATCGGGGAGCAGCCATTGCGCAGAAAGCAAATTAAGAGCAAGACACCAGCCGCTAAAGCGAGGATCAATGGGAAACCGCCAAAGACACTGGAAAAAATAGAATGTATGAAAGCCGGGATGGCACCAAAAATAGTTTGGAAGGAGGACACCAAGCCCGACCCTACGACCTTAAAAAAGTGCACTAGGCCTTCAGTGTTAGATGCGTTAAAAATACGATGTATTAACTCCCCAAAATGTTGGGGGAGATTAGTGTTTAAAAGGGCCTGTATTTCACTGTGGGTACTCGCCACCTGGAGAATGAATGTCTCCCGGGCGGACGTAAGCATAACTTCCTCGTTTAATAATAGTGCCTTTATTCTGCTCAGTCTATTGAAATCTGCTTCCATGGTAGGGATGGAAGGCCAAATAGAGATATCAACCTTGCCATGAGGGGGAGGATAAAGCACATTTTTGCAGCAGACAACCCTGTGCGAAACTGTTACAATGTAAGGAATGCCAGCCTGCAGGCCACAACAGTTTTCGTTATTTAAAAGTAAATAACTACCATTGGAAAGGAGAGTGAAAGTAGGAGAAATAACAGGAGCAGGAATACCTTTCAGCACACAAGCAAGATTAGGAGCGGAAACGCTACATGAGCCATGCAATTTAATGTGTTTACAAATAAGCGAATGACCCATAGTCGAGTCGCAGTACTCCCCCGTGAGAAAGACTTCCTTGCCGTCCCGAAGGCATTTATACATGAAAGGCAAGGACCAGAGTTCATGCAGGAAAGCACTGCCCAAGGGCCGGTAACGGCCCACAGGATAATGTTTCATGCACGAGTCAAATTCAAACAAGGAAAAAGGTAAAGCTATAACCCCATGGACTAGCCATACAGCAGAATCGAGTTCTGCAACAGAGAACGGCAAAGGATCCATCTTTTCGATATGTAATAGAGTGTAAGTTGCATCTTTCATGGACATAAATTGCTGTTTGTCAGTTAAGTTAAAAGGTAGAAACAAGGCAGAGGTGTTCAAAAAATGCCAAGGAACTTTACCTAACTTGAGCGTTTGCAAAGTCCATGCAAACTGCATAACTGAACGCAATTGATTCTGACCATGATATAACACAGAAACATCATCCTGTACAATATCAACAACAGAGGACACAATATTCTCTAAAGTATAAATGCGAGAAGACAGGGTATTAATACTATTGTCAACAACAGCAAGCACCTTTTCCAAATTTGCTTGATCTATTTCCCGAAGACGGGAAGCAGCTTCCATTTGTGATAGCTTCCAGAGTTCATTATACGTTTCATAAATGAACCTCTTAGGTCGGGGACCACGAGGTCCCAAAACAAAGTCGGACAGATCAATATTGCCTGAAAGGAGGGACAAATGTTGTTTAACAGAATCAAGGGTTGAATGTTGCAGCCATTGTTTGCATAATTTACCAACAGAATATGTAGTGACAGTACGGGAAGCAGTAAATCTCGGATCAGGCCTTCCCTGTGTGTAGCCAGTACCTGTGTCATGAAAACGCATTTGACATGCATTAGATGATATAGGCCACACCAACCAGGGTGACTGATCCAGTTCAGAAACATTAAATGAATTATTCTGTAATAGAGCCTGTAGGGTCGTCAGGGACAGGTTAAAACGTGAGCTATCATTGGGAAAACTCGACAGGGATGGAATTGAGGGCGAGTTTAATTGTTTAGTGGTAGCTAAGCCCCAACATGTAGTTTGATAGATGGAAGCATTTAGGAACATAATTTGGGTAGGGATGAGGCAAGCACGATGCAACGCCTCGGTTCCCTGTACCTGCCATGGCTTGGAGCCCCAAATGGATTTCAAATCTATTGTATCCTCCCAGTACTCATAACCACCCACTGCTAGGGCACTTAAAAAGGAACCCGAATAAAGCAATTTGGTGTGTGTTAACATAATTTTCTGAGTTGATGTGGTATTAAGTCTAAAATAATAGGATGCAGGGTTCGACCGATTAAAATCAGTAAAATAGGTAAACTTATTTCGAAGAGTCTGTGAGCTACCTGGCAAGGGGTTTGGACAATGTTCCCATTGGGTGTAGTTAACAGAACTACGCAGGGCACTTGGCTTATGGAGAAAATGATTACCCCAATGTTGGTAACAATACAAATCGGCATAATTCGCAGAATTCATATATAAATCCTCAGCATTAAAAGATGCATAATATTTTAAATCGGCAAACAATGCTTCAACGGCATGCACATCCCAATCATCAGAATGGATATTATTTTGTACTACATCACCCATTGAAACACGAAGGACATTAGGTACATTAATAATTTCCGTCGGACCATGGATTTGATAGTTCACCGCATCCCATACGATGCCATCAGCAACTGGAAAAGCTGAAATGTTCACAAATGTGTGGTCACGCTTCATGATGTGAGACGAGGAATGAGGAGCCAAAGTTCCAGAAACATAGTCTACAGCAGAGCGTTCAGGTAAATAGTGACCATTAATTAGTAGAAAAAACACTGTGACAAAGCCAATGGACATGAACAAAAATATCAAGAAAAGTACCAACCAGATGTATGTCCAGGGTGGAATCAAAAAATTGTCTCTAAACCAGGATATAAAAATACTGAACTTGGATGGAACTTTTGAAGATTTGGAATCCGAATCAAAGGAATAACGAGTCGGGCTTAGTGGCGATATTGGTTGATGTGCCACCGATTCAGATGCAGGATAAGTATACTCGTCCTCGTCGATGTTGGTGGAGAGTTGGGGATCAATTATAGTTTCAGGCAAAGTAGAGGATTCAGGCAAATCAACCATCTCAATTACAGCATCAGCGATCGTTCGTGCAGATGGACTATGAACATATGTCCGATAAATGGCAGGACAAGAGACCGCTGGTGTGACACTATTCAGGATCGGCCAGGCGCTGTAGCTTGACATTTTCCACTGAGATGTATCTGTTCTCCTTGCGACCAGGAAGCGGTGGTAAAATGACTGTACGTGTTCCCTTCAAGCCCAGAACTGGAACCGGTGCACGAAAAGAGGGGCCGAATTCTTTTTGTTTTCAACCTTTTCTCGAACCAGTTCTCCAACCTTTGGAAGCCAGCCGGCTACCGGAATCTGCAACGCAGGATCTGTGGCTGAAGGCAAATGTGTAGTTGCAAGTTTGTCTCGGGCTTCTTGTAAGTCCTGTAACATAGCAGAATGGTTATCTACATCAAACTTGGCGGATTGCGCCGCAATGTCTGGACCCTCAAGGTCAGGCACAAACATTCTTATGCCAAAGAGCATTTCGTATGGGGTCCGCCCACCCAGAGGTCTTCTAGGGAGATTATTAAGTGCACGCTGAACGGTATACAAATGGGCCAGCCAGTTCCTGCCAGTACCTATAACCCTAGCTGTTAAGGATTGCTTTAAGTCACGGTTCATTCGTTCAACGATAGAGTTGCCCTCAGGCCTATACGGAGACGAAAATTTCACCCGCACCCCAAGCGAAGCCATCGCATCCTTGTAAGCCCTAGAGGCAAACGCTGGACCTTGGTCCGAATGGAAGGTGCCGCATGCGAAAATTCCCACAAAGACACGCAAATCCCCGATTACATTTCGGGCGTCAGCACTCCGTTGTGGCCAGACCCAGAGAAACCGTGTGCACGAGTCCACTGCCACTAAGATGTATTTATAGGCAGTGTCTGATGAGAATGGACCGCAGTGATCCAAGTAAACACACCCAAAGGGTCTGTTAGCAATGCAGAGCGGGGTTTGTGGTGGCACGTGCGGCTGCACTGGGGATTTTGGCGCAATGGGATATCTGGGCGGCTGCCCAGGATCTCCTACAACGAAGCTGTTTCAATTATCACGCAAGCTGTCCCGCATTGCTTCTGGATGCTCCCTTTGTTGAGGAGCATTCCTGCTCTTTTGATCTCATGAATTGGATGGCATCTGTGTTTTTTGACAATTCCAATGATGAACTCCTGGAGGGTATGGCTTTTCTCTGCACTTACACTTTCATGGATTGACCTGCCCTTCGCCGTTTGGGCGCTCCCTGTGCTCCAGCGGCTCTGTTTTTCCTCTGATGGACCTCTGTCCTGGCCGCTGGGCTGACCAGGGGAGGGTGTCTTGTGGATTGTTACCTGCCTTGTTATGTTGGCCTAGGCCTGGCTGCCATGCTGCTTTTCTTTGCGCACGTTACACTGAGCCGGGCCCCCCTCGCCCTTTGCTCGTGCCAAGTTCTTCTGCGCTGTCTGCATTTTCTGTTGCTCACCTTTTTGGGCTCGGTCTGCACAAACATGTACAAGGTCACATAACAATGTATTTTGGTTCTTCCTGATATGGCCAGTCCCGCGCACCCAGACATAACATTAGGTGCAATTGCCATGAAGAATTTTGTGTGCTTTTAATACTGCGGTTTCCTAGCGCTAAACACATTTGGAGAAATCCCTTTCAGTGAGAAGAGCTATGATGTCCTGCTGATGTAATTCTGCATCTAGAGACTGAGGTATGGGGGTTCGCTAGTCAAAGCCCAGAGGTCTTCTATTATTATAATAAACTATCTTACTGCAAGGGAGGGTGGTAATGTTATTTATACGTTTATCCACTGAGCTCTGAGATGCTTTCCCCGTTTGTATTCTATGGAATTGTAACCATGCTGCTTATATTAGTCATATGCATTATGCTATTAGTACTGACACGTGTACTGTACATTAGAGCACGTAAGTTGGAATAAACATTTTAACCTATCCAGTGTCTCTTCCTACGCACCTTGTGGACAAGTACGAGTGAGTGACGAAAGAGTGTTCTTGCTTCTGCGAGTCCTGAGATAAAGATACCGTGTTCTGGGTTGTCTAATCATTGGTACTTGGGTGCTAATGGGATGCTAAGCTAGTTGGGTTGGGGTTTTTGGGTGCTACGGTATATGGTGGCAAACCACTGTATTCCGGGGTCCCATTTTCCTGTGCATAGCTCTGTGTATGTGCAGAAACCTTATGACACACTCAGTGTCGCCAATGGCAAGACACCAAAACCGGCCAAAAGGCGCTCACGGAGCAGCTGGAGGCGTTCTGGATCGAGCAGGTCCCATCGGGGAGCAGCCATTGCGCAGAAAGCAAATTAAGAGCAAGACACCAGCCGCTAAAGCGAGGATCAATGGGAAACCGCCAAAGACACTGGAAAAATTAGAATGTATGAAAGCCGGGATGGCACCAAAAATAGTTTGGAAGGAGGACACCAAGCCCGACCCTACGACCTTAAAAAAGTGCACTAGGCCTTCAGTGTTAGATGCGTTAAAAATACGATGTATTAACTCCCCAAAATGTTGGGGAGATTAGTGTTTAAAAGGGCCTGTATTTCACTGTGGGTACTCGCCACCTGGAGAATGAATGTCTCCCGGGCGGACGTGAGCATAACTTCCTCGTTTAATAATAGTGCCTTTATTCTGCTCAGTCTATTGAAATCTGCTTCCATGGTAGGGATGGAAGGCCAAATAGAGATATCAACCTTGCCATGAGGGGGAGGATAAAGCACATTTTTGCAGCAGACAACCCTGTGCGAAACTGTTACAATGTAAGGAATGCCAGCCTGCAGGCCACAACAGTTTTCGTTATTTAAAAGTAAATAACTACCATTGGAAAGGAGAGTGAAAGTAGGAGAAATAACAGGAGCAGGAATACCTTTCAGCACACAAGCAAGATTAGGAGCGGAAACGCTACATGAGCCATGCAATTTAATGTGTTTACAAATAAGCGAATGACCCATAGTCGAGTCGCAGTACTCCCCCGTGAGAAAGACTTCCTTGCCGTCCCGAAGGCATTTATACATGAAAGGCAAGGACCAGAGTTCATGCAGGAAAGCACTGCCCAAGGGCCGGTAACGGCCCACAGGATAATCTTTCATGCACGAGTCAAATTCAAACAAGGAAAAAGGTAAAGCTATAACCCCATGGACTAGCCATACAGCAGAATCGAGTTCTGCAACAGTGAACGGCAAAGGATCCATCTTTTCGATATGTAATAGAGTGTAAGTTGCATCTTTCATGGACATAAATTGCTGTTTGTCAGTTAAGTTAAAAGGTAGAAACAAGGCAGAAGTGTTCAAAAAATGCCAAGGAACTTTACCTAACTTGAGCGTTTGCAAAGTCCATGCAAACTGCATAACTGAACGCAATTGATTCTGACCATGATATAACACAGAAACATCATCCTGTACAATATCAACAACAGAGGACACAATATTCTCTAAAGTATAAATGCGAGAAGACAGGGTATTAATACTATTGTCAACAACAGCAAGCACCTTTTCCAAATTTGCTTGATCTATTTCCCGAAGACGGGAAGCAGCTTCCATTTGTGATAGCTTCCAGAGTTCATTATACGTTTCATAAATGAACCTCTTAAGTCGAGCCCCACGTTGGGCGCCATGTCATAAGGTTTCTGCACATACACAGAGCTATGCACAGGAAAATGGGACCCCGGAATACAGTGGTTTGCCACCATATACCGTAGCACCCAAAAACCCCAACCCAACTAGCTTAGCATCCCATTAGCACCCAAGTACCAATGATTAGACAACCCAGAACACGGTATCTTTATCTCAGGACTCGCAGAAGCAAGAACACTCTTTCGTCACTCACTCGTACTTGTCCACAAGGTGCGTAGGAAGAGACACTGGATAGGTTAAAATGTTTATTCCAACTTACGTGCTCTAATGTACAGTACACGTGTCAGTACTAATAGCATAATGCATATGACTAATATAAGCAGCATGGTTACAATTCCATAGAATACAAACGGGAAAGCATCTCAGAGCTCAGTGGATAAACGTATAAATAACATTACCACCCTCCCCTTGCAGTAAGATAGTTTATTATAATAATAGAAGACCTCTGGGCTTTGACTAGCGAACCCCCATACCTCAGTCTCTAGATGCAGAATTACATCAGCAGGACATCATAGCTCTTCTCACTGAAAGGGATTTCTCCAAATGTGTTTAGCGCTAGGAAACCGCAGTATTAAAAGCACACAAAATTCTTCATGGCAATTGCACCTAATGTTATGTCTGGGTGCGCGGGACTGGCCATATCAGGAAGAACCAAAATACATTGTTATGTGACCTTGTACATGTTTGTGCAGACCGAGCCCAAAAAGGTGAACAACAGAAAATGCAGACAGCGCAAAAGAACTTGGCACGAGCAAAGGGCGAGGGGGGCCCGGCTCAGTGTAACGTGCGCAAAGAAAAGCAGCATGGCAGCCAGGCCTAGGCCAACATAACAAGGCAGGTAACAATCCACAAGACAGCCCCAATTTTCCGCATCCATGACAAGGAAATTTCTTTTTAGCCTCTTCTCTGCTAATTCGTCCTCTCAATTTTCCACCATTCCCAGTGTCACCACTCATTCCAGAATCCTTTCCTTGATTTTCACTTGGATTATCCAAATTAATTCCCTGTTTCTCGGCCATTTTTACCTGTACCCACATTACTTTCTCCTGCAATTTCTTGTGCCTATCCTCAATGTCATCTCCACAATATTTTGCATATTTCAGGATTTCATCTATTGGCTTCCCTTGCCAACACAACATGTGCTGCTTAATCATCTGACAAATCTCTGGCTTCAGACCATAAACAAATCGATAAACGAACTGACTCATGTTTTTGTCTCCAATATCCTCAAATCCACTATACTGTTTGAATACCTGTAATAAACGTTCATAGTAGGCGTGTACCGTTTCACTGGCTTCCTGGGTAGTTCTGTCTATTTTCACCCAATCTGTTTCTTTTGTGGTATTTTCCCTTTCAGGTAAGTTATTACCTGCTGATACTTTTCATTACATCATTTGACGGGGCACCTGTCTTTGGATCTCTAGGATACTCTTCACTGGGCCAATCAACTGTGATTTTACAATCTGTCCACAAATCGGCAGGTACCACTATGTCGAACAAACCATCCAAATCTTTTAACAATACCTTTGACACCTTCACAAACCTCTCAACCTGCTTGTACCATTCTATTGGCTTTTCTCTCAACTTTGGAAAATCATTCGTAAAGGACAAAATATCCGTCTGCTCCATGGGACATGTACATATCCCCCTCCTGGAACTTCTCGCATCGGGTACATTTGATCTGCCTTCCCTGTTTCCTTCATCAAATATTCAGAAGTTGTTCTACTGTATCGTGCCTCCTCCTTTTTCTTGGTCCATCTAACTCTCCATTTATCTAGATCTCCCCATTTCTGTAAGACTGTCATTAATTCCTTTATTTGTAACTTTCTTCCAGAGGCATTCATGTTTTCTAAATCTTTGTCTGAAAAATCTGCTCTATAGGGTTTCTGTAGCACTTTTGACTTCCCTATTTCAATTCCCATCTGCATTGCTAAATCTGATAATTTCTCATGGAATATCTTTACATTTCTTGTGATACTCCTGCACACAAACAATAGCTCTTCTTCATCGTAAGTATTTAGGCGATCTACTCCTACATTTCCTGCTATTATTTCTTCTAATTCGACCTTTAATTTATAAATGTCCATGATCTTTGGGGGTGAACTCTGTTTGTCTGATCCTTGTGCCCACCTTTCTAAGTCTTCTGGTGTTACTACTGTGGCACTTTTGGTTCCTGATGACGTTACTATGTTTACATCTCTTGAGCATCCAGGTGTAGCTCTTCTGGGGGTACTATTTACAGATCCTCGAATGGGCAAGTCCATTAATGAAATCATAGATTCACAATCACTAAAGTGATCCTCAACCATTACTACTGCTTCAGGTTTAGGAACATTCACAGGAGTAGGCGTAACTAGAGGTTGGGGATAATTTACCTTGTCACTATATAAGGGAACCACTGGACCAATTGTTACAGGTATGGTCAAGGAATCAGGATGTATTTTTAACTGTGTTATTTTCTGTATTAATTCTGCTCTATTTTTATCTATGGCTTCTTTTTCTTTGTCATGAAGTACCCTACTAGCTGGGGAATCATGCAATACTTGTGGTACTAATGGTGTCCTTAACAGTGGTGCACTTGGGGTGCATCCACTTGTCCCTTCCTGATATGGTGGTGGGTTCTTTAATATCTCTTCCATAAACTCATCTTCGGAATCCCCAAATCCAGTCAAGTGTTTTGTCTTTTCTGTGCATTTGCTCCCTAATGGCTCATCTGCCATTAATATCGGATACAGACCCTCTGTAAGCATTGCCCTCCTCCACTGTTTCATCTGACCGTCCCTTGACTCATTTTGGTATCTCGGGAAAAATCCCTGATAACCCCTATTACTTCTGGATCGGTCACGTTTAAATGCCTCAGTTTCCCACTCCTCTAAGGCTTCGTATTGGGTTAATCTAGGTCTGGGTTCTAAATCATTCATTCTCAATCTCAAATTTTGAAGAATTCTCCCATTAAAAGTACCATTCTTGGGAAATGCTAATATTCCATCATTTTTGGTATATTCTATCCAATTTTCTATCCATACGCAAGTATGATAACCTCTCTCCATCATCATGAATGAAGCGGGCATTTTAGCTGGTGGAATGATAATTCCTTCCCTAGTTTTGATTGGTTTATCCTTTTTAAAATGATTCTTAATCTTTTGTAGAAATGACATTTTTCTCTTCTCTCCGTACATTTTGGGTAAATCTCGATGTATAAAATTATATTCTGGAAAACCTAGATATCTCCTATCCGGACGAGTTCCTGTTAAAGTTGGATCGCGTTTTAACATGCAATCTCCTATCCACTAGGATTTCAGCTTCTATGGTAACAACCAATCAAATGCCAGCTAACTTTTGTCTCTGAACCAATCCTAGCGCGACCTTTCTGTGACATTGGTCTGCCAACCCCTCCTTTACAATCTGCGCTCTTCTGTCCCTCGCTGTTTTTTGACCAATCCCAGCGTGGCACCTGTGACGTCAGTACTACTCCTGACTACTGACCCCTCCTTTACCAGAGTCGTTCCACGCCCGCAGTTTCAACCAATCCCAGCGTGGCGTTTTGTGACGTCAGCTCCCTCTCCGGCCGCTGACCCTCCCTTTACAAAATCGTACGCAAAACTAGTACTGTCAACCAATACGTCCTCCCACTTGCGTACCACCCCATCACGAAAGAGGTCGCCCATCTTAGATATACCAACTTTCCGCAATGTTTGGGAAACGTCCCTTTCGCTCCCCGTCGGAAACCGGGAACACCATTCTAGCGGGGTCAGTGGGGAGTACATCAGAGCTCCTGTCTGTCTCGCCAGTAAGTTTCGCCAAGCATGTACAGTTTAGTTTAAAGAGTCAAGGATACCATGTCGCCTGACCGGGGTTCTAAAGAGCACCTGGGGGAGAGTATCAGGGTCAGTGGCATCTCTCTCGATATGTAGGTGCGGTCAGCCCTGTGGAAAGTGTATCCAGGAATGTGCATATGAGCTCTGCGCTTCTCTATAGCATAACTTGCGATCCGGTGCATTTAGACCACCCATAGAGTATGGCAGGGTGGAAGTACCCCATTTAACCTTCAGCTGCATACTGTCCCAAGCCAATTTAATCAGCAATGAACGGAGAGTATCAAATATATGATGCGGAAGCAGCATCGGGATATTCTGAAAGAGGAGAAAGAATTTAGGGAGGACGACCATATTCATAAGGGAGATTTATCCGATCAAAGAGAGAGGTAATCTGATCCAACGGGCGATATTCTCTTCAAGCTTATGAATTGCTTTCCCATAGTTGTCTGATAGCACTATCCCGGGATCAGTATGAACTTGTATTCCTAATAATGTACAGAGTCTGTGGTCCATTGAAGTGGGAAGTCCAATGTTACTGGGGCCATGAATGGAGTCAGGGGGAAAATTATAGATTTTGCCTAATAAACCCTGAGGCCTGATAGCTGCCCAAAATGAACCACCTCAGTGAGCACAGGGGTAAGTTGTCTCTCAGAGTCTCGGACATAGAGAAGCATGTCTTCAGCGTATGCCGAGACAATTAAGCGGTAACCAGGGAAGCGCAACCCCCCATGTCCATGGTACTCCCTCAAGGTGCAAGCCAGGGGTTCTGCCACCAGGGCATATAGAAGGGGAGATAATGGGCACCCCTGCCGGGTACCCCTCATGATAGCTATAGGAGAGGTGACTATATTACCTAATCTTATCTTGGCCTCTGGGGCCTTATATAAAACTGCAGCTAACCGGAGAAAGACATCACCAACCCCGATGCGGCGAAGCACGGCCTTCATAAATGTCCACTCTACTGAGTGAAACGCCTTTTCAGCGTCTAAAAAGACTGCTGCAGCTCTGACATCTGGGTTAACTCTTTGGATGGGCCCAAAGACAGTTCTGAGATTGTAGTTTATGCTCCGGCCCGGAACAAAGCCAGCTTGCTCCGGACCGACCACCAATGGGGCGAGACGATTGGCTAGTATTTTGGCAAAAAGCTTGGTATCTACGTTTAGTAGGGATAAGGATCTATAGGAACAGCAAATATCCGGAGGTTTCCCAGGTTTCAGGAGGGTAAGATTAATGCTTCTCTCATGGATAGGGGCATCACATCGGCCTCAACCATTTCCTCATATAGTGTGACTAGATGAGGTATAAGCAATTCCTGGAAGGCTTTATAAAATGCCACCATAAGGCCGTCTAATCCAGGTGTACCCCCAACCCGCATTGCTTTAAGTGCTGCCCAAATTTCTCTAGGATCAAGAGGAGCCATAAGGTGTTCCCTGTGCGCATTTGTGAGGCATGACATTTGGATATGTTCCAAAAACTCTTTTATTGCTTCGTTGTCCGGTGATATCCATGAACTATATAGCTCAGCATAATATCTACCAAATCTCTCTGCAATTAAGTTCGCTTCATGAAACGGGCGACCATCTTCACCCTGTAGTTCAACAATCGTACCTGCCTCTCTTTTAGAGTGCTGTAACGCTGCCAGGACGGCTCCAGGGTGCATTCCCTCGCCATAGACCCGAGCTGTAGTGTATTTCCCGAGGTGTTTAACCTCACTGTCTGCTGTGTTATGGTACTCCTCAAGAGATTTTTTAATATCTTCAAGGACTTTTGTGTCACCTAACCATTGATTGGCTCGCTCTAGTTGAGCTATCTCCCTTTCTAGTCTCGTTAATCTATCTCTTAAGGCGCGAAGCACTCCTGCGTGTTTCGAGATTATCATACCTCTGATGAACACCTTAAAGCCCACCCAGACAGTGGTAAAAATAGTTACCGAGCCTATGTTGTCATTAAAGAACCCTTCTATGGATGAAGCCATATCAGCCTTAAAGACTGGATCCATTAGGGAGTATGGCGGAAACCTCCAGACAAATGGTGCAAATCTCTTGGTAGGTAGCTCGATGTCCAGCAAGACCGGGGAATGATCTGAATAAGTTTGTGGGAGAGGTTCACATGTGATGACCCTGGTAAAACAGACTCCTAGATATTAGCCAAAAATCTATTCTGGTATGTATATCGTGTGCTGCAGAGTAGTGAGTAAACCCTAAGGCGCCGGAGGAACGCGGTCTCCAGACATCTAGCAAGCCTAATTTGGCCGTAATGTCCACTATCACTCAGTCTTGGATCAGTAAATAGATGTGATTTTTCATCGACTTGTATCCGCAGCTTTGCAGGGTACATCATATTTTAATCTAGATGGAGGTTGCAGGGCTTCCTCTTCAATGGCATGAACTGATGACGAGCTTTCTGCACCTGTTGCGTAAAGTCCAGCTAGAAGGAGAGGTCCATGCCCTTGCAGCATAGTTTCTGTAGTTCTCTGGCCTTACGGAGTGCAGCATCTCGATCGCTGTAGTTAAGGAGCTTTGCAATGATGGGACGTGGGGCCGCGCCCGGCACCAGCCTGGGGGCCAGGGAGCGGTGTGTGCGCTCAGCAATGAATATGTTTGAAAATATGTCTCTGCCCAGAAGCGTGACAAGGAGCTGCTAAACAAAAAGTTCCATGTTTGGAATATTAGTAGAAACTGCTATTTCCATGATCCTTATGTTATTGCGCCTTGAGCGCTTTCAAATCCTCAGCTTTGGCATGCATAGTGCGCAGCAGTTTATCCATTTTCGTATATGAAAGCGAGCAAGAGTTTAGGGCGTCTTCCGTATCAGAGACCATTTTTTCCATTGTGTCCAGCCTTTCCGTAAGTTTATCTAGCCGCTCGGACATCCTGTCCATCCAGAAGGAAAGAGTGTCGATTTTCCCATCAATTTCAGTCAGGCTACGTTGCATGACAGCTAGGATTTGTTTTTGATCAGAGTCTGCGGATGTTTCACCAGTCTCAGAAGCGGTTTTGTACAGCTCCTGTTGCCTAGGCGTCCTGCGCGGCTCAAATTGTAGTTTGGACTGTGACTTTTCGGTTCTCCCCATTTTAAGGTTATTTAAATTTTCCCCCACTGTGGGGGAGCTGTAATTTTTGTAGTGAGGAAGAAGGTCGTGGCTCCGCACCGGCTGTGTGCCTGACAGCGAATTGTAGGGGTGACTAAATAGAAGGGTGCCCGGTGTGTGTTAGCTCAATTGAACTATGATGGCGAGGAAAATAACTCCGACCGAAAGTTCCAGATCCAATAATAGAAGTATCAGGTAAAACCAAGTTACACTTAGCAGTGAGCAAGTAAATATAACTCACAGATCTCTGCAGTATGGTCACAGTTGTAGAGCTTAAGGGATTTGCAGAGGTCCGCCGTTCAGATCGTAGGGGCTCAGCTGCACACAAGAGGCCTGCTCATGTAGTAGAGGCAAGTTGTGTTGTCTCAAGTGGCGGGACACAACACCGCCATGCCCAGTTCATGCAAGTTCGACACCACACTGTCTCCTGTTGTGCCTCGTCACTTCTCTCACCACGTAGAAACTCAGAATGGGCGAATAGGTTCCCAGCAGCCTCATCAGTCTCTGGCCCTCACCATACTCTGCACCTCAACTCAGCAATATTACTGTATACTACAAGGGGGCACATTGATTGATGGGCCAACCCAGCGTCAGCCTCTAGATCAGCAGGTGTGGATGAGATTTTGGCAGATATCACTTCCTCGGGAGCCTTCTGTATAGCATGTTCTTTCTACTGCGGTCGCCTCAGTCGCCTTTGAGCATCACCAAGATACTAGCTCAACTGCAGCATGAGTATTAGGAATAAATCTGCATACCGGTGTTCTTCACCCCACCTGGTTGCAGCACTCGTGTTTTCAAACAGGGGCACTGCTGTAGTCGCCGTGGTGAGGCTCGGTCATTATACTAGGCCCTGCTCAGGCCTCCAGCGCACCTCCTCCCCCACATCAGCCTGGGGCAGTTCAGATATCAGCTCAGCTTGGATGGGTAGGAGTGCGACGGGCCCAACCAATCCGAGCAACCCGTCGCCTACCTTATTTTTTTGCTTCGCTCTTTTTGGAGTCTGTGTATAAATCTGCCGGCGTTTAGTGCCAGTGCGGCACAGCGATCAGGCATGCATGTGTCAGGCACCACAGGCACAGGCATACGCAGCTCCCAGCGCAGGGCTCTCGGCAAAACAGGAGCTTCCGTCATCGGGGGATCTTGGAGTCGCAGCTCTGACTTTTCCAGCGGCCCTCGGACACCTCGCAGCGGGGAAGGGCGCAAGTCCACGGCCCAGCTGAAACATAGGCCGCTCCCAAGGCCGAGAGCAGAGCCCTCCTCCCAACTCACTGCATCTCCGATTTTTCTGATGAACGGGCCACAGCGCCTCTGACCCCACTCTGGAGCACAGGTGAGTGGGTTTTGAGGGTATTCAGATGCAAGGATGCAGGATCATGTAGGATTAATGCCGGGCTTGTGGAGCTCTTCTAAAGTGTGGCCATCTTAGCTCCAGGTAAGCTCTGCCCCTCCAATCTTTCTCCTCCTATTGTACCTATTTCAGGCAACTATGTGTACTTATACACCCTCATGTCCCCTTTCAGCTACAATGTCAGCATGTTGGTCCTGCAGGTCGATTTCTCATCCTTGTAGGCAACCTTAACATTGCCCCCATAGTACTGCTCAACACTTATGACCCAAATGTGGATGGCCACCAGTCCATCTTTGATATCTCTGCTAAATTATGGAATGCATACTCAACTACCTTTATATTGGGGGGGCAACATGAATCTTACCCTAGATGTGACCGTGGATACCTCAGGCAGCGTCCCAACATACTCAGGTAATATGTGCCCTTCCCAATCTCATTGACCTTCATGGGCTGATAGATCTCTGGCAGGCCTCCTTTCTGCATGCTAAGGAATTCCCTTTTAATTCTGCACCGCATAATTCATTCTCCAGACTGCACTACTGGTTGCTGACTTCTAAACTTGCCCCCACTGTAAGAGAAGTGAAGCATTTGCCCCATACGCTCTCAGATCACTCGCTCGTGCTCTTTAAATTTACTCTACAGGCATCACAATACAGCAGGTCACATTAGCGATTCTCGCCCTCCTCATTAGTTTATCCGGTTTTTAAAGACAAAATCCTGATGACAGTGCTAGAATACTTCCAACTCAATGCAGGGATGGTTGCTAAATACTCCACTTTATGGAATACATTCAAGGCGTATATCTGTGGACAGATCATATCCAAAAATGCTGGGTTATTGAAAGACATCCACCAGTAACTTACCCAATTGGAAGATGTTCTACGGGCCCTTGTAATCCACTCAGGATGAGGGCCAATTGAGGCCTAACTGCAGGAGCAGAGCCAGCTCCTACATCAATTTCAGGATCCGGCAGACAGGGAGGTATGTCATCTTCGGAAACATGCCTTGGCCTGACAGTAGGGGGAGGGAGGGTGACCTGACAGAACACTGGTCTGGCTCCTCCGCCTTGAGAGGCCTAAAACATGGGTTTCAGATCTTAGGGGCTGAGGCAGGGCAACCCTTGTAACACATGATAATGTCCTTTTTGACTTCTAGAATACCACTCCTGACTCTGCCACGGCAAACACCAGCACTTCTGCTGAGATCATGGATTTCCTCAAAGAGGTTGCGCTGGTGTGGCTGGACGTGGAGCATCGTCAGTTTCTCTGTTAGCCTATGACATTTGAGGAGGTAATCTCTGCAGTTGACTCACTAGCCAGCCTTAAGGCCCCAGGCACTGATGGGCTTAATGCCGAATTTTACAAGGCGTATAAGCACATGTTAGCCCCATATCTTATTGAGGTCTATGAAGAAGCACTGCAGGATGACGGGCAGCCCCCCTTAATATGTGAAGCACTGATTACTCTACCTCCTAAACTGGGAAAAGACCCCACACAGTGTGCATCTTATTGCCCTCTCTTATTGATCAAATGCGCAGTGGCGGCTCCTTCTCAATGGCGAGGAGCGTGGCAGTATCGTTTATTTTTTGGCTGCTGGCTGAGCCAGCTTGTGTGGGGATGGGCGAGGCCGGGCAATGGGAGGGGGGTAGAGCGATGTGCACTACTAACTGTGCATGTCTGTTTGGCCGGCCTTCTTAGGCCAGCCAAACAGACATGTCCAGTTAGGTTTCTCCAACCTGGCTGTATTGTACAGCTAGCTTAGCGAAACAGCACAAACTCCCTGATCTGAGCGGAGCGTCCTACAGCATGAGAGCAGCATTGGGACTGGATGGGGAGTCTACTGCTGTCCCAGTGTCTGCTGGGACCAGGAAGCAGAGAAGCTTGGAGGCTTGAGGTGGCAGAAGCAGCATGAGGTAAGTTGTGTTTATTTCCTCCACCCCATGCTCACTCCCCTCCCCACCCCCCTCTCCCCCCACATGCTCCCCCGTGCTCCCTCCACCCACCGCACCCCTGTCAATAGATAACGGACGCCACTGCAACTGCGACAATAAAATCTTAGCCAAAGTATTGGCCACTAGGCTCTCTCAGATTCTTCATTACATGATTGCTCCATGGCAGTCTAGATTTGCTCCCCACAGGCCCATGATACTGAACCTTCTTTTGGTTTTCATAGTCCTCAACCAGCTTGATCCAGAAGTTAAGGTGGTGGCCGCGCTACTATACACCAAAAAGAAGTTCAATTTTCAAGTGGCTCTTTCTTCATGAAGTCCTACGGCGATATAGCACACCCAATAATATTCTTGGTCTGATTCGACTGTTATATACATCCCCAAATGCTTGCATTAAGATTAATGCCTCAACGTCTGATGCTTTTTTGATTGAGCGTGGGACCCGTCAGGGCTGCCCACTCTGCCCTTTGCTGTTTATTTTAGCTATGGACCCCTTAGCCAGGCAGTTGCAGAACAAACGTATTCAAAGAGGCCTCTACTTCTGAAGTGTTTTTTTTATTGCTATTCATGTATGCCGACAAAATGTTACTATTTGTGAAGGACCGTGAGGTCAACTTGGTTCGATTGATCCGAGAGCTTGGCCGATTCGGCAATTAATTAGTCGAAATCTGACCACTTTCCCCTCACTAACAGTACGTTACCTGTCACTTTGGACTACTCTGTCATCTGGGTGACTGACTTGGTCAAAAATCTGGGCATTTTCCTACATAAATTGTTGGAGCAGGTAGTAGGCTTAATTATGAGCCAGCATTAGACAACTTAGTGAACTGGGTGGCTCTGTCTCTGGCTGGTAGGGAAGATTTTTTTTTTTTGTCAAATATTTTTATTAACATTTCCGTATATGTAACATATCACATGGCAGTACATTGAAACTGACTTAATTACATAGGTTTCAAACATTTGTAATTGCAGTTGTTTGTCTGGGATGACATTTACCTTTTACATAGTATGATCGCTTCAACATACATTATCCCATTGTTGTGTATGCCTTTACACACGAAAATTCATCTCCTTCCTTTTGACTACCGGTGTACCAACTACCGGTTGTGATTTTTAACTATTAACCGGGGTGTGAAACTGGGGTGGTGTTCGTGAGGTCCGCGATATGGCTGGCAGGGAAGATGGTAGTCCTACCTAAACTACTTTATTTATTCATAAAAATCTCCATCCCTCTGAATAAACAGTCTTTCACTATGCTCCGTGCTCTCATAATATGGCTACTGTGGGCAAAGAAACCTGTGAGGATTGCCTGGGGCATGATGGTCCTGTCATTCTATCGTGGAGGATTCGAGATCCCTTACTCCACAATCTACTATTATAGTGGCACTGTGCCAGTTTGCAAAATTTTGGTACAACCCCAATGCACACATTACATATTTGATGCCTGAGCGGGCCCAAACTGACGGCATCCCATTGACCTCACTGCTACCAAAGGACCTGTCCTGACTTCTAACGAAGATACATACTGTGGCCACTACCTGTTGGTCCTAGAAAATCTTATGTCACAAGGCTGGTACGGTTGACCTCTACTCCCCGGCCATTAAACTACATTCGAACCCGTTTCGTCCACTTACACTTGAGCGCACAGTACAAAATATGTTAGCAAAAAGGACTCTGGTGGAACTGTGTCAACTCTACATATATAGCAACTTTGCACACTTAGAACAATTCTGCTCCAGGGGAAATGTGCCCACCCTTGATATATTTATAAATGCCAACTTATGGGGCACTATCAAAAAGACATGGCCTGAACCCCCACAGGAACCCACTGAATTTCTACCCTTAACACAGTTTCTCACATCCGTGGATACCACTCGTTGGGTCAATATGCTCCATTGCTTGGTGTTTGTTGCAACTCCGGTCAGCCAAGACCGATGTGGTCTGGGAGGCTTGGGAGTGGGAACTTGGAATCCCCCTATCTGCCGAGCGATGGAAGTACTGCTGTCAACAGACAAGTACTGTCTCTATGAACTACAGCCATAAGTTGTTACATTATAAATTTATCCATAGGCCCTACATCACCCCCTAAAACGACCCTGCCTTCCTGCACAGCTGCCGCCGCTGCAGACTGGAGAATGCTAGATTCTTGCCTGTGAATGTCCCCCCCCCCCCCCCATTGCAAACTACTGGCACAAGATGCTAGAGGTGATATCGGACTTAACGCAACATACTTTACTGACAGACCAACTGATAGCCCTGCTGGGATATGTCAAGGAGATTCGGTCCAGAGTTCGGTGCCTCACAGGGATGGCCCTACTGCTGGCCAAACATAGAGTATCAATGACTTGGGGGCATGTTGGAACACCTACTGTTGCTAAATGGCTGAGGGATATGGCGATCTGCAATGATAGGATTGAAAGTTATACATTAATGCAACCACCCATGTCTCGTCCCCGAGATATATGGGGACATTTTTGCACTTATCTTCTCCATACCATGTCTGATACCCTGCAGGCCCAGTCGCAGGAGGACTCAGCCCAGGACACTTCGCTACCCTCACCGTAACAGCGATCTGGCTTGATTTCCTACCTGGTCTCAATTGTGCTCTGATGCATATTTGGATAGACATGTTGCTTCTTCATCATGATTGCATCTGTCTGCCATGTGTAGTGCCCTCCCCAGCGTGGGTACACGCCAATGATTACGTCACACAAGGAGCTTAGTATTACACATCTTTATTCATCTGCGTACAACTGCGAACTTGGCATTCTAAACCAGTCTTAATTGGGTTCCGCTCTAACACTTACATCACAGTTTAACAGTCTATCAGGAGCCAAAAGGGTTCCATCATTTCTAACTTGCAAGGCACTACATCTCCCCCTCTGTTAAATAAAAAAATATTTTTTTTCACAAAATAGACATATATAAACATACAATTAAATCTCTTCAATTAATATTTTTGGCTCTTTAATTGTTCGACCTGATCTTCTTCTTGGAAACTGGGAACTGTCACTCCCACTGTCCAGGATCTTCGTCAATGGTGTAGAGGCATTAGCAGTCACTGATTTTTCATACCCAGTCCCTCCTTCAACCGTTAGATCTGATGAACGATTAGTTAAGTGCCTTAAATGAGAAGAGTCTCTGGTAACAGACTTCCCAGGGTGCTGGGCAGTCACCATGTGTCATTTAGTAGACACCACTTGAAAAGGTTCTACATCAAATGGAGCATCACATTTTCTACTCCACATTTGTCGTGCGAGCACGGGATCTCCTTTCTTAAATACAATGTTTTTCGCATGTCGTCTTTTGTCAGCATACGCTTTCATCTTTTGTTTGTTAACCATGAGTTGCTGTCTTATCTTTCGTTCTCCAATTGGTCCATTGAGGTAACTTGATGTTCATTGCTCTCCCAAACATCAATGCAGCAGGACTTTCACCTTTGGTCGATTGGGGTGTTAAACAATAAGCTCTCAAAGTAGAATTCAACACAGTTTTCAAATTGAACTTCTCAAAAGTAGCACACGGCACTGCTTTCTTTAGGGTACTCACAAAACGCTCAACAAGTCAGTTGCCTATGGCCACAAAGGCGTACTCTTCTGATGCTTTATATTCAAATGCTCCTAGAAACCTTTGAATTCTCAATTATAAAAAGGTGGGCCATCATCATACTTCACTATGTCTGGAATACCCCATGTCACAAAGATGCCACAAAGTGACTCATTCTTGAGTAGTATATGAAATCACCAGCAGGTGATGCCCTCGCCAAGTGGAACGAAAAAGGCGATTGCTTTTCTCTCCCATGCATGCTTTGGGAGTTTTGACATGTTCAAGATGTGGTGAGTAGTTTTTGTAGAGAGGAAGTTGCATAGATGACAGGCCTTTAATTCCTTTCCAACCCTGTCATCAAGATAAGCAAACCAGACTTGGTCTTGAAGAGCTCCTTTTGTGGCACCGATTCCACAATGTCCTTCATGGGCCACTTCAATTATTTTCCATCGCAGACTCTCCATAATCAGAGTTCTGGACACCCGTAGTATAACTCCTTCCTATGTTATGGACAGTTCATTCTTTGCATGTTTGAATTTCTGATATTCACCATCATTGTTGAGCGTTCAAGTATATTGGTTTCGTGACTGATGTGTAAGGATATCCTTCAACTTTAACATGTCACTATCATGGTTCATGGCAGTGATAATCTGGGCTAATGAAATGGCAGCTCGTGTGTTTGATTTTACAATGAAGTTAATATAGGCTTCAGCTGTCTTGGATAGAGTACAGTGACCTTGTGTAGAAACTCTGGAAAAGTAGTCAGCAAGGTTCTGATCCTTCCCTGGTTCCCTGATCAGTTACCAACTTAAAAGGTTTTCCAACTTAAAAGGTTTTCCCTACAGGAATACATGCTTTGACAGCGCTTGTACTTTAGCAGGATCTGGTGTCATACCCCCATCAGAAAAGATATGGCCAAAGAATTTTAACTTTGTCTTATGGAACTCACACTTGTCAGCATTCAAAATCAAACCTGCTTTGGCAAGTAAACAACATACTCGTGTAAGAGCTTTATCATGTTCTTTTTATGTAGCTCCAAAAACCAATATGTCATTACTGTATTTGAACGCATTCATAACAGGCTGTATGGTACGTTGAATGGCATCTTGAAACAGTTCAGCATGGGATGACACACCAAAACTTAGGGGGATATGTACAATGAAGTGGCGGAGCGTGTCGTTAGCCTCCTGGGCTTAACGACACGCTCCGCCACTTCGGAAACGCAAGGCTGCACCATATTTACAAGAATGTGGTGCAGCCTTGCGTTTCCCCCTGCGATGGCGTTAAGTTTAACAACTTAGCGCCAACGCAGGCACCCTTGCACCAGAGTGCAAGGGAGTCTGAGTGGAGGGAGGATTGTTTATGTGTAGGAAGGTGTCCCTTCCTGCACATGAACAATCTTAAAATGCCATTTTGTAACTTTCATGTGTGCTGCTTCATGCAGCACACATGAAAGTTACAAAATGGCATTTTTAAAGGTTTGTTTATGTACAGGAAGGGACAACTTCCTGTACATAAACAAGCCATGGCATTTTGCTTTTTCCATGTGTTCTGCACAAGGCAGCACACATGGAAAAACAAAAACGAGGAGAAATAATGCATTTCTCCTCGTTTCGCCAACTTAAGACCAGGATTTTCCTGGTCTTAATTTTGGCACTGCCTCCTATGTACGCCACCCTTGTACATAGGGGGCAGCATCAAATACAATGGGTGTTGCGGTGGAACGCCCACCGCAAAACCCACTGCACGCCCCCTTCACGCTAAACATAGCGTGAAAGGTGCCTTATGTACAAGGCAGCGTTAAACCACGTTAAGTGGCTTAACGCTGCCTTGTACATAAGGCAAGGCCCCTATCGCCTCGAGAACGTCACAAAAAGTGACGTTCCCTTGACGATAGGGGCTTGTACATATACACCTTAGTCTTTTGCATTGAAACAGACCAACATGTGTAGAAAAGGTTGTAATGTGCCTCCAATCTTCTTCGAGTTCCAACTGATGATAACCTTTATTTAAATCAAGGCAAGTGAAGACCTTTGCACCATTTTGTTGCGTTATCATGTCAGCAATGTGTGGACATGAATGTTGTTCTCATTCAGGTGCCTTTTCTGCCTTCCGCATGTCAACACAAATGTGTACAGCTCTTTAACTGTACTTTTTAGGCACTACTACTATGGGAGACACCCATGGCTTTGGACCAGTAGAACACTCAATACTATCTTTTTTTCTCATCAGCATCTTGCAAATGAAAAGCAATTTGTCTATGTTTTTGAGCAACAGAACGGACCTCCTCATTAATATGCATCTTTACCTTCATAGTCTTAAGCTTTCCCAAACCATGAAATAATGAAGGAAACTGACTTACTATTTCGTGGTGATCATTCATGTTGTAATTCACAGAAATCAGTCCCATATCAGCAGATGTGCTGAAACTGAGTAGACAGGGACTGTACCATGTAAGCACATAGATGGGTGTTTGCACCTTCATTTTCTTGTGTTTCATTGTTGCTACAAATGAACCTTGACTTTTTAAGGGTGTCGATGCAGCCATCTATACACTTTGGTTTTCTATGGCGTAAGTTGCGGCAATGGAGATTATTCATTATATTTCTCCTCAGGCATAATGTTTATCGATGCACCACTTTCGATAATGAAAGTTTTAATACAACCATTTACTTTCAGTGTAATCTTTGGACAATGTTTGAATGGCTGGTGCTTTGGCATGCCGATCTTTCTTTGACTGTCATTTTTCTTCACAAGCGACTAAACCAATATGCGCACGCTTTTCTCAAGTAAACATCGACATGGCACAATCATTTTCACTTGATACTGATACAGAAGAACTGTTTGATGATGATTTAGAAGACAATTAACCTCGTTGAGGGTTGATTTGTTGCCGCTTGACCTTGTGGGTGTGCGTCGGATGTTGCTTCTGGAACATTTGCGCCGTGATGCACTACTTTTTCCTTTGCTTTGTAAACCATCAGAAAATGGTTCACTTCTTTAATCTGCTGATATGTGACTTCTTTATCATTTCTCAGCATTTAATTTATGAATTCTTTTACGCCATCACCATCACCAGCAAGATTTTTGAGATATTTGATCATTTTTTTGTTATCAGTCTCTTCAAGTGCATCAATTAAATCATCAAATGTTTCTATCTAAGAAGTCCATCTGTCGCCAATATTCAGCTTTTTGGCGGTATCGAATGGTGGTGGTGGTTTCAGGAAAGCGGCAGCATTGTAGCCATTTATGGAATTGGCTGACATTGAGGGCGGAGCTCTCCCCGACACTGTCTGCTGTCCGCTAGGACCTGCATCATGCATGCCATCTCTAAGGCCCTGTGCTGTTCTGGCCTCAGGGTCATCTTGGTCAGTCGATTGAACTGTGACCTCCATTTTGGTCTCCATGGGAACCCTTCACTTTTCTGCAGGCCTCTGGAGTTGTTCTGAGCCACCACCTAGCAGCTTTGATGGTGTGCTGCTTCAAATATGAACAACTCCAAAAACACAACCCCAGGGACTTTTTCTGGTGGTACTCTGCCCTACTCTGTGGTATGACTCTCAATATTCAGTTCTAGTAAGCTGTTTCTTGTATTTGACTTGCTTTGTTTTTAGGCATCTCTTTGTACTGCCTGACACATGGTTGATCTCTGCCTCCCAGCGCTTCTGATCGCAGCTTTATCTTGCAATTTGCTGTCGCTATTTCCTGCTCTTTCAAAACCAGGTTGCATCTGCCTTTAGCATTATCACTCCATTTTACGTGTGACTGTATATTGCGTAGCACCATGGTACTTTTATGTACGGTTTTACCAGCAGATTCTCGGTCACTGATACGTAGATTTCTTTGCAATGCTTTAATTGCTTTCAACTTCTTTATAGCGGGTGGAGTTGCGCTTTGACTCCATATACGTTAAGTGTCTGTTTTGTACTTCGACTGCAACACACATGGCATGCATGAGCAGTTAGTTTGGGCCACGGCAAACTCTCTGGGAGAGCACTGTTGATCTGCGGGTTACTTATACCCTAGCTCGTCGACAGTTGTAGTGTCCTCCCCACCCTGAGCACCCGCCAATGACTATGCCACACACAGAGCTTACTGCAAACATTCTAAACCAGTATTCATTGTATTTCGCTCTAAGACTTACGTCACAGTTTTACGGAGACTATCAGGAGCCAAAAGTGTTCCATCATTTCTAACTTGCAAGACACTACACCACACACATTCCTCTTCATTGTTTCCTATAAGTAATGTACTGTACGGTACTTGAATGTATACTGTCTGATTAGACTGGGATATATATTCTCAAGTGACCATGTTTTGTTGATATGTATGTTAAATATACATAATTGCTAATGAAAACAATTTTAAAAAGTCATGGAGATTAATAGTAATCACAGTGAATGCTTACCCTGTGAAGTGAGGAGTTGCTCTGTACCTAGCTCCCTGGAAAACTTGGAAAATTGCCAGAGAACTAAAGTAGGCAAGTGTTCCCTTTATACTAGGAGGCAGAGTTGGGCTAAATACAGAAAAAGGCGTCCAAAGCAAAAGTTCAATACACTGGTTAAACAAGAGGGACTCAGGAGAACAATGGGGAAACTGAAGGCGCCAACAAGGGCAAAAAAATGAAAAGTTAGAGATCGAATTCAGGTGCGAAATGGTATAAAAAGTAAAGGAGTCAAAGCAACTGATTTTGCCAGACAATAGTCTATGGGTCAGTTGAACATTCATAGGGCTCTGTCTCATCTGACCTGCAAGTAAAATGCTGGCCTTGTATTGGAGAGGGCAGCACGTTTTAGACCCAACTCAGGAAGTCTCTGTCCTTCATGACTGTAGTTTCCATTGTTCCATCCTCTACCTCCTCCATATGTGATGTTTTCTGATTCTCCTGTGGGGTGTCTTTCCCAGAGACCTCACACTTCAGGGCCATCTAGTTTTCAATCGCCATGAAGTTCTCTCTAGAGGGCCATGCAAGCAAATCCTGACATCAGCCATTCTGGAACCTCTCCTGTCCCTAAGCACCAGCTAAGGGTCTTCTCAGGCCTCCTGGTGCTCTTGGAGTTTGGGCAACAGCCTCAACTTGCAGGCACCCTTTTTCCACTTACACCTCTGCATTCTCAGGGACTGGGATTCCAGCTCAGAATCACAACCATGAGGCTGAACACTTGCCTAGCTGGCCACAGCTTCCATGGTGGACACACCCTGTGGATGGCACACTCTGTCTATGCAATGTAGGTGATCCAGCGCGACACTAGCAATGAGCATTCATACACCAGATACTCACTTGGGCCCATTCATTCATACTATGCTAGTATTTTCACGCTGGTGAGTCAGTTGTACTCTTTATCAAAATCCCTGCTACCAATGACTTTTCTGATTGAAGAGTAATGACTTACCAATGAATCCTTTGCTAATTGGGAAGTTTAAAATGAGTGACATTCATTACAATTCATAATCCTGAAATAATCACTGAGTCAGGAAGTTTTAAAATGTTTATCTAAAGAATTTGCAGAGTAAAGTACAGAATTGCATGATACTTAATCGCATATCAAGGATGAAGCATAGAATATCAATTATCGATTAATGACGGTCCCTCAGAAAGGAGAAGATAGAGACAGCAGCGCAACTAAAGGTTGCAGGTATATTTACCTAAAGTGCGAGAACCAAACCCCTTGGCCAAGGAGTTGGAAAAGATAGGACCCAGGAAGGATGAAGAGCAAAGACCTCCTTCAGGTTCAGGACAGTACCGGTGACCTCTCTACCTACGACGCCTGCGTCGTTCCCCTCTCTGATACTCCGCTTTTCCTCCAATCTCCTGTGTCTTCCTTCTAATGGACTCCGCCGCCCTCTCCTCAGGACCTCTCTGGACAGCGGTTCTGTCTGCAATCGATCAGCTTGTCGGACTGGAGCTAATGGCAATGGCTATCTAATTTGCTAATTCTATATCTATTATACCCTTCTACGCCCATGTACCTCCCATTAATGTTGCCAAAATATGGGACCACTACTTCTGATTGGACGGGGACAGGGGTTGATCCTCACACCATATTGATTTAGTTCAATTTCCTAAAGCCCATTGTTTTAAAATACCGCCCATCACATTTAATACATTTGATTTATTTCCCACCCGTCTCATGACAAAGTTTATACATTCTTCATGTATATTGTTGCATATTAGTAGGGACATTCATGGGTACAGCGGTGTTGGCCATCAGGTCATGGCCTTGGACGACGTCCAGGTTGACTTCATCCCTTTCTCTTGGCAGCCATGCAGGACGCATGCGCCGGAGCTGTGTCACACGAGTTTTCAGTTCACCAACCCCAGGCCCATATTTACGAACTAATAAAAGTCAAAGAAGAAAATATTAAAATCACAAATAAAATGTTTCACTGTATACCCACTCTTTCTACTCTATTCCCATTTACTTATAAATTCTGCCCCGCATTAATAGCGTTTAGAAAACGGCAATTTAATTACAACACGAGAGCAAGCTGTAGCACGTGAAAACATAAATCAGCCATTTTAATGCACACTGCGCAGAAGCAAGAGTTTCCCACCAAGCAAAGAAAGACGTCACACCACGTGATATGGTTGTGACATGCGCAGTAAAGTTCCCGCGTTTTAGCGGCCATTTTAGAACAGACAAGCGTTATTTGTTAGTTAAGACACATAGGCGAGCTTCCTTGCTACTTATGTTTGTGTATGCAAAGGTTAGTATGAATAATACAAAGTTTAATAAATTAATACTGTGAGAAGATTGCATCCAAGCAAGTCTCATTTGTGAGTCCTTGCTCCATCAATCCCCTCTCTGATGGCGTTTCTGAGCCATCAAATACTACCCACAATCAGATGCCAACTTTTAGCATAAAATAGTTTCATTTTCATTTTTACACTTTCTATTTTTCACATCCCCTTTCAGTTTCTTGTATAATTCACTTCTCAAATCTTCAAGTTCAATTTCTTCAAACTTTCGCTTCTTTCCTTTTCCTGTCACATTATACGATTCATTCTTTCTACAACATTTGCACCATATTATTATCGACAGTACTACTATTGCTATCCCTGCTAAGGGTACTAATATTTGACCTATAAGTCCTTTCCCTACATTAGCAAACCAGGTACCAATTGACGCAATACTACTTGTCAATCTTTCCCATACACTATCAACTTCCAGTGGTTTTAGTTCCTTCTCAAGTTTTGTTATATTCTGTATATACGTTCCAATTTCTGCACTTTTATCAGGTATGTAAGAGCAACAGTGTTTCGTCTTCAATAATTTACAGACTCCGCCCTCTTTTGCCAATATAATATCAAGAGCAAGTCGATTTTGCATAACCATAGACCTAATCGCAACCATCTCCGCATTAATCATTGAAAACCTCCAGCAGTGTCTGTTGATAAACAATCAACCACTGTAGATAATTTACATATTTTCCTTGAGTTCAGAATTATTCCCACTGAAGGTATCAATGCACCAAATATATCACCTACAATTTCTGAAAAACTAGCTCTTTTACTACGTGTTAATTCGCCATTATTTTCATTGTTCCCAGTGTTTCTTTTTACGTGGTATATTTTTGGAAATACTATTCCATCAGATGTGACCTGCCCTGCGAGTAATACTCCGCAATAAGTCCCCGCTTGAGGGCGTACGGCTCTTTCTACTGGAACTCACCTTGTTGCCGGTTTTGGGACTCAGAGTGCAACATTCCCCCTTGCACTAACTTGCACATTGTAGCTGATCCAGTTCAAATTACGGTAAAAGAAGGTGCAATTTTCCCAAATACCAGACAGTACAAAATGAGTGCAGAAGTAAAGGCAGGAGTCATTGAAGAAATAAATCGAATGGTAGAACAAAACATCCTAAAAGAAGTAATGAGTAGCCCATGTAATTCACCAATCATGGGACTAAAGAAACCCTAGTGGAAAATATAGGATTGTTCAGGACCTGCGTAAAATAAACAAGATTGTGGAACCATGTTGTCCCATAGTACCAAATCCTGCAGTAATTCTATACCAGATCCCTTGGAATTCAGGATGGTTCACAGTAATTGATTTGTGTCAATCATTCTTTTCAATACCATTGCATCCAGACAGCCAGTATCTTTTCTCATTTAAATTTGAGAACAAGGTCTATGTGTGGAATCGTGTTCCTCAGGGGTACACAGAAAGTCCTTCCATCTTCAACCAGATACTGAAAAAGTGCCTGTAAAAACTAGTGATGCCAGGAAGCTCAGTCTTAGTCCAATATATCGACGACTTATTGGTGGCGTCGACCACCAGAGAAGACTGTGTTGTTGACTCCATAGCATTATTAAATCTTTTGGCTGAGGAAGGGCATATAGTCTCACCTGAAAAGTTACAGTTTTGCAGGACAGCTGTTAAATATCTGGGACACCAAATTGAGAGGGGAAAAAGAAGAGTAACCTCTGAAAGAGTAGAATTAATAAAGAGAATGCAAATGCCTGTAACCCAAAGACAAGTGCGAATGTTCCTAGGAATAGTAGGCTACTGTCGACAATGGATACCAAATTTTTCCATGTTAGCTAAGCCCTTAATTAACATGACGAAAAAGAAAGCAAAGGACCCTGTTCTGTGGGAGGATGAAAGTGTAGAAGCTTTTGTAAAATTGAGAAACGCACTTTGTTCAGCACCTGCCTTAGGCATGCCTGATTATAAAAGAGAATTCGCATTATTCTGTCAAGAGAGAGAAAATTGTGCACTTTCTGTCCTAACTCAGAGACATGGACTAGACAGACGTCCTATTGCGTACTTTTCTGCTACATTGGACCCAGTAGCAGCCGCATTGCCAGGATGCTTAAAAGCAGTGGCAGCAACTTGTTTGAGCATTGAACAAAGCGAGTCAATTGTGATGGGACATCCTGTAAAAGTGTATGTTCCACATGCAGTTGTGATTCTGTTGACAAGAACCCGAACTCAGCATCTTACTCCTAGTCGGCTGACTAAATATGAAAGGATAATAATGGGTGCTGAAAATGTGACCATGGTAAGGTGTACAATAATAAATCCAGCAACTTTATTGCCGGACCCATATCATGAAACAAATAAAGATGACGAAGAAGATGAACATGATTGTGTACAAATTACAGAATTATGTACAAAACCACGCCCAGACATAGAGGAACAGCCTCTTAAAAAGCCAGACAGGGAGCTATTTGTCGATGGTTCATGTCAAAGACATGAAGATGGTAAACTAACTGCTGCCTATGCGGTATGTGAATTAACTGGAATAGTCGAAGCATCCTATTTACCAGGAGTAAAATCTGCACAAGTAGCTGAATTGATTGCTTTGATAAAAGCTTGCAAAATTGGGAGGAATCAGAGAGTAACTATATTTACTGATAGTCAATATGGTTACGGGGTTGTGCATGATTTTGGCCAACTGTGGATGCAGAGGGATTTCATGACTTCTTCAGGATCCCCCATTAAAAATGGACAATTTGTAAGGGAATTGCTAGAAGCAATACAATCACCAAAAGAATTGGCTGTGGTGAAATGTGCCGCACACCAGTCAGGAGATGACTGGGTGGTAGTCGGCAACAGATATGCAGACTTGGTGGCTCAACATTGTGCCAAAACCAGAACGTCAGTCAATAAGAGGGTGGAAAGAATGGGAATCAGCTGCCAACTTATGCTGTATATGCCACCTGAAACTTGGAATGAGGTGAAGAAATTGCAAGATGAGGTTGATGAAAGTGAGAAAAATTTGTGGGTTGCTCCCAAAGAGGAGAAGATGAAGTGTGGATCAGTGCAGATGGCAGACCAGTCATGCCAGACTGTTTACTCTCACAAATGGCTAGAATGCATCATGGAGACACACACATAGGGAGAGATGCAATGATTAGGCTGTTCAGACAAAATTGGTACAATCCCAAATTCAGGGCTGTTGCAGAGAGTCTTTGCCAGAGATGTCTAACTTGCCAAATGCATAATCCAGGCAGGAAAACGATAATTGGGTTTGGAAAGATTGGAAAGGCAGAGGGCCCATTTATAAGACTCCAGTTCGACTTCATACAGTTACTACCATGCAGAGGACTAAAATATGTACTAGTCATAGTATGTCTGTTTTCAAAGTGGGTGGAGGCTTACCCTACTAGGAGAAATGACAGTATTACAGTTGCAAAACTGTTGTTACGTGAGCTCATACCTAGATTTGGTTTCCCAGTATCTTTGGAATCAGATAGAGGAAAACACTTTAATAGCGAAGTGAGCCAGATAATCTGTGAAGCATTTCAAATCAAACAGAAATTGCACTGTGCATATCGCCCAGAGGCTTCTGGAGTGGTTGAACAATTAAATGGCACTATAAAGTCAAGATTTGGAAAAATGTGTGCATCAACATCATTAGAGTGGCCAGACGCATTGCCACTTGTCTTGATGGGACTCAGAAGCATACCTGACAGAAACACAGGATTGAGCCCCCATGAAATAAAGATGGGAAGAGCAATGAGACAAACACATGTTCCCACAAACAAACTGGTGAATATATCTGATGATATGGTTCTGGATTATTGCAAAGGATTGGCTGACCTAGTGCGTTCTGTCTCTCATCAGGTTGGAGAAGACGCAGTTTCCAGGCAGCCTGAACTAGAACATGATCTGAATCCTGGTGATTGGGTGGTAGTGAAGAATCACACCAGAGAAACGTGTTTATCACCCAGGTGGAGCAGACCTTGTCAAGTTATATTGACCACCAATACAGCAGTGAAGTGTGCAAGATTTCCTAATTGGATTCACGTAAGCCACACAAAGAGAGTACCAGACCCGGAAGAGGAGAATTACAGACAACACCAATCACTGAAGAAGCTGAAGGTTGCCCAGCAGAGGAATCTCAGGATCGAGGTTCAAGAGAAGCTGACGGAGAACAACCGAGCACAAGTCAGGATTGGATACCAGTGGTAGAAGTTCCTGAAGTATACCACAGAACAAGAAGTCAAGCGAAATTGGAAGAAATTGAAGAAGATCAGATAGGTGAAGAAGAAGCAGTTCAGGATCAAGAAGAAAAGATAGTAAAAGATCCTGAACAAAATAAGATAGGGAAAGAAAATTGGACACAAAACAGTGAAGATTTAATAGACTTTACACAGGGAAAGACAGGTTTAGAAGAATCCGGTCAGGCCTCAGAAGTTCACAGTGCAATAAGCCCTGATCAGAAGCAGTTAGATCAAGAAGAATTCACTAAAGAAAAAGGGGTTGATACAAATGAACATAAAGAAATAAAAAAGGAACAAAGCCAACATCTTGAAAGTCATTGTGGAGGTACTGAAGAGAAACCAATCAGACCTGAAAAAGAACAAACAAAAGAGGCAGTAATCAAAGAAAACAAAACAGTATTGAGCAGTGAAAATAACGAGATCTTTGAAGACGTAAACAGAGAAACAGTGCCAACAAAGAAAACAAGAAAAGGAGATCATTGGCCAAGTGTCATTAAAAGAGTAAAATACCACATAACAACCAGAAGTGAAGATCCAGAACAAGTACCTGAAGTGACAAGTCAAACTGAATAAGAGAAAAAGTCAGGAAAAGAAAAAGTAAAAGACTGAGACTTGTGAATAACAAATTCAAGGGTCCTGACTGGACTTATATCATTCTTGAAGATTTTGAAAGCTCAGAGTCAAGTGACAGTGGTGGCGAAGGAACAAGTGCAGAACTAACATACGAAGAAGAAACAAGACCACCCTGACTAAACAAAAGAATCATCTAAAGAAAAGAAGAAGAGATAAGAAGAGCAATCTTCCTGGTCGAAAAATGCCTGACGATAGAGTTACTGGGAGACCAAAACGAAATTGTTGTAGGAGATGCTGTGCAATATGCATATGTAGTCTAGTATTGGTGCTTATAGTATGGTTAGTCCTGATTGTAGCAATTCCTTACCTTATGATAATAGATAAGAAAATTAATAATGAAACTAAAGGGAGGACAGCAAACATGAAGGGCAATAGAGTAGAACTAATGGCAGAAGATGAGGCAGAAATTCATCATGAAGTAGCTGACAACGACACTAGTTTAAATGTTTTCACAAAGTTATTGTTTCGGTATATAGACACAATGGAAGTTAGTAATTGTTATGTCTGTATGAAGTTACCTGAATCAGTAGCGGAAGGATTAACATACCATCATTTACCACTGACATATGGAATCTCATGTAGTGTATTAACAAGTTTATTTTATAAAACAGGTAGGCTACAGTATTATTATTCAAACTTAGATGTGATATTTTCAGAGGTTCCGATTCGCAAGATTATGAACCCAGTGCTTAGTGGTCAAGACGCACAGTTTATGGGAGAGTTTTTCTTAACAATGAAATCGATAGATATAACACATGCACATAGAAACAATCTAACATGTTCTTTACTAGAAGAAGAAAAGATATTTTTGAATTTAGTAGAAGATAGAAGACATGATTTTCAAAAGAAAGCTTCAGAGCATAAGGCTCAGTTGCCACCTTGGGCGGAGAAAGAAGGGAGTTATACACCTGGTAAAGCTCAAGCTGCAATGGCTCTGGATTTCGAGAAGAAAGGGAAAATTTGTCTTCATAGGTTAAAAACTGATTATAACAATGTTTTCATCGGTACCAGTGAATGTGAACACAATTTTTTAATTCTTGGAGGTTGGGGACTCAAAGGAGGAACAGATTCAGTTTTTCCTGGAATATATTATGTATGTGGGAATAAGGCTTACTTTAGGCTTCCTGCACGGTGGTATGGAAGTTGTTATTTTGGAAAAGTTTTCCAAAGATATAACACGTAAAAAAACACTGGAAGCAATGAAAACAATAATGAATTAATACGTAGTAAAAGAGCTAGTTTTTCAGAAATTGTAGGTGATATATTTGGTGCATTGATACCTTCAGTGGGAATAATTCTGAACTCAAGGAAAATATGCAAATTGTCTACAGTGGTTGATCGCTTATCAACGGATACTGCTGGAGGTTTTCTAATGATTAATACGGAGATGGTTGCGATTAGATCTATGGTAATGCAAAATCGACTTGCTCTTGACATTCTATTGGCAAAAGAGGGAGGAGTCTGTAAATTATTGAAGACGAAACATTGTTGCACTTATATTCCTGATAAGAGTGCAGAAATTGGAACGTATATTCAGAACATAACTAAACTTGAGAAAGAACTTAAACCACTGGAAGTTGATAGTGTATGGGAAAGATTGACAAATAGTATTGCGTCAATTGGAACCTGGTTTGCTAATATAGGGAAAGGACTTATAGGTCAAATATTAGTACCCCTAGCAGGGATAGCAATAATAATATTGGCAATAACAATATGGTGCAAATGCTGTAGAAAGAATGGAACATATAAAGTGACAGGAAAAGGAAAGAAGAGAAAACTAGATGAAATAGAACTTGAAGAATGGAGAAGTGATTTATACAAAAAGTTGAAAGGGGATGTGAAAAACAGAAAATGTAAAAATGAGAATGAAACGAATTGCTAGAAGTTGGCATCTAATTGAGGGTAGTGTTTTTGATGGCTCAGAAACGCCATCAGAGAGGGGATTGATGGAGCAAGGTTTCAAAAATGAGACTTGCTTGTACGCAATCCTCCTCATAGTATTAATTTATTAAACTTGTATTGTAAATACTAACCTTTGCATTCACAAACACAAGAGGGACAGAAGCTTGCCTATGTGTTTTACTAATGAATAACGCTTGTCTGTAATCCAAAATGTCCGCTAAAGCGCGGGAACCTCAATGCGCATGTCGCAACCTGATCACATGGTGTGACGTCTTTCTTTGCTTGGTGGGAAACTTCTGCTTCTGCGCAGTGTGCACTAAGATGGCCGTTAAATGTTTTCACATGCTTTAGCTTGCTCTCATGTCATTATTAAAATTGTCGTTTTCTTAATGCTACTAATGCAGGATAGTATTATAATTAATTGGGAATAGAGTAGGGAAAGTGGGTATACAGTGAAACTTTTTATTTGTGATTTTAATATTTTCTTCTTGCACTTTTAGTAATTCGTAAACTTGGGCCTGGGTTGGTGACTTGAAACTCGAGAGACAGATGGTTCTGCGCATGTGTCCTGTGTGCCTGCCAAGTGAAGTCAACTTGGACGTCTTCCAAGGCCATGACCCATTGGCCGAAGATGCTGTACTTCATGTTTCCAAAGGACAAAAATGATACTTTTCCCCTGTAAATTGTATAACATTTGTCGTGAGACGGGTGGGAAATAAAGTGAATGTATTAATCTGAAGGGGAGGGAACGTAAAGACAATAGGCTTTACAATTTAGGCCAAATCGATATGGTGCGAGAATCCACCCCTGTCCCTGTCCAATCAGAAGTAGTGGTCCCATATTTTAGTAACATTAAGGGGAGGTACATGGGCGTAGAAGGGTATAATAGAATATAGCATTAGTTAATTAGTCAGAGCATGCTTTTCACGAAGAACAGGCGTCCATGCTGCGAGAGAGCTCTTAGCTCCAGACTGACATGCTGATCGGTTGCTGACTGAATCCCTGTCCAGAAGAGGTCCTGAGGAGAGGGCGGCGGAGTCCATTAGAAGGAAGGCACGGGAGAATCGAGAGAAGTCGAGTATCAGAGAGGGGAACGGTGCAGGCGTCGTTGTAGAGAGGTCACCGGTCCTGTCCTGATCCTGGAAGAAGTCTTTGCTCTTCATCCTTCCTGGGTCCTATCTTTTCCAACTCCTTGGCCAAGGGGCTTGGTTCTCGCATTTAGGTAACTATACTGCAACCTTTAGTTGCGCTGCTGTCTCTATCTTCTCCTCTTCCTTAAAACACCGTCATTGATTAGCAAAATCATTTCTATGCTTTTTCTGGGGTATTTCAATCAAGTACCGTGTTTTCTGTATTTTACTCTGCTAAAACTTTAGATAAACATTTTAAAACTTCCTGACTCAGTGGTTATTTCAGGATTATGTACTATAATGAATGTCACTCATTTTAAACTTCCCAATTAGCAAAGGATCCATTGGTAAGTTATTACTCTTCAATCAGAAGGTAATTGGTAGCAGGGACTTTGATAAAAGAGTACATCTGACACCCAGCGTAAGTGTTAGTGTAGTGTGAATGTATGGGCCCAAGTGAGTATATGGTGTATGAATGTTGTTGGCTAATATTGCGCTGGATCAGTTGTGACATGCGCAGTAAAGTTCCCGCGTTTTAGCGGCCATTTTAGAACAGACAAGCGTTATTTGTTAGTTAAGACACATAGGCGAGCTTCCTTGCTACTTATGTTTGTGTATGCAAAGGTTAGTATGAATAATACAAAGTTTAATAAATTAATACTGTGAGAAGATTGCATAAACGAACACGGGGGAGGAGCAAGATGGCGGATTGACGCCGTCTTAGGAGAGTCGGGTCACGGAGGTGCTCAGGAGGCTCGAGATACATTGATGCAGATATCGTTGCCAAGAGCATGAAGCAGAAATAGCTGGATAAGAAACATTACAGCCTCAGTGCCTTTGTCTCCTTGGAGGCAGTGATGCAGAAACGCAGAAACGCCGAACTCAGCAAGAAAACTGGCAAAACCGGCAAAATCTGAAGAAAAAAAAACGGCATACGGCAAAACAGGAAAACCCGAAATGGACGTGGCTCCCTGAGCTGGAATCTTGACGGATATGTATTTGCTGGTGCTTTGACGGTTTGTGCAACTGGTGGAGGCTTACGCTATGCTGATGAGATAATATCATAATATTATCAAAATACCTGGCATTAGTTTACCTTCCTATTTGCAACCTTAGGGTTTCTGTTTCCTCGGGGGCAATAAAACGCTGACAAGAAACTGATAAGAAACCGATAAAAATCTAAAAGAAAATGGCAAACGGTAAATGGGCTAGTGGAAATCCTGAAGTGGATTTGGACTACTGGATTTATGGGTAGGAATTTGCTGATTGAATTTCTGCTGGATATATGCTAGCTGATGTTTGCTGTTGCTGTTGCTCTGGCGATTTCTCTAGCTGGTGGTGGCTCTGGAATACAGTCGAGCTTAGGGAGCTGAATGCAGGTGAATATAGCTGAATGCAGGCGGCAGTAAGGCTTGGCTTTCGGCGCTTTCCGTACACCAGGGTAGCCGTGCGTTTGGCCACCCAACAACGCCAACGGTGCACACAAGAGAGCTGGCGAACTAGCTGTCACGGACGCTTGGTCAAATTGTATCTACTTCAACGGGATATGGCCCCACCGAAAACGATGGTCAGGAGTACCCGTGCTACTAACCGAGCGCTGGTGAGTACAACAGCGACTCGGGGTAGTAATTTGGATGACGAAGACGTGGAGATACAGAGGGCGGACTCTCCCAGCTCGGCTTTTGGACTGGGGAAGGTGGGAAAGCCTGTGTTGCAATTCTTGCAATCAAGGAAGTCAGTGGAATTGTTTTCTTCTAATATTGTGGCGGAAGCTGATACTTTTAACAGCGGCAAGATGTTAGCAGATATAGTGAGTCAAGCAATTGGGGTGCAACACAGTAGCAAGACCTCTATCTCTACAGGTCATATTGTTGGAAACAACTTGCAGGCATCACCTCAAACATTTCTTCAGCCTCAGCCTCAACCTCGACTTCAGTCTAAGGAAGACTTAGATAATGGGAGGGCCCCAGATTTGGATAGGGGGTCGATTGAAGGGGGGACCGAGCATGGAAGCCTATTTACCAACTTGCCGATTCAGCTATTGTCCAGGACTCCTCGAGAATACCTGATGAGTCCAAGGTTGACGAAGACGGAAAAAATGTGACAGCAACTGAGTCCGGAATATCTAAGCCTGGCGAAAGTAATCCTGAGGTGATTGGGAGTGTTGGGAGTCTTGGTGATAAAGGGACTCCTATAAGCCCTATTACTTCTGTAATTGTAACTGTGCCTAATGAATTGATATTGGGTGATCTGAGCACCTCGTCTTTGGCTTCTGCTACTGATATTGATCAAGTACAAGAACAGTCTCAGACCCAGTCTCCCTCTGTGTTGCAGCATGAAATCATAGCTGGTCAACAGAAGAAAAATTCAGGGGTAGTAATTGTTAAAAAGAAACATCAAAATCAGAATCAAAAATTGAAAGCAGTGAAGGAGTTGAAAAAAGCTTTCGGGGGTCTAGACCAGGCAGTAGGAGTCGAGAGGGCAAAACAACGGAAAAAGGGAGCTACAGCTGATAACTCAATATGGCGATGGGTACAAGCAAAAGGTGGGGCCAAAGATATGGTATCAAGGCTATCAGAGACCGGCATGATGGATGAAGCTGGCGGTGGAATGGAGCTGGTGGCTAAAGACATAGGTGACCTAGGACGTGGCCCTGGATCAGTTTCAATGATGTCGTTGGGAGAAACAAGCCTGCAGCAACTATCGGGGGATCTGGAATGTAAAGAGGAGCAGGGAATCGAAACTAAGATGCTCTCACTGATTCTTCAGAACCTTAAAGATCAAAGAGAAGAGACTAGAGAACTCTTTTGCCCAGGTGCGATTAGATACCCAGGGTATTCAGCAGTCTCTAAAAGAAGTCACCATAAAAGTAGGATCACTGGCGGGTGAGATGGCTGAACTTCAACAACGAGTGGTGGATACGGAAGAAACAGTTTCGAAAACTTTTAGCATAACCGAGAAGCATGACCACGTCTTGGCCACGATGCAACTGAAGCTGGAAGATCTGGAGAATAGACAGCGGAGACAGAACTTGAAGATGTTTGGCATACCAGGAGGACAAGAGGGTACAGACCCCAGAACATTTATAGTACAAACTCTGCAGAAATTGTGTCCTGACCTTAGTGATTGGGATTGGGACTGCCAGATTCAAAGGGCTCATAGGGTGCCAATGGTCCAAAAGAGACAAGACAGCCGATATCCTAGACCTTTTTTGATTTATTTTGGCAATTTTTTATTAAGGCAGGCTGTTTATTTAAAAGCTGGTCCAAGGTCGCTAATGTCTGTGGATGGTAATTCAATTTTCTTTCGCTCCGATTACTGTAAGGTAACAATGGACAGAAGATGGCAGCTTAGACAATTGATTGACCCAATGAAAGCTGCTGGGATGCAGGCATATCTGCAAGAGCCGGCTCGACTAAAAGTAATTCGTGGGGGACAATCTTATATGTTTTTTTCAGAAATAGAGGCAAAGAAGGCGTTAGGGGGATGGCAGAAAGAGGGGACAGGCTAAAAGGGGGAAAAGGTATATCACTCTAAGGGGAATTTTTTGCTTTCGTATTCATGCAAGAGTAGAATCTATTGGTGGTATATGGTAGATGGTAGAAGTTACTACATTAATGTTTTTTCTGCTCTTTTGCTTCGATAAGGAAGGGATTATTGTGATATATGACAAAAACATTTTTTTATGCTTTCCTCTGTTTTATGATTTGCTTTTTCTTGTATTGAATAACATAGAGACCAGAAGCCTCTGGGACCTCTGTAACCAGGGACTCTTAGTGGGCTGCCAAGGTCAACGGCAGCTTTGAGAAAGGGGGTGATTCTTCCTTCTAGATGCTGGGGGAGGGCCAATCTCTAGCAGAGATTGGTGGAGAGGGGGGAAGGGAGGGAAGGGTTGGGGGTTTATAGAAGAAAAGGCCAATGATTGGGTAAAAAGCAATGATAAAAGTATTCAGATAAGTAAGGCGGTTATTAAAAGGAGTAGGTATCTTATCTTATATGGAGGGGGTTAAATGCTTAGCATGGAACGTTGCAGGGCTAAATAGCAGGATAAAGAGACGACTGGTGGCAGAAGAGCTAAAAATGTACAATCCTAGTGTTGTTATGTTAACAGAGACACATCTTTCGTATAAAGACCGGGGATTGTTAAAACAGTTAGGGTTTGAGGTTATAGTATGCTCTACTCAAAGTGCTTCTATACGTGGAGTTGCAATATTAAAAAACAAACGGCTTAGGGCAACAGTTTGTAAGACAACTTCTGACAAGGGAGGTCGTTGGGCTATTTCACAGCTTATATTAAAAGAGAGGAAATATGTGTTCTGTGTAGTGTATGGCCCTAATAATGAGGATCCCACAGTGGTGGATAATATAAATATGGAACTTTTGAATTGGGAGGGGGATCGGGTGGTGATGGGTGATTTTAATTGTATCATGGATTATGGGATTGATACTACAAGGAGGTTGGCATTTCAGAGGATGCGGAAAACACGTAGGGCTATCTGTGACTTGGGTCGACTACAGGCTATTAGTGATGCCTGGAGAATATTGCACCCAAGTTTACCAGGGTATACCTATTTTTCTGCCCCACATAAATCTTACTCAAGAATAGATATGGCTTGGGTGTCTGCACAAATATTATGGTCTACAGAAATAGATATATGCCCGAAAGTAACATCAGACCATAATCCTATTCTTCTTACTTTTAAAGTTGATACAGAGAATAGGCCACCAAGATCTTTTTCATTCCCTAGGTATCTTTTTTCAGATGTGGATTATGTAGCTAGTACCCGGGAGCAAATTAAAAGCTTTTTGAAGAGAATACGGGGTCTGCTACTCCTATTGTGGTGTGGGATACATTTAAAGCCGTTATTAGGGGGCATACCCAACAGTATATTTGGTACCAAAATAAAATTAATAGAGGGACACTGAAGGAGATAACCTCTGCAATACGTAGGGCAGAAGATCTACATGCGGAGGCAGTTCTGAAGGGGGCGGGTGAGTCAGAACAATTGGGGTTTGAGGTAATTAATCTTAGATTAGGCCTGAAGAAAACACTGAAAGAGAAGAGCATGGTCAAATTTAATAAATATCGGCAGATACAGTATGAGTATGGGGAAACAATTGGAAAAATTTTGGCCTATAAAGTAGCTAATGACAGAGCTAACGCCCATATCACAACTATTAGAGGGCCTGCAGGTAGACTGTATAAGCATCCCCAGGAGATTTTAGAGCAATTTGTGAGGTATTATCAAGCATTGTATACTTCTACAATAAAGCCAAGGCAGGCAGACATTCTTGATTATATTCAGGGATGTTTCCTGCCAAGTATAGGGAGGAGATCGCTGAGTCCCTGGATGTTGAGATACTGTGGGAGGAGATCGAAATGGCAATTGGAGCTCTACCATCGGGTAAGGCTGCGGGGGAAGACTCTATTCCCTAGAATTTTATAAAATCTTCAAAGTCGATCTGAGGCTGCCTTTTAGTCAGATGATAGGGTCAATCAGTGTTAATGGGCAAGTGCCCGATTCCTGGAATTTGACAAAAAAATTTTTTTTTAAAAAAAGGATAAACCAGCAGAGGAATGTGGGTCATATAGACCGATTTCTCTCATTAACACTGATGCAAAACATTTTGCAAAAATACTGTCTAACCGGCTTGCACCGGTGATGCCTAGTCTGGTTTCTTTCCAACAACATGGGTTTATTCAAAATAGAGATACAACTACTCATGTAAATACGGCGGTGACAGCGTTCGATGTGACCAATATTACATCTACCCCACTCGGTATGATTCTATTAGATGCTGAGAAAGCGTTCGACCGAGTGGGGTGGGAGTTTCTTTGGGCTCTAATCGATGCCTTCGGGATTGGCATTCGTTTTAAGAAATGGGTACAAGCCCTATATGATAAACCCAGTGCTAAATTAGCGTATTCAGGTTTATTATCATCTGCTTTCCCGGTTTCTTGTGGCACGCGCCAGGGGTGCCCTCTTTCACCCTTATTATTTGCTCTATATATAGAGCCATTCATCTGTGTTTTACAAAATAATCCCCGAATAAGTGCTTATAGTAATGGAACAATTTCTTTAAAGGTCACCGCTTATTCGGATGACTTGGCAGTATTTTCCACAGACCCAGGGCAAGCATTAGGGGAAATAATAGTGGCGGCTGCTGGGTTCGGACAGATATCAGGGTATAAATTAAATATTAATAAGACCCAAATATTAATTAATCATAAACCGTTAGATGTTATACAGGGGGTATGTTCAGTCGTCACTTATCTGGGAGTGCGGATATCAGCACAAATAGAGAATTTTTTTTTTCTTAATTATGAGGAACTGTTGAAGGATACAATTAGATCATTTAAAAATTGGCATAAGCTACCGATTGGCATCATTGGTCGTATTAATATAATTAAAATGAAAGTCCTGCCTAAGTTCTTATATCTTTTCGTTCTATTCCACTACGGGTTTCCAATTCCTTTTTTAAACGATTAGAAGGGGCCATTGGTGGCTTTATATGGGGATATAAGAAATCTAGGAGAGCGATAGGAAAATTAAAACTACCTTTTGGTCAAGGCGGCTTGGAGCTACCGGACTTTAAGATGTATTTTTGGTCAGCTTTCTTCGGCCGCTTCCGTAGTCTGATTAATCCTGCGGGTATTTTATTTTTTCATACATTTATGTTGGGGGAAGAAAGTAAGATGTTTCTGTATAGAATAATGGACCCTAATTATTTTAAAAGGGTTAAATTCAAGACCGCTCGGGACAGCATATATATCTGGCGGGCGATCTTACATAAAGGCAATATATCTCTATATCATGATAAATTCCCTCTGTATTCTAACCCTGCCTTACCTAGTATATTTCATGATGGGGTGGGGAAAAATTTGGTCAGATTGGGAGTAGGATGCTTGGGTGATCTTTTCGATTATAATGGTATTATTGCTTTTGAGAGACTACAACTTATATATAAATTACCAAACTATATGCTGCTAAAGTATTACCAGATTCGAGACTACTTTTTAAAGCACCTGAAGTTGACTAATATAATTGGGTCTGAGGTTTGGGACTTCATATATGACGAAGTAAGGGAATCTATGATTAGTAAGGTTTATAAATGGCTGAGTAGTAACAGAGTAGATGATTGTGGAAGATTGGCCAATCAATGGAGTAAAATATTGGAGACATCTGTAGGGGCTAGCACTATAACACAAGCACTGGGCACTATAAAAGAGGTGGTGCATTCTACTAATATGAGATTACATCAACATCGGACGATCTGTCTTCTTTATTACACACCCGAGAGGATAGCCAAGTGGGCGGCTAACAATATAATTACAGATAGGATGAAGTGCCCAAGATGTGATATATATAAGACAGATATCAAACATATGTTTGTAACGTGCTTAGAGCTAAAAACATTTTGGCAGGATGTTCAGAATATTATCTATCAGAAATTGGGGTTAGATATACCCCTGACAGTAGGGGAAATTATGCTGGGCTGTAGTAATGCTGGATCTAAAAGTAGCGGTTTATTAACCAATTTGTTAGTCTCGGCAAGGCTGATTATTGCTCGAGAATGGATATCGCCAAAGCCTCCAAATGTGATGGATTGGTGGCTTCTAGTCCGACAGACATATGATATGGAACAGGCATTGGCCAAGTCAAGAGGCATACGATCAGTCGTTAAATGTAATAAAATATGGGGGTCTTGGCTTTAGATACTCTCCTGAAAATTTTAGGATACTTAATAGGGTGTAAATAAGTGGGTGAGGTCCTAGAATGCATTTTGGTATTTATTTTTTATGTGCCCCTTGCTTACTTACTTTATTTGTGATATTATGCTTTGATATTGGCGGTATGCAGCATTGATATTGGTTTGATTTGATTGTACTATGTATTACCTAATCATTGACAAATAAAAAAGTTTTTAAAAAAAAGAGAAGATTGCATCCAAGCAAGTCTCATTTGTGAGTCCTTGCTCCATCATAGGGGTCTGCCTGATCCAGGTCTACTGTCTACTAATTCTCTAATAATGAAGACAGCACTGAAGCACGCAAAGAAATGATGGGTGGATGCTTCAATTAATCTGAGTCATTGTAGTTATTCTGGGCTGCATTCCAGTCCATTGTCCTTTAGCGCTCCACGCCTTCTTAGACAGGAACCTGCTATATGCAAATCAGTCTTGGTCCTGCTCCAGTAGCAATAGTCTAGCCCAAACTGCAAAGACAGCACTTCTAGGTCCGAAGAGGCCCCACCTCTAGCTGTCTTAGGTTCCTCTCAGATTGGAGTCGATAACCCCAGAGCTACTGGCCTCCCCACTTCAGACTGCACCCACCTCATACTCCTTACTCTTATATTGGGTCACTGAGCCCTACCCGCAATCAACTACCCTCAAAGACTCTAAGTGGAACAACCTTGGCACCAAAATCCTCATGTTCTCTCCCCAACTTTTACAACTCACAGCCTAGGATGCAGCCTTCAGGTATGCTTGGGTACCCAGCTACCCTCCTTTGGCAACTACCTCTTACCAGTCCAAGGTAACTGGTGTCATAGGGTGGTCTCATTCCCCCCATGGACATCCTTGATCCTGCATATCAGACCTTTCAAGTAATGCTCTGGGGATTCTAACTCTTCCGGTAAAACATCCAGCTGACATAGGTATCCCACATTGCATCACTGGAACTCTGTTTATTGAGGCTTCCTTAAAGTACTTTCTAGCATCCCAGAAACAACTAGCTTATTATCAATGTCCTCCACCCAACAAAGAGACATTAGTACATGCTCCCAACTGTCCTCTTCATAACTACCTGTCCCCAGAGCCACACTGACTATCAATGCAGACTTCCCAGTATTCGTGGTCTTCCTGGGGTGGCGTCTTCCCTCTTGTGCCCTGGTTGAAGACAGTCAAATCACTAGCCCTTTTCAAAGGACCTTTTCCCCACTATGTGCCCAACCCCTCTCTTTACTGAAGTGGAGTGCATCTCCCCACTCTGTTCCATGGTTTGGGGCCCTTTGGGGTCATCGGTTTTACTCTTCTGCAGGGTGTCTGATCCACCCTGCTTATGATCCTGCTCCTGAGTTTTCTTGGACACCCTAGTGCTGACCCACTCAAAGCCTCTGTCCCAAGCTCTCTAGGTTTAGTGAGCTTGCTCTCCACAAGATACTGATGCAGCCCTGGCAAACAATTTTTAAAAAATATGTTCCTTTATGATGAAATTGAAAAGCTCATCATATTTGGAAAGCCTGCTGTCTTTCACCCTTTACTGGCTGTAATGTGGAATCAACAAACTCTACCTCGGACTGTTGAGAATCCATTGTAGTATCGCTAAAGCTTTGGCTGTACTGTTTGGGAGTCAACCCAAACTTGCTCATCTGTATCCCTTTCAAGTGAGTTCTTGTGGAAAAGATGAGGGACCAGATGGTAAGTAGAAGATGACAATTTAATTAGTAAAGCATAACATAATGCAAGCAGCACCAGGAACAAGCCTCCTCAACTGTCCACCCAACTGTATCTTGTCAGAATCCTCATACCTCACACCCATTCTGACAGCCTCACACTCTACATACCTCACGCGACCATCCCGAGGATTCCGACCCGATACCACACATCTTCCCCCTATAAGATGCCCCACAAAAAAATAGAACTAATTACAAAAGCTAGGGAGGAAAGCACTACAACTATCCAAGCATATAATCAGCAAAATGAGCCGGGGCTTTCCTCAACCTTCCACCTCGGCGAAACACACCTTCTTCACCAGCAGACTCATGCCTTGTGACACTCCCTTCCAGCCCAACATCACTACTACACTCTTTTCCCAAAACATACCCACTGCACTCCTCCTTATTAGCATCTTCCTTACCAGACACACCATTCTGCACATTACACAAACTTATCCGACGCAAATTCCACCTCCTACCATCTTCCAGCGCCACAGCATTATCTAACACCTTCCGTACACTCAAAGGCCTTGACCAACTTGCAGCTCCCTTCATCACACCTCTAGGATTCCTCACACGCACCATTTGACCCACTCTGTTGACAGGCCAATGGTAATTACCACCGCGTGCACGTACATTGCGCTCCTGAAACTTCTTAACCCTAGACTTCATAACCTCATCACAATCAAGTGCACGCATCCTTGCATTTCTCCTCCTCAACCACCACGGAACTAACAAGGTCGAAGGTTTCCTCCCTCTCAACACTTCAAAGGGAGTTCTCCCAGTTATAGAACAAAGAGTCACTCGCCAACAATCTGTCTTGCAAAGCCTTCCTCCAAGGCAATCCTGAACTCAAAGCCAACTGAATTGCCTCCTTAACCACTCTGTTAAAATGATCCACCTGACCATTTCCCTCATGATGATATAATGATGTGCTCACATGCTTGATCCCCATACTTTTCAAAATTTCATGCATTTTGTCAGACATTAATTGGGTACCATTATCCGAGACCATGACCTCTGGAATGCCTTCCTGAGAAAACACATCCTCCAAAAATTCAATAACCACATCCGTGGTCACATTGCTAACCATCCTTACCTCCGGCCACTTAGAATAATAATCAATTAAAACAATGGCATAACTGTGTTTGGCAGATGCAGCAGAAAATGGGCCATAAAATCGATAGCAACTCTTTGCCACAGTCCCTCTGGTAACTCCACCATAGTCAAGGGAATACTCAGGGGTTTTGCCACCTTATCACTGGCACAGCACACCTCACAATCCCTAACCCAACGATCTACCATACTATAGACACCAGGCCACCAGAAACTCTCGCTTATCCTTCTCGTGGTACTAGACATACCACCATGACCGTTATGACTCATCTCAATAATACGATTTCCCACGTCCACAGAGGCACAATCCTGCCACCTCTCAATATAATACCATTCGACACACACAACTCTTCCTTGATCTTCCAAAAGGCAGAACACTCCCCACGTAAGGATGATTCCCTCGGCCAACCGCCCCCAATGTACCTCTCCACAGCTCTCAAAACGTCATCCTTATCCATTTGACGTAGCCACACATCTTCAGACAACACACCACACACCACTGTCCACCTTCTCCCCACATTCAACAGACAGGATATCCTCAAAGGTAAAAGCAACTTAACACTCGCTTACACCCTCCACTACATCAGTCACATTTTTGCTGGCAACCGTGATAGCCCATCCGCAACCAAATTGTCCTTCCCAGGAAAATATTCGATCTCATAGTAGAACATTTGTAGCTTAGATGCTAGTCTCGCTAACCTTGGTGTTAAATTTGTACCCCCTTCAGGTCTCAATATGTTCACCAAAGGCTTGTGGTCAGTACAAATCTTAAATTTCTTCCCCCGCAAGTACATCCGGAACCATTTTGCGGCCCATGTTGCCCCAAGTAACTCTTTCTCAATCACAGAATAATTTTGCTAAGAATTTGTTAATGTCAGGGAAGCATATGCAACCACCCACTTCTCATTCCTCATGCGTTGGGAAAACACAGCACCAATTCCATACCCACTAGCATCCACTGACAACACACCCTCAGCTTGAAACATAAATGATTTGAAACTAGGAGCTACAGAAATTTCCTTTTTCACTGCTTCAAAACGTAACTTCTGTTGTTCTGACCACACAAACAACACTTTTTTTTAGTAAACCCCTCAATGGTTCCACTTTAGACGCATAGTTCTCCACAAAACTTGAATAAAATTCGGCGAGGCCCAAAAATGACATCAACTGTTCCTTGTTCTTTGGCTCTGGAGCAGCCAGAATCGCCTCACATGGCTGATTTTAGAATAAATTCCATCCATCTGGAACTAATTGAGAAAAGGAGGTGTTCCTATCACCGTGAAGCACTTTATCCCCATGAAGGCACAAGCACAATTAATAAATGGAGTTGTGCCTGTCACCGTGATGTCCCTCTGAAGCACTTTATCCCCGTGAAAGCACAAGCACAATTAATAAATGGAGGTGTTATGAAGAATGTCTCCAAGCACACAGAAATGTAGGCTGAGGTTGCGGTTTCAGACGTCCTTTATTCAAATATCTGTGCTGATGCCCATATGCCAACACGCGTTTCGTCACTTAGCTGTTATAATCACAGCGGACTTCATCAGGGCAAATAGTCTAAAATGCAAACGTGTCATGAAATCAGGAGGAGTTATTTCCTTCCTGTTAATATAACCGTCACCCGTGGTACAAAATTCAAAAGATTCACCCAAAAGTGGAAAAATAGTCGAATAAGAGTTTACACTCATAGAGTAAATGTAGATAACGTCTGCTAATATCTGATTCACATAGGCCCCACCCATGTAGAATACGTGCAGGGAAAGAGATCACATGCAGTACCCATCAGATGTGAAAAGCCAAAATGAGGTGAGAGGTTCTCAAAGTCGTACTCACTCAATCAAAATAGGTGTAAGTAAGTGTTAGCTCCAATTTGGAAAAGAAAATAAACATAGGAAATCTGCAAGAAATATGTATAATGTCCATCATGTATTCCACTACCCAACAAAGAATTAAGCGTCTAATGTATATGTATATTCAATAGATGACCAGGTGGTCGACTTGTTACCTGTTATTTCGTTCACGAGTTGGGAAATCTAAAGTCAAAATAAAAGTCTAATCAACAATCTCCAGATGCCAATATTCTATATCTCAAAGTAAACGTAAAGAAATTCTTAATTTAACATGCCGCACTAGTTACGTGCAAGCAATTATACACAGCGTTTACAGTATCTTAGGCAAATTTTAAAGTGCCACATAAGTTCCATCATTATCGACAGTTTCTCAATAGCAAGAGTAAAGAAGCTCATAATTTGACATGCCGCACTAGTAACGTGCAAGCGATTATACACGGCGTTACAGTATCTTAAGAGCAAGCATGTGAAACTCCTGAGATAACAACTCACACTAGTATCAACGTACAAAATTCATCAGATCCAACCTTACACTGAACACACATTCTCAATGAATCGGTCCGCTGGGTACGCGAAACCGTGGTCAATAAGTAAGTCTTAACATGACATCTAAAGGGAGCGCAAACGAATACTTTTAAAATATATTAAAGTTATAAATCTTATCTATCGACATACAAGTATGAGTCCCAATTAACCACCTGATCAACATAAAGTTTGCTGTTTTGCCAAAATACTCACTATTTGACCCAGGAAAATGATAGGAACAAACGGTCCGCCGAGTACGCGGATACCGAAGTCGGCGTGCAGGATGGTCGCCATTTTCTCTGACTTAAGTAGTATCGAAAGAGACAACGTCCCTCATGCTTTCAATAACGTGATGTACTCCGTACAACGGCGGCCATCTTGTAGTGGCAAAATATCCCTATAGAGGACTGAACGGACTAATTCAAAGCTCTTTACGTCACAAAAAGATGTCGGCCATCTTATAGTGGTCGACTCAATTAATTACAGTATTCTCATAAATGCCGGCGTCCAAAAAAAGCCCCGAGTATGTATATTTTTAACGGTCAAGTTAGATACCCTAACTTTAATGATATATTGGGTAGTCTGTACTCTTTAATTGTACTCAAACGATCAATCCCACTATCTAAATCAATTATAAAGTCCCGTTTCTGGAGATTAGGGTCGTTGTCACCTACACATCCACTCAATCTAGTGAAGTGATTTTATATGAAAACGTGCATGAAACCAAATCTATAGTATTGTTACGTGTGAAAGGAGAAGGTAAGTGCGAGATGAGATTGAAAAACATCAGAAAGGACCAAGGTTTGACTGTCCCCTGTGTCATTGATACTGTACATTTCCATTACAAACAGTTTCTTCATATATACATGTATTTCAGTCCATCATGACATTAACTCAATGAAACAAGTTTTTACACCATTTACATACTTCCATCCTTGACATACTGTATCCAAACATCACTATTTGTTGATTAGTTTTCATTGTGTTCTTCAGTTTATAAATCAACTCAATTCTTTGGATGAACAGGAAAAAGGGGAGAATTGTTAAAACTACTCCCCTAAGAAATGATGCAGTTCCCGATCAATATTCAATCCCTGATCAACTGCTTTTGAACGTAAAATCCATATTGCCTCCTTACGTCTCAACTGTAATTCGCGATTACCTCCCCCCTGTTCACTACGGGGTACCGCTTCTAAGCCATGGAACTCGAATGTCCTATATTTAGTTTGTTTTTCACAGGTCAATGTGTGAAAGGCGAAAGGATACTTGGGATCTCCCTGCTTCACTGCCCTTAGATGTTCCATTACTCTGTCTTTCAACATCCTGATTGTGCTACCCACGTATATTTTACCACATCTACATATCAGTATGTAAACTACATAATGTGTGGTGCACATGATATTGCTAGTAACATCAAACAGACGACTCCTATTGTAACTAAATCTTGTTGTTTCTTTAGCCAAACTACATATCGAACAATGTCCGCATTTAAACGAACCTTTGTTGTATTGTGTCAACCAACTTTGTTGCAGTCTGTTGGTACTATGGTAACTTGGACATATTAATAAATGGAGGTGTGCCTGTCACCGTGAAGTCCCCACAAAGGAAGTGATCAATCTGGAACAATGAAGGCACCATCGCAAATAATAATAGAGAAATGGAGGTGTGCCTATCACCGTGAAGACCAAGTATATCAGACAAAACACCTCACTGTAATATCGCTTTACTGGACAGATGAAAACGAACTGCTCACCAGGTGTGCCTGTCACCGACGATGACAGCCACAAGAAGTATGCTGGCTTCAATACTTGAAAAGCTGCTCACTTAAAATCCTCGCCGAAGACACGCAACTTCTAAACAGGCAGTTGTTGATATCCACAACCTGTAATATTTCTGTGATTAAGACCGGCCCAAAATGGCCGACAGGACATTACAGCATAAAAATGGCCACTGAACCTATTCTTCCTGTGCCCTTCCCGGACCAGATGCACATGCTAAGATGGCCGCTAGGACGATCGCCGGCCTGTCAAGACTGACGTCACTGGACCAACCGGCTGCGATACCAACTACTCCATGCTCCGTGTTACAATCCACCTCAAGACGTGGAAACAGGAACGGATCTCCTCAGGACTACCCCCGGAAGAAGTAAACAGCTAGCACTGTGGTGGCACCCCCTCAGAAGTTCTTCACAGGCATCACCACCGGAACGATGAACATGGAGACCGCAGAATGAAGAAGACGCCACTCCTGAGATATTACTAGCGATTCTTCCTGGGGTCCCTGGTGCCACTGGATCCCATCCTCATCGCTATTGTGGAAAAGATGAGGGACCCGGCAGTAAGTAGAAGATGACACTTTAATTAGTAAACCATAACATAATTCAAGCGGCACCTGGAACAAGCCTCCTCAACCGTCCACCCAACCGTATCTTGTCAGAATCCTCATACGTCACACCCATTCTGACATCCACACACTCTACATATCTCACGCGGCCATCCCGAGGATTCCAACCCGATACCACAGTTCTCTGTTTGCATTCTGTCTCCTCCATGATATTGACTGCATTCCTACCTAAAATAGAGAACCTTCCCACAAGCATCATAGCCCGTTGTTTCTTCTCTATATCAGCCATCTGAATTGCCATCTGTACGGAACCAAACCATGTTTGGATGCCATCCCCCACCTCTTAATACTAAGGGCCTAATTTAGAGTTTGGTGGATGGGCTTCTCCTCACAAACATGACAGATATCTTGTCCTCCTTATTAGAAGCGTATTATATCCTATGGTAATAAGGTGGATGGGATACATATAATGTTTCCATGGAGAAATCCCTCTGCCAAACACTTAAATCAGAACCTAAATCTTTAGGGTACTGAGGCTGAGATTTCCCCCCACTTGATGTTCAACTCACCTCTTCATTGATGCCACCACCACAGGTCCCAGAAACTCGCTGAGCCTCAAAGTCCAAAGGTCTAAGGTCAGCCTTTTGAATAAAGATGGCTTTGCATTCTTCCAGATTAAGTGTGGCTCTGAGCTTTCTGAGCTCTATAGTGACGGTGTCAGCGAGGGGACACTTTCTGGCAGGAGCCGGGTCTTATGTCCTCTGCTTCTTGGTTTTTTGGCAGACGCCGAACATGTTAGGCTGGCTGAGACTATTCCCTTTATAGACTCTACGGCTAGTGCAATCCTACTATTTGAGGGCCATTCTCAACTCAAGATAAGAGGATCACGGAACCAATCCTTGAAACAAATACCAATTCATTGAAGTTCTTGTGTCATTCGTTTCTGCATCGGCTTGCCTGTAAGCCTACACCTATTCCTGTGAAAATTAGTAAAATCGCACTGTGTTGGTGGTTGCACATCTTGGTATATTTTGCTGTTCATCTTTGGACCTAACGAATTGTGCAATCTAGGTATCTACAACTTTCTTTTGTGCTGATGGCTTTCTTGATGAAGGCACTGATCGGTCGAAACGCATGTAGATAGATGACACGGGATGATCGATAATATAAGCCACAGCTGCTATATCCACAGAGAGCATCAGTTGACACAAATGCATTATAAAGATTTAGAAAGGAAACATTGTTCATATGAATCATACTGATGCTAGCATGATGAAAAACAACCGTTGAATACTTTGCCTGTTAGATATCGTGCACAATCAGTGTACAGATTGTATACTTTGTCTTGATATTATAAGGGTGAGAGGTATGAATGAAGGTGTGAATATTATGATTAATTAAGGATAAGAATGCACCTCTAACTCGATTGTTGATTCCATGACTGAAACACTGGATCACAGTGATGATACTTGATCAAACTGCATGTCTTCAAAGAATGTTTTTATAAATGTTAATTTTAATAAAATTTTGACTTCACCCTAGACTAATTTTCTCTTGAGCCCAATACTTAGATGGGTAACTAGTTAGTAAGTTAAGAGTTGCCGTGGTTGCTGTTGCTGTATATTACTGCCATTTTCCCTGGCCTTGGAATGTCCATATATAGCAGGAGGTCCCCTTCATCACACTACTCGGTTTCTTGTACTCCTTCAGGTGCTGTAGGTCTAAGTTGTGTTCCTTCTGTTTCCACTGGAGTGGTCCGGACTCGATGGGCTTCCACCCATGTTTTCAATGTGAGTTCTAACTTGGTTTAAGTAGCCTTACTGTTAAACCGAATGCGCTGATCCTGACACCAAAATCACACCTGCCGTTTGGCCAAATCAGCAGTGTCAGTCCATCTTCAAAGCCCTGGACCACACAAGTTTGTGGGTCTGATTGTGCCCCTTTAGCAGTCAGTTAAACAATGTGTTATGCCCCTTGGGACCTTACAAGTCTGAGCTGCAGTCGCTGATATACCCTTTCTAACCCCCACTGCTTCCTCTGAGCTGGGGACTGTGTCCCAAACTTGCAAGTGGAGAGGCAGCAAAAGTATGCTTGTGCCAAATCCACTGCTTCTCTTTGACATGCTGTGAGATATGGCACCTACCAGAGGATGACTGATGTAGTGGGCACTCACCTTTGTGGTTCCTCCATTATCACTGAATTACTGTCAGACATAGCAACTACCAGAGACAGAATGAAGTAGTGGGCACTGGCCTGTTACTGACCAGCAGTGCAGTACATTCTAGAGCCATTCAATTGGCTCCGAGTTGTAAACAGTAAAATGCAACAATGTAACTCACTAACAACAACAGGCCAGACATTCTGTAACTTAGGGGCCGATACCGATTTCGGCCGGAAGGGCACCGAACGATGGTCGGAGCCCTTCCGACTGAATCGGAACGTGCCGCTCGGATTCCTTTCCGACCGAGCCATTCCGATGGGCTCGGTCGGAAAAGAATCCGACTCGGATTTCCGGATGGCTCACGACGGGTTCGGAGAGCCCGTCAGCCATCCGGAAATCCCTCTGTACTCCCCGGCTGCCTCTTTGCGACCGAGGGAGTACGATGGCAGTTGCCACTGCCTTTTCGTGCCGGTCTTTCCGGCACGAAAAGGCAGTTGGTCACTGTCTTTGGGGGCCCCCAGTGGGACCCCCATGGGTGCAAGGTCGCCGAATGGCGGCCTGGAGGCACCTATGGTGCCCCTCTGTTGAACCCTGCACCCGGTGGCAGGCACCTTGGGGTGCCGGCCACAGGGTGCAGGGTTGAACTGCACCCCTGCTTTCTCCAATGCCAGCATGCATTCCGTCCGGAATGCATGCTCCCATTGTGGGAGATACGAGTGCGACCGAACAGGGTTCGGTCTCATCGTACTGCCTGGGCCGTAACCGACGACAGCAGGTCGGTCGGTTACGGCTCCGGACCGATGTCGGACGGACCTGAGTCCGTCCGACATCGGAATCGGCCCCTGAGTATTCTATTATCAGGTTGTGGCAGTGAAGGCATCTGTGTTTGTGGTTTGTGTGTGAGAGTCTCAATGTTCTCGGGGGGATGCGGGTCAGTCTTGCGGGACCTGTGTGCACACTTGTTCTAAGACCTGTGGGGTAGTTGGTGCTTTTCTTTCCAGTGGTATGTCTAGAACAGGGTTGGTTTCTCATAACTGACTGCTGTTCTGTTCTGGATCCCATATCAGCCCCTGTCAATATATCCTACACAGGGCCGGCTTTACCGCTGGTGGCGCCCAGTGCGGCAATCAGTTTTGGCACCCCCGCCATGACCTCCTTCTTAGATTCCCTGACTACCACTGGGCAAACGTGCCTCTTATCTCTCCATTGACCCTCTCTCACATACATTTTATTAGTTTTAAACTAGTAAAGGCTGGCTTTATCAATAAGAATGTATATCTAACCAAACTAACCCTTTTTAGCAAAATTAGGAATAGGGAGAGACGCGCGAGCGCGCGAAAACAAGATGGCCGCCTCCCGGTGAGCTCCGTGACAGAGGGGCCCGTTTTTATCGCCGAACTTCGCATTTCCAGTCAGAATCTACTGGAAATTAATGTAGCAGCCTTATGAAGCCTTACCTGTTGCTGTGGTGCTGTTGGTTTGGGGTTTGAGACGTCGGAAAGGTGTTTTTTTCTTCCTCCTGCTCCAGCCTCGAGCTCTACATTAAGGTACTGCCTAGATTTCCTGTCAGGGGGGCGGAGCTTCTACTCAGGAAAGGGCCTGGCTTTGGCCTAACCACCCCCACAGTCTGTTTTAGCTGCTGCACCAGCATTTTCAGTGAAGCAATTTCTGCACTTATCTTTTTTTACTTGTACATTATATTTAATTACTCCTATTCACTTTTATTATATGAAAATGGAGAATAAAAATGTACAAAATCCCAATAATAAGAGGAAGAATCAGATTTCTCCTCCTCCAGTAAAATCTAAAGTGGTGGAATCCAGTGAGCCATCCTTGGCTTTAATTATTGACGAGCTTCATGCATTGCGTGCAAATACTGACACTATTGCGTCAGAGATTAAAAACTTACGCAAGGATATGGCCAGCATGTCGATGAAAATCTCAGATAATTCAATTAAAATACAAGACAATAAATTGAAGATTGACGCTTTTACACCACTTGTGGCAAAGATTTTCCCCATGTCTACTCTTCTTCTGGATATGGAAAATCGTAACAGGCAATACAATCTGCGTATTTTTAATTTACCAGAGGAGGTTGAAGGCTCTAATTGCAGATTATACTTGGAAAATCTGTTACCTGGCCTTTTAAACATCAAATTTCCGGAGAAATTTGAAATTGATAAAGCGCATAGGATTCCATCCCATCGCAATCCTCAGCATGCTAAGCCAAGGCAAATGATTTTTAAGGTACTGCGTCACCATCATTTGGTCATGATAAGGAAAGCAGCACGGGAAATTCCATCTTTAACAGTTAATGGCAACAGAATCTTTATTCACCAAGACTTTGCCAAGGAGACTGTCAAGATTCGTAAAGAATTTACTGATTGTCGCCCTCAATTGAGAAGTCTTGGTTTTAAATGTGGCCTATTTGATCCTTCAACAATGCGTATCTGGAAAGATAATTTTTCTAAGTCCTTCCAACGTCCGGTAGATTTAAAATTATTCCTGGAACAACATGCACTGCACTCACAACATTCTATGGATACGCATGACTCTGCTACTTGAATATTGTCTTAACATGTATTTCTGACTAAATTTACTAGCTCTTTCCATGATGGGCTCCAACGGGTTGGTCATGCTTGTAAAGCGCGTGTGCGTTTCAAAATTCTTATTAATGTTTATGTATGGTCGTCTTTCTTATGGTTGTCTGTTTCTTTTCTTTTTCCCCCTGTTCCTTCTACATTGCTTTAGAACTACTACTCCCTATATTTGTCTTCAACGTTTTCTCCTCTTCTTAAACCTTATTTCCACTTCCTCTCTAGTTCACTATGGCTAATATTCATAATGTTAAAATTACTTCTTTAATTGTTAAGGGTTTGGACTATTTAGGAAGCTGTAAAGCAGATATTTGTTTTATTCAGGAAACGCATATTGATGACAAAATATTGGATTATATGAAAAAAAAGTGGGTGGATACTATTGTCTCTTCTCCTGCCAAAGGGAGAAAAAATGGTGTTGCTATTCTTTTTGCCAAAAGACTACATTGTCAAATTTTAAGTAAATCATCAGATTTAGAAGGTAGATATGTCATAGTTAAAGTTAAAATGTATGATTCTGTTATGTTTTTAATTAATGTTTATGGTCCAACTGCTGATGATCCTTTGTTTTGGTCTAATTTAACTACTAAAGTACTAAAGTTAGGTAACGTTCCTCTTATAGTTGGAGGAGACTTTAACCTTATTTCTGATCCTTTATTGGACAGATCATCCTTCACTAAATTTAGACCGCCAAAAGCTTTTCTAACTTTTAAATCTTTCCTTAAAGTTACAAAATTAATTGATATTTGGCGATTACATTTCCCTACAGAAAAAGCGTTTACCTTTTTCTCTAACCCTCATAATTCACATTCTAGACTTGATTATTTATAATTTCCAGGCAACTCCTTAATTCTGTGGTTTCTCCTAACATTGGTAATATTGATATATCGGATCATGCTCTAATATCTTTTGTTTTACAATTTAATACAAATTTTAAAACACAATCTAGATGGCGAATGAATACTGATATTGTTCTTAATGAACAAAACAAACTGAAAATACTAGATGCTATACAGGATTACTTTCAGCATAACCCAGAAGGTTCTACTTCCCTGGTGAATAGATGGGACGCCTTTAACGCTTATATTAGAGGTGCTTCTATCTCTCTCATGGCGTATGACAATAAAACGTTTAATGTAAGAATTAAAGAATTGGATAAGCAAATTGCAAAATTTGAGAGGCTTTTTATTACCTCTAAGGATCCTCAATATAAGTTCAAATTACAAAAACTCAGATATGAATTTAATTCCATTCTTAGCAGAAGAGCTGGTATTCAACTTTCCAAATCCAAAGCTAAATTTTGTTTTAATGCTAACAGATCTGGACTGCTTTTAGCTAATTATCTATGTATCAAAAAAGATAAAGCCCAAATAAATTCGATTCATGGTACCAATGGGAAAATTGCCATATCACAACATGATATTATTAATGAATTTGTAAATTATTATACTAATTTATATAATCAACCTAGTTCTATTGATTCTTCTTTAATTGATTCTTTTTTATCTACATGTGGATCACCCATAATTTCTCATTTAGCTAAAAATAAATTAGACCTGCCTATTACTGAAGATGAAATTCGATTAGCTATCAAATCTCTTAAGCAAATAAAATCCCCTGGACCTGATGGCATCCCAGCTGAATTTTATAAAGAATTTCAAACACAACTTACTTCTCATTTATTTAAATTATTGACCTCTTTTAGCGCTACAGGGACTATTGCAGGCTCTTTTACTGAAGCGTTAATTGTTGTATTGCCTAAGCCCAATAAAGATCCTACACTAGTTTCAAATTATCGCCCTATTTCCTTATTAAATCAAGATTGTAAGCTATATCCCAAAATATTTGCTACCAGGTTAACCTCTGTTTTAGATTCTATTATTCATCCAGATCAATCTGGGTTTATGAAAAATAGATATTCTGCCAATAATACAAGAACATTATTGCATGTTATAGAACAAGGGTTTAATTTATCTATACCAGCAGGAGTGTTAGCACTGGATGCTGAAAAAGTCTTCGATAAAGTTCATTGGCAGTTTTTATTCCGTACTTTATTTGCATTTAATTTTGGTGCTATATTTATTCGTATGATATCTGCTCTGTATTCTAATCCTACAGCCCGTTTATTTATTAATGGCCAAATTTCTAACTAATTTTCTCTTTTCAGAGGTACCAGACAAGGTTGCCCCCTCTCCCCGCTCCTATTTCTTCTTGTGATTGAACCTCTGCTTGTGTCAATTAGGAAATGTAATGATATTAATGGTATTAATATTAAGGAGGTCAATGTTAAAACGCTAGCATATGCAGATGATGTACTTTTATTTATTAGTAATCCTATCTCTTCACGCCCTCCTTTATTTGAGATAATCTCATCCTATTCCATACTTTCTGGTTATAAGCTAAACACTAATAAAACAGAATTTTTTCCTATAAATATTCATTGCAGCCCTGATATGTTACCCATGAAAGATATAATTTGGCAAAGAGAAAAATTTAAATACTTAGGTATTTCATTCTCATCTACTATAAAATCTACGATTTCATTAAATTGTGAGTCTATTCTAAGTTATATTAAGGATAAAATATCTAAATGGTCTCCACTTCATCTTTCGTGGTGGGGGAGAATGGATTCCATAAAAATGACTATAGCACCAAAACTTTTCTATTCCCTATCCATGATTCCTACCCAATTTCCTATGAAGTTTTATAAAGATATAGATCGACTTCTCGCTAAATTTCTTTGGTGCAATGAGGCACCTCGTATTAGTTATGAAAAATTAAAATTGCCTAAATGTAATGGAGGTTTTGGTATACCCGATTTTTTTTGTTATCATAAAGCTTTTATTTTAAAGCAAAGTTCTCTTTGGTTCAATCATTCTCAATTGATTAACCCCCCTACATGGCTTTCTATAGAAAAGAGTTTCATAGATCCGTTTCCCTTACCTTCTTTATTAACTATGTCCAATAGGTCAATATTTTTTAATAGATCTGTTATTCTGAAATCTACTAAGTTAATATTACATGATTTTGATTTAATTTTTCAATCACCCATGTCTATTACTGAAGACATCTCGTTATGGTATAATTCAAACATAAAACTTACTAAAAATGTTAGATTTTGGCACTCATGGATTAAGAGTGGTATTTTTTACCTCAAAGATATTTATTATAATAATACTTTTATAACTTTTGATGTTCTACAGGAGAAATTTAATTTACCTTTCTCTGATTTACTCAAGTATGAATATTTATGCAATTCAATTTTAGATTCATTTCCTCATTCTATACCTCTTAGTACTAAATCAGATTTAATGATTTATATTCAAACCCTTTCCACCTTACCGCATGGTGTTTCTAGTCTGTATAAAAAGATGATTACATTTAGAGGTGACAATATTAACATGTTATTGACATATTGGAATAATGAGCTCTCTTTATCCTTATCCTACGAAACATGGAAAACTATTTGGTTTGATAGTATTTCAGGAGGGCTACCTGTTTCGCTTTATCAAACAAACTCATATATTTTATATAATTGTCTATGGTCTCCATTAAGATTGTTTAAGGCTAAACTCATCCCGTCTTCTAAATGTTGGCATTACAATTTACATACTGGTTCGTTAAAACATATGCTTTTTGAATGTCCTCTTATATCCAAATTTTGGACTGAAGTCTGGGATGTTATAAAAAAGATACTTAATATTCAAGATGATTTAACATTTAATTTGTTAATTTGTAAATCTGCTGTTCTTTCTCATAAATTAATTGACTTAGAATGTTAACTTTTTAATTTTCTATTATCAGCTGCCTTAAAATCTATTTCCTCATGCTGGAAAGATGTTTCATCACTATCTGTTCATGCTTGGTGGTCTTGGGTTATTTTTACAAGAAGAGGAGCACATTTAACATTGAATGGTGTTATTCATAATTGTAAATCTTTTCATTTATTCTGGAAACCTATTGATAATTATTTATCTTCTTAAAATGTTTTCTTTATAAGTTCAGTATTTATCAATATTCTTGTATATTTTTGTCTGATAGTAGTTCTATTTTATGATTATCAATTACTTATATATAATGGCTTTGTTCTCCCCTCCTCCCCTTTTTAATTTGCTACAATAATATATTATATTATATTGTGCCTGTTATAACTTTATTAAGGCTGTTAATTGTCACATATTCATATTAGGTTCTTGTATTGTACTATTTTTTTGTATTGTCTATTTATTAAATTAAAATTCAATAAAATATTTTGAACATAGGAATAGGGAATGAAAGACTGGGAAAAAAACATAATGTCCTAACTATTTTATGCAGTTTGCATGCAGCTCTTTGATGACAATTCGTAACAGCAACTGATCTATATTAGGGATGTATCTTATGTACTGTGGTAACACAAGGATCTCTGTGACAAAATCAGTAATCCACGCAGCTATCCATACAAAGTACAGATTTGTGATCTGCACCGTACGTGTTCTTTGTAGTAGGCATATTAACCCTCTGCGCTACTTTATGCCACTAGACAAAACTCCGATCTCTCTCTAACAGGAACGTTAATCACAAGAGAGTTCTTGACATTTTTGTTGCTGACTGAATGGTGGATGCACAAGGAACTCTGCAGAAGGTATTTTGAAATCGCAAGTTATTGCTAAGCACAGCGCCCCCCTCACCCCAGAGGTCAGTGCCCCCTCCCCATGTCAGCGCCCAGTGCGGCCACACCAGCTGCACTGCTTTAAAGCCGGCCCTGATCCCACGACAGCGCAACTGGGCGCCTACCCACACCCCTGTTTTCCTGCTTGGTCATGGTCACACTCTCACTAATTGCCCATTGACAGATGTCACTCGCTATCAACCGAGGGCGGGGTCCTGCTGATCTCTATACCATTGCAGTGACTCTTTTAGTCAACAGTAAAGCCAAATCAAAGAATCTATTATTTCAATGCCTTCTGCAGTTTTGGGTGCAAAAAGAGTCCCAGCAGGCATCTATTTGGCGCAAATAGTCCTGTCCTTCCTGGGATCTTCTTAGCTGTTAGGTCTATAATTTTACTTCCAATGCATGTTTACTTTGCTGCAGACCCACACTATATGGCAAGATCAGTATTTAATTTGACCTAGTGATTGCAGGTGAGGCCCACCTGCACTCATTTGTTGGGGGACAGCATTTCTTTTTTTTCAATAGGATTTGATCCAGGGCAAGAGAGAGAAAACCACTAAAGAGGAAAATAATGCGGAGAAAGACGGAAAAAACATTACAAAGGGAGACGGCAGAAGTGAAAAAGAACCTGCAAGAGTGAGATGAAGAGGCGGAGAGTGTCTGGTGGAGGATTACAGAAGCATGAGGTGGAATCTCTGGTATTTGGCACCTGACCTTTGAAAGTGCCGGCTGCGGGTTTCTTGGAAATACTTTGCGCTCTGGCACTTCTTGTTTTACAAATTAAGCACTGGGTAAGACAAAGTGTTGGAGATGTGTATCTGATTGAGCAGTTTCAGGGTCAGGTAGGTATATTATGTATAATTGGTTGTACTTGAACTGGGCATTCTTGGAAACCTTTTGCATATACTCCAGTGCCCTCTTCCATCCCCCTTCTTCTAAAGTTCCTGTTCTGCTTTGTGCTATGGGGCAAGAGCAGCACAGACCATAACTATTGAGATATGACACTGCTGCTTGCCTTCTCAGCGCTGTCGCACAAACAGGCTGCCTTGCACCATGCACACACCTTGGCACCATATTGCAAAGTTGTGTGTGTGATATCTAACATAGATTTTGTACTGGAAGGGCCTAGACAAACTGTAAAACTGTTGATAGATTGGATGTGAGCTGTACAGTGAACCACACATCCAATGTGTGAAACATTGGGATATATTAAAATATTCCTCCTACTTAGCCCCTGTCTCAAGAAGATGTTATTTTTGGTACAAAGCTCTGCCTAACAATTATAGTTAATCGAGATTTATGTCAAAAACTATGGGTGGCAGCATGGGAGTGCTCAAGTCCCACTCATTTTTTTACAATCAAGGAAAAGCCAGTACTGACATTACTTTCTAAACTACTATTTTACATCTAGGAACACAAAACTCAATTACTATGTTCTTTTTTACTGTTAATCATTTTTTTGTGACACTTTATCTGTGTGTTATTTGATAGTGGCCTAGCCTTGCTGACACTAAACTGGCCCAATCCCCATTGTGTTTTGCAAGTCCCACTCGTGGCATGCCCCTTGATGCAAAGTATAGCAGACCAGCATAAAGCACTAATTGTGTTAATTTAAGGGGTACTTTCTAGCGCAAAAGGGTTCTCACCTTCCCAGCAGTTCCTTTTTAACCCATTTTCCCTGCACCTGTCCTAACATGCTCTGCTCAAAATAATGAAGCAAAGAATATACTTCCCTGATTTAAAGTAACTCAGTGCTTTTCATCCTGTGAGGGCTGTGATTCGCGAGTGCTTGTCGCCCTTGCCATTCCAACATGGTGGACCTCTCATGACTTATATTATTGCTAATGATAAGCCCCCAAAGTAGTGGTCAGATTTCAGGAATAAGATAACCAATGTTCTCCATGCCATGAGAATTGTCACTGAGCCCATAGGGGACATTTCAAGGACTTTACTGTATGGGACTAATATGGCTTTCATGGTATAGTTGTCCTGGACAGAGAGGATATGGATGGAAGTGAATCAGAGGGGCAGCCCTAAGCTGGTAGGCCCAAATGAGGGCATTTCCACCAGTCTCAGGTTACAAAATGGGGGATTCATGATAGGGGAGTCTGCATCAGCACTACTATAAGAAACTATGGGCCTCATTTATGAGACTTTGCCATAGGGAAGCACCACAGGCCTTTCTGCTGTGCTGCCCTACGGCAAAAGAAGAGGGCAAGATTGCACTATATTTATTAGATACGGCGCATCCCTGTTCTTTTCCCCTGTGCAAGCGCACAATGGGCTGCTGTGCGCCAAAGCAGGCACCTTTGCACCATGATGCAAGGTTGCCTGCGTTACAGGAATGATTATTTTTGTGCAGGAAGGGAAACCTTCCTGCACAAAAATAATCAGAAGAGGATTTTTCCTCTTTCTGTGTGTGCTCAGCACACATAGAAAATGGAAAAACAAGGAGAAATAAAGATATTTCTCCTCGTTGTGCCACCTACGTCTCCCCGGGGGAGGCGTAAGTTTTTGGCGCTGTCTCAGATTTACGATTTCTCGTAAATCTGGGGCAGTGTCAAAAAGCCATGAAACATTCATGGAACGCCCCTGTAACGCAGAAAACTGCGTTAAAGGGTGAAGGAAGTGACCCGAATCGGGCCTCCCAGGTCACTAGTGACCACCTCTCTGCCTTCCAAGAAATGAAGAGTCGAGAAGACAGTAGAGAATACAAACCAAGCAATTTTATTAGTAATGCGCTGCAGCGGAGTCCAGTCTGACCAGTCTCCTAAGATGACGGCCGAGGGACTAACTTCACCCAACATAACATCAGATATTATACATTTCCAGACCCCTAGAAACACGCCCAGACCAGTGGCGGCTGGTGACATTTGAAAGTGGTGAGGCGTAAAATGATTGGCATACTGCACCGTAGCGAGCGAGCCAGCCCGAACAACCTAAGAGGGGTTTGGGGGATTCTCCTCCCGAGAAATTTTTGAAAAAAGAGAGGAAAAACTGTGCCTTTTCAAGAAAATTTGAGAACGCAGGAAGGTTAATAAAGCATTTGTGAAAGTGCAGTTATTACATTAATAATTAACAAAAGCAGTGACTCACTGACCTATTTCCATCATGTGCATTTTGTGATCTGTATCAGGTACATGGTCTTTGCAGCAGGCACATTAACCTTCTGCGCTACCTTTCCATGAGTCAAAACTTCCACTAGACAAAACTCTGATCTCTCTCTAGGTAAAACATTAACCATCAGTGTTATCATGACATTTTTATTGTCTCTCGTCAGGAGGCTTGTGGCTGGTAACGAGCCGCGCCTGGCAGGTACTTTTCTGTCCATCAGGGGGTGAATAGATGTTTTGCTGAAAGCTTCTGCTCTAGTGAGCTTCACTGTGTCCCCTGCACTTCCAGACCTTCCTACCTGAAGCTCCCACCCAGCAGTTATGTGTTTTTAACTCCCAAATTCAGGCTCTTGGGCTGCTAGTTGCAAAGGGAGGGGTTTTATGGCTGTTTGCTATGGCAGTTTCAAGTCCACATGAATGAGCTTGAGTGAAGAACAATATTTTTCAATCAGTCTGACATTTGCAGTCTGTGATACTAAGGCCTTTCCACAGACTGCTTTACTGCGCTGGGCGTTTCCACAGTCTGTCAGTGCTACAGATAACTCCTCAGACGCAAGGATAGCTGGGGTGACCCGGGTCAGTGTGGCTTTCAGCACTGCACAAACACTGGCATTAGATCTGACACGGTCCTGCCCCTCTCAGGAGGTTGCTGACTAGAGCAGAGTGTACAGCTCACATTACCCGGACCAATAATGCACACAGCGCAGGGTGCCATTCTCACACCGCCATGTGGCAAGGGAACTTCAGCCCCGTGCTCTGGCTGTGCAGCAGGGACATCAGAGCTGCCTCCCAGTGTCAGACCGTGCAATTAATGACACAAAATGTGACCAGCAGAGCATAATTTAACAAGCCTGAACCATTCCACAGCCACTACAATTCGATGCATGTGTGAGTGTGACTTGTGCAAATTGATGGGGCTGCACGGTGCACCTGCTGGGTGGTAACGAAATGCCCTTTTTAATTTTTGCGTAACTGCAATAACAAGCACATTTTTGTAGCTTGATGATGAATGGTTGCCAAGCAATTTCAGACATAAATGCTAGATAGGGGCCAGAAATCAGGGACGTTCGATTTCAGCCACATTGAAACTCATCACGTTGATTTAAACCTTTATTCATCGCGTTTCAAGCACTTAATTTCTGCACGTATTTGGTTACCACCAGCTCTGTCAGCAGACAGTTTATAATCAACAGTTCCTGCAGTCGCCTTATTGAACCGCAAGAGCGTGCGCAGGGCATTAATCATGCAACCCACATGCCACCGCGCGCTCTCCATAGGCAAAATCGAGTTACAGTTCATTTCATTTAATTAGTCCGCCACAGAGCCTTTCCCCGATTCATCTTTTTATTGTCCTACTGACCCGGAAACACTCCTTCTGAAAGCCTTGGCTAAAGCTGCATAATGTTGCCTCTCTCGCACTTGGGCGAGCTATTCTTTCCCATAAGCCTCAAGATCGGAAATTACTGCGTTTGTGCCTCAAATGGTCTTCAGTTCTTGTCCATAGCAACTGCAAGAACATTTTATATCAAACCGTTTTTTATCTTTCTTCCTCGAGTTAACCCAGTGCATTTCACTCTTCCATTTTGGGGGTCTTTAAAAATATAAAACAGTGAATATTCATTCTGCTAGCACTGAATCCACACACAAAAACGGTTGGATTTGTGCCATGAGCACAGTGCTTCTAAAATGTGTCCCGTGACATTCATGCATTTTTCAGTTTCGTTAAGTGTCGAGGGGTTTTATTTGTTTTTTTGACATGCAGCATTTGAGCAGTATCCTATCTGCAGTCGTTATCGAGCTTTGCATTAATTGACAGAGCTGAGCATCTTATTTGAATCACTTCGATGTGTAAAAATCTCAAATAAATATGGATCGTTAAAAATGTGCACCGCAAAGTCTCGCTCATATTGAGCCTGCACGCGCTCAGGCCTTTGGTTTCGCTTTCCCTGCACTTGAACATCACTTCTCGCATAGCACCACTTTAATGCCTCGTGGCTACAACACGACTCTTACTTGTTTTCACAACGAGTCAGCCACTGTCAGTGTAGCCACGACGAGAGCAGTAGTACACCATCCGGACCGGCGGCACAAAGTACGTATGTGTGGTTTCGTCGTGAGCCGGTGACGACGTGACTCAGACTGCTGCGCTGTGCCTGTGACGACAGCGTAGGAAATAAATGATGGCCAATCATCACTCAGTGCCACCACCCACGCGCACCCAATTATGCCTCAGGCAGGCTGTGGTGTCTCAGCCAATCCTGGCGCTGCATTACCACTAGCAGCACCAGGATTGGCTAAGAGCAGGGTTACTCCCTGCCCATTATGAGACCCGGGGGCCGGGGGCTGCTGTATGAAGCACCCCCCTCGGCCCGGGTCCCTCGCAAGTCGCAGCTCTGCCAGGGGGAAGGTATAGTGTGCGCATGTTCGGGCTGGTCATTAAAATGACCAGCCCAAAAACGGACATGCGCACTACTGCTGCAGCTGGGCGCTAATAGTGCCAGTGTGCCACTTTCACTCAAGATGCCGCAGCCCCGCCCCCACCCACCCCCTTCAGCGCCGTCCATTGCTTGCCTCCTGGAGTCGGGCGTGTCCCGGTAGCGTAGCGACTGCCAGAGTCAGTCACACTTTGTTTTTGCTTGCTGGTGGCAAATTGGCAATAAATTGTAGCGTGAGCCGTGAGGGTTGGTGAATGTCCATGTGGCTTGGTGGGGCAACGCCCCAACGCCCCAATGGACGCACCGCCCCTGGCCCAGACTGGAAAATTCCAGCTCGGGCACTGGTGAACAAAGGAGGCACAGAGAGATGAGCTACCACCTGCAGAACGGGTACATCTTATCACATTCTCAACGTTGCTTTGCTCGAGCTCAGCACTCTTCAACGTGGGAGCAGGGATACGAGAGAGGAAAGGCATGTGGTGGCAGAATAAACCATTCATTAGTACATTAGGATACGGCCTTGAATATGATACAGAGAAATAACTCTAAGCTGTCTTCTTCGTTGGGGCAGGCAAGCAATGTGACAGAGTCTTACTTTTGATCACAGTACAAAATGGCGCCTGCAGACAAAATGGTGCCGCAAATGCTAACTTAACGCGCAAAATGCTAGAAGGAGTCAGCTAGACGCATTTTCAGTCCAACAGACCCTCCTTTTAGCATTTGCTAACAATTTTGTCTATACTAGCATGACAGGAAGATCAGTAATTGCAAGGTGATACATATGCATACTAATATTCAAAAATGCCCTCATCGATGTTCATAAAGTCATGAACTGTTTGCATCATCATAACTGAGGGCTTAGTTAGTATTCTGCCTAGGGGCCTGGGGTGCAGGTGTTAACTTACTAACACAATATGAACAGCATGGTGGGAGACAATTAATACACAGGCAACAAGCAAAGACAACACCTGCAATGGCTACTAGGAAAAGGAGTATTTTCCACCCCCAGGATGCTATCATACCCCAGAGCCTACCAGAAAGAGACCAGGTACCATTCTCTTGATGAATGTCAGATGCAAGCCGGTGTAACTTCTGTATTGCTGCATAGACATTCGGGGCATAGTCCGGTATGTACACACAGCAGCTACTACCGATGACGCGACATGCCCCACCCCGATCAGCAAGGATGACGTCTAACACCATCCTGTTTTGAAGGGCAACAATTCTCGTAGCCTGAAGCTCAGCTGTGATATTTGTCAGTATTCCTGCCGTTGTGTTAATTACTCCCTCTACAACTCGCGTGAGTCTGCGAATGTTAAGACTATTTGACATGGGACCCCAGAAAGGCAGAATACCTTTCATGGCATCAGTGAACTGCTGCAAAGTGGTGTCAGTCTGATCAATGTCTTCGGTGTTAATAACCCTTCTAACTCTGGACAAGGATAAACTTCTACGGTACAATCGATGATCTCTGTGATAAGTGGACAGTGCTATATATACTGGGGGAAGAAGGAAAGAAACATAGCAGATGCCGGACCATCCCCAGGGAACTCATACACACAAACAAAATAGACATTATGGGGTGGAAGTAAAGGCGGACTATTTGTCATGTTCAGGTTATAAGTATAATTGCAAACGCTCTTTCCCACTTTAATATTTCCAAAACCTTGGACGCAGAAACTAGCTGTTGTGTTAACTATTGGCACAGGCATCGTTGTGTCCTGAGTAATATTACGCATGTGAAAGGACCTAAAATATTCAGTAACATTAAAGTCATGAAAATCCATCATCTCATTCTGGAGCCATGTAATAATTTTTTTCTCTTCAAATACATTCATACAGGCATCTGGGTGCAAAGTGTCGGGGGCCCCTGTTCTCCAGGTGTAAACCCTTGGTGCACACTAATATACTGTAACACAGTCTCATAATCACTGTACGTTATGTTCATTGCATCAGCATGGTAGTGGATATACACCATCGTAAACAATTGAAACCAGGCCTCACAGCTCCCCAAATAAGAGAAAGGTAGGGACATCAACAAATCATTTTTGTGCATTACAGAAGGGAGAAGGCCACAAACCCAGCAATCAGTAACATTGTGGTATGATGAGCCTGGTGAAGCATCTGCAAGAAAACATTATCAACATACGTCTGCCTGTGCCTCTCCTTGTGAGGGGCCAAAGTAATAAATACATGCTCAGGGGGAACAGGAGTAGTACCAATCAAGGAATGCACACGATGTTTCTCTTCGAGGAACCATAAAATCCCAAACGCAACTACTAAAGCGATCAAAACAATTATTATAAAAACTGCCTTAGATTTGGGAGACCAGCTTGACCAACTGGGACTATTATGCTCAAAACGGGGCGCTGCTAAGGGCTGTTCTTCATCTACAACAAGGCGGCCAAATGGGTACATTTTTTTTTCTTTTACACGAATATCAAAACTACCAGAGGAAAGTTTGTACTATGGAGCCAAGAATTTTAAAAAAGGCACACAACAGTCCAGTGTCCGTCCGAGCCGCACTGGTAGACTCCTATTGTTCATCAACGATGGTGCTATTGAGCACTTCACGGTGGGGCTGTGCGATCACAACCCTTTCTGCCTCTTCACTCAGGATAGGGCACCCTCCCTCCTGGGAAGACACCCCCAACTTATCCTGTCGAGTGTCTTAGACAATGCACCAATCTCCCTTTCCCTAATCTATCGTTGGTACTGTAAACAAGGCACATACACCCTATTCTTCATCCATGAAGTCCATCCCTACTAATCTGACTGATCCTTTGGTGCACTGTCCCTCTGCCGGGGACCAAATTGTATCTAGCAACTCCAGGCACTGTGTTGTCACTGAAAAGAACCTTAAACTCAGAGGGGGCAAGGGATTGAGACTCAAGCTTTTGTGGGCCAAATAGAGAGGGATCCTGAGCAGCCCTTATTTCTGGGGGGACTGCCTCATTCAAAGCATCTTCATTCTCCTCCTCCTAATCCACAAGCAACGGGTGTTCAATTTCCGAGAAGCGGCGGGGCCGGGGAACGACCCCAAACATTTGTAGGATGGCCGTAAACAACCTCATATGGGGACAATCCTGTTCTAGAGTGGGCCGGCGCCCTTGTGGACAACAGGGCTAGGGTTAATGCATCTGGCCATTTCAATCCTGTGCTCTCCTTGATCTTTGCCAACCTTAGCTTGAGAGTACCATTGTACTTCTCGAACCAAACCTGCGGACTGGGAATGGTTTGCTGCATGAAACTTTTGCTGGATGTGCAGACCATCGCACACCAGCTGAATAACCTTTGAGTTGAAGTGACTTCCGTTCTCCAAATCAAACTGGGCAAGCCGAAGCGCGGGAAGAACTCCTTTAAAAGGGCCTTCGCCGTTGCTATGGCTGTGTTCTCTTTAGTGGGATACTCCTCAATCCACTTGCTAAACACACAAAAAACCACCAGCACATATTTCAGGTTGTTGACTTGTTCCATTTCGATGAAATCCATCTGGAGAACCTCGAAAGGGAAAGAGGGTGGTGCAAAGTTACCAGAAGGTGTAGGGGTACCTTTTCCGGGGTTATGTATCATACAGACCATACAATACTTCACCAAATGAGCAGCTACCCTAGGAATGTTATCATTCTGCCACACAGGGTCCAATAGTCTACATATCCCCCCTTCACACTAATGTGGGCTGGCCCATGCGCCATAATGACTACTGGGAGTACATATGCATCTGGTAACATCCATCTCTGCTTCTCTGATTTGTCTGTCCAGCACCCCTCATCGTCTAGCTGTCCTGTTCTCTCCTGCCACATTGCTAGCTCCTCAATTGTTGCCTCGCTCTGAATTTCCTTCACATTGTCCAATGTGTCTTCAAACATTGCGTTATCGGGTACCCATCTAGCAGGACCCACCACAAACATTCTTTTCATTTTCGATCGGGCTGTCTCTTTAGCTGTCTGGTCTGCAAATGCATTTCCCCTCCCCACATCATCAGTAATTGCCTTGTGGGCACTACACTTCACTACTGTTAACTTCTTGGGAAGTGTAAGGGCCAAAAGTCTGTGAATCAGTGGGCCGTTTTGGATCTTTGACCCGTGTGAAGTCAGGAAGCCTCTCTCTGCCCAGAGCCGCCCAAAGTTATGGGCGATGCCAAAGACGTACTGACTGTTGGTGTAAATATTGACAGCCAGTCCCTCACTCAACTCACAGGTGCGAAGGAGGGCAACCAATTCTGCAGCTTGGGCCGAATAATAAGGGACTCGCGATGTCTCAACTACTGTGTGCAAAGTAGTGATGGCATACGCCGCAGTTGTTGTGCCATCTGGTAGTTTGAAACAAGAGCCATCGACAAATACTTCCCCTTGGGGCTTGGGCAAGGGAACATCAGTCAGGTCTACCCGTCCCTTCGTCTCTTCTTCAGTGCGGAAAATGCAATCATGCACAACCTCATCCTCACTCTCAGAAGGGAGGGGTAGTAACGTGGCTGGGTTCAGAGTGGCACACCTTTTGATGGTGATGTGTGGTGCAAACAGGGTAAATTCGTAGCTAGTCAGACGTGCACTGGTGAGGTGCTGTGTCTTTGTTCTGTTCAAAAGTGTGTCCACAGCATGCGGTACCATGACTGTGAGATCAGTATCAAGGACGAGCCCTGCCGATTGTCGGATTGAGACAGCCACGGCCGCGACCGCTCTTAGACAGCTCGGGAGGGCTCTGGCGACGTTATCCAAAAGCGCAGAGAAATAGGGACACAGCCTTTGCTTACCTCCAAAGGCTTGTGTTAAAACAGAGAGCGCGCAGCCAGCCACTTCGTGTACATACAACACGAACGGCTTCTGGTAGTCTGGCGTGCCAAGCACAGGCGCAGAGCAAAGCGCTATTTTTTGTTGCTCAAAAGCTTGTTGGCATTCATGCGTCCAAGGCAAAGCTTCACACACATCCTTAGTGGTTAATAGTAGGAGGGGTTTTGTTAGTAGGGAATAGTTAGGGATCCAGTGGCGACAATACGAGGTAATACCTATAAAGGCACGCACATCCCGCTGCGTCTTGGGGATGGGCATTTAAACAACAGCATTAATATGGTCAGGTGTTAGTCTCCTTCCCTCCTTCGACAGTAGGTGACCTAAGTAGGTGACCTCCTGTCGACAATATTGGAATTTCGAAAGGGACACTTTATGTCCGTGATGTGCCAAATGTAGCAATAATTTAACCGTTGCGTCTTTGCAACCTTCTTCAGTGTCAGAAGCTATCAGTAAGTCATCGACATACTGCAGCAATACATTACCTGAGGGAAGTGTAAGGGAATCCAATTGGCTTTTTAAGGCTTGACTATATATGCTAGGTCTTTCAGTATACCCCTGAGGAGCGCTACAGAATCGGAAGCTTCTACCGGCCAGAATGAACCCCAAAAGATGCCGGCTATCTGGGTGAATGGGGATACTAAAGAAAGCATTTTTCAAATCAATCACAGATAAGAATTTTGCAGTGGAAGGAATCATTGTTAGGAGGGAAGGGATGTCAGGGACGACCGGGAACTGGGGATCCACTATCTTGTTAACTTCCTACAAATCAATCACAAAATGATAGACATCAGGAGGGGCATCAGGGGAGTCTGAGGGCACCTTCTTAAGAATGGGGAGAATAGGGTTGTTACACACATTCGCTGCTGTCTCCTCAACCACTCCTGACTTAACCAAATCCTGTATAATCTGTAACAAAGCATGCTCCCCTGCCTGTGGTATTTTGTACTGGGGGATACGAGGCAACACAGCGTTGTCCTTTATCTTAATAGAGACCGGGGGTATCTGCAACAATCCCACATCTGTGTCACCTGTGGCCCACAACGCGGGCGGCACGTCCTTGAATTCAGCGGGAAGCGGCATATCTTTGGAAAAACACTGCTTGGTACTAGTGACATTCGGTTCTATTGTCATATAGACACCATCCGGGGAACAAGAAATGGTAGCATGCAATTTCTTCAACAGATCTAATCCCATTAAGTTCTCACCACAGTTTGCTGTCAGTAAAAGTGAAAATCTACGGTAAAGGGGCCAATAGTCAAAGCAAGGGGTTTGGAGATTGGGCTCACGACTGGTACGCCTGAAAAACCTACTGACACGTTATTTTGGCCAGACAGGGCAGCCCCGGGGACCAGTGAACGAGAAACAGAGCTATTCATTGCACCCGTATCCACCAGAAATTTCTTCTCCGAGCCATGCAAATCCGCTGTGACATAAGGACCACGCTGATCTACAGGTATCTGGACTGGTCCCTCACCCAGTCCTTGGCTGTCCTAGCTATAGGACATCCCTGTCACCTCATCCATATCATAATCATCATGGTAGTACTGTTTTCCTCGAGGGTCATCAAAATAATTTTGGTCAGAACGACTCTGCGAGGACTCATCTGTCTGAACCCCATCACGACCACCTCCACCGCGACCCCGTCCTCTAGAGCCCCGTCCTCTAGGGACCGCCACTTTCTGCAACAATTCCAGGCAGTCACTTTGCCAATGCCCCTCCTTTTACAATATGCACATTGATTCGGCCCCACAGGTACACTATTCCTATTTGTACGAGGCAACTGCTGGGTCGAACCGGTGCCACGTCCTCTACCGGAACCCTAGCTGCATGCTGCATCAACACCTTCGTTTTCAATTCTTTGTTTTTCTTTTCCGCCATTTCCTTCTCCTCATTCTCCCTGTGCTCATAGTACTGCGCCATGCTCAATATCACCGAAGGGGAGGAGGTGGTCCACGTACTCTCTGAAGCCTGCAACCGGGCAGCGATCACTGGAAGCAAATTTGTAACAAATCTATTAACGAACAATCGGACACCTCCATTGACACATCCTGCCCACTGAAATCCAAAACTACCCCCTCGAACCTGGTGAAAAAATCTGACACGCTTTCATCTTTCTTCTGACGACATGCTGTTAGCCTATCCCAATCAACCCGCCTCGGTGGTATTAGGGCATGCATATAGGTAATAATGCGATTCGGCAAAGCCAGTATCTCAGCCCTAGGCTTCTCACCAGATTCCCTCTCCTTATCTCACGCCCTGATCTCATTCCAAGTGCCACAAAAATCCACAACGTGATCCTGCGTATGCACCTTTCTCCAGATGTCCACCGGTACCAACAATCCGAAAAACATTTCAATTTCTGCCAGCGTCATCACTGTCGACGAGCCAGCCTCTGTCAATTCCTTGTAATATGCAGTTGGATTTTTCCTCGGGTTGGGCAACTGGCTCTTTAGAGATAAAACCTCACTCCTTTTCCATGGAGTGTAAACCCACTGGCCTCTATTCGCTGCCTGATAATAGCGTTCTGCTGATTACGCAGCTCCGGTATCTCGGGTGAAAAATAGGGTGTACTTCCCTCATCGGAAACTGAGACCCTGTCGTTGGCGTTCTCTGATGCAGCCTACCTCGATAACCTACCAATGTGGCAACATTACTAAACACGTCTTTAGGAGCCAGGTCAACGGCATACATGCCGTCCCGGATGTCATAAATTATTTGAGGTGCAACACCATTAAAACACTGTTCCCACAACCCTATCAATGTGGCCGACATATGCTTGACACAGGGTCAAGACTGATTTGCATATGGCTGGGTTCAAACTGGAATGGCATGGTGAGCAAAAAAACGATGGATTTAGGCCCAGATCTCTGTACTGGGGTGAATGTATGACATTGTTCTGCATTCTGTCCATCAACTGTTGTTTTGACATATGCTTGAGGGTGTGCTGCTGCACGAACGGCTCATAATCTTTCATCACACTCCACACATCTTCCACGCTATAAATTGGACTCTGGGCCCACTGCGCGGCCTGGTCCGCCACCATCTTCTTCTCCTCATTTCCCACATCTGATCGAATCAGCACCCGTCCCATTCGTTCTCGAGCTGCTGCTCAGTCACCCTCATCCGATCCACGCACTGGCATCCCAATGTTCAACAATACCGGGGAGGAGACATTCGAGGAAGACACAATAGATGGAGGAGCAGACACAAGCGTTAACAATAGCTGCGTTGAGGGTGTGAGTGATGGAGAGGGAGCATAAGCGGAAACTATAGGCCTGGCAGGGAGGCTCGCAGTCACAGCATCTGTAGCATGTGAAGCTAGAGAAAGAACGGGAGGTGCCGTGGCCAAAGCAGCTGGGTCAGGGGCAGGAGAACCCATAAGGGAAACAGGAGGGGCAGAAGATGAGGGCGCTGGGACAACTCGATATATTCTCTGCGGGGCATAGGGAGGAGGAGGTCGAGAGTCTAAGAGCTCCTCCACGAATGTATCACCCTCTTCTCGAGCAACATAGGATTTGTCACATTGCAATCGAAATTTTCTATCAGAGCATTCTATCCCTTTTTCTATTTTTTCTCTATCATGCGCTACTGCTTTCTGGGTCACTGTCTGCATCTTCCCTCGCCTAGCCTCTTTTTCTGCTCTTAGGCGCCTCTGCCTGGCTTCCTTTTGCCATACCTGAAGGGAATCAAACATCGACTGTCTACTCCGTTTTGCATACAATTTATCTTGCAGGAAATTCAATTTTTGTTCATCAAAGGTACCTGTTAATGGCCACCGAAGCTCAGCATTGTCCCTCGTATATTTGTGCCACAATGTACTAAACATAATAGGGCCAATACCGTGCTTCACATACATGTCAAAATTCGGGTTGCCTTCCGGAGGTGCAGGTTGACTCTCCTCCAGTCGAGCATCAGCAGAACAAAAATGGCACCCCAAACACCACATTTTGCTCAGACAAGGCATCTTAATATAAGATACGTTCAATATTCGCACCAGACGACTAACAAAGTAATTTGGTCCTCAGACCACTCCAAACGAAGGCATCCACAAGTCAGTCCTCAGACTGCACCAGAGAGACAGGCTCAAGCCCCAGTCATTTTCAAGAGTAAGCCAAATTCACTAAGTTGCCTGGCAGGGTATCCGCAGACACCCCGTATCTCTAAACGGTCCGCAGACCTACCAAGTACAAGCTCGTCAAGAAATGGGCTCTAGACCATACTCAAGATTATTCAAGATGGCTCCATATTCACCAAGAGTAAAGACAAACTCACCTGGTGCACACAGGTCGAACAACGTTATTCTCCACTGCCGACTCTTCAGACCAAACGGTCAAATCCAAGGGTTTCGCCTTTCCAGACCCCAGCCGGGATGACCACTGGGCGAGGCACCGTCCGATCAGACAGGCAGAGCAGCTGCGAGAACTAAGCTCTATCGTGTGGGGATCCCCGATCCGCCTATCCGACCGGACGCAACCCCGTCCTCTCCACCTGTCTGCGGGCAAAGATGGGTCACCTGGTGGAGTCCATGTTTGGGCGCCAACTGAAGGAAGTGACCCAAATCGGGCCACCACTAGTGACCACCTCTCTGCCTTCCAAGAAATGAAGAGTCGAGAAGACAGTAGAGAATACAAACCAAGCAATTTTATCAGTAATGCGCTGCAGCGGAGCCCAGTCTGACCAGTCTCCTAAGATGACGGCAGAGGGACTAACTTCCCCCAACATAATATCAGATATTATACATTTCCAGACCCCTAGAAATACGCCCAGACTGGAAAATTCCAGCTCGGGCACTGGTGAACAAAGGAGGCACAGAGAGATGAGCTACCACCTGCAGAACGGGTACATCTTATCACATTCTCAAGGTTGCTTTGCTCGAGCTCAGCACTCTTCAACGTGGGAGCAGGGATACGAGAGAGGAAAGGCATGTGGTGGCAGAATAAACCATTCATTAGTACATTAGGATACGGCCTTGAATATGATACAGAGAAATAACTCTAAGCTGTCTTCTTCGTTGGGGCAGGCAAGCAATGTGACAGAGTCTTACTTTTGATCACAGTACAAAATGGCGCCTACAGACAAAATGGCGCCGCAAATGCTAACTTAACGCGCAAAATGCTAGAAGGAGTCAGCTAGACGAATTTTCAGTCCAACAAGGGAACAATATTTACGAGGTAGCATTAAGCCCAAAAAAGTGGCTTAGTGCTGCCTCGTAAACATGGAGCAGGCACCAGCGCCACTGAACGTCACAAAAAGTGACATTCCTGCGGCACAAGGGGCCTCATAAATGAGGCCCTGTGGGGCTTAGTTACATGCCTCTTGCGCCACCAGTGCGTCACTTTTAATATGGGAAAAACTGACGCACCAGCGGTGCAAGAGGTTTGTAAATAAGCCCCTAAGCTTTCCCTTGCACACTAAAGGCCAGAGTTCAAGTTGCCTCTTAAACTCGATCACGCACAAACACGTGTATAATTAGCAGCTGCAATAGAAATCGCACCCTTTGTTAAATTTCGGTAGGTCAAACCTGCAGAAATGTCACAAGGGGAAATGGCCAGGAATTTACTGGGCCATTTGGATTTCAGTGATCTTACTCCCGGAAAACTAGGCAAATCTGTTACATTTTCAACATCTCGTCAGATTTTTATCTGGTATATTTAATGTATCAGACAGGACCTACTGATATTGAGGCCCTAATTTAAATGTTTCCTTCCTGGTCTCCTCTAAATGAGACCTTACTTTTTTGAGCTATCCTTGTTTTGATGTATATGTCAATTAATCGTTCTGTTATCGTTTTCCCGTTTTAAATTCTTTTGATTGTCATTGGAGATTGTAGTTTTCTTTCTTTTATACTTATTTGTATTTACATTTACCTATTATTATTTTGTATTTTGTATAATGCCTTGTCGGCCTCGGACTTTGGTACACATAAAATAAGTATGGATATAAATGGGAATAAATATTTTTTTGGGGCACATTTAGTTCCCTCACTACTGCTCAAATATTTTTATTTAATGGATCGTGTAAGGGATATCATTTTCGTTAACATGGAAATTGAGACCTCTCTTCTGAATAATGGTAGATAATCTCTGGCTCATATCGGATTTAAAATAGTTTGCTTTGTGGTGTGTGAAAAAAATGAAAAGTCAATTCAGATACTTCAAACTAAACAATGTCATTCTTTTGTGGAATGAGTCCTTGCTGCTTTTAAGACGTATGCAGCTATCATTAGTGGCATTAACTGCCAGCCTAAGCCTGCAGGAGGTGTTTTCTGAGATCCTATAAGTCTGCAAGGATATTGCTGTCTCTCAGATAAGAAACCAGCAGGATTTATTGTGCAGGCATTTGGAAACAGCACGTTGTCAGATTAACTAAAATCATGCGATTCAGACCGCGTACCTAGCAGCACAGTAATATTTTTTACGTTTCCACTCAGATATCAAAATTCAGCCATTTTGGATGAAGTTCTCGTGGATGCATTCATATATAATTGTTCATTAGGTAGCATTAGGACCCTCACGGCAGATCGCAAATCATAAAATCAGAAGTAATATACAATCTTCCCTGTGTGCAGCGCTATGATAATATGTGATAGTCCAAAAAAAGTTTAAGCCCATGTTTTAGTGTAAAATTGGACTCAAACGGTATTTGTGCCCATTTTTTTACAGTAGTGATTATTAGAAGTCTGACATTACATTTTGCACTTCATACTTAGGGTTGCATAATAGAGGCTAAACCACGCGTGCTTCTACAACACTGCCCTAACCACGAATGCGTGTGAACAACACATTCCTTTACCATGCATGCCTTTACCACGCACATTCATGGTAATGGCATGACTGGTAAAGGGATATGTGTGGTAAAGTTCACGCCCGAGCCCTAGAAACGACCCGACACCCCCCCCCCGAGCCCTAAAAATTACCCCAGTCCCCTGAGCCCTAAAGACTAACCCGGCCCCCTAAGCCCAAGTACCCTAACCCCCCAAGCCCTAAAACCTACCCCGCCCCCTGAGCCCTATAAACTAACTCGACCCCCCCCGAGCCCTAAAAACTACACCGACCCCCCCGAGCCCTCTGCGTGGTTAAGTCATAAGCATGGTTAAGGCAACAGTGGTTGCCCCTGCGGGGAAAGGGCGCACGTTGCTTATTAATTAATCTTCTGCCTCAAGGCCACCTGATAGAGATGCAGCTCCTGTACTGAAGCACGCATGCGCTTCTATAAGAACACCAAAATCGAATTTACAAACATTTTGCGTTGAAGGCATCTTTCTCCAGTTTAATAACCGAAATCTTCTGATTATGTTGAATTTGTTTAATTAAGGGCTCCACCTAATCACCTAAAGTGCAAACAGCAGAGGAGTGGGGGCACAAAGGGCACCCATGCCCTAGTCCCCATCGGATAACAACTTTTTTTTAGATAGTTGGCAATTTACTCTATTCATAGCTGAAAGGAGGTTGAATAACATCACATCATTCACTTCAAAAAGCATTCTTCAAATCCCATTCTCACCAGTGTGTTCTCTGAGAAACCATCCCACCAAATCAGACACATTATCGGCGTCAAGTGAGAGTCACCTGGTCCCTCTCCCATTAGATTTCTCTATGTTAATTAGATGAGGAACTTTCAAAATGACGGCCATAAAAGCCACCTGGCTAGATTTGAGTGCCCCAACTGGTGAATTACAGAATCTAGTAAGAGGGGTAACATTTTTATAAACAGTTTGACATTATATTGGAAAGCGTTAGGGGCCACAAGACTTAGGGCTTGATTACGATGGCGGAAGGCCCGCCACTGACAGCCGGTCAGTGGTGGGCCCTCCGCCATCGTACATCCCTTTTCCACCCGCCATATCATGATGGCGGGGGGAAGTGTTGGGGAAGCGTGGCGGTCGGAAAGACCGACCGCCACGGTTCCGACAGGCAGTCCTTTTTCGACCACCTGTCGGAACAGCAACATTGTCCAGCATTGCGGCAGTGCCTTGCAGGCACCGCCATTGGGATCATGATATCCCTTATCGCCCGCCTGTTCATGGCGGTTAACCCGCCAGGAACAAGTTGGCGGAAAGGGACCTTGGGGGCCCATAGTGGGCCCCCCTTCAGCCCGAGCACTTTTTCTTGGGGGTGTGCCCCCCTACATTTCCATGCACCATGTGGCAGGCACCTCATGGTGCCTGCCACGTAGTGCAGGGAAATGCAAACACTGCCCTATTTACATTGCGGCGGGTGCTGCAGCCAGCAGCACCCATCGCAATGTAAAGTATAAGACACACAATTGATGGACGGAATGCAGAACAAATCAAAACATTCACCCCCAGTCAAGAGATCTGGGTTAAATCCATCATTCTTTTGTTCACCATGCCACCCCAGTTTAGACCTGGCCATATGCAAATCAGTCTTGACCCTGTGCCTCATGGGAACAGTCCAGCCCGTACTGCCAAGCCAGGTCCTCCCTGGACCGGAAACAAGCATCCTAGGACCGGTTTCAGGGTTTCACCCCTCATCAGCCAGGATAGCTTGAATCCAGTGGCTCACCCCTCATCAGCCAGGATAGCTTGAATCTAGTGGCACAGTGAGCCTGGGACCCACGTATGGGCATACCCGGTGCACTTAGGGCAAGAAAGCAAAAGACACACAATTGATGGACGGAATGCAGAACAAATTAAAACATTCACCCCCAGTCAAGAGATCTGGGTTAAAGCCATCATTCTTTTGCTCACCATGCCACCCCAGTTTAGACCTGGCCATATGCAAATCAGTCTTGACCCTGTGCCTCATGGGAACAGTCCAGCCCGAACTGCCAAGCCAGGTCCTCCCTGGACTGGAAACAAGCCTCCTGGTGCACTACTGGTTGGGGGAAGAAGTCTGCTTTAGTCCTGAGGCCTGCAGGAGGCAAAGGGACTTCATCCCCCAACCACTAGTGCGCCAGGAGGAACATTTGCAGAGTGGTGGAGAAAGGAGGCATGGCCTCCAAAGACCTCTCAGCAATCCCACTGTGTGGAACTTACTGGAGGTAACAGGAGGGCTTGTTGGCCCCTCCTTTATTTGTATTTGCCCGCGGGAGGTGGCGGTCCCCGGTGCTGTGGGGGGGTCCGTGCGACCACCCACGCTTTTTTAAAATTGAAATCCCAGGGAGGTGGCGGCCCCCGGGGCTATGGGGGGTCCGTGTGAGCCCCTTGCATTAATTTATCATGGAGGGCCCCCAGGGCTGAGGGTGGTCTGTGTGGGTCCCGCACATATTTGCTGTATTAAAGTCCAGGGAAGGGGATTTTCCCGGGGCAGCGGGGAGGCCATACAGGCCTTCCCCACATGCATATTTAAAGAAGCCCTGGAGGGGTGGTGGTCCCTGGGGCATAATAAGCTCCAGGAGGGGAGGCCCGAGCGCAGCCTCCTATAATTATAAATGCCCTCAGGACCTGGCCCACCCGGGGACTGATAATAAACAAATCGTGGGAGTCCCAAGATAGCTGCCAACACTTCCTGGTTGAAGTTTTGGCAGCCAATCAAATTTCAGTAGGGCTTCAGTAGTCTGTTGGGCTCCCAGATATTTAAATTTTTTAAGCTTAAATGTCTCTGAAACTACTGAACGGATTTACACCCAATCACAAAAAGCATGCTTTCTGGAACAACATCTAGCTTTCTGCTAAATTTGGCGCAATTCCATTCAGAGGTTCGGGTTGTAGTCATGTTCAAAATATGAAAAATCCCCTTAGACATAACATGGGGAAAAGGCATTTTGGGACCCCCATTTTTTCTCGGCCCCGCTCGACGGATCACCCCGAAACTTTCAACACAGCAGTTGAACGAAAAGGGGACGTTTTGTGAAAATGTTACGAAGATTCGTCGAGCGGCGCCAAAGTTAATGGCAAAACAAAAAACTATTTTCTGATGGAAACGTTCATCCTAACTATAACTGCCTACTGGCGACCGCCAGTAGGTGATATATATATTTGATTTGATTTAGGATTTATAAAGCGCCTGAATCCCCCCCAAGGGGTATCTCCGCGCTAACGAACTGCATAGTCGGCCAAGAAAGAGGAATAGATTAAAACAATGTAGTCTTCAGAAGCCTACGGAACTGCAGGTTTTCAGAGCACTCCCGCAAATGGATTGGTAATTGGTTCCAGAAGGTAGGGGCTAAGTGGAAGAAAGCTTTCCCGCCTAGCCGAGATTTTTCGCAGCGTGGGACGACCGGTAGAGATTTGGTCCCTGAGCGTAGTGTCCTGGGAGGCTGGTATTTTTTAAATTTCTCTGCCAAATAACTGGGGCCTTTGCCATTTAGAGATTTATGCACAATGCAGCCGATCTTAAAACGGATCCGCTTCCGCACTGGCAGCCAATGCAGTCTCTGCAAAAGGGGAAGGGAGGGAGTAAGGGAGGGAGCATTGGAGACCAGTCGGGCAGCGGTGTTTTGGACGACTTGCAATTTGGTCAGAGATGCTTCACTGGCTAAGATCAGCAGAGCATTGCAGTAGTCTAGGCGACTTAGTACTAGTGCCTAGATAAGGGTTTTCCGAGTGGACAAGGGAAGAAAGGGAAATACCCTTAGAACTAGTGCCTAGATAAGGGTTTTCCGAGTGGACAAGGGAAGAAAGGGAAATACTCTTCGCAGAAGACCTAGAGCATGGAAGCAGGCGCCAATGGTGGTAGAAGCCTGATCCTTCATAATTAATTTCTGGTCCAGGGGGACACCTACATTTTTGACCACGGTCTTGGGTTCCGGTGCGGGTCCCAATTCCATTGGCCACCAGCTCGGAGACCATCTCAAAGGAGCATCACCAAACAGCATAATTTCCGTTTTTCCCGCGTTAAGCTGGAGAAAATGTTTCCTCATCCAGCTGGCAATGGCTTTCATACCTTCTGAGAAGATGGACTGAGCATTGGGGTTGTGTTTATCGAAGGATAACAGGAGCTGAGTATCATCAGCATAGGAGATGGGTATAAAACCTAACTTCCTAAGTAAACCTGCTAAAGGAGCAACATAGATGTTAAATAAAGTGGGACTGAGACAGGATCCCTGGGGTACTCCTTTAATCAGTTCCGCGGTCTCAGAGCGGAAGGGGCCTAGATTGATGGTCTGAGTTCTATGCGAGAGGACACTCAACATCCATTGTAAGGCTGTACCTTGAATCCCAATTACATTGAGTCTCCTGAGCAGGATTTGGTGTGAGACAGTGTCGAAAGCTGCCGACAGGTCAAGCAGCACAAGTAGAACTGCCTGTCCGTTGTCCAAAGCCTGTCTGATGTTATCCGTGACAGCAATCAAGGCTGACTCTGTGCTATGTCTGGGTCTAAAACCAGACTGAGATGGATCAAGACAGCCGGATTCCTCGAGAAAATCCGAAAGATGTTTATTAATATATTTTTCTAACATCTTGCTCAGGAGAGGTAACAGTGAAATAGGACGATAATTGGTCAAGTCATCCATAGGGGCCTTAAGGTTCTTACGTATGGGAATTATTTGTGCTGCCTTCCACTCAGTAGGAACTTGACCTTTGTTTAGTGAGAGGTTAAGAATGGAGCAGATGGGAGTAGTGAGCTGTTTGGATAGTAGTGAGGTGGTCCTTGCCGGGATTATATCAAGGGGTGAGCCTGATTTGACAGTACCGAGTAAGGACTCTACTGCATCGGGCGTGATCAAGGGGAAGTATTCCAACTTCTGCACAGTCGCTCGAGTGGGTGAGAGCTCGGCAGATAAGTCGAGTTGGCACCTTCCATCACGGGTAATATTGTTGTAAATCAAATCTATTTTCTTTGTGAAGTGCGTAGCTATTTTGTCGCATAAGGCTTATGAGGGTGCCTGCTCATTATTACATGCCTCTGGGTGAGTAAAAGTTTTGAGTATCGTATATAGGGTTTTGGGGGCATTCCCAGCCTGCTCCAATTGTAATACAATATGAGCTTTGCGGGCATTTCTTATATTTTTGTGATATTTTGATAAAGCCGATTTAAAGTGTGCTTTATCTAGTGCATTATGGGAGAGAATATATATATTCCACCACAATGACCGCTCGTCTGAAGCGGTCCAGCCACACTCCCTCTGCGAAACAGCCAGAAACATTGGTGAGTCCGCTTTCTTTAGTCGTTCCTTTTTATTGCATATAAATAATTCATGTGCCGCAACACGCAACACAGGACCCCTACGCATTTCGGCTTACGCCTTCAACTGGGCGACCGTCAGTAGGTGATAAATATATGGATTTTTTATATATATATATATATATATATATATATATAGGTTCCACTTACGTGATCTGATGTATAGTTACCATTTTGTTGTAAAGGCATGCATCGTAAAGGCATATGCGTGGTAAAGGCCTGTGTGGTAAAGGCAATGTGTGGTAAAGGCATTGCGTTGTAAAGACTGCGTGGTAAAGGCATGAGTTGTTCCGTCGTTCATCCGCATTTAATATTCACGCCCTAGGCACATGCAGTATCATATACTAGGGACTTATAAGTAAATTAAATGGCCCAATTAGGAATATGTCATTTTTACCGGGATGAAAGGTATAGCAGAAGTAAAGCAATTGGCAATGGTTAGCAGGAGTAAAGTGCATAGAGTTCTATAGCCAACAAAAATGGGTTTAATAAAAGAAGGCAAAAATCTGGGGAAAGTCATGCAAAAGGTGGTCATTTTCAACACTTACCATCTTAAAGAGTTGTCTTAATATCTGCTTTTCAGGCAGTCTTTTTTTATAATTCTTTCTCATGTCTACTCAGTCGCTTTGACCTGATTCTGCATTTTATATTTTTTCTATATTTGGGCACTCCAAAGCTACTTGCAAAAAACTTATTACACAATACGAAATTTCCAATTTCAGTAAGAAGCCAAATTTGTTGAAGATTGATAAATCCATGCAAAATAGAATTCTAGTCTAAAATGTGTATCACTCCTAGCCCCATCTTGCAGATTTCACAGACAGTCTTTTCTACCGTCTAAAAGTGGCTTGAAAATCCATCACCACTATAGCAGGCATGTAGGCCATTGTCATTTAATACTGTTATAGATCTGGTAAACAGTGGTCACCATTCTTCATTTTAGATTTTTAGCAAATGTGTTCTTTAAAACATTTATTGGCCATAGCTTGCTCCTCAAGAACCCCTGCCCAAATTTCTTGGAATGAGAGACAAAGAGGGCCAGGCAAAAGTAGGATATTCATCAAGGTCTTTATTTTTATTGCCTGTTCCCCAAACCGAAGCCACACATCTGCCTAGGGCTAACTCTGATGTGCCGAGGTACATTGACATTTGTCATGTGCATGTTCCAAGTCTTTAGCTTAACATATGTGTGTGAAAGTTTTACTGTGTTATGTTGAATATCTTTTGAGTGGAGCTTTATCCGTCCCAACTCTGATTCAAGTGCTGAGCGAGGCAGTGATAAAACTGACCAAACCCCAATGTGGCTTGGGGGCGTCAGCATTGTCACAAAACCAGCAATAATTATCTGGCAAGAAAAAAATGTATGCATTGTTTAATGTGGCACTGCCAATTTCCACCACGTATTTGCTGTACAAAACTAATCCAAGGAGGTTGGAAAAACTCATAGACCTGTAATCAAACAAATGGAATATTAAAATAAACAACAGCTACTGAATAATTAACATACGGTGCAAATGGCATCCTTCAAAATGTTAGCATCATGGTTGTCAGTGTGCTTCTAAACAGAGTGTGGTTTAGGGAGTGGCAATCAGGCAGTGGTACATACCCGGAGGGAGTGCTTTATGGCTTTTGTTAGTGCCATCATGAATTGTAAAAAGGCAGAAAAGCAAGTTTGTACCTTGTGATAAACCAGAGGCCCTGATTACGAGATGAGGGTTAAATTCCAATCCTTGTGCAAACAGGAGTTTTCACAGAGATCGGAATTTCGAGCTCGGTGCTAATTATTACGCTCCTGCGGTTTTCCCTTGACAGATTTTGGCAGGGCAAACTTAAACATATACAAACAACATGTTTGCATGTGTGTTTGTTCAGTGTTACCCTCTCCCCAATTGACGGCAATGCTTAATTTGTGCCTGTGTTTGCAGATGGTAGGCCCCTGCATTCATTTTTGGGGACTGGGACTTCTTTTTCATTCTCAGATTTTGGCCCAGAGCAAGAAAGAGACAAAGGTATAAAAGGGAGTGGGGAGGAGTAATGTAACAGGTGCTCACGTACAGTGCTTCAGTACCTTGGGGTCGTGTTTGGGCTATATAAAAATGCAAAAAGAAAAAGGGTAAGAAAACAGGAAAACCGTGCAAAAGGGGAAAACAAGCATGGAAAAATCTTCAAGAGTGTAATATAGAGACAGGTGTTGAAGGGTGGTGGAGCAAAGAACTAGGAATTGGCATCATTACTACACAGCCGTGGAATACTGCAAATTTGGGATTTGGCAACAGTGGCATAGGGCACCTAGTAAAAATGGGGACCCCGGCAGTTACTGCTGCGATATCATGTACGTTTTTACCACAAAACTCAAAATGTGCATATGTCGAAAAAATGTGCTGTGATCGGTTTACCACATCATGTAAATTCACTCTTCTCAATTAGCACCTTTTATTAATTTATCTCTGGTTAACTGTATTTTTCTGTTGCATACTGAATCACTCTGGTGTTATTAACACCATAGGGCCACATTGTAAGTAGTGCATAATTGTATTTTCTGCATGTGTTTCAGTGGTAATACCACGTTAAGTAACACTGGGTGCAGTATTACCTCCCAACATGTGGAATTTTTGATCTTGGAAAGAACCCAGAGGTAAGGATATATATTTGGTTATTGCTCGATTATACTGGAATCTGCATGTTATTTTCTGGACTCTAACTCTTAGGTACTAGTAAATGAGGTGGTAATAATAATGAGAAATGTTATTATCAACCCACTGAAGTAGCCAAGTTAATCAGTACCAATGGAATTATGTGGCAGGGGAGCACCAAATTATGCAATAGTGTTGACTAAATTATGCAGCAAGAAAAGGGAAATTATGCGGCATAATGTGTCACATTTTTTTGATGCTACTACTTCATATTTTGACATTTTTACACATTGTATGGTAATACTATCTGGGAAAATATTTCACCTCCTTCGTAGCTGCTTAACAACCAAATACAGAAAAATAGCAACCAAAAGATGACCGTTTAACTTTTGCAAAGGGCCTTCCACTGCGCGAGAACCCATGTCACCACGTTTTTAGTAACTTTTGACCCGTTTGAGCCAGAAACAATTTTTTGGTTAAAATCTGCAGACTATGCAGCAGATGATTGATTGTGTGGCAAATATAGCAAATCTATAATTATGTGGAAAAAAGCTGCAGCTGCGTAATCGCATAATTCCAGTGGCCTTGATTATAATGTGGCCCAAAGTGAAACACAAAATACATAAACACCTGAGGTTTAGGGGTCATTTAGATAACGGTGATAGTTTGCAGTAATAACATGATTTGCCAGTTGCCTCACTGCAACCCTTAATCCTGCTATTACAGCATAATTAGCCTGTATTGCGAATACCACACAGAAGCACCCATTTCCACAGGCCTTTCAGAAGTCAGCACCACCATTTTCCAGGTGTTAACAGGCACGCCTCTCCCATGCTATGAAGTCCTCTTGCCACATATTTGTTGTGTGGGATTACCACAAGACTTTAAAAAGGAAATTCATGTGGAATGCAGCAGAATGTCTACCCCTGGAAGAGGTGTGGCTCAGCGGCCAGGGCGGCTGACTCCGGAACACCGGGGTTCACGGTTCGATCAACGGCGGCAGGTTAGTCCAGCACCATGTGACTCTGGGCAATAGCTCGCTTAGTATTCCCGACGGCCCCCAGCGCCTTGACACCCTTAGGGGTAATTGTTCGTGCTTTACAAATACCAGTACATATATTACCTAGAGAGAACACACTTAATGCGATGTTGTATACCTCTGGCTTCTCTAAATGAGGGCGTGTGTACCTGACTCATTCAAATCACTCTATGATTCGATTGATTTAGTCTTAAAGTGCCAATAATAAATCACTCCCACCCATGGAAGAAGCGGTGGTATTTTCCTACTATACATTAGATTTATCAATTTTACTTAAAAAAAAATATATAACTTTTTTTGAGACAACGATGGAATGTCATAGAGCAAAAGAGTGTCGAAAGTTTTCTCTGACGTGACCGTGAACTGATGTTGGCCTTCGTTTTCCAGGCACAGTTGCTGGTTAAGCAGTGTGAACGAATGTCAGCGCAGAGACAGTCTCTCTGGAGAATGCGGAAAATCAGCCACAACCACATTCTCCAGAGAGATGGCTTGATACGCAGTGAACTGCTAAACGACGGCCTATCCGCCTGGGGACAGCCATTGTCTGCAGGGAGTAGGCCTCTGAGGTGATAACATTTCATTAACACTCAGGACACAGAGTAAGGTAGCACGCGCTCTCCCGTAATAACACCCATCAATTAAATGTCCCTCATGCATTCTTCTGCACAGTGTAAACGAGCCTATGTTTTTTTTTTTTTTGCAGTTTTATATAGCACGAACTCGACCCGAAGGTATCAGAGCGCTTTACACGAGCACCAGTTACATTAATTTTCATTTTTGGTAGGCACGGGGAGATTAAGTAATTTGCCTAGAATCACAGGATTTTGAGCCCACGCTGAGACTCAAACCTAGTTCCCCAGCTCCAAATTTGGCAGCTCTGGCGGTTGCTGCCACATCCTCCCCCCCCTTGTTGGCAACAATGGGAGTTTCTTGAGCACAACAGTGCTGTTCATTGTATAGATGCCAGTTTGTATTCACTTTCTAACAATACAGCATACAGGACTAAATTCACAGAGATTTAGCAACATTTGCCTAATTTACTTCAATTGTCGATTACTCCTACTACTATGTGATAAAGGCTAATTTTTGCAAATTTGCACAGACTTGCAGAAATTACATGAGTGCAAAATGCTGATTCAAATGTAGGTATATCATTTACAAAAGCGAATATTTTTGTTCTTTAGTGCTGCTGCAGATCCCTAGCAGCAAACAAGGACTATGATGTATTTCACCTAAAAAAGGAACACTTTGCTCGATTAAAAATGTTAATACTGCCCGTATTGCCACTGGCGGACAACTCTCTGCTTCCTCCTACCTGTGAGAAATTGGTAAAACAAAATGCTAGTCTACATGGGGATTGTCACACTGGGTAATCTGTCTGTCAACGGTACCTTCATCCCAGTACAAGATTTCCGTAGCCGCCATGGCAGTCCCTCTTCGGCCACTCTATTAAGGCGAGAAAGGAGCTGATGGAGGAGAAGTAAAGGAGTTTCCCTTGCGTGCAGTGCAGGGAGGGGCACATGTATATATCCCGTAGTCGCAATGAGACCTTTTCCATTTTACTAACACCCTTCCGAAGCTCAGGGAGAATCCGGATAAATGATACACACGGACTACACAGATTGTGACCATCTCCAAGGTTTTGTGGGAAGACTTAGATGTGTTATTTGAGGTAGCGGTCCCAAAGGACCCGTGGGCAGAATGTAAAAGAGCAATGGAGGGGCTGACAAACGAACCGCATCGAGTGCCAATGGACAAATGCCCCTTACCCCATAAGACTAAATATGATGAGGTCATAAAAAACCTAAAGACGAAGGTTCCCCAAAAGGAGATGAATTGGCTCAAGATTTATCGATCCTCTCAAGAGCCGAAATAATCAGTAAAAGCTTACTTTGAGAGATTGATGCAGTTGTATAGAGAGCACAGCGGGATGAACGACCCGTTAGGAGATAACATGGGAGGGTTTCTACCATCCCCTGAGTATGGATTAAGGCCAGATATTAGCAATCAAATTATCCAAGGTGTCCTTTGTTGGTAGAGCAGTATGCGAAATATTGCAGTGATATGCTTGAAGCTAAGCATTAAGGGCTTAAAGAGAAGTTTATGATAGCCCAAACTCAATTGGCAAAGAAGATGGCGGGACTAAGGAACTTAAAATCCCACTCCAAGGACCTGAATTAGATCCCAATTTGGATATGGTAATGCAAGAAGTCTCTCCAAACTTTGGTGGGAACACCCCTGGAACAGGGAGATGTCGAGGTAATGTGGCAGGAAGAAGTATAAATGCCCTAAAGAAGGTTTCACAGCATCACATTTGCAACAGGGTAGGGCACTGAAAGTGGGAGTGCCATTGCAATCCAGACCGAATTGTGATAGATTCCCAGGGGATGAATTCAGCAGGCCAGGGAAAGCTTCCCCCAGTACTTAGACCCCCAATGGAGACCCAGAAAGTTCAGAAGTTCTGCCAAATTCTTCCAACCCAATGCAGATGCAAGGAGGCATTCCCCAGCCTCAACCAAACCACAGGGTACCCCAAAATCCAATGATGTTGCAGGTAAGCTCAGTCCCAATGATCTTTGAATCCTCCATAGCTTTCAACCAGCACCAATAATGGTGCCTTAGGGGGTAGGAAGAGTGTGTACTTGATACAGTCCTGGAAGTGGACCATATGTGACTGGAGAGGTAAACAGACATCCCGTATCTTTCTTAATAGACACTGGAGCCACTCGTTCTAGGGTTAGAACCGTTAAAGTCCCTAACATACTCCTCTAGAGAAAAGAAGTCCAAGTTGTAGGCAGTACAAATCAGCAGCAAACCATCCAAGTAACTGCCCCTGTGTCAGTAAAAATAGGAGATATTAGAGAGCAAATCCAATTTGTAATCTGTTATTCCAGCCCTGTAAACCTCCTAGGTTGTGATCTCCTTTGCAAACTCAACTGCATCATATAGTGCATGACGGATGGGGTCAGAATTGTAACACTAGTGGCTGAGGCCAAATTTAAATTACAGTCCCGGAACCTGTCATCAAGATATATGTGGTCCTTACCACTGAGGATTTGCCAGTGGATCTGAGAGAAACAGTCAAGGAAGAGGTTTGGGATTTTACAGGGAGAGAAACTGGATTAATAAAAGGTGCTAAGCCCTTTAGTATTACCCTCAGACCCAATGCTGTTTTTCCACAGACTCGTCCATACAAAATGACGCCAGAAGCCATCCGAGGAATCACTCCTGTCAGTGAGAGCATGATAGAACGAGGCACCCTGAAAGAAGTTATCAGGAGTCCATGTAACTCCTCAATTATGGCCCTACAAAAGGCGAATAAAAAGTGGAAGATCGTTCAAGATCTCCAAAAGACCAACCAAATTGTCATTCCATGCTATCCTGTTGTACCGAACCCTGCCTTGATCCTATTCCAAATTCCACCAGAGGCTGAGTGGTTAATGGTCACTGACCTTTGCCAAGCATTTGTTCAGTACTAGAACACAGCATCTGACAAATAGTCTCCTAACCCACTCTGAGTGAATCATTTTTGCAGCGGTGAACGTTTCCATTTGAAGATGTAACACACTAAACTCTGCTTCTCTATTGCCAACTCCAGGAGGAGACAATAAGGGTGACTTTGACCATGACTGCATCAGTGTCATAGAATTGTGCACCAAACCAAGGCCCAACATACTAGATATTCCTCTCCCTAAATCTGACCATACACTTTTTGTTGATGGGTCTTACTTGAGAGACTTACATGGTATCCTCAGAGCCACTTATGCCATATGTACACTGTGCAGAGTAGTGGAAGCATATTACTTATGCACAGTCTCTCACCGCACCCTAATACGCAGACTCCACGACGCAGGAATCCAGGACAAGGCCCTCGACTGGATCCGCTCCTTCCTCTCCGGCAGAACGCAGTGGGTCAGACTCCCCCCTTTCCTCTCGGACCCTACACATACCACCTGCGGAGTCCCCCAGGGCTCCTCCCTCAGCCCGACACTCTTCAACGTCTACATGGCTCCACTCGCCCCCATCGTCAGAACCTACGGACTCAACATTGTGGCATACACAGACGACACCCAACTCATCCTCTCCCTATCCAACGAACCCAACACCGCCAGACACAACTTTCGAGAAGGCATGGAAGCTGTCGCCAAATGGATGAAAAACAGCTGCCTACAACTAAACACCAACAAAACAGAAGTACTCATCATGGGCCCAAACCCCGACGCCTGGAGCGACACCTGGTGGCCCCCCGCCCTCGAAACCCGCCAACCCCCACGGACCACGCACGCAACCTAGGAATCATCCTGGACTCCAAGCTCAAAATGGACTGCCAGATCAACTCTGTCTCGTCTTCCTGCTTCCACACCCTCTGCCTCCTTCGTAAGACCTTCAAATGGATCCCCCTCGAACACAGAAAGACCATCACTCATGCCCTGGTCACCAGTAGACTCGACTACGGCAACGCACTCTACGCCGGAATAAACAAAAACCTCACCCGCAAGCTACAGAACATCCACAACGCCGCCGCTAGACTGGTCCTCAACCTGCCAAAACACTGCCACATCTCGCAGCACCTGCGCACACTCCACTGGCTCCCCGTCGAGGCTAGAATCACCTTCAAGATACTCACCCACGCACACAAGGCCCTCCACGACACCGGACCAGCATACCTGAACAGACCCCCTCCTTGATGGACTGGAACCTGCACCCCCCTATCCCTAGCGCCTTGAGACCCTTAGGGGTGAGTAGTCTCGCTCAAGAAACGCCTGATTGATTAACCTCTGCACATGACAGGTAGCTACATTTATTGCCCTTACCAGAGCTTACTGTACCTCAGAGGGCACATTAGCCACAATTTATACTGACAGCCAGTACGGGTTTGGAGTTGTGCACAATTTTGATCAGTTATGGTTGCAGCGAGGATGTCTGACCTCAGCTGGTACCCCCATCCAGGATGGGCTGTATGTTTCAAATTTGTTGAATGCTCTCCATATGCTAAAAGAAATTGCTGTAGTGAAGTGTGCTGCGCATAAGAGTGGCAATGACTTTGTCACCAGAGGCAACCATTATGCAGATGAAGTTGCTCGATACTCTGCTCTTGAGTCCAGCACCTTCCATCTAGATGAACCATGTAATACAGAAGGAGAGACTGTGTCCAACATGTTACTGAATACTATACACACCTTTAATGAGTTAAGAGAACTGCAACATACTGACCCAGAGATAGAAAAGGCCAAGTGGAAAAAGATAGGATGTGCGAGAGATGCCAGCAATATTTGGGTGTCTAGCGAGGGGAAACCACAAGATGCCTCCCTGGCCAAACAAAGCAGCAAAGGCGAAGGAAAAGGAGGGGAGAGACATGCCACCGGCATTGACCTTGGACGCCCCCTTTGACGTGGCGAATTACAGGAGGCGGAAAAAAATCAGAGGAAACTGACACGGAGGCCAAGCCGAAAGCGAAAGCAGGAGCTCCGGCTGAGAAGTTTAGATCACAGAAGGACCTCTGGGGCACGTCCAGTCAACAAGCACAGGCTGAATTGAAGCAACCTGTAATACAGGTGATTTTTACCTCCTCAGCCACATGACACTCTGGGAGAATTACAGAGTCGGAAGGTACACAAGGAAAACAGACGGCCAACGCCGGCATGGATGAGACTGTGAGTACTTTGGTGGGGTCTCCAATTTTGCCAGATACTACCCCAAGAGAATTGATATCCAACCTGGAGGGGGGCATGGGCGGGGAAAAAAGCTCTTTATATGGGGAGACAGTTACTACTACACTCTTTGATTCCCTGGCTAGCTTGGGCTTAGGGAAGCAGACCCAGCTGGTAGGGATGGCAGCTACCCCCCTAGATATGGCCAGTCAAAGGCTTGAGCTATCCCGGAAAAGCCCTGATATAAGATTCACGGTCTCTCCAGGGGGATAATTTTTTTTCCCTGACCGACGAGTCTAAGGGTTCAGGGCTAAGACTGTGCTCTGGGGGTTCCGAAAGCAGCATAGAGGAAAGGGGCAAATCCCCTGGAACGCAGACGCGCCCAGTGACTTTGAAGAAGCGAAAAACAAGGAGTAGTCTTATTAGCAAGGGGTCCATCACAGCCTGTGGTAATAATGTAACCGCAGCCATTCCTCAGCAACTGATTCGGGACTACTCCGCAACCCAGCAGGTGCACGACAAGACCAGCGGTCAACCCCTGGAACAGACCACAGTAGTCTCTTTAGAACCCCCTACCATGGAACTCATCTATAGCACATTAAAACAAGTGCAGGGGGCACCCACAGGGCCCATCTAGCTACCAAAAAACTTCAATTTGCAATATGTAAAGTTAATAAGATATGCAAATACATGGTGGAGAGAGAATCTGCAGTAGAAGCACGGACAGCGTTGGTGGAGGAGGCAACGGACACACTACAAGCACATATTGATGAATATGATGCCCAACTTGTGGATATGCACTGGAAGGTAGAAGATTTTGAAAATCGCCAGAGACGGAACAATTTGCTTTTTTTGGGTATAACCGAGAATGTTGAAGGAAGTGATACTAGGGCCTTCATTGTTAATTTGCTTAAAGGTGCCTTTCCAGACCTCCCCAATTGGAATTAGGATGTGGAGGTACAGCGGGCGCATAGGCTCCCTTTAATGTTGCGGAAAGCTAGACAGGCAGGCCAGGCCGATGTACAGGGTGATTTTAGTCTTACTAAAAAAAGAAAGACCACAGTGGTTATCTAAACCGAACAATCAGCACCTCTGTTGTAGTTTGCACAAAAGTTAATACCAAACATGTCTAGGTGTGCTCTATGTCAACACTGTGCCATCTCCAGTGTCACTCAGTGCAGTGAGGAAAACTTCCTCAATACACTTCAAATTATAACAATACGAAGACAGAGCACAACACCAATAGTAATCACTGACCAAAAGAAAGTCAGTAGTATTTTTTAATTATCAAAGTGCAATATACACATAAACAATCATATTGACAAGAGCATTAAAATGCTAAGTAATATCTTGCAGTGTTGACACGTAGTTGTCGTAAGATAACAGCCGACACGTGTTTCGTCGTAGACCGACTTTCTCAAGGCTGTTGGTGAAGTAAAGGTACAACAATTTATGGTAGTTTTGGGTGACAACACAAAAGAGCAATTAGTATAGCTACATCTTATCAAAGATTCAAGTTAATGTAACTCTATCATATTACCGCATAGCATGAACAGAACCATAAGAAAGTGCTCCAGTAAAGGAGAGGGTGACCAAAATTGTTCCCAACAAAATTCAAAGTGAAAGAAGCAATAGTAAGACCAAAAGCCATCGATCACCCAAGGTGATCAACACATTGTGATTCAAGGGAAAGAAAAAGAGAAAAGAGAAAAAATTAGAAAAACTAAAGTTAAAACAATAAGAGTAGGAACAAATATTCATCCAGTGAGGAAAAAGTATGTGAAAAACCGAAGAAGCAAAAAGTTCATCCAAACAGAGAGTAGAACGTAGTCAAAGATACCTTCAAGTTTAGATCACAGAGTCCTGAGATCCAACAGGATTAAAAAACTCAAACTTCGTACGCCAAAAAGTATCCAATTGGCTGTATATCCGTAGGCACAGTAACCTGACAATGAACATAATTAAAGAGCACGATATCACTAGATTGAAAACTCATGTTCAGCATGCCCATTTAGAAAATGTTATAAGAATATCAACTTAGGCCTACCTCCACGAAATGTCGGGTAGAACAAAAGTCACCTAAGACCGCCTTTGTTTGTTCAAAGGTAACGCATCAGTCGCAATCAAATCTATATGTAGTCTTGGGACTTCCCCATCGTTCGGTAAATCCTTGAAAATAAGACAGCATATAGTTCATATAAAATAGGTAAACTGTCATGATATTATCTTGTTAAAAACCCGGTAAGGGCATCCTAAGTAAATCCACTCATAGATGCCCAATGTGTACTGTTCCTCAATTATCTATTCATAAGGTTAAAAAACCTCACTCTAATGGCGTTGTTTGGTAGTAACCCACCATGGTCATAGACTAAGTGTAATTTTTCTTACAGCAATCAAGTCATACATTCCAAGTTGATGACTACAAAATAGAGGTGCTCATACGAGAAAAAGAGATCATTTAGCCAACATAATGAAACTTAAACCAGAGGGCAGGATTAAAACGAAAACCACATCCGGCTGGATAAAGTCCATGCGCATTAACTTTAAGTCACTAAAACATAGTGTAAAAAATGTGTATTCTTACTGAGCGCGGGTAACGTGGAGGAGTCACCGTTTTGATAGATGCATAATCGGACCCACGTTTAGGGTTCACGTATTTAGTCTCCAACTCGTCCCGACATCTAGCAGGACAATGAAGGAAGAACTAATTAAACCCCGACCTCCGTACAGAATACAAGTATCAGAGCAGTCTCTCACCAAATCCACCCGCATTAGCAAAGTTCATAGAAGTCTCTCCCGGCTTACCCGCATAAGTATAAGGTCCGTCTCCCGTGGTAAGGCAGCAAGTAGCATCGTAACCCCGTAATCGCGCCATCTTTATAAACGTAGGTAGATTGGACTAAAACGTTAGTCAACGTCGCCGTATGTCACGTGATTCATTGCAAGTGAGTGAATACAACATACACCATATTTATAGTTCCATGGCGTATGTAAACGACTAATCGAAAAATAAGAGATCTGGTTCCTCCCATACTGTTAACTTTAGGTGCTTGACGTATAATAACCTAGCCGCTCTTCGTAAAAGACATGTCCCCCTGATATCCCGGAGAAACACCCTATTTATAGTTCGAGTAGTAAAAACGCACCACCGAGTAGGATTCGGGAACTGGCACTTCCCAAATTAGACATAACACCAGCCGATTGGGGACCATTTATACGTCAAGCACCTAAAGTTAACAGTATGGGAGGAACCAGATCTCTTATTTTTCGATTAGTCGTTTACATACGCCATGGAACTATAAATATGGCGTATGTTGTATTCACTCACTGCCCGGGTTTTGCTGCTATATGTCCCAGCGCTTTCGTTGACCGTTACAGCTTCACTCTGGTCTAGTGGTGTTTTCCTGTATACTTCCACCTCTCATCAAGTGGTGTCATCCCTTTACCACCTAGACCTTCGTTTAGATATTTTTTAAGAAACAAATCGGACGGGAAACATTTTGCCAGCAGGGAATTCTATGACCTGTAACACTATGGCAATGTTGGATCCTACCATCATTTTGTGCCCTGAAGAAGTCCTGTATTAGGACGAAACGCGTCGGCTGTACAGTTTGTTGAGTCACTTGAGCTGGACTCTGTGTTTTTATCAACGTCAAATGAAAATGGAATAAAAGAAAGAAAAAACTGAAGAACTTTTGTGTCTGGATACAGACTTCTTTTATTGATTTAATTTTGCTGCATGGTGCACCTGTGCTGTTGTTTTGAATTGTTAGATTCCTTCGGGAACAGGCATTTTGACGGTGGGTGCTATTCTGTGTGCACATGGATCCCTATTTGTATTGAAGGGATAAGATTAAGGTAGTGTATTTAGGTTAGGTGCTGGCAATTGGAAGGTACCACTGTTAGTTCTAATCTTTGGCTTTTGGTCTTACTATTGCTTCTTTCACTTTGAATTTTGTTGGGCACAATTTTGGTCACCCTCTCCTTTACTGGAGCACTTTCTTATGGTTCTGTTCCTGCTATGCGGTAATATGATAGAGTTACATTAACTTGAATCTTTGATAAGATGTAGCTATACTAATTGCTCTTTCGTGTTGTCACCCAAAACTACCATAAATTGTTGTACCTTTACTTCACCAACAGCCTTGAGAAAGTCGGTCTACGACGAAACACGTGTCGGCTGTTATCTTACGACAACTACGTGTCAACACTGCAAGATATTACTTAGCATTTTAATGCTCTTGTCAATATGATTGTTTATGTGTATATTGCACTTTGATAATTAAAAAATACTACTGACTTTCTTTTGGTCAGTGATTACTATTGGTGTTATGCTCTGTCTTCGTATTGTGATTTTAGTCTTCTTCAGCAATTGTTTATTGCAACAAGCTATATTTGAAAAAGTCCGGCCAGGTGCTAAACGCTCATTTGATGGCCATTCCTTTTTTGTGCTGCCCGACTTTTGCCACGCTACTGTTGAGAGGAGGTGGCGGTTGCGGCAGATGTTTTCTCCACTGCAATGAGCTGGCTGTCAGGTGTTTCTGCTCAACCCCGCCAGACTAAAGGTTGTCTTCATTGGCAGAAGCCGATCTTTCAATTCAGAAATAAAAGCACGAGAATTTCTGGATGAAATCTTAGCTGGTCAGGAGGGTCCCAAGGGTGGAAGCGCAGGGCAAAGTTGAGAGGGGTGCCTGGCTGGCCTTCCTTTCTTTTTGTCCCCCCTTTGGATGCTGGTGTGCGGTGGTCTTTCAGCCCTTTGGACTCTCTTCAGGTTATAGGTTTCATCTGAGGTTGGGGGTTTCTTTTTCTTTTTTGGGGGTATTTTCTTGACTTCTCCAGAGTTGCTTGGGGGTGGGAGCGGCACCTTAGTAGGAGTCATCACCAGGGTCAGAAGTGACCTGTTGCTTGATGTAGGGTTGGGGTTGGAGGGAGGGGGTGGGGTTGGGTTGAGTGGGATTGGGGGGTGAGCGGTTGGTGGGGTGCTAGAAGGAGGGAGAGGGGGAGCACACAAGCAGATAATGATATAAATTTGAGAAAGCAACTGAAGTATGACAGGGGAGATTTGCTTAAATGTTGCAATTTGGTATGTAGGTGGTGTTTCATTTTTTGGTCTTTTCTCTTCTTTCCTAAATGAGTAAACTTCGCATAGCGTCAGTTAACATATGTGGCCTCAATGATTGGCTGAAAAGGCAAAGGGTGGCCTTTGACTTAAAGATTCTAAAAGCAGATATGTTATGTTTGCAAGAAATGCATATAGAGAATTCACGCCAAAATATACTTAGTAGTTTGGGTTTCCAAATTGTCTGCTGCAGTACACAGGGAACACTAGGGGGTGTCTCTATTTTATCAAGAAAGGGGGTTTGCAATTTTCCTCGGTCTCGTGCAAACAAACTGGGGCGCTGGGCCATTACCGAGTGCCGCTCTCGCTCAAGCTCTTTTACACTCTGGTCTATATATGGCCCAGTGTTGGATGATCCGACAATTTTTGATTGGTTGAATAATGAGCTGGCGCTTTGGCCTCTGCCTCTGATAGTTTGCGGGGATTTTAATATCAATTTAACCAACAGCTTCTCTAAACAGGATGTTAAAGCCTATCAAGGTAGAAAACCAAAAGTTTATGGGGCCCTTGCTAATTTGAGGGTAAGTCATGGGTTGGCTGATGTTTTGGGGAAAAATATGAGTGCAGATCCCAGTTTTACTTTTTTTCTGCCCCCCCACAAAGTACATGCCAGACTGGATTATTTCTTTACATCAGAAGAACTTGTACCAAACTCATACATTTTTAAGTTTCCCAGGGTTATGTTAGACCATAATCCACTTGTACTTGAGGTCGAAATGATTCAGTTACCAAAGGTGGACCGGACCTGGTCATTCAACAGGGCACTCCTGGTAGACCCAAAGTATGTGAGACATATGCAGGGGTGGATCCCTCAGTTTTGATGAATAATCATGGTAGTGCTCCAGCCAGTGTCATCTGGGATACAATTTAAAGCCAGTCTTCGTGGCAAAACCTTGAGATACAGTGTAGAGCAGCAAAAAAAAGAGAAATTGCAGATGATGGATCTATATGCAAACTTAGCTAAAGCAGAATTAAAACTGGTAGACTTGGTTTCTACAGGGTGTGGGCCTGTTATTGCTCTGCTGGAAATAGCAATAGCCAAAGCAGCGATTACTAATATTTCTGCAAAAAAGGCTGCTGATAAATACATAGTGTGGCGAGAAATGTTCTATGAATACAACGAGAAGATGGGACAGCTCCTGGCATTTAGAACTAGACAAACTATTATTACGGGTCATATCAAGGAAATACGAGATCCAGTGATTGGTGTTAATTCAGACCCTGCTGGTATACGGTCAGCCTTTCAACGTTTTTATCAATAATTATACACTGAGGATGCAGGTGAAATTACTAAAACAATGGGGTAGTACCTGACCTCAGTTTTTGAAGATGCCTTAGAGGCAGATGATAGGCAGATGCTAGAACAGCCCAACTCAGCAGATGAAGTGGGATTGGCTATCAACAATATAAAGTCAGGGAAAGCTACGGGTATGGACTTTATTCCCAGAGAGTTTTATAAAACCTTTTCCACCGTACTTAAGAGCTATTGGGTGGATTTATTCCAGAAGGTTCAGAAAGGGACTGCCCTCCCCGCCCCCCAGAAAGCTGGGCTATGGCCAAAATTATCGTTTTTCCAAACAAAAATAAGCCTCCCACTGAACTAGGCTCATATTGGCCGATCACTTTTATAAACAGTGATTCGAAGATTTATTCAAAAAGTTTAGCATCACGATTATAGGCTATTATTAGCCAGCTTGTCTCCTCTGTCCAGCATGGTTTTATCCCGAGGAGGGGGATCTCTGATCATATTCGACGGGCTATTACCCTCTTTGATGCGACCGGAACAACTCGAGACAATTTGGCATTAATACTTTTAAATGCGGAAAAAGCTTTTGACAGGGTCTCTTGGTCGTATCTGAGGGAGGTTAGGTTAAACAAGGGGATGGGCCCAGGGTTTGTCAGCTCTGTGAAAGCCCTCTACTGTAACCCTAGAGCTAAGATCTCTCTGATGGGGGGGTTTGTCTGAAGTAGTGAATATAGAACAGGGCACTAGGCAAGGTTGTCCATGTTCCCCCCTCTTGTTTGCGCTATATATCAATCCCTTGATCAGGCAAATTCAACGCAATCCGGCATTTTTGCCAATGAGTTCTCTAGGGGGGGGGGGACACAAATATTTTGGCCAATGCCGATAATTTGGCTATTGTCACCCCCGAGCCTGGAAGCGCCCTAGTAGAAATTGGAAGAGAAGCTAGGAGATTTGGGGATTATTCTGGTTACCTATTAAATCAGGAAAAAACACAGGTTGTAATTAATAAAGAGACGATATTCTCTGATAGACGCGGGGCTGAAGAGGCAATATATTTAGGCGTTTCTATCAAGGCAGATGTGGAAAAAATTGTAGAAGCTAACTTGGCCCACTTGATTTATAAGGCTAAATTGAATTTCGGGAGATGGAACAACCTGAGACTCTTGCTGATAGGGCGGAGTAACGTTGTTAAAATGATGTTTCTACCCAAAATGTTGTATTTCTTCCAGGCCATTCCATTGGAAGTGGGAAATAAGTGGTTTAACATACTTGATGGGATGCTAACACGTTTTCTTTGGGCATATGCTAATCCTAAGAGGGCACTAAGATTTATGACCTTGCCAAAAGAACGGGGTGGCCTGGCAGTACCAAATCTCAAATTATATTACTGGGTCGCAGTACTACAGCAGCTGACAGTTCTTTTACAAGAGAAGGAGATAAGACCTGGGAGGTGCATCTTGACCCCCTCGATATATGAGCTTTTATTGGGCGAAAGAAGCTGGGGTGTCTACTACGGCAGATGGAGTTTGGGTATTACGAGAAAATTCGGTTTAAAGTTCTGGAGGCAGCCTTTCATATATGGGCAAAAGTTTGTAAAAGAGTAGGCATTGGCAGATTTAATTTCTATACCCCAATACATTGCAACCCTCTTCTACCTGAAATTTTCTGGGAAACATGCGTTAGTAAATGGTTGGTTCGTGGGCCATTTAATCTGGGGGATTGTTTTACTACAAACTCAGTAAAGACATTTGATGCTATTCAACAGAATTTTAAGCTTGATCATAAGGACTTTTTAAAATACCTACAGATTAGGGACTTTTTGAGGAAGAAAGGAGGTGGATTGGCGGGGTTTGGTAAGGTAGATATTGTCAAGCTGATTATCGCTAGGGATACCCCAATTGGAACCCTATACAGAGTTTTGAATAACATGATGCAAGATGATATGGCTAAACATGCGAAGGGATGGGAAGATAAGATAAGTGCACAAATCAACGACCTGGCTATGTCTTTAGAAGGTGCCCAAATGTATTTCAAATCTACAGGCTAAACATTTTAAAACTTGTTTTAATTTGTATATAACCACAGGGAAAAATGCTAAATGGGGAGGGACATCAGGAACAAGGTGCCCAAGATGCAGGGAATATGGAGCGGATATAGTGCACATGTTAGCCAGCTGCCCAGAGCTGGAAGGCCTTAAAGCTGGAATCATTAATTGTTTAATAAATAAATTAGGGGTGCATACTGCTCTATCTCCACAGCTGATGCTTCTAGGGGTCTATGATGACATAGTCCCAGTCAATGCCCAACCATTTATGTTTGTTGCTATAGCTGTATTTAGGTTATGTTTGATAACAGCCTGGCTGGATCCTACCTCTTCAGTATTCCATCAATTGCTTGCACATTTACTGTCGATTTATCATTTGGAAAAAGCAATTTATGTTCGGAAAGGCAAGAATGCTCAGAAAAAAATGCTTAAAATTTGGGCCCCCCTAAGTGACTGGAAATTGGTAGGCACCCCTGGTGAATAACTGGGGAAAACACATTCATAGCAACTACGATCAATTTGGGGGGGATTCAAGGTATGAATGCGTATATTTATGGTTTCCATATGCCTATATATATGTCTTGATTTTATTCTTCCTCGTTCTGATGAATTTTATGTACTTTTTAGAATTATGTACTGTCAGTTGATTCGTTCATTGGATGTGATTTATGGGAATTGTCTGCTTGTAGGGGTTGGGGGTTATTATCTGGAAAATTTAATACAAATATTTTTTTTAAAAAGGAAAAAATTATGGTCCCTCAACTATATCCAGATCGATTTCATGGAGATGCCCCAATGCAATCAGTTTGTCGTGTAGTTCCTATAGTACCCCTGCAGGACCTGCGCGTTTGGATAACATAAACTGTGGGCTTGGTGTTAGACTGACTCTGTGCACCCCCACCGCATATGTTAGCCGGATTTGCATTAGCTAGCTCACAGTGCCACTAGAATCTCCTCTTATCGGGTAGAGATTTGTTTCTGGTAACCTTAGATCATGACAACCCAGATTCCTCAGAATCGGGGAAACAATGTACTACCTTTCGCTCAGTCACTCGTGCTTACTTATTCGGTTTGTCTCAGAGAGTTACACAGAATAAACAGTCTGGGCATTTCAATAAGTATTTATTGAACAGTTGTTATTCTAGTGTAAAATATATGTGCTGCAGCAACCAGCAGACAATATCAGAGATATATTATCAGCAGTACGATCAAAGTGAAAGGATAGAACAGTTCTACCATATTGCAATAATCATGAATACATACATGAGTATAAAATGCATTATGAAAGTGCGCGTACTCCTACGATGCCTAACTAGATGTACCTGAGTGTACCTAGCATATGTGTAGGTCTAAAGGCCTAGGAGCCAAGAATCCTTCTAGGATTTAGTCGAACCCCATTATCTGAATATAGAGAGTGTGGGACCCCATCCTGGTCTCGAGTTGGACACCCCGCAAGGGCTGTGTTAGACCGCTGTCAGCTGGAGCGACTGCATGCAGGAGCCTCAGCGTCTCTGGTCAGTGTGTCAGCATGGAAGTCTCGGTTCCCTCTATCTTACCGTGGCAAGATGTGGTGTATTTATACCCTAAAGTGTCTCGTCCCTCAGTATGGTTTGTATTGGTCTTTGTTAGACATGAGGAAGACGTCAGGGGTGAACTTTGTTCATACATATTATGCGGGAGATGTAGCTGGTGAATGCTCATGCATAATTTATGAGTACATTGTAGGCCTGTGTTCGGGAAAGACCTTGCAGTGTTCTAACCACAGACTAGATAACGTTCAACCCTCAAAGCTCGTTGTGTACTGTCGGGAACTAATGTAGGTGAATGATCATGCCTATATTAGGAGCCATGACTATAATAGGGCATGTACGAGTATGACCATAATAGGGCACATACGAGTATGACCATAATAGGGCATATACGAGTATGACCATAATAGGGCATATACGAGTATTTCTACATTATGGCGTATATGAACGGGTCTACATTAGGGCCTATATACGAAACATAACACCCACTCCACTTTCGAATTGGATGACAATGACCATACTTAAAATCCGGACAAATTAAAAATATTTACTTAAAAACAGCTAGAACATATAGTTTTTTTTCTCTTAAAAAGACGTTAAAAAAGTGTGTTAAAAATGTTAAAAATTAGCTATTCTTACTTGCCACTTGAAAAAGTCAATACTGTCCCACTTATAAAAGTTGCATCACTATAAGCTGAAGAAGGCCATGCTTTTTCAAGCGAAAAGTGCCAATTTAGGAAATGTTACAAATTTTGTTCGTTTATTTATGAAACGAAGCGGAGAAGCCGAATTCTTTCCCAGGACGCGATGAGCCAATTCAAGATTAAGTGTTCTGGCTGGGAGATACAGCATTATCGGTATTAGCTACTGCAGATGACAAATCCAACGCTTCACAGAGAACGTCAATCGCACACAGATGGAATTCGGCACTGCCAACAGTAGCTGCTGCTGCAGCTTGTGTGGCAGTTGTTATCTCAGTGCCTGTGGAGGAGCCACCTAACCCAGCAGGAGCAAACAGCACCTGTGGATTCTCAAGGAATGCAGTCATCAGGATTGGAAGATGCAGTGGACAACGCAGAGCATGGGCCTTTAGGGGGTCCAGCATAGCATCCAGGTCCAGTGGCGTATCCGATGGAAACGCTAGACATAGATCCAACGTGCACTCTTCTCCGCAGAACAGGCATCGAAGAACAGGTAAGATGCAGTCCACCCAGACTGGTCTAAATGATAGAAACCAAGAGGCGTTCAGTTCTCTTAGGCAAGGTATGCCCAGAAGCTGCACCATGCGTTCACGATATTTCCGTTCCATGAGCGTGTTCGCCATTTCCTCGGAAATTGGGGTGTCCATTGCGTAGCAGTAATATTACAAGCAGGACTCCTGCAATTAGGAAGAGGATAAGCGGGAGACCTCCAAAGATGCTTCCCAATACGGAGTGTATAAAATTTGGGATTACTCCGAGGACTGTCTGAAAGGTGCTTAATAGTCCTGACCCTATGGTCTTAAATAGGTGTACAATACCGCTGGTATCAGACATGTTAAAGATACGACCCACCATTTCTGCGAAATGAAAGGGGCAGTTTGTACGTATAAGCGCTTGTATCTCAGTCGAGGTCCTTGCAACTTGAAGTTCAAAGATTTCTCGAGCGGAGGTTAAGGGCACGGGCTGCTGTAAAAGCATGGCTTTCAGTCTGTTCAAAGTATCAAATTGTATAAAGGAAACATTCAATGAAGAAGTGTAATTGGAGTTCCCTCGTACAGTCTGATAGTGGGGGTAATTTACCTGAGACAGGGCAGGCGACTGATTTCCCTCTTTCTGGGGTTGCGGGGGATGGGAGTAAGCTGAAAGCCATTCTCCTCAACACTAGATCTATAAAAAAACATGAACTCCAGCTATTCGACCTTCTCACAGAGTCACAGCCGGATGTCATGTTTGCAACAGAAACATGGCTCAACGAGGGCTCAAACCCTACCATCGCTTGTGCCCTCCCATCAGAATATAAGATACTCAGGAAGGACAGACCTGGCGGTAGAGGCGGGGGAGTGGCGATTATATATAAAAGCCCACTCTCCAGCCAATCAATACCTATGATAGAGCTAGAAGGGGCAGAGGGACTCGGTTTCCATCTGACGAGCTCGGCGCACCAGTCTATCGTGGGTGCGATAATTTATCGCCCACCGGGACCCGCAGGAAGGTTTCTGGAATCCCTGGGCCATGCTATCACGCCCATTGTATCTAAATACAGCCAGTGTCTGATTTTGGGGGACTTTAACATTCATTTTGATCAAACGACTGATCCAGAGGCTATGAAACTCTGTGAATTATTGAGTATTTTCAGTCTGACACCATACGTGTCGCTCCCAACGCATGAAAAAGGGCATACTTTAGATCACATTTTTTCAACAACTGGGCTAGAGCCTATCGTGCCCTTGCCAATTATTTGGTCGGATCATTATTTGCTAACCTTCAGGTTAGGAAAGGTTCAGGCTAAGTCTCAATCTTATTGTAAAAATCGGTCGAAAAGTTTTAGATCTTTCGATCGAATAACCCCTGAGGCTTTAGCCGATATACTGGACCATCATCCTATACCAGTTAACAATAGCCTAGATCATGATGTACTCTCTTTGGAAGGCTGGCTTCAGGAGTGGACCATGCAGCTAGCCCCTATAAAATTACGAGCAGCCAAACAAGGCAGAACTTCAGCACCGTGGTTTACTGAGTCCTTAAGGAAAAGTAAAAGTGCATGTAAAAATTTAGAACGTCTATGGAGAAGGAATTTTGATCCTATACAGAAACTTACATATAAAGCGGCTTTGAAAGCCCACTATGTTAAAGTTCGAGTGGAAAAGAAAAGTTTTTGGGCTATAAAAATAGAACAAGCTGAAAATCGCGCTAAAGAATTGTTCAGGATAGTCAAGGACTTCTCCTCACCTAATGCTTCTAAAAACTCCCTTGCTCCTACCGATGAATGGACAAATGAAATTGCACAATATTTTTATAGGAAAATTAAAACTATTCAGGACTCATTTAGTAGCCCCCTCCTGGACAGGGAGAGCGATATTGTTAGGCCTCTTCCCGTATGTCTCACTACGGAGAATACCCTTCTGGACTTCTCTCCTATGCCCATGGCCACTTCACTTAAAATTATGAAGGCCTTGAAATCTGGATCCCCCTCGGACCCCTGTCCTGCAAAAACGTTGGCATTGATTGCCGAGGTAATTAATCCAGCTGTTAACCTGATATTGAATCTATCTCTGTCGGAAGGAAGGATGCCAGAAAATTGGAAGCATGGAAAAATTCTTCCGCTCTTAAAAAAACCATTAGCGGACCCTTTGGTAGTCAGCAATTATAGACCCATATCGCTTTTACCTTATTTCTCCAAGGTTTTGGAGAAATACGTGAATGCCACCATCACAGATTTTATCGAGGTTAGCCAGGTGCTCCATTCAAGCCAGTCAGGTTTCAGAGCTAATTTCAGCACTGAAACTGCCCTATTGGAAATCTCAGAGACGATAAAAATCACTCTGGACAGAGGAGGAAAGGCTGTACTGATATTATTAGATCTTTCGGCGGCCTTCGACACCGTGCCACATGATCGCCTCCTTCATAGATTGAGGGAGAGCGGCATTGGGGGCACGGTGCTCAGATGGTTCGCCTCTTTTCTGGAAAAACTCCAGCAAACAGTCTGGGCTCCTCCCTTCTCAGCCTTCATCCCCCCACTAAATGTAGGAGTGCCACAGGGTTCTGTTTTGAGCCCTACACTGTTCAATATATATATGGCCCCACTTGCTCCTTTAGCTGAACAATATGGAGCAAAAATTATATCGTACGCAGATGATACGCAATTGTTGTTTACCTGTGAGAAGGAGGAGGTGCTGAATGGCAATGTAGTCAATGTATGCCTAACCAAGGTGTTTGATTGGTTTAGGCAAAACCAACTACTCTGCAACTCTGATAAGTCGGAAATTATTTTTTTGGGACACACTCCTGACGATGACTGGCGTCAATGGTGGCCAAAAACTTTATCCCCCCCCCGACAACCCAGTTTCCATCGCGAAAAATCTAGGAGTGAAATTAGATTCTGACATGACTATGAAGTCCCAGGTTCAATCGGTTGCTGGCACCTGTTTCGGACTCTTAAAAATGATGCGGAATGTTCTTCCCCTACTGCCTATTCCTCATAGGAAAACAGTGGTCCAGGCACTGATTATGTCTAGGCTGGACTACGTTAATGTGTTGTATCTGGGCCTTCCGGACTACTTATTTAATCGGCTTCAGGTAGTTCAAAATGCGGCAGCTAGGGCCGTGCTTATGGTTGGACCCAGGTCACACATGTCTCCCCATCTCAGATCCCTGCATTGGTTACCAGTGAAACAAAGGGTCAATTTCAAATCTCTGGTGTTGACTTTTAAGGCCCTAAACGGCATCGGGGCCCCGTACATCAGGAATAAAATTCTGCCCTACAAACCGTCCAGAACGCTGCGGTCATCTACCCAGCTATTGACAACTGTGCCTAAGTTTCGCCGATCTCGCAAAGGCGGACGCTCCTTTCAAGTAGTAGCTGCAAAACTATGGAACAGTCTCCCATTCTCTCTTAGGCAAGAATGTGATCTCCTGAGCTTTAGGCGAAACTTAAAGACCTGGCTTTTCCAACAATAGAGTAGACTCTCTGCTCTAGCTGTCTGGTCTTTTAATTTAATTGCTCTGTTCTGGGGTCAGGACAGCGCCGGGACACTCCTCGGAGTAGCCGTGCGCTTAACAAATACCCCATAACATAACAATGGCGCCTCCCTGACTGTGTTCAGTGGCGGAAACAATACTTGCATACAGCAAGTAACCCTGGAGTTAACAGTGACCAGATAGGCGACGCCGGAAGCATCCCACAGCAACCGTGATCATTTAGCATTAAGTAGCTCCCATTTGAAAGCAGCTGGAAAACCGGCGTGATCATGGCCGCTGGGGTCCCTGACATGTGACAAGATAAGTTTGCTACCGAACCACTACACGCTCCGTGCAGAGAAATATCCTGACACATGAGAGAACCGCTCAAAGCGTTCTTGCAGTTTGTACCACTCAGATACACTTCTCGATCCCAATTCCGGCATCAATATCTATATGGTAACTCCCAAGTTTCCTTAATGTATCCCTTACCCATCTTTTCATATTTGCCTGCCTGCTTGCCTTTGCTCAAGGCAATATTGAAACTGAAACGTAGTGACCGGCAGAGTGAGTTGGCCATGAATTAGCCATTCAGTTGATGGTGATTCGGCTACAGTGAATGGTAACCTTTCCAGCTTCTCGATACGCAGCATTGAATATTTGGCTCCCCTCTGTGCCATTTCTGTCTGTTTATCAGTTAGATTGTATTCTGAAAACAGAGACGTGGTGTTTATAAAACGCCAGGGCACATAGCCTGCACGCAAAGATTGTAGCGTCCAGCTTAACATCATAATAGAACGTAGCTGAGATTGCCCGTGTTGTAACAAGGCCAAATCTTATTCTAATATGTCGATTGCCGAAGACACAATGTTGCCTAAGGAGTAAATCCTGGAGTTCAAAGTTGTTAACCCATTATCCACTACAGCTAATGCCTTCTCTAAGTTAATAAGGTCTATTTCCCGTATTCTTTCTGCGGCCTCTTGTTGGGATATTTTCCAGTTTTCATTGTAATATGCATAAAGGCCAGCATATATGAAACGTTTCTGACGTGTTTTCCTAGTGCCTAATAAAAAATCCCTAAGGTCTACATCAGGTGTGAGTAAGGTCAAATGATGTTTCACTTCTGTGAGTGTTGAGGTTTCTAGCCAATCAAGGCACAACTTCCCAACACTATAGGATGTCACTACCCCTGGGTGTTGTCTCTGTATATAGCGTGGATCTGGCCTATGGATACTAAATCCCTCGGGTGTACCTAGGAATCTCTGTTGACATGTGTTTGTGTCAATGGGCCAAATCAGCCATCCTGTCCAATAGGGATCTGACCTGTTGTACTGGAGAATGTCATCTAATCCTACCCCATGTGTAGTTGAATTCTGTCCCCCACCCATCTGTGATGGAGTTGGAAACCCAGGTGAGTTCATTTCCTTGCTCTTGGCTAGTCCAAGACAGGATGTCTGTTGCACAGTTTCATTTAGAAATATCATCTGCTGTGGAATGAGGCATGCTCTAAAAAGCGCTTCTATTCCCTGAACTTGCCAGTCCCTAGAACCCCAGATCGATTTTAAATCTATAGTGTTCTTCCATAGGTCAAAACCCTGTGTAGACAACTGGGCCATGAAGGAAGCAGAGTAAATCTGTTTGGTGTTTGTCAACATAATTTTCTGTGCTAATGTTGTTGCCACTTTGTAATAAAATGACCTCGGGTCAGATGTATTAAACCCTGAAAAGTATGTGAATTTCTGTGCAAAAGTTTGCGAACTACCTTTTGGAGGTGTTGGGCAGTGTTCCCACTGGTGGTATTCAAATACATTTCTAGGTGTTATAGATTTGTGCAAGAAATGATGACCATAATGTTGGTAACAGTACAATGTATCATAGTCTGAAGTACCTTCTAACATTTCATTGTTCGGAAATGCTGCAGTTTTTTCTAAATCAGACATTATATTATTTACAGTTTCAGTGTCCCAATCATCAGAAAATGTACTGGTGGTAATGATATCACTTAAAGACATTTTAAATAAATTTTTAAGCTTTAAAAGTTTAGTCGGACCGAATATATCGAAATCAATCTTGTCCCATACTATACCGTCTGGTATAGGAACTGCTGTGATGTTCACTGAAGACAAGTCTCTTGGTTCACGATGTGAAGACTGGTGTGGTTTTAAAATCAAATTAACCTTTTGGGCTGCAGAGCTCTGCTGAAGGTATCGTCCATTAATAAGCATACTAAAAGTTATTATTAATCCTGTCCAGAAAAGAAAAAAGAAAATCCCAGTGATATACCATAGTTCAATCCAAGGTGACACCAGGTAAGTCTTTCTAAAACAGTTCAAAAAGTCAATGAGTCTTTGTTTGTGTGATTTTTTGGCTGGCGTCGTTTCCGGCTCACTTGAATCCAGTGAAAACGTATCAAAGTTCATGAAATAGCCAGAAGCAGTTTGATCAATTGTTGGAATTGCATCGGGATTTGTTGAAATCGGATTTTGCTCTTGACGAGGAATGTTGACGTAGACGTCTGTATTTGGTCTGATTGCAACTTGGTTGTTAAGTTGATTTTCTTCTTGAAGATGAATTTCTTGTTGAAGTGGAACGAGTTCCATAGCATTGTTGCTTAGTCCTTTATTCCGTACAGGTGGTTCTTCAAACGTGATGAGTCTTTCTGTTTGAACTTCTTGGATTGTAGCGAGAGGAGGGCGTCTGCTACTGTGGAGTCCACGTGGCCTACTGTTCAGATTCGGCCACATAGTGTAGTTTGATTAAGTCAATTGAGACAAATCTTTTCTCCTTTTTTCCGGCAAGAGGCGGCAGAAGTACAGTTCTTGTGCCTTGGATTGCTAGGAACGGTACAGCAGTTCTGTAGGATGGCCCAAATTCTTTCTTGTCTGCAATATTTTCTCTGACCAGATCCCCGACTTTTGGGATCCAGACAGGTCTTGCCGTTACTGCCTTGACTTCCTCAGTGGTGGTCTGTTTTAAGTGGCCGTTGCTTTGTTGTGTCCTGGATTCATTTAGATCCTGTAAAACAGCCAAACGATCATGGATATCAAATGGTTTTTCATCCACCACTGCGCCTTCACAATCAAGATCAGGTACCCACATTCTCGTCCCAAATAGGACCTCCTAAGGAGTGACACCCCCTAGAAAGCTTCTTGGCTGGTTGTTTATTGCTCTTTGGACCCCATAAAGGTGACTGACCCAACTACTGCCCTTGCCTAATACCCTAGCTGTTAAAGATTGCTTTAAGTCACGGTTTTTCCTCTCCACAACAGAATTTCCCTCAGGATGGTATGGAGAGGAGTACCGCAATGCTACGCCCATTCCTTCCATGGCCTCTTTGTAAGCCCGAGAGCTAAACGCCGTGCCACGGTCAGAATGTAACGTGCCAACTGCGTATGTGCCAATAAAGACTCGCAAATCTTTCATAACAGTTTGAGCATCAGCCAAGCGCTGAGGCCAGACCTTGGGGAAACTTGAGCTGGACGTACACGAACGGACAACCTAATGCTGTCTAATAATGGTATCTGTACTGGACGTGTGGTGGTGGACCCTTTCATCTGCTAGCAGATGTCGCAGTTCCAGACATAGTCTCTAATCTGCCTTTGCATCCCGGGCCACCAGTAGCGTTGTTTCAACAAAGAAACAGTCTCCCTAAGTCCCTTATGTACAGAAGCTATCCCTTCGTGTGCTGCCACAATTAAGCCTTGCCTACGATCCATATTTGGTATTACTCTATCCCCCACTCCAGGAATCTGAGCATATGGAATGTTTTGTGCATCTAACTTGTAGGAGTACTTGAGTGGAAATTTTTTAGGTACTGCTGTGCTGCCTTTGCTTGAAGCAATGACAGCTACCATAATCTCGCCGTCTATTCTCGTTTTTGAACGAGTGATTGCAGCTACGGACGCTGTGCGTACAGCCCCCTTTGCGGCTTCATCAGCCAATGAATTCCCTTCAATGTGAACGCCATCACGCTGATGACTCAGTGTATGTATCACGTGAGCCCTTGGTAGTTCGTTTCTCAACTCCACTACCAGCTCCCATAGCATTTTACGCTTAATTGTGCCACCTTTTGCGTCTTTAAACCCGTTTTGTTCCCAATTATGTAAATATTCATTGTACGACTGTACACAGTAAAAGGAATCACACACAATTAGTGTGGGGAATTTGTGTTCCGTATTTACAAGTGCCAGTATCAGTGCTTTTAACTCTGCTAACTGAGCCGTGCAGTCTCCTAGAGATTGCGTTTTAGTGCAACTTGGATGGAACTTTCCATCGCGCATGCGACCTTTAACGATAGCACACGCTGCGCTGTAAGCTTGTTTACTCCCTATGGCCGGTTGAGCAGATCCGTCAGTGTAAATAATGTATTCATACTGATCTAGAGGCAAAATTACATTTGGTAGAGGATATTCTTGTACATATTGCAGAAATGCTTGTGTTTTTAAACTTGGATCAAATCTGTATTCAACATCCGTTGCAGTAAGAGAATTAGCCCTTTGTATCCATCTGGGATGTAAGGCTTTCGCATTTGGAATGCTACCCTTTGTAACAGCCTCTAAGGCTGGTACTGGGGTTACGACTATTATGCGCTTTCCCTGAGCCAGAGCTCTTTCTCTTGCTACAGCGGTCTGCACTGCTGTCAGGATTTTTTCTGTTGAAGTGAAACGCATTTCTGCGTTTGTGTACAGGAGTGATTTGTATGCGATTGGTACCGTTTCGCCTTCATTGAAAGTTAAATAAGTGTACCCGCATTGACCCGCTATTACTCGGATCACTAAGTTGCGTACATTTACGCGTCTGTAAATGTTTTGAAGCTATCATGTCTTCCTGTAGTGAACGTAGGATGTTTGTATGTTCCTGTGTCCATTGTTTGACTGAAAAGTCAGGTTTTATTAAGTCGTAGAAAGGTTTTACTCTTTCTGCGTAATCCAAAATGTATGTTCGACCAAAATTTAGGAATCCCAGAATTGATTGTAAATTCTTTAATGATTTTGGAGGTTGGAGCAGCGCACACTTTTCTAAAAAGTTAGCTGCTAGGCTTTTTCCTTCACTTGACAGCACATACCCTAAAAATAGGACATTGAAATGGGCAATTTTGATTTTTTAAAATTAAATTTATAGCCCTCAGAGGCGAATCCCATAATAATGGTGCTCACCCTGGTCAAGTGCCTAGGTAAGTCATCGTCCATCAGATAAATATCATCCACATAGGACAATGCTTCTTCATCCAACTTTTGGAGTTACTCTGTTACCCTTGCTGAAAACAACCCCGGGCTATTCTTATACCCTTGGGGGAGTTGACAAAATTGCTGTTGGGACCCTAGCGCTGAAAATGCGGTCAGATACCTGCTTTCAGGCGCTATATTTTGGCAGAAAAATCCATTTGAGATATCAAGTGTAGTTTTGTATTTTTGTCGCACAATGTTATTCATTAATGCGGCACTGTGTGCATTTTGAACTGCAAATGTCTTTGTGCAGGTGTTTAAATGTCTGTAATCTAAAACTAAACGATATGTGTTGTCAGGTTTTGATACGGGGAACAAAGGATTGTTCATAGGTGAAGTGCAATTTTATATCACCCCCTGGTATTCAAGTTGATCTAGGATCTCCCTGACTTGTTTTTTAGCTTCCTGCTTTATAGGGTATTTCCTTTGAGCATTTGGGGAAACTTTTAACGGGATCATGTGGTGGGTTGAATCCTCATCCCAACCAGCATGATTTTTGTACAATGCTGGAGCTAGGGCAACCGCCCACTCCTGCGCATATGCATGTTTTAAATGTATGGGAACGAAGTCGGAAAATGATGGAAAAATTACCGTTTCTCCCTTTGGGCACTCCATGACTAATGCTGGCGGCCAGTCTTGCTCTGCTAATAGGATGTCATATCCAGATGACAAATTTTCCCAAAATAGACCTTTAGCTTTCCTATGTTTGTCCCCCTCCATCCGGAGTGTTATCTCATGTAACTTATGTGGGACACTTACCCGAGTATCAGGTGTTTCCACCGTGATATACTCACTCAACTCCACTGTCACCAGAAATTCCTTCAGGTTCTGGCGAGCTATTGTTACTTCTGCCGTGCTGTCTAGCATCGTCAGAGCCCATTCCCCGTTCAGAAGCTGTGTCCTCAGAATTCTGGGCATGTCTGATCTTGAGACCTGCTACCTTCTTCTTTTTGAACTGAGGTTTTGATTTTTGTTTATCTTCTTTTTTAGGTGCGTAGTCCGCAGCGCGTTGCGTGTCTCTGAACTTTGTACGCTCCTCTGACCGTCCTTCCCTCTCGGAGTTTCTTGACGAACCCTGAAAGGAACGAGAGGAACGTGTATCAGTATCCTGATGCCTGTCAGGTTTTTTAATATTATCCCTATTCCTGAGGTTATACCTCCTTTCAGAGGGCTCCTGTTGAGGAGACCTACCTCTGGATTGAGATCTGTTGTCTTTAGACTTTTGTTGTTTTTTATTTTCCCACTTCTTTTTAGAAGAAGTAGGTGTCTGCTTTGTAGTGTCCTTTTCAGGACTGCCCACCAGTTGTGGTTTTAATGCTTTTCCACCTAGACTGTCTCTGCCTAATTCTGAATATGCAGTTTCAATTATTTTGGGTAGTTCGTGTTGTTGATCTATTGGACTGAACTCCCTTAGGCGTTGGTGGATCGCCACTGAAGCTGCTTCCCCCTTAATGTTAGCTAGTATTATGGCTGATACCTGATCAAAGTTGTTTAGTAACTTCATCCCTAAGTTTAGGGCAGGCTCTGCTCCGTACTCATTTTGTATCTGTCTCAATACGTCTGGCACTACTGCTAATGACGGGATACCATGTGTTCTGGTATATATGGCAGCAAAGACTGAACCCCAAGAGGTGCAATCCTCTACTTGTGGTGTGATCCCCATGGGCAAGCAGATTGTTAGAATTCTGTGTTTATCATAGGTGGTAGTATTCGGGAATACTGCCTCAAGCTGAGTTATTTTCTGAGCTATCCAGAATGGTATTTGTTCGCGTTTTGCGGGCATTTTGCCCATTACCGCGTATAATGTTTGAGGAGTAAGTTTAGTTGCTGTACCCTGGTATTGGGTCCCGTTTGTTGCAACTGTTGTTGGTTAAACTGTGAGAGTCCTCATGACGAATTGTGTCAGGTTTCTGTAGATTTTAATTAAATCTCTGTGTTGTATGAGTAATTCTGGCTGTGGCATTGTGCCAATGTCAGGGTGCGGTGTGTAAGCTGCTAGTATTGGCCATGTGGCCCGTCTCCTCCGAGCGGGCCTAATCTTACTCTGTTTCTTATGTGGGGTAGGGCGCCTTTAAACCAGTATAAGTGTTCCTGGTACGTGAGTGGAATCTCTATGTCATCGAATGGACAGTATTCCTCTGATGCATCTCCTTCTATGTAGTAGTGAAATGTCTTTGTTACAGCATCTGCTGCTGGCAATGTAACCCAAGAATAGAATACCTCTGTTTTATTTGATTTGTGTGCCTCAATCACGAGAGCTACTATGCCACCCCTTGGTGGAAAACCATTTTTTAATAGTTTCATGGTAAGCGTATGTCTGAATTTAGGTGCAATCTCAATTGCATTTCCGGCATCACATTTCCCCCCACTTGCGCAGTCTTCACTGGCTTCCAGTGAAGAGAAGAATCGAATTTAAGGCCTTATTACTTGCTTTTAGAGCTACTAGAGAAAGTGGACCGGATTATCTGAGGCTCAGACTTCGGAAATACCACCAAAATAGGACCCTGCGCTCGAACTCTCAGTTTCTTCTTTGCTCTCCTTCCTACCGCAAAGCCAGGATGGGAGGGCGCGCCTTTGCAGTTAGAACGGCCGCTCTTTGGAATGCGATGCCGCTCTACTTGCGCAAAGCAGAATCTGAAACCACTTTTAGGAGTGCTCTGAAAACCTGGCTTTTTGATCTCCCTTAGCCTGCCTTTCTTCTCTTTTTCATCTTCCTTTGTCTCTGTGTAGCGCCGGGACACCGCCGTTGGTGGTAGCCGAGCGCTTTATAAATGTCTTGGTATGGTATGGTATGGTATGGTATGTTCTCCGGCTGAGACCTGCAGATTTACTCTTTCTTCATCACTCTCAGTCATTTTGAAAAGAAAAGCTTTTCCAAGAGAACTTAGTTAAAGGTTTTATGCACAATTTAGGAACTAAATGTCCTTCAAACTTGATTAACCAACAGCCGATAAATAGGATATCTCACCTACTCAGCTGTGGCGGAGTTTGTGCCCACCCACTACAGACCTCTCTGGGGTTTTTGTGAGTAGGTTCTCTGAGAATAGTACGACTGAACTACTCAGATTCTACTGTTAAATAAGTACCCAACCAACGTTGGCGGCGCCATGTCGTGTAGTTCCTATAGTACCCCTGCAGGACCTGCACGTTTGGATAACATAAACTGTGGGCTTGGTGTTAGACTGACTCTGTGCACCCCCATCGCATATGTTAGCTGGATTTGCATTAGCTAGCTCACAGTGCCAGTAGAATCTCCTCTTATCGGGTAGAGATTCGTTTCTGGCAACCTTAGATCATGACAACCCTGATTCCTCAGAATCGGGGAAACAATGTACTACCTTTCGCTCAGTCACTCGTGCTTACTTATTCGGTTTGTCTCAGAGAGTTACACAGAATAAACAGTCTGGGCGTTTCAATAAGTATTTATTGAACAGTTGTTATTCTAGTGTAAAATATATGTGCTGCAGCAACCAGCAGACAATAGCAGAGATATATTATCAGCAGTACGATCAAAGTGAAAGGATAGAACAGTTCTACCATATTGCAATAATCATGAATACATACATGAGTATAAAATGCATTATGAAAGTGCGCGTACTCCTACGATGCCTAACTAGATGTACCTGAGTGTACCTAGCATATGTGTAGGTCTAAAGGCCTAGGAGCCAAGAATCCCTCTAGGATTTAGTCGAACCCCATTACCTGAATAGAGAGAGTGTGGGACCCCGTCCTGGTCTCGAGTTGGACACCCCGCAAGGGCTGTGTTAGACCGCTGTCAGCTGGAGCGACTGCATGCAGGAGCCTCAGCGTCTCTGGTCAGTGTGTCAGCATGGAAGTCTCGGTTCCCTCTATCTTACCGTGGCAAGATGTGGTGTATTTATACCCTAAAGTGTCTCGTCCCTCAGTATGGTTTGTATTGGTCTTTGTTAGACATGAGGAAGACGTCAGGGGTGAACTTTGTTCATACATATTATGCGGGAGATGTAGCTGGTGAATGCTCATGCATAATTTATGAGTACATTGTAGGCCTGTGTTCGGGAAAGACCTTGCAGTGTTCTAACCACAGACTAGATAACGTTCAACCCTCAGAGCTCGTTGTGTACTGTAGGGAACTAATGTCGGTGAAAGATCATGCCTATATTAGGAGCCATGACTATAATAGGGCATGTACGAGTATGATCATAATAGGGCATATACGAGTATGACCATAATAGGGCATATACGCGTATGACCATAATAGGGCATATACGAGTATTTCTACATTATGGCGTATATGAACGGGTCTACATTAGGGCCTATATACGAAACATAACAAGCTCAATCAATCAATTAATCATGTCATTTATAAAGCGCACTACATACCCGCGAGGGTCTCAAGGCACTGGGGGAAGAGGGGGGTGGTGCTGCTACTGATCGAAGAGCCAGGTCTTGAGGAGTCTTCTGAAGGCCAGTAGGTCTTGGGTCTGTCGGAGGTTGGTGGGGAGGGTGTTCCATGTCTTGGCGGTGAGGTGGGAGAAGGATCTGCCGCCGGCGGTCGTTTTCCGGATGCGGGGGACTGTGGCGAGGGCGAGGCTGGTCGAGCGGAGCGGGTGGGGGTGTAGAAGCTGAGTCGTCTGTTGAGGTAGGCTGGTCCGCAGTTGTGGAGTGCTTTGTGTGCGTGGGTGAGGAGCTTGAAGGTTATCCTCTTGTTGACAGGGAGCCAGTGCAGGTCTCTCAGGTGGGGTGTGATGTGGCTGCGTCGGGGGATGTCGAGGATAAGACGTGCAGAGGCGTTCTGGATGCGTTGCAGCCGTCTCAGGAGCTTAGCCGTCGTTCCTGCGTAGAGGGCGTTTCCGTAGTCCAGCCTGCTGGTGACGAGGGCCTGGGTGACTGTTTTTCTTGTTTCGGTGGGGATCCACTTGAAGATCCTGCGGAGCATTCGGAGGATGTTGAAGCAGGATGAGGAAACGGCGTTGACCTGCTTAGTCATGGAGAGGGTGGGGTCGAGGATGACCCCTAGGTTGCGTACGTGGTCGGTGGGTGGCGGGGCTGTTCCCAGTGATGTTGGCCACCAGGAGTCATCCCAGGCTGAAGGGTTGGAACCAAGGATGAGGACCTCCGTCTTGTCCGAGTTCAGCTTCAGGCGGCTGGTCCTCATCCATTCGGCGACGGCCTTCATTCCTTCGTGGAGGTGGGCTTTGGCGGTGTGAGGGTCTTTGGTGAGGGAGAGGATCAGCTGGGTGTCGTCGGCGTAGGAGATGAAGCTGAGACATATCCTCATCATCGTATGTCTATTCTCACGAATTTCACCCTTAGACAAACCTCCCCTGTCTGACAGTAAGTTCTCACACCTTCCACAGCATGAGAGCGTGTATAGCTATAATGTGTATCATCAAAATGTTGTCTGAGTATGTAAACGTTATGGAGGTAGAGGACTGTTACGTCTGTTCTTATCTTCTTATCTTCCCGCTTCTGCAGCTGAAGTAACAGCGTATTTTCATATACCCCGTCTTACTCCTTCCCCTGTCCTATTCTTAAATCGTTTCTACCAACAGTACACAATTACATTGTTTTATTTCCACTTTAATGATCCTGTAGAAAATGTGGTGCCAATTGTCAATGGGGAAAATCTGTATTTGTGAGCAATCTAACATATTTCTCACTTTTCCAAAGGGTCTAAATCAAGGGATCAGAATGAGCATATGATGAATTTATTTACTCATGTGGCTAACATGAGCATTACTAATCAGAGCATGCATGATGTAACCTGCAAGATGAGAGGGTGTTTGTAGATGAACTTAACAAAAGGATAAGAATAGATGAGGAAAGAGGAGAAAATAGGACAAGCGCAGAACACATTATTGGGAAAGGTAAGTAGACCTTAATGGAACCACCCCCACGATTAAGTATTGACATCACCAAGAAAGGATCTTCATTTATAATACAACAGACAGAGGAAAATGAGACAGTTGAGTTGAGAAATTAGGATGAAGTAAGTGTGAGCATAATTATTTAGTCAAAGGGAAAACCGTTTCAAACTTAGAGGTTAGTATAAAGGGTATCTATTATGTTTGTGGTAAATCAGCTTATTTCCAGTTACCACACAATTGGACAGGTAGCTGTTGCAGCCTTAGTTTTCCCTAGGATCTATAATACTAATGAGCTAGATTTTGCACTTATGCAGTATATTAGGCGAAGTAAACGTAGCTATAAGCAGCTTCTTGGTTATATCTGTGGATCTCTCATACCTTCTATAGGAGTGGCCCTAAATGATGTAAAGATTAAAAAACTGTCCACTTTAGTTGATCAGCTTGCCACTAACGCTGTAGGTGCTTGACCATAATCAATAAAGAATTGTTTGCAATGAGAGCTATGATTATGCAAAATCGTCTTGTGTTAGATTTACTCCCCACGAAAGAAGGTGGCGTTTGCAAAGTCATTCACGCTCGGGAATATTGTGCGTACATTCTTTGCATAGATAAGCAGCTTGGTGGCTATATTACTAACATTGCAAACATAACGCATGAACTAACTGAGCTGGAAGAATCAGGTGTCTGGGAAGGATTAGGATCTATATTTGGATCCATTGGAAAGGGATTTGCTAAGATAGGAGAATGGCTTGGTAGTTTAAGTGGAGGAATTCTGAAATTGCTTCTAACGCCGCTCTTGATTTTACTAATTGGAATTGCATGTGAGCTTACATCTTCGAAATTTTGCAAAAGAATTTCATCACAGAATGGTATGAATTGTAAGTATAAGAAGCTGTCAGCAACCAGAGGAAGAAAACGGAAAATACTTGATGTAAAGGTTGAAGAGATGCAAAGCGAACTCTATGACACCTTGAAGTGGATGAATGATGTTTTGTAATAAAGAAATTAAGGGATGATTTAAAATCATCAGAGGAGGTACTGTGGGAGTTGATTTTCTGTCTATAAAACACAATACGAAATGAGTTTACGCTAACATTAGATTGTGTTTACATTGTCCTCCATCTTGGATTAACATCACAAAATACCAAGTGATGACTATTGCTGTCTTTCTGTTCTTCATAAAGCACGCTAGTGTCCACACGAATGAAAAGAGATTATTCCCAGAGAATTTTCTCTCACAGTACCTAATCAAGGAAGTTTCAGCTATCCTATGCTATGGCTAAACAATGTATCAGTTCAACTGTTCAACTAAGCTGTAAGAATGACTAAAGGTTAATGTATTAATACCATGAGAGAATCTTTGAAAGTATTCTGTAGTAAAATATTTCTTCTTGCTTGTTCCTTATTGGTATACATCTTGAGAATCATGTATTCACACAGACTGCATGAAAGTCCTTGTCTAAATAGGACTTGGATTTCTGTATCCAAAAGACCCACTTTTTCCCTGACTTTAGAAGGTTAATCTATACCGGATTTCATTTAGAACTGTACTTATGATTTATGTGCTTTGATACTAAACTTGGTTATGGCATATTTATTATAATCTGCCTATTAATTCTTTATATAAAGCTTTGAAATAACAACCCTTGTCTGTCTTTCTTCTGAGAATGTTCCAGCATTTACATGTGAATTTACTCAACCATAGATAGTTACGGTTCCAGTTGGGGAGCACCGAAGTCCGTATTGGGACTACACCGCTCCCTTACTAACCATTGCAAACAACAGGCGATGATGGACGGAGTGCTGAAACTTTTCAGACACTCACCCCCAGTCACAGATCTGGGTTGAATCCATCATCATTCTTAAGCTCACTTCGCCCGCTCAGTTCAGACCCACCTATATGCAAATCACTCTTGACCCTGTGCCTCATGGGAACAGTCCAGCCCGAACTGCCAAGCCAGGTCTTCCCTGAACCGGAAACAAGCATCCTGGGACCGGTTTCTGTTCCTTCATCAGCCAGGCTAGCTTGAATCCAGTGGCAAAGTGAGCAAGGGACCCACGTCTGGGCATACCCTGCCAACTTAGGGCGAACAAAGCAAACACAAGGAGATGATGGACGGAGTGCTGAAACTTTTCAGACACTCACCCCCAGTCACAGATCTGGGTTGAATCCATCATCATTCTTTAGCTCACTTCGCCACCTCAGTTCAGACCCAGCTATATGCAAATCAGTCTTGACCCTGTGCCTCATGGGAACAGTCCAGCCCGAATTGCCAAGCCAGGTCTTCCCTGAACCGGAAACAAGCATCCTGGGACCATTAGCGCACACCATGAGTTGAATTTTAGGACTAGTTAGCTAACTGAGACTATCATAGACTGCGATCAGCGCTTAATGCTAACATCCACTCTTTCCCAGACACTCCTTCGGAAATGCCCCGCCTCACCGCGTAACTGGGTACGGTAGGGCAGATAAGGGTCACTGTATCTCATTTCTTTATTCCACTTACAAATCTGTCACGGTGGGTATCTTACATGATGCTAGAGGAAGATAGAGGGACTCATTAGGCTATCAATTGACGGATAAGGTGTGGACGTATTGCTGCACGCAGGTAAAAGACACCCCATTCAATTACAAGCACAAATGGATCTACTTCAAATATCTTCACCAATACTACTGCACACTGGTGCGTGTTGCCAGCTTTGGCACGGGCAGCAGTACCTCCTGTGCGAGATGTGGTTATAGTGTGGCTGATTTCATACATATGACCGGACACTGCCCCCCATCCTCCAATTCTGGCATGACATTTATGCTACACTTTCAGATATGCTGGAATTGTCTTTTGATCCCTCACCCCAAATGGCCCTTCTAGGAGATAACTCGATGTTACCCACCGTCGCTCGTCGATTGGCATCCATTGCTTTGGTGTAGCCAAAGAGTGTGTTGCCATGGTCTGGATGCAACAGAGGGCCCCAACAGTCAGACTTTGGTTACAGGACATGACTAATTGTTGCGATATGGCGGAGCAATATTCAGACCTACTACACCCTACTGCTTGCCCTAAAGACATATGGGCTATATACCGTTCCTACTTATTACACACAACGGAGCAAGACTTGCCCCTTCGTCCCACTCCCACTCCCTCTCCCGGGCATCCGCCTTCCATCACATAAACTATCCCTGGTTGTATACTACACCATTGCCTGTGCACTGCCTGCTGAACCTGCACGGATCCGAAAGAACTTAAAAATGCTTATGGTACCTCTGATGATGTAGTGCTGTGTTGTTGTACCTTTTTCCTTATTTGTTCTGTTGTATTCTTGAAAATTCAATAAAGAAAAAAATGTTAACACTGGACTCTAACATTTCCCTCGATTAAAAAAGTTAATACTGTCAGGGTACGGAAACTATTACTTTACGAAGTAGAAAAGGAAAAATTCACAAAAGAACAGTTATTGAAGCAAAATTTTGACATGGGAAACTATAAAAAAAAAAACAACACAATTGTGTTTTGTGTTCACTGCACCTTACAATGAGGAAAAACGAGAAAAACCTGTGTTAGGTGTGTTAACCTAATTTGTTTTTGGGTGTAGCAAACAATTAGCATTTCCTGCATTTGGCCAAACATTGGGCACTCCCCTGGGAACACACTAAACATGAGTAGTTCACACTTACAAATATAGGGACCAATTCTCAAAAGTTGGAAATTTACTTACATTATCTTATGGCTTTTTGAGTTCATTTTCGAACCTGTGACTGTCTCATATTTCCAAGAGTACTGATAGGAAATATTTTCATGTAAGGAAACGTCTATATGTACATCCCCGCAGAAAAAAACGTTACTTTGCCATGCAACAGCATTTTAAAAATGTTTTTTTGTTTCTTCCAAGGAAAATATTTTTTCCTGTGCAGAAACTGTTTACCATACACTACCAACATCTTTGGAGGTGATTTCACCCTATTCACATACGCATACGTAATATTTTAAGGCACTGCAGATCAATAACATGGGCACAAAATAAAAGTGATTGGCGAGTCATAGCCCATTTTTTCTGGCAGGAAGGGAGGGGGCAAACATCTATGCAGGAGGGGGACAGGGCAAGCAACAATGTATGAGGGAGTCAGGAGGGGAACTGGACAAGCAACAACATAGGATGGGGGTTGGAGAGACAGAGCAAGCAACAATGTGCAAGGGTGGTTTGAGAGGCGGGGAAATCACCTTTGTGGGGCAGGGTCGGAAGGGACAGGGCAAGCAACAGAAGGGGTGGGAGAGATGTGGCAAGCAACAATACAGGAGGCGAGATGGATGGGGCAAGCAGCAGCATAGCAATCAACAATGACGGGGCAAGCAACAACATGGGAGGGGGTGAGAGGGACGGGCAAGCAACAAGGCAGGAGAGGGCAGGAGGGTCAGAGCAAGCAACAACGTGGGAGGGTGAAGGGAGGGACAAGGCAAGCAACAACATGGGAACAGTTGAAAGGGATGGGGCAAGCAACAACAGGGCAAGCAACAACGAGGGGCGTGGCTTGCAAGCCAATGGCGACGGATGCGTGAACTTGGAGCTCCGCGCCGGCCCACTGAATTATCCTGCCTAATTGCTGTTGCCCCGGTCCCTGGGGCGCAAACTGGACCCCACTGTTGCTGACCAGAACCTGGGGCTGCAGCCCGGGGTCTTGGGTGCCCGTGATGCTGCAGGAGTCCGCTTCAGTGGCGCACGGGGCTTCGGCCCCGAGTCGGCACGATGGCGGAGCGAGATGTGTCGGAGTTCCCGGCGGCAGTTGGCCTGCTCGACCCTTGCGGCTTCCTGACTTGCTCCGGGGGCTGAGTGGGGGCATTGGTGACCTGCCCTAGATCGGTGGATGCTGCTGCGCTGAGAACCAGGGGACGCAGCGCTCCGCTGGAGGGGTGCCGCGTGCGCGCTCTCATGGAGCCCTCGCATACCTGCTTGAAGACGCCGGTGGCGGCACTGCGGCCGGACCGGAGACTGCGGGGGCGGCGGCGCCTTCCTGGTGTCAGCTCCGGAGAGGGCCCCCCCCTGAGGTGCGGGCCGGGGGCGACTCGCCATCCCTTGGCCTAGAACATGGAGGGGCTGGCGCCATTTTCACTGGCAAGTGACGATCACTGATTCCCCGCTGCTGCGCCTTGGAGCATACCGAACCCTGCACAGGCCGCTGGGTCGGGGGGCCCCTGCTGCGGACGGTGACGAGACGCTGCACTACATGCGCGACGATACGGCGGACTTGCTGATGGGAGTGCTGGTGCCTGTGCCAGGGATTGGAAGACGCAGTTGAGGATGCCCCCCTGCGCGCTGAAAATCTCCGCTCGCTGCCTGGGACTGTGAGGCGTGGGGCCCGGGCGATCACCTCCGGGGTGCCTGTCCCTGCACCGCCACAAACTAGTGAAGAGGGCAGTTATCGCCCGGTCTTCGCTGCTTGGGCCCGGCCAATCTTGGGGCCTTGATCTTACTGGAGGGGCGGCTGAGACCTGATGATTTCGGAGCTGCCGCACGATGCAACCCCTTCCTGAGGGGGAACGGGAGCCATAGAAGTGGGGCGCACCGTACCCCTGACTCTGCTGTGGAAGGGTGTGGCTGGACACTGGTGGCTGGAGATTTCGGGCCATTGCTAGAAACCAGTGGGGACTGGTCGGGAATAGCAATGCCGAACTCTTAGACGGACCCATCATCTCCATGTGACCCAGAGACAGCGCTGGTGTACAGGGTTGCCGAGCTGCGCCTGGAAGCTGGTAATACCCTCACACAAACATGGGGAAGCCCAGGGGCAAGCTAGTGTTGGTTGCGCCGGTTCACGACGACTTGGCTCAGGAAGACAGGCGACTGGACTCACCTGAGACGCCCGTTGATACTGGAATCCAACAGCAGCTGGCTCAGATCCTGCAGGCCATAACAGACACTAGAGATGCCCTGCATCAGGACATTGCCTATGTGGCGGTGGGTCTGGGCCTTCTACGGGCAGAACACACCAAACTGGCCAAATGGGTGAAGCAGACAGAGACATCCCTGGCGGACTTGGCGCCGGCGCAACAGACCCTCTCTGACCAACTGGGGGATATCTCCCACAGAGTGCAGGCACTGGAGAAGAGAGCTGAGGATGCAGAAGGGCGTAATCGAAGAAATAACATAAGAGTACTGGGCCTTCCAGAGGGGATAGAAGGCTCTTACATGATCACGTACCTGGAGGGCTGGCTCCATGATGTAGTGGCCCCTGTGGGGTTGACTCAGTTCTTTACCCTGGAGAGAGCCCATAGGGTCCCTGCCCGCCCTCCGGTTCCTGGAAAACCTCCCTGCCCAGTTGTAGCCAGACTCCTACATTACAAAGACAGGGATCTCCTGATGCAGACAGCGCGCACAGCTGGGCCATATACAGTGGACAACAGCAGGGTGTCAATCTTCCCTGACTATACGCTGGAGGTCCAACGACGCCGCACGTCCTTTCTAACTGTTAAGAAGGCTTTGCGGGATGAAGGGGTCCAGTACTCCTTAATGTTCCCAGCCCGACTCCGGATTATCCTGGATGGCATGACGCACTTTTGTGAGGATCCCAAGGATGCGTGGGCCTGGATTGAAACGTACAAAACTGGGCGAAGGCCGGCGGTGCGGAGCCGCATGCATTCCCCTGAGAAACAGCTCCCACAGCGGAATCGAAGATCACACCATCATCGCACCACCTTGCGGACACCTAGTGCCTCCCAAACAGAAAAGGAGAGAACTGATGCGCTACGGGCGGTGTCGGAACTGTTGCAAGACCATAAACTGCAGTCGGGGGCAGAAACGGGGTCCGAAAAGTCATCCGATGGTTCGCACTCAGATACGACTCAGGATGGCAGTGTTAAACTACTGCATGTTACACCGGGCACAGCAGATGAAATAGTTTGATTGGTCTGTTCTCTTTTCTTAGCCCAACCTCACTCTATCTCTTCCCGCCTCTTTGTGGGCTATCCCTTATTCCCGGGCTTCCCGGCTCTGTACTGTTTCCTTTTCAGGTGCTGGGGCTGAGTAGATGAGGGTGGGGGTTTCTAAATTGCTAACTTACTGTAGGATGCCCCCGGTCAAGGGGCAATGTGTACTAAGTGAGGCATAGGCGCGAAGGTGATTATTGTTTACATTGCAAGGCAACGCCAGTTTGCAGCTGCCTCTCCCCTTGTTCCTCTGTAGCCACAAGGGGGCATTGAGTTTAAGAGTAGTTTGGATAGGGACTAGCGTTTTAGTACCTGTTCTAGGGTGGGGGAGTTGGGGGTGTTTTCTGTTTTGTAATGGGATGTTTATGGGGTCTTGGTGTATCACCTCAACCGACTTGCTAGAATACTGTGCAGGATTGTACCATGGGTTCGTTACATGAACTAAAATGCATCTCTTGGAATGTCAGAGGCATGCACTCAATGGTGCGCCGACACAAACTACATGCATACTTAGTGCGTAGGGGGGTTCACATCGCTTTCCTTCAGGAAACGCACATCGCAAACCGAGAGGGCCTAGCCCTGCAACGCAGATGGCGAGGTCAGATCTTCTGTACGACTTATTCAGCCTTTGCAAGGGGTGTGTTAATTTGGATCAGTGCGGGGGTTCCTTTTCAGCCCACACAACAGCTAATTGACCCAGAGGGGAGATATGTGATGGTAGCAGGCCGCCTAAATGGCAGGGATGTAGTGTTGTGTAACATTTATGCACCCAACACAGAGCAGCCGGCCTTTTTCGCACAACTGTCAGGGAAGCTGGCTCCATACTTGACAGGACCGGTGATTATGGGCGGGGATTTTAACTCTATCACTGATATATCACTGGATCGGTCCCATCCACCTCTCCCTGACGCACCAATTCACAAGATCTCTGAAGCTAGAAGGGATTGGCAACATAGATGGGGACTTGTTGACACCTGGAGAGCGCATCACCAGGGCGCTCATGATTATTCCTTTTTCTCGGCATTGCATGACCTGCATGTCCATCTAGATGCGGTACTATGCTCCCCAGACATTCACGCAGAGGTCAAACATAGTGAATACCGCACTAGGACTCTTTCAGATCATAACCCGCTATTACTGCAGTGCGCTCGAAAATCCTGACGTGGCGCCTCAACCCAGAATTGCTAGAAGATCAGGCCTTTCACGAAGTGGTGGGCACTGGCATCACTCACTACTTTCAGGAAAACACTGGTACTGCATCGTCGATTGCTGTAGAATGGGATGCCTTTAAAACTGTGATATGAGGTCACTGCATTACTAATAAAATGGGAGTGCGTAGGGTGCTCTTGCATGATATAAAGACAGCAGACCAGCGCCTGCGTGCGGTGGAGCGGGATCGGCCCGGACTACCTGATCGACAGCAAGATCTGGTGGAGGCGAGAGAGACAGTCGCTGCGCAGGTCGAGAGGCTGCGCTGTTTTGACCATAAAAAATATCTAGCCCGCGCTCATGCAGAACGAGACAAATCCGGGGCGCTACTGGCTTGGCTAGCTAACCCAGCTCGGCGGGGGACGGTCATACTGGAGTTATGTAGTCCAACTGGGATGGTTTGTTATACCCAGCAGGGGATTAATGATCAGTTCTTTTCCTATTATACGGATCTTTATCGGAGTAAGGTGACACCGAATGATGGGGCCCCTTAAGGAGTTTATAGCTGCAGCAGATCTTCCTACATTAGACAGGGAGCAGACGGAGCTGTTGGGTCAGGATATAACCATTGGGGAGGTACGAGGGGCGATTAAGCATATGGAGCGGAAAAATACTCCTGGAGCGGATGGCTTCCCAATTGAGTTTTATCTTACATACACAGATCTCCTGGCTCCTAAGTTAGTGACACTTTATAACGAAGCTGCCTGCCACCACTCGCGAGGCGATCATTATTCCACTACTGAAACCGGGGAAGTCGCCCTCAGATAGGACCGCTTATCGTCCCCTGTCTATGCTCACCACTGATTACAAGATTTTAAGTAGGATCTTGGCAACTCGATTGCTTCCGCACATGGCACACTTAATACACAGGGATCAAGCGGGATTCATTCCGGCCAGGAATACAGCCATAAACGTGAGACGCCTGCTTCATATCTTAGATGCTGATACTTACCCGAAAGAATCCACTGCTATCCTGGCAGTAGATATAGAGAAGGCATTCGACAGTTTGGAATGGCCGTATTTGTTTCAGGTCATGCGAAGCTTTGGCTTGGGGGACATATTCGTGGCTTGGACGGCTCTCTTGTACAATCAGTCTACGGCTAGGGTTAAAACTGGTGCATTGATCTCAGACGTCTGCGTTGTGAGCTGCGGGAAGAGGCAGGGCTGCCCACTCTCTCCTCTCTTATTTGCTCTGGCCATGGAGCCGCTAGCGGCCCAAACCAGAACGGGCCTACGATATCCTGGGCTTCGTGTGCACGGTCAGTCTCACTATATTGCGTTGTATGCCGATGACCTGCTCATGTTTCTAGCTAATACAGAGGATGCCCTCATTGGAGCAAAGAGTTTACTGCACAACCTTAGCACTGTTGCTGGACTCAAAGTGAATTGGGCGAAGTCTTGCCTGTTTCCTGCTGCCTCACTGGCTGATGGCCCACCAGCTACGCACGGGGTGCAATGGGAACGTCAATGCATGACGTATCTGGGGACCCGAATATATCATACCCACACTGCTTTGCTGGAGGGTAATGTACTAGAGCCATTAGAGGCCTTAGGAGTAGTCTTGAGCTTTGGGGAGCGCTCCATCTTTCGGTGGCCGGCCGAGTGGCCCTCCTTAAGATGGTGGCCCTCCCCAGGCTGCTGTATTATTTCCGGACCTTGCCGGTTTGGATACCAGCATCAATTTTTAAGCAACTTCTATCACTGATTACGGGGTTTCTCTGGGCCGCGGGCTGGCGCCGGGTGGCGCTGAAAATACTGATGAGGCCGAAATCGGAGGGTGGGCTGGCGGTCCCTGATTTTGAAACGTACTACCTGGCGGCCCAGCTGCAGTGGCTCACCCAAGCAGTAGCGTCGGAGTTTCGGGGGCAGGGTGGTCACGAGGGTGAGCAGACCTCTGGGCAGACACTCCCCCAAATTATTTTACAATTACCGTTACGGCTTAAGTCACTTACTCAAGAAATGCGGACGCTTCGGCTCTGTTGGAATAAGAGTCAGAGAAGAGCGCAGATTGCGCGTCCTTATTCTCCTGAGATCCCCCTGGCCATGTGCACTCCTCTGCCACATGGGGGTAATTGGGCAGCGCTGACTGACTGGGCGGAGAAGGGACTGACTACATTAGGGGACCTATATGATGATGGTACCTTGCTCCCCTTTGGGGCATTACAAGAACGGTACGATCTGCCCCACGGGGAGCGTTTGAATGGCGCTCACTGCGGCCATTCAGACACATTGGAAAGAGGGGCTGAGTGAACCGCAAACCTCAATGGCCTGCCAGTACGTCGTACTGGCAGCAGGAACCTTTAAAGCAGTCACCTGCCTATATCGGCGTATGACGCACGAGGCACTGACTCCATTACTGTCACTACGGCAAAAGTGTGAGGAGGACTTAAGCGAAGAGATTCCTGAGAAAGCGTGGACTGAGCTGGTAGAACGGGCGTGGAAAAGTACTAGAAATGCGCGCTTCCAACTGGTGCATTTCTACATATTACACAGGGCGTACCTTACCCCAGCAAAAATTAATAAATATTTTGACACACACTCAGCAATGTGCCCGCGATGCAACACGGTGGGTGTGGATTTTCGCCACATGATGTGGGGTTGCCCCCAGCTAGGGACCTATTGGGAGAAGGTCGTTACACTATTGCAGGAAGTCACAGGTAGGGATGTAGAGCCCACTATAGGCCTTTGCCTGCTGCACTGGTTCCCCCACACCTCCAAGAACAAGATTACACGCAAATTTCTGGACTTGGGTCTCCTTTTGGCGAAAAGAGATATTACAGCTCACTGGAAGTCCAAGAAGGGCCCAAGCGTTCAGAGACGGCAGGCTGACCTCCTTAAATGGGCGGAGTGTGAGGGATCCGTTAGATTACAACTAGGTAAACGGGCCAATAGTGAAAAAGCGCTAGAGGCAGCAAGGGCTTGGGAAAACTTAGTAATCTTGCTCAAAATCCCAGACACGGCTTCGGATGATGAACTTGTCGCTGCTGACCCGGTCGCCCAGACCTGATTGCTTTATACTCTGTGTGGGTGTAGATATCCCTGGCATCCTTGATCACAGCTGCCTCTGACTCTGAGGGAATATATTGTTGATTGATGCACTGTACCATCATAGAACCCAATTGTGATGCACCTTACCGTTGGCATGATTATTGTTTATATGTGATACGCCAGGGAGGGGGAGGGGTAAGAGGGAGGGGAGGGAGTTCGCCTAGTAGCAGCAAGGGTACGGCAAGAGAGTTTCTTTATTTTTTACATTATCCCCAAAGCTAATTGGTTGCTGCAACTATATTTGTTTTCTAACTGTTGGTTGCATTTGCTTCTCTTGCAATATAGAATGATACTCGTTATATGTGGGTTTTTACTATGCCACCTGTTCTTGGATGCGACCTTGTTGTAATATTATTGCGTAAATACCCGCTTGCCTGTTTCTCCTGATAACGATTGTATTGATTTGTTCTGGAAACAATAAAAACATATTTAAAAAATAAAAAATAAAAAAACAGGGCAAGCAACAACGGGGGAGGGGGCAGAAAGGACGGGGCAAGCAACAACATGGAAGGGTATGAGAGGGAAAGGGCAAGCAAAAATGATGGGGCATGCAACGGTATCCCTGTATGTAAACAAACTTTCTTTCAAGCGACAGTGCATGTGCTATCTCAGACGATACCTAAAAATGACTGATTTAAATGCCATTTTGTATGAGGTTTGAGGTATGCTCCCTCAGATAATATTGGTATTAGTACCACATGGTTCACTGTAAAGCACAGTGGCCCATTAACATTGGTAAAACAAAATTATTCAAACACCACTTCAGGGAGCGGGTTGAGGTTTCTCTTCAAAGAAAGTTTTGGGGCAAACAGGACAAAATGAAAGATTTTAAGGTGCAGCAGATGAATAACATGGTACAAAATGAAAGTGCTGTTTCAGAGTTTCTCTCCCAGTAAAGCTGTGGGAAAACTGTTCTAAATAGTGCATTTTGAAGCACTTTAGCAAAGTGGCATTTGTAAAAACACAAGACGATATACACATGCCAGTGCATTCGAGGATTCCAAGTTCCACTCCAAAAACTCTTTGAAAATATAGAGCCAAATGTTGCTTTTAAAAGCACTTTCAATGATTGGAACGGAATATAACCTAATGGGATGAAAAAACACAACATACCCAAAGTTTGAGGCCGTTTTCAGAAAATGAGAGTACAATCGTATTTCAAAGGACATTTGGCTGTAGCTTTGGCCAAAATATGATAACAGTACAGATTAATTTGCAGGGCTGATTGCTGATTCTTTTCAGATCCAAGTACAGGTTGGTGCTGCTAAGGCCCACATGCCTAGTAACAGATAATGACACCTTCTACAAGCCTTTTAGCAGCTAACCCAAGTGTCCTCATAATAGGGCCGGACTGGGAACCCAAACCAGCCCTGGCAAATTATGGTAGCCCAGCCCCCGTATGGTGCATTGCAAGCGAGAGCAGAGAGCAATCCTGGTGGGGTTGGGGGACTCTCCCCTCAAGAAAATTTGGGAACAAATGGCAAAAATGGTGCATTGTACAACACATTTTTCAGTATACATTCAACAATATTAACTCTTAAAACATAGTAAACGATGACCTTACAGTGCACCACAATACAACAAACTTTTTTGGGGCTCTTCAATAATTCCCTCACTATCACCCTCCAACAGTGCCTCTCGTTTCTCCAAAGTCCCTCTCTCACATGTATTTAATTTGTTTTATAGCACCTCTTATAACAGTGTAGGATGTCAGAGCTCTTTATATCACACACACACATACACGCGCACACGCACACGCACACACACACACACACACACACATACACACACACACTGAATCATATGAGTGTAAATCAGTGTATAGAAATTTTGCATAACACAAAGGGGACTACAATGGGTAGGATTCACATGCCAACCAGTATTTTGTAAGAGTGCTTAGTCATCGAGAAGCACAAACTCAGGATTCAGAACGTAACACAGTGGTTAGGGTTGACTTTACTAATAAGAATTTATTTCTACCCAAACTCACCCTTTTTAGTAACATCTGAAGAATGAAAGACTGGGAATAAACATAACTTTCTAACCAGTGCCATGCAGTTTGCATGCAGCTCTTTGATGGCAGTTCATAGCTCACTGTGCTAGATTACGATTGTAATTTATGAACTGCACAGTGACAAAGGGTTCTCTGTGACAAAAGCAGTAACACACTGAGGTATGCAAATAAAGTACTTTTCTGTGATCTGCATGGTACATGTTCTTTGCAGCAGACATATTAACCCTCGGTGCTCCCTTAGATGAGTCAAAACTGAAACTAGACAAAACTCCTATCTCTCTCCAGAAGGTACATTAATCACCAGAGTTATCTTGACACTTTTATTGTTGACTGAAAACTGCTAGATATTCAAGTAACTCCGCAGCGTGTTCTTTTAAAACTGCTGCACTGCTGCATAATTGTCACCCAGTAACAATACCGGCCCCTCACCCTTCCAGCCTCCCAGGGAAATGCCCGATACCTGCTACGGCCAGTCCGGCCTTGCCTCATACCCAGTAACAGCTAAGGCCAACTTCCACATGCCCAGCAATATGTAAAAGTGGTTCCACATTCCCAGGAACACGTAAAGCTAGAGTCCAGGGGCCCATCTGTTGAGCCAGCACAACACCTAAGGCCCATATCCACGTGCCCATGAACTGAAACATTCAGCTTCTACATTGTCAGCAACCGGTACGGCCACCTCCACATGGCCAGCAACAAGTATATATAGGTTCCTCATGCCAAACAAAAGTCAATGCCCCCATCCACATGCTCAGAAAAAATAATGCCAGGCTTCACATGGCTAGCAATATGTATGCCAAGACTTCACATGCATAGCAAAAGGTAGGGACTGCCTCCTCTTGTCTAACAAAATATATGGTCATCCTCCTCATGGCCAGTAAAAGGTAGGGCAAGTCTTCATAAGACCAGTAACAGGCACGGCTAGCTTCCACATAATCAGCAACAGGTAATAAATCATTTACTTGCCAGTAATTTTCATTGTCCTGATAGGGAGTCCTCCTCCCATCAGTTCTAACCAATGAGGCATTCCACCTCCCCGACAACTCGTACGCACGCTTTATACATTTCTCTTACTTAAATAGACCATAGGATTCTTCTATGTCTATCACAAAGCAGCATATAAATAGTCCCTCTCTTCAACCCTCCTCCATTTGTAGTAACAAGCCAAAGAAAACAATGGAGGTGCAAAGATGGAAGGGAGGGAGGAAAATTAACTGGTACGAGGAGGACTCCTAATCGGGGTAAAGAAGACAACCGGGTAAGTAAATGATTCATTAACCCCTCATGGAGTCCTCCTCATCCCAGTTCTGAACAATGAAGACTTCACCAGCAAAACTTGCACCACCATTGAACTGTAGATTGTGTTTATTATTCTCAACAATTGCTTCATTGCTGAAGACAGCACAGTTGAACTCAAATGATCCTGTGTAGAATCAGACAAATCAAGGTGATAATGTTTAATAAAAGTAACCAATGAAGACCATGTAGCTGCTCTACATATTTCCACAAAAGAAGTGCCTCCTGCCTCTGCCCAAGAGGTTGTGACTGCCCTGGTTGAGAAACCATGAATAGAACCTGGAACAGGGGCCCCTTCTCTGGAATTTGCTTGTATTATCGCTTGCCAAATCCATCTGCTCAATGTAGCTTTGAGCACTTCTCTACCCTTAGCTACAGAACCATGAGCCACAACAAGGAATTAGAATCTCGAAAAGGCTTTGTACGATCTAAGTAAATGAACAGCGCTCTTTTGACATCCAGAGAAGATGGAACAGTAGCTTCTGATTCTTCCTGCAATACTGGCAACACTGCTTCTTGGGCCAAATGAAAGTAAGTAGAGGCTTTAGAAACAAATTTGCGGTCTCACCTTAAAACCACTCGATCTAGAAAAAAACTATCAGGATGTGAAGTAGTCAAGGCTCCTAACTCTCCCAATCTCTGTGCTGATGTAATAGCCAGCCGAAAAAGGGGGTTAGCCAAAAGCCAAGCAATGCTCGCTTGCTCCAGAGGCTCAAATGGAGCTTTCTGCAAACCCTTAAGAACAATAGAAAGGGGGCAGAGATTGGCCACCGACAGCGAAAACCACCTGACTCCTCGAGACTCCTCGAGAACGCAGTCTGCCGGAGAGCCTATGGAACCTTCCCAGGGAACATCTAAACCCTATGGCCCACCGGCCATACCCCTCATCCCCTGGCGTGAGCCTGATTTTCTTGATGGCCTGAGAGGTGGCCCCGGGGGGCACAAAGACGATGGACCCTGCAGGCCACGGCCTTGTGGTGCCGTTTGCAGATGGGGAGACAACTCAGACGGCGCCTCGACTGCTAGGTGGACCCTCTCTGCGCCTCAGCTGTGCGCTCCTCATGGCCCCCCAAGGGCTGCCAACATGGTGCAGTGCCCACTGGGCACCCTCATCCATATGGGGGATCGTTTTGGCCTGCTGCGGTCCCAGCGATCAATTAGCCTTGGATCCAGCCACACAGTGCTGCTGCCGCTGAATCGCTCACGAGCGATTCACGGCAGCCACACAGTGCTGCCGCTGAATCGCTCGTGAGCCTCCTTCAGCCCACTGAGGTAAGGGCATGAGCAGGACTGCTGCAGTTCACCTGACCCCCCTACCATATCCAGTTCAGTGCCTGGGTGGCACCCGTGCTCCGGGGAAGGATTTCTGCGGCCTGCTGTGGCCTCTGTTTTCAGCCACTTCAGACCCAGCCTCATTGTCCCGCGGCCCACTCTCAGGCCTCTTCCAGCCCGCTGAGGTGGGGGCTAGACTGGCCTCCTTCTAACATAACTGGCACAATGCGTGGGCATCACCTGAAATAAGTGGAGGGAATCTTGTGGCCTGCTTCGGCCCCAGCTATCAGCTGCATCGGACCCGGCTGCACTATTGTAGGGCCCACTTCCAGCCCTCTCCCAGCCGGCTGGGTCGAAGGCCCATGCAGGACTGTTGGGGCTTCCCTGCACCCCCCCTATCATCAATAGGGCAATGGCCAGGCTGCAACCACACCCCGCAGAGGGATTTTGGTGGCCTGCTATGACCCATGCGATTGGCCGCTCTGGACCAGGCCGCACCGTTACCAGGCCTTCCTCCCATCCAGGACTACTGGAACTCCCTCATGTCCGCACTATGTTCCTCGCTTTGGGTGGGATCCCCCCCTTCTTCCTCTCTGGTGGTGTGAGTGCCCTGCCACGGGGAATCTGAGCCGGCACTGCAGAGCCTGCACGGGTGGCTGGGATCCACTCCTCTACCCTGGAGGGCCTCATTTGGCTTATGCGGGGGTCAGTGTAGGTTTAGGTGGACCTACCCTGCTTTCTCTGACCACTATAGCCCCCCTCTTCTTTGGGGGACCTCGCCTGGCCTGTCCTAGCCCCATTTGTCATCTGCTGTCACCCACCCAGGTGATTTCGCCCTGACATCCTGGTCCGCACGAAAGACTAGGCTGAGTGTCCTCCCTCTCTTGCTGCCCACGGGGGGTGGCGAGCCGACCACCTTCACCTGCCTGGACGGACTTTTAGCACAATCCTGAACAAATCACGAGGCTCGCTCCACCCGGCTTGTGGTTGCTGGGGACCTTCTCCTGGCCTCAGTAGGCTGTTCTGCCATACTAAGGGCCCCAGTTGATAAACGGTGTCCTTGCCTCGGTTCCGGGCCTCATCACAGAACCTGGTTCCTGGAGTGGGTTCCAGTTGTGCCAGGATTATCTTCCTGTCGCTCCCACCTGTGACTGCCCATAGCCACCGGGAAAGCATCTCTCAGATGCTCTTTGCCAAGGCTGTTGGCACACCACAAAGTCCCCACACGGGCTCCACCTGGTCGTTTGGATGACCTGATAGATTGTATTCTGCAGGAAATCACAGTGGTGAGCCACAAGCTTGAACTGCTGGATGACCAGATCTTACCACTGACACGAAATCTATTCAGACGAAAATAAGAGTGTTCCAGGGCCACCTGGATAGTGTGCAGTCCCACCTCACTACGTTCGAGGTGCATGTTGCCAAAAGCAGCAGGCTGAACATCAGTGCCTCTTCCTCAAGATCATGGATCTGGAAGACAGGGGCCGGTGGGATAATGTTTGCTTCTTTGGGTTTCCGGAGAAAGTGGAGCAGGATGATGCAGGACGCTTCCTTTGTGATCTCCTCCTGTGTCTCCTGGGGCTCTACTTCACACCTCTGCTGGAGGTCCAGCAGGCCCATCGCAACCATGCATGTAGACCTGTGACTGCTGGTAAACCTCGTCCACTCATGGCTTGTTTTCTGCAACACACCCAAATCTGGCAGATACTGACCGCGGCCCGCTCCCATGGCCCCTATGATTATGAGAGCCACGAGATCCGCATCACTGGTGTTATGTTTCGCAATGTACCCCAATATAGGCTTGGGTAGTCACATAACCTCTCACCTACATTTACCCTGCCATTGGACTACATAACTGGTTTTTGTGCTAACCTTTTGCCTAGTTAGGTGCTGCATAAATGTTGTGTGGTTTTCTCTGAAAACTAACCTCATTTATTATGCATGAGGATTTTCAGAATCACAGCAGGATTGCCATCGTCTGCATATAACTGTGTATAAGGTTCATCACTATCGCCATCCTCGGCCGACATGACACAGCAAGGTAGAACCCCTGAGGGTACCTTTTTGATATATAAGCACCTTCTCTTTGCTGGGGAAGGTAGAGGAGAAGGACTTCCATGCTGACACACTGACACGAGACTGCCGAGGTCCCTGTACGCAGACACTCCAGCACACAGTGGTCTGACAAACCCTTGCGGGGTGTCCATCTTGAAACAAAGATGGGGCCTTCACTCTCCCACATCAGGTAATGAGGTTGGCTCTATCCTAAGGGGATTCTTGGCTATACACCTACACACCTGCTAGGTACATTCAGGTACATCTTGTTAGGGTTACCATCGTAGGAGTACGTATTACTACTGTCATGTATTTATATACCTGCATATATCCATTGTTTTAGAACTCTACCATCTATTTACTCTGTTAGTACTCATGATCTTATATATCTGTTTCTGTCTTATGGTTGTTGCAGCACACGTATTTTACACTGGAATGATGCTGGTTCAAAAAGTGCTTATTGAAAAAGTCCCCATTGTTTATTCTCTGTATCTCTCTGAGACAAAATGAGCACAAGTGACGGAGCGAAAAGTATTGTACTGTTTCCACGATCCCTGAGGGGTCAGGGTTGTCATGTTTGATAGTTGCCAGAAACTATTCGCTCCTTGGTAAGAGGGGCTCATAGTGGCACTGTCAGCTAGCTGGTCTACAGACTAACATATTCTTTGGGGGTGCATGGAATCAGTCTGGAGACCAATCCCTTAGTTTATGTTATCTAAACGTGCAGATCCTATATAGATTTGTAGGAACTACACGACATGGCACCGCCAACGTTGGTTTGGTTCTTATTTAACGGTCAAATCTGAGTAGTTCAATCGTGCTTTCTCAGAGACCCCTACTCACTCAGAGACGTCTGGAGTGGGAAGGGAAAAATCTGCCACAGCTGAGTAGGCATATCCTATGTATTGGCTGTAGGTTTATTCAAGCTTGAAGGATTATTGTGGATTTGTTCCCTACACTGTGCATAAAACTTTATCTCATTTTCCTTGAAACTCTTTCAACAATGTCTGTTGAAGAGAACTCAGCAGCAGCATTACATGTGAATGCAGCAGGGAATGGGGAGCAGGATGGCACTATAAACATTTCAGAAAATGTCAGAAATGCAATTACTTTAAAACTGGCAGACTATGGAGTCCCAGCATTAGGTGGGACCATAACATTCGAAATTGAAGCACACGAGTCATTCAGGAGGAGGTCAGCCGTGGCCGCTGCAGGGAAGAGCAGTGGGTGGATTTCGAGAGATGACCACAAGGGAAAATTAAATAAACAATTAATTTTCCCTCGTGGTCGTCTCTCAAAATCCCCCTCAGCCGGCCCCACCGCTCTTACCTGCAGAGGCCGCGGCTGAGGGAGGTATTCTATTCATGGGTCAAATTCCCACCTGCAGATGCACACGCAAAACTTTTCATTCTTACACTCCAGATGAAACACCAGAAGAATACTGTCCGTACGAGGACATTGAAGTTTCGCTCAGTTACCAGGAGCAAATAAACTGGTTTAAAGGTGCCCTCCCACACACCACAGAAAAAGTAAGACTCGGTCCGCTCAGCAGAGACGGAGCAACTTGGCCGGTCCTAGAGGCTTACACACCGCATCCAGAAGTTGACACATTGTCAATAGCAGAGATACGTCCACTTCACAAAGAAATAATAAAACTTTACAGAAACCTGACACAGTTCGTTATGAGAACACTCACACTTCAACCTACAAGGGTTACACCAGCAGGTCAACTACAAGGGACTGCAACTAAGATCACCCCACAAATGCTGAACATGGTTATGGGAAGAATGCCCACTAAACGTGAGCAAATGCCATTCTGAATAGCACAGAAAATTACGCAGTTAGAGGCAGTGTTTCAATACACAGGCCCACAAAAAGACCACAGAATACCGACAATTTGCTTGCCAATGGGGATAGATCCCCCGATAGAGGATTGTACCTCCTGGGGTACAGTTTTCGCTGGCATTTACACCAGAACTCATGGTATTCCTACAATAGCTGTGACACAAGAAGTATTAAGACAAATACAGAATGAGTATGGAGGAGAACCTGCTCTAAACTTGGGGAGGAAATTATTAGGCAATTTTTCACAGGTATCAACAATTATGTTAGCAAACATAAAAGGTGAGGGAGCACCAGTGGCTATACGCCAACGCCTGAGGGAATGCACTCCTGCACAACAGGAGCAAGAATTAATAAAAATAAAAGACAAAGATTCATACGCCGAATTTGGTAGAGATAATTTGTGCGATTGTAAAGGGGCGTATGCGGGACGGCAAGTTCCGTCCGAGCAATACGCAGACGCAGTCTCTAGAAGATTGTACGGCACAGCTGGCAGAACTAAAAGAACTGATACTGGCACTAAATAATACGGACCGAGAATTCCCCCCACTTACTGTGTGCGATTCATTTTATTGTGTACAGTCATACAATGAATATCTTCACTACTGGGTCAGAATGGTTTTAAAGACTCAAAAGGTTGCACAATAAAGCATAAATTGCTTTGGGAACAAGCGGCAGAGTTGAGGAAAGACTTGCCACAGACTCACGTGATTCATACGCTGAGTCATCAGCGTGTTGGCGTGCACATTGAAGGGAATTAATTGACTGACGAAGCCGCCAAGGCGACAGTGAGAACTGCTGTCGTTGCTGCAAAAACCCGTTCTCGCACGAGAAAAGACGGAGATATAATAGTAGCTCTCATTGCTTCATGCAAAAACAGCTCAGCCGTGCCAAAAAGCTTTCCACTCAAGTACTCCTACAAGTTAGATGCACAAAATATACTGTATGCTCAAATTCCAGGAGTGGGGGATAGAGAAATACCAAACATGGATTGCAGATTAGCTTTAATACTAGCTCCACACGAGGGGATGGGTTAAGCACAAGCAGGAATTACTGCAACAGTTTCACTACTGAAACAACGCTATTGGTGGCCAGTTTTAACGAAGCAGACAAAAGCATTCATCCTTAAGTGCGACATCTGTCAGCAGATGAAGGGTTCAACCGTAGCACGCCCACCACAAACACCACTACAGATTTCAGACAGACCTCTCGCTTGTGTCTATTTGGACCACTGCGCCCCCCTACAATCTGACGGGGCTTACAAGTATATCTTGGTGGCAGTGAATTCATGCTCTAGATTCCTGTTGGTTTGGCCTCAACGCTTGACTGACGCCCGAACTGTTATAAAGGATTTGCAAGTCTTCATAGAGACATACGCAATTGGCACCTTACATTCTGACAGTGGCCCCGTGTTTAGCTCTCGGGCTTACAGGGAAGCTATGGGAAGTTTGGGTGTAGCATTGAGGTACTCCTCTCCATATCAGCCTGAGGGAAATTCAATTGTGGAAATGAAAAACCAAGACTTAAGGCAATCCTTAACAGCAAGGCTATTAGCAACGGGTGGCAGTTGCGTCAATCACCTATATGGGGTCCAGAGGGCACTTAATAACATGCCAAGAACATCCCTGGGAGGCCGTACTCCATACGAGGTCCTGTTTTGGAAGAGAATGTGGGTACATGACCTCGATTGTGGCAGCACAGTGGCGGATGAAAAAAGATTTGTCATAAATGATCGTTTGGCTGTTTTACAGGAACTCAATGAATTCCGGGCACTACAAATCAACATCCAATTTAAACGCACCGCCACTGGGGAAGTAAAATCGGTTACGGCACGACCTGCCTGGGTCCCAAAAATCGGGGATCTGGTCAGAGAAAAAATTGTGGACAAAAAGGAATTTGGGCCTTCTTACAGAATGCCTGTACCTGTCCTGTCTGTCAAAGGAACAAGAACAGTACTTTTTCCGCCTCTTGCCGGAAAAAAAGAAAAGAGATTTGTCTCCATTGATCTGATCAAGCCACACTATGTGGCCGATACTGAATAGTAGGCCGCATAGGCTCCTGGGAAGCCGCCGATCTCCTCTCGCTACCATACAGGAGGTTCAGACAGAAAGACTAATAACATTTGAATGGTCTTCTACACGAAGTAATGGAGTTACCAACAATGAAATTGAACTAGTGCCTATTGAAATTGAACAACAAACCACAAAAGAAACACAGATCTCAATTCGGCCTAATACCGACATCTATGTGAATATGCCTCAAAACGAGTCATTTGCCAGTTCAACGAAACCTGCTGAGCTACCAAAGATAGATCGAACTGCATCTGGCTATTTCATCGATTTTGACACCTTCTCTCTGGATCCAAGTGAACCTGAGTCACTGCCAGCTCCAGTTTCCCACAAAAACAACTACAGGATTTCTAACTTTGGCTGAAAGAGACTTACCTTGTTTCACCATGGCTACAGCTTTGGATAGCAATTGGTCTACTGTTCCTAGTCCTCTGGATAGGTTTAGTAACTGTCTTTTCCTTGCTACTGAATGGACATTATCTTCCAGAATGCTCTGCAGTGTCACATGTGAACTTGGTCCTGAAACCACATACGTCATCTCATCGCGAACTGAGAGACCTGTCCTTTGTGAACATTACAGCAGTTCCCGTTCCTGAAGGAATAGTTTGGGATAGGGCTTCATATGATGTGTTTGGTCCCACTGAACGTTTAAAAATACCGCATGTATTTAAAATGTCTTTGAACTATATCATCACCTCCAGTACATTCTCTGATGATTGGAATTTTGAAACTGTAATTAGTATGCTGTCTGATTGAGAACAATCTGCTGCATTCTCAAAAAATGAAATGTATAATGATACGTCCGATTTTGACACCATGTATTGTTACCAACATTATGGTCATCATTTTTTGCCTAAAGTAAATACCCCACGTAATGTTTTCACATACCATCAATGGGAACATTGTCCAACACCACCGAAAGGTAGTTCACAAATTTTTACACAGAAGTTTGCTTATTTCTCTGGGTTTAATATATCAGATCTGCGCTCATATTATTATAAGCTTGCACCTACATCTGTGAAGAAAAATATGCTTACTAACACAAAACAGATATACTCTGCATCCTTTATTTCCCAAATGTCTGAACAGGATTTTGACCTATGGAAAAAAACTATAGACATAAAATCAGTCTGGGAAACTAAGGAATGGCAGATTCAGGGAACAGAGGCAATATTTAGAGCATGCCTCATACCACAGCAAATTATTTTCCTGAACGACACTGTGCAACAGACTTCCTGTCTTGGGTTAGCCAAGATCAAGGATTTGAACACACCACGTATTCCCTCGCTTTCACACTTTGAGGGATAGCAAAATTATACAGAACACAGTGAGGGTACGCTAGATGACATCATGCATGAGGTTTCATACAATTCATCATCCCCCAATTGGAAGGGATGGTTAGTTTGGCCTATCGACACAAATAGGTGTCAGTCACGATTCAAGGGTACCGCTGAAGGGATTAGTATCCATAGGCCTGACCTACGCTATGTACATAGAGAACATCTGGGGGTGGTGACATCATACAGTGTTGGGAAGTTATGCCTAGATTGGCTAAGAACCTCAACACTGTCCCAGTTGAAACAAAACTTGTCTTTACTATCAGAAGACATGGATTTAAGGGATTTTTTGCTAGGTCCCCAGTAACCCCGTAGTAAACGTTTCTTATACGCTATTTACAACAAGTTTGGAAAATCTCTCAAGAGAATGCTGTGGAGAGATTGCGTGAAATTGACAGAGTTAACTTAGAAAAGGCTTTGGCAGTGGTTGACAATGGTATGAACACACTAACATCCAGGATTTATTCACTGGGCAACATTGTGTCTTCTGCTATAGATATAATGGAACAGGATCTGTCAATCCTACAACATGGGCAATTACATTTGAGGTCCATTCTATTATTAAGCTGGACGCTAATATCATTGCGCTCTGCTTATGTGCCCTGGTGATATATTAACAGTACTTCTCTGCTCTCTGCCTATAATCTAACCAAAAGGCAGACGAGAATGGCACAAAGAGATGTGAAATATACAGTGCTGCACATTCAAAAATTAGACCAATTAGCTTTCACTGTGGCAGAGTCAACGTCCACAGAATGGTTAATTCATGGCCATATAACATTGCCAGTAAAACCTTTCCAATTTCAGTATTGCCTAGAATACCCTCATGTAGGCAGATATGAAGCAATGGGTAAGGACTTCATCCATGAATCTTGGGAATTGCTGTAAAGATTTAGATGCAGGAATGGGGGCACTGAAGTGTTTCTCAGCGGTACAGACTGCGAGACTTCATTAAGTTGGTCTCTAATTTGCCAGGATATTATGCTTCACGGGGCCTGTAAGGGTTCAGTTGCAAACTTATCCTGTCATTTAAAGGGATCCCCGGCTGCCGTGGTTAATCCAGTGCTTTCAGGCTGCTCTCGAATGGGAGTTACTTAATGCTGAATGATCAAGGTTGTTGTGGGATGCTTCCAGGCATCACATATCCTTGAGACCCTCCCGGGTGAGTAGCGCGCTCTATAAATGCCGTGATTGATTGATTGATATCTAGTCAAAGTAAGTTCCAGGGTTACTTGTTGTATGCAAGTATTGTTTCACCAACCCACACAGTCAGGGAGGTGCCGTTATGGACTTCTTTGAATGTTTCTTTTATACGGTTTAATTCTCTGAGCCGACTGAAAGCCATGCTTTTACAGAAGGATTTGCCCTTAACCTCAGCCCGAGAGACTTTTGATCTTGAGATTGCAAAGTCCTCAGCTGAGATACAGTCACTAGTATGAACTAATTGTCCTTTCCGTTTCGGAGAAATGGTACAGTGTATCTTTAACATGTCTGATACGAAGGGAATAGTGCACCTATTTAAAACCGTAGGTTCTGGGCTGTTAAGCACCTTTAAGACAGTCTTCGGACTGATTCCAGCTTTTATACACTCCGTATTGGAAAGCGTTTTTGGAGGGCTTCCGCTGATCCTGCTACTGGTTGTGGGTATCCTGATTTTAATTTTTCTGCCATGCAATGGACGTCCCTATCACCAAAGAGATGGAAAAAATGCTCTTGGAGCGACGTTGCCGTGACCACATGGTACTCCATCTGGGCACACCTCGACTTCGGGAGCTAAGCGAGTCTTAGTTCCTATCATTCCAATCAGTCTGGATTGACTGTGTTTTGCCTGTTCTCCGTTGCTTATGCTGCAGACAAGAATGCGTGTTGGACCTCTGTCTAACACTTCCTTCGGTTGTGCCTCCGGACATGGATGTATTGTTGGACCCGTTAAAGGCCCATGTGTCCTCAGTGTATTCCCATGTTGATGTTGGCATTCTTAGAGCGACCACGGGATGCTTCAGCTCCTGTTGGATTGGACACTGGCTCTGCTACAGGCACACAGGCTTTGGATGTTTCAAATGCTTCCTCAGCATCGGCTGTGGGAACTGAAGAAGATCACCTTTGCTCTATTGACCTGATCTGTGAGGTGTTACAGGGACCGTCATCTGCGAAGGCAAGCAGCAGTGATGTTGCGTCTCCCACACAGGACACATAAACATTTGTCTCTCCGTGTGCTGGGAAGAATTAGGCCTTTTTTCCAAAACAACCAAAATTGGAATTTTAAAACAATTTTTTTTTTTCACTCTTACTGAGCACCATGGCTTTCAGACGTACTCAGCTGCTCAAACTATATATGTACATACTTTAAAAGACTTATAAGGCTTTTTTTTTAAGGATTTTTTTATAACTTTTAGAAAACTTTTATAAACAATGATTTTATGGTTGATTAGAAGGACATTCCCTTTTTTATTTTTTTGGTATATCGTCCAGTCGGATGAGGAGTGGGTGTTATGATTCGCAATGTACCCCAATATAGGCCTGGGTAGTCACCTAACCTCTCACCTGCATTTACCCTGCCATTGGACTACATAACGTGTTTTTGTGCTGACCTTTTACCTAGTTAGGTGCTGCATAAATGTAATGTGGTTTTCTCTGAAAACTAGCCTCATTTATTATGCATGAGGATTCTCAGAATCGCAGCAGGATTACCATCTTCTGCAAAATAACTGTGTAAAAGGTTCATCACTATCGCCATCCTCGGCCGACATGACACAGCAAGGTAGAACCCCTGAGGGTACCTTTTGGGTACATAAGCACCATATCTTTGCTGGGGAGGGGAGAGGAGAAAGACTTCCATGCTGACACGAGGCGCTGAGGTCCCTGCATGCACGCAGTGGTCTGACATCCCTTGCGGGGTGTCCATCTCGAAACCAAGACAGGGTCCTTCACTCTCCCACTTCAGGTAATGGGGTTGGGTCTATCCTAAGGGGATTCTTGGCTATACACCTACACACATGCTAGGTACATTCAGGTACATCTAATTAGGGTTAGTACCATAGGAGTACGCATTACTACTGTCATGTATTTATATACCTGCATATTTCCATTGTTTTAACACTATGGTAGAATTCTACCATCTATTTACTCTGTTAGTACTCATGATCGTATATATCTGTTTCTGTCTTATGGTTGTTGCAGCACACGTATTTTACACTACAATGACGCTGGTTCAATAAATGCTTATTGAAAACGTCCTTATCGTTTATTCTGTGTATCTCTCTGAGACAAAATGAGCACGAGTGACTGAGCGAAAAGTGTTGTACTGTTTCCATGATCCCTGAGGGGTCAGGGTTGTCATGTTCGATAGTTGCCAGAAACTATTCGCTCCTTGGTAAGATGGGCTCATAGTGGCACTGTGAGCTAGCTGGTCTACAGATTAACATTTCCTTTGGGGGTGCCTGGAATCAGTATGGACACCAATCCCTTAGTTTATGTTATCTAAATGCGCAGATCCTATATAGATTTGTAGGAACTACATGACACTGGGGACTTCTCCAGGAAGACAAATGACAAGCACCATGCTTTCCTGGCCCTCCATCTGGCCCTGCGCAGGTGGGACATCAAATACGGACTGCTGGAACTAGATCATATGTGGATCACCATGGATGGCACGTCCAAGGAATTCTTGAAACCAGATGATCTGAAGGTCTTTCTTGGTTTGCTGAAGGACTCCGACATGGATACAGCCCTGCCATCTGCCTCTGATGGGGATCATACCTGCCACAAGAGCCCTGGCCAGCGGTGCCGGTCGGGCAGGTTGCAGGAGCGGCTTCTCCCTCTCCACTCCTGCAGCACGAAGGACAGAGCTATGCGGGCAGTGATTGAACTTATGCAGGAGACAGACAATGATAAGTCCCGCTCGCCACTGAAGGCTTCTGAGGCATCGGACTCTGACAAGGAGGACTGCCGGGAGTCCCCGTGGCCACTTGTGCTGCTGACTGAATGAATACTCTGAGTTGTTTCTTGTTCTCCCTTTCCTCTACTATTGTGTGTGACTCTGCTGATAGCTCTGACCTACACAACAGACTGTTCTCCTCTGTAATTGATGTTCTGTGTATGGGGCTGCTCGGCTGGTATGTGCTTTTTCCTTGGTGGGTTACAATGTTCTTGTTTACTCTTCTTATTTCCATTGCATTATTGCTGCGGGTTGAAGGTTGTACTATAAACTATGAGGGCCCACTCTTTTTCCGCACTCCCCCACCAGCTGCCCAAAGCTGTGGTCTGGGGCACTCATGCGTCCTCCTAACCATCTGGCCCGGGGGTTTCCCTGCTCACACAGTACGAGGGTCCCAACCCCCCTCCTTTGCGGGTTTGCTTGAACAGATAGGATCCCCTCCTCTCCCTCTGCCAGCATCACTCTCATCCTGGCTGGTGTGGCCGCATGAGTCCTTCTGTTCCCTGCTTTTCTTACAGTTGCATGACCCCCCCATCCCACCGGAGATTGTATATCATCCTCCCTCTTTTTCTTATCTCTCCAGCACAGCGCGGTCTTGGGGATCCCGGGTGGTGGGTAGGTTTTGGCTCCTCCGACTAAAGAGTTCTTCCCCCTTCCCTCGCAAGAGGGGTTCCTGTCTTTCCTTTTCTTCCTCTATTCCCCCTCCTATTCCCCCCTACCCGTTTCAGTCTCCCCCTTCCCCTTTGGCAACACTCCCTCCGCCACCTCCCCTCCCTCGGGCCCCCCGGTGTGCCCCCCCCTGGCCTCCCTCCTCACGTGACATCCCCCCGGGTCCCCTTACCCTCCCTTCTTTTTCCTGTTCCCTACCGACCGCAGTCTGTTATCCATGGCAACAGCACCCTTGAAGGTCTTGTCCTGGAATTTCCATGGCCTCACTCACTACATCAAGAGGAAGAAGGTCCTGGCATATCTGAACTTGAAGAAGGCTGATATAGCCTTGTTGCAGGAGACGCACATTACGAGTTCAGAGGCCAATAAACTCAAGCGGGACTGGGTGGGGAGGGTCTTCCATAGCAGCCACACCTCTCAGTCACTCCCCGGGGATGCGCCTCTGCTGTGCAAGGTGGTCATCCTGCTGCGCAGGTCACTCCCCTTCTCCGTTCTCAAGACGTGGACAGACCCAGAGGGGAGGTATGTTTTTGCCCGCCTCAAGGTAATAGACCTGGCCCAGTGTGTAGGGTCCATCTACACCCCGTTGAGAACCAAAATTGCTTTTCTCCTCCGCCTCAACCGCATACTAACGGAGCTGGGTTCAACACCCCTGTTACGAGGGGACTAGAATGTAGCTCTGGATCCTGTCCTTGACCCTTCTGGCCTGTTTGACAGGACTGCAAACCCGGACAGGGCCCTCTTCAGGAGGACCATGGTCTGCTGGACATTTGGCGCCTCCACCACCTGAACGATAAGTCCTACACGTACATGTCAATGGTGCATGGTACTCAGTCCCGGCTGGACTATTTCCTGGTCTCGCACCCCATCACTCTGGTGGTGGTTGATGCCTGCATTTTGGAGGGCCCGCTCTCAGACTACTCCCCGACTAGTCTCTTGCTAGACTTCAGCTTGACGGTTCCTATCTGGAAACCTTGGAGGTTTAACACCTCCTTTTACCAGATGCCCAACCGGAAACAACTCCTTCGGTCTCATCTCATGATGTATCTTGATGATGATAAGGATTTGGTGGCATTCACGCGGATGCTCTGGGCAGTGGCAAAGGCCACCATCAGAGGACAGCTCATGTGGGATGCGGCTCTCCATAACAAATGCAGGGCAAAGCTAAGGCAGAGTATGCCCTCCACAAACTCCGGTATTAACATTACGAGCAGGGCGAGAAGGTTGGCCGGCTACTTGAAGCTCAGCTCTGCCAATGCAAGGCAGGCTCAGATGCCCTGGCCATCACAGACCTCACTGGTTGCCTCCTCACGGACCCCCAAGGTATTGCAGAAGCATTCACTGAGTACAATGTCTGCCTCTACACATCGGAGACTGTCACCGGTGTACCATGCATTCACCGTTTCCTGGATGCTGTCACTCTCCCTCGGTTGCGCGACTGTGGTCCAGGGCTCCCAATTCCACTGGGCACTGTCCCGCCTCATGCATCGAGGGATTTTTATCAAAAGGGGATTAGAATGCATTACGTCGGACAATCTTGAGCCCCTGCTAGAGCGGACTCGGATGGACCTTGCCAAATGGACGCACCTCAATTCCTCCCTTTGGGGGCGCGTTCATGCAGTTAAAATGTTTATCCTCCTCAGGTTTTGCACATGTTCTGGGTATGTTACCCTTCCAGGTCCTGATCTTCCTTCTTCGCTCCATGGACAAACTCATCAAGGGTTTCATCTGGGGCACTGCGCGGCCGCAGCTGGCAATCTCCAAACTGGTCGCCTTTAGGAGGTACAGTGGGCTAGGTCTCCCCTCGGTGGAACATTAGGCTTTGGCACTCCACTGGCGCAACTCGCCTATATGCAACGGGGAGTGACATACCTCCCCATGGGGTCTGATAGAATGGAGCCTCTCCAATAAGCTGTCCTGCCTTTCCCCGCTTTATATGTATGGCTCCCTCAAGGAGTGCTCCGCTAACCCCATGCTCCGGGCGATAGCTGTCGCAGAATGCTGGTATCTGTATCTGGGGTTCCCCGCCCGACTGGCCTGAGTGGAGGCGGGTGGCATAGAAGAACTCTCCTACTTATGCTGATGGCTCCCTCAAACCCTTCGCAGGCCCTTAGTAATGAGTTTCAACTACCCACACTATTGGTATTTACAACTGTGCCATTGTCTTCGTAGCCATCTGGTGGCACCTCCGTGGGACCTGGGGTCCTCCCCAGTTGGTGCTTACTTCTGGGTGTGGGACCGATATCACGGGGTGATGTTGGGTCTATACAATCAGATAATCTGCCACAAATTCTCCTTGCCCCAGTTGCACAGGTTGCGGACGTCGTGGCTGGCGCTCCTACAGGTTGATTATGAAGAGGAGCACTAGGCAGAGATCCTGGAGGGCCTGGACGGCAGCGTACGAGAGGCCAGGATGAAGTTTTGCCTCTTTTAAAAGGAGCAGGATTGATACTGGATGCCCTCCAAATTGGAGCGCGCTGGCCTGCTCCACCACTCGTGCTGTTGGGGTTACGCACTGCAAGGCTGAGACATTGCGCACATACTGTATGACTGTCCGGACATTTGTGGACTGTGGGCGGAGGTGAAGGCAACGCTGGGCAAATGCTACCACTTCTCTCCCTGCTCTCCCACTCCACAGTGCTTTTACATGACCTCACTAATGTCCCCCAAATGTCTCATCACGAGCGCCGATTCTTGCCCATGGTCCTGACATCAGTAAAGCTGTGCATTCTCTGGCACTGGCGCTGCTTCCATATACCCGTTCATGCAAAATGGCTGACGGAAATCTTTAAAATAGCATCCTTTGAGAGACTCATTTATATGCTCAACGATAAACTGGACGTCTATCTGCAGGTATGGGCCCGTTCTTTGCTCATGATGCCTGATTAGGCAGGGGACGGTCACCCAAGGGTATCCTGGGTCTTGGGCTGTATCCGGGGCAGTCGTCATTGTAGTCGTTGCATGGAGGAGCGCTGGGGACCTTGTCCACCCCACTCGCACCTGCTACTGTCCTACCAGTGTTTCTCATCCCTCTCCCCTGTCAACCCTCCCCCCAATTCCCCTTCCATTACTTTCCTGGCTGTTTTCTTCCTTCTCTTTCAGACGGAATTTTTTCCAGTTACGGCATCTACTGTTCCTGGTAATTTCTCATGCTATCTCATTGTATTGCTCAGCTGAGCCTATGTTCTGTACTGTTTGTGTTGAAAAATCTAACATAAAGACTGCAAAAAAAAAAAAAAGAACAATAGAAAGATCCCATGCTGGCAAAGAGGAATGAACAGTTGGCTTGTGTAATCGGAAACTCCTAATAAGCCATGTTACTATTGAGATATCTGTGACAAATCCCCAGAGAACTGACGAGAAGCTTTAATTGCTGCCTACTGGGAATTTAAAGTGGAAGGCAAAAGACCTTTTGAAAGCGATCACAAAGGAAATCCATAATCTGAAGGTGATCAATATCAAGTGGAATTTTAGATTTCTTCGTTTTTTATATGAAGCTAAAGTAGTGTTCGTTCTGTATGGCTGGATATCAATAGCGAAGGAGCTGGGTTCCACGTTCTAGACTTACTCTGGAACCCCTGGTCGATGGCTCTTTGTTTCCTGCTTAAAAGTGTAGAGGGGAGAAAAATCATTCGCCAATCATATATCACAATTCCAATGAACCATGACTCCGAAGAATCACAGACTCCAGATTCAAGGGTTAGTTAGTTTATTACAAAGCCAAGAAAAATTGGACATACAAGCACCTCAAGATGAGGGTGTAGAAATACATTGGAACTAATACAAAGCCAAATCTACGGGTAAAGTTGAGTCGATGCAACGAACAGAGAATGACCAGTTCTAGAATCAGGACGCAGAATATAACTGCGGAAACATCAAGGGTGTTCTTAAGTAAAAAGCATTAGTCTGTCCCTACACTACTGCTAATGTGACATCCCTACTTAGCATTTCCCCAGGCAAGTTCAGCAAAAGGTGTCAGTGCGTGACGACTTACTAAGAAGCACACTCACATTAAATGGGTCAAGTAGCATAAAACAACGGAGCGTGTTCTAAGATGCTCCTTCCTCTCTGCAGATCTGGCCGAAGTTCCCCCCAGACTCTGTCTCTAACCCCAACACTGAAATCTTAGGACCCACCCATCGTCACAACATTCAATCGTCCCATCCAGCTGGACACCTCCTTGTAGGTAACTTTCCATGCAGTTACGATGCTCCCAGGCTCTGGCTCGATGACCTTTATTCCCAGGCCTTCTCCAGTGAGAAAGAACACCGTCCCACATTATCAGCACCGCTTGTTCAAATGTATCCTCTCTTCCCTAAGACTAGGTCCTAAAACAAAAGCTTTATTCTAACTAACAAAGATACATTTCTCCACCTGCAACTGAAAAGTGAGAAAGAGCAGACTCTGCATACACATGAATCTTATGTGCAACCCATCTCGAGAGCCAGGAAAAATACACGAGGCCTACAAATTCGGCCAACATAAGAATCATTATAAAGCTGCATTAAACACGCGTATATGTGAAAATTACTATTATGCACGTTTAAATCAATGCGTTACATAACACTGAATTAAGTTCTCATTAGTCACTTGTAAAATCAAACATTAAGGCTTCATCATGTAGAACACGATTTCAATGTTAATTTCTTTGTGATGCCCAAAATACATCTATTCACTTTACTTTACACGTTATTACATTACATTCTAATAACCGAATGTTAACACAACAATGGATTATATGTGTAGGTGCGAATTTTATTTATTTATTTAAATTTATATGGCGCACAGCTACCCGGAGGTTTTCCGGCGCCTATGGACACGACGTAACAAGAGAGGAGCACGCGAGACAGAATCTATTGATTAAAGAGCCAGGTTTTCAGTTGTTTGCGAAATTTAAGATGGTGTTTTTCCACGCGGAGGTGCATTGGAAGGGAGTTCCAAAGGGAGGGAGCCAGATAGGCAAAGGATCGTCCTCCCATTCTGGCTCGTTTGATCCTGGGTACTTGAAAGTACACGAACTACTCGTGATTATAATGCACCACTACAAATGGAAGAGCACAGTCGTGCTCTATCAATAGCAACCTGTTCAGAACCACCCATATTCTGCAGAGCTAACCATTCAACAAACAAGCTGTTAGATTCTGATGACTGTACTGTTGTGGAGTTAGGGGAGGAAACTGAAACGGAGGAGGAGTGACGGGAAGGGGAAAGTTTCTCCTCTCGGAAATCATCAGAAGCAAGGGAAGACAAGGGTGCCTGGGTCAGAAAGGAGCTATCAGAATCACCCTGAATTACTCTGCTCGAATTTTCTGCAAGACCCTCAAGAGTCTGGGAATAGGAGGAAATGCATAGAGCAGCCCCTGGGGCCACGTGACTGACAGAATATCTATCACCCATGCTTGACGGACCTGTTCCTCCATCCAGACGTCCGGGCACATTGCACTGGATGAGAATACAAACAGGACTAACCATAGGGAACCGAATGTTTGACAGATGAGATTAAACTGGTGGACCGACAAGTGAAAGGTCAGAATGTCTGCCCAATAATACAGCTCCAATCTGATACATACCACTCTCAATGCCAATAGATGAAGTTCCGCCCATTTGAACTGATTGAGAGAAAGGGGTGTCATTCCCCCTTGCCAATTCAAATAACACCTGCTGTTGGTTCTGATCAGAAGGTTCTGGCCAACTAACTCAGTATGGAAGGCTAACAGGGATCTCAGAACTGTAGACAAATCTCTCTAACAGGATGACTGAATCCTCTCCCAAGGAGACCAAGGAGCTTTTTCTTCCAGTCTGCCCCCCCGGCCACACAAACTGGCATCCGTGGTCAGAACCACCAGTGCTGAGTAATGGAACCTCTTTCATCAAATTGGTCTCTGTCAACCACCGTGACAAATCCTGAATGATTCCAGTGGTTACTGGAATTCACTGCTCATAGCTTTCTGAACTTGGACACCACTATTCCAAAATGTGATTGACAACTGGCTTGAAATGGTACAGTGCCCACGGAACCACAGCTGTTGGGGCTTCCAGCAAACCCTGAGTCCTGAGCCATGAACTGGCTGTTGCTTGAGACTGGGTCAACAACCTGTAGACATTGGATATAATCAACTTCCTGTCCTCTGGCAGAAACACACCACCTGCTTGTGTGTCGAAACGGGTTCCAATTAACAGTTTGACTTGCAGCGGAGTTAGATGAGAGTTCTATAGATTCAACAGCAGTCCCAAGTTCTGGAGTAAAGTGGTCACCTTGGAAATGCCTTCTTCCTCTTTTAAAAAAGGAGCAGAAGGTAACCAGTCATCCTAGTAAGAAAACACCAGAAAGTTGTAAAGAAGCCATGACAGGAGCCAATAGCTTGGTAAATACACATGGAGATGTTGCCATTCCGAAAGGAAGGGCCTGAAACTGGAAATGGTCTCCGTTCAGGGAGAATCTCAGGAATCTTTGACTGTTCACATGAATTGGAACATGAAATACATGCCCTGCAGGTCTAAGGTCATTAGATAATACCCTTTCAAAATCAATGGGATTATGGACTGAAGAATCACCATCCTAAATTTTTCGATCCCCACAAATCTGTTCAATGCTTTGAGATTCAAGATTAGACAATTCCTTCCATCTGGTTTTGGAACCAAGAAAAGAGTGGAATAAAATCCTGAATTTCTCTGGTCAAATGGAACCGGAAGGACAGTTCCTTTGGCCAAGAGAGTCTGTTCTCCCAGCAATAGCGCCTCACTCTTGACACTGTCTCTTGGAAGAGGAGGGGTCCTGACCCTTGTCCCAAGTACTTCTCTGAAGACAATCTGATAACCATGTTGGATTACTTAGAGGACCCAAGTCTGAGCCTGTGATTGTTTGAGACCACTGATGATAGAAGTGTTTCAATCTTCTTCCGACGATATAGTCAATTTTTGTTGGACAGAGTCCTGATTTAGCTGAGAAGCTTGTTGGAATTTATTGTAAAACGCAGCCCCTCCACCACGGGCCCGTCATTGAAAGGACAGTTTATTCGGTTGATTAAATGCAGACTTTTTCTGAAAGAAAGATTTCTTATTTGAAGAACTCTTGAAAGGTCTAAAAATCTTTCTTTCTTCTGCTGATATCTGTAACATCTCATCTAATTCTGGGCCAAATAGTTTCTGACCAGAAAAAGGCAATTTGTAGAGTAAGGCCCGTTGGTTTGACTCCATGGTCCAAGATCTCACCCATAATGCACGTCTCCCTGAAATTGATGATTTTGCTATCGATGAGGAAGCCCAAAGGCTACCAAAAGTGGTATCAGTAAGGAACTGTGCCATCATTTCCATATTGGACAACAAGGAAGATGGGTCCTCCTTTGCTTGTAAGTACTCATACAAAGAATAAAAGTCCTTCAGCAAAACCTGTCCTAGGAGCATAATTGGCTGCTGCATAACAAAGTTTCAGCGAAGCTTCCACTTTTTTGTCTGTGTGATCTGATAACTTGACTCTTTGTCAGGAAATTGACACGCATCCTGACAGCATGTATTTCCTGTTTAAATATGTTCCTATGGCAATGTAGTCCAATCTCGGGACACTACGCTACCAAGGAAAAACACGCCCCTTGCCGACCACCATCCGCAGCGTGAATCCTGGCATCGATGAGGGCCCGGGAAAGCTTGACAGAAAGTGCCCTTCTGGTCCATACACTGCCACTGCAGAGACTCTTCCAACCCAGCTGAGCACATGAGTGGGGAGGATGCCGGTACTGGAATGGGCCAAAAGAACCCGGGGAGAGGATGCGGAGTAATGGGCAGCGCTGCCGACTTTGGAACTTTGGAAAAAGTGTGACTAATCTGACGGCATGGGCCCCGGCAAGAAAGGACAGGTAACAACGACTGGAGAAGGGTTGGAGGCAGGGGCTATTTATATGCTGTTCTGTGATAGACATAGAAGATTCCTTTAGTCTATTTAAAAAAAAAAAAACGAGATAAAGTGTGTGTATGGTATGTTAGGAAGGCAGGATACCTCACTGGCTAGAACTGGGATAAGGAGGACTCCATGAAGGGGTGAAGTCAGTCCATATACCAGTAATTGGTAATGCTAGTCTTAACAGACTCATCCGCAAACTTACTTGCCATTGTGCGCAGTAATTGTTGAGAACACAAGATCAGGGAAGCATCCCCATTCTTGAGTAAGATCATAGCTTCGGAAATAGAGTTTAGTGCAGGATATACTGCCATAATTCCAATTGTTAATAATACGTTGACAAACATTGCAAATAGGGATTATCTCAAATGGTATCCTCAAGAAAAATGCAACATGAAACAATTGCAAAATGTTTTCTAAATGCATAGCATTTACATTCAGAAAATCTGACATGAATAAATCCTGCTTCCTCTCAAAATGCTTAACGCATTGCATTTACCTAAAAGACGATCTTTCTGAGACACCTATTTGAAATATTTCCTATTTAGAACACTTTTCCAATTATTCCAACAAACAATTGGAGTTTGTTTTTAGTATCCTATGCAAATTGTTTCTGTTTATCTAGAATACAACATCATCCAAAAATTGTCATTTACCAATAGCAATATAGTTAAAATTTACTTTAGTGTCCCAAAATCTTTCATTTGTGAGCTACTATGATCATTTATGATCTTAACTTCCATCTCATAGTGATTTTCACCAAATGTCGAAACTGATAATGTAAGTAATCATTTCTTGTACCAGAATCAATTTAGGGTGCTCATCCAAAGTTAATTTTGGAATATTGTCTTCTTATCAATCATAGTGCAACTTTTTGCCAACTTCATCTTTTGAAGAAGAATCTTATATAGCTAAAATGTTGCAGTGATAGTGACGATTTGAAATTTAAATTGTAGTCTATTATGGAGCGAAAACACATAAAATGCAGACATTTTTTTCAGGCCTATAGATTTTAGGCAATCTTCTGCACATATTCAAAACTTACTTTGAATGATTAACAGTTATGAAATAAAGAACTCAGAAGCCCAAACCAAATTAGTTATGAAGACAAAAATTTAATAAGAAAACAATCATAAATATGAGAAACTCCAATACAAAGAACCAAATTTTATGAAGAAAACAAAAAAACAAAAACAAATATTGACTCACCTGATTTGTTTTAGAAGCCGCTGGGACACATATTTCCTCACCCCTACTTTTCATATCTGTAATCTGTGGAGCTGCAAATGGCGATTTGCCACATATATCTGTCTTACAATGATGGCAATTGAAAATAAAAATGCATATTCTTAAAACAGAACACATGTGGATGAGCCTATTAACCACCTTACAGCCACTATTTAGGTTAAAAATATATCAACAATTCAGTGCATGGGGAGAACACAGCAAACAAACATTTGCATTTGGCAATGTGTTTTTGCCATGTTGGACACCAGTGTGGCTGCTGTTCAGCATGGCTAAAAGCTAGTGGTGTGGCGTGTCCAGAGTGGAGTGGAGTGGGAGGGAGTAGAGTGTCATAGACTGGATTTTTTGGAGTAGAGTGTTGTAGAATGGAATAGGGGGAGTAGAGTGTCATAGAACTGAGAAGAGGGGAGTAGAGTTTAGTGGTTCAGTGGCAGAGAGTGTTGTAGAGTGCAGTGTCATAGAGTGGAGTGGTGTAGAGTAGAGTGGGGTCGAATAGGATGGAGTGTGTTAGAGTGGCTTGAGATAGTGGGGTGGATTGGATTGGAGTAGACTGGGTGGATTGGATTGGGGTAAAGTGGGTTGGATTGAGTGGGGTGGATTGGAATGGGTGGACTGGATGGGGTGTTTTGGATTGGAGTTGGGTGCATTGAAAATGAGTGGGATGGATTGAATTGGGTGAATTGGAGTGGGGTGGGGTGGATTGGGGTAGAGTTGGGTGGATTGGAGTAGAGTGGGGTGAATTGGACTGCAGTGGAGTGAGGTGGATTTGAGTGGGGTGGACTGGATGAGTGGATTGTATTGGAGTGAGGTGGATTGAAATGGGGTGGGGTGGATTATATTGGGGTGGGGTGGAGTGTAGTGGGGTGGGGTGGGGTGGATTGGATTGGGGTGAGTTGGATTGGGGTGGAGTGGGGTGGATATGAGTGGAGTGGATTGGATTGAGGGGTGTGGATTGGAGTGGTGTGGAGTGGAGAAGATTGGATTTCAGTGGGGTGGATTGGATTGGAGTGAGGTGAGGTGCATTGACTTGGGGTGGATTGGATTGAGGTGAATTGGATTGCGGTGGGGTGCAGTGAATTGGAGTGGGGTAGATTGTATTTGGCTCAATTGGAGTGGATTGGATTACATTGGGGTGAGGTGAGGTGAGGTGGATTGAAGTGTAGTGGGATGGATTCGATTAGAGTGGTTTGGATTGGAGTGGGGCAGATTTGAGTGGGGCAGATTGGAGTAGGGTGGATTGTTTTGAATTGGAGTGAGGCAGATTGGAGTGGGGTAGATTGTTTTGGATTTGGAGTGGGGAAGATTGGAATGAGAAAATTATTGGGGACTGTATTGGGGCTGATTGGAGTGGGGCAGATTGTTTGCTTTGGAGTGGGGCAGATTGTTTTGGATTGGAGTTGGGCGGATTGTGATGGATTGGAGTGGGGTGGACTGGGGAGGGAGTAGGTTGGATTGGGGAAGGAGTGGGGTGGATTGGATTGAGGTGAGGTGGGTTGGAGTGAGGTATATTGGATTGGGCTGGATTGGGGCGGATTGGATTGGTGTGGTGTAGATTGAAGTGGGGTGATTACTGTGGTGGATTAGAGTGGGACGAACTAGGATGGGGTGAGTGGATTGGGATGAGGTGGACTGGGGTGAGGTGGGTTGTACTGAAGTGGGGTGGATTGTAGTAGATTGAATTGGAGTGGGGCGGATTGAAGTGGGGCAGATTGTTTTGGATTGCAGTGGGGCAAATTGTTTTGGATTGGAGTGGGGCATATTGGAGTGGACAGATTGTTTTGGTTTGGAGTGGGATGAATTAGCAAGGGGCAGACTGTTTTGCATTGGAGTGGGGTGGATTGGAGTGGGACAGATTAGAGTGGGGAATATTGGAGTGGGGCACATTGGAGTGGGGCAGATTAGAGTAGGGCAGTGCTGGAAGGTGGTTTATTAGAAAGGGCAGGTAGGTACCTACTCTTAGTAATAACACCACAATCACAAATAAGGTCCAGTGAAGTTCTCAATAAATTAATCCTTGCTCAACTCTTGGTAGCTTGGCAGTGAGCAGATGAGCTTAATTTAGGAGACAGGTGTGTAAAGCATTTAAAAACACAAATGCAGTAAATATGTAAGACAAAACACACAACAAAAATCCAACAACAATTTATAAAAATAGGAAATAAGTTTATGATTAAAATTCCACCAAAATGGCAGAAATCCAATTTAGGGAACCGGAGATATGAATTTTTAAAAATTACAAGTAAAACTGGCGCTTAGAAGCACATAGCGCTTAAAGGGTCAAGAAAGGCCGCGCTGGACCAGGATAAAGTCAGGAGTTCAGGCGGCACGCAATGTAACACTTTTACACTTTTTTCCAGAAGTGTTTCTTGATGCAGGAAAGTGGTCCACAGCACCAGTCAAGGGTTCAGAAGCTCTGGTTTGCCTTTCGGGGTCCGGGAGTACAACTCACACAATGCACCAGGCCAACCCAAGTAAAATCCAGGTGAAGCTTGACAACTGGAGTTGTCCTTGTTGTTGATGTTGCAGGTCGCCATACCAGTACTTTTCTACCTGTTGCTGATCATGGAATCAACTCCTTGTCCTTTAAGACAGGCAAAGTCAAATCAAGCTTTATTCGGTATATGCAATATATCCATAAAAGCATTCTACACAAAATACAATTCATCATAGTAAAATTTCATAGGAATTGTTTACATGTTTTGAAATTGGGATAAAGATTTCCCATACACAAACATTTTAAAAATGTATTCATTTATACTAACATGTCCTCACGGAACTCAAATAAATAAACAAAATTTGAGTAATAAAAGGAATGCATTTAGATATCATCAGGATATAAAACTATTCAATTTCATAACTCAACAGTTCCAAATATGAAAGATCCTTCCTTCTCTTTATAGCCTTTTGAGTAAAGAGAATAACTGCATTACATGTTATTACATTTTCCAAATTACATATATGATAAAAAGCAGATTTATATGTGTTCAATCTGTTGTTAATAAATAAAGGTCGTAAAATAAATTTTCTGATGTCCCTATAAAAGTTACAAAAAAGTAAAAAGTGCAATGTGGTCTGAGAAGATTTGCCATCACACGGGCACTTGGGTAAATTAAAACTCCGCTTGCCCATCTTAGGGAATGCAATCTGAAAGTGCAAGGTGCTCAGCCTTAATCTTGTTAAATAAAATCTGTGTTGTAAATTCTTATAAAAATAAGATACGGCTGGGTACCCACTGAGATTGGACCTTCACAATAGGTTCTAACACATGATTTTGTACTTAATTCAACCTCTCTTGCAGATTCTCTAGATTCTAATAATCTCTTTTTTAACTCCCCTTTACTATAATGCAAAATAGTTTTGGGATCATGGAAATCGATTGCCACTTTACACTCAATTAAAAGACTATGAATGTACTGTAACCATGGTATTTTTCTGCAATGATCAACTGTAAGGCAGTCCGTAATTATATCTTTAGTAAAATGCGTCTCCTCTTTGATCCAGATTCTATACCAGAGTGTGAGCGCAGCCATACTAATCAGGTCACTAATATAAGGTACGTTTGTCTCCTTATGGGCAATATATGTAGGCATTGTGTTAGGTACCGATAGTACCCTTCTTAAAAATTTATTTTCAAGGGTTTGTAATGAAGAGACATCTGTCCTACCCCATAGTGCTCCACCATAACACACCCCAGTAATACACTTACTACCATATAGCTTAAGGATTTCACGTACTGGCTTAGTACCTATTTTGTGGGAGAATCTGAAAATGGCCTTGCTTGATCTTGTAAATTTTAATTTGCATGAATTAATGTGTGAGCTCCATGATCCATTTCCGTTAAATAGTAACCCCAGATATGAAAATGTAGATGTTCTTTCAGTGGGTACTCCAATAACATGATGACTTCTATTCTTAGCTCTATTTTTCCCACAAGTCATGACTAGGGTTTTACTCAAATTTATTTTTAAATCTTTTTCAGTCTTGAAATTTGTGAAGTTGTCTATCAAACGTTGGAGACCATTGCAGTCCTAGATATTAGGACTGCATCGTCTGCATATAATAAAACTTTGGTTATGCGTTTACCTACAACGGGGGCATCAGCCTTTACACTTTTTTAAAATAAAACTATGTCCAAATTCGACTTTGGAATTAAAAGCACTTCCAAAGTCTTAAACTACCTTATTTCTGCATATAAGTCACCCCTAAGGTGTACCCTAGGTACCCCGAAGGTAGGGTGCATTGTGATAATAAGCAGGGACATTATAAAATATGTTTTATATGCCCTAGTGAGGGAAGAACTGCCAATTTTGTTTTTTCCCATTGTAGATTGGTAGCTCCACAGGCTAACATGGGAAGGCTTTATTAAAGTTTAATAAATTATAACTTTTGACAGGATTGAGCTAGAACATTAAGTCTAAGTGTTAAAATAATAGTTACAATAAATTCAACAACTTGCCATGGTTAGATTTATTATAACTATTGCAGAAACGTAGTTTTAGAACTGCTTTCTTAAATTTGCCTAAAATCAGCTCTGTAGCAGCCTCTTCTGATCTGCCAGCCTTTAGCAGGCTGAGCCAAGCTGCCTTAACGAGGTGTGAAGTTGCCTGGGCTGAGACAAAGAGACTATCTGGTGGGAGGAGATCTGCAGCTGCAGAGGCCAGGAAAGAAGGGGGCAGGGTAGCCAAGGTGGTCCTCAAAGGGAGAAGGACAGTTGGGACAGGAACCAGGCACACTCCACTTCCTGCACCCCCACCAAGATGGGATCTCCTGTAATTGAATTTGAAGAGGGCCTGGAAGGGGAGTGTAGGAAAAAGTTAGCCACACCTGTGGATTGGATTAGCCAGAGCTGACCCTCCAGGAGAGATTTTCTTAGTTTTGATTTTTGTTGAGATGTGCTTGCTGGGACAGATACATGTCTCACTTCTAAGGAAGGGTGGTATTCTGCACTCAATTAGCCAGGGGTGCCTCCCACCTTGACAGCCCAGAAACTGCAATAAATATGGGAGAGCTGCCGGGCCATAATAAATCTAACCATGGCAAGTTGTTGGATTTATTGTAACTATTATTTTAACACTTAGAATTAATGTTCTAGCTCAATCCTGTCAAAAGTTATAATTTATTAAAGTTTAATAAAGCCTTCCCATGTTAGCCTGTGGAGCTACCAATCTACAATGGGAAAAAACAAAATTGGCAGTTTTTCCCTCACTAGGGCATATAAAACATATTTTATAATGTCCCTGCTTATTATCACAATGCACCCTACCTTCGGGGTACCTAGGGTACACCTTAGGGGTGTCTTATATGCAGAAATAAGGTAGTTTAAGACTTTGGAAGTGCTTTTAATTCCAAAGTCGAATTTGGACATAGTTTTATTTTAAAATCAGCCTGCAAAGCAGGGCTGCCTTTAAAATGACAGCAGTGCACACTTAAGTGCATTATATCTACCGGGCCACTATACCTACATGCCCTACCATATACTAGAGGCTTATGGGTAGATTGCCAGTACCAATTGTAGTTACACCTAATTACCATGTACCTTTAAAACCAAGCATTGGCTGTGGGCCTGGTTAGCAGAGCCCAGGGCACAATCAGAGTCAGAAAACCAGGATCTAGTAGTCCAAATGGTGGCAAAAAATGGGGGATACTGCAAAAAGCCCTGTTTTCTTATGCACAGATTGTTTTGGATTGGAGTGGGATGGATTGGAGTGAGGCAGATTGTTTTAGATTGGGGTGGGTCAGATTAGAGTGGGCGGATTGGAGTGGGGCAAATTGGAATGGGGCAGATTGTTTTAGATTGGAGTGGGGGAGATTATTTTGGATTGGAGTGGGGCAGATTGTTGTGGGGCAGATTGTTTTGTTATGGATTGGAGTGGGGTGAATTGAAGTGGGGTGGTTTGGAGTGGGCAGATTGCAGTAGGAAGATTGGAGCGGGTCAGATTGGAGTGGGGCAGATTATTTCGGATTGGAGTGGGGAAAGATTCGAATGGGGCAGATTGCTTTGGATTGGAGTGGGGCAGGTTGTTCTGGATTGGAGTGGGGCAGATTATTTTGGTTGTAGTGGGCTAGATTGTTTTGGATTGAAGTGGGACAGATTGGAGTGCAGAAGATTGGAGTGGGGCATATTGCTTTGGTTTGGAGTGGGGCTGATTGTAGTGGGGCCGGTTGTTCTGGATTGGAGTGGGGCAGATTATTTTGGTTGGAGTGGGGCAGATTGCTTTGGATTGGAGTGCAGAAGATTGTTTTGTATTGGAATGGGGTGAATTGGAGTAGGGCACATTGGAGTGTGGTGGATTGGAGTGGGGCAGATAGGAGTGTAGTGGATTGGGGTGAGTGGCTTTTATTGGAGTGGGGTGGTTTGTATTGGAGTGGGGTGGATTGGTCTGGGATGGATTGGATTGAGTGGGGTGGATTAATGGGGGTGAGGTGGGGTGGACAGGCATGGACTGGAATGGGGCGGATTGGAGTGGGGAGGATTGGTGTGTACTGCACGTTTATGTGTTAAAGCATCATTTCAGAAATTACACATTAGAAAGAAACAATGTCTCTTTGCAATAAAATAATCCTCATCTTTTGAGAACAGCTTCCACGACACAAAAGAAAACCTTAGTGCAAAGTGAGTATAGAAGACTTGACAAAGTAAAAGAAAGTTAGCTATAGAAAATAGATTTTTTCAATTTTGTTTATCCTGCTGGCCACGTTTTTGCCAGTCACATGCCTTCTGTTTGCATGGCACTAAAAGTTGAAAAGAACAAAATAGTACCTCAATCACATAGGGCGCAGAGGACGGGCACTGATTAAGTTGAATAAATCAGTGCTTGGTCCTTGCTCCACAGAGAGAAACGGAAATGATGCTAGGCCTGCCTTGACAAATTATGAGGCTGTAAAGAAGAGTGCCACGCAAGCCAACAAATGGTAAGCAACGGGTGGGCTCCAAGCCCTTTTTGTTAACAACAGATTCTTGCAAGTGAGACAAATGCGCTAGTGCATGCTCTCGTTGGCTTGGCCCCAGAAATAGATTTCCTAATAGTATGTGTGTTTGGTTTTCTTGCATTTGTGCAAATTTTCGATAGTGTATGTGGTTACGTAAGTGCTTTTGAGAGTGACTTTGGATATTTTAGGATGAGTGTGCATGTCTGATGTTTTTGGATCTGAACCTACTACCTATATAAGACAAAAAAAATTGTTGAATGCACAAGGAGTAATTGTTTTCGGGCACCAAATTGCACCTATCTTCCACCCACTACATCAAAACACGTTTAGTGGTGCTGATTAGGTCAGTCATATTTACATTAGTTTTCTGCCAAGCCAAAGTCTGCCTTGAGACAGCCCATTTGGCTGGTTGATAAGAGGTTTTTCTATTACCTATTATGCAGCCAGTGCTTAATTTGTAAAAAACAGAAGTGTATGCCTGGGCCCAAGGTATTTCCTGTGCGGAAAAGAATGGGCCACTCGTAACGAGAGCCGCTGTGACCAACAAAGACAGTCATCCACATCAGCCCTATTGGCAGTGTGGATCTAACGCTTTGCGATCTGATCACCCACTCCTGGTGCGTTACCCTTCTGTCTCCCTCAGCCAAGGTCCCAGTACACTTTCATCCTTGGCTCTGGATTTCTGACCTCTCTTCCTCCTTTAATATGATGTGCAGAGATAATTCAGCCTTTCTTATTGTGACAGTGAGTTTCACTCTATGACCATGTTTGATAATAACTTAACACAGAGTAAACATGAAAGATAGAAGGCCTAAGTGTAGGAAGAACAAGGTCGATGAAGGGGAATTGTGGATCTGGTAACAGCCACGGGTTCTGGCCGTTTACTCTTTGGTATCTGGCTACAGATATATGCAGGTATATTATGTTATGTTAATACATTTTTTTAAGCACTCGTTTACCTTAGGGTGTCTTGGCGCTAACTTAGCAGGAACATAAGAGAGACTGTAAGTATGGTAGTTATTAAAGAGCCAGGTTTTCAGGAGTTTTCTGAAAGCAAGCAGAGAAGGAGCAGATCTGATGTTTATTGGTAAAAGGATCCAGTGCTGCGTAGCCCCTGAAATAAAACTGCTTCCTCCCCATCTTGCTTTTTTAAATCTGCAGGCAATAGCTTTTTTAGGGGCATATTAACAAGGTGCGGCGATAATATTATCGCCGCTTTAGAGCCCGTTTTCGGGCGAAAAGCGGCGATAATATTATCGCATTATCAACAAGGACACGCTAGCGCGTGTATCCTTGCCTTAGCGCCCCTTGTCAGCATGCCTCCCATCGCATCGCTAATGAGATGCAAAGGAGGCGTGCCTGACCAGACTCCCTTGGGTAAATATCGCTAACCCAGCTTCCTCATATTAACAACGAGGGTTAGCGATATTTAAAATCACGTTAAGTGTGCCTTAACGCAGGAATTTAACGTCTGTTAAATTCCTGACTAAGGCATACCTAACATGGGGGGTGGATTGTATGGCTAAGACCACAAGCCCTATCACCAAGGATATCGCCGTTTTCCATTGAACATCGCTGGAAAACCAGCGATGTTCCATGGAAAACATCGCTATCACTGGAATAATTATCGCCATTGCGCTATGCGTTGTTAATACAGCGCTAGCATGGCGATAATTATCTGCGATAGCCGGCGACAAAATTCCTCACGCTAAGAGCGGCCAGCGATAATTATCGCTGCCGCTTGTTGATATGCCCCTGAGTTCCTCTTGATCCAAGGTTCATACCAGGAGAAAGCCTGTAATAGGGGTAGCAGTGCAGGATAACAGGTCCAGGCTACAGTGGCATACCTATTGGCCTTCTGAATCTCGGTATGGGTTCCCTGCATGCAGTCTTTAATTTGTGCTGGTGTTTTCCAGTGCTTGATGCCAGCACTTATTTGTGGCAGTTCACCATATCGTGGCGCTGTCTTTTTGCTTTTGAGCAAAACACATCAGCGAAGACTTTAACAATTTTATATGCATTAAAAATAATAGCACCAGCGCCTCCATGCCATTCCTACTTCTTTCGGTGCCATAGCACAGTCCAGACTGTAATATTTGTAGGAGTGTGATGGTGAGCAGGTTGTGTTGCTACTGCCATTTAGCAGCAAAGGCAGGGAAAATGGTAGCGCTAGCTGCAGTGGTCTCCTGAGGAATACCTTGTGCCCAGGCATCCACTTCTGTTTTTCACAAATTAAGCACTGTGTGTAACTCACGCAAAAGTCCTTAGATGTTTGTAGTCTTTATTGGTATATCTGTCAGCCTCAGCCCCATGCTACTGACACCCTCCTGTGCTTTTCATTCATTCCAGGGCAGTTGCTGCCTGAACTCTGCTTGCTTGAGTACTGTCAGTGACAGCCTTAGCAGGGGTTGTTTGTGGTCACCCAGCATTGTCATCCCTTGAAGGTAATGTTGATGAAAGAGTGTCTCCTTATTTCAGTGGTTCTTTGTAGCCCTTCCTTACACGTGCCTTGATGCAGACACATTCATTGTTCTTTGAAACACCCACATTGATGGCATCATGTTGGGATGTGTGTGCTGTTGTACCTCCCCTGTCTGGGTTTTTGTACCGTGTCTTCAGTCATGACTTCAGGTAGTGTCTGATGTTACCTCTGGAGTAAAAGAAGGGAGTCCTGAGTGGTTGGAGAATTCTGTAGATGCAAAGTGTGATGTGTGAATCTGTAGGTGACTCACCCAGTGGGAAATTGTTGCGATCTCTTGATCACTGAAATTTCTCTGCGACTTGAATGACTGCAAAAATGGTTGCAACATGCTGTGAATCCAGGAGTTTTTGGAGTATTTGGTAAAGTGTAGGTTAACAACCCGCATCAAGTGTATTTTTAAGCTGAAGTATTCATTGCTGTTTAAGTAGGCAAGTGGTACCTGTGCACGATTGATGGCCTATGTGTCTGGGGAAATGCAATGACATCATGGAAGTTCCATTATTGTGTATTCTATGGAGAAGGTGATGCAATGGACCTCGTCGAATTTTAGTGAACCCATGATTTACTGAAAAGCCTTGCTGATGGATAGTTGTTAGAATTTTGTTTCTAGTGACTTTCTCTAGACACCTCGGGGCACACTGTTGTGAGGATAGGAGCTTTCTCTCCATCGTCCTAGCATAAGTGTGTTTTTCTTCTGTGTGATGTACAGTACGACGTGTAAGAAGTGTTGTACGATCTCCTTGTTTAGTCTGAATCTCTGTATAAACCCCTAGTCAGTGCAGTGCTGTAGTGTTGTCATTAAGCTAAGCTGGCTTTTCCTGTGTCCTCTCCTCCTTATGAGTTACATACTTATGCACGCCAGACACTGCTGCATGTGTATTATACTAAAGCATTCTTGCAGGTGGTTGCCTGTGTTGCTGTAGTACATAGCATGCACACTGAAAGTGGACGGGCGTCAGTGTCATCGTCTGTACTTTTAGGGTGATTGTAAGTGTGCCTACTCACATGCATGCCTTACTGTTCATTTCCATTGATTACTCAACCAATGACATCTTCTTCAGTTTTTAGACATTTCCTTCATGGATAAGCGTTCCTCCTGTTTATTCATTCATTTTGTGTTTTTTCTTTTTGTGTTTTCTTTGTTCTGAACAAAAGACACAATTTGAGTAATGTATCTCTGCATGTGTTTTCTGCTTGGCATTGTGAATCGCATTGTGGGTCTTTGTTTTTTGGTGGGTGTGTCTGTTAGATGCGCTCTTGGTGTGTTTTAGATTTTGGAGCTGTGTAGGTCAACAAGTGGTACGCGAGTCTGCTGGTAGTGCATATTGTGCCATTTTCTCTCTCCATTGCAGTAATCACTTTCTTGGGTGGGTATTGTCAAGCAAATGCACTGGTAATCACAGGACTTGGTATCCCACCAGTTATGGAAAATATTCTGGGCCTGATCCACAAAGGTAAACTTACACTTAAGAATGTTTACAATTTTTGGGGTGTTCACAAACTACAGGGCATATCTATGAAAGATTTCCGTCATGCTTGCATCACGCAATGTGGTACATGTGTGACACAAACCTCTAAGTCAGATTTATGAAGCCACGCAAAGTCACATTGTTTGGCTTTGAATGGCTTCATAAATCTGGAGTTATGCAACACAGCACAAATTGCTGCGTTGCATTACTCTGTGCAAGGAAGGCGTTACATGGGCGTTGCGTGGGTGGTCACACGCAACTCCCATGGTTTTTTATGCATTTCTAGAATTACCAAACCTGTTAAACCTGGGAATGTACCAAAAAGATATGCCTCCCCAGGAGAGGCGTAACGAGGAGAAACAGCTTTATTTCACCTCATTAGGTCCTCTTTCTATGTGTGCTGCATATTCCGAGGAATGTGCCTCTAAGGGTTGTTTTTGTGTAGGAAGGTGTCCCTTCTTGTACAAAACCAATACTGCATGCAACGCAGGCACCCTTGCCCCAGCGTTGGCTCTAGGCTGCCAAATGGACTCCAGTGCAGGGGGAAATGCCAGCATTGCTTAAATACAGCGCCATCCTGCCCTTTCCCTGTGACGCAGGGCAGCGCAGCAAGGTGAGTTGCTACACTGCCCTGTGCCACAATCTTCATAAATATGCCCTACTTGTTTAATTATACTAATGTTAATTTTACCACTCCAGAGATTCCGCACATTAAAAGATAGGACATGCCTATCTTTTTATGTACCGAATATCCACAGTCATAAAATTACTATTAGTAAAATTAAACTTGCAGTTTGTAAATCCCCGAAAAATAATACATTTACAAAAAAGTTTAACTTTACCTTTGTGAATCAGGCCTCGTGTAATTATCGCTTTTTTACCAGAGTACCAAATGTGTGGATTGCTTTTCATGCACAAAATCAAAGATTTTTATGACTAGATGGTTCCATCTTAGTATTTATGGTTGTTAAGCCGTTGGTCCGGCACATTCTCAAAAATGTTTATACCCAATGTGTGCACTTAACTTGTGTACTAATAAATGTGCAAGTTGTGTCTGAAAAAAATCCAGACATCCCATATTTTCGGGGTGCGTAGAGGAGAGGGGTTCTTTACAGGGAGACATATTTCCATAAGGAGAATGTTCCCCTTAACTCGAACAAACCGAGCAGTTTCGAGTAAGGAGCACATATTTAAAAATTATTTGTGCAGATGTTTGCGTGTAGAATCTGGGAGCTTTGTAAAAGAGTGCCTTCAGTTAAATCTTTGGTGTGTATCCTACAACTTGAAAAGTTACTCTTTTTTCAATCAGTTCTGTGCACTTTTGGTTATTTGGTATCAAATCAGACATCATCGTCAGGGCGATGGCTTACATTCCTCTATATTGAATGAGAAGGTTCAATTCTCAGCTTGTGGCAACCCAATGAACTCTACTTATCTGTGGCTCTCACCTTTAAGCCGATTCCTAGATTTTTCCATTCAGATAGGTTCAGATGTACTAAACAGTGGTTGCCAAATACAGTATTTTGTAATCAGTGTGGAATTATGCTAACTGACCTATATGCTAATAGGTAGGTCCGCAGAAAAGGGAATCTTAGAGCATCGCAATCAGACCTACCTCATGAATAAAAAAAAAATTGGCAAAACCAATAGGTCTCGCTTTGGCGAGAGTTAGAGCTATTGGTGTTGTAAATATACAATGTCTTTTACCCATGTGTTATGGAGTGGAATGGATGTATGTGGTGTGGAGTGTAATTATGTGGGTTGGATTTTGATTATTAGTTGTGGAATTGTGTGGTGTGGATTTTTGTAGTGGAATTATGTGGCATGGTGTGCAGTGGAATTACGTGGATAGTAATTATGTGGTATTTAGTGTACTGGAATTATGTAAAGTGGGATTTTGTGTCATGGAGTGTAATTATGTGGAATGGTATTTTGTGTTGTGGAGTGGTTTGTAGTGGAGTTTAATTATGTGGTGTGCTGTTGAATTTTGTGGCATGGAGTGAAATTCTGTGGTGTGGATTGGATGTATGTGGTATATTGTTGTAATTGTGTTGTTGAGTTGAATGATGTTGTTTAGTGTAGAATTATGTTCTGTGGAATGGAAATGTGTGGAGTTGAATTGTGTGGCGTGAAACTGTGTGGCGTTGAGTGGAATTATGCTGATTGGGATTATGTGGCATGGTCTAGAGTGTATATATGTGGATTGTAGTTATGTGACATAGAGTGGTTTTCTGTGGGGGGTATTTATGTGGTATTCAGAAGAGTGTAATTGTGTGGAGTTGACTCATGTTGCATGTAGTGGTATTATGTGGAGTGTAATTATGTTGGGTGGTGTTGAATTGTGTGGTGGTGGATTGTGTGGTGTGGAATTGTGTGGTGTAGTGTGTCACACTAAAGATCCAGGTATGCTACAAGGAATTGGAAGCTTTGGTTCAATCTGTGGAAAAACAGATAATAAGCAATCTTTGAGAGTTAAAAAAATTAAATAAAGATCTTGGCAGTTCCCTAAAACAAACCGGTTAGCTGTCTCATGTCATCAAGGCTCGTGAGATATGGTGTATCTATTTGGAACTACTAATCTTTTATTATAAGCAATATTTAAGTAAACTAGGCATTTTTCAATATTTATTATTCCTTCAGAGAATGGGAAACATTTTTCGATCATTCTTTATAATGAAACATAAAGACCATTCCCCACCAATGAGTATATATAATTTTATGTTGTTGGGAGAGTAGCTTTAACAATACCAAGCTGAACATTGGTTGTGTTTAATTAAATGACGCCCTCAGCCAGTCTAAAATTAAAAACGTTTGGGAGAATGAATGAAGCATTCAGAGCTGCTGACTTTGAACCTGGGGAACAGGGTTCAAGTCTAGGCATGCTCTTTCCGTAGCAAACCCCTCGCAATAAAAAGGCAGAGACATGCCAATTACAAAAAAGTAAACACCCCCCATGGTTTTGAATGGGCCAGTAGGGCTGGGTTTGAATCAGTCATCTGTTGCTGTGTTTAGATACGCCTAATGTCGATTGTTTGGGTAAGCGGATGTAATATAACATCCAGAGCTGCCGGCTTTGGAACTGGGGAACCGGGTTCAAGTCTCGGCATGCTCTCCCTGTGGCACACCCCCCTCCAAGAAAAAAGGCAGAAACATGCGATATTAAAAATTTAAATACCATATTATTACTATGGCAATACTTGCTAAATTCCCGTTGGGTGAATGCATTGGGATGCCAAAAATGAAGATTGTTGGGAGAAAGAATGTAGCATAACATCCAGAGCTGTCGAATTTAGAAATGGGGAACCCAGTTGAAGTTTCGCCGTGTTCTCCCCGTGCCAACCCCCGCAAAAAGGCAGAAACATGCAGATATAAAATCTATAAATGCCGTATGGTTTTGAAAGGCATGGTAGAGCTGGTAAAGAATCAGTCATTTGTTAAACATTTGAATGTCTTTAAAGTTGTCACATTTAAATGCAAATAATGATGATTGTTTGAAAAGAAAATGCAACATAACATCCAGAGCTGCTGACTTTGGGGAAGCAGGGTCAAGTTTCAGCGTGCTCTCCCCCTGCCAACCCCAGAAAGGCAGTGACATGCCGATGTCAAAAATATAAATACTGTATGGTTTTGATAGTGCCAGTAGGACTGGGATTAAATCATTCAATTGTTAAACATTGGAATGTTTTTAAAGTTGCCGCGTTTGAATTCAAATAATGCAGATTGTTTGGTAAAGAGGATGTAACATAACATCCAGAGCTGCAGACTTTGGAACAGTGGAACTGGGTTGAAGTCTTGGCGTGCACCAACTTTGGAACAGGGGAACCAGGTTGAAGTCTTGGCGTGCGCTCCCTGTTCCAATCCCCCCCTAAAAAAAATAGCAGAAACATGTCCATATGAAAGATGTAAATACTGTGTTTTCACTACTGCCCAGCCAAGGTAATCGAGAAGGCCATCAATGCCCAACTCTCCGAGTTTATTGAAGTGAACCACGTCCTGGACATCTCCCAATCCATTTTCGAAGCAACCACAGCACCAAGACCACACTCCTCGCCGCCACCGACAAAATCCGCTCTCTCCTCGACCAGGCAAAACCACAGCCTTCATCCTGTTGGACCTCTCGGCCGCTTTCGATACCATCTCCCACCGCACCCTAATCATGAGACTCCATGACGCGGCATTCCAGACAAGGCCCTGGACTAGATCTACTCCTTCCTCACTGGCCGAACACAGCTGGCCAGACTACCTCCGTGCCTCTCAGAACCCACAGAGATCAGCTGTGGAGTGTCCCAGGGCTCCTTCCTGAGTCCACCGTCTTCAACGTCTACATGGCCCCCCTCGCTGCCATCGTCAGGAACCAATGACTCAACATCGTCTCCTATGCTGTTGACACCCAGCTGATCCTCTCCCTCACCCACGAACCCACAGCCGCCATAATTAACTTCCACATCGGGATGAAGGCCGTTGTCACCTGGATGAAAGACAGATGCCTCAAACTCAACTCAGACAAGACTGAAGTACTCATCTTGGGTCCCACCCCCTCAGCTTAGGATGACTCCTGGTGGCCCGCCGTGTTGGGAACCTCCCCACCCCCACGGATCACGCATGCATCACACTGGACTCCTCGCTCACAATGAACCACCAGATCAATGCCTTATCCTCATCATGCTTCCACACACTCTGCCTGCGTCGAAAGACATTCAGATGGATCCCCACCAAATCACCCAAGCACTCATCACCAGCAGACTCGACTACGGCAATGCACTCTATGCCGGCATCACCCAGAAACTCCTCAGTAAACTATAGAATGTTCAAAACACCACAACCAGACTGGTCATCAACATCCCCCACCACAGTCACATCACCGAACACCTTCGAGAACTCCACTGACTCCCAGTCACCTTCAAGCTCCTCACACATGCCCACAAAGCCCTCCACGACACAGGACCAGCATATGTGAACCACCGCCTCTCATTCCACGTACCCGCCAGACACCTTCGCTTAGCCCAACTGGCCCAGGTCACCGTCCCATGGATCCACAAGACCAGACCCAGAGGAAGATCCTTCTCCTACCTCACCGCCAAGACCTGGAACACCCAGCGTCTCCACCTCAGGCAATCCCCATCGCTAGCCCAATTCAGGAAGGATCTCAAGACCTGGCTCTTCGACTGAACTACAGCACCCCGACTGATCAGCAGCCCCCACCTTCCCCCCTCAGCACCTTGAGACCCTCACGGGTGAGTAGCCATGCTCTATAATTTTGTTAACAATTTTAGATCTTTTCATGAAATATTGTTTTTTAACTGTAATTGATTTTTTTAACAAATGTTAGTACTATGCTTTATGGTTGTGAAAAACCAAATAAAGAAATTGTTGACTGAGTAGCCATGCTCTATAAACCCCTGATTGATTGGTTGATTGACTAGTGCAATACTTACTAAACTCCAGTTGGGTAAACGTGTGGGGAGTCCATAAATACCAATTGTCAAAAGAATGAAGCATTCAGAGCTGCTGACTTTGACGCTGTGTTCAAGTCTTGGCGTGCTCTCCCCATACCAACCCCCCTCAAAAAAGGCAGAGACATGCCAATGTCAAAAAGGTAAATATCATATGGTTTCGAATGGTCCAGTAGGGCTGGGATTGAATCAGTCATTTGATAAACATTTGAATGGTGTTAAAGTTGCCACGTTTGGATGCAAAAAATACCGATTGTTTGTGAAAGAGGATGTAACATAACATCCAGAGCGGACAACTTTGGAACTGGGTAACCGGTTGAAGTCTCAGCTTGCATATTACTGCTTAGTAGCAATCTAAAATTCCCTGGTGGTAAAGAAAGCATGTGTATGCGAAATGCCTGAGCCAGTCTTCCACAACGTCAATTGGATAAGCACCATCTATTGCTCTTTTATTGCTTTATTTGTGCAGATGGGGAAGGGATGAATGCGGCCAACCGTAATGACAAACTCCCCATAGACGAATATAACCGCTTTGTGATAGAAAACTGTCTGCTGACACATCAAAGTTTTCCAGAAATTGAGCACCAATGTTCGGTTTACAGGTAAGCACTGATGTAAATGCCTACATGTAACAGGTTTTTCTGAATTGCTGAAAAAATGGAACTAAGGAAAAGCTTCAAAGCTTTTACACGTTAACTAACAAAAGTAATTCCAAATTTAGTAAAATAATTAAAGTTGCCAACAGGTGTACACTATTTAAAGGTTACAAATGTGCACACCTGAGGTGAGGACTTCCTCAGCATACTCTTCACGTGCCAACAAAAGCAACTTGCAACAAAAATACTAATGAGACATTTAATAAATGGAATATAAGCAATTGAAAAAGTAACATCTAAAAGTATACCAGTGCATGTTCTAAATAGTTAATATGACGCTGGGGCGCCCTACCTTCGCAGTAGATCCCAACTGTACCGGTGGACGCACAGTTGTAAAAGCATAAATGACAACAGCTAGGTACATTTTGAACGCACACACGATGTAATCGGTCGCAAACAAATGCCATCAGCTACGCACGTTTGTAGGGAAAAACAAAAAGACAACATTCATAAACAAGCATCCTTTAGTGAACACTGAGGGGCAGATTTACAAGCCCCTTGCGTCATTTTTGCGCCGCCGTTGCGTCACTTTTTGTGACACAGCAGCAACGTAAAAAGGCGGCCCATTTACAATGTGACACATCTAGAGAGATGCGTCACGTTGTAAAGCCCTGTGTCACATTATACCTGCGTCAGGTATAATGTATGCAGGGTGGGCGTTCCAACGCAAAAAAGCCTCGTAGAAGTGACGCAGTGAAATCTACAAGATTTCACTGCGCCACTTCTAGGACGCCACTGCGTCAAATTCTTACGCCTGCTTGAAGCAGGCGTAAGGAGTGACACAGCACAATGAGGATAGGCCTCCCCCTGCATTGCTGGAGTTGCGTCGTGCTTGCGACACGACTCCAGCAATGTGTGACTTTTACGTCAACAGATGCGTCAGAATTTCTGACGCATCTGTCAATCCTTGCGCCATGGTGCGCCGTATTGTAAATACAGCAAAACCAAAGGGGATGATGGACGGAGTGTTGAACATTGCAAGCACTCACCCCCAGGCAACTGATCTGGGCCAAATCCATCATCATTCTTTAGCTCACTCCGCCACCACAGTTCAGACATGGCCATATGCAAATCAGTCTGACCCTGTGCCTCATGGGAACAGTCCAGCCCGAACTGCCAAGCCATGTCTTCCCTGGACCGGAAACAAGCATCCTGGGACTGGTTTCTGGCTTACAGCCGTCATCAGCCAGGCTATCTTGAATCCAGTGGCAAAGTGAGCAAGGGACCCACGTCTGGGCATACCCTGCCAACCTAGGGCGAACATAGCAAAACCAAAGGGGATGATGGACGGAGTGTTGAACATTGAAAGCACTCACCCCCAAGTCAACTGATCTGGGCCCAATCCATCATCATTCTTTAGCTCACTCCGCCACCCCAGTTCAGACATGGCCATATGCAAATCAGTCTGACCCTGTACCTCATGGGAACAGTCCAGCCCGAACTGCCAAGCCATGTCTTCCCTGGACCGGAAACAAGCATCCTGGGACTGGTTTCTGGCTTACAGCCATCATCAGCCAGGCTATCTTGAATCCAGTGGCAAAGTGAGCAAGGGACCCACGTCTGGGCATACCCTGCCAACCTAGGGCGAACATAGCAAAACCAAAGGGGATGATGGACGGAGTGTTGAACATTGCAAGCCCTCACCCCCAGTCAACTGATCTGGGCCCAATCCATCATCATTCATTAGCTCAGTCCGCCACCCCAGTTCAGACATGGCCATATGCAACTGGCAGTTCGGGCTGGACTGTTCCCATGAGGCACAGGGTCAGACTGATTTGCATATGGCCATGTCTGAACTGGGGTGGCGGAGTGAGCTAAAGAATGATGATGGATTAAACCCAGATCAGTTGATTGGGGGTGAGAGCTTGCAATGTTCAACACTCCGTCCATCATCCCCTTTGGTTTTGCTAGTTTCGCCCTAAGTTGGCAGGGTATGCCCAGACGTGGGTCTCTTGCTCACTTTGCCACTGGATTCAAGATAGCCTGGCTGATGAGGGTTATGAACCCGAAACCGGTCCTCGGATGCTTGTTCCGGTCCAGGGAAGACATGGCTTGGCAGTTCGGGCTGGACTGTTCCCATGAGGCACAGGGTCAGACTGATTTGCATATGGCCATGTCTGAACTGGGGTGGCGGAGTGAGCTAAAGAATGATGATGGATTAAACCCAGATCAGTTGACTGGGGGTGAGTGCTTGCAATGTTCAACACTCCGTCCATCATCCCCTTTGGTTTTGCTAATTTTGCCCTAAGTTGGCAGAGTATGCCCAGACGTGGGTCCCTTGCTCACTTTGCCACTGGATTCAAGATAGTCTGGCTGATGAGGGTTATGAACCCGAAACCGGTCCCAGGATGCTTGTTTCCGGTCCAGGGAAAACATGGCTTTGCAGTTCGGGCTGGACTGTTCCCATGAGGCTCAGGGTCAGACTGATCTGCATATGGCCATGTCTGAACTGGGGAGGCAGAGTGAGCCAAAGAATGATGATGGATTAAACCCAGATCAGTTGACTGGGGGTGAGTGCTTGCAATGTTCAACACTCCATCCATCATCCCCTTTGGTTTTGCTGTATTGTAAATACGGCGCATCCATAGTGGCGCAAGGGTTTCTTGGGGTGGCACAGGGAAAGTGACGCATCTTTACAGATGCGTCACTTTCTTGTAAATCTGTCCCTGAGGGTCTTATTAACAAACCCCTTGTGCCGCCGGTGCGTCACTTTTAATATGGGAAAAAATGACGTACCAGTGGTGCAAGGGGCTTGTAAATAAGCCCCTGATATTTCAATGACTGACCCTAGCTCACAGTGTGATCTCACCTCTATGAGATACACCATCTACTAAATACACATATCTGGCAGGAGCCACACTGACAGCACAGAATCTCCAGCAAAGGTTACATAACTTACATTTGGCTAAAAGTAAGGCTTGGATTGTTTTGAAAATGAATGAGAAAGTAATTTTTTTGTTCCAAATTTAAATCTCTGTATGTTGGAATGGACACATGCCCTAGTACAGGCAGGCCACAAGAAGATGTAAATCAGACTGTAGCACCCCTCCCAGGCTATACACTCATAAACACATCAGCACTCACATGCTGCTAACAGATCAAACATCTAGTCTTAGAGTCTGATAAGAGACACGTGACAGGCATGCCAACTCCAAAAAACAACCCATCATCAGTGCATGCAAGGAGCAGTGTACAGAAGAAAATGTTTACAGGAGTCCAGCCTTGCAAAAATAATCAGTGTTCACTGGAAATTGTACAGCAGGAGCATCCAAAGTGGACCCAGGTCAACCCAGGACAACTACCAAAGATGTAAGTGACGGCCATTAAGATTCAGTGCATGTGCAGTTATGTTAATTTTACGTTCCTAAAATCTGGCATGGACGAGGCCTTCCTGGACCTAAGTTGGCCACCTCGGTTTGTAAGAAATCATAACAAAGTCGACATAAGAAGACATTGGAACATGCTGAAGCAGATTAAATCATATAAAAAGCACATAAATTAAAGGAAGCCCAACGTGCTCACAGAGTTCCAGTTAAAATGGAACAAAAGCAAAGATTGCTAAAACATGGTCTGAGCAGAAAACAACAAACATAAGTGTGCAAATAGACCCAGTTAATACGGATAAAAAGCGAACATTCCCAAAACAATGGCTTGGCTGAAAGCAACAAAAAAAATAGCGCACTGAACATAAGTGAAAAGACTGTCGGATGAAGCTTGCTTGCTTCAGTACAAGCAAAAATACTAAGCATGGTTGTTTCACCACCCTTAAAACACAACAATCCAAAAAGCAGAAGCACAGCAAACTAAAACAATAGTCCAGCGAAAGTAACCTAAATGCCTAGAGGAGAAATAAGACATGTAACAGGGCCAGTCCCCATGGATGTGAACAAAACAACAAAAGGAGGGACAAAATTGACTGATTCACCACACAAAAGAACCAGATTTAGAAAAACACAAGAAGGAATAAATGAAAAGCGATGAGCGTGCCTAAAGCCCATACAGTAGATACAGCATGTCTCGTGGTCAGTGCATACGCCAGAACAGTGCTCCTGAGCTAGGCTTGTGCTATATAAATAACAATGTACAGCATACACAATCAAACTTTTGTCAGTGTAGATAGCACTTATATTTGTTGAAAATCTTCCAGGAGAGTGAATTTCCAACATTTATAGGTAATAGCTAGCAGTGGGAATATGGGTGTTTCTATAGAAGTCGCATGGGAGATGGGGAAGTTGCACATATTTTAAGTGCTTCTTTTAGTCAATTATACTCCCTCTCACAGGTATCACGGGTGTGTTAAGGCTGCCCCAAAACACCTATTTTTTCAGGGGTCTGTGGGAAGGTTTTTTTACGTGCATAAAATATTTTAAATATGAACCAAATAAGGATCAAAAAGTATAGATGCAAATGCCCATTTTTCCTAATCCTATGCCTGCATATAGTTTTCTTTGCGGAAAATTGACGCACATGGGGTTAAAGGTGATACACATAAACTATGACGGCCATAGTTATACCTTTACTGTCTAGATTGGGGTGGTGTGACCATCAAAAATACAGAACCTGTCCAAATTATAGCCATATACTGTTACCACTTTTCATATACACACAATTTATATTTCAGGATATGTCAACGTGTAATCACTGTAGCATTGGGAGGTATGACATGTTCATTTATTACCTCATCATTCATTAAAAGGTTCTTTGTAAAGTTTTTGTTGCCACAGATTATTGCTGCATTTTATAACTCAAAAAGCAGCAGGAGATCCATTTCCTTCCTTGCGCTAGGGCCCATGACACACTGGCTGCGCACTGTTGGGTTTAACTGATGGCTCCAGTTTCAGCTACACCGATTACAACCAGGTCATAGAATTTCGATATGTGCAGTAACTCCTGCACCTTTCGGAATTCCAAGTCATGAGTAGTCCAAATTGGGAAATAAGTGGGTGTGTTACAAATAGCAACCCTACAATTTTCATCAGATGGCAGCCTAAATTTAGCGGGGAAAGTGCCAGCTAAGGACCTGGCATGCTATTCACTATTTTCGAGGGGTTAACTTGAAATAGATGGCATTTATCACTCACAGAAACTTGAATCAGATATCAGACTTTACTAAGTGCAGTAAGTATCGACCCCCGGCCCCCCCCCATATAAGGCAGTGATAATTGGCACATTAGTGTGTTGGGTGCACCAAGTGCTGAATATGTTTTCCCAAGTACAAATTGCAAGACCCTTTTGAAATCTTCTGATGAATATAGAAAATATGACACTGGCGACGAAAAAGATCATGGAATGCAACTGAGTAGCACAAATATATTTTGTTTTTACACAGAACCTGAAAAATCGGTCACAAACCAGGCAGTGAAATCTTGTCACATTTAAGAAATTCTAAAAATGCTGTCTATCATGATTTCACCTGCTGGAATTTATGTTTCGTTTCGTCTTAGATGCCTTGAATAGCTACACCAGTGTAAACATTGGTTACATTTCACTGCATATAACCACCACCCTTGCTTCTGGAAGATTCTGGAATCAGCACATTAGTTTCTCTTCCAATATTTGAAGGTATGGGGACCTTTTCAGTCAAGAGAGCCAACGAGCTTGAAAATATATCACGCTATTGATAAAGTTTGGCCAGTCACCGGACAGTTTGTTCACAAAAAGTATCCACAACTGTTTGTGTCCACTTCGAACGTGAGTTGCCTGTTGGTCAACCTAGTGTTGTTTTTAGACTCAGCATGCTGTCCAGTATTCTTCCAGTGCTCTCACTGGTGGGGGCTCCCTCACAATGTCCACTCATGTAGACAATGATGGAGAATCCTGCACCATACCTGGTGATTTGTGGCAGGTGGCATCGGCACAATACTGGTACATGAATAGGAAGCTCCTGAAAAATACTGGATCTTCAGGGATTTAGAGCCGGAGGTAGAATCGGCAGAATACCTGTTTGCCCTGTGGGAGAAAAATTGTGTGTTGAAATTCTTTGGATTCAGAAATTGACTATTCCATGAGTCCTACTCCTGACTCAATGGGTGGGATGCAGGATTGGCAATAGTGTGTACTAGCAGTGCTTACAGCCAGTTTGCATGCACACTATCTAACACTGACATTTGCTTTCATAGTAAGAACTGCCATAACTTAGAGTAGGTTTGGAAATGTCAGTGTAATTTGACTTTCAAGAGGTGATCACTGTAGTTTTGTATGCGAACTCAAAGTGATGAGCAAGGTTTGTTGGTGCGGGTCAATTATTTTCTTGTATGAGTAAGCAGCGGCATTATGGGTTTAGGATTTATGTGAGCAGTCATGTATGTATTCCTCAGGAACATCTGACATGAGGCTTTAATGGTGACAGAGTACAGATGTTGGCTTTCCGCTGTCGTAGGGAAACTGAAGGGCCTGGCGGTCTGTGGGCAATGGGAGAAGCGGCTCAGAAGGTATTGGCGGAGGATGGCAAGTCACCAGGTAACTTTTAAATAAAATACGCAGCCATTAGGATGCTTTAAGGAGGCAGTGCCTAAAAGAGGTAAGTCATGAGGTAAGTTTTTCAAATATTTGGGCACAGAGTATGTATGGCACCAGGATTTATCTTTTTCGGAAAGAGGGGAATGAGTTTCTGAAATTGAGCAAAAACGGGTGAGGGTGACAGAGCCTGAGGGAGGCCGTGGGGTGGGGGGAGAGCACAGTGGGGAAGGATATTCCATGCAGCCCGGTCCCCCCGCCCAGCTGTTTTAGGACATAAGCCTTGAGGTACTTCCCACTGGGGCAGCAGGTGCAGTGGCTCTGGGACTCAGAAGTCTGCGGGGACGCGGTACCCTGGTTATTGCTGTATTTCACAGTTCAAACAGCCAACTGGGGGGGGGGGGCATTTCCTCCCTTGCACTAGGGCCCATGACACACTGGCTCCACCACTTCTATCTATGGGGTTTGGGCTTGCATAACCTAAAATGGTAGATGTGTAACAATCAATAGCATGGAGTCTTCTCCCTCTGGGTTCCTAGTAACATCGTAGACCACTCTAGATTTGTCCATTTGATAGCTCTTGGGATCCCTGTTTGGAACACAACCTGATTACTTGTATTTTCCAATCCATAATTACTGCTATGCCAATAGGAACTTACAATAAGCATTGGCAAAACCATTAGGTCTCGCCTATGCGGGAGCTATTGGCTTTGGTAATGTGTTTTAGCCATGTTGTAAAACCAGGTCTGGATGCTTAGTGGACTAATGCACCCACTGTAGGGGCCTGTGTTCAACCTCATGGTCACGGGTTCAAATTCCGGCAGGGCCACTCAGCCTTTCATCTTTCTGAGATCGATAAAATGAGTACCATTGAGTTTGGTAACAATAAACATCTGTTATTCAGAGCCAAGATACCCTTGGGTGCACGTGCGCTTTACAAATACATATGTTATGTTGTACACCAGTGTGGCTTCTGTTCTGCATGACTAAAAGTTAGTGGCGTGGGATGGGGTAGATTGTAGTGGGGTAAATTGGTGAAGAGTGGAGTTGGGTAGATTGGGGTAAAGTGGAGTGGGGTAGATTGGCATAGAGTAGAGTGGAGGTAGAGTGGGGTAGATTGGAGTGGGGTAGATTGGGGTAGATTAGAGTGGGGTAGATTGGAGTGGAGTACAGAGGAGTAGTGTAGATCAGGTAGATTGGGGTTGATTGGAATATATTGGGGTAGGTTGGCGTGGGGTGGATTGGGGAAGAGTGGAGTTAGGTGGAATGGAGTAGATTGAAGTGCATGGGGCTTAGACTGTAGTGGAGTCGGGTAGCTTGAAGTGGAGTGGAGTATATTGGGTGGATTATAGTAGAATGAAATGGGTTGGAAGTTGAGTAGGTGAGTAGGGTAGATTGGGGGATTGGTGAGATTGTAGTGGAGTGGGGTAAATTGAAGGAGTGGGGTAAAATATATTTTAAGTTGAATGAAAGAGTGACCCACCTACCAACCAGGAATTACAAAATATTCAAGATACTAAAAAATGTTAAGCCTTACCTTATTATTAGTTTTGGCTCATCACTGCATACATTTCTTTCCTGTAGACAAATATACAAAAAAGTATTTTGAAAACAAAAGACCTCTGTGCAATGCATTTGATCCATCAGACATGTGGACTACACATGTCTTAGCAACTTCTGTCACCGTTGGCATGCATCCAAGACCTCTAATCTGACAGCTTACATTGATTTGCCCAAGATCACACTGTCAATTGGCAGAGCCGATGCATACTCCTAACTAAAATAGAAAATGCTGAAGGATTTCCGTACCGATGGTGTAAACTAACGAGACTAGCTTGGCAGTACACAGACCTACATTGAATTATTTAATCAATTTTATTAACTGTTGAAATATTTTGAAATCACAAATGTGATTTTCTTTACCTGTCGATGGCAAATAAACTTGACATAATTTTTTATTTTTCTAATATCGCTGTGTATGGGAAAAGTACTAAATTGCAGCATGCGTCAGCCTGCAAGGCAATAGCTTTTCACTACAACCATGAAGACATTCCGAATACAAAAAAAACAACCGACTGTGCACATATATTGGGGAGCATGCTTTGGTAATAAACACAAGCTTGAGATAAGAAAAATGCTTCAAAACCCAACAATCAGCAACAACAAAAATCCAAGAAGCACTGACCTCTAAAGTACATTTTGTATGCTAGCAATAAACATTTGCTATTATTTCGACTGTATACTCTGGCATCCAACCCTTAAGCAAATTAATTTTTGGTTTCACTGCTGCCGAAAGGCAGAGCAGCACAGAAGTGAGCTGTGAAGGCTACATTCTGCACAAGTGCCTCTCAAAGCACTCCAATCCGCTCTACCCGAGTGTAACTTTGTGCCACCTCGAAATAAGCAAGCAATGATTAGGGAGGGGTTCGGGGGACAGGTCAAGCAGCGAAGCTGGAGGGGTTGTAGTAAGGGCAAGCAACACCAGGACATTAACAAAAAAAATTCTCTCACTTTGAAGTCAGAGAAAGAAAAGCAAACAGCTGCCCTCAGAAAACAGTGTCAGGCATTTGACCTCGGTCTTTGAATGCACAGCAAATGTGACGAGATAAGAACAAGTTTTGGAAGAATACTGAAAGAGGCAATAGCAAACTGAGAACGGAGCAAGTGAAAACATGAGCGCTCGTGTGAAGTTTTCAAAAACAAAGAACAAAGTAGGTCCTACAATGTTCATAAAATGGGAGCAGTGGATGGATACTAGTTTTTGGTCCATGCTCTCGGGGAGGGCTAAACACAAAAAGAGGCATGACACATGCATGCCATGGACAAATGGGGACAAATAATACTTGGAAGTGGTATGATGTGTCAGACATCTCCTGGGAGTCAGCCTCTTGTGGTCAGTCTCTTTGGTTGGTCTCTGCCTTTCACATAAGGTATCCTTCCATACCAATGAAGGAAGGGGGTAACCAGACACTGTAGTACATAACACACCCATAAGATATCAGACTCGGAGGTGGTAGGAGATACAGCAATTGAAAATACAGACATACACAAAAATGGCAAGTGCTTCTAGGGCTAGACAGATAGGTTCTGATACATCAGCCACACTATAGCTGACAATACAAGTAACAGCCGTTCAACACTAGGAGAGCCACATGCATGAGCAAACTGTGTGGCAACAGTTGTTGTTTGATGCCTTTACTTGAATTTGCACCCCGTCCCTTCCTCTTTTCTGTTTTCTCCATTCTCCGTTCCCTAGTCATTTATTTCAAATTTTTTAGCCTGCTCTGTTTGTTAGTTGTGTCTCTCTAATAACTAACTTCCTCTTTACCACTACTGAAGTGGTATTCCATCTACTTCAGCACTTGAGGGGGGTTCCAAGTATGCTTGGTGGCTAGCTACAGTCTGTCGCACTGCATCCGATAAGTCATACCTTAACCATGTGGTCCTATCTATATATATAGATATCGATATTGTGTTTCCCCACTGATTGTACTCCTTCTACTACGTTGGAATGTTACCAAACCTTGACGATTTGCTAAAGGTGCTGTGCCACAGCCATCTAGCCCAGGTTATCCATGAACCAACCTGCAAGAGCAAGTCTCTCACTGTCTTTCTCTCTGCCTCTCTCTCTTTCTCCCTCTCTCTCTCTCCCTCATCCCCTAACATCCTTGTACACGGGTTGTCTTTCGCCATGACATCCTCAACATTGTCTATGCTCAGGTAGTGACACTAGCATGCAGGAATCTGTTGTGTATTTAAAGAATGATTATTATGACACAGGTTCATAGATATTTAGTGCTGTCCGAGTCAGTGCCAATGAACTGTTGACAATTTAACATATTCAGGGAATTAATTCTGTTTAGAACTAGATGTGTGAGTTTAACATGCTTTAAAAAAAATAGTGACAATCAGGATTGTTTTGGTAATAATTGTATATTTAGCTAATTGTAAACTAACCACCAGAATGCTAGAAACTTTTCAAGAGACATACATTGACAAAAATGTTTTTCTCAAAACATGAGCTAACATAGACATTGCATTTTTTTATTTTGTTAGTTACTTTTTCCTGCCTTTGAATGTGTTTATGATTTATAGACTCAGGAGCTATTGTTAGAGACCAAGTTTATTTCAGAATAAAACAAGCAGCACCTTGTTTTGGTCATGTGGTAAAGTCAGCTCCCCAGCAGTTGGAATACAGGACAAATCAATAATCACCAGATTAGCCAGGAAAGCTTAACATGAATAAAGAGCAAAGTTTGTCACAAGAAAGAAGAACCAAAGGAAAGATCCAAGAAAGAGTCATCAGGAACCGACCACATAGTCTGTTCCTCTCTCCACAGAGGAAATCACCTGCCCCACCCCCAATAGGTTAGTGGCTATACCTGATGCTGGACTAATTGACCACTTAGAGAAGTATAGATTTAAAAATCAAGTGAAAGAACAAGGCCTATTCCTTCCTTGGCAGGCATTCCCCCACTTAATAAAACCAGATAAAAATGTGAGGGACCTTAGCTGCCCCGGTTTTCTGTGGCTTAGCTTCCATTGTTGCAGTGGCACTGGGGCCTAGAGGCCTGAGGGGCCCACTGAACTCTGATTATTGTTGTATTTCACGGTTCAAACAGCGACTAGAGGGCCCATTTCCTTCGTTGCACTAGGATCCACGACACACGGGCTATGCAACTGCTGGTCGGAATTCAATGTTAGGGAATTAATGCTTGATATACAACAAAGGCCCTTGGAGGTGCACGGTTCCATTTTACTTAGCGGCACATTCACATGGACAGTTGTAAATGGAAGCCAGCAAATTTTGAGAAAGGATGTTTATATTTACATATATATAATGTAAGACTATAAATAAAAATGTATATTTTAATTTATATTCAATTTTTTAAATTATTGTTTTTAATTTACTAATATAAAAAGCATAAACATATCTATATATATATATATATATTTAAATGAAACCAAAAATATTAAAACACAATTACAAAACATTAAACTAAATTACTAAACTAATTAAATATAAAAACTATATAATCTAAAAAAAATATTAAACATAGTATAAAAATAAAAATAATCTATATATAAACAAATTATGTAAAATTAAGCAAACAAACAAATAATACTAATATATATTTTAACAATTTAAAAAATAAGTATTTAAATAAGAAAATAAAAAATACACTATTCCCACTCCAGTCTGTGCAACAGTAGGGAATGTGTTGGAATTTAAAGGGGTACAATTTACTATCCCCCCCAGACTCTGCAACAGTAGGACAAGGGTTGGGCTTCGGAGGGGTTAAATTTACTATTTACCCCCACTCCCCAGTCTATGCAACAGTAGGAAAAGCTTTGGACTTCGGAGGGGTTACATTTACTAATCCCACTCCAGTCTGTGCAACAGTAGAGAAAGCGTTGGACTTGGGAGGGGTTAAATTCACTAACCCAACTTCAGCCTGTGCAATAGTAGGGAAAGCATTGGACTTCAGAGAGGTTAAATTCACTATTCACACTCCAGTCTGTGCAACAGTAGGGAAAACATTGGACTTTTCAGAAATAAAATTTACTATTCCAACGCCAGTCTGTGCAACAGTTGGGAAATCATTGGACTTCAGAGGGGTTATGATTACTACTCCCACTCCAGTCTGTGCAACAGTAGGGAAATCAATGGACTTTGGAGGGGTTAAAATTACTATTCCCACTCCAGTCTGTGCAACAGTAGGGAAAGAGCTGGACTGTGGAGGGGCTAAATTTACTATTACCTCTCCAATCTGTTCAACAGTAAGGAAAGCGTTGGACCTCGAAGGGGTAAAATTGACTATTTCCACTCCAGTCTCTGAAACAGTATGGAAAGTACTTCACTACAAACACATAACATATTTTAATATCCCTATTAGCGGAACATAAATATACAACTCAATATAAAATGTATATATATAAATTAAAAAGCACAATTAAACAATGTAAAATATTATTAAAAATGTAATAATGAATTTTAAATTACATATTTCTTTATAATGTATTATTCAATTAAGTTCCCACATTATACTTCCACAAACCTAGCAGCCCAAACTTAAACTATATCCCACACTATTCTCCCACAAACCTAGCAGCCCAAATTTAAAATATAACTAAAATAAAGAAGTATAACACAAATAACAGATTTAATTGCCAATTAAATAATTATACATAAACAAATAATTAATTGTTAAGAAATTATAGTCTATATACCTTCCCACCCTATGCCTCTACAAACACAACAGCCCACACCTAATATATAATTCAAAAAATATAACATTACTAAACAGTTTACATAATTATTACTACATTAAATAATTAATAATAAATTAATAATTAATTAATTAATTTTACTTAATTAACTTCCCACCCTATACATCTACAAATCCAACAACCCGCACCTAAAATAAAACGTAAAAAATATAAGTTACACAATTTACATAATTAACAAGCAATTAAATAATTAATTATTAATCAATTATTACTAAATTAACTTCCCACCCTATACACCTACAATCCCAACTACCCACACCTAAAATATAATTAAAAAATATAATGAATACACAATTTAAATAATTAACAATCAATTAAATATTAAATTCTTAATTAATTATTAATCAATTATTACTTAATTAACGTCCCACCCTATGCCCCTACACACTAAACAACCCATAATTAAAATATAACTTACAAAAATATATTAATTACACAGTTTATATAATTAATAATCAATTAATACTAAATTAAAAATGTATTATTAATTAATTATACTTATTTGACTTCCCACTGTGTACCCCTACAAACCTCACAACCCACTACAACACTAGAAATTACTATTAACAATTAAGTTTAAAATTATAAATAACTTACAAAAATTGCAAACTATATTTAAAAATATTGTCAACAATTATACAAACAATATTTAACATATAAAATTAATATATGAACTAAAACACATTAAAATAATTAAAAAACGATATTGTTAACAACTATATTATTGAAAACGATATTTAAAACACAGATATTTTTGTAAACAATAATACTTACCTAAAAAATCGAAATTCTTGTCAAATATATTTCTGCCTTACAATATTTACGTGTCACGATATAAAAAACTCGATATTTATAATTCAATATTTTGTCCAAATACCAACATACAAGCTTTGACAATACTTGTATGGTTGATCCCGTCAATGTAGCTGTAATGTATTGGGTTTGACGCCTGCCTGGTGATGACCTCTTCTGTGTGAGGGCAGCTTCTACTGCTCCTGACAGTCACGTGCTTCTGTCTGAGGGAAGCTTCTACTGCTTCTGACGGCCATGTACATCTGTGTGAGGGAAGCTTGTACTGCTCTTTATGGTAACGCACTTCTTTCTGAGGGAAGTTTGTCGTGCTGCTGATGGTCACACGCTTCTTTTGTCTAAGGGAAGCTTGTACTGCTTCTGACGGTCATGTACTTTTTCTGTCTGAGGGAAGCTTGTACTGCTCCTGATGGTCACTTACTTTTTTCTGTCCAAGGGAAACTTGTAATGCTAATGACGGTCAGCACTTCTGTCCGAATGATACTTGTACTGCTTTTGATTGTCACATAATTCTTCTGTCTGAGGGAAGCTTGTACTGCTACTGATGGTCACATACTTCTGTCTGAGGGAAGCATGTACTGTTGCTGATGGTCAGGTACTTCTTTCTGTCTGAGGGAAGCTTGTACTGCTACTGTCAGCCATGTACGTCTTCTGTCTGAGGTTAGCTTGTACTGCTCCTGACGGTCACTTACTTTTTTCTGTCTGAGGAAAGCTTGTACTGCTACTGGCGGTCAAACAATTCTTTCTGTCTGAGGGACGCTTGTACTGATTCTGATGGCTATGCACTTCTTCTGTCTGAAGGAGGTTTGTACTGCTGGTGATGGTCATATACTTCTTCTGTCTGTGGGAAGCTTGTATTGCTACTGATGATCACATACTTCTTCTGTCTGAGGAAAGCTTGTACTGTTGCTGACATTCATGTACTTCTTCTGTCTGAGGGAAGCTTGTACTGCTCCTGACAGTCACTTACGTTTTTCTGTCTGAGGGAAGCCTGTACTGCTACTGGCGGTTACTTACTTCTTCTGTCTGAGGGAAGCTTGTTCTGCTCCTCACTGTCCCTTACGTTTTTCTGTCTGAGGGAAGCTTGCACGGCTACTGATGGTCACATACTTTGTTCTGTATGAGGGAAGCTTGAACTGCTAGTGACAGTGACATACTTCTGTCTGAGGGAAGTTTTTACTGCTACTGACGGTCATGTACATCTTCTGTCTGAGGGAAGCTTGTGCTGCTCCTGATGGTCACTTACTTTTTTCTGTTCAAGGGAAGCTTGTACTGCTAGGAGCATCATGGGTAAATGGAATGAGCAGCGGGGTAGGTGATCACACCCAGCAGAGAACGAGGAAGAGATGTCATCGAGGGTAGTGCCCAGGTCTCCAGACTGCTGAAGTACTGGAGGAAGTATTTTTGTATAACCTTCTCTTTCTCCGTGCTGATCAATTCGACATTGGTAAAAAACAAATACAAAAACCAGACCAAGCAATGACTTTTTGAGAAGTTGGCCTAGGGGTGCCCTAAGCCTAGGTGTACGTGTGTTTAGACACCAATCACCTAAGTAATTCAGTTGTATCATGCAGTGTGGGTGGATTTCTGTTGTGTCAAATGTGTTTATACACGTGTTTGTGGTTCTGTGCGTCAGTGTGTCAGAGAGAAAGAGAGGAGAAAGGAGAAAAACAGGGAAGAGGAATGGAGACACTACAGAGAACGATAAAGATAGAGGGATGGAGAGAAATAAAGAGAGAAAAAGAGATTAGAAAGTAAGAGTGCATGCGAGAGATTACAGAGGCAGTAGAAATAAAGGGGCGGCTGGTGCTGGATCAGGGCCATTATAGAAACTTTGCACAGAACACTTGTTCTATGATTTTTTAACACACTGCAATTGTACACAATTGGTTTAAAACGCAAACTGTGCCTATACTGATGGGCAGCATAAACCAGCGTGTGCTCTCACTCATTGGAAAGGGGGGCGTCTGCTTAGTTCATTCATGGCAACAGCACTATTAGGAAGCAGCACTATCAGTGAATAATGGAAACTCAAGCTCTTTTATGTCCCTCTGGTAAATGCAGCATAAACCGTTGAGAGGCACCTACCTACGTGCTGCGTTTATTTACTACCACGCAGCTACTTCATTCTTTTAGCACTTCTTAGCATTATCCAAGTGACAGCTTTCCTATACTAATCTTCATGAACAAAGCTACTCCAATGGAGTTCTGGTGTTTCTCCACATGGCCATTCTTTCAATAATCCGCTTCCTGGCTGCAAGCACAGAAACCCAAATGCGGGCTAGTGAGGAGTCCTTAGTCTGCAAAGCAACACATTGCGCAGTCATGCTGCTCTGTTTGCTTAGAGATTGTGTGTGTTAAGCTTTTTTTTCCTGTTTGGTTTGTCGGTGACACGTGCCCTGCAGCCTGCCAGCTCTGTCACTATTCCACGGGTGACGCTTTCATGTCTGCAGTCGGTGCTGGCCTGTTCTATGTGTGATGAGAAATGCAGTGTTGCTTCCCTATGTGCTGTGCCTGTTCTTTGGGCGAGGCAAGCATGCTCAGCTGCTTCCTGCTCTGTTTGTGAGAAAGTGTCCACTTCCGCTTAGCTATGGCCATCATGTGGTTGAGGGGTGTTTCAGCTGCTGTTTTTATGCTGAGTCTTTTAAGCTTGTACCCCTGCTTTATGCGCTGTCTTTTCCATGTGTGAGTGTGGGAAGTCTGCAGGGCTGCTATCTAACCTACAAGAAACTTGAAAAACAACCGTGTTTTCATCTTTTAGGACACACATGGACAAATGTACTAAGAACTTTTGTGGTCGCAAGCCCTGCCATTTCCAAAATGACAGAATTTGGAACCGCAAAAGGCCCATTTCTAATGTACAAAACCCATTTTATGAATTCAAAAAGTTTTTACGGCACACGTAAAGTGGGTTTCTGTCGCCCATACCAAATCGCAATTTGTAACGGGTGTGAAACGAGCATTCCTTCCGAATTGCAATTCGGTATTGGATGTATCAGTGGCTTGTGACAGCGATTCCCATTACAAACTATTGGTCGATTGCCAACTCCTCAAATGAGGGGGAAACTAATTCACAAAGGGGAAGTAGTCCCTTTGGGACTCCTCCTTTGGGAACAGGGATGGTGAACTCAAAGGCAGTGGTTTACAGACTGCTTTAAAGAATATTTTCCGTTTTGGGACACAGTCACGGGGATGGCTGTGTGCTGTCCCTTGCAGGCCACCTTACTTGTGACTGCAGCCAATCGCAGAGGTCGCAAATTGCGGCCTGCCTAGTGTATATTAGTTAGGCAGGTTGTTCTTCAAACCTCTTCAATTCATTATTTTGTGAACGACCTACTAGTACATAGGTTAGTTCGTAAAATCTGGTTCAAGTCGCCAAAATTTGGCGCACAATTTACCACAATAATAGCACATCTGGACCACAGTTCTAAGTATTAGTTTTCTTCTATTATACCTGTGGGATCTGGGCCTATGGTTCATAGTTAAAGCCTAAAAGACATTCATAACCTGAGTCTTAGCTCTACTGTGTGAAGCCTGACCATGTACATTCTCCATAACTGGAGGGATAGATTGGCTTGAAGATGCCACAGCTTGCATGAGCTCAGTATCCTGAGGGAATAGCTTTGCTGTTACATGATTGAGTCTGTAAGATTTTTTGGCCTGAGGAGCAGTATTGTTGTCTGATGTATGAGCCTAAGTGATCTAAGGAGAGTTTGTCCTTCGTAGTCTGAGATCTTAACCTGTAAGATCTGTGTAGCCCAAGGAATAGCTACCAGTACTAAACCGGAGCCTATGAGATATGTGCAACCTGATGGATAGCCTTTCTGTCTGATTCTCAATCCTTAGGTTTTAAGAACTGTGTAACCGAAAAATTAGTTTACTATCCTAAATTTGAGTCTGAAATGTTGCTGTAACCTGATTCTAGTGTATCTGAAGAATAAGCTTGTGGCATTCTTTATTTAGCGATAGCTCTGCTGAACCTGTAAAATCTACATAATAAATGAGGAATTGTTTTATTTGCTGATACATGATCCTCTAAGATCTCCGAACCTGAAATATAGTGCTTTTTTGTACTTGCAAGAATTATTTACCCCAATGGCTTCTCTGTTAATAGCATAAGCAAGATGCCCTTTGGTACCACGGAACCAAAATCAGAAATAAGTCTCCTGAACCGGAATTAATCGTCACTCAGATATCAACCTTAAATATATTTCAGAAACACAGAAATTTTGATAAAAACATCAGCTTGAAAGTTTCTGAAACCACAGACATTTTCCATGGAATACATTTTCTTTTTAAATAAGTAAGCTCAATTCCCCCAAAGAGAAGCTTGTCATTTCCAAAGACAAAAATCTCTACTTTACCCCAAAATACCTTACGTTATTTCTAAAATAATGTGCTTTTGATGTTTAGACACCAGCTTGTCATTTTCACTATGCTCTATATAGCGCATTTGAAGGAAACCTAGGACTGGCAAGTTTCCAGACTGTTATGGGGCCCTGGCTACCGGAAGTGGCGAGTTTGGGACTTCCTGCTATCTGATCAGAATTGTATTTGTTAGACATGCTTCTGTTTCGATACAGAGAGTTAGTGGTGTCTAAACAGAGTTAACAAGGGGCAAATGATAACATAGCCAGCACTTCCTAGCTTCCACAATTCGATTTTTGAACCAGTTGGGTTTGGGAACCCAGGTTGGCATGCCGGCCTCGAAGCTTTGTTCAACATCGTGTGATCCAGGGCAAATCGCTTAACCAGCCTGTTCCTACAAAAATGTGAAATGTAATGTGTGAAACGTATTAGTGTACTCCCCACTTGATGTAAACGATCTTGTGTATCATCTCCCAACCCTCTGTGTAATGTAGAGCACTCTGTTGCTTCGGAGCTAGGTTTCCGCACTATAAATACCAATACATACATACATAGATACATATAGTAATTCAACATGTGCTCATGCTGTGCATAGCTGGCAATGGACCAGGACCATCACCAACACCAAACAGTCTGGTTAGGAATGAGCAGAAAATTAGTTGGGAACTACCTTCATTGACCTGACTCGATAAAATATGCATTGCCCGAGGGACAGACAGCAAGATAGGCTGTGGCTTGATCTAAAAGATCTCTGCAGCCTGAGGGTTCATCTGCTCTTAGATGCCTGAGATTTTATGACCTCTGAAAACTGTTGTCGGAGGACCAGCAGTGAGCTCTGCTATCTTATCTCTGAGCCTGCAAGATCTGCATAACATAAGGCTTGGCTCTTGTCAGATGCTCAAATTGAATCTATTTTTGGTGACCTGAGTAATAATTCTGCTGTTACAGTCCTGCAACTTTCCTATCTGTGGAACCTGATAGAAAACTTTTCTGTCTACACATGTTATATGTGTGTATCCTAGCAGATCACTTTTCCATCTGATGTCTGTGCCACTGTGGTCCTCATAACATTGGAGAGCTCTGCTGCATGAAGTGTGAGTGCCTTCTCCTGCGCTTGTTTTTTTTAAGCCCCACAGCTAAGTCAGGACCTGGGGGGAACAGGTATTTATATTTAGGGGTGGGCATGGGGTCCTGCGCTATTTTTGGGGGAAGGGGGCATGCAACCCCCCTCCCTGGGCCCATTTATGGCCTTGGGAACCCTATACCCCAGGGCTGAGCCACATTTTTCGGCTCGGGGGACCCCCATCCTCCGAAGCCCGGCCATATTGTAAAAGGGAAGGGGGCATGAGGCCCCCCTCATGGCCGATTTTGGCACCGGGAACCCCATCCCCGGGGTCCGGCGGTATTTTTAAATGGGGAGGGGGCACGTGGCCCCTTTTCCCTAGCCGATTTCAGCCCCAGAGACCCCATCCCCCGGGACCTGGCCCCATGTGCCATTAATGGCCCTTGAGACCCCACCTCCCAGGGCTGGCTCATGGCCTATGTCCCAGGGTGCCCACCCCTGGGACATAGCGGTTTCCCTGCCCGCACTGGCTTGGGCAGGGAAACCTGTGTTTGCCCTTGCTTGGCAGGATCAATTTCAAATCTCCCTCCAAGCGAGAGCAAACACCATGTCCACTCCCAGTGCCAGTAGCTTCAAAAATGCTCCCGCCCGCTAGGAGCGGACTTTAGATTTGTTTCCCTGCCCACAGTGGTGAGGGGAGGGAAACAGATCGAAATATTGCTCCAGCCCACAGGGAGCAGGGCCATAATAGCTTCTCGGAGGGGAGCTACGCGGTCCCTCTCCTCTTTAGAAAAAATGCCCTGGGATCCCCAGGACCAGGCCTGTGGCCAATCCTTCGGCCATATGTGGTGTGGGGTTGGCTGCCTTTGCCATGCCATGGAGTTGGCTGCATGCAGCGGATTGGCTGCAAGACCTGGCCACAGGACAGGCCCTGTGGCCAACCCCTTGCCATGCAAAACCGAGCACCTTGCGCAGCATGGGGTTGGCTGCATGCTGGGGGTTGGAGTAACGTATGGTAATTAAATATTACTTTACGTTTAAACATTTTTAGAAATTCACTGGAAAAAAAAGGTTTAAGTAACATTATAGTTAGGTGAAATTTTCAGTAACAACGTAATGCTTTCAATGCTAAAAAACACTGAAATTCACCAGTTATAGTCATAGTTATCTCAAGGAACTGTAACTTGTGCCCTAAGGTAACTATCACTCGCGCCCTCGCCATGCACCGCTAATTACTCTACATATTACATCACTCATGACATCCTCTTTGACATCAGAGAGGTGTAGGGAAGTGATAGAAAGACAGAGGATGGGTGGAGGAGAGAGCATCAGTAGAGAGCAGTGAGAGGCTGAAGAGGGCACAGATTGCATAGGCACTGGAAGTAGGGGTATGGGGGGTGCTGCAGCACCTCCAAATAACCAAGCTGGAGTTCCAAAGGTCATTTAAATATGACTTAAAATTTTGTTTCTATCTTGTCATATTTGCTGTGAGTTTACAGAAAGAGGTCACATGTCAGGCTAGGTTTCTGACAAATTGCTGCTCATTCTTTTAACATGGAGAGTGGTGTTAATTTTTCTTTCTCTGACTGCAAAGTGATAGTTTTTTTTTTTTAAGTGGACTTATACTCTATGTGAGAATCTTGCTAGTTTGAAAGGAAAGGCTCTAGGCAGGCTTTTTTTTTTTAACTCACAACAAAATCTAAATACCTATAAATGAACTGTACATATATTTTAAAATAAATAAGCAGTTAGGAAAGCACAAATGAAGCACTTTTTTCTAACTCCAAAGTGTAATAGACCAAAAGAGTCAATTAGGATCAAAACAGAATCAAGACACTTTACTTGGTGATGTGCAAATGATAAATATTTGCTGAACCTCAATTCCTACACATTATGATTTGTCGGCTATATAGTTTTATCAGTAAAACTGTAACTCTGTGCTAATTAAGTGGCCATTTCAATGGAAAATGTGCTGCCTGTAAATGACAATGTGCAAACACACCATGCTTTAGTAATATATTTGCGACAGTGGGCTTCAAAACGCAACACCAGCTGCAAACCACACCCATACCACTCTGTTGCTGAATGGGCTTGGGACATTTGCTACACTGGTTCTTTTTGTGATGCTTGGACTTTTCAAAATCCTGATGATTTCAGTGATGTAACATTGATGGCAGCACCCCCACTATGAAAACTGTTCCAGCACCACTGAGAGAGTGAGAGGCTCAGTGTAGGACATTGAGAGACAGGGTGGTAGGAGATATTTGGGTGGGGGAGTTTAGAGGAGATAGGAAAAGAGTGTGAGTGCACTCTATGCACATAAAGAGTCTGAGAAAGGAGCACGACATGCACTCCCATGGTGTGCTAAAAGAGATATGACCTTCTCACCCACCAGAAAAAAAGAAAATGGTTCCATGACATCGGCAGTTGAAGGGTACGACTCAGCCAGTTAAAAACACAAGACTATAGAGGAAAGCAATCCAACAAAGAGCAAGTAACTGAGATAGACAAGAAAGCCATCCAATCACGAGCAAGGGACTGACTCAAAGCCTGCTCTATGTATTATTGTTTGCGCTGCTGTCTGCTACAGAAAGATTGCAACAAAACAGTTGCCAAATGAGGAAGGCAATGTGGATCTGCCTTATAGATTTGGGGACATGTTTCTAAAGTTTTCAGTAGCATAACACTAACATGTTGCAGTACAAATGCAGCCTTTTCTTTTATTCCCTCAGTCGGAACATAAGCAATGGTATATTTTATTTACTTTTACCCCACATACTCCTTCCTGAATATCTACTGTATTTCTAATAAGAATGGCAAAGTGGTCATCAGATTAAGTCACAGTACTGGAAGTGCAGGCATATTTGCAATGATGCTGAAAAAGTGAGGGCAGTATAACTGAACAGTAATTGGGATTAAATAATTACATCCCATTTGCTAAGGAAGAATATGGTTGAGTGGTGATGTGAAAAAGCTACAAAGTAGAACGGTGGTGAAGAAGATGGAATTTGTATTTTGTAATGAGGCTGTGGCAAGCAATGCCATGTTTGGTAATCTAATTGTGCTCTAAATTGAGAATGTGATAGATTGACGGTTATGGGGACATAAAGCTAAAGGATATGATGCAACAACAAAGATATGTGGAACATGGTGATAATAATGTCATGAACCTATTCTTACATAGTGCTTCATGCATTTCTAAGAGCTGTTAATAAATGGTGTTTCTCTTACCCAAATTAATGGTGCTCAATTTACTGACCTCTGAATAAAGGAAGGCTGGAGTCTGACTATTATTAAGGCAAGGTTTAAATAATGAGGTGTGCACCTGAACGACAATCCCCCGGTCCTACATCACGTGCTCAGAGGAAGGAGATCTTTATTTAATATGAGGACTAGCCAGCAAAATGGATTGCTAAACTGGCAGTGAAATCCCAGAGGGGGCTGATTGTGTGGTTGCCAGTGAATGCGGGGATGGCAGCGATGCCCAAGGGTTTCAGATTCAGGCTCAGATCTCTTGGCAGAGTGGATGAATTGCTGCATCCGTGGGGGTTGCTGTTGGTCAAACGTGTGTAGTCTACAAAGAAGTCTAGTATAAACAGTGATTCCTCCTCCCCCTCCCCCGAGTGGGCAAATGATCTCCCAGCTAGCCCTGTAGGTATGTCTGATCAGCAGAAAGATAAAGGCCTAGGCAGCGATCAGTTGAGTGCCAGTTCACTAATGTTCCTGGATTATACTCTGCCCGATGTACCGTTGGGGGCCCCATCACGTGGGTGGGCGAGTAAAGAGGGGACCGGGATTCCTGGTGATCCAATTATTATACTTGATGACACAGGGGAGGCCCAGGTTGTCTCGGATACCCCTCCGGCGGAAAGCAGTAGAGCCTCCACGGGAGGTCCTCATTTTGACGATTCATTCTATCAGAATAATACAGGTAACCAGTCCTCTGGTAGTATTTTACTCAATCTGGAGGCCTCGCAAGATTTTGTACTTTCATAAGCCATGAATGATCTTAACAGAGTCCTGTCCTCAATACTCATGCTTTTAGAGAAAACGTTAGGTGGGTCTGATCATATAGCATCACTAATGATAATTCGTGCCTCAGCACCTGCAGGCTGAAAATGGGATGCAGCCTCCCAGATGGATCCCCAAATGGAGACAAGAAAATTGATTTCCCAAAACACACAACCCTCCTTATTAAATTCACAAGAATGGCTGATACGGGCTGAGCTTGTAAAGACATACCTGAACCACCTGTTCATTTGACAAAAGTAGCAAAGACTGGTGAAACCACCAATCCCCCAAACAGCAACAATCCTAGGTGTCCAGGGCTGGATCATTCCTTTAGTGTGGAAGATTGCGAGTCCGTGACAAGAGCTGGCACCCATGGGCGCCCTGACACTGCACTATGCAACCAGGGAATCTTTGAATAGCAAACTCCCAACGACAAAAGTACAAGCTCTGCTGTAAGACTTCTCTATGCCGAAAAAAGAAAAGGGCAAACCGAAGAAAAAGAAATAGATGGACCATGCCTTTCCTGTATATTCTCTAAAGTGGCTATTTTCCAATCCTGAGGGATGCAACATGACTGGCTTGGCTCAAAGAGATTGCTCGGCCAATACAGACACTACAGAAAATGTGACTGCCCCTGAACTAACCCCTACTCACTAATAAGGTTGTGAGCGACACTTGCACTACAAAGTATATAGTCATTTCCCCGATGGATGATCATGATCAAGGTCTTGATAACATGAAACATGTGAAAAAACCGTTATGCAACCTAAAAGGAGAAAGAAATTGAAGAGGAAAAATTGCCTCGTAAAAGGAGTTTCTCTGGTGGTCCAGCCAGATAGGGCAGTGGAGCCCAGACTATCGACGACGCCTGAACTAAGTTCGGATGCTGGTCAGCCCTGGAGTCCGGGTGCTGGTCATACAGGGGCACCTGGCCCAGTGACCAATCTCAACTCTCTGGCTCCAATTTTTGATAGGGCAGGAAGCATTGTGGGACTCTCTGCCGGATAGTAATGTTATCGTAGCTGACAGGAAAACATCAGAATGCTGCTGGGATATCAGTTCTGCAAAGCCCTTAAATAGATCTAGACTGTTAACTCTTTTTATGCAATCCGTGAGGTGAGAGTGGTCTTGTTGGGTGACCTGATAGTAGTGAAGCCGAGCTGAGGGTAGTGAAGCCGGGCTCGGCTCAAGAAGGAACACGAAAATATACCTCGAAGGTCGAATTCAAACTACCTGGTATTACCAGATTGGTGCTCAGTCATGCAGACGACTTCCATATTATGGGAGTGGCTGTTCTGCCTTGGACAGGTCTTAGTTGTGAGGGTGCAGTTACATCAGGATTTCATCCAGCACAAACAGCACCCATCGGCTACGAGCACTTCTTGAACCACAAGTTGTCAGCGGGAGTGAGGAGGAATGATTTACAAATCGCAAATGGGGTAATTCACAAGAACCTGCACATTACAGCCCGCAATAGCTCCAGGACGATCAAGTTTCTAAACCCTGAGCTCAGAGAGATCGAGACTGAGCACAGGGATTGGTCATGGATAGCAGCAGCACTGCCCCCTTGCCCTGGAGGACTTAGCAGAGGGGACTCTGATTGAGTATGGATGACCCTGGGTTTCTTGATAATTGTATCCAGGTTGCTAGAAACAAAAAAGGGCGGCCCTCGTGAGGGCTTGCTGTTTGGGTGGCCTGCAAATTGAATTGTAGAATAGAGAACCTGGGGGTAGTTAAACTGACACCCAGTGCTCAGCATGTGAGGAGGATTTGGTTTACGGGCACGGAAGGTGGGGTGGTTGACATACTGAATGTTTATATCCCACTGAGGTGGTCTCCAGTGTTTCGGGTAATATGGGAGAATTTTGCCTCTTCTATTGGGAGTGGTAAGGAAAAGGTGGCTAATTGGAAGCCAATACAGGAGGGGTATATGGGGAAGTAGCTGTTACTGATCTGTGGGGATTTTAATACGCAACCATGTGATGTGATTATGAACAGCGAGGTCACAATGGAAGATCGTTGTTTGGGTATTCCTGAAACAGCTATGACGAATTTTAGACTTACTAAGAAGAGGGATGCTTTCTCTGATCTGATAAATTATCAGCTGCGTTTTATTAATGGCTGTACCCCCTCAGTTAGTACGGCCATGACGATTTCTGATAACAGGAGAAGCCCAACATTAATTGACTATATTTGAATCAATATAGAGGGGTGGGAATGTGTGTATGACCTGACAGTAGTTAGAAGGGTGGAGAGTGATCATGACCCTGTGGTACCCTGCTTAAAACTGTGCTCAAGGTGGTCTGGCAGTGTGGAAAAGTAAGGGGAAGGGAATTTTGGGCCCCATTTAATAGCAGAAGGGGAATAAGTTGGGGTATTGAGAAATATCAACTTAAACTTCCACTGTTAGAAGATATAATGGTTAGATTCGTACCTATAATTATCGATTCCCTGTGTGCTGATAGCGAGGAATTTATAGTAGCTTATGAGGGGATAATGAAGGAGCTGATGGCCCTATGGTCCAAGCCGTCTGGAACTAAAACCATGGGCTCTAAAGGAGGGAGACGAAGTGCTGGGGCTAGTTGGTATGACGAAGAATGCTTTAAAATGAAGAGACCTGTCTCTTCTGCCTTAGTACGGTGTCATTCCAGTCCCAAGACCGAATTGTTATCACGAGAGTGCACAGTGTGTATAAACACCTTTTAAAAACTAAGAATTTGCTACACCAATAAGCTCTCTGGGAGGAAAAGAGGGGGGGCTCACACAGGAAAAATACTAGAAGGTTCTGGGAATTGGTAACATGGGTTGAGAAGGGGACAGTAAACATTGTAGAAACCCATATCGGTCCAGTGGCGTGGAGTAGGAATGTTAGTACTAACCCCATAGGACCGTCTGGTGCTGAACCATCTCAGGAGAGCTCTTGTATTGGTCTCCATGCAATCGATATTCTAGTACCCGAAGTTGAGAGAGCATTAAAAGAAATAAAGAGACACAAGGCCCCAGGCCTTGACTTAGTGCTTATTGATATTTATCATGAGGAGCCCCACTTGTGGGCTAGCATACTTACTAAAGTGTTTAATGCAGCACTAGTCGGCAATGCCATGCCCATTTCATGGCGCTCTGCGATCATTGTGCCAATATACAAGAAGGGCGATCGGGATAGCCCAGTCAACTATCGTCCGATCTTTCTTCTGGATGGGGTGGGCAAAGTGTTAGGGAAACTCCTGTTAAATCATCTCCAGGGATGGGTAGATGCTCACAACATCTTGACAGAAGTCCAAGCTGGCTTAAGGCTGTGAATAGGAACCCTCGACCAGGCACTCAGACTATATATGATTGCTTATGAATTTACGGTAGTTAGTAAGTCATCACCGTATCTTACATTTATAGATCTGAAAGCAGCTTTTGATCTAGTTGACAGAGAGAAGTTATGTTGATCCCTGGTAGATCTAGGAGTAGATTCAACATTGGTAATGACTATAAAGGCTCTCCACACTAGTAACACAGCCAGAGTCCGATGCGGCCTGGGTGGGGAATGTACCGAACCTTTCCCGGTTGAGAAAGGCATCCGGCAAGGGTGCATGCTGGCACCTCTACCTTTTAGTCTCTTTTTGAATGATGCAGCAGAATACTTGACGGAAGACTATTTAGATGTCCCCATTATAACTGGAAAAAGGGTGCCGCTACTACGCTTTGAGGAATACTGTGCCAAAATGTCTTTGACTATTAATGGTAGCAAAACAAAGAGTATGGTACTCAGGCCGTCTCCCAGTTTTAAGCGGAACCCCATGACTGAAGGTGTACCTTTAGAAATTGTCAAGCAGTTTGACTACTTAGCTATCTGCTTTTCAGATAACTTACATTGGAGTAACCATGTGCAGAAGGCAGCCCTAGTCCTACAACAAATGGCAGGCGCAGTACTGAAATTTAGACATAAAGCAGGTGCCAGAAGCATTAGTTGCATTTTGCAAATATACAAGCAAAGGGCAGTGACAGCAGCACTCTACGAGGTGGAACTCTGGCGGTACGCAAATATGCAATCACTTCAAGTGGCTGAGAAGAACTTCCTAAGAGCTCTGCTGAGGTTGGGGCCGGGTACTCCCTTAGTGGCACTTTATGCGGAGTTGCATTTTACTCCAATATCAGAAACAGCAGCTCTAAGGCCAGTTCTTTATTGGGTTAGGTTGATAAGAAATCCCAAGGCAGCGGTATATTTGAAAGCCTTAGAAGAAGCTACCTGCAACAATGAGTGTAGGGGGGACACATGGTCGTCTCATGTGCAGAATATCTTAAACGACCTGCGGATGGAGTCCCTATGGGCAGCCCCATGTAAAGGTAGGCAGGATACTGCAGAATTAATTGACGAATGGTACCACGTATATAAGCAGATGAAGAAGAGTCTGGAGAAGAGGCCAGGGTCTATTGCATGCAACTATTTAAGTAACACCCATGGCTCCACCTGCATTGAGTACTTGGGCTTGTTGCACCCTGAATTAAAGAGAACATTCAGTATCGTCATTCCTATGGGTTGCGTGGCCTTGTCTGTAAGAACTGTCTACTCTACTAGGGATTAATTCAGCCTGATAACCTAAGAAGCTCTGCACATCATGTGATGTGATGCTAGCCCTGGTTCATACTACGCAAATTATATAAATTGTATGAGTCCCCAATGAAAAGGCTGACTGTTTTTAGTGGGATGGTGAATATCACCTAAGTGTTTTTTTCTTCGCATTTGCACTTTTATATATTTCATGATTCTGATGACTGGTAGGTTGGGATGCAATGTTGTGCTTAATTGTGGGATGGTATATATCACTGAAGTGTTTTATTCCCTGCACTTGTACTTTTATATATTTTATGAATGTGTGGTTCAAAATTTTAATTTCTACTGTAGTGTGCTTAACCACATTTTTAATTATTGTATGGCTGACAGCCGAAACAATAAACTTTGACTTTGATTGCTATATGGAAGCCCACTGGGCACAAGCATTATATACAAAATAATGGATTGCCGCTGCCTGAGGCAGAAGCTTCCTTATGCCAACATTGACAGGGGTCTTACCCCCTTTATCCTTAACATTGATATTCCTACTTTTCCTCCTTTCTGTCTTTTAGCCATCACATACGGGTTAAAGAGGAGTTATATTCTGTCTTTTTTGTTTACCCTTTTGGGGTGTAATACTTCTACTTGTTGACAGTTAACATGCTCCATGTTTTGCTACAAGTTGGTCTAGGGATGTTTGGAGTTTGGGAAAGTGGAACCTGCTGCCCTTTGCCGCTTACGACATGCCTCCCTCACTGTATATCCTATCTATCTATCTATCTATCTATCTATCTATCTATCTATCTATCTATATATATATATATATATATATATCATCAAAGGTACATATTTGTGGAGTTATATATAGCAAAACTTTACTTAGCTATAGAAATTTACCGTCACAATATTTTTGGCCTCAATATTCTTGACACAATATTTTGTCCCATGACATTTTTGTGTCTGATATTCTGTCTAAATACCCCGGGAGCTTATGGTGGATACATTCAGGATGATAGGGCAGGGGGGTGAATTTATAGGCTGGCTTCTGGCGCGGTACCGAACCCCAGAGTCAGCTTATGGGTTAATGGGATCCACTCACAATGGATGAATAATGCTAAAGCACGAAGCAGGGGTGCCCACTGTTTCCCTTCCTCTTTGCCCCAAGTCTAGAGCCACTGTATTTGAGCCAACCCTAATACTAAGGGAATCAAATATGGCATCCGTGAAATCAAAATGACCATGCTGACAGATAAAATCATACTCTTGATCACAACCACCCAGGCTCTCTCCCAGCTGTATTAGAGGAATTGGCCACTTATCAGAGGGTTTCTGGATTCAACATTAATATTTCCAAATCGGAAATCCTAAATATTTTGACTTCTAAAACTGAAGTTGAATGACTATGGAAATCAATCCTCCTAAGAAGGGCCGTTGACTACATCAACTACCTTTGCATGGCCATGGGCCCAACCATGACCAAAAATAAGGAAGTTAATCACCAATGACTAAAAAGAGGGGTAAAAATTGAACTCAACCGTTGGAATTACAAGACATTCTCATTATTAGGCCAAATAGCAGCATATAAAATGTGCATCATGGCTAATATTCTTTACATTTTCCAAACATTGACCCTCCATATACCCAAAGACTACATTAGTGATCTCCAGTCAAAATGCTATTCTTCTTTTGGGCAAGCAAAAAACTAACCGCTTACTAGGAGATAGTGTTCATTATGGGCAAGTCAAGGAGGATTGAGGGTCCCTAATTTAGCTCACTAATACGCAACATCCCATCTGTGATTTTTGATTCACTAGACACAGAGGGAAACTGGAAAGGGCTGGTGCATGATTGACCATACATTGGTGCTCGGGCTTGTAGCTTGGCACAAAAGCAGTCCAGCTTAACTTAGAGGCACTGTGTTAAGTATTAATGCAGCACACAAACAATAATGAAGTGAAAATACAACACAAGAAAAAACCCACACCAATTTAGAAAAATAGAGTACATTTTAATATATAAAATGAGACTAAAACAACAAAAATCCAATCAGTAGAACCAGAGCTATGCAGTTGAAAATGTTTAGGTAGGTATAGCACCTAAAAGCACAAAGCATCACTAGTAGTCATCTAGTCATGCTAGACCGATGGAAGTCACAAGTCTTTGCTGTAGCATGAAGTGCAGATCTTGCTTTGCAGGTCGTCGCTGGCAGTCGCTATAAAAAACAGTCGGGTTCACCGGAGCTTCGCGTTGGCAGTCGTCGCAGGTGGCAGAGTTGTGGCGTGATGGGGCCTGTTTGTGGTCACGAACAGCCCAAACCTTCAGGATTTCTCCTTTTCTTCCAGAGGAGTCGGCTCTCCTATGCCAGCCAAGGTCCAGGACCTGGAGAGGCACCTCTTGGAGATCAGGAACTCAATCCAGCAGAGGACAGCAAGGCTCATGCATGTCCAGTTCCTTGTCTAGGCCGGTCTAGTTGCAGCAGGTCAGCTGGGCAGTTGCAGGGAGGTCTCTGGAGGTTGTTGTGTCCCTGTAGCATAGAACAGGAGGTCAGCCAACTGACCTTTGGAGTCACTCAGGTTAACCTGGGAAGAAAGGAGCAGGTTCATTCTTCCTTCACAGAGAGTAGGACAGGCCTCAAACAGCAGGGCAGTCCTCTGGAGAACAAGGGAAGCCTCAAGCAGCAGGACAGCCCTCTGGTAGCAGCAGGGCAGTCCTCCGAAGAACAAGGCAGGCCTCAAGCAGCAGGACAGGCCTCTGGGGAACAAGGCAGTCCTTCTTCTGTAGTCCACAGGTCCTGGAGTGTACCGAAGAGGTGGTTCAGTAGGTCCAATATTTATACCTGGTTCCAGCCTTTGAAGTGGGGGTGACATCCTAGCTACCCCCACATCTGGTTCCGGAAAGTTTCTCCATTCCCCAGTCAAGCTATAAGTGATCTAGGACGACAAAAGTCTGTGTGTGTGCTAGAGGTGGCCCTCTGAAATGTAAGTGAGGCAGGGATTAGCTCCGCTCTAACCATCCTGCCAACACCTAGCTCCCCTTGTTCTCACTGTCTAGAGGAAAGCAAAATTAATTGGCTAGGTGTCTGTCAATTAAAAAATAGTATGATGATCAGAATAAAATTCAAATAAATAAATACCAGAACCAAATATAGTTCAGCTCAAATAATATAACTAATAAATCAGAGCTCAACCGACATGTCACCTCCTACATAGCAGATAGAGTGAGCCCAACACCCCCGTAGAGAGACAGCTCACGCCCCCTTAGGAAAGGGCTTATTCGATAAAGCAAAATACAATGAAAAGCATATGTGAATACAATTGTATTAGAAACACACAGACTGAACCAACAACGTTAAAGGAAGAATGATACAATTTCTGCAATCACATTATCCAGCATTATCGCACAAATTAACAGAATGCACCTCAATAGTTAGTACAAATATTGTTACTTAATACACAAGGAAACATTTTCATGAGAATCACACTGTGGTCCCAATAGGTGAGGCCTTGGGAACAATCACTCTCAATAGAACAGTGTGCTACAGAGTCCTAAAGAAAGGAATATCATTTCATACCTGGTAAAGTAACATTACATCTCAGAGCAGTGTTAATAATGTTGCTTGTGCATTAATCATTGTGTGCCGAATGGAACTGGGACATAAAAATAATTATGTGCAGAGAAGATGGTTGCAGGCTGCACCAGCCATTTTGGAATCGAGACCTACACTGTCTAATGCTAGAATATGCATAATTTTCTCAACAAATAATTTCACTATAAGATTAATCACATTGTGTTAATACATTTATACATATTATTAGAAACTCGCTATCAGGTATATGCAGAAGACGTCCGATTTCTAATTAACGAATGCCTTTATTTCAGCTTTAGTCCACTTAAAACTTCCTTCACTACATTGCATGGCACTGTCATATTGCTGTTTTTATGCATTAAACATTCTATACCAACATTTCACATTGTCCTGTTGCAGTTATACTTTGCAGGAATTCCCTATGCAGGTATATTTCCTGCTATGCCACAGTAGGCTCAATTCACAAAGAGAGCAGTAATTTTCTAGATCCATGGCAGTGTCCTATGCATTGCAGAGACTCGGGGCTGGTTAACATTTTCACAAAAAGTCCAGTAGTATGCAAGTGGAAGCTCTGATTTGTGATGGGTATGCTCTTAGTGGACATTAGTTACATCGATACCTGGCTTAAGCCTTCTTCTTCACATATGAAGAGTTTGGCAATTAGAGAAATTCAAAATAGTCTTTCAATTAATTTTATTCTTTTTATATGTTTGTTTTGAAATCAATCAATCAGTAGATTTTTAGAGCGCTTCTTGTCACCTCTGAGGGTATCCAGGTGCTGATATAAAAACTCTGCCCTTCGTGCTCACTCCTAGATCGAAAGCAAATACTGGTGCACATTTCCATACTTTCTGCACCACATGGAAAAAGCATTACATATATTTGTAAATTGTATGCTGTGAGTTGTTTCTTGAAGTGTACTCAACTTGCTGCTAATTGTGATTTTGTGAGCCCTAGATCCGCATGATGGTGGAATAACGACACAGACACTTGCTACTGGGGATAACTGGAGTAAGGGCAAATGTGCCCAGCTCCCTTTTATTAACAGGGTCAACTTACTAGGGATCCCTGTGTTGGATTGGAGTGGGTGAGTGTAAGGGCAGCCCTCTGGGAGGAGGCTGCACTGTGACGTTCCTCAGGACACTACATTCCACCCAAAAAAATCTAAAGAAAGAGTCTATCAGTCCAACAATGGATCCTAAAGAAAACAAACAGGACAGCACTGAGTCTATCTGCCTCAAGAGTCAATCAGCAGGATAGCAGTGGTCAACTGGAGAAATGGTGGAGGCTGCAACGGGACATCTTGGTTCAAGTTCATAATTTAACCTGATGTGAATCAGGGCATGAATACGGGTGCAGAGATGTCCAAGAACTTTGGAAATCAGATTGATGGGTCATGTTCATGCAGTACAGAGTTGATCCACCCTGCTGGTGCTCTGGATCATTCATGTTAGTGTCCAATGGTCAAACAGTGCATAGCGAGCATTGCAGAAGTCCTTTGCAAAGACTGGTGTTGCTGTGTTGCGTGACACAGTTTGGAGGTATGTAGAATCTGTTAATGAACTTCAGAAGTCTTTCTCAGGAGCCTCCTCCAAACCTGGTATATTTCAGTGGAGCGGCGCCAAGTGCATCTCTTGCTTGTGGAGGATCCTTGGGCATATTGCTCATGGGAATGCATGTGGGCTGTGTTGGGGGTGTGAGTGTTCCATGTGTGAGCCGCTGATGATCCACTGCCTAGTCACTTCTGGTACGCTTAGGGGTGGATGGGCTTTTGTCAAGCATGCTGAAAACGTGTGACCAGAATACTGATGAGGTGAGCAGATTCTCTTGGGTTGGCTGTTGCTTTGTAATGTCATGGGTGCTCCTTGATCTTTGTTGTGATGTTGATATTCTGACTCCAGTCAAGTTGCAAGATGCTCTAAAGGTGATTGTCTGGATGCACTATCAAAGGAAACTGGCAAGATGGTGTTACCAGTCGGGCAAAAGTTTATAATGGTTGTTGACGGCTTGCCCAAGAGTTCAGAAGTTCTTCCATGCTGCGTTGAGGGGTGCTATTGGTAACTGGATTGACTTCATATCCCAGTGAACCTGTGAGATAATGGAGTTGAACATCTTCACCCTGTGATTCTTGGCATAGATGCCATGGTCTGCAAGGCAACTGATGACAGTGTCTAGAAGGTTGGGCTGAGGAACTAGCAGTAGAAACTCTGTTCGTGCACAGGTCTTCACCAAGTTATTGTCACTGCACATCAGTTGCCTGTCTGGCGTAGGCTGGTAGGTGCTCTCACAGTAGTATGAGTCAATTACAATGGTGTCCTTCTGGTGTGATCCATCCTGATCAGAGGCCATAGTAGCATCTTCTTTTCTTCTGTGAAGGAGTGGTCTTCTCGTTCACCAATGTGGACTGGCTGGTCACTACATTGTCTTTTTTCTTCTAGGCGCTTGGTGTGCAACTTCTCTGCAAACAGGCCAACAAGGCCACTTGGTGGTTGAATGTCTTTTGTCCAGGCCAAATGAGACCTTTGAGTGTTAGGCTCAGTCTTTGTAGCAAGCAGGGCATGTGCTGATCCTCGCCCCTTCTAAACAGAATAATCAGGTGTGGTATCATACCACGTGTTCCTTCATGAGAGAGCTTTTGGAGCATCAGGCCTGTGGAAGGTGTTGCATCGGCACGTGGCTGCAGTCTGTAATGGTAGATGTGCAGTAAGGGCATAGGGAAGCAGGCATGAACCAGCGGTCTTGTGCTCAGTGGACTTATGGCATTGAGATGTAGGTCAGGTTTGTGTTAGTGGGCCATATGCTGTGTTTTATGGTTCTGACTAATGGATTTAGGTGACAAAGGAGCGTCAATTAAATGTCTCTCTTTTCTCTAAAACCCTGTTTTTATGTGGGAGGGGGCAGTGTTTGAGGCTGCACAGTCCCTTGAGGCAGGAGCAATGAGGATGGTGAGCATGCAACAATGGATCTTGAAGGTACAGGTGGTAAAGCCATTGTGACTGCAGTAGGGTCTAAGGTGCATATGTGAAAATGACATCAGGTACTGTTGCCACTCAGGCACGGGCTCTAGAGGCATGTTCCAGGCTATATGCAAGGAGAGCATCTCCTGCAGGTTGAGAGGTCATCGAGATGGTAGGGATGAGTTACGAGTTGCATATGCTCCCAAGAGAATATGTCTCCTTACAATGCATGCGAATACATCGCATGCCATTACAACGCGGTCATTACAACGACTGCGTTGTTACAACGCGAACCAGTACATCGCAAGTCATTACAACGACTTGCTGTAGGGGGCGCGCTGGACTTAGGAATAGTTTTATTTATTATTCCTACTCCAGTTTGTGCAACAGCAGGGAAGGTGTTGGATTGCAAATCCAACACCAGCACGCCCCCTACAGCAAGTCGTTGAAACGACTTGCGATGTAATGGTACGCGTGGTTACAACGCAGTTGTTGTAACAACCGCGTTGTAAAGGTACCGCGTTGTGGAGACAGCGTTGTAAACGCTGTTTCCCTCCCAAGAATACATCCTCATGTTTTCTTTTGTGTTCCCTTTCTTTATGAGCACTGTGATGAACAGGCAGCAGAATCATGTGATAGTGAGGCTTGGTCCTCCTTCGGGTCATATCAGCAAGTTCGGTGTGCCGGGAGGCTAGATAGTCAATGTGTATCTGCCCCTCCCCCTCTCAGCAGCACCAGTGGTACATTGGACGGGCATGTGAACACCTTGGGTGCAGCATATCCTCTTTCCTTCTTTCTACTTTGCATGCGAAGGAGAGAGTAGCTGGAGCATTACCACTACTGACCTGTATGGGCAGCAGTGTAATCAGTGTCTGTTTAGCAAGGGCTACCAGCTGATATTCATCTCTGCCTGGGACATTGCAAGGGGTGCTGAGGTAAGTAGCTTCTGTGGGGGCAGATGTGGGAGCCACATGCCACTAGGCAGGGGGTACTGAGGTAAGTGCCTTCTAGTGCTGGCTATTGGACAACTTGGCTCTCACTCTGCTTCCTTGGTTAGTCATACTGCTGGCCTTCTGTTTGAAATACTCATGTCTCTAGGAGGTGGGCACTTCAGTTGAAGCCTAATTCTTGTGTGCTAGGCATATGGCATGCAGTGCACTTCCCTACTACAAGGGGGCATATGGCCAAAGATGCAAGACCTTATGTTGGATGCAGTGGTGGCGAGTAATTTGAGCATGGGGAAAGCGGGCCACACATTCTCACAGTTACCCATCTACATGCACACTCACTCACACCCATCCATTCACAAGTGAGTACATATGCACCCACCGTTCAGAAGCACATACTCACTCATTTACAGCATGCACGCACAAATACATATACATTCACATGCGCACACACACACACCTACATGCACCAAACATTTTTTTTAAATGCACGGGCCACAGCGGTGATCTCAGGTGGTGAGAGGTAAGCCTCGTGGTTCCTGGAGAATTGGGACTACCTCCTTCTCTCATTGGTTGAATTTGTTATGGGTCAGCCAGTGAGTGCAGATGGCAGTCCCTTATTCAAATAAGAATGGGATGGGGTCAGTAAGAGTTGCTGTTTCCACCCTACTCTGTGATGAGGTGCCACTGATAGAGAGTCAACCCTGGGCAATTCAGGGCTTAAAACTGAAGCACACAGTCTATCAGTGATGCACCCCTCGTCTTAAGTGGGGGTACCTCACAGGGCTTTTCTGGGCCTAAGAGGTCATTTTCCCAGGGCTGTGAAATTTTCAACCCAGCAAATTTCAGCTGAGGCAGCCAAGTGCCTGCGCATTTAGCGCATGTCTATCTTCACGCTGCCTGACCCAACCATTAAGAGTGTCTGTCTGGCTGACCTTTGCTCAGCCTGACAGACTCTTCATGTTTGAAAAAGGGTGGGCGAACGGGACACTTCCACCCTTAATGAAGGGATGCTACTGGTTGATCCCTGTCTTCTTCGCTGCATGGTGAGCCTTTCCTCCTTTCTTCCTCATGGAAGCAAAGTCTGCTGGAGCAGTATCATTTCCCACAGGTGGTGGCCGCAAATACAATGGGCTATATTTTAGCTTGGAGGCTGCGTTAAAATCAGTGGGGCTTTGGCAAGTGTTATATTGATGGTGAGTTGTGGGTGCAGGGAAAACTGAGCGCAGTGCCCCATGTTAGACCTGGCATCGTTGGCGTGGTTACCCCTGCCTTTTTTACTTCAGACCTCCTGTTTTTGCTGACTTCATTTTTGCTGACCGTAGGACTCTGGGCACTTTAGCACTGCTAACCAGTGCTAAAGTGCATGTGCTCTCTACTTTAAACATGGTAACATTGGCTTACCCGCAATTGGCATGTTTAATATACTTATTAGTCCCTAGTAAAGTGCACTACATGTGCCCGGGGTAGGTAAATTAAATGCTACTAGTTGGCCTGCAGCACTGACTGTGCCACCAACTTCAGTAGCTCTTTAAACCTGTCTCAGGCCTGCCATTGAAGAGCCTGTGTGCAGTTTTAAACTGCCATGTCGACCTGGCAAGCTAACTCTCTTGCCAGGCCCAAACTTTCCTTTTTAATACATATAAGTCCCCCTTAAGGTAGGCCCTGGACAGCCCACGGGCAGGGTGTAATGTGTTTAAAAATTAGGACATGTACTTTTAAATTTTACATGTCCTAGTAGTAAAAAATAGTCTACTACTTCAAGGTCTGTCTCTCCAACAGGTTAACATTGGGATTTCCTGATTATATCTTATAAGTGTAATGTCCAATTGAGAAGAGATGCGACACCCAAGTTTGGTGTCTCTGTAATCACAATTTAAAATCCTAACTTAAGGTGAAGTTAGATTTTAAATTGTAATTCTGAAAATGCCACTTTTAGAACATTGACATGTTCTTAATTCAACCATTTGGTGCCTTCAGTCTGCCTCTGAATACACGTCAGAGTGGGTGACAGCTGGGCTTTGCATCTATTCCCTCTAGACAGCCACACACAAAGGGAGTTTAGGTGTGACTGATGGGCCATCTACATCCAGGTGGGCCATCCTGGGCAGGATGGGAGGGAGGAGCTGATACACACCTGAATATGCTGTGTCCTTTTCCCACACAAAGGGCTGCATACCCCCCTGTAGTGAGACTGGAGCCAGGGCAGGAAGGGCAGGGACTCTGCATGCTTCAAAGTGCTTTCTGTGAAGTGTCCCCCACTTCAAAGGCACAACTGTGTATAAGTACTGGACCTCTGACACCACCAACTCAGTATACTTCTGGACCTGTGGACACTGTGCCATGAAGAAGGACTGCTGTGCTGCAGCAAGGACTGCCACTCTACTGGACTGCTACTGTGCTACATTTGTGGTTTGCTGTCTTGCTGCCTGGGAGTGAGAAGGACTGGACCTGCATCTCTCCACCCCAGAACCAAAGTAAATCCAAGGGCTTGCCTCCCAATTTAAATCTCAGATACCTAAAAGACTTCCAACTCACCTGCTACAGCACCTGGACTCTGTCATCTGAGAGTCTTGCCCTGCCAAGTGGTGCCAGTCCAGTCCTGGGCCCATGAAAGTGGGTATAAAGTGCTGCAACTGCCAAAATCCACTTGTTGCTGTTGTTGCACTACTTGGAACCAGCGCATCTCGATCAACACATCTCCAATGCTGCGAGGATCAAGGACACTGCATCCCCATCGATGCCAATTCATCGCCACTGCTGTGAGGATCGAGTACATCTCATCGCAATTGGCGCAGTGCATCTCCTCCATTCCTGATGCATCTCCAGCTTTGTGTGGCTCAGAGTCAACACATTGCCTACATCCTAAGGATCGATGCATCGCCTCCTTTGCTCCTTGCATCTCGTCCTCGACATCTATGCAACTGCGAACCAAGGTACTGTTTCAGGGGGACAAGGCTGGTCCCTGTATCCAACCTGCGCTCCATCTTAGTTGGCCTGAGCTTTTGGATTTGACTTGGTCTAGCATGACCAGATAGCCCAAGTTGGCACTTTATGCTTTTAAGAACTACATTTCAGTTTATTCCTTAAAAATTCATAGCTCGGGTTATACTTATTGGATTTTTGTCATTTTGGTCTTGTTCAGTTCAATAAATTAAGCTCTATTTTTCTATCTAGGTATGGTATCATTTTGTGTGGTGTTTCCACCGTTTTACTGTTTGAAGTATTGCACAAATACTTTACACATTGCCTCTTAAATTAAGCATGACTACTCTGTGCCAAACTGCTACAAGGACTTCCACTCTGCTGGACTCCTTTTTTGCTGTACTGACCTGCTGCCTGCTGGACTCTTGCTTGGGAGTGAGAAGGACAGGACCTGCATCTCTTCAACGGAGAACCAGAGTGAATCTACGGGCTTGCTGGCTTGCCTCCTGATTGAAGTCTCAGGGACATAAAAGACTTACAACTCACCTGCTACAACATCTGGAGTCTGCCATCTGAAAGACTTGCCCTGCCAAGTGGTGCCAAGCCAGTCCTGGGCCGTAGGAAGTGGGTACAAAGCACTGTCATGCAGCGTTTGGAACTGGCGCATCCCTATTGATGCTGACGCATAGCCGCTGCTGTGAGGATAGAGGACACCACATCTCCATCGACCCTGACGCATCGCCGCTGCTTTGTGGATCGAGGACATCGCATCATTGATGGCATGGCTCATCGCCTCCATTCCCAATGCATCTCTGACTTTGTGCGGCTCAGATGCTCGCATAGCCTGCATCTTGAGGATCGACACAGACGCATTGCCTCCGTTGCGCCTCGCATCTCGTCCTCGACGCAACCGCAAACCAAGGTACTATTTTAGCGGGCCCAAGCTGGTCCCTGTATCCGACATGCACTCCATCGTGGTCAGCCTGAACTTTTGGATTTGACCTGGTCTAGCGTGACCAGATAGTCCCCGCTGGCACTTTATGCGTTTAGTCTGACATTTCAGTTTATTCTTTAAAAATTCATAACACTGGTTATACTTATTGGATTTATGTCATTTTGGTCTTGTTTTGCTCAATAAATTAATCCTATTTTTTAACTATGTGTGGTATCTTTTTGTGTGTTATTTTCACTGTTTTACTATTTGAAGTATTGCACACAAATACTCTATACATTGCCTGACTGCTCTGTGCCAAGCTACCAGAGGGTGAACACAGGTTAATTTAGGGTGTGTATCTGACTTACCCTGATTAGGATTGTGGTTCCTTCTTGAACAGGGTGCATATCTCTGCCAACCAGAAACTCAATTTTTAACACCCCTTTTAACTTCCGGGAAAGTGCGGCAGCTTGCCACCTCCAGCACTGCTCTCCTTTGACCAGAACATCTTTTCCAAGTAGGTCCTTACCCACAGGAGGAGATTTCAGGCAGCGAGTGGTGAGCAACAGAGAGGACATTGTAGATGAGCTCAATCGGCTCTCTGCTTCCTTTCAGTACTACTAAAGTCCTTGCCAAGTTGAAGGTCACAGCAGTAGGCAGCCTCTTCTGTCTGTGAGCAAAACAGCTGCTGGGGCCTTGTGGACATGCTGCTGCTTTAGTGTCTGGGCAGCACCAATGGCAAGGTAGTGCCTCCAGTTAACAGCCTTTCTTGTCTCTGGCAGGGTTAATGGCTGCAAGGGTCCTTGAGGGTGCGCAGCAGTTTGACGGATCCTTGAGTGCCTCGCTTTTTCATCAGCAGATAGACCTTCCTTATCAGGGCAGAGCACGAGGTGTGGCATTTTTTCAGGCCGGGTAAGCCTCTGTGTTCTTTTCTATTCCTCTCCTGCATTGGCAGCCTTGACGGCTCAGGTATATAGCGCTTAATTTGTAAAAGAATGAGTTCTGGTGCCCAAATCTTTGCTCAGAAGCCTGCGGCTAATGCTATTGAATGTTGGCGCACCGAATGCCAAGGCTGCATAAACTTGAATACACCTAATACCACTTTAATCCACGACCAGACACACCCTGCCCTTTTATCTCACTTCTGCAAGTTCTCTGATGAGGAAAAATAAGTGGCTCTCTCCCAAAATGAGTGCTGGTGGGCCCCACCTGTAACTACCAGTTGAAATTAAGTACTGCTGCATAGACTTGATCCGCCAGTGCTGTTACGGGGCCCATCATTCCTCGGGCCCCATCAATCCTTGGGCCATGCCGTCCAGGTGGATCCTCCCGTGGGAATCACTGTGAGCTGCGCTCACCCCTCCCCCACCACAACAAGGAAAGCATTGGGTATTTCAGCACAGCGTGGCCAGCAGGCAGGGTGCCCTGGTCAGGGTTACTCAAGAGAGAGAAAGTAGCAGCACAGCAGCTGGAGTAGGGCCTGAGCTGACAGATGGGGTCTGGTCCGTCCCGTCACCAATCTGATATTGTGGGCCCTGGGCCCTCATGAAAATGGAATACAGACACAGACATTTGTGCCTGTCAATAACTGGAGCAAGGGCATGTGCACCTAGCTCCTTTGCATTAGCAGGTCACCTGGCAGGTCATGCCCGTGTTGGATGGGAGGGTGAGTGTAGGGACAGCCCTCTGGGAGGGGGCTGCATTGTGATGTTTCCTCAGAACACTGCACTAATGTCTGACTCCCTCATGTCTAATAACAGCCCTTTGGCTTTGACCGTGCACTGTGCTCCACTGCCTTTTGGCTTGGTTTGTGCTATACAAATACCATGTACATACATATATACAGTGGGGTTTTGACCAACTGTCGGTGTCTGGGCAGGACTGCCCAAAGTTGCCTTTGAGGGTTTAGGGATGAAGAGGTATGTGTCTTGCCACTCAATAAAAGCTAAATTATCACTGCCTGGCCTTGCGCTTATGCAAGAAGTCAGGCCTGCAGAAATTAGGGGCCCTTGGCTTCCAATGTATGCTCCTTAACCCCTTCCGTGCACGCGGAATTTCCGTGCTGTGCGGGCGTTTTCATTAGTGGGCGTGGATTCGGACGGCCGGGGGCCGTCCTGCGCACACGCCCACTGTGATGCGAGACGGCTCCCGGCCGTCACGAGCATGGAAGAGGTTAAGCTGCTTGTAATTCAACACTTTTGAATGCTACTTCCTGCACATTGCTTCTGCCTGCATTTCCCATATGCTTTCACTGCAATGGACTGAAGGAGTCAATGTGAGCTTCAATAAATCAGCATTCCTCCACAGGCATGCAGGAAGAAAGGACTGTGCATCAATGTTCACAAGGCACAGGACTTATTTTCAACTCCATCTGTATTATCTTGAACATAAAACGAATACTTGATAATGCAGTCCCTGTGCTTATGGACAAAGAAAAAGGACTAACATCCATTATGTAGGTCTGCCCATAGCAAATAAGCACCATTGCTTCCGCAATTGGTAAAGAATTAGATATAGGACATTTCCATGCTCACCAGGTCGTCGTCCATCTTAGCAACGTTTGCAGACTTTCACTAAATGAGGTGTAGTCTGGAAATCATTGTTTTTCAAAAATCAGCTCAGAATAACCTTTTCTTTCACCGTCAGTTAAGGAATAGTAGCACAAAAACTCCATGGGGCTTATTTATGGGCCCTTTGCACAGCCGTTGCATCACTTTCTGTGACGTTGCAGCGGTGAAAAAATGTGCCACCTTGCGCCATATTTACAAAGTGACACATCTAAGCAGATGCCTCACCTTGTAAAGCCCTGAGCTACATTATACCTGCGTCAGGTACAGTGTATGCAGGGTGGGCGTTCCCCCGTAAAAAGAGGTCATAGAATTGGAGCAGTGTAATCTATGAGATTTCACTATGCCAATTCTAGGACGCCACTGCGTCAAAATCTTACGCCTGCCTCACAGCAGGCGTAAGACTGATGCAGGTGCCTTTAACATGGGACTTGCCCATGTGTAATGACCCATTGCTGGAGGAGCGCCACTTTTGCGACACTCCAGCAATGCGCCATTACTGCGCCTACAGATACATCAGAAATACTGGCGTATCTATAAATCCTTGCAACATGGAGCGCCGTACAGTAAATACGGCGCATCCATGGTGTCGCAAGGAGGGCACACTGAAAAGTGTTGCATCGCTGTTTTCACGCAGCGATGCGACACTTTGCATAAATGAGGCCCCATGTATCTGCAGGCTGCAGTAGCTGCATTGGGACATCTGTCATAAACAGCCAAGAATAAGAAATGAGATAACAAATCCGTAACTTTTAGGATCAGGCTCATGGAAAAATCCCGAAGGGCCGCTCTATTGATATCTGTCCCTGTGCCTGACTATCACATGGCTGGCACCTGGAAACGGTCATCTTCTCAGTGGTAGATAAACACACACAGGGTAACTACAAATCCAAACAAGCATTTGCAATGCAATCGGTCTTGCCTTTGGGACCTTATATGTATTTAGCTATGCAGCACATTAGCCTGGGTGCTGATATATCTACTGTTCTTTAACATGCAGGGAAAGTAAGCTTCAAACTGCGTGACGCGCCAGGTATGGGAACACATGGAGAGAAATATTGCCTTTCAGCGGGAAATGGTATAGTCCAAAGCTCTGTTTTTAATATAAAATCAGGGCCTTCGGAGGTCATATCACTGGAAATACAAGATTTGATTTTTTTTTTTATTGTGTACAGGTGCTCGTGGAAGACAATTTCTATGGACTGGAATCTAGAGAATGCTAAAGTGATTCTGGTATTTTACTGACCTCTGCTGGTCGTTTTCCATCAAGAAAGTTAAATAGAGGCAGTTGCCAGAAAAATTTAAAAAATAAAGCCCCTCAGCAGAAAGCAATTCTGGTATTTTACTGACCTCTACTGGTCGTTTTCTATCAAGACCGTTAAATAGAGGCAGTTGAACAAAGCAGAAAGCAATTCTGGTATTTTACTGACCTCTACTGGTCGTTTTCTATCAAGACAGTTAAATAGAGGCAGTTGAACAGAACAAAAAGTCCCTAAGCGGAAGCAGACAAGTCCTAGGGCTGATCTCCAGAGCCCACAAAGTGCAAACACATACATATAGGTATATACTAAAGTATATACAAGAGGTCTCGAATGCTCGACCTAAAAATAGAAAGTGGAGATGCAATAAACTCATGAAAATGTTGATAGTCAAAAAACCAATAGTCAATGCACCAATGAACCACTGATACGGTTCACAGAGCAGCAGGGCTATTTTTAGGTCCTGGGAGATGCATCTGCGAGGCAGCAAAAATATCACAATATCAACATCTGCAAAAGACATGCACAGAAGTGCCAAACAAAAAACGGTTTTCTGTAAAACATCAACAGTTGCTTCATGGTCTTGTGTCAATGCTATGGTTGATGAATATAACATACCAAGTGTTGCCTGCAGTTATGTGGCCAGGTAGTGGGAAATAACACATTAGCCCACAAAAATTGCACTGGTGGCACAAAGAGATGCACTTCAACGTATGTTATTCTAATAGCTTATTCTGTGAACAATTTTTCTGCCCCACAATTAACCCAGTAAAAGCAAAATCACTCTTGCAGTGGGCTGAGGAAAATTGCTGAAATATCAGTCGTGACTCTACTGATCACAGATATCGAAGTTGACCTGGGATTCAAATGCAGGCTGTTTACGTGAAAACCTGCTGGTCTGTCTATCCCAGAAACTTGTTAAGTGGGATACGTAGCCAAGAATTTTAGAGCACTAACAACTTACTATAATAGTCCAAGCAAACCAGGACATATTGCCAAAAGACAGACATATTTATGCATTTTTGATTCATGTGTGCCCAGTAACATTTGAGCGTCCTCTTGACAGATCAGGGACACGGTACAGTGAACCCTACCACAAAGACTGACTCTTGACAAGCGAAGTTAACACACTCAGCCACAGATCTTTGGATGAGCTATGTTTGCTGTTCTATGGCTAGTGCATTAAGTCAATAAGATAGCATGGGCCCGGTTGTGTAGAAAAGCAGAGTGGTTACAAGGTGTCACTTCAGACATCCATGTTGCAGAGGCACTGTAAAGGGTAGCATGCAACACTGTATCAAACACCGCTGACAGGTCGAGGAGTATGAGAGCGGTGGTACCTCCATTTTTCAGATTCGAAGTCAAATGCTCTGAAATTGCTAGCAGAGTGGATTCTGTGCTGTTGCAAGGCGTGAGTCCTGTTTGAATTTTGCCCAGGAGGAAATTTGATTCAAGAAACTCCAATACCTTGACATTGATACATTTCTCTAGCATTTTTTAGGCTGGTTAGAGGAGAGAAATAGACCTGTAATTAATTAGCTAATATAGCAAGGACTGTGGGAGGCTTCTTCAGAAAAGTAAATACTTGGGCCTGCTTCCTGGTGAGCGGGACCAGTGAACTCCATAGTAATGCATCATTAAATATATCTGTGAGAATCGATGTCCTCCAAACTAACTTAATAATACTCGGGGGACAGAGGTCCAACGGAGATTTAGATTCACATTAATGAATGTACTACAACATTTCGTCAACCAAAATCAGCGCAAACCCTTAAGAGTGGATTTTGATGGATTGATGGGAAAGCTAGTCACATCAGTAAATGGTAGATGGGCTCTGGGGGCGGTGCAGAAACGTTCCCATGGATTTTACCATGTATTGTTATGATTTTGTCATGAAAAAATGGCTAGCTCATTGCAAAGAGATTGCTTGGAAATCCAGACGGATGATTGGCCTCGTGTTTCATAAAAGAATTATCAGTCGTAAAGACTTCTTTGAGGATAGTTTTAGCCATTTGAATTTCACCATGAAATAGTCTGTACAGTCAGATTTGATAAATCTGTGAGAGCAAATTTAAAAGACACCGAGAAATGGTCAGTCCAAGTAAGAGGGGTAGGAGTGCCTACCTATAACAGGGGTTTATTGGTGCAGATGAGATCAATTGTGTGCCCCATCCAGTGAATGGGGACGTAACATGCAAATCCAAATTGAGAGCTTCCATTGAATTCGTCAGTACTAAGGCGAAGGGATTATCTGGGACATCAACATGGATAATGAAGTTACCCAGTATGCGAAAGTTAGTGCATTTAACAAAGTATAGGCCACTGCCTTCTCTAAGTCACTACCAAATGAAATGGGGTAACCCCATGGTATACAGATAATGAGCAAACCCAAGAAAGAGAAAGTGGGGTGGATTTTTATGGAACAGATTATTGATTCTGTGTCACCCAGACTGCTGATTCTAAAAGCAGAAGAGGGCATGAAGCTCGGGTAGATAATGGTAATCACACCATCCTTAGAATTGCTGCGATCAAAATTAGAAATTGCTTAACATTCAGTTACAGCTACGTTAATGACTGGTGCCAAGCTGTCAGTGAGCCATGTCTCTGTTAAGTAAAAGTATGTCTAAATTCTGGGTATTTATAAGGTCATAGATATATAAAGCACGTTTGTGGAGAGATCGAACTTTGAGGAGATAATAGGAGAGTCCAACATTGTAGGCAGCATCAGTTAGAGCACTGCTCAGACTACAGTTCATCCCAGAAGTCTGAGAATCCACTGTCGGCTTGCCTTTGGTGCACTGCCGGCATGCCTTGGTGCATGTCTGCTGTGAGGACATGCAAGTGCATAAGATCTAAAGGTCTCAGTGGTAAGTGGAAGCAGACCCAGGAGAAGACTATAGTGGGTAGTGCTCACTGCTAAAAAGTGTGGGGGGGGGGTAAAAATAAAAACGGAGCCCAGCACTCTCATGTCTGGGATCAATATCCCTTGCCCCAGACAATACTAAATAAATAAACATTTATTAAAACAATACTGTGAAAACAGAACACATAAACATAAAAGAAATACTTTCAATGGGTTATGATGCCAGGTCTGGAAGCTAAGCACCTCCTTCTAAAATACATGCAAGGAAAGGGAAAAGACACACGAGTGTGCCGTCAGGCAGAGCTGTTAGGACTGGGAGTAGAGGCAAGATATCTGAAAAGGATTCAATTTTAAATGCTTTCCTCACTCTAGGCTGTGTTTAGAGTAAAAATCCAGAAGGACTAAGTCTCAGCTTGATCCTTTGTGTGAAGCCATCTGTATTGCTGTCCACTTCTAGCTCACATATACTTAGCTAAGTGCCAAGTGCGTATCACACCCAGAGGTCATACTCCCCGAGGCAGCTCAGTTGTCTATGAGCAAAGAGGTGTTCTGTACCCCATGTAAGGCTTAGTCGGAAGGTAACAAAAATATACGTAAATTAAGTACTGCCAAAAGTTTCAAGGAAGCACATTGTTTTTTTCTAAGTTACTTTTCCATTATATTTAGCAAACTTCTACCTAGACCACTGAAAAACATTTTAAATAAATATTTGAATGACATTTGTAGTGTTTTCTGATTGGGAAAAAGATGACATTTACTCACACATGGACCTTTCCCTTAAGAAAGGGGACATCAGCCTGCACAGTGACAGCAGCACCTTACAGATGGTCAATGTAGGGACATAATATGCTTAATATTTACATTGGAGTTTTATATTTTTGTGCTTTATTAACAATGTGAAGAATGTGGATTTACTCACGAATTTGAATGTACTCACTGACATAGTGTCATTGCATTTGAAGCGAATTTGCTATGATGTGTTAAAGTGCCTTTTTATGGCTTATGCTAACTAGGCCTCAATTAGGCCTCGACGCTGTCTTGTTCAGAAAGTATGTCATGCGGACATAATCAATATTCAAGTAGTGGGATAGTGCTTAGATGGAAAGGCAATATGATGTTTATTAGGGCTATGCTCTTATTTACTAAAAGAGTAATTGTTTTGTTCACACCATCATGATTCTTCAGAAAGTAATGATTTTGTATGTAAGAAAATTGTATAAACCTCAGATTTTGGGGGTGAGCCAGAGGTTTCCTGAAGACCTTCTGATGCTACTAGGGATGTTACCGGATTTCGTATTTATTTTGCTGCCCATTGAAACCTGGGTTATTTCTTTATCCTGCTGGTATTTCTGTATTGCCCTTTTACTATAAGATTCTTCATGGTATTGATTCTTTAGACATCTGCACCTCATATTCTTTGTATTGTACCTTTTGATGCTTTTAATACATCTTTAAATCTTCTATTCCTGCCATGAAACTCAATTATTGAGCCTGTCCTTACTTAATTGTCTGCCAAGGCTGCCCAGGGGGGCCACGTAGAGGACCCTCCAACAGGGCGGCCGCCTTAGTGCCACAGGAAGGCACAGAAGTCTGCTGACTAGGCTCCCTGGGCTAGGGACCAGGGGGTCTGCTGGCCGTGTCACTTCCGGCCGTGGGAGGGGGACAGGGGTACAAAAGCCTTCCCCCGCCCACTGTACGGTCTCTTGACTGCTACCCGTCTCGCTCATATTCTCTGTATTGTAGCTTTTGATGCTTTTAATACATCTTTAAATCTTCTATTCCTGCCATGAAACTCAATTATTGAGTCTGTCTTTACTTAATTGTCTGCATTTTGCCATGCTGTAAGGTGTCTTATCTTGGAAACATGAAAATTGCGGTTTACCACCGTCACCGATTTATCAGCCCATGGGCATGAAGATGAGGTAATATTTTGGCGAGTATACTTTTAGAGGTTCCCACATTTGGCATGTCCCACATTCAAACATTCAGCACCCAGATTTGTGACCTAGAGGGTGACTTAACCATTGTTGAAAAATAAGTCTTCTAGATGGCAAAATTGTATCTTTTGGCATGCATTGCTGCAGTGTTTTAGGCAGCAGTTTTTCATGCCACTTTGATAGGCCTGGGACCAGTCTCTTCTAATCATACATGTAGGTGGTGGAAATGTACGTGAAGTCCCCATGTGACATTTAACTTTTATGCCGGTGGTGCATTTTCTGATCCAAGGTACTGTGGCCTTACTTGGAAGTTCAATAAGCCATTTCGCTTATTTTACACCATATTAAGATGTCAGAGAATATGCCTCCCTGTCGCCGTACTGGAGAATAAAATACTATGCAGTTCGTCTAACCGGTAGTTAATGGAAAGTCTTCTTGTGCTGGTTGAAAACGAGGCCTCGTTTTACTAGAAAGGTGGAAGCCCCCCCCCCGCCTCAAATCGGGAGCTATCTTTCAGTGGCCCAGCCGTTCCCTCAAAATCAGCTCAGTCATGGTCTTCATGGGGAGGGGTGAGACAATGCAATGGACCCGCCAGCTTTCTTTTTCTTTCTGAAATTTTTCGGTGACGCCATGACGCCAAGGTAGGTGCGCATATGACAAATGATAAAAGAACAAATTGCACGCATTTAAAGTTGAAATGATAGCAATTTGTTTGCAAAAATAGGCCGATATTGATGCATTTTAATGTCAATGCATTTCAGTTCTTTTTTTTTGTCTCCTGAGCCCATGAGTCTCTCCTCAACCCTGACATTTGCAGGGCCCAACCGTGCAAGGGATATGATCAGAGACATGGCAAGGTCGCCATAGTCCCTAATGCGAAGAGGAAGCCTCGTTGAGTTGTAAACTATAAGCATAATTGGGATGCATGTACGGGTCGCCAGGGGTCACAGCTGTGACCCCTGGCTTGCCCCTTACAACCCCTGGCACTGCCTTTGAAACCCCTGGCCTCAGAGGTGGCAAAATCAGTGCAAGGAACACAGGGGCAGCTCGTCATTTTGGACGTCGATTAGGGCTCCATGTTCCTTGTTTTCAGTAAGGATTTTTTTTACTACACCAATAGTAAATAATAACATATTATTGACTGTTTGTGTAATAACAAAATGGAGTACAATTAGATGGAATATGACCATAGCTGGCAGCTGAGGTAAGTAAAAAATGCTTTTAAATGTATGTTGTGTGTGTGCTTGCTGGTGAGAGTGTGCTTTTATAAGAAAGAGTGTGTGTATGTGTAAGCATGTGTGTGTGAGTGAAAGTAAAGGTCAAACTGCGTGTGATGTCACTTCCGCTACCCCTGGCATTTTGGTAAATTGACGTTCATGAGTGGACCCCTCACCTTCCAGGGGCTGGTTGCCTTTGTGTCTGCACCATCGTTTACAGCTATGCCCCAGGTTATGATGGTTATGATCCAGGGAGTGGGCAGAGTGGCATAGCCAGGGGGTAGAAGAGTGAAGTGTGTGCTCATGCTGCTTTGCAGTGTTTCCGGGACATGCCAGGCACGAGGCAAGTCAGGCAATTATCCTTCTATATTCATTTAAAGTATAACTTGCACAGACAGTGCTGGGACGGAAGGATGAAGAGCAGGCTTATGGACGAGGCGATCAGGTGTGTCGGTAGATCTGAGGGCCTGGGGTTCAGAGACGCTGAAGAGGAGGTCAGGTGTGAACACCTGGTGGCTGCAGTGTCGGGGTTGGGGCTGATGGTGTAATGTGGCAGGCTGCTATGGAGTGCGACTGGCAGTTGTGCTTCTTTCCACCCCGGTAGTCAGGGAGAAGAGTCCATGGCATTCCTGAGCTGTTGCAGATACTGCAGTATTTGGATAGATTTGAAGTTCTTTAAGAATGTTGTTTCCCTGTTAAAATATAGTGTTCACCCCAATAACACTCCTAATACTCCTGAAACCATCTATCGCCCTTATAACCGTAACACATCACCACTGCCTCATTTCACCAGGCTTATTAGTTGAGAATGCCGCAGTGATTGTTCAAAATCTTAGGCTCACTCCTTGGTCTACCTGACCAGTAGACCATATGAGCTATTCGGTGTTGCGGCATGCGGAGTGACGTCTAGGGAGGGACTGGCGTATGGAGGCCGGTCGGCTGCTTGTGAGGTAGAGCAAGGTTGTGGTACTGGGGAACATAATGATGGATGGGACAGATGTGGGGGACAGAGTTTAGTGACTGTTGCGGAGACAGGAGTGTGGTGGTTAATGCCAGGTGACTAGTGACTGAGTTGGGGGCTGGTGAGTAGTGACTGAGATATAAAAAAGGATTTGGTGGCTGGGTGGGTAAAAACTGAGGTAGAGGCAAGTGGGCTGTGTCTGAGGTGGGGCAGTGGTGTGGTGGTCAGGCAGGTAGTAACATATGGGGCTAGGGGTGGCAGTAGGAGGGTAGTGACTGATGTGAGGCTCGGCTTTAAGGGCCGGAGAGCTGTGTGGGCCTAGAAAAGGTGGGTAGTATATGACGGTAGATTTGTGAGGAGGCAGGTAGTAACTGGAGTGGTGCAGGGGAACAGGGTAGTATTGACGTGGGGCCTGGGGCTTGGCATGTGGGTTTTTGACGAGTAGGGCAGGCATGTGTGTTGTGAAAGGTGGGCTGTGACTGTGGTGAGGCAAGTGGTTATGACAGAGGTGGGATAGAGCTGTGGGGGGACAGATGCGTATGGGCTGCAGTGGGTCAATGGCATAGGGCAAGTGTGTTGTGAATGATGCAGACAGTGAATGTGACAGTGTTGAAGTAGAATCAAGGGGGCAGGTGAGTATTGAATGAGGTTGTGGCAGAGGTGTGGAACTGGCTATTGACTGAGACAGGAAAATTGGTATCTTTGGGGGCTGGTGGGTGCCCCAACTGTGTCTGCACCAGCTGCATCGCTCTAGAAGAAGAACTCAGTTTTCTTCTCAGAGAGGATGCAGTTTTCATCAAATCTGACATGAAGGCCGGGTGAGTGACTGTATTGTACCCCCTCTCATTTACTATCACGCTCCCAGTCCGAGTCACCTTCCCTCTTACTGTCCCCACCTTTTTTTACATTCCCTGACCCTGCCACACTCCCATTCTCTATCAACAACCCCACCTGTCAACCTCCCTATCACCCTTCCCACCCCTGTCACACTCCAATTCCCTGTCACACCCCAGTCCCCATCACCCTCTACTATCACCCACCCTCTTCTCTGTCACCTTACCCTTCCCTGTCTCACTCTAGTCTCTGTCCTTCTCCTTATTTCTGTCACCCTCTGCATCCTTGCACACTTACGATCCCTGTCAGACTCCCAAGCCTTCCCCCACTCTCCTCCTTGTCACAATCACTTTGCTATTGCCTTCCCCACCACTCTTACACTTCCAGTCCTTATTATATGCTCAGCAGTGTCCCCTACTTGGCAATGTCACTCTTTCTATCTCAACAAGGACAACCCTTTATGCCCACGTGGAGTTGACCGGGGTAGGTAGGTATTAATATAACAATTGTCCTGTGGGACTCATTCAAAAATGGCACCTCCTTATGTGCATTTAGAACCCAGAGTTACTCAGACTTATTAATCGGACCAAAATTAATTACAAAGATGCCAAAACATAGGACTGATATAGTTTGCATATAGTAATGTTTTGACTTCAATCAAGTGCAACAATTAACAAAATAAGTGATCATAGTGCAGACGACGCAGTGCTCCAATGGTGATTATATTTTCAAAGAACATAGATAAAAGACACTGCACAATTCCCAATGGCTGTAGACATTCACTGATAAAATTCATAACAGGTTTTGCATATGTCATTGTGGAATCCCTTGTAGTTAAATTATACGTTACAACCAAGAGGGAGAGTTTGTTGACGTTTCGACCCCGTGTGACTTTTAGGGTCTCTTCAGGACGTATTCATCTGACTACCAGGCCACCTAACAGTGAGATCACTTGTGCGACAGGAAGATCTAGCAGGTCTTCAACCTATCCCAATCAAGTAATCCAGTGCCCGGGCGTATTCTTTAAGAACCATTACAAATCCTCTTAATACGCAACGTGGTGAAGCTAGTCTCAAACAGGTCGAACATACCAGTATCGAGGCAAAATTGCCCAAATTGCGATTTCAATGTATTCTTTAACAAGAATGCTGTGGAGCTAATCGCACTCTTTTCGACACCATTGAAGTATGGAGAGACAGTTTGGGGCCAGCTTCGCTGGGCCAACACAGCACTGTGATTCCAGGTGAGGAAGGCCATTGCAATGTGGAGGATGGGAGTAAAAATATGGAGGAGGAGGAGGAGAGATGGAAATATGAGAGTGAGGATGAGAAAGAAAGATGGAGTCATATAGGGAAGAGCAGAAAGAGATACCATTTATACTGAACTGATTGATCCTTTCTCACACAGTAGAACTCCATTTTTTTTATCTTGTACACCTCAACAAGCTGATTATTATATTGGTAGCAACCCACCACCAAGAATTCCAGAAACTGAGATTTCTGTAGTGGATTATAGATGCACACCAGTTTCTGAACGCCAGAGTAAAGACTATAACTGCAATATAATGCAAGTCCAGGATTAAAATTGCATTGTAGCTCACATTCAATTTCAGTTGCATGCTGCATTCACAATGCAATCACTGAAAAATGGACAACCATCACCAACATGATGTGGGTATATCTGGATATAGAAATGATTTCCCTTCCACATCATGTGTGTGCATGCTGGGATCACCAGGTCTGATATCCCAGAGCACCCTTGCATATGAGGTTGGGGTGCATCATGTCTGGACTCGGGTCATTCCACATCATGTCCATGTTCATTCTCAAACTACAGTACTGAGTCTGACAGGTCGGTCTGGAAGGAATTTCAAATCTGAATTTCCCTCTGTACTGGACTGTTATTCTCAATAGTCTGGGCATGCTTGCACATGATATGTAAACTGTGTGATTTCTAGGCCCAGTCTGGTGCACGTCATGTACATGTACATCCAATCTCCTACGTTTGACAGCACACTCCAGAGGAAATAGATTTGCTCTTGATTTGTCTATCAAGTTCAGTTGGCGGAGCATGCATGAACATGATGTGTAAAGGGTGTCCTTATTACACCTATGCCAGTCACATTATGTGCATTCAGTCTGTTAGTCCAATCCAGAAGAAATTCTAAAGCTGAGGTTTTTTCCAATCTGGAGTGAGCATAGAAGACAGGTAAGTTTAAAGTAAATATCAGTGTCTCTGTTGGGAACGAAATCTGTTTGGGTAGTACATGTATGTCTGTGTGTATGTGTGTGTGTGTGTGTGTGAGCACGCGCACATAAAGGAGTATGTGTGTGTTTTTGAAGCCAGCCCGAGCCAGTAGAGGACCATCTGTAGCTTAATGAGGCACACCATTCACATAACGCAATACTTTGCATATAGTGGATTTACATGGTTGATAGCACCCCTTGACAATATGGTTGCCCTGGCATAATTTTAGTAATTCTTGGCCTATTGTGGGCACTCATGACACTTTGTTGCCACTCAATATAATTTTGGCAATGGCATAATTGTGATCATTCTTGGCATATTGTGGTCATTTATGCCTTGTGTGAAAATGGTGTCCAACTGTGGTAGAATATACTCCTGGTATAATGGTGGTTATTCTTGGCATATTGTGGTTATCTATGACACTTCGTTACCCATGCCTGATATGAAGTTGCCATGGTAGAATGGTGGTATATGGGGGATCCATGTCAATGTGGTGCCACCCATGGTATAATTAGGGCTCCCGGCTTTATGGTATACATTTTTTTAACATTTCCTTCTGTATTTATCCATATTAATTTTTTGCCAATCTCATTGGTATTTATCCATTTTTATTTTTTGTTTCGCGAATATATGGAGTCATAAAATGGTATATTTCCACATTTATTTAACTGATAAACATGCAATCATTCTTTACTACCTGGCGTGTTTTAGCAAATTAAGCAGCCAAATATAGCAAAACACTACACCTTCAGGTAAATATGAGCATTATAATACAAATATATGTTACCATACACCTGCATTTAGGGAAATCTCAACCTATATTTAACTTCCAATGCTACCTATCTGCTCAGCTGTTGTCCTAGAAATCACGAAAAACAGCATGGAGATTCACCCACAAGAAGCACACTTTTCTGCATTTTTCCACTTTTAAAATTAAATACAGACAGGAAACACTTTGTTTTCTGTCTGTAATTATCTGTAAAAATCCGTAAAAACAGAAAACCGGGAGCCTTAGGTATAATGCTGCACCTTGTGAGCTAGTATAGTTGGCATAAAGTTAGCAATCCTTTCATGTGATGGTGATGCATATGCCGCTCAGCAAAATATGCCCTGGTGAGAAAAAAATGACATTTGGGGATGAAATCTTTCTGTGTGACAGGTGTGGCGTAGTGGCCAGAGTGGCTGACTCTGGAGCGCAGGGCTTATGGTTCGATCCCCGGCGGCAGCTCAGCTTAGCATAATGTGACTCTGGGCAATAGCTCACTTAATCTCCCCTATGGCCCCCTGGTGCCTGGATACCCTTAGGGGTGATAAGTTTGCCGCTTTACAAATGTGGAATTGGTAAAAATATTAAAGTTAGTATTTTAGTATTTTTTCCATCTTCTTTTGACATTTGTTTTTATTTATCCTAAATAAAAAGGTGTATTTCATAGCTAAGTGTGTACTGACAAACTGAGGCTTGAGGATAAAATGATTGCAATTGATGTTCAGATCCAGAAAATGATTGCTGATGTCTTTCCTTCTTTTCTCGATTTGTATCATGACGGGTGGAGGCATATCATCATCTATATTGATAACCATGTTTTTTATGCCTTTATGTTTACTGGTTTTTAATCTTTGGCATGTGCGGTTTCTAGCATAGCTCTGCTATCTGCCTCCTCAAGATAGCTCTTTCTCTACTGTCTACAGCCTGAACCTGTGAGTTGTGTGTAACTCTTCATTTTTCCAAAGTGTATCTTAGACGTAGATTTTCAGTGTGTGGCAATCAACTTGGAAGGTGGAGGATGGACAATGGAAGGGAGTGGATTCTAAAAGTGGAAGAAGATGCAATATATGTTTTAAAAACTAACTGGTGTTGCAAAATAGCACAACTAGATTTTGTAACCTGCCTCCAATAGCCATTGAGGTCATTTTAAATGTCATAATGGTCAAAATTAGCAGTTTGCCACTTTTTGTCAAAGGTTTCTTGAGGAGGGTAAGCCCCAAAAACCGCTTGTGAGAATCAGTCTTACTTAGCACACAATAAATGTAATGCACAATTTTATGAGTGTCCCCTCAGAACCTTAGGTGGTTTTGCTAATTTAGGTAAAACTGTGCTCTAAAATTAATATTTTTCCCTAATTGTTAAAGTCTTTTTTTGCTGAGAAAAGAACATTCCACCCTACTGAAGACCGCTGGAGCACATATGACTTGCACACTATGTGCTGGGTATTTATACCCAACTACTATTAGGGTTTTCCAGTGACCAGTGTTCATTGGTGCCCTTCTGTGTCATCCTCTCACTCGCGTTTTGAAAGTTCAGCAGCTCCAGCTGACCATTGTGCCCCTTGAAGAGCATTTTGTCAATCTGGCACACACAAACTTGCATCCTCTGCTGATGCAAGTTATACAGTCCTATCCAAAGTTACAGAAAATTTGATTATGCTGCCCATCTGAAGAAGTGCTCTCGACTATCTGAGAGCAATTTATCCTGAGTCAATGAAGGTGATTGTTAGAAATTGGGTTTCTGGTCGGCAGAGTTATGCACCCTATCCAAGCAGAAACCACAATCCTAGTTAGAGTAAGTCACAACACACCCTAAATTATCTTGTGCTCACCCTCTGGTAGCTTGGCACAGAGCAGTCAGGCTCCACAAAAACACTCCACATCAGGTTAGAAAAACAAAGTTTTATTTTATAAATAAAACAAGACCAAAACAGCAAAAATCCAACGACGAGAAGTCGAGATATTAATTTCTAAATAATAAATGTAAAGTAGCGCTTAGAAGAAATAAGTACTTAAATGGGATAATTAGTCACGCTGGACCGGGGCAAAGTCAAAAGTTCAGGCGGACCACGATGGAGCATGGGCCGGATACCGGGAACCACTTAGGCCCACTAAGGCCCGCTGAACCTAAGCGCATTGACCCGGGATGCGTTGTCGTCTACAAAGATGAGATGTGCAGCCGAAGCGATGCATCGGTGTTGAGTCATGCAGTGGACGAGATGCGTCGATTTTCTCCACGCAACTGTGGGGGGGGGGTTGTACCACTTGGCAGAGCAAGCCTTGCAGTAAGTAAAGTCCAGGAGCTGAAACAGGCTGAGTTGAAGTATTTGAGGTCCCTGAGACTTAGAACAGGAGGCAAACCCTTGGAGTCACTATGGGTTCAAGTGATGCAAGTTCAGTCCTTCTCACTTAGGCAGGAGAACAGCAGGCAGTGGGCAGCTCAGCAAGGCAAAGGTCCAGCAAAACAGCAGTCCGGCAGAGTGGCAGTCCTTTCAGCAGCAAATCCGTTCTTCTTCCTGGCAGAGTCTTCACAGGTCCAGAAGTGTACTGACATTATGGTGTCAGAGGTCAAGTACTTATACCCAGTTGTGCCTTTGAAGTGCACAAAGGTCCTCTCTTCCTGCCCGGACTCCAGACTCACTAGAGGGGGGTATGGAGCCCTTTGTGTGTGAACAGGACACAGCCTATTTAGGTGTAAATGTGAGGCTGTGCCCAGCTCCTCCCTCCCATCACTCAGAAAGACCGATCAAGACACACCTAAGCTTCCTTTGTGTGTAGCTGTCTAGAGGGAATACACAAAGCCCAGCTCTCACCCAGCCCAGACTGAACAGAGACAGGCAGCAGGGCACAAATGTCTAAAGTAAGTAAATGCCAACTTTATAAAAGTGGCATTTGCTTAACAGTAGCTTAAAATCCAACTTCACTATAAGTTGTGACTTTAAATTGTGAGTCCAGTGACATCAAACCAGAAACGTCTATCTCTTCAGAATTGGGAATTGCACTTAAAAGATGTAATAAGGTAATCCCAATGTTATCGTACTGGAGAGATAGGCCTTGCAGTAGTGAAAAACGAAATTGGGAGTTTTTCGCTACAAAGTCATGTACAACTTAAAAATACATATCCTGCCTTAAAAATACATTGCACCCTGCCCTGTGGGTCAAACAGGGCCTTCCTTAATGGTGACCTTTTTCCATAAAAAGGGAAGGTTTAGGCCTGGCAAGAGGTTTATCTTGCCAGTTCGAAGTGGCAGTCCAAACTGCATATAAAGGCTCTGACATGGCAGGCCTGTGCCATGGTTAGAGGGTGACTTCAGGGGATTACACAATAAGTGCTGCAGGTCCACTAGTAATATTTCATTTACAGGCCCAGGGCACATGTAGTGCACTTTACTAGTGGCTTATATGTAAATGAATTATGACAATTGGGATTAAGCCACTGTTACCATGTTTAGGGGAGAGAGCACAACCACTTTAGCACTGGTCAGCAGTGGTAAAGTGTGCAGAGTCCTTAAATCAGCAAAAACAATTTCAGGAAAATGGAGGAACGCAGGCAAAAAGTTGGGGGAAGACCACCTTAAGGCTGTCAGGTCTAACAATGATGCATGCCTTTTTTTTCATGAGCATTTAGGGTGCAGGATTGATGTGTTATCCATACCATACCATATATTCCACATAGAGCACATGAGCAGCAGAAAATGTTTGCCATTTTCTGGGTGAACCAGTCTCCCATGGACAAAATCACATAAAGCAAAATTTGAAAAACGTTTGCAAATTTTATTTGATATGAAATTCATGAACTTCACAGATTTTGCATGCAGGAGTCAAAGATCTGTGCTATACCAACTTTTTCCAGGATCTCCAAGAGGAAAAAGGCTGCAATTAGTTTGCCAGCAATGAGAGAAGGTGACATTTATTATAGCTGGAATACACCTGGAATACTAATTAGTGATAGGATTAAATGTTGTTAGTGGAGGAACCATTTTTACAGCGCACTATAAAATCTTACCTCCAAAGTGAGGGTTGGGAGGAGCTCCATTTAGTATATCAGCATGATTCCTGCTATTACAACTTCCCATTGCTTTTGGGTTTTAATTCGGAAAACATGGCGTACATTATAGTGCCTGTCTGTGATTTGGGTGACTTTTGTAGCCTAACCTGGAGAGTAAAAGTTGAAATACAGAAAAGCAGTGTGGAATCCTCACCAAATACAATTGCTTAAAGAGAAAGTAAAAACATAGTACTGTCAACGTCATTCTTCACAGCCATCAGTTTAGATTTAGACCAATGAGAGGATGTGAAACCACAAGTGCCAAGATTACAGAAGAACTCCCCCCCCCCCACATTTGATGAAGGAAAACACACTGTCCTCATATTCTCAGACCTCTAGGCATCTTAGAATATATTGGAGCACACCTTTCTCCTTAAAACACTTAGGCATGAAGAGTGTGCAGATGTTACTGACATTGCCTAGTTCTTCTCAGATCTTAGTCAACAGAAATTAATTGTATCTGCTGTCTCATTGACACAAAAGGTACCTTGTGCTGTGGCACATGGCTCATCCTCTTACCATCTCTATTCACCATGTAGGTGCTTGTATGCTAGAAATGAGCAATTACAAATGTAATTTCCAATTGGAGGCGGATGGGACCCAGATTCTCATGCATCTGGACACTTAATGATGGGCATCCAGACATTACTAAATGACTCGATCACATACACGGATGGATGAAAGAAAGCTTCATCTGCCTAAAGGAATCCAAAACTGAAATTCTTATGGCAGAAAACCCACTAACAATGCCTGCTTGTTTGAATTGCACATCAGTCTTGGAGAGCCACCACCTCCATCCAAGAAGAAATCCAGGGATCATGTTTGATGCTGGCCTCTTGTTTGTATCCAAATAAATGCAGTAAATGACCGCTTCAGGCAATCCACGCTAAACAAGATCCTCTCTCTCCTATGAAACCAAACAAGGTGTGAAGCTAACAGATGCCACAGTAATGGCCTGTATAGACGATTGCAATGTATTATGCATCAGCCTGCCATACAAACATATTGAAAGGCTGCAAAGATTGAGGATTCAGGCTGCCACATTCTTTTTCGGCTTTAGAAAATGGGATCATGTGAAGCCAGTCCTGCAACAGCTACACTGGCTGATGCTGGAATCTAGACTTAAGTTCAAGTTACTGGAGACAATGCATAAAGCTTGTTATTGAAAAGGCCCCGGATATGTACAAAACTGGTCACCACGTTTCTAACCAGACAGAGACCTTCACTGAGCCTCCGCCAATCAGATCACACAAAGGTGTCTTAAACATACGACTCATGAAGGGAGAGGCCTAGAAGTGCAAGATCCCAAATTTTGTAAGAGACTGAACTTCGCTCTCAGGAGTACAACCAATTAGTGGGGCTTTAGAAAGTTCCTTAAAACAGAGAAGTTTGTGTAGCCTTCAACTGATGACAATGACAATTAAGTTTAGGAGTTGTAGAATGCTGGTCAGGGAAACCTTGAGTGGAGCTGGACTCCAACAATCCTTCACGAACTCTTTCAACCATACTGTTCTGGTCCACTGAAAAGCTCCCAACGCTCCTAGCATCAGTATGCATTATTAGTGCATTAGGAAACTCAGTATATAAATAAATATACGAGTACATCTCGAGGCACTCATCTCACTCTTTCCATATCATATTAGTCCGTTACCGCCACAAACCTCCCAAGTCCTTTTGACATGATCCACCTTACCATATGAAAGCTAGGATTTCCCACTCCTGTTACTCGCCTAGCTATACAGAATACCACTACTCTCTGGGAGGGTTTAAAGTTTAATTCTGTTTGGATATATTATATTCTTGAAATGATGTTATAGAATGTGCTAGCACTTCTCTGGAGCGTTGTGATCAGGTTAACCAATTATAAGGCTGAGATTGTTACTGTTTGCCTGAATTCTAAGCCTTAATGTGTGGAGTGAAATTACACATAAGGGAAATAAAGCAGACGGATAGTTGAGGCTCATGCCTTCTTGTGGGGGTTCAGACTGAGAGCACACATGTTAATGCCTTTAAATATATTAACGGCCGTAGAGGTGACTAATAAAAGTTAACGCCCATATTTTGGACAATACTGCTTAATTATTAGCTATGTCAGCTTTTTTTTGCTGTTGGTACAGGGTTCATTTTTATAATATTTGAATAAACACATTTGAATAATTGACTTATTTACATTCCTTCTTTCAACAGGGCATTGCCTCTCCATTGGAGTCTGAACAAGGGTGTATTATCTCAAACGAGCAAAGGAATTTAGAATAGTTCAGATATACCTAAGAGATCAAGCTTATACATCATGGCATTTCCATTTATAAAAGAATGTATTTAATCCGGAGAAGGGGCCGATCCATGCCTCTGTACATTGACATTTTATTGCTGCTTTATACTTCAGGCCCGTGGACACATATAAACAATCATGAAATGATGAAGACAACTAAAACATTTGCTGTACAATGCCCTCTTCCCAGCACTGACGTTTTGGGAGACTTTTGTGAATATGAGGAAAGTACCATTAACAATTAATGGGGCAATTACCAAAATGCAAAAAGGCAGGAAAGACATTTTCACTGGAAAATAACAGTAGCACGCGAATGCGTTACTCTGTGTCGATGCCGCAAACAAATAAATCCTTTAAGCCAACACACTCTGACGTCTCCCTTGAAAAGCAAACTGTCTAGTTCATTTTCGTCCACTTTATCTGTGCTTTCAAGCTCAATGCTAAAACAAACCATGTCACTGCATACTTCCGACACAATGAGCTTTATTTAATTAAAGAACAAACAAACAACTTAACTGAAAAGGCCTTCCTCCTCTATTAAGAAAACCAGGCGTCCAGATTCATTATATCCAATCTCTCTCTTCCCTTTGTCCCCCCCCTCCCTTCCTCCCATGGTTGTGACCATAGAACGTCTGGAATGTTCTCATTGTTGATTTGTCGTCAAACAGCAGGGGGCAGATTTACAAGCCCCTTGCGCCACTTTTGCGTCACTTTTCCCATGTTAAAAATGACGCAAAAGTGGCGCAAGGGGCTTGTAAATCTGCCCCAGGTACTTTGCCTCGTGGTCTTTAATGTAACTGGCTAACTTTAGAGAGGACAGGATACATTGATAGGTCTCCCAGGAGCCGCCATTTTCGCAGGGAGCCAAGTGCACTTTGTGGGCATCTGTACATTTGTTCTTTTTTTTATGCCTCCTGAGCCTTTGAGTATCTGCTGTGCTGATCAATGATCGGCATTAATTTCAGAAGCTACCTGATTCCTCACTCTGAAGTATCCAAAAAAGTGATGGATAGAATGCTTGAATTAATCTCAGCCACTGGTAGTTACTTGGAGCTGCGTCCCAGTCTGCCATTATTTTGCACACCATGCCACCCCAGTTTGGACGTAGCCATATGCAAATCAGTCTTGACTCTGCTCCAATAGGAACAGTCCAGCCTGAACTGTGAGGCAAAGTCCTTCATGGACCAGAACACAAGCAATTTAAGACTGTCTTTGCCTTGATTGGGGCTTGTTAGTTGGGTGCAGCTTGGCTCCAGTGGAACAGTAGGCAGGTTCTTGATATTCAGGACTACTGGAATTATGTGGTAGGGGAGAACCAAATTATGCTGCCAGGGTTGACTAAATTATGCAGCAAGAAAAGGCTCATTATGCAGCATAATGAGTCACATTTTTTGAAAGTATTACTTCATTGTTGTGTCATTTTATGTGCAGGTTAACGATGTCTAAACAAAACCTTTACCTCGTTAGTACCAGGCTAACACCCAAATCCAGCAATAAGTAACAGAAAGGTGACCAGTCAACCTCTGCGAAGGCCCATCCACTGTGTTGCAACAGTTGTCACTGCATTCTTAGTAACTTTTGATCCGTTTAAACTAGAAACCATTTTTTGGGTAAAATCTCTAGATTATGCATCAGATGAGGACTAAGTGTTTGAGGTCAGCATTTTAGCCCTTCCATCTGAAACGTTATGCCTCTAATTCAACTTTCTAAGTGCTGTCTTCGAACCTATTAATATAGTATTATTATGTGAAGAGTTTTACTTGGATTTAAGACTAACCAGTTTTTTTGACATCATCAAGGTTCAAGGCGATTTGTGCAACCAGGGCATCTCCGAAGGACAGCTGTTTGTCATTGTGACAGTTTTAAAGCGCACATCTCTTGATCTTAATAATTCTTGTAAGGCTTGAATATACACATTAAAGGAATGTGCTGATAATGGTGAACCTTATTCCTAACCACGGGGCATTTTAGAAGTCAAGGCCTCAGGGTATTGCCACTTTCGTTGTTGATTTTTGCAAAAATGAACAACTGCACTTAGCATAGCTGCTTTACTTGTCCTCTACTATTTGTAGTCTCTACAGTAGAATAGTGGGACCAGTAGTGTCAAATGATGAGGATCAGCCCAACATCCCACCCGTGAGATTTGGAATCCAGCAGGAGCTATCTTATAGGGCTATATGAGTACCCCTTTGAGGCCTGAAACCTGATAGTAGCTCTTCTACACAAACATTCTCTTTCAGCGCATCCCTATTTCATTTACCCCCATTTTTCCCATTATCTTTGACAAACAATACACCTTAGTGATCCTATATAGCTAGAATGATCTTGAACTCAGGGTCAGTTTCTTCAACAGGGGCAGTACCGAGCTTACTTAAGTGTGTTGTGCATACTTCCTTCTTTAAGGATCTCTATATATAGACTCTATGGGCCTTATTTATGGAGGCCTGCGAACTTTTACGCCGCCGTTGCATCACTTTTTGTGACGCAGCGGCAGCGTAAACAGTGCGCCACGTTGCGCCATATTTACAAGGTGACACATCTAGGCAGATGTGTCACCTTGTAAAGCCCTGCGCCACATTATACCTTCGACAGGTATACTGTATGCAGGGTGGGCGTTCCTCCGCTTCAAAGCCTTTTAGAAGTGGCGCATTGAAATCTATAAGATTTCAGTACGCCACTTCTAGGATGCCATTGCGTCAAAACCTTACACCTGCCTCAAGGCAGGCGTAAGGGTGACGCAGTGCATTGAAGATAGGCCCTCCCTACACATTGCTAGGGTTGTGTCTTGCTTGCGACACAACTCCAGCAATGCATGACTTATGCGCCAACAGATACCTCAGGATTCCTGACGTATCTGTCTTTCCTTGCGACATGGAGCGCCATACAATAAATATGGCGCATCCATTGTGTCGCAAGGAGGGTGCAGTGAAAACTGTCTCATCGCTGTTTTGTTGCAGCGATGCAAGAGTTTTCATAAATAAGGTCCTATATACATACACCCTTGAAATAAAGGGACAAATAGATTGTCATTTTTGATGATTATCATAGAGGCATAGGGCGGCCTTTCTATGCTCTTGACCTCCAGTTATATAATATTTCCTAGTCCTGTAGGGCTAATCTGATTTAGATGTCCTTCAGGTCGGTTATTTCTAATACTTGCTAAGAAACAGCAGCCAGTTTATTCTCAGCACTAATATTTGCTATTTTATCTGTCAAAAATCTTGCAGTTTTTGGCCACAATCGCTGCACAGAAAAAGGGATGAGTGGGTATTTAAACCTGGAACTTTGTAAAGAAAGAATCAAAAACATTTGCAGTGGATTTACTGCACATGGAATGGAAAATTCGCAAGGAAGAACCAAACTCTCAACAAGAAGTGCATTTGGAAAACAAATAACTGTTTTCATCCACTGTCTATTAAGTTCAGAAATGTATAACAGCATACTAGGATATAACATAGTGGTGCTTAAAAAGGCACCTAAGGAAAATATATATGTCAATGGATGCAATCCACTTTAAGGCATTGTGATAACACCAGAGTCCCAAAATCAATAATATCAAAGTATTAGTTTATATTTAAAATGTATAAACATAGTTATTAAAATATTGGTCAGCTCTCATATTTCCCCAGGCCAGGGAGGACATTTTTTTCTGAATTTTGTTTTATCTAGTTTTCCTTTTCTAATTATAATTGCAGAGCTACAAGTGCCCTCACAAAACTGATTTTATGAGCATGTTATCATTTAAATCTGTATCACATGTCAAATACTGTGCTAAATGTATTGTTCTCTGAATCTGCGTAATCAGGTGGTGCATGAGAGCAATCTGGGGAATAAACTTCAGATTTATCTAGTATGGAATCTATCTCATGAGATCAGAAAGTTGATCCTAGTGCTGAGATTGGATTTGCTCCCTCTAAGTGGGACAAAATCCAGAAAAGGATAGAAGATATGAGCTGTGCCAGCTATACATCCAGAATCTTAACCACGTATTATTTGGGTGCCGTGTGTTGCAGAATGCTCGTCGTCATTTTTTTAAGGCCAATGTTTATTAAATCTACCGTCCACTCTGCCATGGAAGCCCGTAAATTTGTTTTGTCCCCTCTGAATGAAATGACTTGTAATAAGATTTGCCAATTTTTTAAATCTTTTTTGAACATTTATTAGGGCTTTTGTTGATACTGTTTGACTTGCAATATTGGTACATTCCTATTCTGTGTATGTATGCTGCTATTTTTGAAGGTTGTATTTATAAGATTGTCTTATGCATTATTTTCACTTTGAATATTGCACCATGCACGTTGCACTTTATAAAGGTTTGAATATGAAGTTTTTGAATATACTCTTTATATGCCTTGTCTGCTTCTCTATAGTCTTTTGGGAATATGCGAGCATAAAATGTTTTTAGTGTGATGCGAATCGAAATATGATGTGTTATGGTGCTATGCACGTTGTCACTTTATAAATGATAGTTACTGTCACTCTCACATGATGGATGCAATAGATTGGTGGTTTTATATCTTTTTAATTGTGGATAGTAATATGTATAATGTATTGTTGCTTTATCATTTGTTTTGTTTATGCGGACCTCTATAGGAGTTCAGTATCATAATAAAGTTAAATTGACAATTGTGTCTTTCTCTATGTCACGTGACTATAAACCTGACTTTCCTATTTGTGTTCTGTCCACTTTTTTTTCCTTTTTTTTTTAAAAATCTGCCCGCCCTCCCTAGTTTTATTGTTCTTTCTCAGTGTTATATTGTGACATATTTATCCATCAGTGTAACAGTATGTCTCTATTTTAGCATGCATTTTTATGGCATTTTATCTTTGACAAACTGAGCAGTAGTAATGAACGTGGAAGTCTAATCAATTTTGAACTGTTATACTTTAATCTGCAGACCATAAAACACACTGCCAGCAGAGGAGTGTACTACACTCTTTGGCTGACAGTAGATTTGGCTTTTGGGTGGCAGTCAGGATCATTGAAATTTCACCAAGGTTAAAGAGCTGTATTACACCACACCATTAAACGTTCAAGATGGTGAACATTCTGCACCACCCTTGTTAAAAGCTTGCCAATGGAAAGTAAGTCCACTTGCATTTTAGAGTTCCTAATTCACAGTGTGAATGGAAAAAAATGACTTGAAAACTTTAAAGGGTAATTGTTCAAAACATATTTTATAATCTTCAGAAGTTCTAAGGCCCTAGTAATTCAATTAGAATTGGAAATTAGTTCATGGTAACCACACACCAGTCTACATTATTACAGGTTTTGTTGCTGGCATAATAGCCAGGTAGGCAAAATTCAGTTTGGCGTTGGTGTGAACTTGTAAATGATAATTCAAATTTTCCAAGGGTTTTGCAAGAAATTAGACACTTTGGAGATTCTCTTACTCTAAGTTCTCAAATATTCAAAAAACATCTAGTACATTTGCAAGTGTTATTTATATGTTATGCACATGATTCAGATTACCTTCAATCTAAGGTTTCTACTATCTTGATGCATTCTTTAGGTGATGTGGAGCTTGTTTGGAATCCTACACAACCCTCATAACAATATACATAATGGTGTGTTTCAATTAAGCATTGGTTTAAAGCAGGGTGGTCTGTACTCAAGCAAAGGAATTTCTAAAGAGAGGAGCAGAGAGCAGTACAAGATTCTGGATCATTTACAATGAAGAAGGATTTTCATGGGTGATGAAACACATTGTGGGGAAATGTGTTATCTGAAGATGTGAATATTCAGCTCACCTCTGCAGAAGACTTGGGGAGATTTGATGTTGATGGAGCTGTTGTTCCAGATCCTGTGAGCATAGACAGAGAAGGCTTGTCTTCTAGTTTACTCTCTTTTACAGATCTTGTTTCCTGTCTCATAGTTTTCTGGCTATTAAGGAGCTGTCCACCTGAGGCAGTTAACTTCTCCGCCATCTATGGAGTGATGCAATCTTTGGTGGCTTTGGATGAGATGCAGCTTATCTTGGACATGCAGGCTTGATGGGGAAACCAGTTTTGCTGCATGAGGGTTGGAGCTGTGCACTGAAACGTCTTTAGGCCTTTAATAAGACACTCTGCTGCATGCAGGGTTCTTTCAGCTGAGCCAATGGGGTGTCAGGGAGACCTCAGCGCAGGTCATTGCCTCTGTTTAAGAGTGAGTGAACTAAGGTTTTTGAGGTTGTTCTGAAGTTGGGTTCCAGAAGGTAGGATTTTAGTTTCTTCAGATGGGAGACTTGGAACTATGTTGTTTTAGTGTTTTTTGGCAATGTGTTGTTTTTTTTATAGAAGAGATTGGTGTCAACGGTAAAATCAAGTGATTCGGTGTTCGGTATCAGTTGCTAGATGAACCTGTCCAAGTTCTTATTGAGAGCCAGACTTGAATTTGTGATTCTTTGCCCCTGCTGGCCAAATGAAACATTGCAGGACCAGTAATGCTTGGTGGTTGAATGTGTCAAAGGCTGCAGAGAGACAGACAAATGTTTCTCGTGTCCCCCCAGGCCCCCACCTCCACAACCTCTTTTACACTGCACCATCTGTATAGATAATTTGCATATCTACTAACGGATATCAGATGAAAAATGTCTAATTTCTACCCTGTATTGCAGGATTTTGGGCACTTTAAAGGAAAGCTGTTGGGTAACACGAGTTCCTTTCCTCACTGGGAATGAATTTACTAGTGAGAGATAATCGACATCATTTGGAAGTTATGAAGGATAATAGTGACAATATGTGATGGTAGGAACGCCTGTGCAGAGTTATTGAACTTGATGTTGGATGTGTGAGATAAGGTAACTTTACCCCAAAAATCATAACTTCTATGTGGCAGGAGGGTGAAAAAATGACCTGGCATGACACCTACAAACCGAAAAATTGAACAATTCTCACAATGTACAGTATCGTACCATCATTCATCTACATCTGTACCTAATAAACACTAGGCCTGGCTGTGAAATACCGCTCCGCTCATGGATTTTGCAGAGTTTTTCCCACTTTGCTCTACACGTAGTGCACGGAATTCCGAAAAACTCCACAGAGCGTAGTTTTTTCCTCGCTCGTGCTTGTCACCGTTAAGTTGGCGAGTGTGAGCGCGGAAAATCTTACTCCACACCACCTCCCGGCGAGATTCCTCAATGCGGGCAGTGGTGGATGATCGCTACTGCTTGCGTTGAGAAACCTTCCATTCGCGTTGAGGAAGTTGCCTCTTGAGTAGACCATCTACTCGAGCAGCATAAAGAAGCAGTACCCTTTTGCGCTGCACATGGTGCTGTTCGCGAGGTTTTTACAGCACGGGACAAACACCCGGCGCTAAAAATCAACACGAACGGCATGACCTAACGCACTCCACCGCTTGTGGTACTCCGTGTAGCGTGGCAGAGTTTTTGGGTCACTTAGGACTCCGCAAACTCTGTCCAGGCCTAATAATCACTAACAGGCAAGAAATACTTAGAAGCATGTCTGTAACTCCTGAACCTAGAGTGAGCCAACAAATAACTGTGGTTGATAGTAATGTTGCAACAGCCTGGTCTAAAACCCTTTATAGATATGGCAGCTGGGATAACACAGGGAGTTTAGACGGAAGAATCAATCACAGAATTAATTTAAAGGCTGGAGTCTGGGTCCATGCGGTAGCATAAGTCCAGCATTAAATGCCAAATGCAGATCAAGAGTCTGAAAGGCATCCATCATCTTTATTATGCTCTGGATAAACAAAAATGTTCGGAAGTCTCTGAGGTCTTGGGTGTCTCCCAGGGAAGATGGCACAGACTCTTGTGGGTGAAAAGTAATGAGTTCCTCAGGGTCATTCATAGACAAGCAGAAAGAAATTACACTTTCTGAATGGTCTGCAACTGCAAGCATGCTGGATTTGCTGAGCATCAAGCACATGCTGAGAAGGAAAATCAAAATCAGAATCAGCGAACACAGAAGCACAATACCTTGCAAAGAGAATCAACTAAACTGACTGTGCATTGTCAAGAGAAGGCGCACACTGACCATGATGGAAGGAGGTAAATCATTGAGAAACTAAACTGCGACACAGGGGTAACAAACAGATTATTGGAAAAAGAACAACGTTGGGTGTACAGATTAAAAACAGACAAATCAGGACTTAATTATGACAATACATGGAACCAGCTTGTCCTCTGTTAGCCCACTAGAAGCTCTGATAAGGGCACCTTTATTTATTTAAAAAACCCTCTCCTTAAAAACACTTGAGTGAGCTTCTGAAAAAACCTGGAGAACCATATGGCACTCCACTCATTCCATATCCTTTAATGGAGAGCAAAATACTTACCTAAGAGTCTGCATGACAACCTCATACCAATAAAGTATAACATTACTTTGGTTCTTTTCTTTTTTTACAAAAAAACCTTTAAAAAAATGTTTTTTGTTTGATTCCCCTTAAATCTATTACATGTACCCTAAAGAAAAGGTATAATGAAATGACTCATTCATTTTCTATAATTTCTGATAAACATAACTTTTATCACATTATATATCCATGGTTGACTTGAACAACAATAACACGCTGCTTGAATAAACACCCATGTATATGGTAACTACATATCCCATGATTCCTGTGGATGTATTGTAGTCCACAAACTGTGCTGGTTTCCAATGGTAACCTCGGGCCACCGCAGCAATCATCTTACGACATATTGGGCCACATGTATCAATCATTTTTGTGTTTGCAAATGGGCCGACTCTCAGAATCGGCCTGTTTGCGAACGCAAAAAATGCTTCACACATGTATCAAACCCTATTTTGCGATTCGGTTACCTGTTCAAAAAATGTTTGCTTTATATAAAAGCAATCACTGACATGGTGGTCTGCTGACCCCAGCAGGCCACCATCCCCGTGATTTTAGCGATTCCTAGGGGGTCGCAAATTGCGACCTACCTTAACAATATTCATGAGATAGGTCATTTGCGACCCACTGGGAATCGCAGAAAGTGTTCAAAACACTTTCATACATGTTGTTTTGCGATTTCCTGATTGTGAATCGCAAGGATTAGGGAATTGCAAAACGGTTTCTTCATACATCTAGCCCTTAGTGACGCACGCGGGCCTTCCGGAATCCCATCTTCACCATCGGCACACACGCAGCATAACAGGTGCGTTGCGTTAACGCACTACCAGGCGGTTGACACTGCGATTAGCTGTAATTGAATACAGCCATGCCCGGCCGCGCTCTACCCCACTACTCTGCCACAAGCTGAGGAGAGCAGAGCCGATTTGGTGCTTTGGTGAGGAGGGACCCTTGAAGAAGTAAGTACTTTTTCTCTTGCAGGCAGAATTTACTAAGACGTGCTACTCAGCTATGGTTACAGAGTAATGGCACTGTTATACCTTTACCTTTTCCAACTCTTCACCACCATAGGGTTTGACTACAAAGCCTACCCCCTGACCTTTTGCCCCTGTGGGGTCAAAAAACTCCTAGAAATTGGGGGAGTTGCTGTGACATGTATATTAGGATGTAAAAATCTGTGTGTGATGACTGATTCTTATGAACATCCAGTACATAGTGTGATTGAGGTTTATGGCAATAGATGAAACTTGGGCACAAATAACCATAAGATGTGAAATCGCATAAAGTGCAGGAATGTATAATCTCGCCTCTTGAGTTCAGAAAGACGAGTTGATGCATGCCCCGGTTGAGCACACATTGCGAGGTCCACTAATGAGTGCTTTTTCAGGAGCTGCATGATGTGATCATGACACGTCCATTACAAAAATAGAGCCACGTGCATGGGAATAGTGCATGCCACAATTTGAACAGCCAAAGAATGGCATGTGACAACTTTTAATAGCACTTGCTGTGCTACAGAAAATAAACAAGTTTACGACCTAAAGCCCTCCTCCAAATATTCTTCTTCTATTTTTACAGGTCGAACCAGAAGTGGCAAGTATTTTTACTGCTTGTGCATGCATTTGAGTGCATGGTTTACATAAATTTACCAGCACAAATAAATGCATAACTGGGTAGATGACACTTATTGATAAATCACCCTGCTGAAAGCCCCAGACCTATTTAGGCCTACGAGAGTAGGGCCGAAACATGTTGGTTAAATAAGGGCCATAGGACCATTGAATCCTTAAAACCGCAAGTCGTTATTTAGTTTTACTGTCCCCAACCACTCTGCGAACAAAGGGATACCTTGGAGTGGTTGAGGGATATTTAATCTGTAGTTATGCCCCCTGGTTCCTTTCTCTTAAGAGCTCCCTAGAATATGGTCGTGCCCACCCTGACCTTTAGGAGTCAGGGTGAACCCATGATGAAGCATGACAAAACTAGAGTGTGTGAGGGTTATTTAAATAAAAAGAACTTTTCCTTCCCTGCACCTAGGGACGTGGAGTCCAGTTGGGGTGAGCACTCCCTCATCACGTCACGTGTTGTGACACTCGGTGGGATACCTGTGAGTATTGTATATTTAGTTTGGGAGGACGCCCCCTCCTCCTTAACTAAAGGTGAAAGGAACTCTCCGCCCTCCAGGACTGGCCAGTGTTTTCTACACTCCCAGTTTCTAGTTTACAGTGGGTGCAGTAACGGTCATTGAAGTGCAAACCTATTCAGGTCATGTACTCTCCAGGCACCATTCAAGCTCCTGGTTGGTGTGAGTTAGGCCTCCATGCTCCATAGAGGATCAATACTGGAACAAACCTGCGCCTCTGGATAAAACCAGTGAGGTTCAATGAAAGACGTCATTTTAGGGCACTCCATGCCCTCCTTTTGCCTGTGTGATTGCCAGGGGTGACAGCCAGGGTCACTGGAATAATGCGATTGTGCGACCGCTGCGACTTTTGCATAATTATAGATTTGCATAATTTGCCACCTAATCCATCATCTGCCGCATAAGATGTAAACAAAAAATCTATTTTGTTTCAAGCTCAAATGGCTCAACAGTTACAAAAAATGTGACAACACGTGTTGCTGCGCCGCAGTGGAAGGACCTTTGCAAAGCTGGACTGGTTACCTTTATGTTGCTTATTGATATATTTGAGTGTAAAATGTGTACTAATGTAATGCAACCAAGGCCCAGAATGTGTTACCGAGTTTAAAAATTATGAAATAATGTAGTAATACTATTACAAAATGTGCCGCATTATGCCGCAGAATTTGCCTTTTCTTGCTGCATAATTAACTCAACCCTGCCACATAATTTGGCCCTCTCCTGCCATAATTCCATAGGCCCTGTTGATAGCTAGTCCTTATGGAAGGCTGAAAGCTTGTACAAATCTCGTCTAAGCTCATCTAAGCGAACATCCTGCTTTCGAATGGAGTGTCTTGTATTTTAATGATGTCATGGGCCTTCTGGCATGGGGACTATTTAGAGCGGCTGCCATGTCTCTTTTCCTTGCCCATAAGTCCCTCACCTAACCACTAGGCGTTCTCCCAGAGCAGATAAACAGGTAGCAGCCCTTTCCATGCAGAGAACAACCCTGGTGGGCGACTTTGCCCAAACAATATCCCATGAGCCTCCACGGGCTTATGAGGGGGCAGACGTTCTGTGTAGGTGAGGAGAGCGCGAGAGGAGCACGAGAGCTCCTGTTGCAAACATGGAGCCGCGAGAGATAGGTGTTTTGCGGGGCCAGAGCAGACATTTTGTAAGACTGGAACCAAGACACATCTATTAAAGAAACTTTGATTTCCTTGTTCCCTTCAGGAGAAATGTCAAGTAGAAGGCCCAAATAAAGATGTCAGCAGGAAATTAGTGTGTTCTTAAACGACCACTTTCACCCTGGAGGCCCCGTACCAGGAACAAGTGCTCATTGCTGAATCCACGACTCATACAAAGAGAAGAGTTTGAGAACATGCTTTTATGAATCTTGAGTCTCAGTGGCAGAAAAGAAATGCAGCTAATGTACTCCTTTGCAGTCCCAGGCCTTTATGGACCAGCTTTAGGTTTGTAAATATTTTTCCTAGCCAAAGCGCTATATAAATGTGTGCATAATGATTATGCAAACGTGTACATTTATTAATTAAATGATTGTAAAGTTTTTCTGAAGCATCCAGGAACCGGTTTGCAACAGAATGATTGAACATATTAAATTATGGCTTCTTTACAAAGAGACATTCAGAGAGTTAAACAAGTTACAGGGATATTATTCTCTTTAAAATGTACTTTCAATCACAGGGTATTTCATATTTCTGGGGCTGTTTATTTGCCCCCCTTCTTAACATTCTGGTGTGCATATATGTTTATAGCGAGTCTGAATTGTTATAGAATTTATCTATCATACTGCTTGTTATTGTTGTTTTGAAAATACACGTTTAGGCCATTGCACATGTTTTATCTGCAGTCTCACTTTGAGGTAAAAGTTCCAGAACTACACCATAAAGGTTTCCTTAATTCCAGTGATAAGCATGGAGGGTCAAGTTTGATACAGACTCAGATATCATAATGGGGACACTATTTCCCGGGGGCGTGGCTTGACGCCGTTGTAGGGAGCAGCAGACCTTGGAGCTCCTCCGTGGCCTCCCTCCACAGCAATTTCTCCTTAGACGCTAGGGTGGCCCCTGGCGTCATAACTGGCGGCGGAGGTCCTGGTGCCCATCTGGGTACGATATCAAGGCACTGGGGTGTCGTGGAACGGAGAAACCGGCGATTTCTCTCCCTGTTCGCGCTCCGGCTGGGTCGCGAACTAAATGGCGGCCGCGCCTCGCTACAGCAGTCTCCGCTGGTAAGAGAGACCAAGGTGTTGAGCGAACCTGCTGAGCGGTGGAGTGAATCAGGAGGACAACGAGTGTGCGCTTGTGAGGAGGGCAGGCGGACCGAAAACGGAGGCGAGGTGAGGCTCGAGGAGAGCGCAGAGGGCAACACCTGACCTTAACATGGCGGCGCAAGACACCCCAGGCGAGACGCGCTGGTGATTGCGGCCGGTGATTGTGGTGGCCTGCCCCCCCCCCGCGCGGGCAGCCGTGGCCAGCTCCTGGCGCCTGGACTTGGACATAACTTATTGGTGGCAGGGAGCGGAGTAGGTGAGGAGACTTCCAGGTGGAGTGTGTATGGGACAGGGAGAACACGAGCCTGCGGTGAATCCCAGAGGGAGTACCACGTGGAACCCAACATTCGCCGCTGCAGGTGTGGGAGCCAGCACTTAAATGGACTTGGGAGGCACGTTGGACTGACTGGGGTGCAAGCTCTGTGACGCCTCGTGAGTAGGGGACTGCTGTTCTGGATGCGGGGGGCGGATGTGTACTTCCAGGGCCGGGCGCTGACATAAAGTGAAGTGAGGAGAGTGGGGCTGCGCTGCTGCCCGGTTGCTAAATCCTGAGGGGAGCTGGAACTGTGCTGCCGCCTTGGACGGAACCACAGACTCACTGAATGTCTTCAGATTGACCCGGTGGGGACTGTGATGACCGCCTGAAGCCCCTGCAAAACGGAGTCATCCGACTGACCCGTATATGAGAGGTTTCCCCACCACCCACTGCGTGAGAGAGTGCCCGCATTCGCTATAGGGCGACCAGGAGCACCGGAAAACCCACGGCATTCTACCTACCGATTATTGCACCATACTGAAACCTAGTTCTACAGGGCACGAGATGGGCAGAACGTCCAGGAGAAAAGGATTTGAGGTCCTGCGGCTGGACGAGCAGGAACATCACACCGACGAGGATGAGGGGCATCTGCTGGACGTGTGGAAAGTGTGCCTGCAGATCCTACCCTGGCTGACATTATGCAGGCCATCACATCCTCGAGGGAGGCTCTGGAGACAAAGATGGACGCCATAGGGACGGATCTCACCCTGCTCAAAGACGATCACTGCAAACTTAAGGAGAGAGTGGCTGCCAATGAGACCACCATGAGGGATATCCCGGACACAGTAGACACACTGAAGCAGGCCCTGAAAGCGGTGGAAACCAGGGTCAAAGTGTTGGCGGTGAGAGCTGAGGACAGTGAGGGGCGCTCACGCAGAAACAACCTGCGCATCGTAGGGGTTCCAGAACGGGAAGAGGGGATGGATGCGGTCCAGTTCCTGAAGGCTTGGTTAAAAACAGAGGTGGCCCCGGAGGGCCTCTCCCCCTTCTATGCCCTGGAGCGGGCCCATAGAGTCCCGGCCAGACCTCCTAACCCTGGTGCTCCACCCCGCCCACTGGTGGTGCGATTACTCCATTACCGAGACCGGGATTTCCTCCTGCAGCGAGCTCGCGAAAAGCAGTCCTTACAAATCGGGAACAGTAGGGTGATGATCTTCCCGGACTATACTAGGGAGGTGCAGCGACAAAGAACCTCCTTCCTAGCTGTCAAGCGAAAGATACGACAACTGCAGCTTCCTTATGCCATGCTGTTTCCGGCTCGCCTGAGAGTGACGGCGGATGCGGCGACACATTTCTTTAATACTCCACAAGAAGCTTGGGACTGGTTAGAGGCTCGACGCGGTAGGGAATCGCGATCGCCGTGCCTGGAATCGCCCGACAGCAATCAACCTCTTCTTCGCCGCCCAAGGGGCCCACTCGCCTGATGGGAGACGCCAAGAACGAGACAGGGCGGTGCGAGCAGTGGCGGAGATCAGTCAAGGAGCAGCGAGTCCGACCAGCAATATCACGGACCCTGATCGGGACAGATCTGGGAGCTCGAGCTCAAGCAGTGCCCATGGGCTCTCGGACACTGAACTGCCGGACGTTACACCACAAACAGCAGATGGCGTATTTGGCTGACCGGACAACAGGTCGTATATCCAGAGGGTTGCTTGTTGGGGAATGTTGACCCTTGGTACTAGCGGTTTAGATTGAGAACTGCCGATGGACACACTTGCACTATTGGGGCTTGCCGAGTGTTCTTTATCTGTGGGGGAGCGGGGTCGGGGGGTTCTGGGTCCAGTGATATCGGATACGTGCTGCCACTTCCATGATTCACTGTTTGAGTGATATAGTTTGGATGGGGACCTGGTTGGGTAGGCCTGTCCTGGGGAAGGGAGTTGGGGTGTTTTTATTGTTGGGGGAATTTGGTTTGGGACCAGGCATGTCGCTAGGAGAGGGGTACGTCGAGAAGCATTGGAGATTGTACTATGGATTCCACCGTGGGTTTTAAATGCATAACCTGGAATGTTAGGGGATGCACACCATGAGCAGAAGACACAAAGTACACGCCTATCTGATTAGAAGAGGAGTGCAAATTGCATTATTACAAGAGACGCACCTCACACAGAAGGAAGGGACAGCACTGCAGCGCCGTTGGAGAGGGCAGATCTTCCACACCACGTATTCAGCCTTTGCTAGGGGGACCCTAGTATGGGTGAGGGCGGGAGTCCCCTTTCAGTGCGTCAGACAGATAATAGACCCAGAAGGTAGGTTTGTGGTGGTGCTGGGGCGCCTGGATGGCCGGGACATCACTATAGGGAGCATATATGCCCCCAATGTTGATCAACCCGCATTCTTAGCGCAGCTATCACAGACGTTAACGCAGGTCCTGACCGGACCAGTACTTTTGGGGGGTGACTTCAATAGCATTGCTGACGTGAACCTAGACCGATCTCACCCGCCACTCCCTACCGCCCCTACACACAGGGTCGCAGAAGCTCGACGGAACTGGCAACGACACTGGGGACTGACAGATGTTTGGAGGGCCCATCATTCGATGGAAAGAGACTACTCTTATTTCTCTGCTCTACACGAGCTGCATGTTAGGTTGGACTACATTCTCTGCTCACCAGACGTACATGCAGGGATCACCTCGAGCGAGTACTTGACTAGGACGCTGTCTGATCATAACCCCCTACTGATATCCTTGAGCTGGGCGCGGACTATGCCCACAATTCCCAGTTGGCGTCTCAGACCGGAGGTACTAGAGGACCAGGTATTCCGAACTACGATAGGCACCGCAGTAGAGGAATATTTCCAGAATAATGCTGGCACAGCTGCCAACCCCACATTGAATGGGATGCCTTTAAAGTAGTCATAAGGGGTCGTTGTATTGGTGAAGCGGTAGGCGTACGGAGGGTTCTTTTAAACGATGTACAGACAGCCGAAGACCGGCTCCGAGATGTTGAAAAAGATTGACCAGAAAGGGTAGACAAACAAGCGGAGCTACTAGAGGCCAGGGAAACACTAGCATTACAGGTGGAACGGTTGAGATGCTTTGACTATCGGGCCTAGGCAACCCGGGCCCACGCTGAGAGGGATAAGTCTGGGGCGTTGCTGGCTTGGCTGGCCAATCCAGCGAGAAGAGGGACGGCGATCCTAGAATTAAGGGGAGGGATGACGTGACTCATTACGGACAGCAAGACATCAACGCACAGTTCTTGGAATACTATACTACTTTATACCAGAGCCAATTGGACCCTATGGTGTTGGAGGATGAGGGATTTTGGGAGGAAATTGAACTTCCCCAAATTGATGCAGACGCTGCGGAGGCCCTGGGCCATGACGTAGAGTTGGGTGAGGTCAGAGGGGCCATTAAATGCATGGCCAGAAATAAAACCCCTGGCACGGACGGGCTCCCGGTCGAGTTCTATGCCACATATGTGGATGCATTGGCTCCTCGCTTGGTGGCCCTGTACAATAGGTCGAGGCGGGACGGGTGTTTGCCCGTGTCAACGAGGGAAGCGGTAATTATACCGCTCTTAAAACCAGGTAAACCGCCCTGGGATCGCACTGCGTACCGGCCCCTCGCCATGCTCAACCTTGATTATAAGATCTTGAGCCGAATTTTAGCTAGCCGTTTGATGACTCACATGACGGCGCTTGTGCACAAAGACCAGGCGGGTTTCATTCCATCCCGGAATACGGCCATGAATATCAGGCGGTTACTTCGAGTGCTAGACGCCCCCATCCAAGACAACAGAGAGGCGTGCATCCTATCGATTGATATTGAAAAAGCATTCGACAGCCTTGAATGGCCATATCTTTTCTGAGTCTTGAGGGCCTTTGGCCTCGGGGAGGATTTTGTGGCCTGGACGGCAATACCGTATAAGAGCTCCACTGCCAGGGTGCGCACGGGAGGTGTGATATCAGAGGCCTGCATAGTGGGCAGGGGAACGAGACAGGGTTGCCCGCTGTCTCCCTTCTTGTTCGCGCTGGCGATGGAACCTCTGGCTGTACATGCGCGTTCGGGGCGGTATTACCGGGGGCTGGACGGGGTGGGTCAGTCCCAATTTATTGCATTATATGCTGATGATCTTCTAATGTTCCTCGCCAACACTACGAAAGAGCTACAAGGTGCCAAAAACCTATTGGCCAGACTGGGAAGGGTGGCGGGCCTTAAGGTCAACTGGAGCAAAACGTGCCTGTTCCCTGTTTTAAGTGGAAGGAATGACCCGCCGGATGGGCTAGATGTTGAATGGGAAAGCAGCTGTTTGACTTATCTGGGAGTACGCATTTATCATACGGCTACCGATTTACTGGAAGGTAATGTCGGACGGGCGATACGGGCCACCAAGAATAATTTTGAATTTTGGGGGACTCTCCCGCTTTCAATGGTGGGACGGGTGGCGCTTCTAAAAATAGTCACGTTACCGCGACTACTCTATTATTTTGGGATGCTACCGCTATGGATTCCGCGAAGATTCTTTACCCAGCTTAATACCATGGTCACAGGCTTTTTATGGGGTTCCGGGAGACGCAGAGTAGCGCTCGCCACCATGATGAGGCCTAGACTAGAAAGGGGGCTTTGCAGTGCCGGATTTTGAGGCCTACTACCATGCAGCACAGCTGCAGTGGTTCACGAAATGGATGGCGGGAAGACTTCGCACTGGGGAAGAACGGGGGGGCTCCGATCCGGATCTGAGACAGCTCTCTCAAGTGTTACTAGGGCTCCCATTGAGCGAAAGGGACGTTACGAGAGACCTGTGGGCGATGCGTCAATGCTGGAACCGGGTTAGGAGGAGAACCCAGCAGATACCCCCATATGCCCCTGAGATCCCGCTGCTGCTGTGCGAGGCACTACCCCATGGGGGAGACTGGCAGGGATTGCGGACCTGGGAGGGGGCGGGGATCTCCACTATTGGAGACCTCTACGAAGACAATACCCTGTTACCCTTTAATGACTTAATGGAGCGGCACGGGCTTCCCAGGAGAGACTTCTTGTTACATGCCTCCCTGACGATGGCTATCCGTAAACATTGGAAGAAAGGAATGGTGGAACCGCCGATCTCGACACCATGCCAATATGTAGTATCAGCGGCTGGGACGATCAAGGCAGTCACTTGCCTCTATGGGCGGCTCACCCAGGAGATGCGGCGGCCCTTAGAGAACCTGCGGCTCAAATGGGAAACAGACCTTGGAATGCCCATAGCTGAGAAGCCGTGGGAGGCATTAGTAGAGAGGGCATGGAAAAGTTCTAGAAATGCACGATTCCAGCTAATCCAGTTTTTTGTCCTCCACAGAGCATACCTCACCCCGCACAAAATTAATGAGTATTTTGGGGCCCGATCAGTTTGTCCGCGATGTAAATTAGAAAACGCTGCATTTTTACATATGTTTTGGGAGTGCCCACTACTAGAGGGGTTCTGGAGGGAGATACTGACTATACTGGGCGACATAACGGAAAGAGACACTACACTGACCCCGGGATATTGCCTGCTGCATTGGTTTCCCCACACTGCCCGGAATAAGGTTACCAGCAAATTTATAGACCTGGGGTTAGTCCTGGCTAAACGAGAAATCACCAGCCACTGGAAGGCGACTAGTGCTCCTAGTGGCTCGAGGTGGCGGAGGGAATTTATAAAATGGGCAGATTGCGAGGGGATTCTTAGGCTGCAAATGGCCCGGAGAATGGATAATGGACAAATGCTGGACGCGGCGAGGGCATGGGAGGCATTAGTTGAGCTGCTCAGGCGCCCGGCGGACGATCCCGAACCCCCTGAGTGAGTGGATCTGTGAGCGAGAGCTGCAGTGTTGTCCTATTGGGTTGTGATCTATGGGGAACGAAACCATATAATACGTAGCGGCATCCCCTTGCTAGATGCCTCTCTATTGGAATTACTGTATCTGTTGTCTTATATGACTGGGTCCGATTCTTTGCAGAGCTATTGATGACCGAGCGACATGCCTGGAGGGTGGGGGAGTTGTATAGGGGAGGGGAAGGGAAGGGTACGTTATGGCTAACGGAAGGGGTGGTAGGGTGGGTGGGGTTGTTCCTAAAGTTGAGGAGGGGGGGATTATTTGTTTGTAACTTGTATGACATATCAATGAGGGCTTTGAATTTGATTATAATTGAACCTAATGGGAACCTGATGCCTGGGTATAAAGAACTGCGCAGCAGGGCCCATCTACATAACTGCTACAAATGACTAGATATTGCCCTACATGCCTAGATCAAGAGACTATGCCATAGTGATTGTTGTATTATAAATGCCTAATAAAATTTGTTTACAAAAAAATGGGGACACTATTTCCCCACATATTATCGGACCAGTCGAATATGTTTCTGGTGGATCTTATGGATATGGGGATCTTTCAATTATAGTTTTCATCTGATCGGACCTAATCATTTTGTGGATTGCTTCCAGTAATCTCCGCACCAGGAGTATAAAGGATATTAATATATTTGAGCCCTGACGAAGTTCAAAATCATTTTGAAAGAAACACGTTGGCTGGATGTCTATTTGTATGGGAATTTTATGAATATGAATTGAAGGAAAAATATTTTTACACAACTGAGGATTTATGGACTACTAAATTTCCGGGTGCACCATTCCACTTCTTTATTATTTCCATGGATGCTCTGTTGATGTTGACGACGTCCTATATTCATTGTCCACTGCTATCAGCTTATAGGATTCCCATCAACCTTTGCAGTGATGCTGTGTGAAATAGCACAGAGCATTGAACAGTTTTGTGAATTCAGGATCAATGTGTTCCTCTGAAAAACTATGGACAACTGCTTGTTTGGTACCTGTGAGCACCATATGTCACTCATTAGCCTCCAGCCCAAAGGTGGCCTCACCACTAGTTGCATGTATACAGCATACATTTCCACATGAATCATTCACAACTGGTTCATTATCACAAACCGTTCTATTCTGCTATGATACAGCACTCCACTTGCCACCAGCTTTTCCCATAGAAAAGCAAAATGCTTGTCCTCGTTTTCTCCAGGAGACTTTTTCCTTTTTTAACTAGTAAATGAGTGGCGATATTTGATGAATATTGTACAACCAGAGTAATACTGTGACTTTACACTTTTGCATGCCACCAAAAACCACATTAGGCATGTTACATGACACTCGTAGAATCCTTAGTTTCATGCAGAAATGACAGAAGTTGTTGAAGCCGATTCGTAGCCTGTGTCTTTATTTACACAAAAGAGTTTAAAACCATCTAATGAAGTTCTCTTTAAGTCAACTGCACATGACAACTGGGTAAAGGTCGGCCCTAAATGTACAGTGCGTACAGCCCAATGCTGTGTTTTTTATATTCTTTTCATAGTGGCGGCCGGCATGACTCATAGGTGGCAGGGCGGGGGAGGGCGCAGGGGGAGTTGGGGTCATGGGGGGGGGGGGCACGGGGTTGTGCAATGCAAAAAAATTAAAATAAATGAAATATACAATTACCTTGCCGCCGGGTCCCGCATCTCTGCTCCTGCTCGTGGGACTCGAGGGGCAGGAAGCCAGGAGAGCAGCCAGGCTCCCCTGACCAATCACAACGCTGCGATGCAGTGCTGTGAGTGGTAAGCACCCAGGCTCCCCTGAACAATCACAATGCTGCAATGCAGCGTTGTGATTGGTTTTGAGCGTCCTGGTCTGACGCTTAACCAGGAATGGGGGCCTGGACATGTTCTCCACGCAGGCTGTAATGCAGTCATTGCACACCTAGGAGTGGGCAAACCACTCATCCCCTGCCCTGCTCCGAGAGCAGAGCAGCCCCGCCCACCTGCCCACCCGCAAAGGGAACATAAAATGTTAATAACTCAAAGTTATTATCACTTCATATTTCCTTTACTTTGCACTGCTCAAAAGCAGTGTGGCGACGCTCCTCCGCCATAGTGGAGGAGCCGCCACTGGCTTTTCAAGAATTTGCTCACAGCCTTAACAATTTCTGTCTGGAACGAGAGACTGATACACTACATTTACTACACATCTCTCATGGAATAACTAGCTGCAAACAGATTTTTAAAATATTTTGCGGCTACACTATTCCTACAAAAATCTTGTCCAATGGGCGTAGCTTGAACAGTAAGATTGGGGGGGGGGTGAGCTTCAGCTTTTCTAACAATCACCCTGGCATACAAAGTTAACATACATTCTAGAGAAGACAGGGCATGAGAGGAGCTTAAGGGGCAGTGGAAAGGGAGAAGAAAATGGATTGGTGGGGATAGTAAGTGAGAGAAAACACAATGGGGCCGATTCACAGAACTAATCTGAGATAAAATCCTAAACTTACTACTTTTGGTATTCACAGAAGGCATTTAGTAGTAGTAAAGTTAGGACTCCTAACTTTACTACTACTAAAAGCCTTCTGTGAATACCAAAAGTAGTAAATTTAGGATTTTATCTCAGTTTAGTAGTAGTAAAGTTAGGAGTCCTAACTTTACTACTACTAAATGCCTTCTGTGAATACCAAAAGTAGTAAGTTTGGGATTTTATCTCAGATTAGTTCTGTGAATCGGCCCCCATATGTTGTGTAATAACCAACATTTTTGAAGGCTTTCAAAACAGAGAAAGGAAGAGTGTGTGTGCGTTTTTTTTGTGTGTATGCTGGTGAAATCGAACAGACACTTCACCATACCCAACTGAAAGCACCTGTACCCAACTTATTAGAGCGGTGTAACCAGAGAGCGTTTTAAGGCATGGGCAAAGTGGGTTCCGGCCTAGGGCACCAGCCTTTCGGGGGGAGGGGGGGGGCGCTGATAGAGCTAGCTCTGTTCTGAAGAGTCTTGCCCTGATGACCTTGAATAATTCTTAAACAGATTGTTTTAAATACTGTTTCTTTTTATTTATTTTAATGGGGGTGGTGTGTAAGGGTCTATTACAGACATTTTGCAGAGAATGCTGTGTTTCTTTCATGCAACATCATTAGAAACGTTTCTTTCAAAACAGGACCTCGCATATGAGAAATGGGAGGGTGCCACAGAGATTATTTGTATTAATATTCGTGAGCTTCTGCTGTGCTACAATATTAAAAACACAGAGTGCTATCCCTGAATATTAGATGTAAACACATTTATAGTTTGGACGAGTGGGCCTGTGCACTGTCAGTGACCTGGCCAAAGAGGGCATGAAAGAGCTGAAACTGGATCATAAATTCAAAGCTGTTCCCAAAAGGGGCCTCCGAAATATGTTTGGCCCAAGGCCCCCAAACTCCTTAAGATGTCTCTGGAAGTAACACCCCAAACACCCCTTCTGATGCTACGCCCCTGATCTTGTCATCTTCAAAAAATGTATCCAGTGGCGTAAAGAAACTTGAGGGGGCCCCCCTGCAAGGTCCACGGATGGGCCCCCCTCCAATCTTAATCTGGAGCTCTCAGGTCAGGGTACTGTGCTGAGGGGGGCCCCTGGAGCTTGGGGGCCCCCTGCACTGCGGGGACTGCGGGGGCTTATGTTATGCTACTGAATTTATCGAACCAATTATTCTTCAGCAGAGATAGTTTCATCTCGCAACAAAACACTAAATCAAAGTGATATCAAATAACGAGTTTTATTGTGACATTAGGACGGCCAGTGATGTGTAATGTGAATAAAGTTATTGATGTTTAAAAGCAGTATGGCAGCATCAATTAGCCAATGAGTGTAGGTCACAGTTGTGCAGGCATATAACATGTATAATAAGCAAACATTCCAATGGGAAACCTTTACGTCGCAGGATCACATGGAAATAATGTCACCACTTAGTGGGTCAACTGAGAGTCCCAAGAAGCCCCAGGGCTTCTGTGAGAGGTGTGAATCCTACACAACATAATGTGTGTGTGGTCTACTCCATTGTTCCATTACAAGTGCACCCATAATCTGCTGTTGGCCGCAAATAGAAGAAATAATAAGAAAAAGAAGCAGCCATGCCAAAGTGGAACCTGAAATTCTTAACCAGAGAACTTTCTTGAAATGTTGGTCAAATGCAGGATGCCTTTGAAATCCTGATTTGCACAAAACAGGTGTCATTTGCAGTGCATATCAGTGGACTAAGGCCCTTGTTAAAGTAGCTACAAGTGGTGCGAGGGAGGGAGGGGGGGCACTCAGCCCTCTCCAACCGTTTAACTTTCATTTCAAGAGACTGGGACCAGGTTAGGCAGTGGCGCACTGGGACATGTTTATCCAATATAGGCACAGACTGCAGCACTGAACTATACATATATGTCAATGTGTTCGCTCGAATGCGGACACAGAAGAATGTCCCGACATCCCCAACATGGCGGCCGCTCTGCCCAGGCCAGGAAATGAACATCACGCTCTAGCAGGGCAGGTAAGGCCAGGAAGTCTCCTGACATTAACCGAGGATCAGGAGGGTGGGGCCTGGAACGCCGTAAAGACGCCGACAACAGGAAGACTGGGAGAGAAGGCGACAGAGGATAATACAGAGCCGGAGAATCGAGACAGAAAAGGAGAGACCAGCGTGCCTCAAGAGGAAGCGGAGGCGCCGGGACTGTCCGAGGGTTTGCTGCGAGAGGAGGAAGACCACGAAGCAAGAGTCCGCTCTGGGAGCAACGCGCAAGAGTCCAGTGCTCCAACGAGGGAAACGGAGGCTGGGACTCCCCTTCTCACGGCACCAGAGGGTCGTGGGTTCAAGCAAGTGCCCAGCCCACATTTATTTTCCTTTAAGGGTTTGGTGGGCGGGTTTACGGGCCACACCACCCTGATTCACCAATATCACCTGCACTTAGGCACCTCCCGGCGATAGGGCACTGGTGAAGGGAACACTATCCCCATCATACATCGTTAGGACAGCAGCCTGACCCTGTCTTTTTCTTTCCTGTTCCCTCCTGAGGAGACACCCCAACGCTGATGAGAAGCCAGGGACAAGCTGAAGAACGACAACGACGGCCGTTTTCCCTTCTTCTTCTCCTCCCCCTTTTTTTGTTGAAGACTATCCTTGTTCTCCTTATCCACATTAAAGACTGTATAGCCAACTCCCCCCCCAAGGCTGCTAAAGCATCTCCCAAGAAGTATTGGGACCTTAAAAGAAAGAAGAAAGTGTCAATAAACGACCCTACCCAGAACAAAGAAGGCCTTCATTAAGGAAGTGAGGGGCTTGGGGCACCTGGCATGGCCACATCCCTACAGTCTGTCTTGCCAGCTCTTCACAGTTATCTGTCATGTCACTTTATTTGAGCAAATACTACTCTGAAAAGCAAAGTGATGGCCTAAAGTAACAGAGCATGGTGGCAAAGATCAGCGATGTGCAGTGCTCTAAATGGAGAAATGTACTAACGGTTCCCATAAAATGGGGTTTAAGGTGTTTAAACAGCAGCCGCGACCCATGCAGGTAAGAGTGGTGGGGCAGTGGTGCCAGGTGAGGGGGGATTTCGATGGACAATGAAGAGGGAAAATTAATTATTTGTTTAATTTTCCCTCGTCATCGTCCATTGAAATCCCCCCTCACCTGGCTCCACCGCCCCACTGCTCTTACCTGCACGGGCCGTGGCTGTTAAACAGAAAAGAAGTGGGGCCACGAGAGACAGAGTCATGAAAAGTGGAATCTGACTATGAGTGTTTCTCCAGACCAAGTACTCCTAACATGGCACTTATGAAGTGATAACATGCTGAATGCCTTTATTTTCCTCCATTGTGCTGGCATGTAAGTGTTAAGCCCCAGACTGCTTTCATTTGGTATGAGACTGTAACAAAAGGAGAGCTGATGGCCCCCTTAAATGAGGCTTTTGTGTTGGGCCCAGCTGGAAGTGAAAATAAGAAACCCCCTGCAGGTTCCTGTTCTGAACGGAAAGCAGACAATGTGTGGGCACTGCTGAATGTGTCCTGGTGTCAGCAAATTAAACTGTGATATTTTCAGTATATTTCACTGGGTCTAGCCCTGATCTTGGTCAATAACAGGCGCCAAATCCGGTTGCCACTAATCTAATGAGGCATGTTAAACTGTTAGCATCAGTGTTAATAACACTTTGAACATCATGAAGCAAGCCATTCAACCTGTATTCAGTTTTCTAATGAAAAGAAATGCATTATGTTTACTTATATTCCATTTTTTGAGGATGGACAGTGAAGCTCTTGGTGAATGATAGATAAGTTACTTTTTATGTACTTTAGGAGACAGTTTGAGCTGTTTCACTAGCTTCAGGTAAAGTTAAAAAGTTAAAAGTGAAGTAAAAACTACATACATATGTAAATACCTATATATCAGTGGCGTAACAAAGGCGCCCGCAGCCCCCGCCGTGCATGGGGGCCCGAGCTATAAGGGCCCACCTCAGAGCAGAACCCTGGCCTGAGAGCTCCTGAGTAAGTCCGTAAGGGGGGCCCCCCATGTACTTTGCAGGGGGGCCCCCCACAAGTTTCGTTACGCCACTGCTATACATAATAATAAATATATAAATACCTAAAGGGACTTTCAGCCAGTCCGCCTCATTAATTGGCTTATTATTGTGTCTTTCACATTTGTCTTCTTCACATTTATCTTCTGCCCAGCACAGCATACACCATGTGGCAATGGGTCAGTCAACTTCAGTCATTAGTTCTCTGCCACTTTGAGTGATGGCATTTTGCTTGATCACATGTGCACATTGAACTAAAAAGAAGTACATTTCAGTGCCAGAGCTGGTAATCCAATACTTTACTTTGCCAACGCATTTTTTTTAATTGGCTGTCCTTTTAATTTTTTTAGTTGTCCCTGTGTGTTTAAAATATGTACGGAGGTTACCGTGATTCAAAGCCAATAGAGATTTATCTTTGCACTGATAAAAGTAATTTCCATGGGATGTGCTTTACAATAGAAAAGGGTTTCTATATCTGTTATGCTCACTAAGAAGCGCCCATACAGTTCTAATAAAATTATATGTGATGGTTATTTTAAAAAAAAAATTACTGCAAGATCCAATTTTAGGTGGTAGTATACTTTCTTTTTTCTTCTTTTAATTTTTGTGACATATGCTTGCTATGCAAAAGTGATCATTGCACTTGCTTACATATGCCAGATGTATTGGCTTTGCCAATGTTTGCTTGTGAAATGTTGTCTTGGATCTTGTGTCTCTTATCTCCTGGCCTCTTTCCTGCATTTGACGTTATCCTTCCAGTTTAGATGTTTTCGAGATCTTTGCATTATGTAATGATATAATTGATTCTGATTTTATGTCATCAAAGCTCCAATGAAAAGTAAAGAACACAAACTCTATCGAAGAAAGTATTTTGAAACTGCAATTCAACTCATAGTATAACAAAGTTTCAAAAGCAGTGTCCTACCATAGTCCGATGCTCACTGCTATATGCTGTACCAGTTCCAGATAAAAGCATTTACATAAATGGTAACTAAAGCAGTCCCCTGTCCCAGGACATTATTATCATTTTCTTTTTCTATGCAGGACTCGGGCGAGCTGGATCTGTGACATCAGAGCAGAGGAGGAGTGGTTTGCACTCCTCTAAGTGCACATGACAGTTTGGCCAGCCCTATAGGGCCGGCCAAACCGACATGCGCACCTGGCATGTTTTCCATTGGGCTGTGTTACACACCCCTGTGGAGAACAGGCCCAGCCTCCCCAGGCACTGCCTGAGCATCCAAACGGGACTCTCAGACCTGCAGCATCGTGATTGGCTGGGAAAGTCCGGCGGAAGCCTGAGTGCTTCCGGTGCTGTAGCAGACCTGAAGAGGATGGAGGAGAGGCGGTGGCGGCGTGGCAGAGAAGGTAAGTTTAAAAAAATTTTTTTTTTTAAATCAACTCCCCGGCCCATAACCCTCGTTCCGAGCGAGCCGCAAATTGACGGCATGGCATCGGTCTCATCTTCCTTGCCTCATCTGTAATTGGGAGCAGGAGCAAATGGCCCACATTTAGTAGGCCAATATCAACCTCATTACACACCCTCCACCAAACCCGGGGCAGCAACCATAATGTAGACACCCACCTCCATGTATATTACCAGGAGCCCACTCACCCTCACCCCATATAAGCCCCTGTTCCCATGTGGAACACTCTACTTTTCAATTTGTTTCACCCGCCTTGGACTCATCTTCATTCTCCAAATAAAGGACATTTCTTTTACAAGCTACTGTACGACCAACAGCCATGAAAACCTTCCTCTCTCTCTAAAACTATTATATTTCTATAGCTTTCAACAGGCTCACCTCCCAAAAGCACTTCTTCTCAACCTCTTTGGAAACAAATAAAAGTGTGAGGAATGCCATCAACGGCCCTGATGAATGGCAGAAGCCCCCCGTAAGTCTCCTAACTCACCTTTTCCCCAGCAGATGTCACCCATCCGTTGGCATGTACTGCCTGGGGAATTCTCACCTATTCATCTCAGCATGCCCAACGACAAGCTCTACCACCAGAGATAGAGATGCATGTTGCAAATTTCTGTTCAGATTCTATTTCAAATATATAGTACTGAACAATAAAGAACGGTTTGCATATTTTGGTAGGTTAAAGATGTTGCCAAGTAAATCACAATTTTTTTTTAGTGAAGATTATAACTTGCAGGATTTTTATCTTCAAATACAAGCTCTGCTTGGTGGGATAACCTAGCTATAAATGTGCTGCATGGTCCTCAGTTATGTGGGGCAAAGGATGAATCTGCAAGTCTTTTTATGGCACTGTAGCTTCAAATAATTGATAAGACATTTAGGGGCATATTCTCAAGGACTTGTCGCGAGTTATCGGCACTTTAGCGCAGCAAAAGTGGCGAAAGAATTATCGCCCCATTCCCAAGCTGGTGCAAACTGACTACATCGCCAGTTTTCCAGCGATAGCTGCCGCAAAAAACATCGCCACGGATGAGAGAGACAACTAACGCTAATGATATGCAGAGTAGGCGTTCCCGTGCAAAAACACACGAAAACTCCACTTCGCGATAGTCACAACGACCAGCCAGATCTGCGATGCGATCCACAAACAGGCGATAAGGCGCGTTAGCAGCAGGAATTTTACACCTGCCTTCCACTGGTGTTAAGCCGGACGACAAACTGCAGTATAAAAGGGAGCCCAGCCCAGTGCCACATCGGCAGACCAACACATGTCATGGAGCTACTGATCATGCAGCTCGGAGCCCCAAAAGGCCCACAACACCCACCGCCACTCCGTCCAGGCGCCCCACCTCCCAGGACCACCCCCCCCCCGGAATACCACCGAGGCAGCGCAGAATGATACAGCGGTCCTTCCGAAAACGCACCAGCCTCAGAGACTTAACGCCAGAGGAAGTCATTGCCCACTACAGGCTCAAAAGGACGACCATCCTCTGCATCCTGACCCACATTGCCCACAGGCTGACGGTACCAACACAGCGGACAACCAACATCCCTCCGCAGACAAAGCTGCTGGCTGTGCTGCACCTGTTGGCCTCTGGTACCTTCCAACCAACAACTGCCAGAGTCGGAGGAGTCTCACAGCCAGCCCTATCAAAGTTCCTCACACCTGTCTTGGATACCACCATCAGCTTGGTACCCCAGTACCCCCACACTGCGCAGGAACAGCTGGAGACCAAGCAAGGCTTCTATGCAATAGCTGGCTTCCTCCACGTGTTGGGGGCAATTGACTGCACACATGTCCTACTTGTGCCCTCTGCCGACACTGCACACAATTACCGCAACAGGAAGCACACGCATTCCATCAATGTGCAGGCAATAGTGGACCACCGCGGACTCTTCACCAACGTCGTCGCCAACTACCCAGGCAGTGTGCATGATTCCTAGATCTTCCGACAGTCCATCATCAACCAGCGCTTCGAGGATGGCACCTACAGAAATGCACTGCTTGTTGGTAATTACCAACGGAACACACCACACACCTCAACTCCACAATCATGCAACTCGCAACTGTGGGAATGCACACGTCACAACATCACATACGACATGCCAAACAACATGCCCACCTACCAGACACGACAACACATGGAACTGTGATAACAGGGGCCAGACATGTAGACAAGCCATCCACGTCATGGCACCTCTGCCACACAATAGCAGGATGTGGTGAGAGGCGGGAACCAAGTATGTGCGAGTGAGGCAAGTGACCTATGAATCAGAATGTACACAATGCCAAGTGTGGCGGGGATGTGCTGGACAGACTTAAGTATGCAGAGCACAGACATGTCCATGTGGACATATACTGCTGGTGTTTGTAGTGTCGTAGACAGTGGGCGCAACCATGTTACCTCAGGCAGTGGGGTAGACCCTGGACATGTAGCTAAGTCGCCCCCCCCTGTAAGCGTAAGCGGAGTGGGCTGGGCCAGCGTAGGAGTGGGAATCAATAGCCCGGGGCTCAGGGCGTTGTTCACTTCCGGTATGGCCACCAAGGCAACTACTGCGTGTGTCTCTGTTTCCGCCATATCCTGACCATAGGCCTACACACACATGGCCGACCACCTTCAACGGGCAATATCACAGTGTCGTTGTCAGGCTTGTAGACATGCACAGACAGTCATGACAATGGTGTGTCCTAGGAGTGCAAGTGATGCAACCGCGCAGCGCACACAAGTAAATAGGCTCGGGGGGAGTGAGGAGCACCTGTGAGGCAATGTACTTCACATGGATGCCGCTCATTTGCCACATGCAAGACATGTCAGACATGTATCCCAAAGTCGCACACATCACACACCAATATACTAATAAGCCTGCCAACACAGAATGCCGAACCACCGATTGACACATCTCTCTCCCCTGTCACAGGTGATCAAAGATATGCACTGTGCCCGTGGATGATGACACCCCTCCGAGCCCCGAACACCCAGGCCCAGAGGCAGTACAATGCGGCCCACATACGCACCAGGGGCATTGTGGAGCGCTCATTTGGGGTATTGAAGTCACGTTTCAGGTGCCTGGACATCACAGGTGGAAGACTCCTGTACAGCCCGCAAATAGTGTGTAAGATGATCATTGAATGTTGTGTGTTGCACAACATATGTGTACGCACCAATGCCCCATGGATCCATGTGCCAGATTCACCGGACGATGATGATGAGGATGAGGATGAGGCAGGTGGACCACACCCCAGTGCAGCAGCAGCTGGAATAGCCCGAAGGGACACTATCATTCACAATTTCTTCACATAAGCACGTCACATAGGGACTGTCCTTAGCAATCATGGGACAGGTCAAAATGACCACAGGCACAGCATGTGCAAATACATTCATTCCTGGACACATTCCCTGTGTGCATGTCACTCCTCTGCATTGGCACTTCGCTCTGACAAGTGTATGTGCAACATTTAGTGCTGACAATTTCACAAATGGCAAGTGGATGGTGGGAGTGTCACCTCCATTATCGGGCTCCTGTTTTCCTGCGGACTGAACCGCGCCTTCCTCTTCTTCTTCTCCTTGCCCTTCCCTGGCCCCGAGGTCCCAGGCTGGTCCTCCGTGGGGCTTGTGGGGTTCGGGTTGTCCTCTGTACTTGCTCCAGCTCCCTCCATTGTGCTTCGCAGTTGTTATGTTTTTTTTATTTATTGCTGTTTATTTTGCTGCTTTTATAGTGATTTTTCCCGCCTGACGTGGAAATTGCAAGCCTGGCGCTGCTTGTCGCCGATTTTTCTATCGCGGTTGGGCCCATCGCAACTTTTTTCACGTTCGGGTTTCCTTTTTTATCGCCGTCGCGGTAGTTGTAGCGCGGACATTTGACGCGTTATCGGGCGACTATCGCATGTTACCGCCGTGTTGAGAATGCGACGTTGACACAGAGTTATTTTCCCGCGATAGACGGCGATATGAAAACGTGCGTTAGCCTTTTTTGGCGATGATTATCGCAAGTTCTTGAGAATATCCCCCTTAGTTTATAATCAATTTATATTTAGAAATTCTCTAGTTTTAAACTTATTTTTTTGTGTTCCAAGCAAAGTAGAAATGTTTCCCTTTGGTATGTTATTGCGCTTGTACAAGGGAGGTGGTGGACCGGGTTCTCTCTGAGGGGCCACCCCCAAACTTTTTTGCCTTTTTCCCTGCACTTTTTGCTGAATTTGTTTTTGTTGGTCTCGAGACTCTGTGCACTTTACCACAACTAATCAGTGTTAAAGTGCTTGTCCTTGATCCCCTAAACATGGTTTTATTGGCTTACACCTGATTGCATATTTAATTTACTTATAAGTCCCCTGTAAAATGGTATACCATACACCCAGTGCATGCAAATTTAATGCTACTAGTGGGCCCGCAGCACTTATTGTGCCACCCACTTAAGTAGCACCTTAAAACGTGTCCTAGGCCTGCCATTGCAGCCTCAATGCGGTTTAAAACTGCCAAGTTGGAAATATAACCCCCCTTGCCAAGCCTTAAACTCCCCTTTTCTTGCATATCATTCATAGCTTTGGGGGCCTGAAATAGTCTGACCTGTCACACTTGTAGGAGTACGATGGTTAGTAGTTGGGTATGTACTATCGTTGGCACTGTTGGCAGGGGCAACGGGTGGTGCAAGCTGAAGTGTCCTCCTGAGGAGGGTCCTGGCACTTATGCCTTTTACAAATTAAGCACTGGGTGGATGTCACTAGGATAAACTGGAAGGTGTGTCAGACTTGACCTTTGAATATTTGTCTTTTAGTCTGGTGCACTTTCACGTGTTCACCCAATGACCAGGAATCGGATGATGGCTTAAGCAATCATTCCAGACAGACAAATATTGTCACTGTTGAAAGATTAGGGTTTTGCAAGCTATAGCTTTCAACAGTGGCAATATTTGTCTGTCTGGAATGATTGCTTAAGCCATCATCCTATTCCTGGAAATGTGAACTCTACAGAAAGACCAGGGGTGTTTGGAAAAGATTCCTAAAAACAGTTTTATGTAACTTTTTATTTGTACCACACCACCTGACAAAACTAGAGAGGTTTGGTAAATTTTATTTTTATGAATTTTTTTACTTATTTTTCATGTGTGTTCATTAACAACTATAAACAAGCAGCAGCCACACTTGCAAAAGTTCTTGCATTAGGATTCAATACGTTTATAAGAGAGAAAGGCCCAGCTCTGGAGAAGGGAAGGAGTACAGCCAATGAGAGTCTGGAGTAAAGCCCATCGGAGGGCATTATGGGATTTCAAAAGTCAATCTGAGGAGCCACCACAAACACACACAACATTAGTACAGAGTAGCACTACAGCCTCTGCAATGAAGGCCTTCACACACTTCCCAGTCTTCCAAAATCATGTTGTTTAAGCAAACTGGGAGGCAAACTCTGCTGCAGTGTATGATATAACAGCAGGGCCGGCTTTAGCACAGATGGCGCCCTGTGCGACAATCTCTGTTGGGGCCCCCCAATTACCTCCTTCAAGTATTTCCTCACTACCACCCTCGAATGGTCCCCTCATGTCTCCTTAGCCCCTCTCTTACATTAATTTATTTTATAGCGCTACTCATCCCAATGAGACTGTCAGAGTGCTTTTCATCACAAACATATTATACAGAGGCAATGAGTCATACAAGTGTGTAAATCAATCTATAGGATATGCTGCTTAAGACAATGAGGACAACAAGGTGTAGGAGTCACATGTCATCCGTACTGCTAGGCATTAGATGTTGAGTGCTTGGGCTGGAGAAATGAGGGTCAGATTAACTTTGTTTTTATTCTGCGCAGTAACCAAAGTTGATGTGCTGCATTTCATGAAAAGCAGAGAGCACAGCAGCACCATATCTAGTAAGATATGGTGCTTTTGCTCTTTCCTCTAGGGCTGGCATAGCTTTGGCTGCCTTGCACCAGTGCACACACCGTTGCACCATAGTGCAAAGGCTTATGAGTGCTGACAAGCTTAGATTTTATACTGGAAGTATACCGTTCGAGCACAAAAGTCTATTGTTAGACCTGTCAGCCCTAGGGTGGTCTTACCCCGTTTTTTTCTCTTTGCGCCTCATTTTTGCCACCATCTTTTTGTTGGACCTAGGTCTCCGGGCGCCTTACCACTGCCAAACAGTGCTGAGGTGCAGGTGCTCTCTCCTAATAATATGGCTGCCACAGGCCCCTGCTACTGCGGAGTGGCCATTGTACATGCACGCACCAGTAGTTAGGATCAGGCTGGGTCATACTGTTACTGTATCCTTGCCGTCCCGCCTTTTTGTCACATAGACAGACATGATAGAAGCTCTTGGAACCTTCCAGCCCAGGGAGGAGTTATACTTTGCCGCCTTTCAGGAGGGTCACCTGACCTAGGGGTATAAGAGGAAAGGAGGGAAACCTAACCAGTTAGTTGGTGCACCACTGGACCGGGGGACCCTCCGCCGGAGTATAGGCTGCTGAGCCAAAGGGGGGAAGCTACACTACTGAGACTGACTGAGCTTAGGCCCTGCTGTTCCCAAGATAGCTGAGTGAACCTACCAGCCTGCCGACCTTGCCCAGTGTGAGGGGAACCCGGGTGCCAACTCCAGTGTGCCTGCAGGGGACCATCCTGCTTTCTATGAATGCCAACTCTACCCCTAAACCCCACAACTAACTCCTGTCAATCCTTCCTGTCATCTACTGCCAGCGCCGAGACTAAGCCGCGCTGTGAACCTACCACCTCAACCTCCCCAACTAGCGCTGTGATCCCGGAGTGCTGAGGAGCCTGCGAGCGCTGATGCCACTGGGAACCCCAAGGTAAAGCGCCGTGTCCCCCAAGCGCTCCAATGTAAGAAACTGCCACTTTCTGATAGCGCTGTGCTGGGGCGCTGCTGTGTGGCCAGGACCTGATTGCGCCCTTATTATTGAGTGCTATGCTAGAGACTCCCGCTGTGGACTATGGGCGCGGTTTCTGCTAAGCGCTGTGCCTGACGAAGCGCTGTATGCCCAGGATCACCGCCGCCGCCTGGATACCTGAGAACCAGCGCTGTGTCTGAAGAGGCGCCGACTACCGAAAACACCGCCGCAGCCCGGGTGCCGCTGGTTCAGGAGACGCTGTGGCTGACATCGCCGCCGCGTCCCAGACGCCAAGGAGAAAAGGAGCGCTGTGCCTCTGATCACCGCCGCCTGACTTCTGTAGCTCCCCCCTCCATAATTGAACCGTGAGTGAAAGGGGGAACTGAGGCCTACGCCCCGCTGAGGCTCCATCCATTGCCCCCGCTGTCGTAGCCTTGGGGGGATCTGCCACAAGCCTCTGCCTGGGGATTGTCAGCTGTGGCGAATGTGAACTCGCCCTAGAACTGCTACCCGCCTGGCATACTAGACTGGGCCTCAACCCCGTGTACCCACCCAAGGGAACCTGACCAACTGTAATGAATAAGTGGAAGGGGGGCTGGGGGCTGCTATTGAATCTATACCACAGGGAATAAGTGTTTGTGTTGATGCCTCACCTGCATAAGAAATCTGTCCTTATCGCGCATGGGCCTCGGAAATAATGCCTGAATTGAATATGCGCCTAAGAGATGTTACCTTGATTGAGCTTGTCCCTAAGGAATATTACTCATGTTGATTGCATACCTATCTAAGAATTAGTACTGAAGCTGTATACCTGAATGAGTCCTACTGCATGTGATGCCTAAGAAATGTTACTTGTATTGACCATGGGGCCTCTATTGACCAAGGGCCTCAGAAGTGTTGCCTGCTTTAACCTCATGTGGTAGAAACTGTTCCTCCTGCACGCTGTGCGGACTTTGCAGATCTAATCCTGACCAAAGATAGATAAAGCTACTTGTTTTTGCCAAAGAACTTGGAGTGGTGTCTCTTTATTGTGTGCGCATTACTGGGTCAGTGTGAGTGTGTGCTGCACAACTACTTTACACCTTGCCTTCGGCGTGCCTTCCTGCCTCGCGCCAAGCTACCGCGTCAGAGTCGGTGGTCCCTGGGACCTTCCGGGTCTAACATCTATGCTTTGACAACGTATATCATTTTACCACTTTGTGTGTGTGCTGTTCGGTGCAGCACACATGCAATGTTGGAAAGTTTGGAGAACATAAATCTTTTTCCCAACTTTACACCTGCCTTGAGGATGTGTATTCTTTTGATGCCAATCCCTTTCTACCAAAGTAAGTTGGCAGGTATGCACGTCACAATCCATAGGTGAGTGCATGGGAACATCCATGTACATCCTAAGTTATGCCTCCTTGATGTAAATTAGTGCATAGTGCTACTTAGTGTTACTTTAGGGCTACACTCCAAAGCAGTTCAGAATTTGCACTGGAAAGTGAGTGCCAAAACAACAATATACACCAGGTTTGCATCAATTTTATGATGCAAACCAGTCCTAAACGGTTACTAAATCCACCCCATAAACATTTCATATTCATTGGGGTGTAAAACTAATAAAATTGTATAGCAACTCAGAGAAGCCCTTTTTCAATCAATGAATCAATCAATCAGGTTCTTGTAAAGCGCAACTTCCCTCCTGATGCGAGGGCACTGGTCGTGTCACCCTGAAGCCGGCACTGTATCCTAGGCTGCACCCAATAGTGTGGAAAGTGAGAACTTTTTTAAAATTCTTCCAAGCTGCATTCTTTTCTCAGCATTCAAACGTCATGTAGTGGCTGGCCCATTCGTCCTGTGGGATAGCCCTTTGGACACACTCAGGATGCATTGGAGAAAAGGCATACAGTTGATTGCAAACTTTGACGATGATGAGCAGGCCGGTATCATGGAGGGATGTGTTCGTGCACAGCTGTGAGTGTGTTTTTAGCTGATTGCACTTTCTAAAGCTCTAACTTCTACCTCAGAATTTCTCTGAATCAGTGCATGAGCAGCAGACAGCACAGCTCGGAAACAGACAGAGACAATCACTATTCACTATTTCTGAGCTGTTCTATCTGCAGCATATGCACTAACACAGCAAAATGAAGTAAAAATAAATGAAACATTTAGTTAATTGTACGCTTTAGAAATTCCAATCCCATTAAAAGTGGGGGACAGTTATGTCCCATGCAGACCTTTACAATAAAGTCACAGGTTTGTTCTAATTTATTTTGCCTTTTGTTGGGACAGAGTCCTTAAGGTAAATTTAGTAAAAATTGACACATGTTGTTGAGCTGTGTTGCATGAGAGGGAGAGAGCAGGACAGCACCATAGCTACTAAGATATAGCACTATTCTTCTCTCTCCCTAGCTCTGGTGCAGAATCTGGTTGCCCTAGCACCATGTACACACCTGTGCACCATAATGCAAAGATGTCTGCGTCATATCTAGCACAGGTTTTTTACTGGAAAGATACCCTTCAAGTACAAAATACTATGCCTATGATGGAGCAAGGTTTCATAAATGAAACTTGCTTGTATTCAATCCTCCTCACAGTATTAATTTATTAAAACTTGTATTGTTAATACTAACCTTTGCATTCACGACACGAAAGGGAAGGAAGCTTGCCTATGTGTTTTACTAATGAATAACGCTTGTCTCTAATCCAAAATGGCCGCTAAAGCGCGGGAACCTCAATGCGCATGTCGCAACCATATCACATGGTGTGACGTCTTTCTTTGCTTGGTGGGAAACTTCTGCTTCTGCGCAGTGTGCATTAAAATGGCTGCTTGATGTTTTCACATGCTTCAGCTTGCTCTCATGTCATTACTAAATTGTCGTTTCCTAACGCTACTAATGCGGGATAGAATTTATAATTAAAATGGAATAGAGTAGAAAAAGTGGGCATACAGTGAAACATTTTATTCTGTGATTTTAATATTTTCTTCTCGCACTTTTATTAGTTCGTAAACTTGGGCCTGGGTTGGTGACCTGAAACTCGAGAGGCAAATGGTTCTGCGCATGGCGCATGGCCGAAGATGCTGTACTCTTGCCTTTCCTGTTGCATATTGATACATTGTCTATGAAAATTGGTTTACATTTGTCATGAGACGGGTGGGAAATAAAGCGAATGTATTAATTTGAAGGGGTGGGAATTTAAAGACAATAGGCTTTACAATTTAGGCCAAATCGATATGGTGCGAGAATCCACCCCCTGTCCCTGTCCAATCAGAAGTAGTGGCCCCATATTTTAGCAGCATTAAGGGGAGGTACATGGGCGTAGAAGGGTATAACAGATATAGAATTAGCTAATTAGTTTAGTCGGAGGTCTTGAAGTCGAGAGAAGGGAATGCAGCTAGAGACCTCAGAACGCACAAGAAAAGCTCCAGACCGCTAAGCTGATCGATTGCAGACTGAATCCCTGTCCAGAAGAGGTCCTGAGGAGGGGGCGGCGGAGTCCATTAGAAGGAAGGCACGGGAGAATCGAGGAGAAGTCGAGTATCAGAGAGGGGAACGATGCAGGCGTCGTTGTAGAGGGGTCACCGGTCCTGTCCTGATCCTGGAGGAAGTCTTTGCTCATCATCCTTCCTGGGTCCTATTTTTTCCAACTCCTTGGCTAAGGGGTTTTGGTTCTCGCACTTAGGTAAATATAATGCAACCTTTAGTTGCGCTGCTATCTCTATCCTCTCCCTTTCTTTAAACACCGTCATTGATTAGCAATAATCATTTCTATGCTTAATCTTGGGTATTGCGATTAAGTACCATGTGGCTCTGTATTTTACTCTGCTAAATCTTTAGATAAACATTTTAAAACTTCCTGACTCAGTGGTTATTTCAGGATTATGTACTATAATGAATGTCACTCATTTTAAATTTCCCAATTAGCAAAGGATTCATTGGTAAGTCATTACTCTTCAATCAGAAGGTAATTGGTAGCAGGGAATTTGATAGAGAGTAACAACTGATAAAAACCAGCGTAAGTATTAGTCTAGTATGAATGTATGGGCCCAAGTGAGTATCTGTTGAATGAATGCTGTTTGCTAATATCGCGCTGGATCAGTTTTCTGGTAATCAGAGGATGGTTACTCTTTGTTAATTGGGTAATGAGAATTTTTATTTGTATTTTTATGAACTAACATCCGCTTATTTTAGAGTTTTGTTTTATGTTGTCTAGAATTCCCGAGGTAAAAAGAATAGCGGATGGTAAGTGGAAGCCATACTGCAGTGAGGTTATCTGCCAGGCAGAAATAGTACTGAAAAGTTAAGCAGGACTTTCAGTACTCGTTAGGGACTCTATGCGTGTGAGTAATAGCAAAAGAGTACGCTGGTGAAAATTTGATGTTATATCACCTAGAAAGGGTAACATTGAAGAAGTAACAGGCATTTCTGGAGCTTGTGTGAAGAGTAAACGGAAGGGCTTTACTCGTAGTGTATGTTAGTAAACGGAAAGGGTTTTACTAAGTGTGAAAGAAACTATCTTTTTCGAATTTAGAGAAACTGGCACGATAGCGAATGTTTTATGTTGTTACTGAAATTTAATTAAGAATTGTAGAGAAAATAAGTTTGCGTACATTTTTGTAAAGGGAGGGTCAGTTGCCGGAGAGGGAGCTGACGTCACAAAACGCCGCGCTGGGATTGGTTGAAACAGCGGGTGTGGAGAGACTCTTGTAAAGGAGGGGTCAGGAGCAGTACTGACGTCACAGGTGCCGCGCTGGGATTGGTTGAAACAGCGAGGGACAGTGAAGAGCAGATTGTAAAGGAGGGGTTGACAGATAAACGTCACCAAAAGGCCGCGCAAGGATTGGTTCGGAAATAAAAGTTAGCAGACATTTGATTGGTCGAAATGATAAAAGCGAAATTCTTAGTGGTGAAAGGATTGCATGTTAAAACGCGATCCGACTTTCACAGGAACTTGTCCGGATAGGAGATATTTAGGCTTTGCAGAACATAATTTTATACATCGGTACTTACCCAAGATGTACGGAGAAAGGAGAAAAATGTCATTTTTACAAAAGATTAAGAATTATTTTAAAAAGGACAAACCAATCAAAACTAGAGAAGGAATTATTATTCCACAAGCTAAAACGCCCGCTTCATTCATGATGATGGAGAGAGGTTATCATACTTGTGTATGGATGGAAAATTGGATAGAATATACCAAAAATGATGGAATACTAGCAATTCCCGAGAATGGCACGTTCAATGGGCGAATTCTGCAAAACTTGAGATTGAGGATGAATGACCTAGAACCCAGACCTAGATTAACCCAGTACGAAGCTTTAGAGGAATGGGAAACCGAGGCATTTGAGCGTGACCGATCTCGGAGAAATAGGGGTTATCCAGGATTTTTCCCCAGATACTTACATGAGTCTAGGGATGGTCAGCTGAAACAATGGAGAAGGGCAATGATTACAGAAGGACTATATCCATTGTTTACAGCAGAGGAGAAATTAGGAGGCAAGTGCACAGAAAAGACAAAACATTTAATGAGAAATGAGGATTCTGAAGACGAATTTATGGAGGAAATGTTAAGAAACCCCCACCATATCAGGAAGGGACAAGTGGATGCACCCCAAGTGCACCACCAAAAACTCCATTAGTGCCACAAGTAATGCATGAATTCACCCGAGTAGAATACTTCATGACAAAGAAAAAGAAGCCCTAGAAAAGACCAGAACAGAATTAATACAGAAAATAACTCCGATAAAAGTACACCCTGATTCGTTGACCATACCTGTAACGATTGGTCCAGTAGTTCCATTATATGGTACTCAGGGAAGCTGTCCTCCACCAATACTTGCACCTACTCCTGTGAATAATCCCAAACCTGAAGCTCCAGTTATAATTGAGGATCAATTTAGTGACTGTGAATCCACAATATCACTCATGGACTTGCCTATTCGAGGTACTGTAAATAGCACTCCCAGAAAAGATGTACCTGGTTGTTCAAAAGATGTAAGTTTAATAACTTCATCGGGAGCAAAAAGTGCCACCATAGTAACACCTGAAGATCTAGAAAGATGGGTGCAAGGGTCAGTTAAACAGTGCACACCTCTGAAAATAATGGACATTCATAAATTGAAAGTCGAATTAGAAGAAATAATAGCAGGAAATGTAGGACTAGAACGCTTAAAAACCTATGATGAAGAAGAATTATTGTTCCTGTGTAGGAGTATCACCAGAAATGTAAGGTTATTCCATGAAAAATTATCCAATTTAGCACTACAGATGGGAATAGAAATAGGGAGATCAAAAGTACTACAGAAACCCTATAGAGCAGAATTTTCAGACAAAGATTTAGAAAATATGAATGCCTCTGGAAGAAGATTACAAATAAGAGAATTAATGTTAGTCTTGCAAAAATGGGGAGACCTAGATAAATGGAGAACTAGGTGGGCTAAGAAAAAGGAAGAAGCACGAACAAGTAGAACAGCATCTGAATATGTGATGAAGGAAACAGGGAAAGCAGACCAAATGTATCCAATGCGAGAAGTTGCGGGAGGAGGATATGTACATGTCCCATGGAGCAGACAGGATATTTTGTCATTTACGAATGATTTTCCAAAATTGAGAGAAAAACCAATTGAATGGTACAAGCAGGTTGACAGGTTTGTGAAGGTGTTGAAGGTATTGTTGAAGGATTTGGATGGGTTGTTTGACATAGTGGTACCTGCCGATTTGTGGACAGATTGCAAAATCACAGTGGATTGGACAAGTGATGAATATCCTAGAGATCCGAAAACAGGTGCCCCGTCAAATAATGTGATGAAAAAGTATCAGCAGGTGATAACTTACCTGAAAGGGAAAATACCCCCGAAAGAAACAGATTGGGTAAAAATAGATCGAACTACCCAAGAAGCTAATGAATCGGTGCATTCCTACTATGAGCGTTTATTGCAGGTATTTAAACAGTATAGTGGACTTGAGGACATTGGAGACAAGAACATGAGTCAGTTTGTGTACCGGTTTGTTTACGGTTTAAAGCCAGAGATTTGTCAGATGATTAAACAACACATGCTGTGTTGGCAGGGAAAGCCCATTGATGAGATTTTGAAGTATGCAAAATATTGTGGAGACGATATTGAGGATAGACACAAGAAATTGCAGGAAAAAGTGATGTGGGCTCAGGTGAAAATGGCTGAGAAACAGGGAATTAATTTGGAAAATCCAAGTGAAAATCAAGGAAAAGATTCTGGAACGAATGGTGATACTGGGAATGGTGGAAAAATTAGAGGACGAATGAGTAGAGAAGAAGCTAAAAAGAAATTTCCTTGTCATGGATGCGGAAAATTGGGGCATTGGAAGGATGAATGTAAAAAGATCCGGAACAATAATGGCCCAAATCAAAATTTAAATCCACAGACGCAGAATGACTCACAGCAGGGTGTAAATCCTCAGAGTCAGTTGCCACCTGCACCTATTCAGGGTAATGTAAGCAGAGCAAAGCACGGTACAGACATCGGATATCAAGGAGGAAGTGGTAAGAATGATTATATGACATCACAATTTCTTTTGCAGGACGATTTCTGTCAATTCAGTCCATGACGGTGCCTAGGAGAGGGGGAGAAGGAGTGCATACTTGGCGCATCCTTACAGGTAGATCAGTCAGGTCCATATGTTGAAGGGAATGTGAAAGGTAAAGATATTACTTTCCTTTTGGACACCGGTGCTACCCGGTCTACTGTGAGAACAGCAGACATTCCAGACCTTCCTCTCTCTGGTGAAGATATCCAAGTTGTAGGGGTAGCTAATCAAAGAATTAGAACACCTCTTACCAAACCAATGGAAGTTAAAATAGGAAACTTTAGAGAAATGCATCAATTTGTAGTGTGTGATTCTAGCCCAGTAAATTTATTAGGTAGGGATTTATTGTGCAAGATGAATTGTACCATTTTCTGCACACCGGATGGTGTGGCAGTTCAGACACCAGATGAAGACCATGTATATAAAATTATGATTGCAAAACAAGGTACAGAAGTAGACGAGATGTTTTCGTTAATAACAAAAGATGAGTTGCCAGAAGAATTAAAAGGTACAGTAAACCCCATAGTATGGGATTTCACCGGAAAAGAAGTAGGACTTATGGCTAAAATAGATCCAGTTAAAATTACTGTAAAAGAAGGTGCAATTTTCCCAAATACCAGGCAGTACAAAATGAGTGCAGAAGTAAAAGCAGGAGTCATTGAAGAAATAAATCGAATGGTAGAACAAAACATCCTAAAAGAAGTAATGAGTAGCCCATGTAATTCACCTATAATGGGGTTATAGAAACCTAGTGGAAAATATAGGATTGTTCAGGATCTGAGAAAAATAAATAAGATTGTAGAACCATGTTGTCCTATAGTGCCAAATCCTGCAGTAATTCTATACCAGATCCCTTGGAGTGCAGGGTGGTTCACAGTAATTGATTTGTGTCAAGCGTTCTTTTCAATACCATTGCATCCAGACAGCCAATATCTTTTCTCATTTAAATTTGAGAACAAGGTCTATGTGTGGAATCGTGTTCCTCAGGGGTACACAGAAAGTCCTTCTATTTTTAACCAGATACTGAAAAAGTGCCTTGAAAAACTAGTGATGCCAGGAAGCTCAGTCTTAGTCCAATATATCGACGACTTATTGGTGGCATCGAACACCAGAGAGGACTGTGTTGTTGATTCCATAGCATTATTAAATCTTTTGGCAGAAGAAGGACATAAAGTCTCACCTGAAAAGTTGCAGTTTTGTACAACAGCTGTTAAGTATCTGGGACACCAAATTGAGAGGGGAAAAAGAAGAGTAACAGCTGAAAGGGTAAATTTAATAAAGAAAATGCAAATGCCTGTAACCCAAAGACAAGTGAGAATGTTCTTAGGAATAGTAGGTTACTGTCGACAATGGATACCAGGATTTTCCATGTTAGCTAAGTCCTTAATTAACATGACAAAAAAGAAAGCAAAGGACCCTGTTGAGTGGGAGGATGAAAGTGTAGAAGCCTTTGTAAAATTGAGAAATGCCCTATGTTCAGCACCTGCCTTAGGCATGCCTGATTATAAAAGAGAATTTGCATTGTTCTGTCATGAGAGAGAAAATTGTGCACTTTCTGTCTTAACTCAGAGACATGAATTAGACAGACGTCCTATAGCATATTTCTCTGCTACATTAGACCCAGTAGCAGCCGCGTTGCCAGGATGCCTAAAAGCAGTGGCAGCTACTTGTTTGAGTATTGAACAAAGTGAGTCAATTGTGATGGGACACCCTGTAAAAGTGTATGTTCCACATGCAGTTGTCATTCTGTTGACAAGAACCCGAACTCAGCATCTTACTCCTAGTCGGCTGACTAATTATGAAAGAATAATAATGGGTGCTGAAAATGTGAACATGGTAAGGTGTACTATAATAAATCCAGCAACCTTACTACCAGACCCATATCATGAGAGAATTAAAGATGATGAAGATGATGAACATGATTGTATACAAATTACAGAATTATGCACAAACCCACGCCCAGATATAGAGGAACAGCCTCTTAAAAAGCCAGACAGGGAGCTATTTGTTGATGGTTCATGTCAAAGACATGAAGATGGCAAACTAACTGCTGCCTATGCGGTATGTGAATTAACTGGAATAGTTGAAGCATCCTATTTACCAGGAGTCAAATCTGCACAAGTAGCTGAATTGATTGCGTTGATAAAAGCATGCAAAATTGGGAGGAATCAGAGAGTAACCATATTTACAGATAGCCAATATAGTTACGGGGTTGTGCATGATTTTGGCCAACTATGGATGCAGAGGGATTTCATGACTTCTTCAGGATCCCCCATTAAAAATGGACAATTTGTAAGGGAATTGCTAGAAGCAATACAATCACCAAAAGAATTGGCTGTGGTGAAATGTGCCGCACACCAGTCAGGAGATGACTGGGTGGTAGTCGGCAACAGATATGCGGATCTGGTGGCTCAACATTGTGCCAAAACCAGAATGTCAGTCAATAAGAGGGTGGAAAGAATGGGAATCAGCTGCCAACTTATGCTGTATATGCCACCTGAAACTTGGAATGACGTTAAGAAATTGCAAGATGAGGTTGATGAAAGTGAGAAGAATTTGTGGATCAAAGTGGGTTGTTCCCAAAGAGGAGATGATGAAGTGTGGATCAGTGCTGATGGCAGACCAGTCATGCCAGACTGTTTACTCTCGCAAATGGCTAGGATGTATCATGGAGACACACACGTAGGGAGAGATGCAATGATTAGGCTGTTTAGACAAAATTGGTACAATCCCAAATTCAGGGCTGTTGCAGAGAGTCTTTGCCAGAGATGTCTAACTTGCCAGATGCATAATCCGGGGAGGAAGACAGTAATTGGATTTGGGAAAATCGGAAAGGCAGAGGGTCCATTTATGAGACTACAGTTTGATTTCATACAGTTACCACCATGTAGAGGGCTGAAATATGTCCTAGTCATAGTGTGTCTGTTTTCAAAGTGGGTGGAGGCTTACCCTACTAGGAGAAATGACAGCATTACAGTTGCTAAACTGTTGCTACGAGAGCTCATTCCTAGGTTTGGTTTTCCAGCAACTTTGGAATCAGATAGAGGAAAACATTTTAACAGTGAAGTGATCAAACTAATCTGTGAAGCATTCCAAATCCAACAGAAACTGCACTGTGCATATTGTCCAGAGGCTTCTGGAGTGGTTGAACAATTGAATGGCACTATAAAGTCAAGATTGGGAAAAATGTGTGCATCCACATCATTAGAATGGCCAGATGCATTGCCACTTGTTCTAATGGGACTCAGAAGTATACCTGACAGAAACACAGGATTGAGCCCCCACGAAATAATGATGGGAAGAGCAATGAGACAAACACATGTTCCCACAAACAAACTGGTGAATATATCTGATAATATGGTTCTGGACTATTGCAAAGGATTGGCTGATCTAGTGCGTTCTGTCTCTCATCAGGTTGGAGAAGACGCAGTTTCCAGGCAGCCAGAACAAGAACATGATCTGAATCCTGGTGACTGGGTGGTAGTGAAGAATCACACCAGAGAAACGTGTCTATCACCTAGATGGGGCAGACCGTGTCAAGTCATACTGACAACGAATACAGCAGTGAAGTGTGCTGGATTTCCTAATTGGATTCATGTAAGTCACACCAAGAGAGTACCAGATCCCGAGGAAGAGAATCCTCAGACAACGCCAATCACTGAAGAGGCTGAAGGTTGCCCCCAGAAGGATCTCAGGTTCGAGATTCAAGAGAAGCTGAAGAAGAACAACCGAGCACAAGTCAGGATTGGATACCAGTGGTAGAAGTTCCTGAAGTATACCACAGAACAAGAAGTCAAGCGAAATTGGAAGAAATTGAAGAAGATCAGATAAGTGAAGAAGAAGCAGCTCAGGTACAAGAAGAAGAGACAATAAGAGAACCTGAGCAAGGTCAGATAGGGAAAGGAAACTGGACTCAAAACAGTGAAGACCTAATAGACTTTGAACAGGGACAGACAGGTTTAGAAGAATCCGGTCAGGCTGCAGAAGTTCACAGTGCAATAAGCCCTGATCAGAACAAGTTAGATCAAGAAGAGTACAAAGAAGAAGAAAATTTCGAAAAACATGAACTTGAAGAAATAAATCAAGAACAAAGTCTAAAATGTGAAACTCATAGTGGAGCTGCTGAAGAGAAACCAATCAGACCTGAAAAAGAACAAACAGAAGAAGCAGTAATAGAAGAAAACGAAGCAGTACTAAGCAGTGAGAATAACGAGATCTCTGAAGACGAAAATAAAGAAACAGTGCCAACAAAGAAAACAAGAAAAGGAGATCATTGGCCAAGTGTCATTAAAAGAGTGAAGTACCACATAACAACCAGAAGTGAAGATCCAGATCAAGTACCTGAAGTAACAAGTCAAACTGATCAAGAGAAAAATTCAGAGAAAAGAAAAAGTAAAAGACTGAAACTTGTGAATAACAAATTCAAGGGTCCTGATCGGACTTATATCATTCTTGAAGATTTTGAAAGCTCAGAGTCAAGTGACAGTGGTGACGAAGGAACAAGTACAGAAATGAAGTACGAAAAAGAAACAAGACCACCCTGACTAAGCAAAAGAATCATCTAAAGAAAAGAAGAAAAGATAAGAAGAGCAATCTTCCTTGTCGAAAAATGCCTAACGATAGAGTTGCTGGGAGACCAAAACAGAAATGTTGTAGAAGATGCTGTGCATTATGCATATGTAGTCTAGTGATGGTGCTTATAGTATGGTTAGTCCTGATTGTAGCAGTTCCTTACCTTATGATAATAGATAAAAAGATTAATAATGAAACTAAAGGGAGGACAGCAAACATGAAGGGCAATAGAGTAGAACTAATGGCAGAAAATGGACAAGAAATACATCATGAAATAGCTGATAACGACACTTGTTTAAATGTTTTCACAAAGTTATTATTTCAGTATGTAGATACCATGGAAGTTAGTAATTGTTACGTCTGTATGAAGTTACCTGAATCAGTAGCAGAGGGTCTAACATATCACCATTTACCATTGACATATGGCATATCATGTAGTGTTTTGTCTAGTTTATTTTTATAGAACAGGGAAACTTCAGTATTATTATTCAAACTTAGATTTGATATTTTCTGAGGTTCCGATTCGCAAGAGTATGAACCCAGTGCTTAGTAGTCAAGACGCACAGTTTATGGGAGAATTTTTCTTAACAATGATATAAATAGACATAACACATGCACATAGACACAATCTAACATGTTCTTTACTTGAAGAAGAAAAGATATTTTTGAATTTAGTAGAAGATAGAAGACAAGATTTTCAAAAGAAAGCTTCTGAGCATAAGGCTCATTTACCACCTTGGGCTGAGAAAGAAGGGAGTTACACACCTGGCAAGGCACAAGCTGCTATGGCTCTGGATTTCGTAAAGACAGGGAAAATTTGTCTTCATAGGTTAAAGACTGATTATAACAATGTTTTCATCGGTACCAGTGAATGTGAACACAATTTTTTAATTCTTGGAGGTTGGGGACTCAAAGGAGGAACAGATTCAGTTTTTCCTGGAATCTATTATGTGTGTGGGAATAAGGCTTACATTAGGCTTCCTGCACGGTGGTATGGAAGTTGTTATTTTGGAATAGTGGGGCATATTAGCAAGAAGAGGCGATAATCATCGCTAACCCTGCTTAGCGTGATTTTTTTTATCGCCGGCTATCGCCGGAATATATCGCCACGCTAACGCTGTATTAGCAACGATTAGCGCTATGGCGATGAATATTCCAGCGATAGCGGGGGAAATGGGCCAACATCGCTGAAAAACCAGCGATGTTGCATGGAGAAGGGAGAACACCTTGCTGATACGACCCTGTGGTCGTATCAGCATAATCCACCCCCCCATGTTAGGTATGGCTAACACCTGCTAATTGCAGGTGTTAAATAAATGGCGATGACCCCGGTTAGCGCGACTTTTCACGTCGCTAACTGGGGCCATGGTCACCTTGCTAATAGGCGATAGGCCTGTTAGCGAGTGTTTCCCAGGTTTGTTCGTCGGGAACACCCACTTTGCATGTCATTAGCGATAAATATCGCTGACATGCAAAGCGGTAAAAAAACGGGCGCTAATGCCCGCAAACTGTCGCTAACTGCTGTTAGAGACAGTTTGCTGATAGGGCGATATAAATATCGCCGCTTTAGCGGCAAAAAGTGCCGCTAAAGCGGCGATAGTGCCCTTGCTAATATGCCCCAGTATTTCCAAAGATATACCACGTAAAAAGAAACACTGGGAGCAATGAAAACAATAGCGAATTAATACGTAGTAAAAGAGCTAGTTTTTCAGAAATTGTAGGTGATATATTTGGTGCATTGATACCTTCAGTGGGAATAATTCTAAACTCAAGGAAAATATGTAAATTGTCTACAGTAGTTGATCGTTTATCAACGGATACTGCAGGAGGTTTTCTAATGATTAATGCGGAAATGGTTGCGATTAGATCTATGGTGATGCAAAATCGACTTGCTCTTGATATTATATTGGCAAAAGAGGGCGGAGTCTGTAAATTATTGAAGAGGAAACATTGTTGCACTTATATTCCTGATAAGAGTGCAGAAATTGGAACATATATACAGAATATAACTAAACTTGAGAAAGAACTTAAACCACTGGAAGTTGATAGTGTATCGGAAAGATTGACAAATAGTATCTCGTCAATTGGAACCTGGTTTGCTAATATCGGGAAAGGACTTGATGGAGCAGGGAAAATAAAAAATGTAACCCCTAACAAATTTATAATTAATTAAATAAAATGTTCGTTTAAATGTATTAATCAACACTGTATGTATGGGAATGGTAACATGCTAAAATGTGTGCCAAATAATCTATTAATGGATGTCCGTGTGTCTAATTATAACGTAAAAATAAATGCGTACTAATTAAAAAAATAAATGCATGTTTGTGCTTCATAGAAATAAAACGTGTTGTTGCAAAAACAATAGTGATGGTAAGTAAGGAACAGCTTAAATGTTGCTTTCTGCTAGGTAATAACTAATTGGGGTACGTGAGATGACGGGAGGGAAACGAAAGGGCTATTTTTCTCTATTTTAATTATGTTTTGTTTGCCTCAAATTAGTGCTTCTAAAGTATAACCGAGTGGCGATATAAAATGGCCGCCAGTGGGAAGATGTGCGCAGGCGCAAGGGGACACGTGATACGGGATGAAATCGGAGAAAAAACTAAACCTCGTGAGGTTACTGAGACGCTAGGATGCAAGAAATGGTCAAGGCTGATGTGACCTAATTGAACTGATAGTGTGCCGTGATGATCAGCAGAAGACCCGTGGGAAACAAGTTTAAGAGAAAGGACAATGACTGCGGAGTTCTCGAATGTATCGAAAAGAGTTACAAATGTACTGATCGAAACGGATGAAAATATGTTTGAGCGTATGGGAAAGGAAATGATCCAAGGACCCTTGGATCCAAGAGAACTTGATTAAAAGAATGAATAAGATGACATGCATGGACCAATGAAAGAAAAGCGTGTTATTAATGTTGCAACAGTTAGTTAGCAAAGTTAGAATTAGGGTATAAGAGGGCTTACTCTTAGTGGGAGGGGGTCAGTCGCGGTTGCAGTCACAGTCAGGAGAGGAGTTGGAGAGTCGTGTTGGTGGCTTCCAGTGCTGGGTGGTCCTGATCGATCCCTTACTGAACGGGAGATGCTGAAAGACTGTTAGATGAGACGGGTTGCAGGTAGCTGATGCTGACGAGCTGAAGTTGCTGTCTTAATTTTCCAGTTGAGTATGAGAATCAGGCTATTTCTAATTCTTAACTTAGGTTAGAAATCATTAGGCTAAATTAGGAAGCTAGGCAGGTAATTAGGGTTTTGGCTTCATGACAAAAATTTCCTTTCTGCAATAAATTGATTATGCTTAATAAATATTTGAATTTAAGAATGAATAATTGAATAAAGTATTAAATTCTTTCTCATGCTTTTTAAAATTATATAAAATTTAAGATTCTTTAAACCCAAAATGACTCAGTGGTTATTTTCCTAAATGATTGTGACATCAGAAATTGGTTATTGTGATTCAGCTGGTCTTAATCACTATGAACTAATTTTTACATGAATGATTCATCGACAAAACAATGAGCTGGAATATCTTAAGAAATAACTAAAAGAAAGTGACAAATTAAGGTAATAAGATATCCTGGCTCTTCCAGCGGTACATAAATGGTGTTCTCCATTTAGTTCTCATGCTTCTCCTAGGAGTACAGAATTTCATAAAGGTGTAAAGGAAATCCAGGAGTGTGCGTGTGTGTTAGGCGATGTTTATGGGCCCCATCGTCATGTGGATATGAGAAATATAGTTTGCCCCTGGATGACCTATAAGTGACCTGGGAGGAGAATAGTTTTTATTGTACGCGCTGCATCAGACTTATAGGTCAAATATTAATACCTTTAGTAGGGATAGCAATAATAGTGCTGTCCATAACAATATGGTGCAAATGCTGTAAAAAGAATGGAACATATAAGGTGACAAGAAGAGGAAAGAAACGAAAGGTAGATGAAATCGAACTTGAAGAGTGGAGAAGTGAATTATACAAGAAATTAAAAGGAGATTGTAAAAATGGAAAATGTAAAGATGAGAATGAAGTAATTTGCTAGAAGTTGGCATCTGATTGAGGGTAGTGTTTTGATGGCTCAGAACGCCATCAGAGAGGGGATTGATGGAGCAAGGTTTCATAAATGAAACTTGCTTGTATTCAATCCTCCTCACAGTATTAATTTATTAAAACTTGTATTGTTAATACTAACCTTTGCATTCACGACACGAAAGGGAAGGAAGCTTGCCTATGTGTTTTACTAATGAATAACGCTTGTCTGTAATCCAAAATGGCCGCTAAAGCGCGGGAACCTCGATGCGCATGTCGCAACCATATCACATGGTGTGACGTCTTTCTTTGCTTGGTGGGAAACTTCTGCTTCTGCGCAGTGTGCATTAAAATGGCTGCTTGATGTTTTCACATGCTTCAGCTTGCTCTCATGTCATTACTAAATTGTCGTTTCCTAACGCTACTAATGCGGGATAGAATTTATAATTAAATGGGAATAGAGTAGAAAAAGTGGGCATACAGTGAAACATTTTATTCTGTGATTTTAATATTTTCTTCTTGCACTTTTATTAGTTCGTAAACTTGGGCCTGGGTTGGTGACCTGAAACTCGAGAGGCAAATGGTTCTGCGCATGTGTCTTGTGTGCCTGCCAAATGAAGTCAACCTGGATGTCGTCCAAGGCCGCGACCCGATAGCCGAAGATGCTGTACTCTTGCCTTTCCTGTTGCATATTGATACATTGTCTATGAAAATTGGTTTACATTTGTCATGAGACGGGTGGGAAATAAAGCGAATGTATTAATTTGAAGGGGTGGGAATTTAAAGACAATAGGCTTTACAATTTAGGCCAAATCGATATGGTGCGAGAATCCACCCCCTGTCCCTGTCCAATCAGAAGTAGTGGCCCCATATTTTAGCAACATTAAGGGGAGGTACATGGGCGTAGAAGGGTATAACAGATATAGAATTAGCTAATTAGTTTAGTCGGAGGTCTTGAAGTCGAGAGAAGGGAATGCAGCTAGAGACCTCAGAACGCACAAGAAGAGCTCCAGACCGCTAAGCTGATCGATTGCAGACTGAATCCCTGTCCAGAAGAGGTCCTGAGGAGGGGGCGGCGGAGTCCATTAGAAGGAAGGCACGGGAGAATCGAGGAGAAGTCGAGTATCAGAGAGGGGAACGACACAGGCGTCGTTGTAGAGAGGTCACCGGTCCTGTCCTGATCCTGGAGGAAGTCTTTGCTCATCATCCTTCCTGGGTCCTATTTTTTCCAACTCCTTGGCTAAGGGGTTTTGGTTCTCGCACTTAGGTAAATATAATGCAACCTTTAGTTGCGCTGCTATCTCTATCCTCTCCCTTTCTTTAAACACCGTCATTGATTAGCAATAATCATTTCTATGCTTAATCTTGGGTATTGCGATTAAGTACCATGTGGCTCTGTATTTTACTCTGCTAAATCTTTAGATAAACATTTTAAAACTTCCTGACTCAGTGGTTATTTCAGGATTATGTACTATAATGAATGTCACTCATTTTAAATTTCCCAATTAGCAAAGGATTCATTGGTAAGTCATTGGTAGCAGGGAATTTGATAGAGAGTAACAACTGATAAAACCCAGCGTAAGTATTAGCGTAGTATGAATGTATGGGCCCAAGTGAGTATCTGGTGTATGAATGCTGTTTGCTAATATCGCGCTGGATCACCTAGACAAACTTTAATACTTTTTCCACTCTCGATGATTGCTGTTCAGCGCTGCACACACGCAAAGTTGTTTAAGCATGGAGAAATAAAAACATTTCTCCTTTTTAACAAGTGCCTCAAAAATGGGTTTTTTATTGGCATACAATCCTGTCTGCTATTGTGAGTACTTATTGCTTTGCATCAAGATCCAAGGCTGCTTGCATGATAACACCCACATACCACCTTTTGAACGTCCCCTTGATGCAAAGTATTGCAAACAGCGGAAATTGGTCCCGACTTTTCTCATGATGCAACATTTTAAGGGGGTCTTTTGAGCAAAGTTTAGCTGTGGATGGAGAAGAGAATATTTCCGGCTTGCCTAACCAGTCAAACCCTTCTTTAACAAAACGAATCCAAGCAATGTGATGCCCATGAGCCATGTAGAGACAATCTGAGACAATAGGCCAATTGAAAGTAAGCGTGCCACCTTAGGAAGAAGCAATATCCAGCCGCCTTAGTATATGCTTTGAAGCTCACACAGAAATGGCAGAGAAGCAAGCTGTATAAATGGGCATCAATAAATAAAGAAATATGTGAGGTACTCAGCATTGTTACTTGTCTCAAAGTCTGTAATGAAGATCTGTGGTTATATTGATAAGCAGCAACCTTCATTATATTATCATACAAAATCTCTATATTGATGTGATTGCTACACTTTTCCAATTGCTTTATTAGCATTCTTACTTTCTGAAATGTCCTTGAAAATGCACCATTTGGCCGCTCTTTTTTCAAACATTTCTCAGGGGGAGAACCCTCCCGAACCCCCCTTAATACATTCGGGCTGGCGCGCAACGCTCGCTCTCCACAGTGCGCCGCCTGCAACTTTTACGCCTCACCACTTTCAAATGTCACCAGCCGCCACTGTTAAGCACTGCACATAGGCCTATATGTTTTATAAATATATCAATTGGATCCCATCTGGGCCCTGCGTCTTCCCTTTGGAGCTTTTAACAATTGCAGTTCAAACTTCAGTCAAAGAAGATGAAAGCATCTATCTTTTCCCTCAGGGTATCAGGTACATCACGGACTGAATTATTGGGGGCATGCATTTTATGAAAATGTTCTTCCCATCTAAGTGCAGGGATGACCGCTGTTAAAGATGGTGAAGGATTATCGCTAAAATAAGGTGTGCGGACAACCTGCCAAAATTCAGGGTTGCTGTGTAATGTGCTGTGCAACTATGTGGTTTCTCTGTCCTAAAATGAAGATGGCTTCTCAGCGATTTCTTTGAAGTCTGGCCAAAGACATCAAAAGCACTTAGAATACTTGAACGATCATAAATTAGTTATCGTTATTATGGGCAAATCAACATGGGAAAAAGTGACGTACCGGCGGCACAAGGGGCATGTAAATAAGCCCCAAATGCTTTATGATTTCTTTGGAGGAAAATAGTGTGAGGAGCAGCACAGAGGAACCAGATGAAATGTGGGAAGTGCTGTCAAGAACTGTGAAGTGCTCAGGGGCCCCAGTCTCCCTGCCTGACTGGCATGTCAATTCCAACTAAGGAAAGATTGTGCCCAACATGGAACGTCTACAGAAAACTAAAAAGTTACTGAATTCAGAAACCGCCATTAAGAAAAATACAGACATCCTGTGTTGACTCTAACTTCACTATACTTCACCGAGCACCATAGATCGAAAGAGGAAAGTCGTTCCATCACAACCATTGGAGCAGACGGAGGGAGCTGTTTTAGTCAACTAACTGCAGAAAGAAAGAGGCAGGGCTGCCCAAACTTGTCCCCATTCGTGGAATAGCTCTCCCCCATACCTGCAGACCCACGCTTGGTAATCCAAAGCGTGCACCACATCTGTTAATTTCAAACGACTGAGAGACATTGACTGTGAATGTTCGACTAACAGAGTTTGGTGGGACAACTTAGCAAACTTTGCCATTCCCACACAAGAACTGAATAGTCCTGTGCTATGGGCGTTACAGGTGGGTCGCAGAATGCTCGAAAGCTGCACCACCACAACACAGTGAGCTTGCACCTGAGATGTAATTACTTCCAGTAGAAAACCCAGTAGACTCCCTAGTGCATCCCTGCTGAGTTGCTTACTCCTTGTGTACCTTATTAAGTCATATTGTGATTAAAATACTCATCTTTTTCTAAGAAGAAGAGCATCGGTCCAGACATAACTTTATTGAATTAACTGCATCATTGCCTGGATTCTGAGTCTCTACCCCCCACCCTACCTCCCTGAAATGTCTTGGAGTGGTTGCCCTTGATATCTTGACGGACATCATCATCATCCTCAAAATAATCTTTATTTGGTTTCTTAAAACCATAAAAGATGCATGTAACACATTATAAGAAAACTTAATAAATTGATGATAATTCAAGCAAACACTAAAAATAAAAGGCCAAGCTAAAATCATTTAAAATTCATACAGGCTAGAAATAAAGTAAAGTTAGGGATAAAACAACATCTTCATAAAATCAAAGACATTTGTCATACGGAATCACTGTCAACCTCTTCTTTTCCTAGCTCTAATTGCGCTTATTAAAACATTTGCTACATTGAGCAGACATATTCAGTAGGTAGCATCTGTAAAAAAATTAGGGCAGGTCTAACTTGGGTAAATTGTTTCCCTCTTAATAAAGGTAAAATAAATTGATTACAAGCACTGCTGTAGTATTCACAAAATAAGACAAAATACAACGTATCTTGATCAGAAAAGCAGTCACAACTACATGGGGCCAGATCATCGACTTTGTTCCAGCCCACTGGTTCAGCCAAGATCCAGTGAAACAAATTCATCCTAAATCTTGTCAACAAAAACCGATGATGAGGGTTTGTAACATACGTAAGATAAGGCTCAATATGCCCACAGGTTTTTGTGGTAACGTGTATAGACAGAGGGTTTACATAACTCCCTGTTTTCCCTGGATCCTTGCATTGCAGCCAATATTGTTTTTTTACCCACATAAGATTGCCTCTTACTATCCTATCAGGGCAATCATATAAATCTGGTCCCTAGAGGCTGATCTGATATATCTTAACCATGGGATATGTTCAGCCTAATCACGGTGAATATAATCCTTCAAGATTGCCTTATTTAACTCCAAATGTGGTTTAACTATATTGAGATCCATCAAATTAAAAGTTGTATGGTCAACAGATCCGAAATGTATCCCACCCCTAGCTCTTTGTGCACAAAGAAAGAGGCCACAGAATGGGGCACAGCATTAGATGTCTCAAAAACGTAGGTGCATATGTACAGGAAATGGCGCGGTGTTGCTGTAAATTTTGCAGCGCCACGCTGCGCCATTTAAAAAACGCAGGGATGCGCCATATTTATAAGAATATGACGCACCCCTATGTTTTCCCTAGCACTGGTGCTAAAAACTGCTGCCTAGCACCAACAAAGACACCTTTGCGCCATAGTGCAAGGTTGCCTGCTTTGCAGGGAGGATTGTGTATGTGCAGGAAGGTGTGCCTTCCTGCACATAAACAATCAATAATGGCGACTGCAGCACACATAGAAAAAACGAAAACAAGTAGAAATGAAAGTATTTCTCCTCGTTAAGCTAATCGAATGCCTGCTTTTGCATGGCATTAGTTTTTGGCGCTGCCTCAGATTTACAGATCCTTGTAAATCTGTGGCAGCATCAAAAAGCATTGGGTGTTGCAGTGAAATGCCCACAGCAGCACCCATTGCACGCTCCTTTCAAGCAGATACCTGCATGAAAAGGTACCATATTTACAAAGCGGCGTTAAGTCACAAAAATGGCTTAACGCCACTTTGTAAATATGCAGCAGAGCATTGTGACACCGGAACGTTGATAAAAGTGACTTTACGGTGGTGCAATCCCCTTGTACATAGGCCCTTTAGTTTCGATTACATGTATTTCAGGAGCCTTTTTATAACCCCAGATATCACTACCATAAGAAACCAAGGAGATACATTTAGACTGATAGATTTTAATCAATGCCTTAATATGCTTGGCACCCAGCTGGCTATCAAATCAAACACTGAGGTAGGGAAAGGCTTTTACCTTAGAGATCTTACCCCCCTCCAGGGTATATTTTCTCTGACCCTTGCTTCCTGGCCCTACCACCATGTTATGAGATTTACTATAGTTGGTGCACAGATCTTGAGAGTCAATTGCAGAAAGGGTATACTTGGCACAGTTTCCAGAGCCATATTATGACAGACTGCAGAACACCAGTGACACATGATTTCAACTACCACGGTTGAGGCCTAGTTACTTCTACCTGCTCTTGGCCCCCTTAAAGAGGCCTGCAAGCAGGCTCGCAACTAGGGGGGGGGGAGGGTGGTAAGGGGTTAACAGGTCAACCATTGGAGGCGAGGTTAACACTTAAAACAATGGGGTGTGGCTGTCCTTGGACCCAATACACGAAAATAGAGTAAGAAATTGTGCATATTAAACATACTGATCAAACCTGACAGGATAGAAATAAGCATGTTTTAGTGGATGTGACAACGTTTATAGGTAACTAACAAAGTTCTTTACAGGGGCAATGACTGATTTGACAACTAAAAAACAGCATCTACAGATTTCAGTACAAGGCACTGAAGAACCACTTTTCGCCAAGTTATTATAAGACAATGGTCCATTTTGCCAATTGTCAGACGATTCCTTCTATGAAATGACAATGAGCTCATGAAATATTTTTTATTTCATCTTCAGAAAAACCCTCCTGTCCTACTGTTGATCAAAGGTAATCTTTCAGTATGCTCATCGGTATGTTAAAGATATGCTTATTTGAGGCCACACACATGTATACGTCTCAGAATATTGAGCTTAGTGGGTTAACGTACCTGACAGGGGCGGCTCCTCCATTGGAGCGGAGGAGCGTCGCCCCTCCTAAATTCACCCCAAAGCCCCTGAGACAAAAAATAAAATAGTTATTTATTACCATTTTATTTTTCATTCCCTGTCCCGAACAGAGCGTCAGGATGTGGGCGGGGCCACTACTCAGTGACAGCAGTAGGGAGGAGGGTGGGCCGGCTAAGCACTGTTTAAAGTGCGCATGTCTTTTGGGCCAGTCGTCTTGAGGCGGCCAGCCACACATGTGCACTTTCAACATCTCTAACCCAGCTCTGTTAGAGCAAGTGCGGGCCTCGAGATCATCGTGGAGCGCCGAGTGAGGCCGCTCCCTCCAGTCAGGGTGCTGCTCTCATGCTGTGAGGAGGAGAGGGGATGGGAGGGGGGGAGGGGGGAGGAGCATGTGTTATTATAATAACGTATTCCCTGAGAGAATTCAAACAATACATGAAGTGCTAGGCTAGAAAGATCATTAAGAAGGCACAAGGCCACTGTGGTAGCAAGGGTTGAACCCTTAACTCGTCTGCAGAGAGTCAAAGACCATAGCTATTTGGCCGGAAGTGACATTCTATTGTTAGTGATAACGATATAGTAATGGCCTTTAATCCTATAATATAATCAATGACTGTTTCTGGGTGACTTCATTCTGGCACCTATCTACAATAAGAATAAGAGCAACAGATCAAAAAGAGAGAGGGAGCATAAAAAGACAGGCGGAGAGGGCGCGCACTGAGTATGTGGACTGCTCATGCTCAGTCCACGCTCAAGATATTTTCTGAATATTCACTAGCAATTGGGGTTTTGCCTTTGGGCAGGTATTCCTCCTTCACCAGCTTCCTAGAATTTTATTGGTGGATATGTCCCATGGGTTGCTTCTATTGTCACTGATTCATGCCTGTGTTTGATGAGCATGAATAGGAGACAGACACTAATCAAAGTGAACATGTAGCGATTAGTGTCACAGGTTTTAGGAGTCCCCCTATTGAGTGCTTTCATTGCCACTAATTTCTCAATATGTTTGTTATTAGTGTTCCCCCTGTGCATGTGGTAACAGTATTCTTCTGCTACTCAAGCTCTGATTCTGTCGCCACGTATTATCTTGGCCTTGTCAGAGTAGCCAGGACAGTGCTTGATTTGAGCCGGTGGTTTTCGGTGCTCGGCACCGGCACTTAATTGTCAGTACCTGCACTTATGACAGCTGCCACATGGTGGCACTGTTTGTGCAATTTAAAGAAGATCAAAAAAACAGTTGTTTGTTAATTCACTATACAATAAAAACAACTAATTCTTGCCACCCGTGCTAATCTTAAAGCTTTGGCGACCTTGAACAGTCTGAATTGTCACACTTGCAGCAGTGTGATGGTTAGTAGTTGTGTAAGTACAGTGGCAATGTGTGGTGCAAACTGCAGTGGCCTTCTGACGAGGGCCCCGGCGCTCATTTTGTTTTACAAATTAAGCACTGAGCCAGGATCACATATGATATTACGAGCATTGGTGGAGGATTATTGTCTATCCATTGAGCTAGGCCTGGACTACCCGTTTCTTCCACTGGGCACTTGCCCTGTGGGCTGGAGCCTGTAGAGGTCGGTTTTTAGGGCCTGGGCTGCTGCTGGCGCCTCTGTTACTTTCTCCAGCTTTACCAGGAAATTACAATAGACATGGGGGGTGCTTCAGGAGAGAAAGAAAGGAAAAAGAGAGGAGAGAGAGAAAGAGAAATGAGAGAGTGAGAGTGAGGAGGAAGGGGGCAGGGCTGTTTTGAAGATTTTTGCCAAGGCTGCTGTAGGTTCTCAGTCCAGCCCTGCCCTGAGCATGTAATAATAATGAGCAATTTCAATTTTATATGCTCTATTTATCTTCACCTCTGTCTTTAGCAGCATAGCAGAGCAAATGGAAATAGCAATAGAACTTTTGCTTCATTGAACATGCACACATTAAAGTCTCAGCTTGTGTGTGTCCTGCTATAGACTGCTTTCATTGTCACTGTTTCGAATCTTATATGTAATTCATGTACTCTAAAGTCCTTATGTAATGTATCTGGTTTAATTGTAAAGTGCTCTGACACCTTTGGGTAAAGTAAGCTCTAAATAAAAACGCATAAATAAATAAATGCCAGGAGGAAATGAGCATGAACAGGAGACAGACAATTACGACAATGGGCGTGTGCTGATCAGTGTCTCAAGTCCTATAAACAATGCTACTGAATGCTTTCATTGCACTGATTTGGATAATTTTGCATTTCTCTTCTGAAGAAATATATGTATAAAGCAAACACAAGGAGATGATGGACGGAGTGTTGAAACTTTTCAGACACTCACCCCAGTCACAGATCTGGGTTGAATCCATCATCGTTCTTTAGCTCACTTCGCCACCCCAGTTCAGACTCAACTATATGCAAACCAGTCTTGACCCTGTGCCTCATGGGAACAGTCCAGCCCAAACTGCCAGGCCAGATCCTCCCTGGACTGGAAGTAAGCATCCTGGGGCTGGTTTCGGGATAACCCCCTCATCAGCCAGGCTAGCTTGAATCCAGTGGCAAAGTGAGCAAGGGAAGCATGTCTGGGCATACCCTGCCAACTTAGGGTGAACAAAGCAAACACAAGGAGATGATGGACAGAGTACTGAAACTTTTAAGACACTCACCCCAGTCACAGATCTGGGTTGAATCCATCATCGTTCTTTAGCTCACTTTGCCACCCCAGTTTTGACCCAGCCATATGCAAACCAGTCTTGACCCTGTGCCTCATAGGAACAGTCCAGCCCGACTGCCAGGCCAGGTCCTCCCTGGACCAGAAACAAGCATCCTGGGACCAGTTTCGGTTTGACACCCCTCATCAGCCAGGCTGGCTTGAATCCAGTGGCAAAGTGAGCAAAGGACGCACGTCTGGGCATACCCTGCCAACTTACGGAGAACAAAGCAAACACATGGAGATGATGGACGGAGTGATAAAACTTTTCAGACCCTCACCCCAGTCACGGATCTGGGTTGAAGCCATCATCGTTCCTTAGCTCACTTCGCCACCCCAGTTTGGACCCAGCCATATGCAAAAATGTCTTGACCCTGTGCCTCATGGGAACAGTCCAGCATATATATGTATAACCATTTGATATGTATACTAACATATATATTTTATTACTCATGCTTTAACTGTGCAGTCAGCTGCTCTTTTGGCCTGGTCACAGCTGCCTGGATCACATATTTTGAGCATACACGGACTGATGAGTATTTTTCAACTGAGTATGTGGCAATGAGCTATTTCTATTACAGCATTTTTGAATTCATATGCACTGTTAGTAAATTTCATTCTTTCTTCAGCACCATAAAGTAGAGGCCAATTAGTATACAAATGTGCTGCAGGTGAACATGAGGTGATTACTATCTCAAGTTGTATGAATCCTTATACAGATTGTTTTGATTACCATTGATAAATGTCAGGAGTACATAAGCATGAACAGAAGATAGACCCTGATAACAAAAAGATAATATATGTAAGAATGTGCCCAGAAAACAGACTGAAATTATCTGGACTTGCCGTGGAACTAGTGCATGCAGTACCACAGGCCTTCTGTGACCATGCACTAGTGATTAGCTTCTCACTTCTGAGTGGGCATTTCTTCTTTACCAGCATCCCGTCATTTCATTGGCGGATACCTTGTGCGAGTCTGCCTATAGAGTGCTTTCATTATAATGACCCACCCATTCCAGGAGTGAATGAGCATTAACAGGAGTCAACACTGATCACAGTGAACATGTGGTGATTAGTGCCTCAGCTTGTATGAGACTACCGATGGAGTGCTTTCATTGCCTCTGATTTATTCCAGGAGTGAATGAGCATGAAAAGAATCCCACAAAAGAGACTAAGAGGCATATTTACAAGGGGATATTGTCACCAGAACATCACTATTAGTGATGTTCTGGTGGCGATATCGCCTTCTCCTTATTTACAAAGCGGTGTTAAGCCACTTAACATGGCTTAACGCTGCCTTGCGAATAAGGCCCCTTTTCCTGCTTCCCTTAGCGTGAAAGGGGCGTGAAATTGGTGTTGCAGTGGCCCTTCCACCGCAACACCCATTGCTTTTTGACCCTGCCCCATATTTACAAGGATGGGGCAGCACCAAAACCTAAGGGAAGGTAAAACCTGATCTTAGGATGGCGATACGAGAAGAAATTATTAATTTCTCCTCGTATTTTGCTCTTTCTATGCGTGCTGTATTCTGCAGCACACATAGAAACAGCAAATTGCCTCTAAAGATTGTTTATGTGCAGGAAGGTGTCCCTTCCTGCACATAAACAATTGCCCTTGCAGCGCTGTCACCCTTGCAACATGGCGCAAGGGTGCCTGCTCTAGTGCTAGACAGCTTTTTTAGCTCCAGCGCTAAGGGAAACGCAGGGGTGTGCTGCATTTTTGTAAACACCGCGCTCCGACATTTTATTATAACTATCCCCCTAAATTTATCTGCTCATGTCCAGTGCTTAAGGTCTTCTCTGAGCATGTACTAATAAGTTTCTTCTGCTGCTCATGTTCTGATTGTTTGGCATGCTACTATTTTGGCCTGGTCAGAGTTACCTGGGGAGCATATTTTAAGAACTTGGGTGACAAGTGTTATCTATTCACAAGTATAAAATGGCACTTAGTGTTTCTACACAGAGCCCTTATGTCTGTTCTACAATACATGAGCTGTTAATATAGTCTGCTTCTACACTGGCCTAATTAGAGTTGCCCAAGTGGTATATTTTAAGCAAAGGCTGTGCTTAGCATCTCCCTCTGAGCTTGTGATAATGAGCTGTTTCTATACCATTTGCTCTATTGGTGTCTTTTTTTCCTTTAACATGCAAGAGTAAATGGAAACAGCAATAGAAATACATTGTCCATGAGCATATGTTGATTAATAACTCTACTACAAAGACTGAATTCTTTTCACAATGAAGAGGCACCAGTGAGCATGCGCGGATTACTGCCGTTGTACTGAAGAGGTAGGTTTTGAGTCACACTAAGTACACACCAGTGAGCATGCACAGTCTGGTGTCATACAGGAGAGATGACTTTTGTGCAACAGAGGCATGCTTCAGTGGGCAGTTCTCTCTGAGCTGTAAAAGTTTGTTTATTTTTGCTTCATCGTAGGTATTTCAAGGGCTGTTGAAGCCAAGACTTTTTGCCATGAACATCACAATATCTGTCAAAGTGCTTGGCAATTTATGGCCGGTGATTGTGTTTTCTGGGATTCTATGACTGGAATGTGTGAGTTATGTGAGTGAGTGAATGTGGGTATTTGTGAATGGAGGATTGTGTTATTGACTGGGTGTTTGGATGAATGAATAGATGAGTGCCCGCATTAATTAGCCGAAGTGGAAAATACATTTCTGCAACTAGTAGGGTTGTAGACATCCATGCACACATGCGTCATCTTATTCATCCACCCATACTCTCATCCGTACACTAATCGATTCCTCAAGACATCTGTCTTCAATCACTCACTCATTCATCCAACTATGCTTTCACCTATTCACATATGCATTTAATCATCAATCTGTCGATGCCCCGGTTAAAGAAAATCTGTTTGTACGCCATTGAAGTCTGAAAGGGTTTTTAACAAACGAAAAAAATATATTACTTGTAAATTATTTGCTGGCGAAAGGGTCCCCTACAATATTAGAGCTCTCTGAAAAAGGCAAGACACATATACCTATGTTTTCAAAGGGAAATACGTGACATTGTAAAAGAAAGAGAGTACCCAGGTGTCTAGGTATGAGATCATTAGAAAGGAAGAAGATATTCAAGAGGAACATGAATGTAACCTTTTTCGGCTGAGTGAGATAACAAACATCTCGGGAGCCAAGATGTGTGAGTGAGGCTTGAAACCTCAGAGAAGGCACTTCCCTTAAGCACATCTAGAAGGAGCAAGAACACATGATTGCAGTGGTTACAGTTACACTAATGCAGGTATACATTTTCCATCCCCAATCTCTCTTTTCGCTATTTTATTTGCACAACTTTTTTTGTTGTTGCAGTTTTGTATAACGTAAACTTGACCGGAAGGTATTGGAGCTCTTTACATGAGCACCAGTTTAACAAGGACACATTCATTTTTGTTAGGCACAGGGAGATTAAGTGATTTGCCCAGAATCACGGGATGTTGAGCCAACGCTGAGAGTCGAACCTGGTTCCCCAGTTCCAAAGTCGGCAGCTCTGGCCTTTAGGCCACATCCTCTCTCTAATTTCAATGTTCATCAATCTATTGATTTCCTGGTTCATGTCATTTCATATATTTCTAGAGATCCATAACCAGATTTTCCATTCTCATAATCATCATCATCATCTAAAGCTTGACTAGGTTAGTCAGGGAAGTACCCTTGCACCTAGCAAGATGTGAGATGCTTGCAATACAGACTTTAACAAAGATGTAAAGCAGCAAGAGAACGATACAATGATAAATATAAACCCAGGATTCCTCATTCCCCAACCTCCAAAAACACTTTTCACACGTTTTAAAACACTATTATTTCATCAAAGGTATGCATTCACTTTATGCATTCACATATGTGATCAATCTGTTTGTATGTAGCTAAAGAAATGTGTTTAATAAAATCACAACAGTCACCTATATTTAAGCAAACTCCACTTTTGGCAGCCAGGATAAACTCAAGAACGATCCTATTAATTAATATTAGAGTTTGATGGGCCTCCAATTGGCTGGAACTTAAAGGGCAAACGTAGATGAGTGTGTTACACTTCCATGGCATAGCTCATAGAGGGACAGTCCCAGTCCATAACTAGGAAACAGTACAGCCAAAACATGGACAGTCTGTGAAAAGTCTCGACTGTGTCTTTAGCCAGGGAGGTGATTTTGTTGATGAGTGTCTAATGGCTAGCACAACATATGAGGGATAACAAAATTCAGAGGATCCTCTGGATAGCCAAGTGTGAGAAAGTGAATTATTATTTGGCGTGGATGGTATTCCACCACAAGTAATAAGGTCACTGTCCTGTTAGGTCGAGTTAAAGGTTTCAGTAATTTAAACCTGAGCTCAATCCCTGGTAGCTATGGCACAGAGCAGTCAGGCTTAACTTAAGGAAATGTGTAAAGCATTTAGAATTATTAACAAAGTTAAAAAGTGAAAAACACAGCACGATAAACATCTCACTTGAATTTATATAAATAGTTGTGGGAAACTGGAATTTTGCTGCAGTTATTCCCCCACATTTTGCCCCATTTTTGCCCACTACATGCCAGTTTTCAACTCGGAGTGCACTGAGGCCAGCTAACCAGACCTCATGCCATTCCTGTTTTCCTAAAACAAGTTAAAGCCTAATTGTAACCCAATTGGCAAGGACTTTATTTGGCACCCCTATCAGTCCATAGTAAATGGTACCCCTGGTACCTAGGGCATGGGTATCAAAGAGGGTCCTCAAGGGCTGCAGCATGTATTATGCCACAGTAAGGGATCCCCATACAAATGGCATGCAGCCTGCCATTGCAGACTGTGCATCATGCTGCAAACCATGAGTGAAAGCACGACACGGCGCACTCACTGTGTGCAATGCCAAAGTCACTGCATTTAATATGTAAGTCACCCCTACAGCAGGCCTTGTAGACCTAAGGCACGGTGCATTATATTACACATGAGAGCATATCTGCATGAGCAGATTTGCCCCTCTGCTGTCTAGTCCAAGTACTAGATGGTACAAGTGAACAGGGACGCCATCTTAAGTATATGTACTGGGCACTGGCACGAGTTCCCCAGCTACATGATATCTTTACTGAAGACTATGGTGTTTGATATCAAACACTTTATCTGAATAAATCTATACTGTTGCCAGTACTAGATTCATTATGACATACACCCAGAGGGCACCGTAGAGGTGCCTCCTGGAAAACTTGCCACTATCTACTGTGCTGGCTAACCTTATCATCCAGCCTGCCACCAAAGACATGTTTTTGACCCCCTTCAGGTGAGAGCCCATGCTCTCTGATGCCAGAAACAATGCCTGCTCTTGAGGAAGGTGTTCACACCTCCTCCAGCAGGATGGCTAGTGATTTAGCATACCAAGGCCAGGGGCTTCATCTTTGATATGCTACCCCGTCTCCCCCCAGACATAGGAGATGCCATCAGTACAGTTGGGAAATTAGCTATACAGTAGACGGGTACACCACTAGGCTAGTCACACCCCTATGGTGGGCTACCTGATGTGCTCCATGAAAGAAGGATTCCACCATCTTGTTTTGGTGGAATTAGGAACTCTGGGACAGGGTTATGCCCACGCCCCACAGGAAGTGGTCATATAGGGGGTGTAGTGATCCCAAGGGTAAGTAGCCCATTGGCTACTACCCTTCACACCCATTAACGTCCCTAAATTCAGTATTTAGGTGGCCCCTTGACACCAGGAACTCAGATTCACCTGACTAAAATAAAAGAAGGACAAAGAAGGGCCGAAGAATGCAATAACTGTGGCCTTGACGCCAAACCCTGCCTGCCTGCTGCTGTCTCAACAATTGCAAAGACCCGACTTGTCCTGAAGCTGTGTATCCTCCAAAAGCCTTGAAGGGCAGCCAGCACTTTGCCAACCAGTCAGCATCTTCCTTGAAGTGGAGGAGCCACTTCCCTTCAGCCTCCAGGCACCAAACGCATCGACCGGGTAACACCGCTAAGACAGACCTACTGAAGTGGGACATTAGCACCAGCGCTGCCATTGTCGAGAGTGGCACTGTTGTCCTGTTTTGTCCCCATCTCGGGGTCGACCTAAAAAGTGAGAGCCTCCAACACAAGCGACGCACCAGACAAAACACATATTCACCCAAGCCCCACAGCCAGAGTCCAAGCCTACCAACAGTGCACCCTATGTTCTTTTATTGACTCTGTGTGTGCAACAAAAGCCTAACACTCCCCTCTGATAAGCCAAAGGCTGCTCGACCACACAACCACAAATAGAGCACCTTGGAATTGTTAAAGCAAGACCCTGTACACTAGTAAGGGATACCTGGACTCTCTACACAGTGCACCTCATTTTGGTACACTATATTAAGATCCAGCTTCCTACAATAGTAAATTATTTAATATACAAAATTACACCAATGGGAATCACATGACATCGTTCAAACAAAAGTAGCCTGGGTCTGAGATCATGAGAAAGGAAGACAACTTTCAAATGTAACAAGAATGTTAACTTTTTTGGCTGAGTTAGGTAATGAGGAGATTCTCATCTCAGGAGCCAAGAAGTGAAAATGAAGCTTGAAACATCATAGATTGGCACTTCCTTTAAGCATGGTTAGCATGAGCAAGAAAACATGACAGCAATGGTTATAGTTACACTAGCGCGGACATATATTTTCCATTCACATACTCATTCACTTATCCATTTATCCATTTATAAACACGGTACCTCATGTTCACATTCACTCACTTAACAATCCATACAACCACGCTAACAAAATTGCCAATAAATGAAGAAGCACAATTAGGTACAAATAAAAGGCTGGCATATTGAATTTGCTGATGTCAGTTTTTTTCTGACTAGAAGCATGACATACGTAAAGGGATATTTGCTTAGGCTGCTGAAAAAGCTCTATGTCTATTCATGCCATTTGGTTTGTACCAAGTCGGAGTCTATGCTATGGAATTTCAAATGAAGTTTCTTGTACCAGGGAAAACAATTCTACTAATGCACGAGATATAATTGAAGTGTGGAAGAGATTAACAGATTTTTTTTTTAATCGACTATTTATGCATATGTGATACTTCACTATTTTGGGTATGATGTGGCAAAGGCTCAATAAAAAAGTAATAAAAAAAGTTCATTTTAGCTCATATTTAAATACTACTGTGCAACCTTGTCATCTGGTCTGAAAAAAATGATATAATCAAACATTGGGTGGGATTTTTAGGCTGATGGGCAGCCCACCACCTGTCAGGGTGGCGGAGGTCATCTTCTCCGCTACCTCGGCCGAACCACCACATCAGCTACTCTGAAGGCACTGAAAGTTTGGTGCAAGACCACTGTCTTTTAGGTGGCTGCCCACCAAGCCTTTTTACTTTTCACAAACAAACTCCCAAAGTACTATTGAATGTTTTTCCCAGGGTCTGGGAGTCAGTTATTTTTTGTTAGAGACTGCCAGACTGTTCCTGGTGGTGATGCCGAGAAAAATAATAATCACACTGTCCCTTCTAAATAGGGTAGGCTGAGTCTGTCAGGGTGTCAGAGTATGTTTTCTGACAGCAGAGCCCCTGGGGGCACCACTGGCGGAAACGTGGTAGCCCGCCTGACTCAAAATAGAGCGGGTGGACCGGGGGGGTGGCAGAAGTGGTTTCCACGACATTTGTGAAGGAGTACCTTGTCTTCCAAACTATAAACCAGGACCATTGGCATCAAACCAAAAGTGTTCTGAATACAGTTGGCACCATGCCCATCATCCCATTATCTTGCATTTGCAATTCTTAGTTTGCCCAGTCACCAACCGATTGCTTTTTACAGAGTACGTCAGGAATGCCCGCAGCTACAGCAAGAGTCTCTAACAATACCTCTGAATGATTATGGCCCGAGGAGGACAAACAAAACTGAGACTTAAGTCACACACAGAGCCTTTTAAAGCACAAGAAGGATGGATCACGTGTCACTCATATTTGCCCCTGTGACATTTACCTGTGATAGTACCTAGCGGCATATTCACGAGAAAATGGCGGAGCTGTGCCAAATTTGTCAGCGCCACGCTCAAACATTCTCAAAATGCAGAGATGCACCGTATTCACAAGAATATGGAGCACCCCTGTGTTTTTCCTAGCGATGGCACTAAATTTAGCTGCTTAGCACCAACGTAGGCACCCTTGCACCATTGTGCAAGGATGCCTGCGTTGCAGGGAATGATTGTTTATATGCAGTAAGGCGTCCCTTCCTGCGCATAAACAATCACTAAGGGCGATTTGTTACTTCGATGTGTGCTGCAGAATGCACCCATTGCACGCCTCTTTCAAGCTAAGTGATGCATGTAAAGGGGCCTTATTTACAAGGCAACGTTAAGCCACAAAAAGTGGCTTAACGCCACTTTGTAAATATATGGAGAACAGCATATTGCTACCAGAACATCGCTAAAAGTGAAGTTCTGGTGGCGATATCCCCTTGTAAATATTCCCCCTAATTTGTAAAAGAAAAAAAAGGCAGAGTCCTAAAAGTTCTCTTAGGAGCTCATTACCACACTAGTGTATGCCAGGATTTCCAAAGATCATGATTTTGAACAGGTGTAGCACTGAGGCTGGGATTGCACAGCGCTCAGTGCATGCACATTCAAAACCTTTTAAAAGAGTCTGGCACCTGTGTGCATGTCTAGAGCTTGAATACTTAGGCTGCGGCGAGGCTGCTCCAAAACAATGACCTAGAAGTTAACGGCTAACTCTAGATACATTGAGCATCAAAGAATCAACACAGACAGCAGGTCTAGAAGCGACAGTAGCAGGACATTGAGAGGCTGACTTGGAATATTGCCTAAATGAGAATGGTGTCAGAACTCATGCATTCACTCACTCATCTATCTACATATTCCTCTCATTCAGTGAAGCACCAGCTGCAGAGATCTGTCTGTGGCCTACATCTCACTCTGCCTTTACTGTTCATGTTATGTGAGCAATGAAAGCTTGTCCTAGTCTCCCCTGATGGATTTTTCTGTGGGAAATGGAAGATTGAACTTATTGCCTTCTGTTTGAGAGGGAAGCTTGCTTCAATACTGCCATGTGGTCCCTGTTGTGGGAGGAAGTAAAGCATGCACTGCTGCTTCCCGATTTGTACCTGTCCAGTGATGGGAAAAGCATGTGCTGAAGCTACCGTAGCTGCACCTCTCTTCTGAAGGAGGTGACATGTTCTATGAAGAAGAGTTTTGCTGTTGCCCAATCCTATAAAAAAGGATATTTTGAATGTACTTGCATTACATACCTATCCCAGTCAGAATCTTTTATTGGACCCAGGGCAAAAACTATTTACGCAACTCTGACCCAGAGAACCTGGTTTCAGTGACAGATTCCTAGCTTAACCAAACTGTGTGACCCTGAGCAGTTGCATTTGTTCCTTCTGCCTCCTTTCTGTGATCATCATTTAAAAGCACCTTGAAATAATTCAGTTCGGAATGCATACTCAACAACAATATCTCTTGTGTATTGTTTACCAGACCATAATGTTTCTCCATCTACACAAATAAAGGCTTCTATAGGGGAAACAAGACAACTGACTTGAGTTAGTAATACAATTATCACAGCAGAAAGGATGTGGTTCACTAATTCTAATAAAAGCCACTCGGTGCATGTATGTAATCTAAGGTTCTATGGTGAAACAATCTAAAATGCACATTATTGTAAACGTTCATACCTCAGCTATAAATAAAATGGCAATCAGTCAGTGACACGTGCAACAGGGCACACACCAAGTCAGCCGCAAGCATGGTTTGGCAGTTTGGGCATGGCCTGTTCCATAGCGCAGGCTACGATTACATGACTTGCCATGTGAAACATGCTGAAAGCCTTGCCAATAGCACATCGCAAGACCTCTTCAAAGACACCCTGTCCCCATAGGCCAATATTCGAGCATCGAAATATGTTAAATGAAAAGGAATTCCAGTCCGTTGCTCGACCCTCTTGTTTTTAATCTTGTGGTAGGCAGACACCAGTAAAAAATCTTTTAGCTCACCCACATTCAACATCAATATAGGTCTAACAGTTTCCAAATAGAGAACATAAATCTAGACATATGTGACATAAGCTCACGCAAACTAGAAAACCTATAACAAAAAGACTATACAACTGGTGGTGAATAGTATTCTTGGATGCCTCCTATGGCTAGCTGTAGAACCCACTGATGAAGCATAGCATACTAGGCAGGTGAGGGTTCATCATGCCATATGAATACATGAATGTACGGTAATTCCATACGAGAGGTGACTGTTTCTTCCTGGAATTTTGTACTTCTTCTATGTTTATGTCTGTTTAGGGAGAGCATATAAAAATCCTTTCACTGCTCTCACTCCATCTTTGCTGTTTTAACTACATGTGTTATACCTATCCTGCATGTGTGAGAGAATCGTATGATGCTCCTTCTGCAACTGCCACCTGTCCGTAACATATTATTTGTGTTAGGAAAGTTTGTGCCACTCTCTATGTTGTACTTTTATTCTGTTGTCAAGCTTGGTATAAGCATTCACAGTGCTTGTTTGAATGCATGGTGTGAGTGAACACTGAGGGCCTAGTTACGATGTCGGTTGGAGTTGCCTCCGACCAACACTGTTTCTGGAAAGGAACCGCCCAACCATAGGTCGACGTTCCAACAACCCCATTAGGATGCAACCGCAAATGGTGCAGTCGAAAACTTCCATCTTTTCAATGGGAACTTGTGCGGTGGGCCGAAACCGCCAGCAGCACAAGTTCCAATTGAAAAATGGAAGTTTGTAAACATCCACCATAAGGTGCCTGCCACACGGTGCAGGGATGTTTAGGGGGGCACCATAGGTGCCCCCCAGGCCCAAATGCAGAGGGCCCTGCTAGGGCCCCCCCAAACTCAGTTTCCGACAGCCAATCCATCTCAGAAAGGCTGACTTGGATTGGCTGTCAGAAACTGACATCATAATCCCGATGGCGGAAACGCTGTCCTTAAGGGATTATGATCGCTTTCCAACTGGCCGACTGGCTCCTTGAGCCCATCGGAACCGCATTGGATTCCCCCACTGGTTTAAACTCTGACCGCCGTTATCTGAATACGGTGGTCGAACTTTAAACTACCATGTGGGTCAGAAAGCCTCTTCCCAGCGGTCGGAGGCTTTCCGACCGACATCATAATCAGGCCCAAAATATGTGAGCAGGGTTTGCTTTTGATTTTATGCATGAAACAAGCAATTTTTGACATAGAGTAGGCCACTTTATAAAATTTTAAACAGTGGCTGACAAGTGGCTCCATGTCATGTATAACACCTCCAGCCTGTTCTGCCATTTTAGATAACATCCTTTTGCATGCTGGGGTTTTGAGGCCCATAATGAAAATGTTAAAAGCAAAAACTACAAGCCCCAGAACACGCTGTTGAGTGAAAAAATAGATGATGCTATCTTGTTGTGCCAAAGTGCAGAGTTATGAAATGAAAAATAACATTTAGTTTCTGGCTTTCTGCCTTTTTAGGTCTCCCCTAGATAGCACTTGAACTGTCTATTCGAGACCTTTTGTTTTCTACCAGTGGGCTAAGACACCGCCCATTGCTAACCATTGGTTGGCTTCATTGTCCCTCTCATTTGCTTGCTTCCTATTGGTCAGCTGCAGTAGGCTTCCTTCCTGTTCGTGTGCTTGTCCCTCCCCTGGAACATGGACACATTGCTTGTGTCCTTCCACTGCTCATTTTGTTAGGCATTACTTTTCTCTTTATGTTGAAGCGCTCTACCAGAATTTGTCTTTTTCAGCTGGCTCTCTCATGTACTTCTCCCTCCTCGGTGTTCCTGATGCCGTCCCGCCTTCTCTAGTCTGTGTTGCTTGCCCCCACTGGTCCTCCCTTGTTTGTGTTTCTTGCCCCTACCCACTGTCCATGTTGTTGTTTGCCCCCTCCCACTACTATCACATAGAGAGAGAAAAAGTAGCACTACACCATCACACTTCCTCCTGACATACAAAGTACACACAAAAAAGGTACTGTGGACTCCATGTAGAGGATGCATTAAATTTCTACCAGGGGCTCAAAAAATCCATTATTATTGGATGAGGAGGTAACCCATGTAATGTGGCATGCTTCATCATCGCCCACCTCACTTAACCCTGGTAAGATGGTACTGCCAGGGAGGACTCGACCTCATCTGTGAGGTAGTTCTTAGATGTAGTCTAATCCTGGATATTACAGGGATCCAGATCAAGAAGTAATTAAAAATACTTAAGGGAAAACTACAAGGAATTTCCTTTAATGGAGGGTGCCTTTGGTATGATGAAAAACAAATAATTGAGGATGTTCTCTGGGTATAATGACCCACTCATCCTTAAAGTTTCCAACATGTTTTGGCCCACTCCTGTGCCATAAACCTGATCAAGGGCATTCCTCCCCTCCTGCTGTCCATGTTGTTGTTTGCCCTTACCCACTGTCCATGTTGTTGCTTGCCCCCTTCCTGTCCATGTTGTTGCTTGCCCCCTTCCTGTCCATGTTGTTGCTTGCTCCACCTGCTGCCCGTGTTGTGGATTGACCCCTTCTACTGCCTTTGTTGACAACAGCCGCCTTCCTTGTCCATGTTGTTGCTTACTGACCAATATAACACTCCCCCATCCATGTTGTTGTTTTCCCCTGCCCGCTGTCTGTGTTGTTGCTTCCCCACCCACTGTCTGTGTTTTGCTTGTCCCCACCCACCCTCCTTCCATTGTCCATGTTGCCCCAACCCGCCATAATAAAAAACTGCTATGGCATGTGCGCAGCTATCTGCATAATAGCTCTTCCCCACCCTCACCTCCAACAACCGACCTCCCACCTGCCATCCCTCCTGCCCGCAATAAAAAAAGCGCTATAATGTGGACAGAGCTCGCCATACCATAGCGCTTTATTTTACTTTCATCCATGTTGCACAGCAGCTGCGCTATTCTACAACATGGATAAAAACATTGACAAAGCCAATACCTTGAGTAGAGAGACCTATTGGCTTTGCCATGGCTTGCATTTACAAACATCCATTTTATAACCATTTTAAATTAATTTACCTTCCCAAAGTTTTTCACATCTAAATATTTGATATCAGGAAATATATATGGGAAAATATATCGAAAGACATAGAAACAGGGGTAAGCATTTTAAAAATAGTCTGCGTGACCTGGAGTTCAAACGACATCGCATCCGATGCTTAAAAATCCACAGTCTTTTCACTGTTTCATTACCATAATATATTAAATGTTCTGCCATAGTTTCTCATTTTATGCTGGTAGTGCTCTTGCAAATATCCAAACATTATGACACTGTTCCATGCACTATGCAATGTCAATGAAGTGCTTCAAGACGGACACAAAAAACACACAGACAACAAAATAATTGTTGATGTCTTCATTTCTCACAGTGAACTACAATACATAACTGAACTGAACAGGACGTGAACAGGAAGTCCTGCTCAATATTTTTAAGCTAATTAGTTATGTTAGATTAATTTTTTGAATTATCCATTTTAATTAAAAACACACGGGATTACAGAGGGCACACTGTACTGCAGCATGTGCACAGCATCGCTAAAAAACATAGGCAAAGCCAATAGGTCCCAAATGCGAGAACTATAGGCTTTGCCAATATTTGTTTTTAGTAGGCAAGCACAGGTTAAACACCCTAGTGTGTGAGAGGGCAGAGATAGCCTTTCAGATACAAATGCAAACAGCTTTACGGCTAATGGGCTAAGATTTCACACTCTTTGGCAACCGAGCAAAAGACATTGCTTACCAGAACAATGAGAGCAGCAGCACTTAAACATGTCTAGAGAAAGTAAAAGAATGTCCTCTTACCCCTCTTCCCTAGCTCATCCTGGGCCTAGAAGTCGGAACGCCCTGCGTTGAACAAGTGCAGTACATACTGCAGGTGCTGCCCCGAAAGAGCCACCATCGCAGCAACTGGTATTTGAACTTTTACTGCTGGATTGCATATTTTTCCTACTGTTGGAAGGTAATTCATTTCAGCTGCACTGTAGCCTTTTTTGCTCATGACTGCAACTCAACGCAAAGCTCCATGGACTTCAGCTTTGCTCTCCTTTGTGTATCTACGAGTTTCTTGTGGCAGCTTCTTATAGAATAGTTGGGTATCTGGTGATTCAAATATATCTGTGGTTGTTAGTTCTCTAAAGATTGTTCTTGAATTTCTTAGTTCTTTGTACTTTGAAGTCTCTGTATTTCTGGTAATCCGTGTCGCTGCATGAGGGAACCGAGGTCCGTATAGTGCTTAGAGGAAAACTCGTCTTAGTTGTGTACAGGTTACCGATTACATCTTGGAGAGCTTTAACAAACACACTGTCATGAGCAAGCAGCCCATCCCCTGTTTCTTCCAACTCTTATCAGAGGAAAACCACTAGCAGCAAAACACTCTCACTGTCTGCCATCCGCCCCTACAAACAGAAAAGGAGACAAGTGGACCAAGCTTTGGTAAATGCAATAGGGTCCCCTATGTGATTAATAATAATTTTTGGGGGGTAAGTTTTACCTTGGTGAGCAGTTATGCAACATAATTTAAAGAAACTCCGTAAAAGTGTTATGACTTGTTTATTGAGAATGGCAATATATTGCGACAGGTGGTAAGGTAAAAACCGGGGGCTCGGCTTAGGGCTGAAAGTGAGGCTTGGAGAACAATGAGTTCCAAGCCTCGTGGAAGAAATGAAAGCTACAGGGCGGAGCGAAACAGAAACAAGTGAAACAAATGAAAGACACCGGATCGGATGGCAAAAACATTTGACTAACCAATTAAACATCCTAACACAAATGCCAGCACTTGAAAAACAAGCACAGCGCAAGCGCTGTGCAGGCAAAACCTGAAAAATTAGTTGCACAAAAGCGGATGAAAACAGTACTTGGGCCATGGGACACTGATAAGAGAAACACACAAGAGGAACAACAGGAAATAGTATGCTACAGCCAATAGAAACAAATGAAAAATAAGTGGCAAGCACACCAACCAATGAAAAGTGAGGGTGGGATGTAAGCCCTTTTTAAGATTTAAATTAAATACAATAGATTTTACAAGCACAGTGCAAGCGCTGTGTAGGCAAAACCTAATAAATACAACAGATCTCACAAGCACTGCCCAAGCACTGTGCAGGCGAAACCTAAAAACAGATCTCTGCAGCAAGTGCATTAAAGACCAGGGTTCTCAATAAAGGCATAAGTTAAAGAAGTTCTGGGTGACCAATCTATACAGATCAGTGGACAGTATAAGAAACACGGCCACAGTAGACAGCATAACAAGATGGGCCCCTCCCAGGTCTGTCTGGCAGTAGGTAGTAGGATAATTGCTGCAGACACTGTACAGTGATGTGTTCTTCCCAGGACGTTTGCACAACAGAGACATCGCCGTAGACCGTGTGCAGTGATTGACAACCTCCCCATGACTGTCAAGCACTGGACAGAAAAGTGTCAATATGCATGCAATATACAGTGGTTGGCAGCCCTTTGGGTGAGGTATAAGGGTCACTGCACATATTGCAAGTCCACGATATGAACTGTTAAGTGGCAACTTCCCTCTCCAGCGCTGTTCCAATCTAAAGGTAGGAGAGTCACTGACTCTAAAGTACACTGATAGCCCCTCTTACTCCATTATGCTCACGTGGCCACTGTATGCAGTCCTTCCAAAGGTGCTTGTAAAGTAAAGACATCTTGGTCACCGAAGATTCCCATGGAGGGACACTGAGCTCAGTGTCCCTCCCAGGGCTCTCCTACAGTATAAGGAGGAACACTGTGTGCAGTATGCAGTGCTGTGTACTGACTATGGCTGCCAAACTGCAGAGGTGGCAAAGTCACTGCCTCCAATACAGTTCAGTTTTCCCTTGGGCATTCGTACAGTACAGTAGCATCCGGGACTCTGGACTGAACGTAACAGAGGTAGTAGAGACAGTGAGTTTTTCCCTCCCATGGTGCGTGCACAGTACCTGTGACAGAATGTTTTCCTGGTTGTCCCCCTCGTTCTCCAGGGATCCCGCAGGTAGGTTTGATGACCTGAACATGTCCTGTGACTCCGGTGTCTCCTGGAGAGGCACAGTTTGCCTACCGGACTGCGTGGAGGTTCACAGTGTTGGCAAAGTGGTGGTGGTTTGGTGAAAGGAGTTTGTGTCCTGACACAGGACTGCTAGAGCAGCCAGGAGTAATAGCGGAAGACAAACCAGGAGGGCCATGGCAGGATCAGGGTGCAGGCACTACGAGCTGGGGAGGGCAAGAAGCGTCTGTTCTTGGGGACTTTAAGAGTTTGCTGAGGGCTTGAAGGATTGTCTCTTCTCCATTCTTCTGCAGCTGGGGCAGAGGTGGCTGCACACTGCTGTCTGTGTGTTTTTGGTTGGGAGTTTGGGTACGATGGTTAAGGAGTAAATCCTTGGTTTGGGATTATTTCCTGGGATGTGTGTGTGTGAAGGGTTGGGGGAGGGGGGTGGTTGACTGTGGTGGGAGGGGCGATGTATTGTCTCCGGGGTGGAGAATTGGGAGGGGATGTGATATGGATGGGCAACCAAAGCGAGGCGTGGGGCATGAGCACTCAGTCAGTACGGGTGCCTGCAAGGGATAGACAGGGGGCGTGGCCAACAGAAAAGCAAGAATCTGCATGGAAGCGTGGCTGAACACTTACTAGTCGAGGAATGATGTCTAGATGTCAATAATAATAATAATAATGAGATTTATAAAGCTCACAGTCACATCATCTGACGTGTCCCAGCGCTGGGGTATCAATTATAATGCAGAGCAGGAATATGAGAACCCTAATCTAAGTTAACCTGAAAAACCATGTTTTTAAATTCTTGCGGAAAGCTATTTCAAAATTTTTCCTGCCTAAGTCATAAGGGAAGGGAGTTCCACATCTTGGCTGCCAAGTAGTTGAAGGAACAGCCTCTAATAGGGGCTCCTTTAATTCTGGACATGCATGCAAGTGAAGCGCCAGCTGATCTCAGATTTCTTTTAGTAAAGTAAGGTGTGATCAGAGGGTGAAGATATTTAGGGCCATTTTGGTTGAGAATTTTGTGACAATAGCACATGGCTTTGAAAGACACCCGATGGCTTAACGGGAGCCAGTGCAACATTGCTAGAGCTGGGGCCAATGGTGAGCGTCCAGGCAGATTTAATAGCAGCTGAGCTGCTATATTATACACCCGTTGTAATCTTCCTAATCGTGCCTGTCACACCCGAGATAGAGGACATCACAGTAATCCAGTCTCGGCATGATTAAAAACTGGACCACTGTCTTTCTCGCTGCTTCTGGCAGAAAAACAAGAATTTTTTTCAAGGTCTTTAAGATCCCAACGCATTGCCCTGCAAGACTCGTAATTTGATTTATCAAAAGATAATTCAGAGTCAGACTAGATTCCTAAGTTTTTCCCCTACGGCTTAGGTATAGGTAACTTGCCCAGGGAGTCAGGCCATTAGGCCGTTGACCAGATTGTAGGCTGTTTGCCAGCGATGAGGACCTAGGTCTTCCCAGCGTTAAGCTTCAAACAGCTGGGCTTATCCATTTGGCCACCTCTGATAGGCAGGAACGGAGCTTCCCCGCAGCATTGGAAGCATCTTGAGAAAGAGTGATTAACAGCTGTGTGTATTCTGCGTACGAAATGATGGAAAAGTTGTGGCATCGACGATATCAGTCAGTCAAATAGCTTTATTTCGATATAAATATCATAAAAGCATCAGACGATTCATCAATATAAGAAGGAAAAAAATACAGTCTATTAAAATTGATAAAATATTACAATACAATATTTTAAGACAATCGAAATATAAAGCTATTTCCTCCTAATTTGAAAATTTCATTTCTAATTAGAGTGATAAAAACTATAAAACATAATTAAAAGTGGAATGTTTGATGTTTCATATCGGGGACAGAGTATAGCGTTTCAAGATACATTTGTCCTCCCCATTGGTTTCGCTGTACATGCTCACAGGGATTCTGGATCAAGATCAGCTTGCCCTTTGTATAGCCCTGTGCCTGATTATCCAGGCACAACCCAGGAACTTGGCGACTCCGCAAACAAAGAGGGTTCTCGGATCAGATTTTAATATGCGTAAGGCAACTCGATGGTCGAGAGTGCCTAGTTGTTTGCAGATAGGCGCAAGCCACCTAGACCTAGCGCTTGCATACCCTGGGCAAGCAAACATAAAATGTGCAACACTCTCTTTTGAAGTCCCACAGGAAGGGCATTCTTCAGTAGTCTGATGGGGGGTGCGCCACTTCGCGGTAAATTTGCGGACTGGAAGTGAGCCAAATCTAAATTGTTATATAATGACCTATCCCTTGGGATCTGAATTATGTCCAAGTAAGGTTTGAAGCCTCTAGATTGTTTATGCTGGAAGAATTCTTCCGTAAGCCTTCCCATGTTTGGGTTATTGAGGTCTCTAGCGTCTATCCAGTCCCAATAGATCCGTTTAAGTTCTACCTTGCTTGGTGGATTTTGAGTGTCCCAGGATTCCTTAAGGCCAAGTGTTATCATTAGTGGCTTGAGATTAGAAATCCATTTAATCCCCTTCTTGGTATTCACGCGCATTACTTCTGTGAATGCCTCTGCATAGTTAGCGAGTTCCGGGGTACTCCTAAGGCGAGCCCAATAAAGCAGTGGGCGAAGTTTGGCCAGATCTTTAAAATGGCACCTGCCCAGGTCATGTATCAAGGGGGTTAGAGGGACGCCTTGAGGTAACATGATCAGGTCCCTAAATAACTTGTATTCTGACCTACTAATCTCATCGAGGTTGTCAAAACCCCATAGCTCGGCGCCATACAGAGCCGAGCTAACTGCCTTGGCTCCATACACAGTGAGTGCCGGGGCAACAGGTCTACTAAATGATGAGCGATGTTCTCTGCTCAGTGCCCCGGCAGCGCGTTTGTGATTCAGGAGCATTTTATCGAGATGGGGTCTCCACTGCGCTTTTTCTGAGAGACGTATCCCTAGGTAATCAAAGGTGGTGACTCTCTCTAGGTGTGTCCCATCTAAGGTGATGTTATTCCTGAACGATTTGCGGGGATTGAATGTCATAAATTTTGTTTTAGATGTATTTATGACCAACCCCCGGATGTTACAAAAAATTTGGAACCTGTTCAGGAGTTTTTGCAGGCCTGCTGGGGTCTTAGAGATCAGCAATGTGTCGTCAGCAAACAGGAGAGTTGGTACCTTGTTACTTGCCTGGGCCGGGGCATCAGCTGGTATTTCCTGCAAAAAGCTGACCACCCCGTTCACATATAGGGAGAACAGGGTGGGTGCCATCACACAGCCCTGCCGAACTCCCCTGTTTACTGGGATCTTTTCGGTAAGCTGCCCTTGGGACCCCCATCTTATCTGAGCATAATTACCCTCATGAAGCCTTACTAAGAGGTTCAGGATTAATGGAGGGATGCCCATATTTCGCAGTGTTTCCCATAACCTATTCCTGAGGACCAGGTCAAAGGCAGTCTTTAGGTCGATAAAAGCGAGATAAAGACTACCTTTACCAGTCACTACCACTTTCCAATAAATCAAGAGGTGTCTGAAGACCTGGTCCACCGTTCCCGTGTTGGTCCAGAATCCCGCCTGGTATTGAGAGAGGATATCCTCCTCCTCAGCCCATGATTGAATTCTCTGCAATACGACCCTACCAACTATCTTCTGCATTGCATCTATAAGGGTGATTGGCCTATAGTTGGAAGGGTCCTCTCTAGCTCCCTTCTTATAGATTGGGACTACCTCCGCACCCTTCCATGATTCTGGAACTGGACATCCTCTAGAGATGGAGTTAATAAGAAGGAGGACATACTCGGCCCATTTTTTCCGATCAGCAAGGAACAGGTCTCCAGGGAGGCCATCTGGTCCCGGGGCCTTGGAAGGCACTATCCTACTTATGGCAGACTCGACTTCATTCAGTGTGAATGGGTCACTGTTGATATTCCTAAGATTAGTTGGGGGATGGCCGTATTGCCCATCCACACTTGCATCGTTAGACCCAGAGTAAAGTTCACCAAAATGGTCGTGCCAGACCTGAGATGGGATGTGGTTGGAGATTTGATCTGCTTCCCCCTTATTTGCCCGTCTAACCAGTGTCCAGAAGAGGTTAGTGTCCCTTGCTAAACTGGCATTTTTGAGATCTTGCCATCGGGTTTCATCCCAATCTAACTTTGCTTGGTGCTGGGCCTCTCTGTATTCTTTCCTTGTAGCTTTGATGGCTGAACCATTCTTAGCTCTGATAGCTACTACCAAGGCCTTCCTCTTGAGTCTGCACTCTTTGGTATACCAAGATTGCTCTCTCCTTGGTTGTGCTACAGACTTAGTAGGCCTGTTAGGTACTTGAAAATGGGTACTAATCTGTTCAATAGTACGTGTATGTATAATGAGAGCATTAGTAGGTCCAGCTTCTATTCCTTCTCGTAGCTCGTTAATATTTTTGTGCAGTACTTGTCTAATGGCCTCTAATTTTGCGTCTTGTAAGGCAACCCTGTGCCATTTTAGGGCTCTTCTAGAGTTTGAGGGAATCACCTCTTTAGTCACAGAGTGCATGTGGGTGGTCGATGTAGGGCAAGAAAGTGCCCATGGAGACCTCAAGGACATACAAAGAGGATTGTGGTCACTATCAGTTGTGTTCCCCACCACCATATCTAAAACATGCCCCCAAAACCCAACGTCTACTAAGATATAGTCAATACGAGATGGGCAAGTTACTCTATTATAAGTGAAGGCTCCCTGAGCATCTGACTTGGTCCTGCCATTCACTGCCCTTAAACCATATTCCACGGTGAGTGCATTTAGTTGGATAGCCACTTGTGACCATCTTTTTACCGGGGGTATAGTTAGTAGGGGAACACCCCATTTTCTATCTTCCTCCTCTATCCCTATTATGTCCTCTGTGCTAAGAAGCTCAAAAGTGCTGTTAAAATCACCTGCGACTACTACTCTAGAATGGGACAAACAATTTGACAAGCCTTGTTCAAGTAGTGTAATGGTGGATGAGGCTTTGCCCCCAGCTGTTCCCCTTATATAGACATTGAACAAATCCATAATTTCCCCCCCTCTTGGGCCCTTAATTGTAAGCCTCATAATGTCTTGGCTCAAGATTTGATGATTGGAAATTCTACAATTAAGGGCAATTTTAACCCATACAGTCAGCCCTCCCGAGGGGCGACCCTTCCCTGTGGTGGTAGCTGGTATATGATAGCAACTGTAGCCCGATTTATATAAAGGAGCCAGGCTCCACGTTTCCTGGAAAGCGCAGATGTCATAGCCCTCTACTAGATCGTTCCAATGAGGTAGTGGTAGTTTGCTACTAAGGCCAGCGACGTTCCAGGAGATGATTTTTAACTGACGGGGAAGGGCTAAATCTTGAGTTATTACTGTAGTGGGTTCACGAGGAGGGATTTGGTCATTTATAGAGGTGTGGTCAATGACTAAGCGAAGGACCTGTGACGGCTGCACTCTCAGAGTCACATTTTGTAGTCAATCATTAGATTCTAGTGAAGACGAACCTCTTATGGTCCCTGCCATGTGCTTATCGCTTGATCTTTCTGAAGGTGATGCTACTGGAAATCGCCTAAGCTGTATTGCTGAAGAGTCAGGGGAGCAGGTGCGAAACTCGAGTAAGAGAAGGTTTTCTGTCAGGTCTGCGTTAGTCAGGGTAAGCTCAATGTGGTCCAATGGCTGTGTGCGTGATGTACATCTTCTGGCCCTGAAAATATCCTCCCGTATGAGTGAACGACATCCCCTGACGTGACGAATCCAGTGTATTGACTTGTTAATTAGTGAATCCTCGCTTTCATAGCCAGCCACAACGTTTAATTTGGGGATGTTGACCATGAAAACTTTTTTTGCTTCTGGATAAGAGGTTTGCGGTTGGTAATTCCTCTTTAGAGGATTAGCAGTCATTGGGCACGTTATTATTGGTGTGCTTGGAGGGGTGGTACAGTGTACAGGGGCTTGCGAGGAAACTGGGTTCCGGGGATGAGATTTTAAGGTCACAGACTGTCCTATGGTGGGAGATGAAGATACTTTATTATGCGTTATTAGGGGGAGTGCAAATGATCTACCACCTATTTGGTTTCTTTCGTCCTGAGGAAAGGGATAGGTTCTTTGGGCCTGTAGGCGCTGTTCGACCGCATGACATGAGGGCTCCTTGGGCGAGGTGTTACTCGGGGTTAGGATTTTGACCGTGTTAGCAAGCTCATCGATCTTGGCTCTCATGACTCCAATATCCTGCCTGAGAGAAGCGACGAGCTGGTAGAGATCTTGCAATGATAGAACCACCTCCTCGCTGCTCCCTGTTTGGATTGGAGGCCATGGGAGTGTGATCTGAGCCACCGAGGCCTCAGTAATGTCTGCCAAGACTGCGAACCTATTCGTGCAGGGAATGGAAAGGCCAGGTTGATTAGTTTTAGGTGGCGAAATTGGGGATTGGGGAAGTGTATCATGAGTGGAGCAATCTATTGTCTGTACCTCAGTGGGTTCCTGTGATGTCTCATTACTGAGCTTCAATGCTTCCTTCCTAGGCTGCTTGCAGAACATTGAGGGGATGGTGGGTGTGTGTAATGTGCTGGAATTTTGGGGTAATGGTTGTGTGTTAAGGTTAGATATTGGTGTTTCTGTGCCTAGAATGTCTTCGCACTCATGGATAAGGACGTCTATCCTATCCATCACACAGTTATTAGCGGCGCATTTGTGTGACCTTTTTGCTTTTTTCCCCTTCCCTACCCCCCCATGCGGGCCATTACTCAGCCCCACTCCCTCCATTGATTTCCTTTTGCCCATTTTGTTGCCCCAGTTGAATTGGTGCATCACACAAAAGACAATGCGTTACGGTAGGCCCCTAAAATGTTTTGCCCACGATACACAGGGTTATACGTTCAATTGAAATCAATTTTTTTACAATAAGTCCCAGAGCCCTATACGAAGATTACGGAGTGATGTAAAAATGGGCCCAGGTAGAGAGAATGTCATGTAACACAGTACCTTTTGGTTTGTAAGTGATGTGCGGCCCAGTCCGGCAGTTGGATGAAAGGGGGGTGGCCCTGCCTCTTCCTGGCAATGACGGGCCCTTGGCCCGGGCTTTGCCCGGGCGCGTCCCGCGCCGCGGTGAGGGAGGCTGCTCTTTGTAGAGCGATGAGAACTCCTCCCCCTCACCTGTGGCAGCTGTGGCAATGGGGGAAGAGATGGTGTTGCCTCCCGTTGCACCCTGGGACCTGTAGTCCCACCAAGGTGGGTAGCGACTCCAGTGGCTGCTATGGGGTGAGTTTTTAGCTGAGGGTGATTTGTAGCCCTGGGCTTATGCTCCCGCCAGGGTGTTTGTGCCGGGGAACGAGAGACAGTAGGCCGCGAGTCCCCTTTTCATTCAGCGCGTCGACGATATCAGCCAGGGGGCACATGTACAGTTTGAATAGTGTCGGGCACAGGCAATATTCCCTATATCAGCCAACCAGAAAGCTGCAGGCAAAAACTGGGGGCGGGACTCAGGGCTGAAAGGGAGGCTTGGAGAATGATGTGTTCCAAGCCTTGTGGAAGAAATGAAAGTTACAGTGCGGAGTGAAACAGAAACAAGAGAAACAAATGAAAGACACCAGATCGGACGGCAAAAACTTTTGACTAACCAACTAAGCACAGCAGCCAATGAAAAGTGAGGGGGGGTGTAAGCCCCTTTTAAGATTGATATTAAATACAATAGCCTTCACAAGCACAGCCAAAGTGCTGTGCAGGCAAAACCTAAAACGGATAGCAGCTGAAGGTGACCCTAATGCAAACCCTGGATCAGCATGACACATTGAGCTGTCAGTGGGCATCTCAGGACTGCCATCTATAATCTTATTGAGCAATAAAGAAGGAGGCCACTTCCAAAGAGGAGTATTGTGAGTAATTTTCAGCCAGAAATAAAAAGATGATTAATCTCAGCCACCAGCAATTACTGGAGGCTGCAGGAATGCAAGCCACCCCAGCCCAGCTTCAGCCTACTTGGGCCTCATCAGTTGGAGCAACTTAAGTCCTATGGCAAAGTGAAGCAGGCGCCCACATTTGGGCATGCACATCACACTTATGGTGTTGCACTGAGGAAAACAAACAAGTAAATCTGTAAAACAGATTAACTGCACATGCACTGTAAAGCAACTCACAGAGGTTACAAGCTGCAACCTTGTCTTTGTAGTCACAATTCCTAGTAGCTCATGCCACTTTTGCAGACAGCACACTGTCTGCACTTATGCTTACGTGTCAGTGCCAGGTTCAAAGTGCCTAAAAAGACCCAGATTTACTATGATTTTGCATCGCAGTTTCGTCACTTTTGTGGTGAAGCACAGAAGCAAAATTGCTTTTGCCATTTACTAAGCCACGCAAAGCCACTTTGCATGGCTTTGCATGGTTTTAGTTAATACAAAGTAATGCAAGACAATTCATAGCACTACCTTGCAAGACTTTGAACTGGGTAGGCATTACATTGGTGGAGTATAGGCGTTCCCATGCATCCACCCATGTATTTTGATGAAAACCCAGATATACGAAGACTTATAAACATGGGGTTGTGTCAAAATGGTGCAACTACCCGACAGCGGTACATCAAGGGGAAATATCTTTATTTCTCCCAGTTACTTCCTCTTTTCATGTGCGCTACATTCTTCAGCACACATAGAAAGCGGAATGTGCCTCTAGTGATTATTTTTATTCATGAAGGTGTTTCTTCCTGCACAAAAACAATCCTGCCCGTAACGCAGGCACCTTTGCTCTATGTTAAAAGGGTGCCTGAGTTGAAGGTAGGCAGCACAGAGTGCGCCAGCACAAAGAGAGAGCAGAAATGCTCAATATTTTTGTACATATGGAGTATTTCTCCTCTTTCACTTTCACGTGGCGCAGCACAGCAAGCTCCCTTGCTGCGCCATGTGAAATAACAGTAAATGTGTCCCAAGTTTCTTACATGATCGATAATGCAGCACGTAAGCAGCAGCCTGACTGATATGAATTTTTCAAGCCAGCAGAGCTCTCTATCCCAAGGCAGTCACTCTCCTCTCCTGAAAACGACTTTAGTCCCACCAGAATTTGTTCAGAGTGCCAATAAAGCGTATTTTCTAGCATGGTGTGTGCATATTGAAGGCTGTGATTAATCAAGCTTCGGTACAGTAAAATTCTGAGGCACAATTTGTGAACTGTCATAGCACAATTAGGAATGCGTCAATGCAAACAGGCAATTGGCAAAAATGTTTGCATCAGCTTAAAGTCTCCTGCTGTGTGCTGAGGAAACTCATTTATCATATTCTTTATTTTTTCTAAAATGTTACCTGAGAATACACCTGCAAAAATGATTACAGGGCCATTTTCTGATACCAGGGCATGCAAATCATCTTACTCTGCAGCCGTTTCATTTAATGTTTGGCCTCTGAATTCTACAAAAGTAGAAATAAAACCATCTACCCTTGTTAACTGTGGGAAGTAGAACTAACATTTTAAAATAGATTTAACGCAAAATGTAGGATATTTCAAGATAAGCCTTGCCTGTAACTTTAGCAATCATTATTAATTCATGTGTATCTGTATGCAAGTGTGTTTATTTTTGTAGCGCAACCCTAGCCAAAATGAAACTGGGTGCTGCTTGTCAAAGTCAAGGATGAAGTCAGCAAGTGAAGGGGGAGGTAGCTGCTTTCTGGTAGCAGAAGGTGCCTATTTCTGCATCATAGTTGGTCTCCCGGTTTTATGGTATTTTTTTTTTTTAACATTTCTGTCTATATTTATTTTTTAGCCATTTTATCTGTATTTATCCATATTTATTTTCTGTTTTGCGTATAAATGAAGTTGTAAAACTGTACATTTCCATATTTATTTAACCGATACATGCGCACTCACACTATGAGGTCTGTCGTGTTTTAGTTATTTAAGCTGCCAAATATTATATAACAGTACATCCACTGGTAAATATTAGCATTATACCACAAATGTATATTGACACATGTAGTTATTTAAAAAAATGCCATCCTGTTTTTAATTTCCCATGCTGTCCATCTGCTCAGCTGTTGGGCTATAATTCATGAAAGACAGCATGAAGAGCCACTTAACAGAAGCACAATTTTCTGTATTTATCCACTTTTAAAAACAAATGCAGGCAGAAAGCACATTGTTTTCTGTCTGTATTTATCTGTAAAAATCCATAAAAACGGAAAACATGGAGCCTTAATCATAGTGTATTGCAGTGTTCTTTAAAGAGAGGCATATTGACCTCTTTCCTAAAGTGGAGCACAGGTGTGTGGTCTTGATGGCTATGAGGATGTTTTGGGGCTGCTGGTCATGAAGGCTTTATAAATGATACAGCTGGTTATGAAGAGGGTGCGGGCTGGCAAGGGGAGGTTTATTAGGATGGGTGTGATTTGATCGTAGTTCTTCAGGCACTGGATGAGACATGCTGCAGTGTGTAGGATGCTCTTAAAGTGGGGGAGGGGCAGTGAGGAGTCTTTGCACCCATTAAGCATGGAGGTGCCACAATTAATTAATTAACTTATTTGTAAATAGCAGACTCCTACTCAAAGGCATAGCAGGCCTACCCCCTTAATCTGCTTGTTGCTGCGGAGAATTCCTCTTGTGTGATGTCCTATCCAGAATAAATCTTGATTGTGGGTACAACATAAGAACTGTAAGGGCAGACTCATACCCCAACAAATCTTCACTGTCTACAGCAAGTCTCAGATTATACAGACGTAAGCAGTAACTGGCAAATTGCTTGATTATTGCCACATCACCAATAATCAGTTCTTTGGCATTATGGCATCACACATGTAACCAGCGGAGACCCTTTCCATCAGGGCTGAGCCAACCTAGCAGATGTATTGCTGACCTCATAGAGGTCTCACTGTTTTGCCAAATAACATGCCTTGCAGTGGTTTCTGCCATTGCTCTAGACTCCTCCTTCTTAATCATCAAAAACTCAATGCATCTTAGAACAGAGGGAGTTCGCATATAATCTCTCTAATGCAACGAGCTCCTCCTCCAACACTCTTACATTCTAAATCACTTTCTCCTCTTCACTGAGATCTTAAGGATGGCTTAAACCTGAAACACCATCGTATAGTCCTCCCACGGTGTGGAGTCTGAATTAGCTACCCCTAGATTCTCTCGAAAATAATGTTCAGTGACGTCCATCAGAGAAGAGAGAATCCTTTTTTCCCCCCAGTTCCCAGGTATTTAGGCTCCAGGAATCTATGATTTGAACACTCTGCAGGAGGAGGGTTGCCTCAAGAGGAAGTGATTTATAGTACCGCTAACCAAAAACACTGGGCCTCATCTACAAGAAAATTATGCGGTGCGCCGCCGCAAGCCATTTAGCAGCGCCGTGCTACATCACTTTCAAAGCACACGTATGCGTCGTATTAACAACAATATGACGCATCCCTGCACACGTATGCGTCGTATTAACAACAATATGACGCATCCCTGTGCTTTCCCCTGCGCTTTAGCACAATTGGCTGCCATGCGCCAGCGCAGGCACCCTTGCGCCATTTTGCAAGGCTGTCTGCGCTGTGGGGATGATTGTTTTTGTGCAAGAAGGGACACCTTCCAGCACAAAACAATCATTAATGGCATTTTCCTCTTTCCACGCAGCAAGCATAGAAAGAGGAAAAAACGAGGAGAAATAAAAGTATTTCTCCTTGTTGCGTCATTACCACGCCTCCCCTGGGGAGGCGTAGGATTCTGACGCATTCCCAGTTTTACAAAATGTTCTAAATCTAGGAATGCATCAAGTTCCATGGATGTTGTGTGGGAACACCCACAGTAACACCCATGGAACGCCCCTTTCATGCCGAGTAATGCGTGAAAGGGGCCCATAGTTACAAGGCCATTAAAAGTCAGGCAGGGTGGCTTTACGTGGCCAAGTAAATATGGGCAAGCCCATTGTGCCACCGGTGAGTCAAAAAAAGTGATGCACCGGTGGCACAATGGGCTTGTAAATAAGCCCCATTTTATCCCTACAGCTAGAGTACACTTCTTAAGGGCTCACCTTGTAATCTAGTCTTTAGAATGATCTGTGAACCCCAGACTACATAATTCCGGGGATGATTTTGAGTTTGGCAGACAGGGTACTCCATCACATTTGTGATGGAGTACCATGACCTCCAAATTGATGGTCTGCCCACCCCAGGACCATGAGCTTTCCATTGTCAGAGCCCCTGTTGGATTTATCAACAGAAATCCTCACACCAACGCTGTATTTAGAGTGGACGGTCTATTGGTATTTTATTTCTGTCCCTCACCACCCATCAGAACCTGACAATGAAAAATAATATTGACCCCCACACTTTGTAAGTACCTCCCAGGGTGTGGGGGTTATTAGTTTTGTGTTTTTCAATAATGAACTCTCACAAAATCCAATGCCCATTATCCACCTAACTTTTTGTCCCTTGAAGGGAACCCCCAAGACAGCGGTTACTTTCAATGTACAGAGCAATAGTGCCTTCTTGTTTGTAAATGCTCATGTCAGAATGTACTAGGTGATCCCTAATATTCCTTCCTTTCCTGTATGAGAATATTGGCAGATCTTTAAATATCTCCATAGTGTTAAGTGTAGGCCATTGACGCTTGATGGTTTTCACAATTTGAGTGCTGTGTGAACAGAACGTTGTCACGCAGATATTCTTACTGCATGGGGTCCTTTGTTTTCATTTAAGTATCTCTTCTCGTGGGCTGTACCAGGGCCTTTTATTGATGTTTTGACTAGCCTTTTGGGGTATCCTCTCTCTCTTTGGGGCATATTTACAAGGGCTTTATCTCCGCTTTTTGGCTTAAAAAGCCAAAAAGCGGAGCTAAACTATTGCCCTATTTACAAGAGGGTGCTAACATGCATAATCACATGTTAGCACCCTTTTCCCAACGCCTCCCTTTGCATCTCTAATGAGATGCAAAGTGAGCGTACCCGGATGGACTACCTTGCAAAGATCGCTGATGTTCACATCGCGATATTTACAAGGCTGCCCCAACATTTTAGCACACGTTAGTTTTGGAGAAAACCGCTGTTTTCTCCAAAAACTAACGTCTGCTAAATGCAGACTCCTATCCCTAACATTGGGGTGGATTATGCTGATACGACCCTGTGGGTCATATCAGCAAGGTTATCACCGTTTTGCAGGGAACATCGCTGGAAAACCAGCGATGTTCCCTGCAAAGCGGCGATAACCTCGCTATCTCTGGAATTTTTATCGCCCTGGAGAAACGCGTTGTTAATAACGCGCTACCAGGGCGATAAATTCCAGAGATAGCCTTCGATAACAAAATTATCGCTAAGCACGGCCAGCAATAATTATCGCTGGCCGTTGATAATATGCCCCTTAGTTTGCTGCTTAATATGCTACCTTCTCGAGAGCCTCGACTCTGGACATGTATTTATTAGTGATCCTTGTTGGCTTTACGAAGATTGCACGCTAGGCTTTTTTGCACATGTCCTTTCCATACTTTTTTATAAATTATAATTGGTTGACCAATGTCAATTCGAATTCTCCTACATGGCCTGTGGGCCGGTACCCGTCTGCACTCCTTATATGCATGCGCATTTTATACTAGTTTAAGATGGTCGCCGAATTCACCGTACCCACAGACTCACATGTACCCGTACGGTGTGATGCGGTCCCTCTCTATTTCTCTTATAACTAGGAGAGAGTGCTCGGTTCGGGTCAGAGCATTGACTCCGTGAGACCCGACCGAGCGATAGAGCACCTCCGTTCCGTAATTAGGTAAGATCCGTGCCTTGATCCTCCCCAATCGGCAATCACTAAGCTTCCAATTAAACCCCGACTAAACAGTAAAATTTGCTTCATAGATTCAGAATTGGGAAGAAGGCTGCCGGATCGCGGCATGTCTGTATAACATTGGAATAATTTTTAGGCGATTTGGGTGCAGCATTTTAAGAGTGACTTCTATGCGCACGCAAGGCTGGATCGGCATATAATTGCATCGAGCCTCAGAATTTCATTGCACATCGGGTAAGTTCAGAATGCCCTTTTCACTTATACAATGATGTCGTATCCATGTATGATATTCAACTGATTAATTTATTTCCTGTGCTTAGAATATCCAACCCACTAAGTTGAAGACAGTCTGTCCTCTTGGAGGGTGAGTTCCATTCCCCTTATTTTCACCAGGCAATCCATTTACTCGCACTTCAGCATGCCTTATAACCACTACTGCCTCTTTATTATAAGTACGAGTCCTTCCCACTGAAACTCAAGAATTGAGGGTAGGACCATTGGAAATTAACAGTCCAATGTATTAGTGCTTTTGGCAAATACCGAAGTGCCCTTAGGTAAGCCGTGTTTCATAACATATACACTCGTGTAGCCCGTACATTCTTATAGTAATCCTCACTAGCACCTTATCATACTTATAGTCCCCAGAATTCTTGTCCTGAAGAGACCCCGATACCCGTAGTGGGGTCAAAACGTCGTCTGCAACCAATAAAGGATAGTCCGGAGAACACTAGAATATACTCAAGGACCTTAAAGATTTAATCAGAATCCCTAAAGGACATCCTTTGAATTCCAATAACCTGCCTTTTTTTTTTTTTTAAAACAGTCACCTTGTGTTTTGTCACATGTTGGTTATGGTCACTTCACTGGGGTCATATAAGTCACTTTCCCTTATTTCTTTTATAGGTATGTAAATAATATCAATATATGTTGTGTTTTGTGAGTGTATACTTTTACTGAGAATTTTGTATTTGCAAATAAATATCACCCACTTCGGCTGCATTGAGTGTTAATTTTTTTTTTTTTTCGGGCTACTTTTCTCTAGTTAAAGAATCAAGGAGACACTGAAATGTGCAATGAGTTCCTTGTGAACGATTGTGCTGAAGCTGATAAACTCCATATCAGGCCCTCAATTTTCAGTTTATGTGGTCCTCTTCTGATAGCTGGCAGCCCGAAAGCAGCATCGTTATCAGCAGTAAATATGTGTGTTTCAAGACAAACCTAGTGCGAACCTGACAACAGGAACGCATGTTTAGAGTTGGTGGATGTAAAGGGAACTCTTTTGCTGCCCAGGGCATATCAGTTTCCTCTATGAAATTCATCTCAGCTGAAGACCACCTCATAGTGTAGATAGCCCTGTATTTTTGTAGACACTGGTGCTACCTTTTCTCACATAGTCTAAGCTTTCTTTCAGTCTGAGTAGAAGAGACTCTCATTTCTGCAGACGTGATGTTCACAGCTGGTGACTCTCTCCTACAGTCACTTAGAGCACAAATAATGCATCACTTAAAAAGCCACTGGAGTCTATCACTTAACAATGAAGGTAGGATGCTAAGAAAGACATTGGCCAGCTGCTGGTAGCTTGGAGTTTAACTGAGGCCAAATTGAGACTGGGGTGTCGGACGGCACTAGAGTGGTGAGAAATAAAAACATATTCAGCAAATCTGCTTAGGAGCACGGTGACCAAGTAGGTGGTACTATTCAGAGGGCAGTGCTGTAAACTTTCCAAGAGTGGTCCTTCTCATTTCATGTGTACTCATTTTATTCAGTGCCTCTATCTCTAAGCAGGGGAGAACTGACACCTTCTCTGCCCCCTGCCTCAAGGCTCTCAGATCTCCTGTCTCCTTGGCCAGCAGCTTGTCCTCTAGATCCACTCACTATTGTCAACATCCCTACATGCTCAGGTGACCACTGTCCAATGGGTGGTGACTAAAGTTCAACACCGACCAGCTCAGAGGTCCTGCAAGATGCCCCATCGGGGTCAAGACCACATTGCTGTGGTGTCACGCTAGTCTCAACGCAGCTCTTAGTCTGATGCAACTCTCCTCAAATGGACTTCAGACCTCCTCCCTTCACAGATTAGATAGTTCAATCACCCACTATGAAGGCAAAGGATGAAAACACTCTTTTTGAGGTTGTCTTTGTGCTCTGCTGTGCACTTGCTGAGCATGCATGTATATATCTTATCCTGACTCGTCATACATATTGGGTGCAAAGACTCATTTTGACTGATCCTAGCATACACTTTCTGTTTCGTTTTGTTTTGCCCTCCAATGGTTGTTAAACCACTCAAAGGAGTGTGTAACCTTGAGACAATCACCACATCATGCTCAACCTCAGAAGCCTGTCACAAGGCCGGCTTTAGCACTGGTGGCGCCCTGTGCAACAATGTTTGTTGGCGCCCCCCCCCCCAATGACCACCTCCACCACAGATTCCCTCACTACCACCATTTGACAGTGCACCTTAATTCTCGTTAACCACTGTCTCTTAGATTAATTTCGTTTTATTGTGCCACTCATACCAGTTTAAGGTTTCAGAACACTTTCAATCACACACACATTGCACAGAGACAATCATACATGTGTAAATAAGTGTGTAGGAAATGTTACAAAAGACAGAGGCCTACAAGGTGTAGGTGTCACATGTCATCCATTCTGGTAGGCAGTATAGTTTAAGAGTCCTTGGTCTGGAAAAACACAAATTCAGAATTTAAAATATAACACCATTGTTAGGAGTTTTCTTTAATAATAAGAATTTAAATCTACCTAAATGAACCCTTTTTGCAGTATTAGGATAACGAAAGACTGGGCAAAAAAACACATAGATCTAAAACATTCCTTGGAGTTTGCATGCAGCTCTTTGATGACAATGGGGCATATTCACAAGGAGTTATCGCCGCGTTAGCGGCACTTTTCTGCCGCTAATGCGGCGATAATTTTATCGCCCTATTACCAAGCTGTCGCTAACAGCCGTTAGCGACAGTTTTTAGGCAAAAACATCTGTTGTAAAGATCGCTACTTCTGTTAGCGATAATTATATGCAGGAGAGGCATTCCCGTGGAAAAAAGGCCACAAACCCCACTACTCCATATTCACAAGGGGATCCTTGAAGTTCTGAAGACCAAAAAAACTCTCTCTAACTGCAGTTAGAGCCAGTTACTTAAGACCAGAAAATAGCTGGTCTTAAAAATGGGGATAACACTTGGGGCCTCATCTCAGCAGGTTCTGGTGCTGGACAGCCCTGCAAGCAATGTTGAAGCGCTGCCCTGCAACAAAACTACAGTGCAGGAATGTGCACCATCAATAAGATAGTGCGCATTCCTGGGCCCCAGTCATGAAAAGTGTTGCAGCGCTGCAACAAGACAGCGTTGCAACACTACTCACTACGCCCTTCTTGCGACAGCATGGATGCGCTGAATTCACTGGACAGCGCTACATGACGCAAGTAATGACAGATACGTCAGGAATCCTGGCGTATCTGTCTGCGCTAAAGTCACTCATTGCTGCAGTCGTGTCACAACCATGACGCAACTCCATCAATGCATGGGGCCAGCCTATCCCTGTGGCACTGCGTCACCCTCACGCCTGCCATCAGGCAGGCGGAAGGTACTGATGCAGTGCCGTTCATGAGGGGTGCCCGAATGTCGGCGCTGTTGGAGATCCATCGGTGGTGGTTGCGCGCTGCGGTGTCATCGTTTTGAAGCATTGGTAGATTGATGGTGCGGAGGGAGTTGACGAGGCGTTCTTCGGTGGCCTTGATCCAGCTGCGAGGGGGTGCGATGATGGCGGTGGCGTCCGGTGGGCAAGGTGAAGACGTGATATTACCAATGATGGTTGGTCCAGGAGAGTCCGGTGTTGTGGCTGTAGTTGAAGATCCCGCTGGCGAAGGTGACGTGCTCGACCGTGTGTCCTGCTATGTGGCTTGCTGAGGTGACTTGCTGCTTGCGTCTGATGTAGGGGACCTTCCCCAGGAGGGGGTGGTGTCCTGGTCACTGGGGTAGTCCAGGTGGAACTTGAGTTCACTGAGTAGGATGTCGTCGGTGGATGGGAGACCCTGGGGTGCAATGAGGTCTACAATGGTATTGGAGAATGGGGGGGCCATGGCCCGGGGGGCCTGCACATGAGGGTGCCGCAGAGTATCTGCCTGGGCTTGGTTCGGATCTGGGAGTTGAGGTGGTCCATGTTCAACCTTGGGTCATTAGAGTGCGTGGTCAGTCGGAGTGTGCTTCTGTAGGTGATGGCAATGCCTCCTCCCTGATGGTCGGGTTATCCTTGCGGGTGATACTGCAGCCGTCAGTGATGGCGATGGTGATGTCCGGTCCGGAGCAGAGGTTGGTCCTGACAGGCGAGGTGGCGTCCAGGGTTGATGGCGAGGAGGGTGCTGGTGTCATAGCGGTGGAGTGTCCAAGAGGAAGGCTTCTTGGTGCTGAGCGCGGTCCAGGGGCAGACGGACGCAAACAGCGTAGCCTATAGGTTGCCTTTGGCACGGGAGACGACCATTACAACGCAGGCAGTACATTGTTAACAACACAACTCCGACAACGCAGGTGCCTTTACATCACATTTGATTACAACGCATTGTGAGGTCAGTAATGGGGTAATTTAAAGTTTTTCGGGTGGGTATGGGTTTCGGATGTAAAATATGAAAATTGGGGTGTGTTTTGGGGTAAAATATGGAAATTGGGGTGTGCATTTGGGTCAAATTTGATTTTTGGGTGTGTTATGGGGGCTCAAAAAGGAATTCCAGGGTTCACGGTTGGGTTTGGGGTGCAAAGGTTAGTTTTGGGTTGCTATGCAACACCTACTCTACTGTTGCAATGTGCCTAGTATTAGTATGCATTGGAATGGAATGCGATGTTATGGCATGCGTCGCAACCACGTATTTGCCTTTGGCACACGAGTGGTACGCCCGCTGTGCATGGGCGCACAGCGGCTGCCATTGAGAAGTGCTGGGGGGGGGCTGGACAGCTGTGAGGTGGTAAACGCTGGAAAGAACACTGGATGGGGCGTGGACGCGGGGATGTGTGTGTGAGCGGGTGTTGTAAATATTTTAATATGGGAAGTCGGGTCCCGTGTCTTCGTTGCTCCTGCTCTCCTGCATCTGCTTCCATCTGCTTCCAGGAACAGGAAGTAGGCAGCCAGGCTCCCTCCCCTGAGCCAATCACAATGCTGCGATGCAGCGGTGGGATTGGTAATTGGCAACGGGACAAGGCATGCAGCCAGGGGCTGGAGGGGTGGGCATGTTCTCCATGCAGGCTGTAATGCAGCCTGCATTACGTACAGGGAAGTGCGCATGACTGCTTTGGGCGGCCTGAGTGGACCGACCAAACAGTCATTGTGCACTTGAGTGGGCATGCCAATCCGCCCATGCATTGCCCCGTGCTTGGAGCAGTCCTACCCACCCTCCCACCCGCAAAGGAAACAGCACGGTTACATCAGTAAGTTATCATCATGTGATGATTGTTCCTCTTCTGCACTGCTTGAAAGCAGTGGGGCGACGCTCTTCCGCCATAGCGGATGAGCCGCCACTGGGGATGTGTCATCTACGTGTGCTAGGCCTGGGCGACTCGACCCCCAGGCGTCCTGCGCTACGCGTATCTCCTTCTCCTTACCTGGACATTGACACCGTGGCACAATCCGCTGAACTCTCTCCAAATCTGTGACTCAGCCAGCAGGAGCCTCAGTCAGGTGGGATTTCACAAGCCTGGGTACAGCAGTCACCGCCAAGTCCGCTGGTGAACCTCCCGATGCAGTTTATGCAGCAGGGCCCCTTTAGGCGTGAAGTTGCAGCGCTCCCGCCACACAAGTTCGGCGCAGCTCAGGGGCCTCACCCTCCACAGCGTCCGGCCAGCCCAACATCATCCGGCCTGTGATGCAGAGAGGCGGCACACACTGTTGGTAATCCCCTCCGTGCACCCCGGTGTAGTGGTGGATCGTAGTATGCGATGCAGACCTCCCTACGTTGGGGTGCAGGAGCGCCTCTACTATTAACAGCTCCAAGGTGCGCAAGGCGGTCTTCTCACACAGGTCAGCAACGTGTCTCCATGGACCTGCCAGACTTCACCACCAGGTACGGGCGATCGTCGCGCCTCAATGTCTACCGCCACAGCTCATCAACTCCACAGCTCCTCCGCATCCCACTCCAGGCTCCAGACGCAGGTCCAGCGAGGCATCCAGGCTCCAGACGCAGGTCCAGCAAGGCATCCAGGCTCCAGACGCAGGTCCAGCGAGGCATCCAGGCTCCAGACGCAGGTCCAGCGAGGCATCCAGGCTCCAGCCGCAGGTCCAGCGAGGCATCCTGGCTCTCATCCTGGTCATCCTGGATGTTGGGTGGTTTGCAGGGGTTGTTGATGTGTGCTGCACTTGGCCCAGGCTGCTCCATTCTGCATTTTTTTGGTTTTTATGCCTATTTTCTATTGGATGTTGACTGATAGGCTATTTTTTGCATTAGAGGCAAAAAAAACTCACGTTGGGCTGACTAACGTGAGTTTTTTTGCCGCTAATGGGCCTATCGGTAGTTTTTGCACGCTAACGCCGGATTTCCTCTCGCCTTCACGCTGATGTTAGCGGCAGTTTTCACCGCCGTTCCCTGATACTATCTCCATGTAGCGATGGCTTGTTAATACGCCGCTAACATGGCGATAGTTTTCAGGGTTAGGCGGCGATAAAAAAACTGCCGCTAACTGGCGTTTGCGATAGGTATCGCCAGTCCTTGTGAATATCCCCCAATGTGTTTTCACAAAAAAAAGTGCTTGCCCTCTATACAGCTTAGATTATGTTGTTTATTTATCCAGCTGCCTCAACCAGCAGCAGAATGGCTGCCTCAGCTTGAACTTTCAGGGGGCACACATGAGATTGTAATGCTATATAAGTGTTTTAGATAACTAGATAACTTTTGCTGTTTGTTTTTCGCTAGCAGTAGCAGAGATGGAATGCAGGGATCCATTAAGTTTAGACTTCAGAGTGCAGTTTTGCCCAGGGATAAACTAATCTTAATTAATTTTTAGATCAGCTTGATAGTCTGTGTCTGGGTCTCCAGGGTGCAGAGGCGGACAAAGACGCCTTACCGGAAGAGTTGCCAGTTGCCATGATGTTCCTACATCAAAAGCAAACGAGTCCCCTTTCATTTTTCAGGACTTCCGAGATAGTGGTGAAAATGGCCAAGATCCGGTAAGCAGACGCAAGACAACAGGAGTGTCTTTCCGATTGGCTGACCATGCAGGAAGAAGGAGGAGCCTTTTTCAGCAGAATTGGAGTTGCCCTTTAAAGCCACGGCGGGATGGGGAGAGAGAGACTGACATCGTCATTGTGACATGAGGAAGGAGACCAGGAGTCGAGATTCCCAAGATGACCCCGACCCGAGAAGAAGCTGAGAAGAGTGACAATTTGGAGGGTAGCTGCCAGCAAAACGCTGCAACCAGCAACGCCCTAGAGGGAGCGTGGCTTTCCCAGATACGTGCTTGTTTGTGATTCCAACACGTGAAACCTGCGGAGGCTGAGTCGGGGGCAAACTGGGGTGTGAAGTGAGCAATTGCTGCACCGGGAGGGTTCTTTTTATGCAGGAGACCTCAACATGTGGGGCCTAATCCCAAGAAGGGTTGTGTGGCTTAACAACTCGCTTACCCAGATAATTGTGCATGCGTGGTATTCACCAACATTGCCCTGCTTGAAGTTGCACTCTTGAGGTTGGGGCAGTCTCATAGGGCACCACCGGACACAAAAATCCCCCTAGAAGCAAAAGAGAAGAAGATGATTTATGAAGACCACAGTGATATGCCAACTGTAAAAATGAGACGCTTCTCGTGCAAAACACTTGTGTTATGCGTTCTATATCACATACCAAGTGACAGTCTGTCACCTGATTTTATGTGATCAATAAAAAAGCGCTTGCAGAATCTTTCTGAGAAAGGGACTTAGGCTCCACCCACATGTTGGTTTCCCAGAGTACAGGATTTGATTTGGTCCAAGTTGTGTGCTTCCACTAAAAAAGACTGCTTGTATTGCACTTTTGGGCTTGTGGCTATGTTTATATTTCAGCAGGACTGAGTTGGTTATGGTGGCGAGATACTGATCATGGCTACAGACCTAATCTGTTTGTTATGAAATTTTATGATAAAGGTAGTAAGCCTGACATATTTATTATGAAAAGTATATGTTAAAGTCAAAAGGCACTTAAGTATGGATTTCTATTACACTATATTAAAGCCTAAAGATAGGTATTTTGTTACAAAAAATCTCGCAGATTACACTAGTAGGTAGTGTTTTTGATGTTGGTCATCCACTATGACAAATCGTGGATATAGAAGGTTTGCTCTGTAAGAATCCTTGTTAGGCCGTCTTAGGAGAGAGAGTATTTTGCTTTGCCAACTGTAATTTTGCATAATTTTCTAATTTCATAACTATGTGTCTGATGGTTGCCTTGTGGGAAAGTTTAAGCTCAAAACTGTAGGCCTGAGCTGATTATGGTGACAAGCTATATGCCTGTTTGGTGCACTAGAAATGTTATGTCTGATGTCACAGGTCTGGTCTGCTTAGTGTGAAACATTATTGCAAAGGCAATTGGTCTAGCATAATAATTATGAAAAGCATATGTTAAAGCCAGTAAACCTGTAACAGTTGGTTGTTATCACACCGTGGAAGAGGTGTGGCGCCGCGGCCAGGGTGACTGACGCTGGACGCTGGGGATCACGGTTCGATCCCTGGCTCCGGCGGCAGGGGTCTGCCCAGCACCATGCGACTCTGGGCAATAGCTCTCTTAATCTTCCCAACGGCCCCCAGCGCCGAGATACCCCTTCGGGGGTGATTCATGCGCTATACAAGTACTGGATTTTACATTGTGTTAAAGGCAATAGATAGGTGTTTTGTTGCATGTAATCTCACTGATTACTGTAGTAGGTAAGGGTTAAGGTGTTGGCCACCCACTCTGACAAACCATGGGGTGTTTTCACTGTGATGATTATTGTTAGGCACTTTTGAGAGGGGTTGTATTTGGTTTTGCAAGCTTTATTTGTATACATATTTGTAATTTTATAACTGTATGTGTGGTGGTTGCCAGTGTATGTGCACTTGAATAGGTCAATGTTTGGTAAAGAGTATAGCCAACGTTAAAGGGTATAGGCTTCATTGGTTCATTGGGTAAAATCATGCCAGATTTCATAGCTTTGATCAGTTTATTATAAAACGTTATGAGAAAGCTGTATGTCTGACCAACTTATTGTGAAAAACATTTATTAAAGACACTAAGCTTTTACGGATTATTGTTATTATTATATTGTGCCGAAGCCTGTAGGCAGGTATTTTGTTACCTGGAATTTCACAGATTACCATGGTAGGGAAGGTGTTTGGTGTGGGGGATCCCCTGAACAATCTGTGGAGATAGAAGATATGAACTGCAATAATCCTTGTCAGGCTCTCTTAGGTGAGATGTTAGTTTGCTTTGCCAACTGTAATTTTGTTTATATTTGTACTTTTATGACTCTGCAGGATGGTTGCCTTGTGGAAGGCTTACGCTCAGTACAATGGGCTTGAGTTGGTTATGTTGACAGTTCAACAATAAAGGCTATACGCCTGATTGTTTATTAGAAAAAGTTATGATAAAGGCACTAGGCCTAACATATTGATTGTGAAAAACATATGTTACAGTTGATAGCGCGGAGTTGAGGCAAAATTTAAATAAATAGGTTCAACCTTTTTCCTCACCACCACATACAGGGTCAAACCCTGTTCCAGCGCTGGCTTCTTCGGACAAATTGCCTTAGGCGAGGGATCTTTGCCGCTGTATTTTGAGTCAGGAGCTACTTCAACATAAGAAGTCAAATTGCGTTAACAGTTTTAAGTTCAATTAATGATGAGAGTTTGACATAGTTTTAAAGTTTGTATTTCTCATAAATAGATTAGTAAGTATCTTTTATTCTTTTTATTCAAATTAGTCAAAAAGAATACAAGCAAGTTTACAGAAAGCTCATAAAAAAGAATGGTTAGAACAAATAATCAAATAATGCATTAAGCATGTTTCATAAAGGACCGAAATCTCCATTCTAAGACCAGGATCATAATTTAAAGTTAGTAGAACTCATGAAGAGTTTGAGTTCAAAGGAAAAGAGTGAGTTAAATAACATAAAGCTCAGAAATCAAATTAAGGCAGCAGAACTTCCCATGAAGAGTAGTTCATGAAACAGCCTTAGTAGTCTCAGTAATAAGAACAAACAGTTGCAGTATCAATCTGAAAAATCTAACTGACAGGTCATGAGACAGCGCCAGGATGAGGACAGAAGCGATACAAAAGGGGATGATGGACGGAACGTTTGAGCCAATCAAACACTCACCCCCAGTCAACTGATCTGGGTTTAATCCATCATCATTCTTTAGCTCACTCCACCACCCCAGTTCAGACATGGCCATATGCAAATCAGTCTGACCCTGTGCCTCATGGGAACAGTCCAGCCCGAACTGCCAAGCCATGTCTTCCCTGGACCGGAAACAAGCATCCTAGGACCGGTTTCTGGCATTTCAGCCGTCATCAGCCAGGCTTGCTTGAATCCAGTGGCAATGTGAGCAAGGGACCCACGTCTGGGCATACCCCGCCAACTTAGGGCGACCAAAGCGATACAAAAGGGATGATGGACGGAGCGTTTGAGCCAATCAAACACTCACCCCCAGTCAACTGATCTGGGTTTAATCCATCATCATTCTTTAGCTCACGCCACCACCCCAGTTCAGACATGGCCATATGCAAATCAGTCTGACCCTGTGCCTCATGGGAACAGTCCAGCCCGAACTGCCAAGCCATGTCTTCCCTGGACCGGAAACAAGCATCCTAGGACCAGTTTCTGGCATTTCAGCCGTCATCAGCCAGGCTTGCTTGAATCCAGTGGCAAAGTGAGCAAGGAACCCACGTCTGGGCATACCCCCGCCAACTTAGGGCGACCAAAGCGATACAAAAGGGGATGATGGACCGGGCGTTTGAGCCAATCAAACACTCACCCCCAGTCAACTGATCTGGGTTTAATCCATCATCATTCTTTAGCTCACTCCACCACCCCAGTTCAGACATGGCCATATGCAAATCAGTCTGACCCTGTGCCTCATGGGAACAGTCCAGCCCGAACTGCTAAGCCATGTCTTCCCTGGACCGGAAACAAGCATCCTAGGACCGGTTTCTGGCATTTCAGCCGTCATCAGCCAGGCTTGCTTGAATCCAGTGGCAAAGTGAGCAAGGGACCCACGTCTGGGCATACCCCCGCCAACTTAGGGCGACCAAAGCGATACAAAGGGGATGATGGACGGAACGTTTGAGCCAATCAAACACTCACCCCCAGTCAACTGATCTGGGTTTAATCCATCATCATTCTTTAGCTCACTCCACCACCCCAGTTCAGACATGGCCATATGCAAATCAGTCTGACCCTGTGCCTCATGGGAACAGTCCAGCCCGAACTGCCAAGCCATGTCTTCCCTGGACCGGAAACAAGCATCCTAGGACCGGTTTCTGGCATTTCAGCCGTCATCAGCCAGGCTTGCTTGAATCCAGTGGCAAAGTGAGCAAGGGACCCACGTCTGGGCATACCCCCGCCAACTTAGGGCGACCAAAGCGATACAAAAGGGGATGATGGACGGAGACGTTTGAGCCAATCAAACACTCACCCCCAGTCAACTGATCTGGGTTTAATCCATCATCATTCTTTAGCTCACTCCACCACCCCAGTTCAGACATGGCCATATGCAAATCAGTCTGACCCTGTGCCTCATGGGAACAGTCCAGCCCGAACTGCCAAGCCATGTCTTCCCTGGACCGGAAACAAGCATCCTAGGACCGGTTTCTGGCATTTCAGCCGTCATCAGCCAGGCTTGCTTGAATCCAGTGGCAAAGTGAGCAAGGGACCCACGTCTGGGCATACCCCCGCCAACTTAGGGCGACCAAAGCGATACAAAAGGGGATGATGGACCGGAGCGTTTGAGCCAATCAAACACTCACCCCCAGTCAACTGATCTGGGTTTAATCCATCATCATTCTTTAGCTCACTCCACCACCCCAGTTCAGACATGGCCATATGCAAATCAGTCTGACCCTGTGCCTCATGGGAACAGTCCAGCCCGAACTGCCAAGCCATGTCTTCCCTGGACCGGAAACAAGCAACCTAGGACCGGTTTCTGGCATTTCAGCCGTCATCAGCCAGGCTTGCTTGAATCCAGTGGTAAAGTGAGCAAGGGACCCACGTCTGGGCATACCCCCGCCAACTTAGGGCGACCAAGCGATACAAAAGGGGATGATGGACGGAACGTTTGAGCCAATCAAACACTCACCCCAGTCAACTGATCTGGGTTTAATCCATCATCATTCTTTAGCTCACTCCACCACCCCAGTTCAGACATGGCCATATGCAAATCAGTCTGACCCTGTGCCTCATGGGAACAGTCCAGCCCGAACTGCCAAGCCATGTCTTCCCTGGACCGGAAACAAGCATCCTAGGACCGGTTTCTGGCATTTCCAGCCGTCATCAGCCAGGCTTGCTTGAATCCAGTGGCAAAGTGAGCAAGGGACCCACGTCTGGGCATACCCCCGCCAACTTAGGGGCGACCAAAGCGATACAAAAGGGGATGATGGACGGAGCGTTTGAGCCAATCAAACACTCACCCCCAGTCAACTGATCTGGGTTTAATCCATCATCATTCTTTAGCTCACTCCACCACCCCAGTTCAGACATGGCCATATGCAAATCAGTCTGACCCTGTGCCTCATGGGAACAGTCCAGCCCGAACTGCCAAGCCATGTCTTCCCTGGACCGGAAACAAGCATCCTAGGACCGGTTTCTGGCATTTCAGCCGTCATCAGCCAGGCTTGCTTGAATCCAGTGGCAAAGTGAGCAAGGGACCCACGTCTGGGCATACCCCCGCCAACTTAGGGCGACCAAGCGATACAAAGGGGATGATGGACGGAACGTTTGAGCCAATCAAACACTCACCCCCAGTCAACTGATCTGGGTTTAATCCATCATCATTCTTTAGCTCACTCCACCACCCCAGTTCAGACATGGCCATATGCAAATCAGTCTGACCCTGTGCCTCATGGGAACAGTCCAGCCCGAACTGCCAAGCCATGTCTTCCCTGGACCGGAAACAAGCATCCTAGGACCGGTTTCTGGCATTTCAGCCGTCATCAGCCAGGCTTGCTTGAATCCAGTGGCAAAGTGAGCAAGGGACCCACGTCTGGGCATACCCCCGCCAACTTAGGGCGACCAAAGCGATACAAAAGGGGATGATGGACGGAACGTTTGAGCCAATCAAACACTCACCCCCAGTCAACTGATCTGGGTTTAATCCATCATCATTCTTTAGCTCACTCCACCACCCCAGTTCAGACATGGCCATATGCAAATCAGTCTGACCCTGTGCCTCATGGGAACAGTCCAGCCCGAACTGCCAAGCCATGTCTTCCCTGGACCGGAAACAAGCATCCTAGGACCGGTTTCTGGCATTTCAGCCGTCATCAGCCAGGCTTGCTTGAATCCAGTGGCAAAGTGAGCAAGGGACCCACGTCTGGGCATACCCCCGCCAACTTAGGGCGACCAAAGCGATACAAAAGGGGATGATGGACGGAACGTTTGAGCCAATCAAACACTCACCCCCAGTCAACTGATCTGGGTTTAATCCATCATCATTCTTTAGCTCACTCCACCACCCCAGTTCAGACATGGCCATATGCAAATCAGTCTGACCCTGTGCCTCATGGGAACAGTCCAGCCCGAACTGCCAAGCCATGTCTTCCCTGGACCGGAAACAAGCATCCTAGGACCGGTTTCTGGCATTTCAGCCGTCATCAGCCAGGCTTGCTTGAATCCAGTGGCAAAGTGAGCAAGGGACCCACGTCTGGGCATACCCCGCCAACTTAGGGCGACCAAAGCGATACAAAGGGGATGATGGACGGAGCGTTTGAGCCAATCAAACACTCACCCCCAGTCAACTGATCTGGGTTTAATCCATCATCATTCTTTAGCTCACTCCACCACCCCAGTTCAGACATGGCCATATGCAAATCAGTCTGACCCTGTGCCTCATGGGAACAGTCCAGCCCGAACTGCCAAGCCATGTCTTCCCTGGACCGGAAACAAGCATCCTAGGACCGGTTTCTGGCATTTCAGCCGTCATCAGCCAGGCTTGCTTGAATCCAGTGGCAAAGTGAGCAAGGGACCCACGTCTGGGCATACCCCCGCCAACTTAGGGCGACCAAGCGATACAAAGGGGATGATGGACGGAACGTTTGAGCCAATCAAACACTCACCCCCAGTCAACTGATCTGGGTTTAATCCATCATCATTCTTTAGCTCACTCCACCACCCCAGTTCAGACATGGCCATATGCAAATCAGTCTGACCCTGTGCCTCATGGGAACAGTCCAGCCCGAACTGCAAAGCCATGTCTTCCCTGGACCGGAAACAAGCATCCTAGGACCGGTTTCTGGCATTTCAGCCGTCATCAGCCAGGCTTGCTTGAATCCAGTGGCAAAGTGAGCAAGGGACCCACGTCTGGGCATACCCCGCCAACTTAGGGCGACCAAGCGATACAAAAGGGGATGATGGACGGAACGTTTGAGCCAATCAAACACTCACCCCCAGTCAACTGATCTGGGTTTAATCCATCATCATTCTTTAGCTCACTCCACCACCCCAGTTCAGACATGGCCATATGCAAATCAGTCTGACCCTGTGCCTCATGGGAACAGTCCAGCCCGAACTGCCAAGCCATGTCTTCCCTGGACCGGAAACAAGCATCCTAGGACCGGTTTCTGGCATTTCAGCCGTCATCAGCCAGGCTTGCTTGAATCCAGTGGCAAAGTGAGCAAGGGACCCACGTCTGGGCATACCCCGCCAACTTAGGGCGACCAAAGCGATACAAAGGGGATGATGGACGGAACGTTTGAGCCAATCAAACACTCACCCCCAGTCAACTGATCTGGGTTTAATCCATCATCATTCTTTAGCTCACTCCACCACCCCAGTTCAGACATGGCCATATGCAAATCAGTCTGACCCTGTGCCTCATGGGAACAGTCCAGCCCGAACTGCCAAGCCATGTCTTCCCTGGACCGGAAACAAGCATCCTAGGACCGGTTTCTGGCATTTCAGCCGTCATCAGCCAGGCTTGCTTGAATCCAGTGGCAAAGTGAGCAAGGGACCCACGTCTGGGCATACCCCCGCCAACTTAGGGCGACCAAGCGATACAAAAGGGGATGATGGACCGGAACGTTTGAGCCAATCAAACACTCACCCCCAGTCAACTGATCTGGGTTTAATCCATCATCATTCTTTAGCTCACTCCACCACCCCAGTTCAGACATGGCCATATGCAAATCAGTCTGACCCTGTGCCTCATGGGAACAGTCCAGCCCGAACTGCCAAGCCATGTCTTCCCTGGACCGGAAACAAGCATCCTAGGACCGGTTTCTGGCATTTCAGCCGTCATCAGCCAGGCTTGCTTGAATCCAGTGGCAAAGTGAGCAAGGGACCCACGTCTGGGCATACCCCGCCAACTTAGAGGCGACCAAAGCGATACAAAGGGGATGATGGACGGAGCGTTTGAGCCAATCAAACACTCACCCCCAGTCAACTGATCTGGGTTTAATCCATCATCATTCTTTAGCTCACTCCACCACCCCAGTTCAGACATGGCCATATGCAAATCAGTCTGACCCTGTGCCTCATGGGAACAGTCCAGCCCGAACTGCCAAGCCATGTCTTCCCTGGACCGGAAACAAGCATCCTAGGACCGGTTTCTGGCATTTCCAGCCGTCATCAGCCAGGCTTGCTTGAATCCAGTGGCAAAGTGAGCAAGGGACCCATGTCTGGGCATACCCCCGCCAACTTAGGGCGACCAAGCGATACAAAGGGGATGATGGACGGAGCGTTTGAGCCAATCAAACACTCACCCCCAGTCAACTGATCTGGGTTTAATCCATCATCATTCTTTAGCTCACTCCACCACCCCAGTTCAGACATGGCCATATGCAAATCAGTCTGACCCTGTGCCTCATGGGAACAGTCCAGCCCGAACTGCCAAGCCATGTCTTCCCTGGACCGGAAACAAGCATCCTAGGACCGGTTTCTGGCATTTCAGCCGTCATCAGCCAGGCTTGCTTGAATCCAGTGGCAAAGTGAGCAAGGGACCCACGTCTGGGCATACCCCCGCCAACTTAGGGCGCCCAGACGTGGGTCCCTTGCTCACTTTGCCACTGGATTCAAGCAAGCCGGGCTGATGACGGCTGGAATGCCAGAGCCGATCCTAGGATGCTGTTTCGGTCAGAAGACATGGCTTGGCGAGTCGTGCTGGACTGTTCCCATGAGCACAGGGTCAGACTGATTTGCATGGCATGTCTGACTGGAGTGGTGGAGTGAGCTAAAGATGATGATGGATTAAACCAGATCAGTTGACTGGGAGTGAGTGTTTGATTGGCTCAAGCGTTCCGTCCATCATCCCCTATTGTATCGCTTTGTTCGCCTAAGTTGGCGAGTACTGCCCAGGCGTGGGTCCCTTGCTCACTTTGCCACTGGATTCAAGCAAGCCTGGCTGATGACGACTGATGCCAGAAGCCGATCAATAGGATGCTTGTTTCGGTCAGAAGACATGGCTTGGCGGTTCGTGCTGGACTGTTCCCATGAGACACAGGTCAGACTGTTGCATTGGCCATGTCTGAACAGGTGATGAGTGAGCTAAGGAATGATGATGGATTAAACAGATCAGTTGACTGGGGTGAGTGTTTGATTGGCTCAAACGTTCCGTCCATCATCCCCTTTTGTATCAGGATGAGGACAGAGGCGGTTCCTCTATGGGAGCGTGGGGGCATTTACCCCCTACCGGGAGCCACCACACCTGAGGCAGACTCCTTTTAAACAGATTTATTCCCCTGAACCGCCATTCATCTTTTAACTATGGGTGGAAATATAGCGCTCTATCCCAGCAAGGATAGGCTAAGGCGACCACTAGGCAATGAAAACTGAACTGCGCATGTCAGATTGGCCGGTGTTTTCACTGTGGCCAGCCTAACATGCACAGTTCACTCTTTCAGATGCAATGTTACCAGGGAGGCGACAGAGCAGAGACGTAGCCCGATCAGTCTCTGATGGAGCATTAACTCCGCCTGATCCAGCAAATCCTGGCATTGCTCTTATGCTGTTTAGTATTATAAGCAGCATGAGAGCAATGCTTGGATTGGTTGGGAAGCTCAGGGATTATCTTGTGTGGGCACATCATGCACACATTGACAGCTGAGCAGAGCAACGTGGGACATTCCAGATGCCAAGATAAGATTTATCTTTACTTTTGGCAGTCTCCATGCTTATAACAAATGGTAAATGCATTATAAATAGAATGTGCCCTGATCACCTCTGCAATACGAATTTCATTCTGCACCTCTTGCTGCAAAATGAAATTCGTACTGCAAAAGTGATCGGGGCACCTTCTATTTATAAAGCGTTTACCATCTGTTATAAGCATATTTATGTTTTACACGCCTCACCACTTTTAGAATTTGCCAGCCGCCTCTGGATGAGAATGACATCGAGACTGACATTGGGCTGTCTCCAGATCAGACCATGGAGTGTCTTGAACGGACAACCTTGATGATCTGTGCCGGGCCTCCTTTGGCTGTCCATCAGCAATGCAGCCCGTTTGCGAAGGCAGGAATAAAAGTTGCCCATTGTTCCCCTTCACACTAGCACACTTGGCAGAGTTTAAAATGCTCAAAATTCGGGTTCAGCTGGAGGTCGAAGTGGGCGTTGAGAGCCCTCACTGCAGCATCATAGTCATCACCCGCACCTGTGTTGGGAAGGTGCTCAGACAGCTTATAGATCGTTTCCCCTGTATAGTGAAGGAACACAGAGCACTTGAAGGCTCCATCAGTCTAATGGATGGCTCAAAAGTAATTGTTCAGCTGGCCTACCTACATTTTCCGTCTGGGGGAGGCAGTAGCAGGATCGTCAGTCCGCTGAAAGGATGAAGCACAGCCACCATGTTGTGATGCAAATGGGCTGCAGGTACGTGTGGCGCATGGGCGCATTCAGCGTTGGCGTCATATGCCATGGTGCTGAAGACATGATAGAACCAGTGTAGTTGCAGTGGGAGAAGTCGTGCTACCTCTCAAACTGGCTGTGGAACTTTTCAGGGGACACTGCACCTGGAACTCTTCAGGCAGAACCTCTCAACCTGGCTGTGGCACGCAGAGGACGCTGCACCTGGAACTCTTCAGGAGACACTGCGGGTCCCAGTGCTGGAGGGTGACCGGCCTGCGTGGGAGAGGTGGACCCACCAATCAGAGAGCGTCTCCCTTCTTCATTGCCGTTCCGAGCAGCGCGTTGCTGACCAGGTGACCTGGAGCGCCTGAGGCGGGCCACCAGTGAAGGGTAATGCGGCCCCAGGAGGCAGGAGCAGATTGACGGTGGGCCACAATGCCATTGAGGACCACCCAGGAAGAGAGAGCAGCAGCGCCGACACAGTCCCAAAGAGACATTGCGCGGTCAGGGCCGCACAGGTAGAGCCACACTGACCGGCTGCAGATACCAGGCAGGAGCAAGGCGGTAGCACGCAGTGGGTGCATCCTCGTCACCAGTGTGTCAAGGCCTGCTTTAAGGGCCTCTGCAGTGGTCGCTTGCCGAAATAAGGGCACCAGTGACAACAGTAGCGTGGTTCTGGAAAAAGCCCTTGAGCAGTCTTTTCCCTTTTATTTATAGCTTCCAGCTGCGCCCAGCCGGAGGATGCAGTGCTTCACATCCAAGTCAGGGTTGAGGCATAGTCAGGGCTATAAGTGGGATGAAAAAACTGGGGGGGTTTTCAAAGGGGCGTTACCGATGTAATTAAGGGTGTGGCTTAAAAACATGTAAGCTAAAAATCTGTGCTTAGCATAGTGTGCCGCCCAACTTGTATTTTGCTCTTTCTGTCATTGCATCCAGATATATGATACAACAAGTAACATCATACCTACAACATGTCAGGACTATTGGCTTTGTCAATGGTTGTTAGTTGCATAAGATAAATAAGCAGCAATTATGGCTTGTATATAATGTTGAAAAAGCTTCCACTTAAAGCCTGGTGACACCACGACGATGTTGTTGCTCCTGCATTTCAAAACGAGAAGGGAAATCCAGTGAGAAAATGACTCTCTTTCATTTCCCTTCCCCTACAACCAGTGCTTAATTTGTGCTGGTGTTTGCAGGTGCTCAGCACCGGCACTTATTTCGTATCACCGGCACATATTTATGACAGTCCAGCATATGATGCTGCTGTTAGTCTGTTTTTTTTTTAAAACACATGAGCAAAGTGTTTAACTATTCAATGTACGATCACAAAAGTAGTAATACCATGGTGCTCAGGCTATTCTTACAGCTTTGGATAACCTAGTATAGTCCCAATTTTCACATTTGTAGGATTGTAATGGTAAATAGGTGTTGTTGGTACAGGTATTTGGCAGCACTGGCATAGACCGTAGATGGTGGAAGCTGCAATGGCCTCCTAAGAAATATCTTGGGCCCTGGCACTTATTAATTTACAAATTAAGCACTGCCTACAACGCTCACCTGGCATGACGTCATGACGTAACCTCCACTACTGAGAAGTGAGCAGTGTGAGCACGCGCAAATGGATGTGCCTGCTGTCACTGCAGTTCGGAAAAAACAGATCTCCTGTGCCAGGGCACAAAACAGAGCCCGATAGGGACCCGTTTCGAGGTCCCCTTTTAAAAACTGCCGGTGCTCAGCACCGGTGAGACCCGGCCCACTTAAAGCCCTGGGCATAGTGGCTCGGTAGCTCACTACACCCATGACTACTGATTAGCTGTCAATAACTGTTAATCACCCATGATAAAGGGAGTATCAGGATGACGACATCACTCGACATGATCTAGTACTCTATTGGTGAGCAAAAACGTAAAGAGCACCTGTCAGGAGACTCGTAACATCAGTCTTCTGTCCAAGAAAACACAGTGGGTCGGCCAGAATAATACATGAGGAGGACTGGGAATGCTTATTTGGCAGATAATTTGATCCCCACAACCTGAATATCCACATAAATGTATTCTTCCTCCAATGCCTCACAATCTGTATATCACACGGTCGCTCTTTGTAACATGCATTCTCACAAATGTATCTATCGCACAACCCTCATATTTCAGTAACCGCCCAATTTTGCTTCCTTGACTCTCCCAGCCCAAATCTCTCATTTACTTCAGCCAGTCTTTGTGATTCTGTGTAGCAAGTTTTCCTGATGCATACATGCCAACATTTTCAACTGGCAAGTGGAAGATTTTGATATAAAAATCGGGACAATGTATTTTCCCCATTGACCTATATTGTTGGAGAGAATTACTTACTCAGAAATTGGGAGTCTCACACCTGAATCGGGTGTATTGGCATGAATGCTCATGCGCTCTCCCTAAGGCTAAAACAATTATCTAGAAATACATGGTGGCAGCTGCCAATCAAAAGTGGAGGGCCGGTGGGGGGGGGGTAAAATAACTTAAATACATTTTTTTTTAAACTTACCTGCCACTGCCGGCCGCCTCAATGCTCCTCTCCAGCTCTCCTCCCGGCAGTTTGTGGGCCACAGCACAGGCTCCCCATCCAATCCAGACGCTGCTCTCATGCTATACCTAGTATGAGAGAAGCGCCTGGATTGGCCTGAGTAGGTTGGTCTGACGCTCACTCAGGCACACAGAGCTTGTTGCTTTTCTCCAACCCAGCTGTGCAACACTGCTGGATTGGAGAATTATAAGTGGGCATGTCTGTTTGGTCATTCTAAGACAGCCAGCCAAACTGACATGCGCACTTATAAGTGCCCACCACCAGTGCCGGACTGGCCGTAGCGGGTACCGGGCGTTTCCCCGGTGGGCCAGCATGGTGGGGGCCGGGCTTAGACCCCTGGGGGCGGTCGTTTTTGTTACCGGGGGCCGGTTTTGCAGTGTTGCTGCAATATTGGCCCTCGGCAACAAAAGCTGCACATAGGTTTCTGCTAACTTCTAGCCCCCCCCTTCCCCCCCTCCAAGTGGCCGGCCGAGCTCTTTTCCAGGGCCGGTTTCGGTTCCCAGTCCGGCCTTGGCTACCACTCCTCCTCCTTGCCATGGCCCGGCCCGGCCAAGACTCCATGGCTCAAGCTGCACAGGCAGTGATAAATAAAATGATAATAACATTGTTTAATTCTCATTTTATTTTTCATCTGCTAGCAGTGGGGCCACGCTTCTCCGCTATTTCGGAGGAGCCGTGCGTGTAGAAATATGTCTATAATGGCTCAGTAACGATGGGGCAGATTTACAAGCCCCCTGCGCCACCAGTACGTCACTTTTCGTGACGTACTGGTGGCGCAGAGCTCCTATATTACAAGGAGAGGAAAAGCCACCCTGAGTGACTTTTCCTCTCCTTGTAAATACGGTCCCTTCACACGCAGCACTTTGCGGTGAAGGGGCGTTCCATGGGTGTTGCAGTGGGTGTTCCACACGCAACACTCATGGAACAGGACTCAACTCCAGAATTACGTGAAATCGTAACTCTGGAGATGCGTCAGTATGCTACGCCACCCTAGAGGTGGCGTAGCGGCACAACGAGGAGAAATGTTTTCATTTCTCCTCGTTTTCCTCTTTCAATGCGTGCTACATTCTACAGCACGCATTGGAAGAGAAAATGCCTGTAGTGATTGTTTTTGTGCAGGAAGGTGCCCCTTCCTGCACAAAAGCAATCTCCCACGACGCAGGCATCCTTGCACCATGGTGCAAGGGTGCCTGCGCCAGCACTATGGCAGCAGTTTGTGCGCCAGCGCAGGGAAGCACAGAGATGCGACATATTCTTGTAAATATGTCGCATCCCTGTGCTTTCAGACTAACGCAGCACGGCGCAGCAAAATGACTTGCTGCACCGTGCTGCGTTAGTTTAACGTAAATCTGCCCCGTGGTGTTTTTTCTTTTAGACAGTGCTGTAATGTGGCGCTTTTATTTTCAAGAAAATCATTTTCATTTCGCGCAAAACACCGCCCCCTAGTGCTCATCTTGGCAAAGAACACGCACCGTTCTCTTCATGCAGGGCAGGCCATAAATATGGACAACCAACCCCAAATTGATGTAGAATTCATCACAGATTTGTATTTGCATCAACTGATGATTTAACGTAGCACAAGTATGACCCTCGAAAGTCTTCAGAGCGATGTAAATTGTGGCTTTTATCAACAAGTCACTGTGATTAATTATAGAAATGTAAGTGCAATCTTTTCCAACAGTCAACAAATCGAGCACATGAATGGTTGTAGGAAGGATGATGCACGGGCCTCCGCGATAACAATTCCAGGAAGTATATGCGATCTCACGAAGGAAACCAGCTTTTTAGCATGTTTCATTTTGTCAGCCAGACTGAGGAATAATATTAATGGGCTGGACCATTGTTTTTGTATAACACCTACCACCACACTTCTGCAATTTTTAAGAACTGTAAATGGCAGGCATTATTATTAAAAATGTAATTATATTTCATTTATCGACCTTGGAAGCATGGAGGGCTGTTTGTCATGAGACCTGACAAGTAGCTTTACAGAACGCTTTTATAAGTCCTTAAAATAGAGAGCACGCGCTTACTTCACAGCTGCTTCAACGGACCCCTTTGGTCTAACCCGCCCAGAAAGTAGCCCCCTATCTTGTACCCTACAGGCTGCTTTCAGTGTTTCTCGCATGGCCAGTCCAACTTTGGTATCCCGCTTCCCCTTAGCGGGCGAGATGTCTACTGACACAGGGGGCAGATTTACAAGCCCCTTGCGCCACTTTTGCGTCACTTTTCCCATGTTAAAAATGACGCAAAAGTGGCGCAAGGGCCTTGTAAATAAGTTTGAGTCCTCCGTTATCTTCTGGTTCGTAGCACATGAAGTCAAGGGGGATATGTTGTTAGGGATACAACCGTTTCTCGGAGATGTATACTTAATAAAAAACAAAGCTAGTAATAATTTGACGGAATAAAAAAAAAAGATTCAGATTGAAAAGAGGGTGCATTGTTTTCTGCAAGAACTGGTGGCAGGTTTTCAAAGGGAATTTGAAGAGAACTGCTGCCACTGGTAATGTTGGTACATCAAAGAAAAGTGACAAAAATGGCACTCTCATTTTTAGGAAAATGTTCTGCAATGTATTTATATTTTATCTTTGCTTACATTATTCCTTACAGTTCAAGCCATGAGGTACTGGCAAAATGAACATTTTACAAAAGGTGCACGAAGGTCGGCAATGTACAAGATAAGTTAAATTAACAATCGCCAAACATATTCAGCACTTTAAAAGGACCATATAAAAAAGTTAAAAGATCATGCTGGTAAGAAAGGAACCGGGAGCAAGCAGCATGGGTCGCAAGAGCATTTCGGAAGAGCATATAGGATTAATTAGAGAACATCTGCAGGAAAGATAACACAGCACAACCTGTATAAAGTTGTGCGAAGCTTCTAACCTTATCGAACAGCCCATAAAAAATAACTTCATCTTCTATACTTGCTTTTTAGGTCGAGCCTAGCAGGGCGCTTGCGCTGCACTGGGAGGCATGCTGTATCTGGTGGGGGTGCTTAGGCTACACCCACCGCTTTCCATTTGTTCCTTTCTGAATTCCATTGATCTTATTGTCAAGACATTGCTCTTTGGCCTGCCTTTGGGTTTGTTTCCACTTTTTGGTGACTACCCATGTTACTTGTCCCCTTACACTCTGATTGTATTTTCCGTTTGTTTGCCATACTCTTTTTTTCACTAAATTGGTCCCGTCCCGTGAACACAGCAGCTCTTTCTCTCTTCCCTACCACGCGTGTTTCAAAAGTCTCTCGTTCATTTATGTTTTCACTCAACTGCCACGCATGTTTCAAATGTCCCTCATTCATTTATGTTTTCACTCCCCTATCACGCACGTTTCAAAAGTCCCTCGTTTATTTATGTTTTCCATTCGGGTTCACAACAGCACAATATCTAGGTTCACGCCCCGTCCGGATCACTTAACGTACTTAATTAAGGACTTCTGATACAGTGATTCATGCAAACGCTGTTGAATGTTCGGGGCAAGCGACATGAGCACGTTTTTGAGGTAAGTATGTCTACGAGCGTCTACATTTTATTGATTGATACGGCACGCTAAAGGTTCCACCCATGTTAATTTTACTTTTAAGTAACAGAGGTGCCTACGAGTGGTCTGATTAACATGGCATACTTTGGAATTCATCCACATTCATTAACTGACAGTAGCACTTTATTGGTATGCTGTCACAAGCCCTCGAGCTCGGTATTTTCACTGACGGATTTAAGGGCATTCACGTTCTATTTATTAACACAGCAAGTTGGGCTTTAGCTCAGTCAAATAAAATTCAGGCATAGGAGTCAAATGTGTGAACTTAAGAGATACAGTTACAACTCAGGATCACCACAGAATGAATGATACGTCAACCACCAATTACCAAGGCAAAGAATTTAAGTCACACGTGGACGTTAATGACTAACCCTGGGCGGTGAACTCCACTCCGCTCGCGGAGTTGGCGGAGTTTTCTGCACTCTGCGTTACGCGGAGATCGTGGAGTTCCGAAAAACTCCACTTCGCATTGCGGAGTTGAGTTTTTTTCCTCACCCCCGTTCGTCAACGTCAAGTTGGCGACTGCGAGCTAAGAAAAAAAACCTCCCGGCGAGATTTTTCCTCGCTCGCGATCGTCAACATCAAGTTGGTGAGCGTGGAAAATCAACATCCTAGCGAGATTTCTCAACGCGGGGGGGGTCAGGTTTCTCATTGCAAGTGGTCGTGTATGCTCGCGACAGCTCGTGTTGAGAAACTGCCCGTTCGCGTTGAGAAAGCTGCAGCTCGAGTAAAAGTCTACTCGAGCAGCAGAAAAGGAAAGCAGGGACTGCTTGTACTGTGCATGGTGCCGTTCGCAATGATTGCACAGTGCGGACAAGCATCCGGCACTGTGCAATCACCGCGAACGGCATTTTTCTACTGTACTCCGCTGCTTGTGGAGCTCCGCGTAGTGCGACAGAGGTTTTTTTGCACTTTGCGGTGTTCCACGTAGTGCAACTCCGCGAACTCCGCCCAGGGTTATTAATGACACACTCACAGAAACGCTATTGACCTCTGAAGAGTGGCAAACAGTATGTTGATGTATAGCGCTTGCGGGGCCAGGGGGCAATTAGTAAGTGGGGCACTTTAATAAATGTACGTGCTCTCGGTCCACAGGCTATGATTGCAGCAGCACAGCATGAGAGATGAGGGAACATGCAGTGCCTCCTATATTGGTCCTTGCTCTCACAGGGACCACATGCGTTATTGCTAATTCTACCCCTGAAGGCCTTAATGGATTCCGCTTGATTACGTACAGCTATGCATTAACTCCAAAAGATTCCACCTGTTTTCAACGCATAAAAGCAATGTGAAGTAAATCAAGGTGGCTGTCGCAGGTATTATAGTACATATGGCAAAAGTAAACTCTCTAAAGTTTCTTTCAAAGCGGTGTTTGGTCCAAGTTCGTAAAAAAAATCTGGTGTTTGGCTTTAGTTGATACATTTGTAACATGTACACACCTCCAGTCCGGAGGCCACGCGCAGCAAGTAACCTGCATTTTTAATGTATTGCCTGTGTTCTGATCACTTTTTAAATTTTAATGTGACTTCTTACATAGGCATCTGCTGTGTTCTGAGCTAGTGTTTTATTTTATTTTTCACATTTTAATCGCTGACTACGCGTGGCCATGAACACATTTTTTCTAGTTATAAAACTGCTCCGTAGTGGCCTTCTTCCTCTTCTCGCTTACCTCGTCCTTCCTCTACTTCATCTACGTCGCTTCTGGAATAGGTAAGACTCAGTTATCCATGCCATTGTTGTTGCCTGTGTTCAGTTAAGGAGGGTGTCCCTTCTGGAAGACTGTGACAGGATCAAGGCCCTCCCTTTAACCAGAGATCCGAAGTTGGACCCCAGAATGCAGCACATGTAAATGTTTTTAGAGAGCAAAGGGCCAGATGTACGACCATTTTTTGCTGTCGCAAAGAGGCATACTTCAAGTAGGTGGTAAACCATTCGCAAATGGGAAGGGGTCCCCAGGGGACCCCTTCCCCTTTGTGAATGGGTGCTCAAATATTTTTCAAGAGCAGGCGAAGTGGTCCCAGGGACCACCGCCTGCCCTTAGAAAATGAAACTGAAAAGTTTCATTTTTCTTTTTTAAATGCATCCCGTTTTTCTTTAAGGAAAACGGGCTGCATTTAAAACAAGCATTTGCAATGCAATAGGTCTCGCATTTACGCAAGTTTAAGCTATTGGCATTGTAAATGACAATGCCTTTTATTTACATTTAAAAAACCAAAACATAAATAAATGCCAATAGCTCAAACTCAAGCAAATGCGAGAGACCTATTGCATTGCAAATGCTTGTTATAAGTGGTTAGGTTTTTCTGGCCGATGACAGAGCTGTGCCAAAGTAGTTACGCATTCCATCGGATAGTACTTGTGCTCTTTTCCCCGGTAAATATACGTTGTAGCAAGTACACTGCTGGTTGCCTTAACAGCCTATTATTGCATTCTCAGGCTGCATGAGGTTGCGTTCCGATTTCGGTGTTAATGTGAACTGTTGTAATGCAAGGTAGTTTAGCAAAAAAACGGAATAATTATATCGCCGTCTTTCACTAACTTTAGATCCGCCTAGTATAATTTAAATTAAAAGAATGTTTGCTGCCTCGGATCACGAGAATAAAATGGATACACTTTTAAAGGAGGTACACTTTCAAGCTACACTCATCAAACATGGCAGCAAAGGTTTACTGTTGTGTAAAGTAGAAAATAAAGTTGTGAATCACTTCTCATCAGCATCACACAAGCTGAGTGGCACAGTATGTTAATACCGACGCAGCCAAAAAGGTAAGTATTCCCTTCTCGCAGCAGAGAGCCATCGGCAACACTGTACTGAAAACTCTTCAACAGACCTGGTTGGTGCCCAGCAGACATTCCTGCATGAACATGCACGAGAAGGGGGGAGGAGGTAGGGCAATCTCTTCCTTAAACATACCAACTCCCCCCCTCTTCAAAGGTGCCAATGCCGACAAACAAAAAACAATTGCCTGAACACAGCAGTGACTTATGATTAACACATTTCACAGACACAACAGACCCGGCTCCAAAGGCCAGCCTTTTGTTCAGTGAAGCTCTGTGAACCCCCTCCCAACCCCAACGGCCCTACGGTGGGATGCATCTTGGCATAAAGGATGTGGTGTTTGTGAAAACTCTCCAGAGCACAGGGAAATGCAGCAGCACTCAGATGTTTCCAGGGAGCAAATGTACTCTGGACATGTGTGCCCCACTCTGTCTTTATACAGCCGGTTGGAGTGGAAAAGAGTAAACTCTACCTCGTTTTGTCATCCACCTCACCTAGCTTACAGGACCTCTCCAACCCCCTCCCCTCTCTTCCTCCCAAACCTCCTCCCTTTCTATGACTCCACACATTCCCCTCCTCTCTTTCCGCCCCACCGCCTCGTTCCTCACCTATCTCCCCCTAATTATGTCCTCAATTCCTATCCTCCTTGCAACTTCAACAAAGACAACTCTCCTTTCACCTCTGATGCACCAACACCCGCTCTCAACCACCACCTTTCCCCACCCCTGAACCTTGTACCCCAACTCCCCTCCCGTACCCCCACCTCTCCCTGCCCTCCACCGCCAATTGCACCCCCTCCTGTCTCCATCGAGCCACCCAACATGCTGTGCTCTGCCCTACTCTCTCTGGAAAATAAGCTAGGATCTCTCATCACCTCCATCTCCCAGCTTGAAGCTACCATTTCACTCTTAAACTCCAAGATTTCCACCTTTCCATACACCTCAATTCCTTTGGAAAACACTCACCTTCCCAAACCCACGAGAAGCACCTCGCCCCCACACCCCAAAATAGCCAATCATAATCTGTCGTCTGCAAACATCGCAAACTCACACAAGTCCTCGAACGCCACCCTTCTTCCACTTTCCTCTCCAAGTAACCCTACTATTTACACTATTCCGACCATCTCCTCTGTCAGAACCAATCATCCACATAAATCCTCCCGGGCACCCTCGTATAAGTACAATATCCCTATCACCCCTCATAGCCCAAGTGCCCCCGTCACCAAAACAATCTCGACAGAGTTGTGCTGTCTGCTCCACAACTGCAGATCTGCAATAAAACACAAACTTGAAATCTCCGATACCATCATACTTCACAATATTGACATGCTCTTCCTTACAGAGACCTGGTTCAACGATACCTCTCACTCTATGTTTGATCTCCTATTACCCACAGGCTACTCTATATTTAGAAATGACAGAATAGACAAAGTTGGGGGAGGTGTTGCAGTCATCTTTAGAAACTCCCTTCAACTTAAGGCTTTTCCTAACAGCTCCTTCCGTACTTTTGAATGCCTATCTCTTGAGCTTCAATTGCACCACTGCTCACCCCTCAGATTCCATGCCATTTACCGCCCGCCTGGTAGCGGCCCTTCGTTTTGGAGGAACTCACTGACTTCATCAGCGACCAATACTCGCAAAGTGACAGTCAGATCTTCCTGGGTGACTTCAATCTCCACTGGGGCTCGCTGGAAGACTCTTCTGCGAATATGCTGGCCACCTTTCTCTCTGCAAATGATCTTATCCAACACTGCACAGAAACAACACACTCTAAGGGCTCAGTCCTGGACCTTGTTATTTCTAAAGCAGACATGCTTACTATCACTATCCCTATTCATGTAGACTGGTCTGACCACCTCCTCATCCCATTCTCTCTTCACCTATCACACTCTATAACTCTCTGCCAACATAAGAGGACTACTACCTGGTTCCGTAACACTAAAAATATTGACCTCGGTACTCTCTGTGATTCGGCTTTGCTATCACTTCCAAGGCTAGAACCGAACCTGGATGTCAACGAACTCACCTCCCAATGCCTCTCAGTCCTTGCAGTCGAAATCAATAATGTCGCTCCTCTTCAAAGCAAAAGGAAAAGGCCTACTCCCTCAGCACCTTGGTTCAACCAATCCCTTTATGAAGAAAGGAAGTACCTAAGAATCCTGGAGAAACATTGGAGACAAGCGCCCTCCACCAATAATTTTGCTACGCTTCGTTCAGCAAGATCCAAGTACCACAAGCACATCTTCCTTGAAAAAGCATTGCACTTCAGAACCCTCCTCGACTTAGCCAAAAATAGACCCAAAAACTATTCGACCTCATCAAGAATCCAAACTGCTCTCCCCCAACCTCCAAGTTGGAGGATTCTACAAAGAAAGCAGCAGAATTCGCTATATTCTTTGACGAAAAAGTGAAATCACTTGTGGATCAGGTCATTCATCCTACCCCTCCAGAGGAGCGCAAATCCTTAGCCATTTGGCAGAACTTTGACACCATCTCTGAAGTTGCCCTCCTCAAATGCATCCTCGAAACAAAGCCCTCCAACCATTCTCTTGACCTCATCCCTAGTGCCATTGCGATCGACTTCTACACCCATTCTCTTTCCTATTGGACCACTCTGGTTAACCTCTCCCTCAGTCAAGGCTCCCTTCCTGTTTCCTTCAAAACTGGGCAGGTTACCCCTCTTCTTAAAAAACCCACCGCTGATGCGAACGACCTCAACAACTTCCGCCCCATCACTAACCTACCCTTTCTTGCGAAAATAACAGAAAGATGTGTAGCGAAACAACTCTCCCGTCATATCAAGGACAATGTTCTTCTTGACAATTTCCAGTCTGGCTTCATTCAAAACTGCAGCACTGAAACAGCCCTGCTGCAAGTGATCGATGACGCGCTGTGGATACTCGATTCAGGGCAGTCTTGTCTTCTAATTCTCCTTGACCTTTCTGCAGCCTTTGACACTGTCAATCACAACACTCTCCTTAACACTCTTCAACAGAGAATGGGCGTGGAAGGCACAGTGCTTAAATGGTTTGCTTCCTTCCTCTCTGATAGATCCCAAATGATCAAAATAGCGAACACTCTTTCATCTCCTTTGGCGGTAGGTCAAGGAGTCCCTCAAGGCTCTATACTTGCACCCACTTTGTTCAACCTCTATTTGGAACCATTGGGAAATCTCCTAAGTAAATCTAGGATCCTCTATCATCTTTATGCGGTCGACACCCAAATCTACCTTAAGGTGTCCTCCACACACGATCTCTCCATCCTAAACTCTACTTTCGACTCCATTCAAAACTGGATGTTAACTCATCAACTCATTCTGAATCCCTCCAAAACTGAATTCCTCCTCCTCTCCTCCTCACTCTCTCCTCCTCTGGTTCAATCATGGATGGATCAGATGAATCTACTTAACAATAAACCCATCATTGTCGACAGCGCAAAATCCCTTGGTGTCATACTTGACAAAAGACTCAATCTACTCTCCCACATCAATTCCATTGCAAAGTCTGCTCGATACCAACTGCGCCTTCTTTGGGGATTCTACGCTTCTTCCCGGAGCAAGACCTAAAAACCCTGGTCCAATCGCTGGTTCTCTCTATATTGGACTACTGCAATTCTCTTCTTACTGGCCTCCCCAAATCCCACCTGTCCCCCCTTAAATCTGTTCTCCATTCAGCAGCTCGTTTCATATATGGGGCCAAAAGAAGCGACCACATCACACCCATTTTATCTTCCCTCCGTTGGCTTCCCATCGAGGCAAGATCTATCTACAAGACTGCCTGTATCACCCACAAAGCCTTGCACTCCTCTCCTCGCTACTTGGCGAATAAACTGAAACTCTCTGCAGGCTCTAGACCATCACGTAATGCGGAAAATTTATTGCTTGAACCTCCCACTTTCAAAAGGGAAAGATCGATGGCCCAATCCTTTTCAGGCAACGCGGTGAGAATCTGGAACTCACTTCCGCCTCAGCTCTGGACCACCACATCTTCCCGGTCCTTCAAAACTGACCTCAAATTTCTCCTCCTTCAAAGACACTTCCAAATCTAATTCACGCCCTCTCTATTCCCTCAAGGAAGTTCTTTCACTATAGGAAATTCTGTACTCCATGCCTATAGAAGTGCCTTCCTAGTGTGTTCTTGTGTTTTGAGTGACTGCCACTTATTGCAGTATTATACCTCTACTTGTATCTTGTATGCTTATGTAACATGCACACTTGTCACTTTTTCCTCTTGTAACGTATCGTTTGTTACCTCTTCTTGTATCTTGTTTGTTTTTGTTACAGGCACAATTGTCACTTGTTCCTCATGTAACGTAATTTTTGCTTTTGTAACATGCCCACTTGTAATTTTCTCCTCATGTAACGTCACTGTTCCTATTGTGAAGCGCTCTGACACCTTCGGGTAAAGTCTGCGCTATATAAAAACGCATAAATAAATAAATGGCTGGTATTTTATAGAAGGGGAAATAAAATCGGGTACAATTTTTTTTTAAAAGCGCCTGGTGCTTTCAAACAGGTAACATTTTTGGGGGGTTAACGAACACAATTGTGCTGGCATCTTATATGAGGATGTTCAAACAGGAAAACACGTTTCCACAACCAGAGACACTGCTCAAACGTACAGCCTTTAAAAGGCAGTAATGTAAAAGTACCGGAAGTGGAGCCAATGACGTACAGGTACAAAGAAATGCAGGCAATGAAAAACAAGGTAAAAAAAGTGTGCACGCAAGTCCTAGTTAAAAAGAAAACAAAGCAATAATTTCCAAATGACGGGATGGGCAGAAAGCAACTTAAATTTACCCCATCTAATGCGTGGTGTGTGGATGTTGTGAGGGCTGGCAGGGAGGGGCTCTGGAAGAGAGACTCGACGTGAGGCTCTTTAAATTTAAAGTGAAAGCGCTTGTACACTTTCTGTAATGAAGGGAGGCCACTACCCGTGCGCTCCTGGGGGAGCTCTGGGAAGCAAAAGGGAGGAAGGGGTTAAGGGTGGGTGCATGATGGGAGGGTGACTTGGTGAGGGAAACCAAGATGAATCCTCTAAAAAAGGCATAGTGCCTTTAACCGAGGAGGTGGCTTACCATCCAAGGCTGCTGACTTTGGCGATGGAGAACAGGGTTCAATCCTCGGTGTGGGTGGTAATTATTATCTCCTTCCTGAATCTCTTTATTAAAAATAAATAAACAGCATAAATGCAAGCATCCATCAGAAGTGCTCCAGTTGCTTCTCGAAGCAGCCGCCATTGCTGAGGCTGGCGTCCTGTAAGTGCAGGGTACAATAATAAAGGAAATAGTTCTTGGGATTGCTAATGAAAGCACCCTCGATTTAGGACACTAGTAAAAGGGCCAGTCCTCATGGCCGGTAACAACAGGAGGCAGGGCGGTACTCAGGAGGGACTAACAAGCCTAATAACGAATGGCCACTTAAAAATAGGGGTGGGGAGTAGGCGGGGCTTCCAGTACATACCCTAATACAGCATGCCTCGCAGAGCGAGCAGCGCATGCGCGCTGCCCTTAGGTTCAACCTAAAAAAACTGCTTTATTGACAAAGCAGTCCCAGACATGGTGGTCTGCTGACCCCAGCAGGCCACCATCCCTGGGAGTGCTAGCCATTCCCAATGGGGTCGGAAATTGCGTCAGCCTCATTAATATTCATGAGGCATGCAATTTGCCACCCCATTGGGAATTGCACACAGTGTCTGAGACACGGTTTTACATTGAATTTTGCGACTCGCAATTTGTCGCAATTTGCGAGTCACAAAATTCAATGGTCGTACATCTGGCCCAAAATGCCCTGGACTTCGACTGGTGGGAGTTTGAGTCTTTTCTGCTGTTACTTTAACATAATGCTTTGCCAAATAGTGTTTTTTTTGTTAGAGAGGTGAAATATGCACACATTGACAGTCCCAGGGCAGCCTTCAGATATTGGAAGCACTTAGAATATATAACCGCTTTAATTCTAGTATTTCTGAGAAGAACCGGTTGGTGGTTGTGCTTCCTGTACCAACACCCCCCACCCCCCCAGTCCCCTGGTGTGTTTTTTATCATATCACTAGTTCCCTTGTGTGATCTGGAAGAGTCGGGGTCCCGTCATCACATTCTGCAGGGGCCCCATCATTTTGCGTTACATCACTGGAGGTATACAGTGATATATGCACGCAGTAAGACTTAACAAAGTTATCTTGTTCCTTTCTTCATTTTTCCTTCCTTTCCTCCATGGCTTGTTGTCACTTAGCTCCCCCAGGAGGATTTTGGGCGTATTCACCTAAACGAGGACACCATGTGACATAGCATCATATTGTCCCTTCTCCTGAATAACGCATTCATTTGTTGCTTTCTCTCAACCTTCGCCCTTAATTTCGGAGAACACCCACTACAACGCATGCGTTATGTCGCATGCGTTTACGTCGCGAGCGTTACAACGCAAGCGACGCTACGACGCGGCCCATTACGCTGCGTACCATTACATCGCATGCGCATTTAAAACGCATACGCTTTTAAATCGTATGTGGTGTAATGGACGCGAGGCGGGCGGCACGGACGAGCAGCGGGACAGAGGCGGAGGAGCACCGGGACAACGCGAGGAGAAAGAGGTAAGGGGGATTATGCTTAGAGTGTAGTGTTTAGGGTTTAGGGCAGTGTCTGGAGATTGTGCTTACAGTGTAGTGTTTAGGGCAGTGTCTGGTGGTCGTAGTGTAGGGCAGTGTGTTAGGCTTTAGGGCAGTGTCTGGAGATTGTGCTTACAGTGTAGTGTTTAGGGTTTAGGGCACTGTCTGGTGGTCGTAGTATAGGGCAGTGTGTTAGGCGTAGTGTATTAGGGTTTAGGGAAGTTTAGGGTACTTTTTTAGGCTTTAGGGTAGTGTGTGTTATGTAGGGCAGTGTGTTAAGCGTAGCGTATTAGGGCTTAGGGGTCAGGGGAGTGTGGTGTACTTTTTTAGGCTTTAGGGTAGTGTGTTATGTAGGGGGGTATTTGGGGGAAAATCGCGATGTTAAAGCATGCGGAGTGTTTGTGTGCGTTGTAAATGTGTTTTGCATACATTTCAATACGCAAGCGAAGTAATGGTTTGCGTGGTGAAAACTTGCGTTGCAAATGTGCATGCGATGTAAAGGCGCCGATGTAAAAGTATGCGATGTTATCGTTTGCGATGTAGCATCATACATCCTTAATTTCCTGTTTCTCCCAGCATGTTTTGACACAGCCGTGGTCATATAAGCACTATACAAGGGCACCCATGCCCTGTATTGACAGTGGGGTGCTTAGTGGGGCAACTTTTTAGAACCTTCATATGGGACATCAGGTTTGAGTATAAACCCTTTGTCATGAGAACCTAACAACAATGGCGGAGGGGGCATAATGGGTCCAGAGTAGGGACATCCCAGGGTAATCCTAAAAAAACATTGAAAAGACACAAGTATAAATCGCGTTTTTTTCTGTAATGTGTGACAGCCAAGGCCTGTGCGTTATTCCGACATCTAAACTTACTATTCAAAAGTAGACACGTAAAGATTTATAAAACTGATTAATTTAAAAACAATAATAGGGATATTTTGGCTGCTCGGCATGGTCCATGTTAAACAGTGAGGTGTATGCGAAAGAGCAGAGTGTTGGTAGATTTTGATTACTGCCCTTCAATAACAAAATGCTCACTTTCCCAGAAAGCCTTTCTCTGGAGCAGCATAACAGCGGTTGGGCATACCCCAGGAATTGCTTTAAAAGCTCCTGCCTAGCTGTGCTCTGAGCATTGTGTAAATTACCTGTAACAAACCCACTCACGTTTAAGCGCATGAGTGGTAACCTTTAATTGTGGTCTGCAACACAGTTCCTACAACGCCAATATGTCGCTTCAGAGCGCTGAGCGGAAGTTGAAATCTCTAGAAGTTCTTAGCTGCCTAAGCAGAAAGGACAGCTGTAGCCACGTCTGGTATAATTGACAACTAAAGCCGAAAAGTCACAAAACATGTCTCTGTTTACTGACAGCTCTTTGTCGTCCGTCTACAAGCAACAAGTTCACCATGATGCATTCGAAACGAACGAGTCACAACCTCTTCACGTGGCCATGTGATAACAACTTCTAAAGCTAAGGGCACAGCTTTCCTAAAACGCACACATTATTCTGCGCATTCATTGGTCATAGAAACTGTGCTGTAATAGAGTTAAACATCTTCTCTACAACTCTGAATCCACTGCCCTGCTCCGGGAAGTCCCAACCTTACCTCAAGACCAGTTGAGCCAATCAGGGTGTATTATAAATTCCCTTTTCATTAAGTAGCACCGAAGCCCATCCTTGGGTGTGTGAGGCCTTTACCAGTGGCATGTGAAATAACAGTACATTTTGCAGCACCCAGGTTAATGTGCTGCATGGCTAAATAATTACAAGGTCCAAAAGACTAGATAGATTGGCTATGCCAATGCTTGTTAAATCAGGTCCTTGGGGGGGCCATCAGACAAGTCCCGGGACAGCCAACCTCCAGACAGTACCCATGTACCTTTAAGCTGCTAACCTGAATGCTGGCACTTCCATAACTTTTCTGACCTCCAGGAACTTCTAACCTAGACAGACTCTCGACTTTAAATGCTGCTAATTTGCACGTCGCACCTTAATTAACGCTCTTGGCCCCCAGGACCTCCAATATCTGTCACGACATCTGGGCCAGGCTGATAGCCAAGGAACAGTCAACTAACATCAAAATCTTAGGGAAACTCTTGGCACCCAGGAACCTCTTGACAAAGCTCAATGCTCCATTTCAAAGACAGTTGTGTGAGTCCTTTAACTTGTCGAAACAGCTGACCAGGCACCCCCTGCAAATAGCGGTGGGGCGCCCTTAGTCGCTCCAAGTGCAGGAGCCTAACAAGCGGGAGTCCCTCGTCGGTTTTCAGGATGAGAAGAGGGTCGCTGGCTGGTGACGTCATCGGGGGGCACCCGGAGGCTTATAAGGCATCGCAAGAGGGGAGACCGGCCTCTTTTTCTCTCCACCGCGCACCAGCCTGAAGTCTACATCAAATACCCACCCACCCACCCCTGGGTGGAGGAGGAATTGGCGGAATTTATTGCAGCAGAAAAAGGGGGGCTACCCAAAAGTTGGACTGATATACTGAATTTACCCCTTGGAGGGGTGGTTTTGTGCGGGCGCCGGGCAGGCAAGAGGGGGGACTGACCTGCTGGTGGTCCTGGACCTTTCTGCCCTACCCCGGGATGCCCAGAGTGGAACTTTTGGGGGTTTGGCCTGGTGACAGGTACCCCGGCAGGGACGAAGCACTATGCGGTGCCCTGGTAGGTGGAGCTGCGGATATTGCCCACCCCTCTATATGATGGAGGGGAAGTTGCTGCAAAGTTATGCCCCGGATGCCCTGGGTTGAGGGCTTGGGCGATGGATATGGAAAAGGGGCCTGCTGGCACTTTTGCATTCCGAAGTGTTGCCAATGGTTTTATTGCTTGCGCAATCCTTGAGATGTTTTGCTGATCTTATGTACTGTATTCTCAGAACAATAATGCCTTGAACTGATTTTACAAGTGCATTCTGAAGTGTTGCACTGTATTGGGTGGAGACAACTGTTTTTAATGCCTGTACGATTGTTGAGCTGTTTTGCTAAAGCTTATGTCCTGTATCCTCATAACAATGTATGGCCGATCTTACTGTATTCTCATAACAATTATATCATTCCTCACTGAAGCAATGTGACTATGTGAATAAAAGCTATGCCCTTGGTTAAACCACATTAATTGCAATTTGCTATCTTATTGGGAGTTGTTTCAGTAGGGGGAGGGGGCGAGTTGCACCTGTGAGCGCACTATTGATAAAACCACTTTATCTGTATACCTACACTTTAATCCATCGCACAGGGAGGACTCTGGACAAGCTGCACATCTGACAGACCCCAGACAGCACTTATGCATTTACATATTTTTACATCAGTTTTAATCATGTTCGGAGCTTATACTCTGTTTTATGAATTTTAATTATTGTTTTTTTCTTTTTTAAGATTTTAATTAATCAAACAAATAAAGTTACACAGGGTGCAGCAGGGATGACTAAATTATGCTGCAAGGAAAGGGTTACATTTATGGACATCTTTGTGAGTCGCTCTGTGCTTGGTGCAAAATTTGTCGCATCTGATATATTCTGTCTTTGCCGGTGTCAGAAATTATCGGGTGCGATAAATAACCCCAATTACAAGTCTTTGCGGAATAATATGCACATTTTGGTTCTCAGGGAACCAAAATTAAAATTTTCAGGTGATCAGTGAGTATTTTTCTCCAGGTAAATGTTAGAAGGTTTAACCTATGGAAACCTGCCTGTCAAAACTGTGAGCATGCCATTTGTTTCTGCAAAAATCATATTTCCATTGTGACCTGCAACAGGATTTATAACGCATACCAAAATTTCATTGGCCACTTGTGGTAGGGTCTTAGTGGTATTGTGAGTCACATTCTGTGGCAGCATTATTTTGCTGTTTGAAGCAGCTCCGGGCCAATAATGGCTAGACCTTCTGATCCAATATTCCAGTGTTTGCCTTTCTGTTTCTCCCTTCTCTCAATGTGTGTAATGTACGAATAGCCTTTTATGCCTTCTGCCTCTGGCTATATAGAAGCCTACAGCTTGGTCTTATAATACGGGTTCAGTACCTTTTACAATTCTTGAGAGTGTACTACAATGCTTCATTAACGCTGTCTTGGCAAATGTTTCACTTCATTAGTACCAGTTCAATGCCTAAAATATATCAGGCAGAAAAAAAGAGGATCCATTAACTTTTGAAAAGGGTCTAACGCTGTGCAGCACCATGCACAGTGCTTTTTTGGTAACCTTTGATTCATTTGAACTAGAAATACATTTTAGTCCTGCAAATTAAGCAGCAGAAGGTGGATTAAGTAGCAAGTATACTAAATCCATAATTATAAAGAAAGTGTCACAGCTGCAGAATTAAATAATTACTGAAATCCTGCCTTTGTTTACTTTTGGTAAACTCTCTGACTCACTTTTCCTCTCTATGATCTGCACATGTATATACTTTACCTGGACACTGTCAACTCCAACTCCACGGACAGTGAATTTTCAGTGAATTTCAGTTTTTTTATTATATTCCCTCAACTCCCACAGCTTTTGGCTGTACGCAGTGATGGGTTGGCTGCAGGGCATGGCACAGTGGTGGGATGGCTGCAAGGCCTGGACCTAACTCACCACGGGTGCCAAACGCCCCACTGTTCATGGCCTATAGCTGTGCTCAGTGTGGGTTGGTGCAGGGCCTGACCTCCAGCAAGCAGCCCGCAGCTAGGCCCTGCACCTAATGCCCCGCAGGTGGGCAACACCTGCCACATATGGCTGTGCACAGCAGAAGATTGGATACAGGGCATGGTTCACCCAACTCTCCAAGTGGGTGTCCAAACCCCTCTGCACACAGCTGCCCAACCCCCTGCTGGCACCTCACTGTCCGCTGCATATGGCCTTCGACCAGGCCCTGTGATCAACACTCCACAAGTGGCAAACCTCGCCCCCGCACACGGCCAAAGGTCATGCGCAATGTGGGGTTGGCTGCAGGGCCTGGTCTCTGGCCAGGCCCTGCTCCAAAACCTCTGCTGGCATCCAGCGCCACACCACCCCCGCCAAAGCCTTTGAAGAGCATAGGTTTGGTCACACTCCACTACAGGCACCAATCCCCTGCAGATAACCACCCTACAAGTCTATTTTTTTTATTGTTTTTACTTTTTCACTGTACCCTGGTACTCCCGCTGTATCACGACTACCCTCCATGGTATTGTGGGACCGAGCAAGCTTCCATCACTGACGTTTGCACAGACCCATGGTACAGCTCCTGTGGGAGTATCACAGTACTGGTGGAGCAAAAGGCCAGAGTTTGCACTGTGAAAAAGCTTGATGCTAATTTCAAATCCCAGCTTTACTCGGTGGAAGGATCTCTGTCTAAAAATTGAGGCTTAACATCAGCAGTTCAATAACATATCAATAACAGTGAAGCACATTTTGCCCCACAAAAATGACAGATCGTATTGGGTTTACAAACCATGAGGGTTTATTAGTAGATTAGCAAAACGACAAACTCCAGTCAAATCATTCTTAAATCAATGATAATCTATAATGAATCAATAATCCAAGCAAGCCAGAATAGCTATTACAAAGTCAAGTTATTTATAGCTTGTTCTAGGTAAATCATAAAAAATATTGTTCCCTTGGAGGAAAACTCCCTAATGCTAAGCTAAGGTTTCAGAAGTAGAGTCAGGAAAGTTTAAGTAGCAGGTGTCAGCAAAATGAAGCCTTTAAGGCGAACCTAAATGAAGGTTCCTATCAGACAGAGAAGAAGTGCTTTTGGTCAAGATATTAACTCTGTGAGCAGTAATAGAATAAGCATAGGCTCTCAAGAGAGGCAGAGAGGCATCTGCCTTCCCAGGTAGTCAGGAGCAAATCTAACTCAGTGATGCACAATTAAGACACGGAATTCAACAATCTAGACACTCCTTACTGTTCCCACAAAGAGGGAACCAATCAAAACGAGGCTTTTACAAACTCCCAGTCTCTGCTCTTTTCTCATGACTCATACAATGAAAGATTTCAGTTTTATGGCCTTCATAGATATTGTGCACAGGGGGTACATCTCTCACATGCAGGAGTTAAGATTTACTGTTCAGCTTGTTAAAAGATACACTCATTGGCTTTCACACAGAATTCAACAATAACAGCACAGTTCTAATGAGCACACTGTTGAATCTTGGCTTAAGAAAGGAGAAAAGATTTGAAAAGCAGGTATAAACACAACATTTCATTTAAGAAGGGGCCTTTCAAATCAAGGCCTACAGTGACTATGGCTAACTTAACGTGGACACACTTTATGTTTAATTATTAATGCAAAATCAGTAATTATAATCAATCTAAATATAAAATCACATTTAGAAAAAGTAAGCAATGATTATATGTGATGTGCATTAACATGTTATCAAACGAAAATGATAAAATGGTGACAACACATCACCGGTACCTCATGGGAGGGCTTCACTGGGTCGCTTGGAAGTACCGCTGTACCTGTGATACTAAACATTTTTTAAATTATTTTTTTACCCTTAGGGGAGGGGTCGCTATGGGTCTCCCTCATGAGTGCAGGTGGTCAGGGATTCCATACCCTGCCCCATTATATGTTTTTTTCAGTACTTATGGAGACAGGGACCGAGTCCTTGTGTCTTGTAATGGCAGGCACAACATTTTTCTTCTGGTTGTGGCCAGCCAGTCATTCAGATCATTAAGTCCCATGGGACTGGTCCCATTTCAAGAGTCCGAAAACACAGATGAGAGAAAAGACTCTCTCAACTAGTAAGAAGCCCTTCATTTTTAAATTTATGATACCACAAGACTACAGCGGGGCTAACCATTCAGATATGTCTATTTTTTTTAACCCCTTCATGACCACCCTGATCATCTCTTTAAATGTCAATTACTCAAAAACATCTAAACGGATTAACACCAAATAATAAAATAAACACACTCTCTGAATAAAGTTCTAACTTTCTTCCATCTTTGATATAATTAGGCCTGGGCGGAGCTCGTGGAGTTTCACTCCGTGGAGTTGCAGAAAAACTCCGCCGAATTCCGCAGAGTTCCGCGTGCGGGCGGAGTATTGCTCAGCCACCCCTATTTGTGTTTTCCTCGCTATCTTTCACACAACTGGCGTCCTAATCCTAGCATTTCTCCTAAAAGCAAAAAAAGCAGCACAGTGCAAACCATGAAAATCAGAGAACAAAAGGAGGAGCCGCCATTAATCTATCACTGGCCCAAGATCACAAAGGCGAACAATGGAGGATGTTGAGCAAAAGAGAAAATATATCGGCTGAAAACAACAACAGTCAGCAGAGTGTGTCGGCCTTGAATGATCAGTGTTTATCAAGAAGTCCAGGGTAGGCAAACACTTCTGGGGTGAAGAATGGAAGGCGAGGAGGACCTGCTAGGGTCAGCCGGGCCCTTCTTCCCATCGACCAACCCAAAAGCTAACGGGACTGCGACCAACAGACTTCCCTACACCCACCTATGCCTACCTTAAGGGATGCAGAAAAAGCTTTTAGCTTCAAGAAAATGTTTAAGAAATGCTCTAAAGCCGAACGACTATCAGTGTATTGATTTTCTTTACAAAAATGTGCTGTGTGAGGTTGGCAGTATTGGGATATTTACGGAGAGCGGGGGTGGGGGTGACAAACAGTTGAAACCCAGGTGGGGGTGTTGAGATCAGGGGCCTGATTTGAATTAGCGCTTCCGAGTTCATCTTCCAAGACGAGAGACCTGCATGTTTAAGTTGCGACCACCAGTAGTGTACGATATGACTTGAGTCCGGTGGAGCTATTATTTACACATAATCAGCAGCGCACACTTTAGGCTAGGATAGCCAATCCGTAGCAGCCTGCCCACATAACCGCCCTCACGCATTTACCAGCAGAGCATGCTTGCACACTGAGCAGACTAGCGCAGCAAGGGCCACCATCACTTGGCAGGGAAATACTGACTCCCTTACAGCTTAAATATGTTTTGTGTTAAGCATTCTCAATCAGTGATAAGGGCTGACTGTCTGCTGAACATAACTGCATTGGTAGAAGGATTATAGATTGCTTTCTTGTCATCATAATCTGGCAGCCTCTATCAGACAAAACTCTGCTTGAAAGTTGAAAATAAAGCTTTAATTTCTTTTCACATCAACCACAGAATCAACGCCCCAAATTCAACAAAGTATGTAAACAGGTCTTGAATTGAAACACAAATCTTCTAAAGGCTGCAATCGAAGAACACACTTGCTTTCGGTTTATTTTCAACATTCTCAGGACTTTGTTATTTTTTTGACCAGGTAGAAACAAAAAAATAGCACTGAATAGAAAATGCTCCCAAACCTGCACACTGAACCAATTAATGTGTGCTTCCTAATTGCTAAGGTGTCTGTGCCATCATTGCTGCCATTGCGAATTGGTCCCTTTCTCTCTTCAGAAAGACGCCTGACTTTTTCAATCAATTTTAGCTTGCTTGTAAAACATAGGCCACTTGCACAAAAACCTTGTGCCCCCCTCTGCTCTCCTTCAACTTCTGCACCTTCGACTTCATTGTCTAAATAATTTAAGCCGTTTGTTGCATGCTATCAATTACTGGGGAAATCATAAATCAACAGCATTTCCAGAAGAGGCAAATTATCAAAGAGGCTTTCAGACTGCTAAACACGGGCTCCAGGCAGTAAGGGACGCAATGTGCGGACAGAGACGTACAAAGTTTGCCAATCCACGCAGGCAGAGAGACGTGCCGCCTCCAAATGCACAGCCAACCAAGGACAAGCTACTTAAACTGAGCAGCAAAGGGCAAACTAACGGAAGACGGCTCGGACAGAGGCAAGGGGAGACTCCAGCCAATCAGCGCTTCATAATTCCTTCTGTTGTACTATGATTGGCTGCCTTGTCACCAGTTACTGCTCCCCTTGCACATTTGCATTCCTTCGAATACCAGATGGCTCCAAAATAGTGGTGGGCGCTGGTAAATTCCGCTACGCAGCGGTAGGCAGAGTTTTTGCTGAACTTCTTGCTCCAAGTGGAGCGCAGAGTTGCAAAACTCTGTGAACTCCCCCGCCAGAGCGGAGTTCACCTCCCACACCTAGGTGTAATTCGGTTCTGCTGTTTTATTCTGTGTCACTTTCAAGAATGTCCTATGGGAATTAATATGGCAAAATGACACTTTGGGGACTCCCTTTGTCTTGCACCTGCTTGACAGATCACCCTAAACTTTCCAGGAAGGAGCTTATATGAATGAATTTTATTTGGAAAGTTTTGTTGAGATTTGTGAAATGGCACCAAGGGTATTAGCGAAACAAAAAAACGCCCTTTCTTATGCAAACTTTGACCTGTCTATAGCTACATACTGGCAACTGCCACTGCATAGAACAAATATAACCAAAACCAAAGATTAAGGTAACGTTATAGTTGGGTGAGAATATCAGTGACAACGTAACTTTTCAAATGTGCAAAACCAGTGAAATTCACAAGATATAGTTATCTCTGGTAACTATAACTCATGCCCTAAGGTAACTATGACCCGCGCCCCCACTATGCTTTCTTCTCAATACTTTCATTGTAAATGTTGCAGCGATATTATCACTGATGTCATAGAAGATGTCATGAATGAGGTAATATATGGGGTAATTAGCAGTACATGGTGAGGGTGCGCAAGTGCAAGCAGGGAAAGCAAGTTTTCCCCTGCCAGCCAGATGATTTAAAAATGCTCCTGCTGGTTGGGAGCAACCATATGTTTCCCTGCTTGCAGTGATGCGGGCAGGGAAACTAATCTGTCCAGAGGCTGAGAGGGGGGCCAGTCATCTCCTCCCCTATTTTAATATGTCAGCGCCAGGGGATGGGGTCATTGATGGAGCCCAGATTTCACCTATAAGATTTATGTATTACTATATGACTAAAAGCTGCTTTAAGTTTTAGACAAACTGCATTATAAAAAAAAAAATGGAATGCAGAGTTTTAGTGCATGTGAAAACAAGGAATGAGGCCTGGTCAGATGCTTTCAGTCTAAAGTGCTTTCATGTAAAACCATGCTCAATTAATTAATCATGGTTGTTTAATTGTGATTATTCTAGATTTAACCTCACTATAGAATGTACATTTAATTTAGAAATGTGTTTTGAACTTTCAAAGTAGCATATATTTGTGCTGAATTAACACGCATTTTACGGTGTAGAATGGCTGAATTTGGTTTGGCAGGCTCAGCTCACTGCGGCCTTTAGCCTTGAAGATAAGAAATGGAATGTGTGCTCTTTTCTCCCAGCTTTCATGAAAGGACTTTTCTTATAATTTATGTCTCCTGTTTCCGTCTCTTCATGAAAGACGTTCGCATACTTTTATCTCCATGCAGTTGTTTAAACAAAGCTTTATTCACTTCATCATGTAGAAAGAAAACTGCAGAGCACACATTTTTTCTTATAATATGTATTCTCTGTTTCCGCATAAGTAATACTTTTTGTTGCAGAAAATGTAATTGTTTTTAGGATGTGAAGTCATCTAGCACAAGACTCAAATGTGTTACAAGAACTCGCCTGATTGATGACGTGTCCAGTCAGCCCATGGGGAGTCGATGTGTCCTGAAGCTCCTATTGGACAAGCTGCGAAGACCAAGTCACGTGTATTTTTGATAGAAATATTGGTTGCTAGCTGAGAGGTGTAGGCTGGCTCTGCTTATTTTTTTTGCAGGACGCAAGGCAGAACACACAGTTTTTTTAAAGTTCTGTGGAGCCAGAGAGAAGGGAGGGGCTATGGTAGCTCCTGACACAGAGAAGCAGAGATGAACCAGCGAAGCCAGAGAGGAAGGAGGGGCAGTGTCTGCGGGGCCTCAGGGAGGCAGAGCGAGGACAGAGAGGACCAGCTGATAGAACAGGACAGGTTTAGATTCTAAAACTTTAAGTTTCATACTTTGACAAACTGGCTTTGCAAAGACTTATTTTGTCCTATGCATTTTATTTCTCTTTATGGGAGATTTTTGCCAATTATTAATTATTGATTAGCCTTGAAAAACTCACTCTTGAATTATATTTTTCTTAAACTCTTTAAGAGTTTCTGACTGACATAGAAATAGGTTTGTTCTTCCTTTATGGAGTGCCTTGTATGCAATCTATAATATGTTCTGTATTAACTCTATTTTTTCCTATTTTTCAATTCTGTAACCTGATTGATATTTGACTAATGAATAAAGAGTCAGAGAACCTTAACTTTTGACTAGAAAATAAAACCCTTTAAAACTACTCACAACTCTCATTATTGCCTTAAATATTTAATTGCATTTGATTTTTTCATGTTTATGCAAAGTCTCCTAATTGGTGATATACTGTGGCAAAGGTCCATCCCCTTTAAGCGGTAAACAAGAGGTAATGATGTTTTGCATTGAGAAATTACTGTGAAATTACCGCTGGATCAGTTTTTGGTAGCAGAGGATGGTTAAACACCATCACCAAAAGGAGCATAGTTTAGTTTAATGCCTAAATAGCGCTACAAAATAATTGCCCAAGTTAGATAAATGTCCAGATTCTCAAAAGGTCCTGATTCCTGATTCCAATGCTCAGAACTTGAAGACTGGCAAAGCAGTACTGGAAGGTAATGCAAGAAGATGATTACTGGAGTGGTGTGAGTATCAATAGGGTTGTGAAATGTTGTTAATGTGCTAGAAGGTATTTTTTTTGTAGTGTTGAAAAAATAGTAAGGGTTTTGACTGTTGATGAAATTTTGCTCATTTTGACTTGACGGTTTTATTGATTAAATTGGTAATTTCATAGCACAGAATTATTGATTATTGATTATATGTTTCTAACATGCAGAGTTAGTGTCTTGTTCTATGTTGTCTAGAAGTACAGGTACAGAGCTACCTGAGGAATCCCGGGAATGGAATTTAGCCTGAAGTAGGCAGAAGAAGAGTGTGGTAAAGAAATCACACTGCAGAAGTACTTTGTCTGTTATAATAATACCGAAGCTAAGGAGGGCTGAAGGTGTTATATTTAGGGACAATTGTAAGTACAGTGTTTGAAATAGCGAAGGGTCCACTTCCGAAACTATAGCCTTATCCCCAGGGGAGTACCAAGACCTCTTTTCACACCAAAAAGTCCTCTTGCGAAACTTTGGCCTTATCCCTAGAGGAGTACCAGGTCCTCCCGGAGCTTGTTAGAGAAGTGAGATAACGCTGGTCGTTATTATTGCATGCAGTGTAAGAAAATCTCCTGGAAAGGGTGAAGACTATCTCTTTATTTAGTGGAGCAGACAAGGTAGCATTGTTTTATGTTGTTACTAATAGAATTTTAATTAAGAAAACTCAGAAAAATATTGCTGTATTATTTTGTGAAGGGAGGGTCAGTAGTAGGAGTTGAACTGACTGAAATTGTCAACTGTGTCAGGATTGGAGAAAATAAATTGCATTGAACTATTGCAGAAATGAAATTGTTTAAAGGTTTTAAGAAACTGTTGGGAGGTAATGTGAAAAATTCGTTTTTATTTGGTGATGATCCTGAAGGAACACCTGTGCATTTTATGTCTATCAATTTGGGACAAAATTCATGTATGTGGGTTCACCAGTGGTGCAGGATTACTAAAAAAGAGGGTCCTTTGAGGTTTCCAAAAGATGGTACTTTTGAATTGCAAATTATTGACAAATTAAGGGAAGTGTTATGTGAAATAAAGACACCATCTAGAGCTGCACAGTTTGAAGCTTTAAGCATGTGGGAAAAGACAGCAAGAGACAAAGAGAGTGAGGATAAAAAGGTAAGGCACTAGATACAGGAGAAGGGAATTAATTATGATAATAAGCTTCAAATAAATAGTGATGTAGGGGATGAAATATTGGATGCATTGTTAACTGAGTGTCCACCACCTTATGTGGTCCCCACTAAAAATACTGACAATAGTGTACCAGCAAGTACTACAGTGGCTACTGCTTCTGTTGAGCAGAGAGAAATACAGATTGAGAGAACTGTGCAGACATTTCAAAATGACCCACTGCCTGTTGATTCAGCACTGACAGTGATACCTCCAGGTGTTACTGCTTCAATTGCGACAGATTCAGTACAAATACTACAAGCTGCAGATGCACAGACAGTGCCTAGACAAATTGTGACTGTCCTAATTAATATGGTTCCTACTCAAAAAGTTCAAGGAGCTGCAGAAGGAGTAATTACATCGGGGTTTATTTCAGAAACTCAGAATTCACAGATTATGGAACAGAAACTACCCCAGACAGTCCAAGCATTGAAAGGTGGGGGGGGAAATGGTCTTTACAACACCAACAGCCCAGGACAAAATGAATATATTTGGAGATGGGATTTTTCAAACCTGCTTTGAGGAAGCAGCAGTGATTAAAAAGATAGAGAGTATGGGGGAACAAATTAACCCGGACCCTGAAAAAGAGAGACAGCTTAATGTTTCAAATTTAAAATGTGAACATGAAGAAATTAACAGTCCCTGCTGTTTAAATCATGAAAGTGTGAACCAGTGTCAGGAAAAATTATTAATTTCCTTGAGTAAGGAAACAACTACATGTGCAGTAACTACACATGATAGTCTGACAGATTTGGCTAAAAAATATGAAATTGATGCTTCAGGAAGTTTTCCATTTCAGAAAAGTTTCAGGGTACATATGGATGATGAAGCAAATGAGACAATGAGTTCTTCAGGAATGCAATTACACATTGCAGAAATAATGAAATATATTTTCAAATGAAATTTGGTTTGAGAAATTAGGAGACAAGTGGGCAAGAAAACATGAGAAGAAAAAGAAACCACCAGACCTTGCTAGGAAACTGGATAAGAAAAAGAAACCACCAGACCTTGTTGAGGAAAATAATAAGCAGAATAAGGGAGAAGCTTTTGCTTACTCATTGAGAGAAAAGGTGGGAGAAGTGCATGTTCATGTGCCACGGAACAAAAGTGAACTTGCAGCATTTCTGAACACATTCCCAAAATTGAGAGACAAGCCTATGCTGTGGTACCCACAAGTTGATGGATTTGTTGAACTTTTAAAAGAGTTGTGTATTGATTTGAAAATGTTCTTTGACACTGCCATGCAGACTGAATTGTGGTTTGAATCTAAAGTTGTTGTGCAAGGGTCAGATGAGGATACAATGAAAATTATGGGCATGAATGCACAACCATTTTCTGTTGTTATGGAGAAAAACGAAGTAATGATTACTTTTCTGAAGGGCAGAGTGCCAGCAAAAGATGTTAATTGGGTACAGATTAAAAGAACAGCACAGGAGCTAAAAGAATTGGTTCATGAGTTTTGTGAAAGTGTGTGCCTAGAGTTTCTGCAACACAGTGGAAGAGAATGTCCTGATGTCAGTGGCATGAGATTCTTTGTGACTCAGTTGGTTATTGGTTTAATGTTCTCTGATCAGATCAGTGCGCACGTACAGCAAATATTGGTTTGTTTGCAAAGAAAGCTGATAGATGGGATTCTGAAGGATGAAGGGTACTATAGTGCTGGACAAGGAATGAAGCAGAAAGAGTTTGAGGAAAAACCTATGATGGTACAGAAACGTTTTCAGAATCAGTTGTTTGCAGTGAATGGAAATGAGTTACAATGTGTCGTTTCACAAGCAGAAATTAAAGGTGCTCAAGCAAAATCTGGTGTTACACAGGCTAAAGGTAGAAGTGTTTTGGTTTGTGCAAATTCAGGTATGGATGATGCACTGCTGGAAAAAGTGTCCTTTTGCCATCTTTATAACAGATTTGAGCATTGGAAGAAGAAATGTAAATTTAAACAAGATGCAGTAAATGGAAATGCGCAAACACAGAGAGAAATGCAGGTGAAAAACATGCCAGCTCAGCAAATGCAAATGTCAGTTCAGAAACAGGTACCAATGACAGGAGTGAAATGGCACAGTGAAAAGACACCGGACAGCCACGCAGCCCACAAAGACGCCATCCACAACCACCATCACCTCATCAGGTCCGCCAAGAGGATCTCCTTCAAAGACCGCCTCGACAACAATGCACACAACAGCAAGGAGCTCTTCAACATCGTGAAGGAACTCTCCAACCCCAGCTCCAACACCGACAACCCGCCGTCGCAAGCCCTGTGCGACTCCCTCGCCACCTTCTTCCACCGCAAGATCGCCGACATCCACGACAGCTTCAACACCCAGACAGCCCCAACAGACACCGACACACCAGACCCGCCGCACACCATCGACCACGACCCCTTGCCAGCCTGGGCCAACGTGAACATCGATGACACCATCAAAACCATGAGCACAATCCACTCCGGCTCACCGTCAGACCCTTTCCCGCACCACATCTTCAACAAAGCCAGCAGCTCCATCGCACCCCACCTGCGCAACGTCATCAATCGCTCCTTCAAAACCGCGACCTTCCCAGAGAGCAGGAAACACGCCGAGATCAACGCCCTACTCAAAAAACCCAAGGCGGACCCGAGAGACCTCAAGAATTTCCGGCCCATCTCACTGCTTCTGTTCCCAGCCAAGGTCATCGAGAAGATCGTCAACAGACAGCTAACCCGTTACCTCGAAGAAAACAGCATCCTGGACCCATCCCAGTCAGGGTTCCGCAGCAACCACAGCACCGAGACTGCCCTCATCACCACCACCGACGACATCAGGACCCTGCTGGACAACGGTGAGACCGCAGCCCTCATCCTGCTGGACCTCTCCGCTGCCTTCGACACTGTCTGTCACCGCACTCTACGTGCACGCATCCACGACGCAGGGATCCGAGACAAGGCCCTGGAATGGACCACCTCCTTCCTCTCCGGCAGAACCCAGAGAGTCCGCCTCCCCCCATTCCGATCCGAAGCCTCCGAGATCACCTGCGGCGTACCCCAGGGATCATCCCTCAGCCCGACACTGTTCAACATCTACATGGCCCCGCTCGCACGCATCGCCAGACAGCACGACCTCAACATAATCTCCTACGCTGACGACACTCAACTGATCCTCTCCCTCACCAAGGACCCCCCCGCCGCCAAATCCAACCTCCACGAAGGAATGAAGGCCGTCGCCGATTGGATGAAGAGCAGCCGACTAAAGCTGAACACGGACAAGACGGAGGTCCTCATCCTCGGCTCCAAACCTTCAGCCTGGGACGACTCCTGGTGGCCAACGTCACTGAGGGCAGCCCCTACACCCACCGACCACGCACGCAACCTGGGAGTCATCCTCGACTCAACGCTCTCCATGGCCAAGCAAGTCAACTCAGTCTCCTCCTCCTGCTTCAACACCCTCCGCATGCTCCGCAAGATCTACAGGTGGATCCCGACAGATACAAGAAGAACAGTCACCCAGGCCCTCGTCAGTAGCAGACTCGACTATGGAAACGCCCTCTACGCGGGAGCCCCGGCCAAGCTCATCAAGCAACTGCAATGCATTCAAAACGCCTCTGCACGCCTGATCCTCGATGTACCACGCCACAGCCACATCATCCCCCCACCTGAGAAACCTGCACTGGCTCCCCGTCGACAGGAGAATCTCCTTCAAACTCCTCATCCACGCACACAAGGCACTCCACAACACCGGCCCAGCCTACCTCAACAGACGAATCTTCTTCTACGTCCCCAACCACCAGCTCCGCTCCCCCGACCTCTCCCTCGCCACCGTCCCTCGCATTCGAAGAACAACCACCGGCGGCAGATCCTTCTCCCACCTCGCTGCCAAGACCTGGAACACCCTTCCACTCAGCCTACGACAGACCCAAGACCTGCTGTCCTTCAGGAGGCTACTCAAGAGCTGGCTGTTCGACCAGTAGCGGCACCCCCCCTCTTTCTTTTTCCCCAGCGCCTTGAGACCCTTGCGGGTAAGTAGTGCGCTCTACAAATTCTGTGATTGATTGATTGAAGCTCAGATGCTCCCACAAAATATGGAAAATGCTCAAATTAATTTAAATCAGTTGTCCAGAGCAAATGTGAATTCTTTCCAGAAACAAAATCAGAACCCATTTCAACAGGTTGCTGTATTTGAAAATGAGAGTTTTAACCCTAACAATTCTGAATTTTCCAAGTCCATTGTGAAAACAGTGGAAGGTCCAGACTTAGTTGTAGGAGTTTTAAACAGAGAAATTACAAACCCAGTTTTAGAGAAGGTTGCAGCAAAAATAGGCCCATTTGAGAAAAGTTACCAATTTGCTGTTTGTGACTCAGGCCTGGCAGGAAAACAATTGTTTTGCAAATTAAACAGCACAGATTACTGTACACCAGATGATGCTAAATATCAGATTGCTGATGAGGATGTACATTTTAAAATGGCCCAACAAGAGACAGCTGTAGCAGAAATGACAGTTGAAAAATTACCTTCTGATTTGAAAGAAATAATAAATACAAAAGTAAGGGAGTTCACAGAGAAAGATGTCAGATTAATAAAATGTGCAGAACATATCTTATTCAAATTAGAATCAGATGACATGTATTCTAGAACACCATCAGTTGCAGAAATTTTACCCATAATTAGAGATAAACTGAGTAAAGGATTTTTGATGGAATTGATTGGAAGTTTATGTAACTTTCTGATCACAGGTTTACAGAAACTAAATGAAAAGAACAGAATAATGCAGGAGATTAACATCATAACTTTTCTATGTTGTCCTATGGTATCGAATCCAGCCAACATATTTTTTCACATTTCATGTGCTGAAGAATGGCTTACTGTTATTGATTTTTGTCAAGTTCATGTCACAGTGCCATTGCATGAGGATAGTCAGGAGTACTGTCAAAAAGAAGATGAATGTCTGGGACACATAATTGGAAAAGGAGCTAGGAAGGTGTCACCAGAGAGAGTGGAAGCAATTCACCAGATGAATCCACCTCAAATTCAGAAAGAAGTCAGGCTGTTTTTGGGAATGGTTGGCTGCTGTAGAGAGTGGTTACCAAACCTTTCCCTAGTGGCTAAGCCTTTACTGAGGCTGACACACAAAGATGTGTCTGATCCGCTTCCATTGGACAACAATTGCACAAAAGCATTCCTAGAGTTGAAAGAGAAAAAGTGTCGCGCCCTGGCACTAGGGATGCAAGTTTATTTAAAAGAAAATATACCAATGTGCAGTGAGAGGAAGGGCTGCACTCTCTCAGTGCCTGTTCAAAAACATTGTAATTGTATTGTATTGTATTGTAATTGCATTTGTATAGCGCTTACTACCCCTGATGAGGCGTCGAAGTGCTTTTCGGCGAGTAGCACGCTACTCCGGGACCCATAGAGGATTAGTGTTGAATTAGTATAGTGAAACATGCAAGTAAATTTTAAGTGGTGGATATGTTAGTCAGTTATTTGGATTCGGAAGGATAGCAGAAGGATAGAAGAGGAAAATGGTTTGTATTTATATAGCGCTTCTTACCCCTGATGGGGTTTGAAGCACTTTTTTTTTTTTTTGGTGAGTAGCACGCTACTCCGGAAACCCATAAAGGATTAGTGGTGAATTAGTATGGTGAAATATGAAAGTAATTTGAGTGGTGGATATTAGTCAGTTATTTGGAGTGAGAAGGATAGCGGAGGGATAGAAGGGAAAGAAAGGTTTGCATTCATATAGCGCCTGTTACCCCTGATGGGGTGTTGAAGCGCTTTTCTGGCGAGTAGCAGGCTACTCCGGAACCCATAAAGGATCAGTGTTGAAAATTAGTATAGTGAAATATGAAGTAATTTGAGTGGTGGATATGTTAGTCAGTTATTTGGATTGAGAAGGGTTGGGGAGGGGTAAAAAAGTGAAAAAGGTTTGCATTTATATAGCGTTTGTAACCCTGATGAGGTGTTGAAACGCTTTGTTGGCGAGTAGCACGCTACTCTGGAACCCATAAAGGATTAGTGGTGAATTAGTATAGTGGAATATGGAATTAGAGAAGTGAACATGTTAGTCTGTTATTTTGTTTGAAAGGGATAGTGGAGGGATAGAAGAGTGAAGGATTTCTTTTTTTAGGTCATAGCAGTAGGAGGAGGCTTTTGGATGAGTAAAAAGGGTTTTTGGAGGGGAAGAGTCAGAGGGAAGAGTTTAGAAAGGTTTGTTTTGGGGGATCGGTATAGTAAAAGAGGTGTCAGATGATGCAAGGAGGGGTAGAGTACGAGAGAGTCAAGAAAGGGTTATTTTGGGGAACATAGCAGTGGTATGGGGTTTGGGATAAATGAGAGAGTGGTTGTAGAGGATATAATGATAGATGTATAGGCTGAGAGATAGGGTATTGCATTGGAAAGAATAGTAGAAAGAAGTTTGAGATGAGTCAGAAAGTTGGGCTAGAAGATATATTGAGAGATGTATAGGCTGAGAAATAGGGCAGTGCATTGGAAATGCTAAATTAGAAGAAAGTGATAAATATATAGATCCATAAGTACATTGAAAGTATATAGATGCATAAAGGAGGTAAGTATACGCAGATTAAAGATATTGATAGAGGTACAGGATGAGAAATAGGGTAGTGCATTGGATATGCTTTTTCAGGAGAAAAGTAACAGACACACAGATCCAAGTACATGGAGGTACATAGATGCACAATGGAAGCAAGTACATGTAGACCAAAGATGATTTTTTTATTTTTTTTTATAACAACATAATTATTCTACATGTTTATACAAAGCAATACACAAAGATAGGTACATATCTATAGTGAAAATAAATGCTTATATATAGAGGGACACATACATAGGGTGGGTATTAATGAATGGGAAAATGGGCAGCATTTCTGGCCCAGGTCCCGAACAGGCTCAAACAGGCACTCACCCTTGTCCTCTCCACCCTTAACTGAGACGCCCGGGCTGAGACGCCCTAAGCCTTGGCCGTTTATAGCCCTAGTAGTCAGGTGACCCCTACAGCCAATGGGAACCCTAGCCCTAACACTATCCAATCACAACACTAGCCCTAAAATCTAGAACCAATAGGAGACCAGGACCTTACAGCCAATCTTAGCCCTAGTCCAAGCACCCAATCAGTTTCAAAAACCCTGATCTCTACGTCCAATAGAGGCCCTAGCCCTACCAGTAGTCCCAACCCTAGTCCAAGCAACCAATGGCACAGGAAGCCCTAGTCCCTACTTCCAATACAAAGCCTAACCCTACTCTTAGTCCCACACCTAGTCCAGCAACCAATAACACCAGAAGCCCTAATCGCTACTTCCAATTAAAGGCCTAACCCTAGCCCTAGTCCCAAAAACCAAAAATACAGGAAGCCCTAGTCCCTACTTCCAATAGAAATCCTAACCCTAGCCCTAGTCCCACCCTAGTCCCAACAACCAATAACAAAGGAAGCCCTAGTCCCTATTTCCAATAGAAATCCTAACCCTAGCCCTAGTCCCAACCCTACATTGATTGAATCACAGACCCAGAAACCAATCAGAAGCCTTCAATACCCAACCTATGAGGACACTAACCCTAATCCAATAGAAACATCAGATACAACCACCAATCAGTGTACACATGTACCAATCAATATCAGAATATATAAGGTCCCAGCTACCTCAGAGAAGGTTTGCTGGCCAGGTAGTTGGAAGATGCTCCTCTAGTCAGAAATCTCCTAGGAGACAGACAGGCTCAATCCACACTTTGGACTTCTGCAGGTAAGGCCCTAACAAACTTCTCCTCTAACACCACTACTTGTATAAAGCTTTACTCCCTCTCCTGGCCAAAAAACAGAAGTGCACAGTCCCTATTAAACACAGTTTAAACAGCTTACAGCAGATTACTGCTGTCTCAGGGAGAACGAGGGGGCTGGTTTCACTGACTTGTTAACACAAAATGGTCGCTGGGGGTGCACTGCTTAACATACAGGTCTTAGCACAGAGCAAAGGAGACATTTGGAGGGAAAAACTGATAGTCACTGGGAATGAGAGGGAAAAACTACAGAGTTTGGACTGCAAATCCCACAATTCAACAGGTTAAATGGCAGCAGTCACGGGCAGGAAAAACCACAAGTTTAAACACAAAAACATGGCATAAATTATGCAATCACTGGCAGGTTAAAACTACAATTTTAAACTGTAACAACCACTGGCTAAGACAGGTAAAGACATTTAAAAAGAAAAAAATAAGATGACGCAATCACAGGTGGGGAAAATCGTTTTTTAAACTTTTTTAGGAAAGAGACAGCACTAGTCTGCCTCCTTACCACTTCCTGGACTCTGCTCACTGCAATCTGGGCACAGGTAGGCTGCAACTCACAAGATGGAGGAGAATGGTGGGTTATCTTACGGGCGATCCAAGGGCAGGCAGCTGTACCAACCTATGCTGCCTTGCGCGCCTGGTGAGCCAAGCACTGTGGCGAATCCAATCAGCGCTACCCTTATGGGGGTGATCCCCTTACTGGATCACGTGACACATCTGTCCCTTATTACTCACGCCCCTTTCAGGGCGGAGCGTAGCAAGGCAAGCCCCCGATTGTCCAGGCCCACAACCGCCCGAAGGACTAACGGGGCGCCGACGTAATGTTCCAGGACCCTCCCCTGAGGCTCCTGGGATTTGGCTCTGGCACCCCTCTTGTGCTCTTGCAGAGGTACCCTTCTGTACCCATATGCTTCCAGATCGCCCTGTAACTCCGCCAAAGCTCTGGAGGCGGCCACCGTCGCCTAAAGAGCCCCCCACCAACACAGCTGTATTCTCACCTGCAACCTGCAATCTCCAGGGCCTCCTGCATGTCCAAGAGGAACAGGTCCATTCCAACCTGTGACAAGTGAAACCCATCCATATCAAAATAGCCCTTTACCTTCATTTGGATCACCTCATAAAACCAAAGCCCCTTTGGTCTGTGAACTTGCGCATTGCACTATTCTCTCTTTTGCGTGAATGTTCCACCGCCTCACTTGACTTGGCCCCGCGCCAAACCATGCACGGCACTATTTCAGACCAGAACAGCTCACATTGTCCCATGTATTTGCTGATCTCCCCCAAGTCAGTCTTCATTGCTTGTAAGAGTGCACCCCTGCCCATGGCCATGAGGTCATTGCCTCCCAGATGGATTATCAACATGAATGTGTTCAAAAGTCTGTGACGTATTTCCCAATGACCCTTGACCCCAACGTCACAAAAATGCCCAGCTGCCTTAATTTAGTAGCTGTGGTAAACGTCAGTCACAAAAAGAGTGAGAATATAATGATGGAATGTCCAATTACTGAAATGGTTCCTTCCTTTGTGGAGTTGTTTTGGGAAAATACTGTGACCAAGAAATGTTTAAATTCAAATGTATTTAGCTTACTGCCAGCAAATGAAATTGTTTGTGATGAAACTGAACCTGAATGTCTAGGTGTCATGAATCTATGCATGAAGCCAAGGTTAGACTTTAATGATGAACGTCTGATCGAGCCCAACAATATCCATTTTGTAGATGGCCCATGTTTGAAAGGTAACAATGACACATTAAGAGCAGCACAGGCTGTGCTCCCTATACATTATGTTGTCAAAGCGTCATGGCTTTCAGTAGTTACCTCAGCCCAAAATTCGAAATTGATTGCCCTTACCATAACATGCAGTGTAACGGCTCAATTGGGAGTCACTGTTGTCCTGGGAGAGAGAAATGCTAATTCAGTTGTACAATATTGTGTCCTGTTAGCCTATACATTCAATGGAATTTTCACAGGTGAATCTGAAAAGGATACTGTTTATCTAATGCTGATGATAATGATTTACACTTGTAAAGAATTTGTCAGAAGCAGAACAAGGTTGTATCAGAACAGATTTTGAGGAAAATGACAACTGCATAGTAGCAAATGTGTTATTGCAAAAACTGATGCCCAGGTATAGATTGCCAGTTTCTCTGAAATCAGATCATAATGAGGTCTCAAAGATGTGTGCAGAACCACAGATTGGACAAAGATTGGATTGTAGCTATCTGCCTGAAGTTTCAAGCACAATAAAGCAACACAAAGACAGCACAGAGTCTCACTTTGCAAAAGACTTTGGGGCCGACTCCGATTCGGGCAGGAAATCTCTCCGACCGAGCCGGACCTGGAGAGATTTCCGACCGAATCGGACCCTAGCAGTCCGACCGAACGAGTACGATGCGTTCGCATGCTATCGGACTCGATTCGGTCGGACTCCCATTAAAGTCAATGGGAGCCGGTCGTACAACGCGTACGCGGGCTCCCATTGACTCAATGGGTGCGAGGCGAACAAGGGTGCCCCCTGTAGCGGGTATGCGTCGAAGCGGGTCGCGCCGTACACGCACAGGTAGGGGGGACCCATGGGTCCCCCCTGTGTGCGACTCGCGCGGCTAGTCGTACAGGGGGGTCCGACACGGACCCCCAAAGTGCGGCTCCGACTGCTCTCTCTCGAGCCGGACGGCGCAAGTCGGTCGGACTGCTTGCGGCGCGCATCGTACTTACCCGGCCGGGGAACGTCTCCATTGCGCGGTGCGAGTCGTGTCCATGCAAGTCGGTCGGAGCGGTTGGGTCCCGCGAACGAGTCGGTCGGCGATTTCGCGTACGTTCGCATCGTACTCGCTCGCCCCGACGCACGTCCGACTCGGTCGGAAACAGGGCATCTGAATCGGATCCGGTAAAGCCGAATCCGATTCGGAGCCCTACCGGCCGCGATCGGAATCGACCCCTATATCTCAGCATCACTGAAGTGGCTCGAATATGTTCATGCGAATGCACTTGTGAAATCACAGATGAGAAGACTAGCCATTGCTGTGAAGGTCTGGCTGATGTGGAGCGTGTAGTTTCTCACCAGATTACAGCTGCTACACAAGATCTGCATAATGGATGGTGCCAAAACTTTGATCTGAGAGATGCTGTGAAATGGAAAGGCCTGTTCCAAATGATCCTGGCAAAGACTATTGTGAAGTGTGGTGGCCTTTCAAATTGGGTGCATTCCTCTTATACATGTATGGTCCCGTGTCCCCCTGATAAAACAGCTCCTCTTCAAGAAGAGATGCCAGCAGTGGTCAAAAGTCCACAGAAGCGGGTCAGTCAAGCTGTAAGGGAAAACACAGAGTCTGAACCAGCACTAGAGCAAACTGAAGTGGCACTGGCAAAGCAAAAAGTGGAAACTGACTCAGATGAAAGCGGTGTCAAAAGGGTGAATGTGTCAGGTGCAGCCTCTGAAGAAGAAATTAGTGCTGTGGGCCTACGAGTGGAGGTAGAAAAAAGCTGGCTGAAAGGGTATCCATAACGTCAACACTGGTCCCTTGAAAAATCATTTGCACCCATAGCTGAAACGTCTGAATCTGAACAAGGTGAAGATAAAAGTGAAAGGCTTGGATTGAAAACGTGCACAGAGTTGATGGTGCTCTGTCAGAGTTTTCCAGCACCTGAGTGGTCAAAACGCATGGAAAAAGTACAGAATGCCACATTGAATGAACTGTGTAATGCGAGGCTTGAACTGTATGAGCCACCTCGATGGCAAGCTGGTGACAAAGAGCCAAGAAATGCTGAAACAATAACTGAGAACTGTCAAGAGCTGAAGAGAAAAGAATCTTTGAATGATGAAAGAAAAAGAAGGAAAGAGGAAGAAAAGAAATAGAAAAGAGAACTGTTCTGTTGAATTTTCCTTTTATTATTTTAGTTACTTATTTTAGAGAAAACTAACAGTTCCAAGAAGCTACTTACAGAACTCTGAACCAAACTTTTGAGCTTGGCTATATATGATCTGATTACAGACAAAACTTGTGTTGCCTTAGAAATAGAGGTAAAATTGTTATATGTTCAGCTTTTGTAATAACAAGTGATAATGAACATACTAATTTTAGTAGGAGTTTTTCTTTATATACCTGTGTGAAATTAAGTGTGCTAATGAAATTACCATAGCTACATACACTAAAGATGAGTAGTAATACTTTAGTTAGAGAAAAACATATATTTGACTCAACTAATGATGAGTGCTTTTTTTAAAGAAATGTACCATGTGAAATTAAATAAGTGTGATAATTGACAAATCATTTGAGGTACTGAGTGATTTGTTTATTATCAAAGGGAGTATTGATGGAGCCCAGATTTCACCTATAAGATTTATGTATTATATGACTAAAAGCTGCTTTAAGTTTTAGACAAACTGCATTATAAAAAAATTAAAAAATGGCACGCAGAGATTTAGTGCATGTGAAAACAATGAATGAGGCCTGGTCAGATGCTTTCAGTCTAAAGTGCTTTCATGTAAAACCATGCTCAATTAATTAATCATGGTTACTTAATTGTGATTATTCTAGATTTAACCTCACTATAGAATGTACATTTAATTTAGAAATGTGTTTTGAACTTTCAAAGTAGCATATATTTGTGCTGAATTAACACACATTTTACGGTGTAGAAAGGCTGAATTTGCTTTGGCAGGTTGAGCTCACTGCGGCCTTTAGCCTTGAAGATAAGAAATGGAATGTGTGCTCTTTCCTCCCAGCTTTCATGAAAGGACTTTTCTTATAATTTATGTCCCGTTTCTGTCTCTTCATGAAAGACCTTCATATACTTTTATCTCCATGCAGTTGTTTAAACAAAGCTTTATTCACTTCATCACGTAGAAAGAAAACTGCAGAGCACACATTTTTTCTTATAATATGTATTCTCTGTTTCCGCATAATTAATACTTTTTGTTGCAGAAAATGTAATTGTTTTAGGATGTGACGTCATCTAGCACAAGACTCAAATGTGTTACAAGAACTCGCCTGATTGATGACGTGTCCAGTCAGCCCATGGGGAGTCAATGTGTTCTGAAGCTCCTATTGCACAAGCTACGAAGACCAAGTCATGTGTATTTTTGATAGAAATATTGGTTGCTAGCTGAGAGGTGTAGGCTGGCTCTGCTTATTTGTTTTGCAGGACGCAAGGCAGAACACACAGTTTTTTAAAAGTTCTGTGGAGCCAGAGAGAAGGGAGGGGCTATAGTAGCTCCTGACACAGAGAAGCAGAGATGAACCAGTGAAGCCAGAGAGGAAGGAGGGGCAGCATCTGCTGGGGCTCAGGGAGGCAGAGCGAGGACAGAGAGGACCAGCTGATAGAACAGGACAGGTTTAGATTCTAAAACTTTTAGTTTCATACTTTGACTAACTGGCTTTGCAAAGACTTATTTTGTCCTATGCATTTTATTTCTCTTTTTGGGAGGTTTTTGCCAATTATTAATTATTGATTAGCCTTGAAAAACTCACTCTAGAATTATATTTTTCTTAAACTCTTTAAGAGTTTCTGCCTGACATAGAAATAGGTTTTTTCTTCCTTTATGGAGTGCCTTGTATGCAATCTATAATATGTTCTGTATTAATTCTATTTTTTCCTATTTTTCAATTCTGTAACCTGATTGATATTTGACTAATGAATAAAGAGTCAGAGAACCTTAACTTTTGACTAGAAAATAAAACCCTTTAAAACTACTCACGACTCTCATTATTGCCTTAAATATTTAATTGCATTTGATTTTTTCATGTTTATGCAAAGTCTCCTAATTGGTGATACACGGTGGCAAAGGTCCATCCCCTTTAAGTGGTAAACAAGAGGTAATGAAGTTTTGCATTGAGAAATTACCGTGAAATTACCGCTGGATCAGGGTCATCGGAGTCTTTTGAGACTCCGGGAGGGGAAGCATTCCCAAGGGCCTCTTATGGGCTTGCGGAGGGGCCACGTGCCCCCCTCTCCTAAATACAAAATGTGTCGCCCCCCAACCCTAGCCCATCCCAGGGGGTATTTCTTTTTTTACAAGAGCGGGAGCCAGCATTTTTTTTTACATTTTACCTCAGATTCGCGGATCCTCTGCGAAATGGCAGCAAAATTGAAAAAAAAATTTTTGGGCCAAAGGCGGGGTCCCTCCACCACCAGGCCTAAGGGATCAGGGTATCTCTACCGTGACCGCTATGACTTATTTTTGCTTTTTTGTAGCACTAGGGACTGAGCCCTGAGTCCTAAGATGGCTGCCGCCACATCATTGTTGAAGTGGTAGCAGCCAATCAGATCTCAGCAGGAGATCTCTTGGTTCGGCGAGCATCCACGGCGTGAAACATACAAAGTTTTTGAACATTAATTGCTCAATAGTTACTGAATGGATTAACATCAAATCACAAAAAGCACCCTTTCTCGACCAAGAGCTAGCTGTCTGCCAAATTTGGTGTAAATCCGTTCTGGGGTTTGGGCTGTAGTTGTGCCTAAAGTTCCTATGGAAAAACGAATGGTGAAATTACATTTTGGGACCACCCCATGTTTTGTGAAGATTCGTCAAATGGCGCCAAAGATATAAGCAAACCAAAAAAATGCACTATGGACACACGATCCTAACTATAACTTCTTAGCGGCCACTGGGTAAAATATATATATATATATTTATCCTATTGATACCGGTGCCAGCAGCGGCGGCGGCAGCAGTCGCTATATATAATATGCGAAGAATTCTTTCAGGAAATCCCAGGAAGAAGACAGCGGCACACCAGAGGACAGCACAAATAGTTTATTGTGCCCACAAACAACGCGTTTCGGCGAAGCCTTTTTCAAGTAAGTGACCTGTACACCACCCCCTTAGAAATACAAGGGCACCGTCAATGGTAAGTGAGGAAATACTACTATCTAGTATGTACATCATGATTCGAAGTTTAACAAAATATTTTAACTCAATAAATATCTGAGTGCAGGGAAATAAGAACGCATCATAATACAATGTATAATACATTTCAACATGCTCATTTCTGCTCGTGAATCCATCGTAAGAGCACCGGATGTCATGGTTAAGGTAAACAATGCGTATAACTCCTGAATTCATGCTCAACAGTGGTGGGTCATATACACACCAAAGTCTGATCACAGAATCAATTCATTATAAAAAAAAAAATGAGTTAACGGCATGCAATTTCAGGTGCGATCATTTCTGCCCGTGAATCGTTATGCGAACACTAGTTGTCATAGTTATAGCAAACAATCTCAAATATGATCAAATGAAATAACGGCATATGATCCACTGTCATATGGAGATGGATTAGAGGCATACAATCTTGGGTAATGTACCCCATTTCGGCATGATTCCCTGATGTACGATTCATATAATAATAATAATAAATGTACGTGAGTCCGTTCATGGTCATACTGTATACGATAGCAGTTATGGTACTCCTACGCCCTACTGCAGATATAGGTGTCAGGCTCACAACATAATGTGGTGCATAAAGCGAGTGATGTGAAAGAGGAATATAACAATAAAGATAAAGTGAAAAAACAAGGGAATGGACAAGATCTCATGTCTAAGTTAATAAGGTCACATTTCAATACATGCGCCTCAAAGGAATCCAGGGAATGAGAAACAATTCCATCCATTAAGTAACACCCCAGGTCTATGACTTAGACATGAAATATCTCATGATTGGACCTATCGAGTCCTCCCTTACCATAATCTAAAAGTGAAAGTGATTAAAAAGCAATACTGGTAATTTCACACCTCAAAACTGTAAGACGGGTTATGCTCCAACCCACTATCATCTATATCCGATATGGGTTGCTAACTCTTCCCCACTGTTGAGCCCTAGAAACACCAATACCAGTTAGTACATACCCACTCACTGATTACTAGGTCTACACACACATCCACTGACTCACCCATACAGTCACTCATACATGCAGTCACTCATCAATACAGCCACTATTATATGCACTCATATACCCATACAAACACTCACATACCGCCACTCACCCATAGAGTTACTCACACACTTAGTCAGTCATGCAAAGAATCAATCACACTCCCATTTACTTACCTATACAGTTATACACACACCACCTCACTTATTCATACAGATACTACCACTTACTTACTCTCTTACACAATCACTGGCACAAGCACACACTCATCCATACAGCCACTCTCACAATCACTCACTCTCACTTATAGTCATTTATATAGTCCAACACTCACATATACTGCTCTAATTCTCGCAAATGCGAAACCTATTACATTGCAAACACTTCTTTAACTAGTAGTCGTGTTTGCAGAGTGGTGGAAAAAGGGTGCTGGGCCTCCGACCAGCACTCAGGAATTCCGGTGCGTAGGGCTTACAGGAGGTACCAGTAGGGCTTCTTGGCCCCCAAAGTCCCTCAGGAGTAAATTGGACTTCATCCCCCATCCTGTAGTCTGCCAGGAGGCGCGTTTGCAGAATGGTGGAGAAAGGGGGGCATGGCCTCCAAAGACGTCTTAGCAATCCCACTGTGCGGGACTTACTGGAGGTAACAAGAGGGGTAGTTGGCCCCCAAGGACATCCTTGGGGGCCAACTACCCCTCCTATTACGTCCAGTAAGTCCCACACAGCAGCATTGCTAAGTTCGAAGAGCAGGCCACGCCCCCTTTGCCCACCACTCTACTAACGCACTCCCTGGCGCGCTCTTGGATGGGGACTGAAGTCCCCTTCGCTGCTTGGGGTCCTTTAGGGGCCAACTAGCCTACCTCTTACCTCCAGTAAGCCCCACGCAGTGGGATTGCTGAGAGGTAGACATAGGCCATGCCCCCTTTCTCCACCACTCTGCAAACGCTCCCCCTGGTGCGTTGTTATTAGGGGAATTAATTCCCCTTGAATTCTGAGGGTCCCTGGGGGCCAACTAGCCCACCAGGCACCTCCAGTAAGCGCCACAGAGCTGCGTTGCAGAGAGGTGGTCGGAGGCCATGCCCCTTTGTACACCACTTAGCAAACGCGGCTTCTGGCACTTACTGGAGGTACCTGGTGGGCTAGTTGGCCCCCAGGGACCCTCAGTATTCAAGGGGAATTGATTCCCCATCTAAAAACGCGCCAGGGGGCGCGTTTGCAGAGTGGTGGAGAAAGGGGGCGTGGCCTCTGGCGAGATACAGCTTTTGTTCTTGCTTTTTTTTTTAACAAGGGGGCTGTGTGGCTCCCCTTTTTTTACTTTTTGGGGCCCTGGGGACCCCATCCCCCAGGGCCTGACCCCTATTTATTTATTTTTAATTTGAAAAACGGGAAGGGGGCCGCGTGGCCCCCCTCCCGAGGCCAATTTTGGCCCCGGGGACCCCATCCCCTGGGGCATGGCCAGTTTTATTTATGATTTTCTTTTTAAATATAAGGAGGGGGGTCGCGTGGCCCCCCTCCTTAGGCCAATTATGGCCCCGGGGACCCCATCCCACGGGGCCTGGCCTCCGTGTTTTTTTTAAATTATTATTTTTACGGGGGAGGGGGGCCGTGCGGCCCCCTCCCGGGCCACTTCTAGCCCCGGGGACCCCATCCCCCGGGGCCTGGCCTCTGTGACTGGGACCGTGGGGGCAGCCCCAATGCCCCCACGGTCCCGCCGACCCCCCGCCTCCTGCGGGAGCCGGCATTGCTTTTCCACATGGGGAGCTGCTGACATGCAGCTCCCCTTGTGGAAAAGAAATCTGCTTTGGATTTTGGAAGCGAGAGCAGGAAAACTGCTCTCGCTTCCAAAATCCAAAGCAGAGTTTGCTATGGCAGGGCGGGAGCTGCACGGCTCCCGCCCTGCCATAGCAAACAGTAGTGTCCCGGTGGGCACCTGGGGGGTGGCGGTCCCCAGGGCCATCAAAGGCTCCAGGAGGGGGGCCGTGTGGCCCCCCTCCCATGTCTTTAAAGCCCCGGGGAGGTGGTGGTCCCCGGGGCAGTATGGGGGGGCTTGAGCCCCCCACACTAATTAATGACGACAGCCCTGGGGAGGTAGCGGTCCCCGGGGCTGGGGGGGCCCGCGAGGCCCCCCCACCCTTATTGACAATTAAGCCCCGGGGAGGTGGCGGTCCCCGGGGCTGCGGGGGGGCCGCGTGCCCCGTGAATAAATTATGAAGCCCCGGGGAGGTGGTGGTTCCCGGGGCTGCGGGGGCCCCCGTGGCCCCCGCTACACAATTAAGGAATGCCCCCGGGACTTGGCCCACCCAGGGGCTTTGAAAACGAAGGGTGGGAGACCGCGCTTCGTTTTTTAAAATTTTCAGACAAATTCGGGCACCCGGCGCGTCCCCGCCCGAAAATTTTTAAAAAATGCTTTTTTTGGGCCTGGGTGTCCCTGTGGGACCCCCTGAGCAGGCCTGGGGGGTCAGGGTGTTTTTACCCTGCCCCATTTTCTTCTTTTTTTATCGTTCTCTTACCTTTTTCTTTCTCCCTCCTCCGAGGCACAAGATGGCTGCCAAAACTTCCTGGTTTGATGTGTTGGCAGCCAATCAGAGGCAAGCTCATGCTCGGGAGGTTAGGCTCCGCCCAGATATCGAAAGTTTTCTTTTCTTTAATTTCTCAGCAACTACTGAACGGATTTACACCATTTAACAAAAAGGACTGTTTCTGAACCAAGGGCTACCTTTTTGCCAAACTTTGTGTAATTCCGTTCAGCAGTTTGGGCTGTAGCTTTGTCTAAAGTTTCCTATGGAAATTAACAAGGGGAAAACGCGTTTTGGGACCCCCTTTTTTCTCGAAACTTTCAAGACAGGAGCTGACCGGAGCTGATCACTAGTTTTGAAAATTTCGCGAAGATTCGTCAACCGGCACCAAAGTTATTGGGAAAACAAAAAACGGTTTTCCTATGGAAACTAGGTCCTAACTATAACTACCTACTGGCAACCGCCGGTAGGTAATATATATATATATATATACCACATAGTTTGGGAATTGAAGCTTCATGTCATTTTCTGAAACAACGTGATTTGTCTTCTCACTATGATGAATATATGCTTATCTAATAATTATTTTCTGTTCAATCATGTCATCTATTGCCAAACCCAGGGGCCGGCGATGGGAACCTGCTTCGCCCCCAGCTATGCGGGGTTGTACCTAGGCTGGTGGGAGGAGCAGGTGGCCAGTAACATCATGGCCTTTACCCAGAACGTCGTCCTCTGGGTGAGGTATATAGATGACGTGTTTTGCATTTGGAAGGGAACGGAAGAAGATGCAACACAATTTGTGATGGAGTTAAATGATATTCAACACAATTTAAAATTCACTAATACTGTACATCATGAAAAAATTGAATTTCTGGATGTAGAAATTAATGTACATAACGACAAACTAACCAGCAGATTGTTTAGAAAATCAACTGCTGGAAATAGTTTACTTCACGCAAAGAGTTGCCATCCCAAAAACCTGATCAGCAGCATACCCTACGGGGAGCTCTTAAGAGCAAAAAGAAATTGAAGCTCTGAACAGTTATTCCAATGCGAGTTGCAGAACATGAAAAGTAGATTCTTGGAAAGAGGCTACTCATCGAAAATTGTAAATCAGGCATGCACAAAAGTGATGACCATTGATAGAGCAGCAACATTAAAAAGTAAAATCGCAGCTAGGAGCGAGGAGGAACCCTTAAGGTTTATAACCTCGCATAACAATCAATCCTGGGAGATGAGAAACTGTCTTAAAAAAGTATTGGCATGTTTTAAATACTGACAGAACATTAAGAAAATTTGTGGGTGGTCAACCGAAAATTACTTACAGAAAATGCAATGCATTGACAGATATACTGTGTAGCAATGTGTTACCTGATGACAAAGATTTGAATCCAGTACAAGGCTTCTTCCCATGTAAATCGTGCAAAGCCTGTAGGAACAGTGTTAAGTGTAAAAACATTGTATTGTCCAATGATCAAAAACCATTTACCATAACGAAACACCTCACCTGTAAATCCGACTATTGTGTTTATGCACTCAGTTGCCCTTGTTCACTAATATACATAGGAAGTACCATCCATCAAGTTAAAAAATGAGTGCTAGAACATACAAGGGCAATTGTTAATGAGGACAGACAATATCCTGTCGCCAGACATTTTAAAGAAGTTCATAATAAGAACATAAGTCTCTTACGTTTCTGTGCGTTAGACAGAATTCCAAAATCGGAAAGAGGCGGGAATAGAGTGAGAGAACTTAGATGTCTGGAATCCAAATTAATTATTAAATATGATACAGTACATCCGAAAGGATTGAACAAGGATGAGGAGATGTGGGTTCATTTGGGTTAATATGTTTTGATCAGAGTATTGTATCAGGTCTGTTCCGTTGTATACTAATAGTTTTGATACATCGTAAGCCATGTTTGTGTTTTTATATTCACATTATATGTATTGATGGCACTATTTTAATTTTTTGCAGGAGACAGAATTATCAGCTATTCAGGTCGAAGATATGGCAGAAGAATCAGTTGAGACTACTTTTTGTGAAATATAATGATAACTGAGAGAATACATATATATTACTACAGGAATTATGACAGGGGTTATAATGTGCTACAGTTAAGGACGAAATTGATGTTCTATTTGTTAACTTTGCCCACTTGGGCAGAATGGCATGAGATATTGGACACTCCTGACTCTGGCCCACTGGGGCATTATTGAATAATATGGCGGTCTGAAAATCGTCATTTAGCCATATTTTTGCGAAATACTGTGTATTTTACACTCTTGGTATTGGCCCACTGGGGCATAATCTAACAACATGGCGGTTTGCAATTCGTCATTTATTCACATCTTTGTGAAAATATTGTATATTATATACATCAAAATTATTTTAATTGATGTTTTCATTAATTATATTCATATATCTATCAGTTTGTTTAAATACATGCGAATGTATATGTTTCAGCTGCACTTTGAAAGACCATTACAAAATGAATGCCATGTTGAACATTGGGATAAGTAGTCCTACATTGATGTTTAGTACTTGTGCACTATATGTATTCAGATTTGACAAACAGTTCCTTGACCCGTGACCAAGGTGCGGCTGCACCGAAACGCGTCGGGCGTTGTGCTTGTTTCATGTCTGAATGAATTTCACGCTTAATGGATCTGGGCTCGAGTTGATTTTTTACGGATGGAGTAAAAATCGAGTGGAATATATTATCTACTGGCGGTCGCCAGTAGATAGTTATAGTTAGGACCTATTTTCCATAGGAAATCCGCAACATTCTATTTGAAATAACTTCGGTGCCGGTTGACGAATCTTCGCGAAAGTTTCCAACTTGTTGGGGCGCTCCGGTCCGCTCCTATCCTGAAAGTCTCGGGGTGATTCGTCAAGCGGGGGCCGAGAAAAAAGGGGGGTCCCAAAACACGTTTTCCCCATTCATTTTTCCATAGGAACCTTTAGTCGCAGCTACAGCCCGAACTGCTGAACGGAATTACACCAAATTTGGCAAAGAGGTAGCCCTTGGTTCAGTGTCGTGCCGTTTGCTTAAATGGTGTAAATCCGTTCAGTAGTTCCTGAGAAAATCAAAAGTAAAGTCTCATATATATCTATGGCCGAGTAGGGTCCGCGTACCCTCCCGATCACGAGCTGCATGCTAATTGGCTGTCAAGTGGCTGTCAACACTCCAAATCAGGAAGTGTTGGCAGCCATTTTATCCCTCGGTAGAACCGAGGGACAGAAACAATTGCGCAAAGCGCAAAAGGGGCAGGGTAGAAACACCCTGACCCCCTAGGTCTGCTCAGGGGTCCCACAAGGACCCCTGGGCAGAAAAAAGCATTTAAAAAAAAAATCAGCGGGATGCGCTTAGGGTGCGCGGATCCCGCCGAGATAAAAAAGAAACAAGTGCGCAAAACGCACAAAGGGGGCAGGGTAGAAACACCCTGACCCCTAGGTCTGCTCAGGGGGTCCCACAAGGACCCCTGGCCAGAAAAAAGCATTTAAAAAAAAAAAAAAAAAAATCGGCGGGATGCGCTTAGGGTGTGCGGATCCCGCCGATAAAAAAACAAAATCGAAGCGCGGTCTCCCGCGCTTCGATGATGTTTTGCCCCCAGGTGGCCCAAGTCCCGGGGGCATGCGGGGGGTGGGTTTATACTTTATGGGGGGCCTCTAAGGCCCCCAAAGCCCCAGGGACCGCCACCCCCCGGGGCTTTAAATAAAAAATGGTGCGGGAGGGCTATCCGCCCTCCCGCAGCCCCGGGGACCGCCACCCCCGGGGCTTCTTTTTTTTATTTTTAATAACCTGTATGGGGGGGCTCCAGCCCCCCCACATGCCCCGGGGACCGCCACCTCCCCGTGGCACTTAGAAAAGAAATTTGGGGGTCCGTTTCGGACCCCCGAAGCCCCGGGGACCACCACCTCCCCGGGGCTGTGCAATTGAAGGGAGGGGGGACGCGCGGCCCCCCTCCTGGAGCCTGTGGTTGCCCTGGGGACGCCACCCCCCAGGGCCGGCTCCTGCAGTGTCCCGGGGTGCCTACCCCCTGGACACTGCTCTTTGCAATCACAGGACGGGAGCCTCGCGGCTCCGTCCTGTGATTACAAACTGCTGCTTCATTGAAGCGAGAGCAGGGAAAACCTGCTCTCGCTTCAATGAAGCAAAGCAGACTGCTTTCCATAAGGGGAGCTGCATGTCAGCAGCTCCCCTTATGGAAAAGCAATGCTGGCTCCCGCAGGACGCGGGAGCCGGCGGGACCGTGCGGGATTGGGGACCCCCCACGGTCCCCAACGAGTGGCCAGGCCCCGGGGGATGGGGTCCCTGGGGCTATTAGTGGCCTGTAAAGGGGGCCACGCATCCCCCCTCCCCAAAAATAATTTTAAAAAAAACGGAAAGGCCGGCCCCAGGGGATGGGGTCCCCGGGGCCTTAAATGGCCTGAGGAGGGGGGCCACGCAGCCCCCCTCCAAATATTTAAAATTTAAAAAAAAGAGGGCATGCCCCGTGGATGGGGTCCCCGGGGCCAATATAGGCCCAGGGTAGGGGGGCCACGCGGCCCCCTTACCGTTTTATTTTAATAAAAAAAAAAAATGAAAATCCTCATGCCCCGGGGGATGGGGTCCCCGGGGCCAAAAGAGGCCAAGGGAAGGCGGGCCACGCAGCCCCCCTCCCATACAAAAAAAAATAAAGAAAAAAATTAAAAAGACCGGCATCGTGCCGGAGGCCCCGCCCCCACCCTGCAGCAGTCTGCAAACGCGCCCCCTGGTGCGTTTGCAGATGGGGAACGAATTCCCCTTGAATACTGGGGGTCCCTGGGGGCCAACTAGCCCACCAGGAACCTCCAGTATGCGCCAGAGGCTGCGTTGCAGAGAGGTGTACAGAGGCCACGCCCCTTTTACACCTCTCTGCAACGCAGCTCTGTGGCGCTTTTTGGAGCTACATGGTGGGCTAGTTGGACTCCAGGGACCCTCAGGATTCAAGAGGACTTAATCCCCAACTTAAAATGCGCCACGGGCGCGTTTGCACAGTGGTGAAGGGAGGGGCGGGGCTTCAGGTGACATGTGTGCAAACAGGCCCCGTGGCGCATTTTAAGATGGGGAATTAAATCCTCTTCAATCCTGAGGGTCCCTGGGGGCCAACTAGGCCACCAGGTACCTCCAGTAAGCGCCACGGAGCTGCGTTGCAGAGTGTTGTAAAAAGGGGCGTGGCCTCTGTACACCTCTCTGCAACGCAGCCCCCTGGCGCATACTGGAGGTTCCTGGTGGGCTAGTTGGCCCCTAGGGACCCTCAGGATTGAGGAGGAATTAATTCTCCAACTTAAAACGTGCCACAGGGCGTGTTTGCAGACATGTCACCTCAGGCCCCACCCCCTTCCTTCACCATTGTGCAAATATTCCTCTAAAATCAGCTGAACTACGAATTCCGATTTACTCACCTGTTATCAGGAGAGACCTCAGTGCTGCATCTTTGAGCCCAGTACTGATCCTGAAAAGTAATTTTAACCGTACTTACCAGTAACTTGAATTTCCTTCCATAGGATATCATTGCCTGCTTTTTGCTGAAAAAGTTTCTAAGTGTCGATTTTTGAAACATACAAATATTCCTCTAAAATCAGCAGAACTACGAATTCCGATTTACTCACCTGTTATCAAGAGAGACCTCAGTGCTGCATCTTTGAGCCCAGTACTGATCCTGAAAAGTAATTCTAACCGTACTTACAGTAACTTGAATTTCCTTCCATAGGCTAACATTGACTGGTTTCACTTGGAAATTCTTCTAAGTGTGGAGTTTTGGAACTTTATAATATTCCTCTAAAATCAGCTGAACTACGAATTCCAATTTACTCACCTGTTATCAGGAGAGACCTCAGTGCTGCATCTTTCAGCCCAGTACAGATCCTGAAAAGTAATTCTAACCGTACTTACCAGTAACTTGAATTTCCTTCCATAGGCTAACATTGACTGGTTTCACTTGGAAATTCTTCTAAGTGTGGAGTTTTGGAACTTTATAATATTCCTCTAAAATCAGCCGAACTACGAATTCCGATTTACTCACCTGTTATCAGGAGAGACCACAGTGCTGCATCTTTTAGCCCAGCACTGATCCTGAAAAGTAATTTTAACCGTACTTACCAGTAACTTGAATTTCCTTCCATAGGATATCATTGCCTGCTTTTTGCTGAAAAAGTTTCTAAGTGTCGATTTTTAAACTTACAAATATTCCTCTAAAATCAGCAGAACTACGAATTCCGATTTACTCACCTGTTATCAGGAGAGACCTCAGTGCTGCATCTTTGAGCCCAGTACTGATCCTGAAAAGTAATTCTAACCGTACTTAACAGTAACTTGAATTTCCTTCCATAGGCTAACATTGACTGGTTTCACTTGGAAATTCTTCTAAGTGTGGAGTTTTGGAACTTTATAATATTCCTCTAAAATCAGCTGAACTACGAATTCCAATTTACTCACCTGTTATCAGGAGAGACCTCAGTGCTGCATCTTTTAGCCCAGCACTGACCCTGAAAAGTAATTCTAACCGTACTTACCAGTAACTTGTATTTCCTTCCATAGGAATCCATTGTCTGGTTTTCAGCACAAAAGTTTCAAAGTGTCAATTTTCACAAACTACAAATATTCCTTAAAAATCACCTGTATGACTTAAACGCATTCTTTCAACTGTTTACAGGAGATGCACCAGTGCTGGATCCAGGATCCACCACTGAGTAAGAAAAGTAACGATAACACTACTTACCTGCTAAGTGAATTTCCTCCCATAGGATAACATTGGTGATTCTATGTGAAAAAGTTTCTAAGTGTCAACTTTTAAAATACAATAATATTCCTTAAAAATCACTACTGTAACCAAAACGCTTTTACTCAACTGTTTACAGGAGATGTCCCAGGACTGAATCTAGGATCCAGTCCTGTGGTTAGAAAAGTAATCCATAAAGTAACTAATTGCATTTAACTAGAAATTCACATTGAGCTCAATGTTGCATTGTATTTGAAATTGTGTTGCCCATTGAAACAACTGTAACTACTGTACTTAAAAGTCTATTGCCTATTTGCAAAGTATTTAAACTAAAGTAATTCATTCTGAGAAAGTATATTTTGTAATGTAATGTATAATGTAATTACAATGTAATTTAAAAAATAAAACATCTAAAAATAAAAAGTTTTTAAAAATGTAGTAAATCAGTGTCAAAAAAATAAATATAACAATTAATATATTTAAAAATTGTCATTTACAAAACCTTTGAAATTCACTGAAAAAAACCATAGGTTTCAGATATGTTATAGTTAGGAATTAGCATTTAAAAAACCTTTGAAATTCACTGAAAAAACCATAGGTTTTAGGGACAGTTATAGTTAGAAATTAGCATTTAAAAAACCTTTGAAATTCACTGAAAAAAACGTAGGTTTTAGGGAAAGTTATAGTTAGTTGGACATTGCACTCGTACAAAACCCGTGAAATTCCCCCGTTATAGTTAGTTCAGCTAACTATAACTCACCCCCATAATGCACTGCTGATGACGTCACATATTACATCACTCATGACATGGTCAGTGACATCACTGATGACATCACTGATGACCTCATGCAGTGACTGTGTGTTTCTGTAAAGATTAAATATGTTTAATATATATAGGCAAAGGTGTATTGAAGAATAAGTGGGTGTATAAGTGTCTCAATGGATGATTGAGTAGGTGCGTGACTGACTCTACCAGTGAGTGATTAAACGTATCTTACTGAATGCATGGGTTACTGACTAAACTGTGTGAATGTCTGTATCCGTCTGTCTGTTGGTGTGTAAGTGGATGCATGGATTTGCGAATAGCTACATGAGTGTTTATATGGGTTATTGATTGGTTCTCTGAGTATCTGTATGGGTGGCTGAGTGTTTGTGTGGGTGGGGTGTGTGTGACTCTGTACATAGATGTGTGAGTGGGTGATTCACTGGGTGCATGATTTGAAGAGTGCATCTGTGATGGACTGTATGGGTGGGTGAGTGTGTGTGTGTATTGGTGTGTTAGTGATTGAATGTATATCTCAGTGGTACATGTGTGAGTAACTACATATGTGAAAGGCAGTATATATGTGTGTTGGAGTATATAAATGGCTATAAGTGAGAGTGTGTGATTGTGAGAGTGGCTATATGGATGAGTGTGTGCTTGCATCAGTGATTGCATAGCAACGTAAGAATGTGCTAGTATTTGTATGAGTAAGTGAGCTGGTGTGTATAACTGTATAGGTGAGTAAATGGGAGTGTGATTAATTATTTGCATGACTGACTAGGTGTATGAGTACCTCTATGGATGAGTGGCGGTGTGTGAGTGTTTATATAGGTGTATGAGTGCATATGATAGTCCTGTACTGAGTGACTGTAATTATGAGTGACTGTACGGGTGAGTGAGTAGATGTGTGTGTGTAGACCTAAGAATCAGTGAGTGGGTATGTAGTTATTGGTATTGGAGTGTGTATGGTTTTGAGAATGGCAGTCTGTAATTTAGAGTGGGTGTATCAAAAGTTATATTAGGGTGTGAGAAGATGCATAAAATTCTCACATGGATGATGTCATCAGTGATGTCATTTGAGATGTCATCAGTGATGTCATCAGTGATGTCACTGACCATGTCATGAGTGATGTAATATGTGACGTCATCAGCAGTGCATTGCGGGGGTGCGAGTTATAGTTAGCTGAACTAACTGTAACGGGGGAATTTCACGGGTTTTGTACGAGTGCACTGTCCAACTAACTATAACTTTCCCTAAAACCTATGGTTTTTTCAGTGAATATATATATATATATATATATATATAAAACATATTTAAACTTTACAGAAACACAAAGTCACTGGATGATGTCATCAGTGATGTCATCAGTGATGTCATTTGAGATGTCATCAGTGATGTCATCAGTGATGTCGCTGACCATGTCATGAGTAATGTAATATGTGACGTCATCAGCAGTGCATTGCGGGGGCGCGAGTTATAGTTAGCTCAACTAACTATAATGGCCGAATTTCTCTGGTTTTGTACGAGTGAAATGCCCAACTAATTATAACGTCCCTGAAACCTATGGTTTTTTCAGTGAATTTCTAAGGTTTTTTAAATGCTAATTTCCAACTATAACTTCCCTGAAACCTATGGTTTTTTCAGTGAATTTCAAAGGTTTTTTAAATGAAAATTTCGAACTATAACATCCCTGAAGCCTGTGGTTTTTTCAGTGAATTTATAAGGTTTTTTAAATGCTAATCCCTAACTATAACTTCCTTGTAACCTCTGATTTTTTCAGTGAATTCCTAAGGTTTTTTAAATGCTAATTTCTAACTATGCCTACATAGGTAGGACATGTGCAGAAAGAGGAAGAAAGGCGCAGAAAGAAGCAAGAGAAGTGCAGAAAGAGGCAAGAGAGGTGCAGAAAGAGGAAGAAAGGTGCAGAAAGAAGCAAGGAAAATGCATAAAGAGGCAACAGAAGTCCAGAAAGAGGAAGAAAGGTGCAGAAAGAAGTAAGAGATATGCAGAAAGAACCAAAGGAGGTGCAGAAAGAGGCCTACTTTGACTGTACCTTACAGCAGACTCATACAAAGTAGCCTAATCACTAATCCGTCTCTCAAGATGTCTTAAACCTCACTTTTCTCTTGAAGGTTCAATATTCATCGACTGCTCAGAATGTTAGCCCTACCAAATATAAAACAGCAATCCTAAGCATATCACTGTTGTAAGTCTGACCAAGTTTGTGAAGGTATGCATGCGTGGGTCTCTGCTTTTACCTGGTGACACGTTACATAAAAATAAACATACAAATACTTGAATACCTGTAATCAAACAGCATACTCTGTAAATGTGTGTACAAAAAGGTAGAAGCAAGAAAAGTGCAGAAAGAAGCAACAGATGTGCAGAAATAGGGAAAAGGGGTGCAGAAAAAAGTAAGAGAGATGCAGAAAAAAGCAAGAGAAGTGCACAAAGAACCAACGGAGGTGCAGAAGGAGGCAAGAGGGGTGCAGAAAGAGGAAAGAGAAGTGCAGAACGAGGCAAGAGAGACACACAAAAAGAGAAGAAGGGTGAGGAAAGAGGCAAGAGGGGTGCAGAAAGAAACAAGAGAAGTGCAGAATGAAGCAACAGGGGTGCAAAAAGAGGCAAGAGGGGAGCAGAAAGAGGCAAGAGGGGTACAGAACGAGGCAACAGAGGTGCAGAAGGAGGCAGGAGAACTGCACAAAGAGGCAAGAGAGTTACAGAAACAGACAAAAGAGGTGCAGAAAGAGGGAACAGGGGTGCAGACAGGGGCAAGAGAATTGTAGAAAGAGGGAAGAGGGGTGCAGAAAGAGACAAGAGAGGTGGAGAAAGAAGCAAGAGCAGTGCAGAAGAAGCAACAGAGGTGCAGAAAGAGGCAAGAGGGGTGCAGAAAGAGGAGAGAGAAGTGCAGAAAGAAGCAAAAGAGGTGCAGAAAGAGGCAAGAGGGGTGCAGAAAGAGGCAAGAACAGTGCAGAAAGAACCAAGAGATGTGCAGAAAGAGGCAAGAAAGATGCAGAAAGAGGCAAGAGATGTGCAGAAAAAGGGAAGAAGGATGCATAAAGAAGCAAGAGAAGTGCAGAAAGAGGCAAGTAAGGTGCAGAAGGAGGCAAGAGAACTGCAGAAAGAGGCAAGAGAGTTGCAGAAACAGGCAAAAGGGGTGCAGAAAGAGGGAACAGGTGTGCAGACAGACGCAAGAGAGGTGCAGAAAGAGGGAAGAGGGGTACAGAAAGAGGCAAGAGGGATGCAGAAATTTGCAACAGAGGTGCAGAAAGAAGCAAGAGCAGTGCATAAAGAACCAACAGACGTGCAGAAAGAGGCAAGAAAAGTGCAGAAAGAAGCAAGAGGTGCAGAAAGAGGCAAGAGAACTACAGAAAAAGGCAAGAGAGGTGCAGAAAGAGGCAGGAGAGGTGCACAAAGAGGCAAAAGGGGTACAGAAAGAGGCAAGAGGGGTACAGAAAGAAACAAGAGAAGTGCAGAAAGAAGCAACAGAGGTGCTGAAAGAGGCAAGAGAAGTGAAGAAAAAAGCAACAGAGGTGCTGAAAGAGGCAAGAGAGGTGCAGAAACAGGCAAGAAAGGTGCAGAAAGAAGCAAGAGCAGTGCAGAAAGAAGCAAGAGAAGTGCAGAAAGAAGCAAGAGAGGTGGAGGAATAGGGAAGAGGGGTGCAGAAAGAGGTAAGAGGGATACAGACATTTGCAAGAGAGGTGCAGAAAGAAGCAAGAGCAGTGCAGAAAGAAGCAAGAGAAGTGCAGAAAGAAGCAAGAGAGGTGGAGGAATAGGGAAGAGGGGTGCAGAAAGAGGCAAGAGGGATGCAGAAATTTGCAAAGAGGTGCAGAAAGAAGCAAGAGCAGTGCAGAAAGAACCAACAGAGGTGCAACAAGAGGCAAGAGGGGTGCAGAAAGAGGTAGGAGAGGTGAACAAAGAAGCAAGAGGGGTACAGAAAGAGGCAGGAGGGGTGCAGAAAGAAGGAAGAAAAGTGCAGAAAGAAGCAACAGAGGTGCTGAAAGAGGCGCGAAGTGTGCAGAAAGAGGCAAGAGAAGCGCAGAAAGAAGCAACAGAGGTACAGAAAGAGACAATAGAGGTGCAGAAACAGGCAGGAAAGGTGAAGAAAGAGAGAACAGGGGTGCAGAAAGAGGCAAGAGAGGTGCACAAAGAGGGAAGAGGGGTGCAGAAAGAGGCAATAGGGGTGCAGAAAGAAGCAAGTGAGGTACAGAAAGAGGCAACAGAGGTGCAGAAAGACGCAAGAGAGGTGCAGAAACAAGCAAGAGAAGTGCAGAAAGAGGCAAGAGAATTGCTGAAAGAAGCAACAGAGGTGCAGAAATAAGCAACAGAAATGCAGAAAGAGGCAAGAGAAGCGCAGAAAGAAGCAAGAGTGGTCTGCACACCATTAGTACCAATTTAATACCCACATTTAGCAATAAGTAACAGGTGACCATTCTAGGTTTGCAAAGGGCCTTCCACCACGCTGTAACACTTGTCACTACATTTTTGGTAACGTTTGAGCCATTTGATCTAGAAACAAGGTTTTTTTTGTTCAAATCTGCATATTATGCAGCAGATGATGGATTATGTGGCAAATGTGGAAAATGTATAATTGTGCAAAAGTCGGTGCAGCCAAACAGTTGCATAATTCCAGTGGCCCTGCTCATACCTCTGACTAGGTCCGAAAGTGCTCCTCAGTGGTTCCTTCTTTTTTTTGTCTCATTGAGTTTATAGTTTAGCTTCTATGGAAACGAGGAAGACTAAACTTGAGGTTACCACTCCACAACACAGACTATCATATCACACAATTACTCTCCATAACACATAATCCCACTCTACATAATTCCTATACACTAAATACCACATACTTTCTATCCACATAATTTCACTGCACAACATACCACATAATGCCACTACACACAACCCACATCCACTCCACTCCAAGAAACATTAATAAAACACTTTTACATTTACAATGCCAATAGCTCTAACTCTCGCAAATGCGAAACCTATTACATTGCTAATGCTTCTTTAACTAGTAGTCATGTTTGCAGAGAGGTGGAGAAAGGGGACTGGGCCTCCGACCACCGCTCAGGAATTTCCCTGCGTAGGACTTAGCCCCCAAAGTCCCTCAGGAGAAAAGTGGACTTCATCCTCCAACCCATAGTGTGCCAGGAGGCGCGTTTGCAGAGTGGTGAAGAAAGGGGGGCATGGCCTCCGAAGACCTCTTAGTAATCCCACTGTGTGGGACTTACTAGAGGTAACAGGAGGGGTAGTTGGCCCCTCCTGTTGGCCTCTTGGGGGCCAACTACCCCTCCTATAGTCCCTTGGAGATGGTGGTCTCCGGGGCCGGGGGGGCCGCAACGGACCCCCGTATTTAAATAATTAGTGCCCTGGGGAGGTGGTGGCCCCCAGGGCAGTGTGGGGGGGCTCGAGTCTCCCCACACTATAATTTTAAAATAAGCCCCGGAGAGGTGGCGGTCCCCGGGGCTGCGGGGGGCCACGTGCCCCCCGCATTTAATAATTATCGCCCGGGAAGATGGTGGTCCCTGGGGCTGCGGGAGCCCATGAGGCCCCCGTATATATCATTCGCTTTGTACCCGGGACCTGGCCCACCCGGGGCTCATTAAAACAAAGCGTGGGATACCACGCTTCATTTTTTTTTTAAATTTCTCTGCGGGATTCGCGCACCCAGCGCGAATCCTGCCGTTTAAAAAAAAAAAATGTTTTTTTAGATCCTGGGGGTGCCTGTGGGACCCCCTGAGCAGGCCTAGGGGGTCAGGGTGTTTCTACCCTGCCCCCTTTTCTTGCTTTTTATCCTTTTTTCACCTTTTTTCTTGTGACTCGGTTTTATCGAGTCACAAGATGGCTGCCAACACTTCTTGGTTTGGAGTGTTGACAGCTAATCAAAATGAAGCTCATGATCGGGAGGGTTCCCAAATCCTCCTCAGCCACCAGATATTGATATTTTTTATTTTTTAATTTCTCAGGAACTACTGAATGGATTTACACCATTTTAAAAAAAGAATGCTTTCTGAACCAAGACCTACCTTTTTGCCGAATTTGGTGTAATTCCGTTCAGCAGTTCGGGCTATAGCTTTGTCTAAAGTTTCCTATGGAAATTAACATGGAGAAAACGCGTTTTGGGACCCCCTTTTTTCTCGGCCCCCGCTCGACGATTCACCCCGAAACTTTCAAGACAGGAGCTGACCTGAGCTAACCATTAGTTTTGAAAATTTCACGATGATTCGTCAAACAGCGCCAAAGATATTGGCAAAAGAAAAAATGCTTTTTGAATAGAAACGAGGTCCTAACTATAACTACCTACTGGTGACCGCCAGTAGGTAATATATATATATAATTTTTAATCATTTGCCCCTTAAGTATTGAGTGCACACACATATATATTTTTTCTATGTCTATGCTCACTAATTGACCAATCCCTCAACTTGATTGGCCACACTAAGTTTAAATGTGGTGACCCGTCAACAGCGCGTCAGGTGATCAAGATCGCTGTGGCGATCGAAACGCGTCTGGGGCGGACACTTGTCTGTACCATTTTGGTGTTTATGCAATAAATCAATGGAGCTGTGAACCCGCGTCTCCGGAACAATTTTGTTTGAACTGTGTTGATGGTCCGTACCTGCGTTGTTTCTCCTCTGGGTGGCATTCAGAGGATTAGGATTTGTTGTTCACAAATTTATCTGGAAGTCGGCTAACTACGGACTACGGACCCTCTCCCAGCTAAGCGGCGTGGCTTTGATCAGGCGGACATTGCGTGAAGCGAGAACGTGTAACTCGGAAGGAGTAAGCCGGCCACGCCCCCTGTTGTTAACAAACCAACTTTCGTGGATATCTCCGTGTATACTAGCTGCCTGCTGTTGGGTGTTGTGGAGTCGGAGGACCCCGGACATCGGCTACATCCACTGGTAAGGAGTGATGAGTTTTGGAAGTATATCGACGGATTGGGAGATTCAGTATTTCAGTAGTTCCAAAGAGACATTTGCATTGTGCCCAAGACGCGCTGCGTGACCGGGAGGCTGCAGCGGAGGCGCTTTTTGTTAATTTACCGGTTGTCAACCGTGAAATAGAAGGACAACCTAACGGTACTAATGCTAATGATATCAGGAGCTTATTAGGAAAATCAGAAAAACTTCAAAAAAATGAAATTACAAAGTGGTGGGAGAAAAAATCCCTAGAAAAATATCGGGATGCTGGAAGGGTGCCACGTGGTTTGCGAGTAATGATTGCACCAACTTTCGAGAATCCCCATCCGGATATGCTTTCGGAATGGGCAACGAACAACTTCCAGGCATCAATGAATATGGTGAACATTCTTATAAAATATGCGGAGATTGAACAGGGAAAAAATCATTAAAGAAATTGAAGAAATAATCAGCACTCTTGAAGCTAGTGATCAAAAAGAGATGGTCTCCAAGGGTCGAGCGGATATTTTGACAAAACTAAAACAACATGAGGACACTATTAAAACCCGCAAAGCTTTCAAATTTGCCCGGGATCGGGACGACTATGCGGCAGGTAGAGTGTTTACATTCTCCCGCAAGTTTGACAACGTCAAGAGGAAAGCTTTAACTAGTCAAGTATCCTTAACAGCAGTACCCAGTGGGGGAGGCAGTAGCACTGCTCAGGATGATTCAGATGCTAATTCTTTAACAAGTTGTGATTCGGATGATGGCAGCAGCCTGCTTCCCCTAGCACAAACACAAGTGGCTATTAAACACACGCTTGGTGAAGAGTTGAATTTTTTAACAATGGACAGGCGATCGACACTACGCCCAAGGAACCCCCAGCAAACGACAACCACAGCTCAAGCCAATGCCGGAGGGAGAGGCGCCGGCAACGGCTCAAACACATCAAACAGGGGAAGAGGAGCGCGGAGATGGAATCGATAAATCAGCAGGACAATACTATCATTAACCTTAGTGATACCACACTGACTAAAGCAGAAATGCAGTTGCTAGCCTTGGGCTTATCATTTTGTCCGGAATCGAACTTTTCTTATAAACAGTCTCGTATTGACATTTACAAATTTATACGAAAGATTAAACTTAAAAAGTTCTTCCAGTTGAACAAACCGCCTGACTTGCCACATATTGACAATGTCACCCCAGCAAATCTCCAAGTGTGTGACCTTTTCACCTTACGGGTATTACAATCACTAGCCAGAGATGATTCTGACAATATGGCAACTGACATGGACCGCACACCAATGGAGGGGATCAACACAGGAATGGCGGCTGCCAGTCCATTTCGCCCCCCTTCTTCTTCCTACCCAATGATGCCAAAAGACTCTGTGGATGTGTTCAGGGAAATGGTCATAGAAGATCTGAAAAGACTTAACATCTCTGTGAATTCTCGCCACAAAAAAAGTAGTTATCGAGCTAAAAATTATTTGGCATTGATGAAAAAATTACGTGAAAAGAATGAAATTGTTGTAATGAGTGCGGACAAGGGTGGCAATATAGTCTTATGGCCGAGGGCCGACTATCTATCAGAAGCTCAGCGCCACTTATCTGACACAAATTGTTATGCCAAAGTGGGTCATGAACATTTAAATCAGATAAAAGACACTGTTAGTAAAAACTTACAGCAATGGAAAAGACAGGGTTTACTCTCTAAAAATGAATTTTTGTTTTAAAAAAATGATTTTCCCACTACATCTGTATTGTACTTTATTCCCAAAGTACATAAGGGCGTATCCCCTGTCCCTGGCAGACCTATCATTTCAGCCAGAAACAATGTCTTGGAGGCTATGTCAAAATATGTAGACTACTTTCTCCAGCCACATATGATTAATTTGCCATCCTTCATAAAAGACACAGGCAACTTTTTAACAAAAATCAATGAAGTAGAGTGGCGCTGTGGCTATGTGTTAATAACCATGGACATAGCCTTGCTCTATACGAGTATTCATCATTCACAAGGCCTGGAAGCAGCTAAACACTTTCTCAATAACCGTGCAATTTGCTTATATGAACATAATTGCATGCTGCTTCAGATGATAGATCTATGCTTAAACAACAACTTATTCTTGTTCAATAAGACTTTGTATAAACAACTAAGGGGAGTGGCAATCGGTGCGTGTTTTTCTCCTACCTATGCCTGCCTGTTGGTCGGTTGGTGGGAGGAACACGTACTCAAAACCACTCACAAGGTGATCTGGGATAACCATATAAGATATTATGGCAGATACATAGATGACATATTTATTATATGGGAAGGCACAGAACAAGAGGCTACTCAATTTGTTACATCTATTAACAATAATGTGATGAACCTACAGTTCACGGCTACTATTAGCCAACAAAGTGTGGAGTTCTTAGATGTAGAGGTATATATCTGTGAGAATCGTATTCAAACTAAACTCCATAGAAAAACCACCGCTGGCAACTCCACACTTCACGCCACCAGTGCCCACCCCTGTCACCTCATTCACAGCATTCCGTATGGTGAGTTTCTTCGCATACGACGTATTTGTAGTCTAGAGTCGGATTTAGAACATTGTCAAAGAGAAGCCTTTTCCCGTTTTTTGGCCAGTGGATATAAAATTTCCAACTTGCAGTTGGCCTTGGACAAGGCCAACTCTCGTCCCCGTGAACTTTGCCTCGTAACCAAGAAAGATCTCAATGCAATCATACCCAATGACCCCATACTAGATGACACTCAATCTATCCGTCTAATTACCACCTACTGTAAACAAGAGAAGAGTATTAGAAAGATTGTATACAAACATTGGCCTATTGTTTTAACCGATTTGAAATTGAAGTTCCTGTTACCTAATCTCCCTGCCATAACATTTAGGCGGGCACCTTCAATGAAGAATGCCCTGGTCAAAACTAGTCCAGAAGTAATAGCCAAAACCACCTGGCTATCCAAATCGGGCTTTTTTAAATGCTCCTCTTGTCGGGCCTGCAAATTTGGAGTCAACTTATCCGAATACTGCACAGCGTTTAGTGACATCCCAGTCCCAATAACAGAACATTACACTTGTCGGACTGAATATGCTGTGTATCAGTTAGAATGTACATGTCATCTTAAGTACATTGGCAGTACCAAATTGCCAGTGTTCAACCGGATATTGCAGCACTTGCGTGCAATTGTTAATTCGGACCCAAACTATCCAGTTGCCCGGCATTTTAAAGCCATACATGAAAATAGGGTTAATGACCTTAAATACTCTGTGATTGGGGCAGTTCCTCCCTCCTTTTGGGGTGGCAATAGGGAGAGGAAATTGAAACAGTTGGAGTCTTCCTTTATTTTAACCCTTGATACTCGAATGCCGAACGGTTTGAATACCAGTGAGGACCTACACAATTTTTATAATCTAGTTGTATATAGGGTCCTCCTGGACTCGTGGCACATTTTTACATCAGTTTCGAGGGTTTTATTCTCAATCTTGATATGCTGATATTTTGATTATACATTGGACCAATGCTTGTGGTCTTTCCCTTGTTTTTGACTTTTTTATCTCTCCCCTTTGTTTTTAAAGAAATAAGATCAGTATTGTGGACAACAATATTTTGCACTGATATCTAATGTACTGTATTGTTACTGGATGATACAATCAAGCATTAGTTCTTGAAGAAGCCATTCACTAGTAACATCTACGTTAAATCAACCTGCGACCTCTTGCACAGCCCCACCACCAAGTGTGTTATTGTTGTTTATTTGGGGTTTTTATTTTTATTTGGATTTGCACATTTGCACTTTTGCACTGTTTTGCACACTTTTTAAGGAGCATTGATTATATCCATACTATGCCTTTTAAGTAATTCTGTATTTTTAGCAATTTTTATAATGTGTATTTTTTTATATCAGGTCTTAGGTATTTATTTATGAGAGTTCAATAATGTATTTATGATTGATTTTGGTTGACACTTTCTATAGATCCACTGTGATACTTTGTGTGACAAGAGTTATTGGGCACTTGCCAGTAATTTTAGCAAATTTGTCATTATTTATTCACCCAGGATCACTCACAACAACCCAAGGAAAAGTGATTGATATCTCTCTTTTAAACAAATGCAACTTTTTGTTTTTAATTGAAACATATGCATATCAATCGCAGTTATTTTTACATGTGTTACAACATATTGGTTACTTTTTACAGTCGTCAACAATGTAACATACTAAGGCTGTTTTTAATCATTTGCCCCTTAAGTATTGAGTGCAGACACATATATATTTTTTCTATGTCCATGCTCACTAATTGACCAATCCCTCAACTTGATTGGCCACACTAAGTTTAAATGTGGTGACCCGTCAACAGCGTGTCAGGTGATCAAGATCGCTGTGGCGATCGAAACGCGTCTGGGGCGGACACTTGTCTGTACCATTTTGGTGTTTATGCAATAAATCAATGGAGCTGTGAACCCGCGTCTCCGGAACAATTTTGTTTGAACTGTGTTGATGGTCCGTACCTGTGTTGTTTCTCCTCTGGGTGGCATTCAGAGGAACAGGATTTGTTGCATATACATATATATATATATATATATATATATATATATATATATATATATATATATATATATATATATATATATATATATATATATATATATATATATATATATATATATATATATATATATATATATATATGTGGGAAGTGGAATTCTGTGACTGCCTTCACATGCATTTCACCGCCATCGTTGAAAGACACAGAAAGGTAGCACTTGGGACAGCGAGCTCACAACTGGTTGTAGCTTTCAAAAGTCTTTTATTTTTTCATTTCCTTAGATGCAAAGTGCAATTAGTGCAAATAGAGACAGAAAAATGACCTACGCGTTTCGGCCTGAGGCCTTCGTCCAGGTATATATATATATGGGCAATTTCAAATAAAGACTTTACCTATGTGATTACCACACACATATAGGATAACCACAATGGAGACATGAGCAAAATTATATTTTATGGAATTCAACAAATGGCTTTGAAACCAAGAGGAAGTAACCGTGAACTGAATTTACAAAGATCAGAGTCCAGATGGATCTTAGAGATTGGCACTGAAAATCCATGGGACCTGAATACAGATGCGGAACTCCATGTACATATCAAGACTGTTAAATGGTTGAAGTACATGAACATGTGTATTAGTCATTACTGAATGTCCCTAAAACCACAGTCTTAGTAGAAATGGCTTTTTATACACACCCTTTGGGAACAACGGTTTTGGAAAATCCTCGTAGGCTTGAAGGCTCGAAGGCTCGAATTTTGGATATGCTGTTAGTTGTCTAGGAACACAGGACGAAAAAATCTTAAAACCCAGAAACCTACTGAGACTGTAAGGTATATAGGGTGTTTTATTTACTAGAGCATTATATGAATCTTGAAAGATGCTGTCCATTTCGGTTTTACAGGTTTATTATGTATTTATTAATCTATGCACATATGTGTACATAGAGAAATTTTCTGTTGAACATTTCTTTATTCTTCCATTAAGATTTAAAACAGGCATAGAGCACTTTATAAAGGCAATAAGCACTTCAAATGCAGGCACTTTATGTGGTCCCCATGAAGATTTGGTTTTGGAACTAAGCACTTTAAATACAGGTACTTTATGTGGTCACCTTGAATATCTTGATTTGGCACTAAGCATTTTATATTGCCCATTTTGAACCTTTAACTCAATGGCACTAAGCACTTTGTAGTTGCTAGATGGAGGACCACATTATAAACGGGATTGTAGCAACAATCCCCCTTTTTAATATTAGCACTTGGTGGTTCCAATTAGAATCTGGATTTGGTATTAAGCACTTTAGATCAACCATATCAAGCCTTCAACCAACTGGCATCAAGTACCTTTTTTAATATTAGTACTTTAAGTGCTCCCAATTAGAATCTGGAATTGGCATTAAGCACTTTAGATCAACCATATCAAGCCTTAAATCCACTGGCATCAAATATCTTATAATCATTCCAAGATAGGGAATCAAGGCACATACCAGGGAGTTATCGTGCGTCCATAAGCTTCAGGCACCTTATAATTGAGGGGGAGATAACCAACTTCCGGGTTTTAAACATCAACAGGTTGAAGTATCGGACATAATGCACTTTGACAATAACATCTCAGTGTGAAATAAAACATATTTGAATTCGTATGATATTTGTATTGAGGAATCAATAAGTTAGAGTGTTTGGAGGCCTTTCTCTTTCACTATGCCTTGTATATTGGAAATATTTGAAATACTTTTGGATTATAGCCATAAGTCTTACTATGATCTGACGGTCCACTAGTTGGACTATCTAGCAACTAGCACCTCTGGAAAAATATTCCATCTAATGCCTTTAAATTTTAGGAATGTTTGCGAGGAATGTAAATAGGTAAAAATATGAAAAGATAAAAAAGACATCAAAAAGACATAGTGGATCAGGATGTTTCCGAATGATTAGTCAGGTGAGGTGTACAGAATGTGAAATTACACATTTTATAAACTGAGTTATTTTGTATGACACAACATGCCTTAATGATAATTTAAAGTAAGACCTGTGTAAAGGCAAAGGGTAAGGGTGGCATAATGAGTAATAAAAAGTAAATAAATAGCAGCAGGGAAGAATTGCAGGGAGGATAAGCATTGACAAGTAGAAAATTAATGTGACTAGATTATGTAGAGATGCTCGGGGCCTCAAAGTGAGGATGGGTTATCAGAAGGGCGTATGAACATTTTAAACGTTAGAGCAGATAGGGTCTAGAGAAGGAATAAGGGGGAGGGAGCAGAGGCTTCCTGGGGGTACATTGTGGTACTTCACCAATTCTGATTATATGTTCCTTTCTTTCCCCTGCCTAATCACTCTCGGATACAGTGGGAGTCTAAAATTAAACACTCTAAAACCATAATTTTCTGTGCAAATGAACTATGATGTGGAAAGCTAACTACATATGTACTTTACAAATTAACAAAAGCAATTTGTAAATACAATAGAAATGTCAAGTGGTGAACTCAAAACATGTTAGTTTTTTATGGTGATTTGATCCAGCAGAGGAAAGGGTGATTAACTCTAGGCTAACTACAGAGCATATATGTTAATGAAATTGTCATTTTGATACGTAATATGCAATTTAAGGCATTGGGTTGTGCAATCTTTTTTGTATACTGACGAGCATATGTCTTCCTTTTAGCTTATGATTATTAATTATGTTTGAATACTTGTCATTTAAAATTTTTAATAATAGCTCTTTTTATTTCTGTATATATATCTGTAGAATACTTTTTATGCCGATGTTGTGTCGGCGAAATAAAGTTATTTCTGACTGACTGTTAATGAAATTTGAAAAAACATGTGTAAAAGAAATGTGCAAATGCTAGAAAATTGAAATATTGTTTTCCCATCCGATCACATAATGGAATGATGTGGACATGTTTCTGTTAAAAAGAGAAAAATATATTTGTGTTTTGAAACGTGGTGATGGTTGGGGGCGGAGGTCCCCTTTAAAACTCTAGATACACGTCTCCATGGCCCTGTGGAAGGCTACGGCAGAAACGTGTAGGCCCCTTTTTTATGTTGCGATGCACTTGGTGTAATTTTGTAAAATAAAGGAACCGGATAAAGCAATAGCTATAATGTGCTGCGTTCTGTTTATGAGCCATATCGATTAATTGAAAAAGAAAAGGCTGACCTGTCTCGAAGAAAACAAACAGACTAACCAGGATATATGTGTATATGTATATATATATATATATATATATATATATATATATATATATATATATATATATATATATATTTTCTTCAACAAACAGTCCCAATTCAGTGTGCACTTCTCACAGCAGGTGCAGGACGTCGAGGTCGGACTTAACCTCGCAATTAATTATTAATCAAGAAAATCACCGCACTCCTCAAGTCTTCATTCTTTAACTAAGATTTATTTAGCACGATTATCACCATCACCACCACCTACGCGTTTCGACCAAGAAATGGTCTTGTTCACGGTTTCGTGAGTCCATCCACTATTTCCACTTTATATAGTTTAGCCATATTAGCCCATTATGCGCATTATGGGACTTGTAGTACTAGGTTACCAAAGTTCGTTTTTACAGTAATGCCAGTTAGTTTGTTTAGGGGATTGATAAATGTTAGATTTCACATATTTTCAATTCCACGATCTCTCTCTTAGTGAGTTTTCGTCATGTGGTCATTCATAGAATTGAAACACTGTATGATGGTATTTCTTTTGTTCGGTATTATTTACATGGTATTATCTTGGCATAGTGCCTATTACTCCATGATGTTGAACTGGGACATAATTTAGTAGTTCCAGAGTTGTTAGTATATTGATATTTAGTATCGCTATTGTAAGCCACACTGTTCATATGGTTCATATGTCTTTCCATACTGGATATGGTTGTAGTTTGATTCCATGACTTCTGCTTTTTAACTTAGTAGTCTATGTTCCAGTGTGTAATCCATTGATTATGTCCCTACTCACCACCTCCATATTCATTAGCAAGCTCAGTGCTAATGGGCTAATATGGCTAAAGTATATAAAGTGGAAATAGAGGATGGACTCACGAAACAATGAACAAGACCATTTCTTGGTCGAAACGCGTAGGTGGTGGTGATATATATATTTAGATAGATATTTATATATATATTTCCCAAACTAAAACATGCAATAATTCACTGCTGTACAAACAGGCCCACCAAGCGTGCTTAAGAAACACTTCTCTATTCCAAGGCAACGTTGATGGCATAACGCGTTTCGACTCTTTAAAAGTCTTAATCATAGTCAGACATTAATAACGGACTTTCTTGAACTTTTAAAAGTAGCTCCAAACAGTAAAAACGAACCAAGGTGCTCATACATTGTTCATAATGTTTGAAGTGACAGTGCAACAGTTACTGTTAAGTTCTTACAAAGTATGTTGTCTGAAGACAGCAAATGTTTTAACTCTTTCTTCTTGCACAGTTAAATCCTTCAACAATAAAAAGTTTCCGCATTCATGGATTTCCAACACTATCTTCATTTTACACACTTCTCACCATTATCAGGATCACAGTGCCCACAATGCTTTGCTTTTGTTCACTTTACTATTCACAATCCTTTCCAGATTTCAACCCATCACCTTTTATTAACTGTACCAGTATGTCTCATTTTGCGCCTTTGAAGGATAAAATTCCATTTATGGCTGAGCATTTGGCCTCAGTAAAATGTCAAGGAGATGCCGCTCTTAATATTTGTCCAGTTCTGCCATAGGTTTTTAACTTGCCTTGTTACTGATTTTTAAAAGCACGACGTGCAAGGGTAAAGTACCCCTACAAACCCTGGCTGCTTCCGAAAGCTTCTCAAGTAGAGGCGGGCCTCTCAACGGTGGCCCTGCCAGTCATACTTTATCCACGTCCTGAGTTCCAGCCGGCGGGCATTCCTCCATTCAAATAATCCAAAAGCTAGTGATGCTGGGGCGCCCAGCCTCTCGGGTTGGGGCCTGTCAGGGTGCATCAATCCTTAAATATTTCCCAAACAAAAAAACACACTAATTCAGTGCTGTACAAACAGGCCCACCAAGTGTGCTTAAGAAAAATGTCTTTATTCCAAGGCAAAGTTGATGGCATAACGCATTTCGATTCTTTAAAAGTCATAATCCTATGAAGACATTAATAATAATGGACTCTTTTGAGCTTTTAAAAGTAGCTCCAACCAGTAAAAAAGGACCAAGGTGCTCATTCGTTGTTCATAATGTTTACAGTGACAGTGCAACAGTTATTGTTAAGTTCTTACAAAGTGTGTTGTCTGAAGACATCAAATGTTTTAACTCTTTTTTCTTGCGCAGGTAAATCCTTCAATAATAAAGACTTTCCGCATTAATGGATTTCCAACACTATCTTTATTTTATTCACTTCTCACCATTATCAGGACGACAGTGCCCACAATGCTTTGCTTTTGTTCACTTTACTATTCACTATCCTTTCCAGATTTCAACTCATCACCTTTTATTAACTGTACCAGTATGTCTCATTTTACGCCTTTGAAGGACTTTGAAGGATAAAAATCCATGTATGGCTGAGCATATATGTATATATATATATATATATCCAAAACCACAGTTTGTCCACAAAAGAGCACACTCCTCACCAGGTAACTTGCGTTAATTCAAGCAGCATCCAAAGTCGGCAATGTTCTGTTTATTTAATCTCTCGTGCCTTACCCGTTTCGGGCTTAACAACGCCCTTCATCACAGGCAAAATGGCATCCTTAATAACAAAGCCAGGACTGCTAGACCATTATTTAAATATTGTTTAATGTGCCTCAGGTGAGTCACATGATACATCGCTGTGCATGATGGGACTAGTAGTCCTGGTATCCTACAATCAATACCCCAGTGGGTGTTGCGGTGCCAATAAAAATAACAAAAATATATACAAAGCCAAATAGGCTGACAGTCCAAAGCTTCTTTAGTTGCTCATACTGTGCCCCGGTGCTCCGAACTGACTCAAAATATCAAAGTCAACGGACCCGCCAATTCGTGAAGGCTGTGGTGTGCTCATACGGCCGGACCGCCGTCTTTATCCAAAACCACAGTTTGTCCACAAAAGAGCACACTCCTCACCGGGTAACTTGCGTTAATTCAAGCAGCATCCAAAGTCCGCAATGTTGTTACAATTAGCATGTTTACCATTACATTTTAGACTTATATTGAATCACTTTCTCTGATTTTTATATTTTTTGCACATTCTTTTCAAAACATGTTTGCCTTTTTTGTATTCAATCATTTTGTAATCAGTATTCTGAAAGAATTACTGTCACCTTTTAATAATATTCAATTGCTGTATGATTTATCCATACTTCTCAAGACAATTCCGCCCCAGTGGCCATTCGTTATTTAGGTTAATATGCAACAAACAATTCAGCCCCAGTGGGCAAAATTGAAATCTAATCAGGCTTATTGTAATTTCATGCAATGTGGATATAATTATCCTTGCCGGCCCAAGATATATTAGCTCTTTTGAGTTTCTTTCTTCTCCACTTCTAATTTCCACGTAACCTACAATATATAAAACCAGTGTTAGGTCAATCATGACCTAAGTCGTTGTGTTTAAAAACAGTAAACTTCATCACAACTCACTTGTTTTACATTTTATAGAACTCCAGTTTTGTACCCCTCGATACAATATCATCCTAAGTGCACTGCTAACTCTTCATCCCTGTTCAGCCATGTTGGATAATTTGTTTCATATTTCACTATCATCTTTAATTCCAATCTACACAAAATTTGTACTCTATTGCCTCCTCTTTCTAGCAATGGAAATCTGTCCAATACACAGAATCTGAGTAGGCTGGCATCTTTGTTATGATATTCTTTAAATTATCTTGTAGTGGGTATTGTCTGTCTTCATTTACTATTGCTCTTAAGTGGTCTAAAATTCTTTTTTTAGTCTTATGTATCGTACTTCCAATATAATAAAGAGCACATGGACATTTTAGGTAGTAGACACAAAAATCTGAATTGCATGTTAGGTGTTTGGTAATGTTAAAGGCTTGTTTTCTCTTAGATCATTTTATCTGTTTACAACTGGTGCTGTTTTTACATGCCTTGCATTCTCCACAAACATAAAACCCTTGTATGCTGTTTTTATTCTGTTTCTCTTGTATCTGGCTATTGCATAACATATCATTTAGTGATGCTCATCTTCTAAAAGTTATTTGTGCATTTTCACTTACAGATTTGGATATAGTCTCATCTGTTTTTAGTACTTGCCAGAATTTATTGAGACGTTTCTTCACCTCCCAAGCCTGGGAGCTGAACTCAGTTATAAATCTAACTGATTGTTCTTCCTCTTTCCTGTTTTTTTTGTTAATAGGTCATCCCTCTTTAACTCTCTCTCTCTTTTGCAAGCCTGATCAATCACTTTTAACAAGTATCCTCTTTCAAGAAACCTATTTCTCATTTCTATCATTTCCTTATTAAATCCCTCTTCAGAATTACAATTTCTCCTTGCTCTAAGTAGTTCTCCATACGGTATACTCGTGATCAGATTCTTGGGGTGACAACTCATTGCATGTAATAAACTGTTACCCGTAGTTTTTTTGCAGAAAAGTTTACTTTCCAGTTTGTTCTTACATGCTTTGATCTTAATATCCAAAAATGCAATTTCATCTGGATATATTGACATGTAAATTTCAAATTCAAAGTGTTGTATATATTAACCCTGGGCGTAAAACTCCGCTTGCGGAGTTTGCGGATTTTTGGCAACTCCTCGTAGAACGCGAGTTGCCAGAAATCCCGCAACGGAGCGGAGTTTTGTTTGTGTTCGCGCGCCCAAAATGCCTTTACGTGCGCGCAGGAGCGACATACCGGGTGCCTGCGATCGGCGACAAGATTTCCTATCTGTTCACGAGGGCCACGAGATTTGCTAGCCGGCCGCAAGGTCCCGCAAGCATTTGTGATTGCGAACACGTCATGCGGGCGCGCCATCGGACTTTCGGGGTAAGTTTTGTGAAGAACGCGATCCCGAACACGCAGAATCTGCAATCTGGAGAAGGTTCTCTCCCGAGCAGCATCAAAACCTTCTCGAAATGATGATTTAGATTAAAAAAACTCCTCAGATTGACATTTGGCTGTACTTTTTTGTGCAAGGAGTCCTTTTTCTTTTTAAGAGGAAGGAAGTGCCCCAGAGTCTCCAACTTCCTGTTCCTGTCCAGCAGGCTCCTCCCAGTGCTTTGTCCATCTCCTGTTCATTTTTCATTTGGATTTGGAGCTGGAAGGATCACTCTTCGTGTCTGCTGCATCATATATCATTGTATTTGACGATTTTTGAATTTGAGATTTCACAAGCAAGTTTGAAAATTGGTGCTGTTTGTTTGATTGGGGCATTGCACCTACATTGTTTTGTACTTTTCATCGTTTTTATTAAATTTATTGTGGTGGGTGGCCTGTAGTTTCAGTAGGGGCCTAGTTATTTCTTTGTAAGTAATTTTTCTTCTTTTATAAAGGAAATATGTTGCACAGTTCAATACATTTTCTCCAACTTTTGAAATCAATTTGCAATATTTATTTAATTCACAAGCCCAGTAGTCTGCCAATAGGCCTTTCAGCCAGTAGGCTCAGAGCTACTCATGGGTGCATGAAACAACTGCTTCTGTGGTGTCTGTTGAATTTAAACATCATTTAGGGCATGGACGGCATTGGATTGAAATGCAAAATGTGTTTTTTTTTGGTATTTCACTTTTGTTCATGTGTGTTAAATAAATGCCTTTGTTGGATGTGTGTGGCTGTTGTGTAACTTGCAAACCTTTTTTAGCTTTGTGGATTTTTGTTTTTGGCGTTGTTGCATTTAAGTTGTGTTTTTTAGCATGCCTTTTTTATATGGCCAGTGTGTGAGTGTGTTTGTAATAGTGGGCCAGCATTTGCCTTGGCTGAGCCTCCCCATGTGGCCAGGGGCTATTTTGTAAAGTCTTTGTCCATATAGGCCTGCTTGAGTTCATTGTTTTCCCGGCCTCCTGCTTGTTGTGAGTGACCATGTGGCTGGTGGCCATTTTGTGGTGCTAGTTAGTGTGCTTTTGTCATAGGCCTGCATGCCTTTTTTTTTGTTCATCTTGGCTTATTGCTTCCATCCATTGTCAGCTGCAGCTCCCTGAATGCTGCATCCCACGTGATGCACAATGCCAAACCGTTACATTTGTATTTTTGCTATAGTTCTTCTTCTTTCCTATCCTTCCTGAGTGTACTGTACAGTACACCAACCATGAAAGCACTTGTTGTTGTCAAAGTCTCACAAATGGCTACACTGTAATTTTATGTTTTTTTAATAACTGAGGTAATAAATGTAATAATATTAATAACACTAACAAGTGTGACCACACGCTAAGTTATATATTATATTTGTTTCTTTGTACTAATAGTAATTGAACCACAACAATGAATGCCACGTTTCACTGATGTTCTTCTTGCTTCTTTGCTTTTAGGTGCACAAAAGAGGAGGAGACAACATCACCCATTGTACTGCCAGATAGATGTCCTGCTGCGCACGACATCACGTGACGTGTGACCACAGACATCTCTTCAACTTGTGCTACTGCGTGCTGCTGATATCTTCAAGATGGCCCCAAAGAAAGGTACCTGGTCCAGTACCAAGAAAGTTGCCAGTGAGAAGGCACTGCCACTTACCAAGTCCGGTATGTCACCCAAGACCTTTTTTGGGAAACCAAAAATTGCGCCTGCAGCAGCGGTGTCCGGGGAGCAAGCTGGAAGCAGCACCCCCGCATCAGTGGACCCACCCCACCAACCTAGGCCAAAGCCCATGTCTGTCGCAGAGGCAGCCAGTCTAATCACGAGTCCAACGCCGACAAGCAGTGATGTTGAAATTGACTTATCGTTATCGCAAAGTAGTAACCAATCAATGCAGGAAACTCAGATCAGTGGGCAACAACAGCCGCAATCACCCCCAATAGTAGTTGCTCCTCCCAAAGTACGGGCAGTTCAAGAGATCCAGCTTCCTGCAAAGGAAGAAGAAGAGCAAGCCACTCTTTCAGAAGATTGATTGTCTTCCAGATCCCCAGCAAGGAAAAGGCGGGTTAGTCCATCAACTTATTCTGCAAGCCCCCCTTCTGATGATCTAGACGCCACTTTGAAGCCACCTCAGTCTGAGAGTGAGACACGCCACAATACAAGGCTAGGGAAAAGGAAGGTTCCAGAAAGCCTTAGAGTTATGGAGGTAGATGTAGAAGAGGAGGATGATGACGAGCCAGTCATCATGGACATTAGTCCCGCCCCAGTGGAGACTGACATTACCCCTTCCCAAATTGCTGTGCTGTGAGGGATGTGGCACGGATACCACCAACACAGATGATACCACCAACACCACCTCCAGCTTCCATATTTTACCAGCAGCGACCTACATCCACCACAACCACTTCAGTAGAAGTAGGTACTGCAGAGAGTCAAACGTCACGCCCACCTACCAGTTCATCCGACATTGCAAGTGGCACCAGCAGTGCCAGAAAATTGACCTCCCCAGTTTGGGACTTTTTTGAGTTAGCAAGAAGGAGGTGAACAGTGCTATATGCTCCATTTGTGGACAAGGAGTTAGTCGGGGTAAGCTTGGTACAAAATATGGTACCAGAGGCCAGACAACCCATCCGAGAAAACACCACTTGATACAGTGGGAGGTGCACCTTAGCACCCAAAAAACTGTATGTGTTGTTGGTTAAGGGGATGAAAAACAAGAACCGATCACGGTGGAAGGTGAACAAAAGGGAGACATTTTCTCTGTTACACAAAGCAGCCCTGTCCCCAGCAGTGCAGTGGTACCGCCCACATCATCATCAGCAACATCGAAATGGCACAAGAGTGAGGCTGAGACACCAAGGGGTCCAAGGCAAGAGAGTACCGCAACAAAAAAACGTGCATTGAGCCTAACATCTGGCGTCAAGAAGTCACCTGCATCAGTGGCACCAGAAAAGAAAAAAATCCAGGCTACCATTCTCAGCATGTTTAGGTCGGAGGGGCAGTACGAACGCAACCACCCAACGCCACTTTTGTACAACACAAAGCTGGCCAAAATGTTAGCGCTGGACCTCCTCCCTTTTTCTGTAGTGGAAGGGGTGGGTTTTCTTGAATTTGTGGCAGCCATCTGCCCGAAATGGAAGGTTCCCAGCCGGTCCTATTTCACCAGAGTTGCTGCTCCAGCACTACATCACGACGTGCTGGAATTGCTTGGACAAGCTTTGCAGCAGAGTGCTGTTCACCCTATCCACCTGACAACAGACATGTAGACCAGTTGCCAAGCCACTGATTACATGTGCATCACTGTACACTGGATCTCTTTTGTGGGGGTTAGAGAAAAGATATCTGCAGCAGGTGTTGTTGACACTGCTGAGATTTTTAATGCCGATCGGAAATATGCAACTGTAGCCATGTTCTCCATGGAGAAATCTCATACTGCTGCAAACATTTTGGAAGACTTTGACAGCAAGGTCTTTGAATGGCTGCGACCAAGAGAGCTTAACATTGGTTTTGTTGCCACAGACAACAGCAGTAATATAGTTAAGGCCATGGCCGATGGTGGCTATTTCAATGTCCTGTGTTTGGCGCGCTGCATTAACATCATTGTTCAAGACTTTCTGAAAAAAGAAGACTGAGACAGCAACTTACTGACCACCTGCAGAAGAATCTGCACACATTTCAGCCATTCTTTTAAAGCCCGGAAGCAGCTGAGGATCATTCAATGTGATAATAGAATGCCAGTTAAAGCACTCATCCTGGTGGTGCCAACATGTTGGAACTCAACTTATTACATGCTTGAACGTCTGTTTGAGCAGTACAGACCAATCAATGAATATGTCATGCAAAGAGGGGATGCTACTGTGAAAGGCATGGTCATTGAGATGGACCAATGGGGCCTAGTCAAATCCCTGACAGAGATGCTACTTTTTTTTTAGGTCTTCACACATGAAGTCAGCAAGGAGGACTGTACTGTGGGCCAGGCTATCCTAATTGTTGCACATGCTACAGGAACAGCTGAAGGGGGTTCCTGAAATGTACGCAGGTGTGGAGGAAAAAAAAGAAGCATATTAGTTGGTGGAGAGCTTAACCCTTCACTTATCTGAAAATACAAGGGTGCAAAGAGGCATTGTGTCATCCAACCATTACATTTGTGCCACAATTCTGGATCCACGGTACAAACCATTACTGCACACTTTCATTCCTTTTTTAGACGGGGATGTTGCCAACTACAAAACTTGGATAGCTGTGGAAGCCAGTCAGATAGAAAAAGAACGGTCAGGAATTAAAGGCCCCCTACTCCAGGGCACAACAAGTACTGCAGAGCAGCCGGCTTCAAGTTCAACTTCAGAGCCTGAGGGCAGTGCGGTTGGCACACAGCAGCCAGAACCACCAACAACACCAAGAACAACATCAACAACAAGAACAAGAACAGGAGCATAAGCCCCAAAATCGGCACAGGAATGGTTTCTACAGCAAGGGCTTAAGTCCAGTGCTGAGGCAACGGCAAAAGAGGCCGAGCAAAGCGGAGCACCCATGAACATTGAGCGGATGGTCCAGGCCTATCTCGATGACCCAACAGAGGTCTACTTTGATCAAAACCCATTGTTGTACTGGTATGGGAAAAGGCACCAATGGCCAGTGCTCAGCAGGCTGGCAATAAACTATCTGGCTTGCCCTGTTGCAAGTGTTTCTTCTGAGCGCGTTTTTAAGTGCTGCTGGTGCCATTCTGACTGTGAGAAGGACCAGTCTCTCGCCCCAAAAAGTGGAGAGGTTAACCATGATCAAAATGAATCAGCACTTTATGCCACCGGATTACACCATACCTGAAGTAGCACATTAGGAAGATGATGAGTGGGACTCAGGTCATGGAAGTAGTGTGTTAGGTGACCTACTTCTGGGTGAACCACCACAGTTTGAGGATGAGCTCTACTTCCCTGACAACTAGGCTTTCGAGTTACTTTCTTTCTTGCTTTAACCGCCAAATAAAAGCCCCCCCAAAAGATGTAGCTAAGGAATATTATTTACTTTTATTATTTGTGTGTGTCACTGTCCTTCTGGTTCGAATCACAGCAAATCCATCACCACCTTCTTACTCTTTTATTGCCGGATTGGAGTTGCAACTGTGTGCAGTCAGTGAAGAAGTAAGTCCATTCCTCCGAGTCCTGACTCGCCCTAAATCCATTTCCCTCATGCCAGACATTGGATGGAGAATAGTACAATAAATGTGAAATGTGTGCCTGCCTCAAGTCCCTCCAAAGAACCTGACTATATATCTATCCTCCTTTCTGAGCCTAGAGGGACTGCGCCTGAAGAACAGATAAATGATGGCATGCATTGCATGCTGACTCTTAGTGATTGGTGTTTGTGTTGTTGTGCATAATGTCTACTTGTATTTAATCTACACACAAACAAATTGACTCAAGTCAATATTTCCCTTCTTGTTGTTCAATAACAAAATTATACTACTGCAGGCCGATCCATTGCATTTTTGATTCTGGACTCACTCTGGACACTACAGAGTTGGACACCCCTTGACCATACCATACTCGCAGTCAGTCAGTAGGATCGGAGATGATTGAGGGAATAACTCGGGGCGTTTCATGAAATGGCCTAAAAGGTAAACAACAACAACACCAGACCTACATGTCTGTGTAGTGGTGGAGGCGAGTGTGGTGGTGTGAATGACAGCGGTGCATTGATTTTGTTACTTAATTTGGAAAATGCTATGTTGCTGTGTGTGTGTGTATGTGTGCTCAGTGCTGTCTGGCTCAAAATCTAAGCTAAGTGGAGGTTGGGTGGGCGGGCCTGCTCCTGTTGTTGGAAGTAACTGCTGGAAACAGAGTAGACATGATTTAGCCATGCTGCCTCTAAAACATTTCTTGTTGCACTCCTCCTTAATTTATGCAGTTTAACTTTACTTTTCTCCTTGATTTTTCAATATCCTGTTTGGTTTTCCATCTACACTTACAGGCCGGCCTTTACCCTGCGCTATACTAGGTAAAACAACTCACACTTACCTTACCAAACTGCATCCGCTGGGCAGGCACCCAAGATTGACAGACAGACAGTCCAAGGAAGGACCAAGAGGAATGCCGAGATGCAACTCCCAATTTGACAATAATTATAGTATCATTTCATTTGATTCATTTTTTCTCTTCAATCATTATGACTGTGTGTGTTGTTGTTTATTATGTTTGCTTATATTTGACTCCTATTTTAAATTTTCTTTGCTAGCTTTAAAAGGAAGCCCGGTACAAGTACAACAGAACATAAAATGTATGTAACATGGGTCTCTCTGGGGGCAGACAGGCAAGGCAATTGCATAATAATAATTAATATTATACTGCTGCCCTGTACTACTAGTCTAGTACTACTCATCAAGTCATCATCATGCATGCATTTCCTTTGTCTCCCTTAACAGATTTATTATGGTTGGCTGCCAAGATTGTGTGTTGTCCTTGTGCAGTGTTTGTCTTTGTCAAACCTTTCCCTCAAATCCCTCTTCCCAACCATTCATCAAACCCTTACCCTCTTGCCCCGGGCTGTGTGATTTATATTGAGGTGTGACTAAATTAAATTTACACCAATTATTGAACACACACTTGCTGGGGCGGATGTGGTGAAAGCAAAACTAACTCAAGGCAGGATGAGGATCTTTTTCTGCTCTAAGTATATATACTTTAGCCCACAATGGCAATATTAGATTGCCCACCCATGCACAGTATTCGATATTCAATTTTTTTTCCCAGAGGAACATAATCCATCATAATAATATAATTGGTTGCCAGCATCGAGTCATCAATCATCCTAATTCCAGCACCAAAGGTTACGAAGCCGCTTGTCCGCTTCATCATCATAGCTCGAGTCGGCTTCAGTTTGTAACTTGTACTAGGCTAGCCCTCCAGGCATTCTGGCTTATTTTACTTTAGCATTGTTTATCATCATCATTTTTTCTTGTTTGGCAGTCTTCTTGTGTACTGTACTTCTACTACTCGTTCCTGAGTCTCCCTCAGGTGACTGACTGTCTCATTTTCTTTTTTTGCAAATGCTACTGTCAGTGTCTACTACTACTTCCACCACCATGGCACCTTGGGAAACCAAACCATCACCATGCAGCCATCGCTTTGCCTAAGTATAAATAAACATCAATCACAGGTAAGAGAAGAAGTTTGGGGGAGGCATAATAATATGGAAAATAATTCATTAATTCACACACCCACACCCTTCCGAGTCCATAGGGGTTTTAGTTGCAGACTGCATAGACTAGGAGGAGAGACTGACAGTACTAGTAGGATAAGTCACAAGTGAGGGCACCGCATCTATCTGTTGGTGGGTTACACTATCGGCAGATTATTTCAATCAAAAACTGGCTGTGGCTCTGCTGCAGCAAAGGAAACTGTGTGAAGTAAAAGAGTAACCCCCCATAAAACATTTACATCATATGTAAACTATAAATAATTTATTTCCCTAACAAATAAACTAATGAAAAAAACCCACAACACCTGACCCACCCCTCTCCCTGGCCACAACCAATGTCCATCATAAGAGTCCAATGTCCATAAACCCCAACTTTTCCTCAACGCCCAATTCCCACCCACCAAAAAAAAAGATTTAAAAAGGGGCAAAGCGACGGAGTTCTTGCGGCTGGCTCACCGGATCTTCCTCTCCAGGGTGTTTATCCACTCCTCTAGGTGTGCCATCCGGAGGAGCATGCGGCACTTAAATGCCTTGCATTTGCATGAACAGGGGTGGGCAGTAGTGTTCAAAGAAGTGCCAGACTACGGCGCCGTACCACTGGAGGCACTGGGGGGGCCTGGCTGGGGCTCGGGGCATTGGAGGAGGCTGGAGCTGCTGCTGCCTCCTCCTCCTCCGCCAGAACCACCAGCCGCTGACATTCCGCATGGATGGCCTCCAGCTTCTGTTGCCAGGCCATGGCTGCTAACTCCTTTCTGTTTGGTTGTTTCGGTTGGGAAGGAGTAGCTATATCAAGAAAGAAAAAAGACAATTGTAACCAATACTCTTAGCAAAACAGTAACACAAAATTAATTATACACATACAATTATAGTGGCACAGTAGCACTAGCAAGCCCAGTACATAACATTTGTGGTATCCTCCCACTTCCTTGGCCTCTAACATTTGTGGGAGTTTCAGGCATTACTAGGCACTATGGAGTAGACAAGTCTTCTACTTCTCTCTCTTGTTTAGCTAAATTAACCTTGTAGGCATGCCAGCTCAGTCAGCTTGCACCCTAGACAGACATACTCGTGTCGCAGACTCACGTTATTTACTACTGTCTGCAGGTGGGGCAGCTGTAGTCTACAACTACACAATTATCTTATTTTTCTATTATGGCCATACTCTGTTACATCAATGGCAACTGCTCAATTTCACTTTCACCCTGACTACTACATGGCAGATGATATCTGATCTGAATGATTATATATGGGACAATGTGAGGTACTATTGATTGATTGTGTAACCATGCAGCTGATAGGCCACCCATGGCTGACATGGTCGAAATGACATAGGTAGGCAGTGGGCCTCGAAGTCGGAGGGAGGCGATTGATGATGGGTGGGTATGGGTACATACATACACAATATATATGTTGTGCTTGCAAACTACTGTGAGTCAAGGGAGTATTCTGAAATACAACCTTGAATCAAAAACCTTGAAAAAAAAACCAGTCCTTGTTTCTCTTCCCAGCAATTTTTCAATTTATCATTGCAATGCTCTTCTAGCATTATATTTTTTTTATTCTAATCTTATTCTTATCTTCACCCTTGGCTTTGCTACTCTGGCATGGTTTATTTTTCTTTTACATCGTCTTCATCCAGTGACAGTCTCTACCTATGGTATGATTGAATACCATCCAGGCATCCATCCATTCAAAGTAAACATGACTATCATTCTTCCTAATGTCTCAACAAACCTTTCACCAACAACATACTTTTGTAATTTTTTTTTAAACCAACACCCATGCGTCCTTGCTTGCCTTTGAGTTTGACCCATCAAACCCCCCAGAGGATTCCTATCACCCATATAGTTTCACTCACCCAGGCAGGCATACTTTCTTCCACCTTTCACCCATCCTTCAACCACCCATGCATCCTATCAACCACCTATGCATCCCGGGCCCCCTTCCATCACCCACGCATCCTTCTCTGCCAGTCATATATTACATGCCACCCGTCCTTCCTCCTTCCATCCTTCTTTCCCTTTTCGTTCAACCCATCCATCAAGGTCATCTGACTCTTAGGGGCCGATACCGATCTCGGCCGGTAGGGCACCGAATCGGATTCGGCTTTACCGGATCCGATTCGGAGCCCTCTTTCCCGACCGATTCGTACGTGCGTCCGGGCGAGCGAGTACGATGCGAGCGCACGCGAAATTGCCGACTGACTCGTTCGTGGGTCCCAGCCGCACCGACCGACTCGCACGGACACGACTCGCACGGCGCAATGGAGATGTACCCCAGCCGGGCAAGTACGATGCGCGCCGCGAGCAGTCCGACCGACTCGCGCAGCTCGGCTCCTAAGAGCAGTCGGAGCCGCACTTTGGGGGTCCGTGTCAGACCCCCCCTGTACGCGTAGCCGTGTGAGTCGCACACAGGGGGGACCCATGGGTCCCCCCTACCGGTGCATGTACGGCGCGACCCGCTTCGCCGCGTACCCGCTGTAGGGGGCGCCCTTGTTTGCCTCGCACCCATTGAGTCAATGGGAGCCCGCGTACGCGTTGTACGACCGGCTCCCATTGACTTCAATGGGCATCCGACCAAATCGAGTCCGATAGCATACGGACGCATCGTACTCGTTCGGTCGGGCTGCTCGGCTCCGATTCGGTCGGAAATCTCTCCGGGTCCGGCTCGGTCGGAGAGATTTCCGGCCCGAATCGGAATCGGCCCCCTAGTCTTCTTCATAAAACTTTCCCAGCTGAGTTGAAGTCAGATAAAAGAGGCCATTAGTTACTCAACTCCCGCCGCTAATGCTATTGCTAATTCTAAGTAAAGGCCCGGGTGTCTTCTTCAACCGTTGTTCTCAAGAACTTAGTCTCTCACAACAGTACAGTGTACACCCTTGCAGCGAGTGTGTATTGTCAATAAGTAAGGAATATAACCACCGCCCGCCACTGCTGCTGGCTCACCCACCCCTGCAGCTGCTGCATCTGCTCACTCCTGGCTGGCTTTGCCTTCCCCTCTGGCCCCGGCACTGGTGGTTGGTACGCCTAGAAAAAACATTACACATTTTTTAGATGCCATATACGCCTCCCCTATTTATTTTTTTCACTGGCAAGATTAAAAATACAATACATACATACACCACACACATCACTAGTACAAATCGGGTACTAGAGTAGAGTAGACAGTAGTATGTCCTCCTACCCTATCAAAAATAATAAAATATCTGGTTGGGCATTTAGTTGGTGGCAATTTTCGAAAAGCCTCTCAAGAAGAGGACAACCCAAAGGACTCGACTCTGTGGTGAATCTGAGTTTTGAAACTTTTTAAAAAGAAAAAGAGTGGCCAACTGGGCGGACAATCGGACATGAGGTCTCTCGAGTTTCGACTCGAGTCCTCTCTCTTGGTTGAAAAATATCGATCACTGACATAATATTGAGTACAAAAATATCCCCATGCACAAATATCGACACATAAATATCGATGTCAAAAATATCGACATCCTATCTTTAAAATGTAAAGTTTAAAAATATCGAAAAAATAATATCGATGTAAAAAATATCGATGTACAAAATATAGTTTTTTATATATATATAAACAATTATGCTAAATAAATTAAATAATAAAATTAACTTTAAAAAAACTATTTAGATGTAATGTACATTTTAACAAATATAATAAATAAATTCAATTTACAAAATTTAAACATACATATATAAAATGCAATATATACATATATTTACTTTAAAGAAATTAATAAACTAAGAATTATAATTTATTTTAAAATGTTATAAATATATCTAAATGTACAAATAAATAAATATATATATATATATATATACACATATATATATATATACATACACCTATAACATAAATTAATTAAAAAACATTATCTTATAAATTAAAACATTAAAATATCTAATAATTTTTAAACTTACATTTTGCACTCCATTGAGTGCAACAGTAGGGAAACTGTTGGATAGCGAAGGGGTAAAAATAATTATTCCCACTCCAGTGAGTGCAACAGTAGGGAAGTGCTGGATAGCGAAAGGGAAACAATGCCTATTCCCACTCCAGTGAGTGCAACAGTAGGGAAAGTGTTGGATAGCGGAGGGGTAAAAATTACTATTCCTACTCCAGTGAGTACAACAGTAGGTAAAATATTGGATAGCAGAGGGGTAAAAATTACTATTCCCACTCCAATTACTGCAACAGTAGGGAAAGTGTTGGATAGCGGAGGGATAAAAATTACTATTCCCACTCCAGTGACTGCAACAGTAGGGAAAGTGTTAGATAGCGAAGAGGTAAAAATTACTATGCCCTCTCCAGTGAGTGCAACAGTAGGGAAAGTGTTGGATAGAGGAGGGGTAAAAATTACTATTCCCACTCCAGTGAGTGCAACAGTAGGGAAAGTGTTGGATAGCGGAGGGGTAAAAATTACTATTCCCACTCCAGTGAGTGCAACAGTAGGGAAAGTGTTGGATAGCGGAGAGGTAAAAATTACTATTCCCACTCCAGTGAGTGCAACAGTAAGGAAAATGTTGGATAGTGGAAGGGTAAAAATTACTATTCCCACTCCAGTGAGTGCAACAGTAGGGAAAGTGTTGGATAGTGAAGAGGTAAAAATTACTATTTCCACTCCAGTGAGTGCAACAGTAGGGAAAGTGTTGGATAGCGGAGGGGTAAAAATTACTATTCCCACTCCAGTGAGTGCAACAGTAGGGAAAGTGTTGGATAGCGGAGAGGTCAAAATTACTATTCCCACTCCAGTGAGTGCAACAGTAGGGAAAGTGTTGGATAGCGGAGTGGTAAAAATTACTATTCCCACTCCAGTGAGTGCAACAGTAGGGAAAATGTTGGATAGCGGAGGGGTACAAATTACTATTCCAACTGAAATCAATTCAAAATTAAAATAAAACAAAATATCAACTTCAATACAAAAGATGTTAAAAAACAAATAAAGAAAACACATAAAAATATAATAAATGACAAAAGATAAAAACATATTATAATGTTAAAAAATGTAAAAATTACCTACAAAAAGTATTTCACACAAATTGTAAACCATTTTTACAAACAAATAACTATATTTAATAGAAATTAATTATAATCAAAAAATATTAATTGTCACCTAAATTTAATATTTTTTATTTCCTACCCTATAACACCACACAATTCACAACACACATCTAAATTTAAAAAAAGTGTACCTTCATAATTAACATAAATAATTATGAAATAAACAAATATTATTAATTATGAAATAAATTAAAACAGATACAAATTAATTTACCCCTATAAAACTAAAATCCACACACAAAATAAAAATAAACAATTACTATAAATATTTATCAATTAATGACTCAATATTAATGAGCAACTAATTATTAATTAATGAAACCTAAAATACTTTCCACCCTCTACCCCAATAAACACCAAAAGACATACCTAAAAATCATTACACAATTTATATAACTAATTTTACATTATTAAATTAATATCAATTAACAACAACTTATTCATTAATTTAAAAGAATTTACTTCCCACCCTTTACCACTATACACCCCACAAATCAGAAAATCAATCAAATAATCTTTATTCGGATACATAATATCCATAAAAGCACAAGTCAATAAAAACAACGGCATAGAATAATTACGTTAAAACATTTCAATTAAAAAATCAAACAAAATCAAAAAATGACAATAAATAGCAAGGAATTGCAGTTTGGCAGGATCAGGGATGTTAATAGTCAAGTCATAAAACAAAATCAAATATTTAAAATGACCACTCCTTTTAAATAGCACAGTTATCTATATCATTAGCGGCATGGTGTAGTAAGTGCAAATATGCGGTTATCATAACAACTTGAATTAACACAAGAGCAATTAAAAATGACAAATAGCAGCACAACACAGTATAGTAAGAAGCAGTGCAAAGGCAGCAACATGTTATATTAGGGTGCGTGCAGATATAAACTATTTCTGAGAAGCCATGGTGTGCAGGGCAATCATTTATAAAGAATGCCAACGAATAATGAGAATTAAAATTCTAAACAGGTAGCAACTAAATATAGACAAGTGAAATCTAATATATTTAGAAGTTGCTCATTGAAGCACGTGAGCGAACTGCCGCTTTCAGAAAGGAGATTACTCTAAAAGTTAAATCTGCACTATTGAGATTAAGAATTTCCAGGTAAGCTATTCTGAAGTTAGCAATGTCAGTAGCCTTGAAGAAAGGAATCAAAAACTGTTTAGTATATAACAAATAAAAATTGCAGAAAAATAAAAAATGTAACGTTGATTGGTTACTCTGATTACCACAAGGGCAAGGCATTTGCCCAAGGTTAGTATTGAAGCCTATCGGGAAACACAGTAGGTATTTTAAGGTGCCAGCTCTAAGGCGAAACAACAGGCTTCTCTCCCAGCGACTTAAGTTCAGTAGGAGATAGCTAGATGGCAAACGGGTAGGGGTACAATTAGTGGAAACCAGAGACATATGCCTTATAACTGACGACTTCGCAAGTTCTATGTCATGTCTTGAATTGCTATATTGGTCATATAGGGCCTCCTGTAAAGTCTTCTTGGTTATGCCCTCTATATTGTTAGGATTTAGGAAGATGTGCTCTAGATTTACCGAAGACAAGCTATTTCTAACGGCAGCAAGCCATGGTATATCACCACCCCTGTCGCATTTAAGGCAGTCCGTTATAATTTCTCTTGTTAACGACGCTGCCGGATTTTGCCAAACTTTTAACCAAAATATGGCTGGTCGAGACCTAATATAATCTTCGATGTAAAGCAACTGTAATTCCTGATGACAAATAAAATTTGGAGAAGAAATTGGGATTCCCAAAAGTTTTCGGCAAAATCGATTTTCTTCTCCCTGAATACAGCTACTTTTTGCGTAACCCCAAACTTCCGCACCATAGGTAGCCGTAGGTATGCACTGTGCTTTGTAAATTTTAATTATTGATAGCACTACCTCTGTTCTTTTTGGTTGCGGAAGACATAAGATTGAATTGACCGCCCTTAAAAAATTACTCCTACTGTAGGCCAGATGAGCTGTCCAGGAGCCAGTGTCTGAAAACATTAATCCTAAATATGGAAAAGTGCTAGTGCATAGAAGGCGTTCGCACCCTACGGTGATTGAGTGAATGGGGTACTTTTTGGGACCACAACACATTATAAACGATTTCTTAAAATTAGTGCCGAGATAAAATCAACATAGCCCCTAATTAAAGTGCGAAGTGCGTTTGGGGTGCAGCCCATTAGGACCGCATCGTCTGCATATAATAAAACGGGGAGTATATTGCCATTAATTTTTGGTACGTCGTAAGTAAGTTCCGACAGGGCATTATGTAGGTCATTGATGTACAGGATGAACAGGAGAGGGGCCAGTACGCACCCCTGCCTGACCCCTCTACCAATGTTAATGTACCCTGAGACCTCCCCATCCTTGCCAATCCTCACCCGTGCTTTCAAGTCCCTGTGTAAATAAGCTAAAAAATGAACTAAAACCTCGTCCAACCCATACTTTATAAGTGCTGACCATAAACGTGACCTATTTACAAAATCAAAGGCTGAGGAGAGATCCATAAAAGCCAGATAAATTGGTGACTGTCGGGCTATGATGTATTTATTGACAATCAGGTTAAGATTTAAACATTGTTCGACTGTGCCCAGTTTGCTTCTAAATCCTAACTGGCAATTATTTAAAATGTATTCCTCCGCAGCCCATGATCTGATTTTATTAAACAGGATCCTCCTGAGTATCTTGAGTGTGTTATCGATCAGGGAGATCGGTCTATAGCAGCTAGGGTTAGACCTATCCCCTTTTTTAAAAATCGGGACGATAATACTAGTGGACCATGTGCTTGGTATAAAAGTATTTACTAAATTATTAAAAACATTGAGTAAAAGGGACGCCCAGAACTCAGGTTTGTACTTGATGAGGTCAATGGGAAGCACGTCAGGGTCGGGAGCTTTATTACCCAAGCTTTGATTAATCGCATCCTCGACTTCTGTTATTGATATCTGGATGGGTGCTACATTATCATAAGAGTCAAAAGGATCCTCACACTGGGGGGGAGCTGCATAAATTTTAGAAAAGTGTGCTTCCCAGGCTTCACTTGTTATATTACAGCTTATAGGAGTAAGTGGAATGCCCATGGATCTCATGTCTTTAACTGCTGCCCAAAAATTATTCCCATTGTTTAAACTGGCAGCACAGGCAAGCTTCTCCCAGCGTTCTTTTAATATCTCCTCTTTGCGCTGTCTTATCGCTTGTTTATAATGTTGTCTCATGGTTCCAACAAGAGTTACATCCCTGGGTACCACTGCCAGTGCTGCACGGAGCTCTCTATTAGCATGAGAACAAGCGTTGTTAAACCATCTAGGATTCAAATTAGTATTCGATACAGGCCTTGAAATTAATCGTTTAATGCCAGCACATAGGTGGCAAAAAGCATTAACTACTTCCGGGTTAGGATCATTAAACGACAGACAGACCTCAATAGATGGTGAATATGCTGTTATCATATTGAGAAACAGTTTACCATTATCGATGCCCTTCCAGATTATCCGCAAGTTATCCGTCGAGTGTGTAATTTTTCTTGCCCCCAGCTCTTTAATGAAGATGGGTCTGGGAGCCAACCTGATTGCTGTTAGAATTGGGTTATGGTCTCCATACACGGTTGGCAGGACCTCGGCTTGTACTACAAGATCGTCCAACGAGGCAGAAATAAAAGTATAATCTATTGTCGAGGCACAGCCCCGTCCCCTATAGGTCAGAATAGAACTGTCTTTGTAATTTACATCTGCAATATCCATTACATTCAGCAGGTTGTGATTTAACAGATGGTCGAGCAGTTCTTTCCCTCTTTTACATGTGTATGTGTCTAAGATAGATGCAGTTACTACTTCATTTGCCCTCGCCATCCTAGCGTTAAAATCCCCACCCAAACAAATTCCTGCAAGTTTACTAAACTCAATCTGATTTTGTAAAACTGAAATAAAATTAAACAAGTTAGTATAATTCTTATTTGGTACATCTGAGTAATCGTTGTTGTAAAAATTAATAAAACAGATTGAGGTCCCTCGTGTGTAAATGGCGGCTTGATAATTGTCATTATTTGTAGCAAGGATTTTAACGCTGCCACCTGAGGAGATGTTGACCCATATAGAGAGACCACCAGATGGGCGACCTTGCTTAGGGGTAGGTACAATAATGTTAAAACATTCGAACCCTTCTAGATATAAGCCCATTGTTGCCCAAGTTTCTTGAAACATAAGAATGTCATATTTTTTTACTAGATTTACCCAATCTTCAGAACTTATTTTAGAAGCCAAGCCGGCAACATTCCAACTAAGGGCATGCAAGTTTGGATCATATAGTTCTATGATGTCATGTATTATACGGTTGGGCTTTGGGTCATATGTTTCTAGGATACTGTGTGCTAAAGAATTGGGCGTAGGTCTCGGGAGAATATGTTCTGATGATTGTTGAATGGATGACAGTCAATCCAGGCTGTCCAAGCCAGACAAAATGAAAAATCTGTTAGACTCTGTGGGCATGATAGTGACAGGCGTATATGACCCCGGGGTCGGTTTGTAAAAGAAACCCAGGGGTAGTGGCCAAATGAAGGTGGGGATGGTACTATTGATCTCACTAGGGCTGGGCGGCGAAAGTTAAGAACGACGCAATCCCCCTCTATATTCTTTACCGAAGAGCCAACCCACCCTACCCTGCGCACCATTATGATATCGCTGATGTTTGCCATCCTAAAACCTTTAAGCTTAATTAGCCAATCGGTACTTTTGTTACGCAGTTGTTCCCATGTCTCGGTCTGTTTTTTCTCTATGGGGGGAACACCTGCTAAGACTAAGACATAGGGACAAGCAGCCGGAGGTAGGTTAAGATTTTCTTTGGTAGCCCTCGCAAACTCACTAGCATTATTCACGGTTATGGATTTAGGATACAGTGTGTTACGAGCTAGAGTAGTGTTGGCTACGTGATTTGTGGTGGCAACCTGGGTGGCTGAATGGGTTGATTGGTGTGTGTTATTAATGGCTCCGGTCGTTAGTGGGTCGTTCGATACGGAGGTAGGTATAGGTGTGAGACATTCCCTTATCCTACAGCAAGTGGCACAAGCATTGGAGGTGCTAATAGATGGTGGCTGTTTGGAAGTCGGGTTTAACTGTTGATTGTTAGGATTAATTATGCTGGATGTACAGGAAGTACTAATAGATGGTGGGTGATTAGAAGTCAGATTTTTATGTTGATTGTTAGGCCTGAATACACTAGATAGACAAGAAGCCTGGGGCTTAAGAGTCTCCCCCTGTTGTGGGGCCTGCTTGTGAGTATTGTTATGCGGGCCTAATTTGTTCATTAATGACTCCAAATGATCTAAGCGTTTCCAGAGGGCTGTGAAGTTCTTATCCACAAGTGTTTTAATATGCTCATACACAGAGTCTGCTATTATGTCAATTGCAGTATCGCCAAGTTTAAAGCAAGATAAAAGGCCTGTCGCGGACTCAGTCTGAGTGTAAGTGGACTGATTTGATGTTACAGGGGCAGTCAGATTGACAGTAGCGATAGCGTTTGTTGTGCTCTTGATCACAGGGGGCACAGTGCCTTGAATCCATGAGCTCAGGGCAGTACGTTGTTTGTTTAAACGGGGTGGTTGTTTTCTTTTGGAACTCACTGGTTTAGTTGCTTTCCTTTTTCTTTTTGCCCCGGTGACTGCTGAATCTGGGGAGACATTCATGTTTGGCACAATGATGTTATTGTATATCACGCCTGTAGGGTCCCCCTCGATGACAGTCCCGGTAGCCTCACTGTTCCCACTATTTTCGTCATTATAGCCAGATTCCATAATTAGTATGTCGCCAGTGGAAGTTGATGCCAAGTTCAATGACATGGGCGGGCTGAGATGGACACTGTCCACGTTAGGAGGGCTAGAGGGAACAATCCGGGGGGTTGTAAGTCCCAATGACAACCGCCTCTCCGATAACTCTATTTCGGTGGCGACAATGTTAACCACTCTTTCCAGCATGTTGTCTATTGAGATGGAGGAACAAGAGCTTGGTAGAGTTGTGCGTTTCCCCATAGCGTGTTAATCCTTTACACGTAGTAATGATAAAATGGATAACTCACCAAGAGGATTTTTGAAGATTGTGCTTATCAGAGGGGTGGCCCAGCCTGGCCTCCTATGGTCTCTGACGGGCGTGGACGGGCCCGCCCTTGGCCCGGGCAGCGCCCGGGCACACCCGCACACGTCCCGCGCTGCAAGAGGGCCGCTCGCTAATTATCGCGCCTCCTGGCGCCGCGATGACGCCCTCGGCGAGCGTCTGATATTGCCTGCTGGGGATTGTAGTCCTTCTGCTCAGTGCCGTTCCCCTCATGGCGGGACCTGCAGGGCAGTTTACCAGCAGTATACCGGCAAGCCGTTCCCCTCACGGCTGATGTCAGGAAGAGAGAGGAAAGCGAGTGACAAGAAGCCGTTCCCCTCACGGCGGTGCAAGCAACAGGTGAGCGCGTCCCGCACTGCGGGAGGGCCGCTCGCTAATTATCGCGCCTCCTGGCGCCGCGATGACGCCCTCGGCGAGCGTCTGATATTGCCTGCTGGGGATTGTAGTCCTTCTGCTCAGTGCCGTTCCCCTCACGGCGGGACCTGCAGGGCAGTTTACCGGCAGTATACCGGCAAGCCGTTCCCCTCACGGCTGATGTCAGGAAGAGAGAGGAAATCGAGTGACAAGAAGACGTTCCCCTCACGACGGTGCAAGCAACAGGTGAGCGCGTCCCCACAACTTACATCTCAAATTAATTACACATTTGCCATATTTAATGTTTAATTAATTAATAACAATTATTTAACAATTAATTATTAATTAATTATAAATACATTACTTCCCACCCTATTTCCCTATAAACACCACCACCCATTTCTAAAAAATTACACATTTAAGATAATTACTTACCAATTAATTAATTAATAGTAATTAACAAGCAATTGATAAATAATTATTAATAAATTAATTCCCACAATTAACACTATTAGTTATAAATTAAATAAATATTAATATCTAAAAAATATTAATACATTTATTAAAAATAAATTACTTCCCACGCTATTCCCCTATAAACCCACAACCCGCTCCTACAAAAATGACACAGTTAATTACTAATAATTAACAAGCAATTAATGAATAATTAATAATAAATTAATTACCACAATTAACATTATAAAATATAAATTAAATAAATATTAATAATTTAAAAATATTAGTGTTATTATAATTACATTACTTCCCACCCTATTCCCCTATAAATCCACAGCCCACTCCTAAAAAAAAATAACACAATTAACATAATTACCAATTAATCAATTGATAAAAATGGTCAACTAAGTAATAATTAATTAATAATAAATATATAAATTAAATAAATATTAATAAATTAAAAATATTAATAATTTGATTATATTTAAATTACTTCCCACCCCATTCCCCTATAAACCCACAACCCACTCCTAAAAAAGGCACAATTAACATAATTACCAATTAATTAATTAGTACAAATTAATAACCAATTAATAAATAATAAATGAATTCCCACAAGTTACACTATAAAATCAAAATTAAATAAATACTAATAAATAAAAAATATTAATTAATTTATTATAATTAAATTACTTCCCACCCTATTCCCCTATAAACCCACAACCCGCTACAGAACTACAAAACGCAAAATGTAATTAACATAAAATTAATACCTACTAAAAATTTAACACATACATTGAAAAACATAAGCAATACTTATACAAAAAAAATATTTCACATATTTTTAAAATACATACTAAAATACATAACACTAATTTAAAAATCGATATTTTAAACAACTATACTTTTGCAAATGATATTACTAACTTCAATATTTTCAAAAACTATATTTCTTACCATAAAGTCGATATTCTTGACAACGATATTCTTGCTGACGATATTTCTGTATCACGATATTTCCAACTCGATATTAGTGTAGGTCGATATTTGCAACTCGATATTCTGTCTGTGCACCGGAGAATATAATTGTGCCCTCCTCCTCCTCATGCTTCCTTCCAGCCTTGGTGCACGGTAATCAGTTGTTCACAATCAACTGCTGCTGCTAAAGTAATAAAAATAGTACTAGGCCTAGACGAGAAAAAGTAAAAATAAACCACTTTGGGGTGTCCAATGTGACCATCATTTTATTTACTGATTAAGCATGAGAAGAGTCTTTAAGTAGTACCACCACTAGGCAGTCAACAAAATATAAGGGGAGAGGGAAAGCTGACTGAAAAATCAGAATAAATTATAAAGCAATCTACAGAAAGACTAATAGTAATAGTAGTACAGAGTCAGAGGCAGTTAGATTGATGTAAAAAAAAGAGACACTAGAAATATAATAACTAAGGGGGTGATTAGGATGGCGGGCGGACTTTAGTCTGCCCGCCATCCTAGTGGTAACGGGACCGCCCGCCTGCCATGCGGCGGTCCCGCCACCCAAATTATGATGCGACCGTCACAGCGGCGGTCGCATCTGGCATTTTAACATTGCCGCAATAGGAAAATGCCATGTTGTGCATGTCCATGCACATCGTGGCAGGCACCGCGCGGTGCCTGCCACCTTGTGCATGGACATGTAGGAGGGTACCATGGGTACCCCCAAGTGCACCCCCCACACCCCCCGGGGGCCCGCAACGGGCCCCCAAAGCAAATCCCCGCCAGCCTTTCCATGGCGGCATCGCCGCCATGGAAAGGCTGTGAAAAGCAAGCATCATGATATGGATGGCGGTGCCTGCTATGCACCGCCACCATATTGTGCCCCAGCTCCGCCCGGCCGGCAATCGTGACGATTGCCGACCGGCGGAAAAGCGGCGGACGGACTTTCCGTCCACCGCGATACCCACCGCCATCGTAATATGGCGGTGGGTAAATCACGTTACGATGGCGAACGTTACGCCATCGTAATCACCCCCTAAGTAGGTAAGTAATGCAGGGATAGCAAGAATTTAGAAACAGATAGATCGAAGAAGTTTTGGTAAAAATTAGAATTAGGAAACGGAAATAAATAGTTCGAAAAAATAAGGTGCGGGAAAAGTTAGGGAAATATAATTATTAATAACAACAGGAGGACTTACTAGGGCCAGCAGCAGAACCATCTGTCGAGGAGCGATCCCGGCCCTGGGCGGCACCTTCAGCTCCCGCCTCAGCAGACCCCGACGTCTTCTTGTCCCTGGGTGCTGATCATGTAAGACAAAATTGATTGGTGTGAAACAAATAATAAATATTTTTAAAAACGCTCCAAAAAGATTTGTTGACAGGAAACGACTATTGGAATAAAATTGACCTATCTAATCAGATCGACTAGTAGTATCGCGGTCGCGGACCGTCCTATCTCTTTATTATTCCTGTCTTCCATTCCGATTCCAGAATCCTAAACCTAAGTACCACCTAGCCCGCCTATTCCAAAGACTTTGGAATGAATTGCCAAAAATGTCTTCTTCTAAGTTCTGATCTCATTCGCAATCATCTATGAATCAACCCCCTTTGACGGGACAATTGTTCACTAAGTCTGCATTTCCATTTATTTTAGTCCTCAAAAATGCATAGATGGACGTATGCATATTGCATACACCAAATTGTTGGTTGGTTGCTGATATGCTGAGTTGCTATATTATTCGCGCACTAACAAACTACAAAAGGTTCTACTAAGGACTGCAGTCAGCATCACGTGACGGAGGACGCGTCACGCTGACTGCTAAAAAATTACCAACTAATACTAAGGGGCCGATTCCGATTCGGGCAGGAAATCTCTCCGACCGAGCCGGACCCGGAGAGATTTTCGACCGAATCGGACCCTAGCAGTCCGACCGAACGAGTACGATGCGTTCGCATGCTATCGGACTCGATTCGGTCGGACTCCCATTGAAGTCAATGGGAGCCGGTCGTACAACGCGTAGGCGGGCTCCCATTGACTCAATGGGTGCGAGGCGAACAAGGGCACCACCTATAGCGGGTACGCGTCGAAGCGGGTCGCGCCGTACACGCACAGGTAGGGGGGACCCATGGGTCCCCCCTGTGTGTGACTCGCGCGGCTACGCGTACAGGGGGGTCCGACACGGACCCCCAAAGTCCGGCTCCAACTGCTCCTTCGAGCCGGACGGCGCGAGTCGGTCGGAATGCTCGCGGCGCGCATCGTACTTACCCGGCCGGGGAACGTCTCCATTGCGCGGTGTGAGTCGTGTCCGTGCGAGTCGGTCGGAGCGGTTGGCTCCGGCGAACGAGTCGGTCGGCGATTTCGCGTACGTTCGCATCGTACTCGCTCGCCCGGACGCACGTCCGACTCGGTCGGAAACAGGGCATCCGAATCGGATCCGGTAAAGCCGAATCCGATTCGGAGCCCTACCGGCCGAGATCGGAATCGACCCCTATGTAACAAACTGTAATAACTACCTACCACCACTATCTAAAAAAATAATAAGCAAGTAATAGAAAAACAGTATAAATAACGCAGTAAAAGTAGAAATAAAATGCAAAATATACACTTAGGAAGAGAGAGGGATAGATAATAAATAAAAAAAGATCAGGAAAAAAGTCTTAGAAACAAAGGATTGAAAAGATTTGAGAGGATTCAAAAACAGGCCCCAGAGCAATAACAAAGAGTAGAAAAACAAGATGGCCGCACCCATTGGCGACCACGTGGTGAAGTTTGCACCATATTTCCCCCGGAACACGCAATCCGCGTTGCCGAACGTCAAAAATGTCTCGCTAGCATGCGCGAGCATGTGGAACAACCAACTCCACATGCTTGCGGAACTCCGCGTAGCTTTGCGGAGTTATTTTGCCGCTTCGCGGAGTTCCACGTAGCACAGCTATGCGAACTCTGCCCGGGCTTAGTATATATATATATATTCATGTGATCAAGACCGCGCTCTGACAGTCGAAATGCGTCATGGCAGGCACTAGCCTGAACTAAATCATGTGCCGTGATTCCATTAGAGCACCTTTTTTGTCTCACCGGATTATGGTGGGTTAGGATTTTTATATATATATATATATATTATCTACTGGCGGTCGCCAGTAGATAGTTATAGTTACAACCTATTATCCATAGGAAATCCGCGACATTCTATTTGAAATAACTCTCTTGCCGGTTGACGTATCTTCGCAAAATTTTCAAACTTTGTGGGGCGCTCCGGTCCGCTCCTACCCTGAAAGTCTCGGGAGGATTCGTCAAGCGGGGGCCGAGAAAAAAGGGGGGTCCCAAAACGCGTTTTCCCCATGCAATTTTCCATAGGAAACTTTAGACACGGCTACAGCCCGAACTGCTGAACGGAATTACACCAAATTTGGCAAAGAGGTAGTTCTTGGTTCAGAAAGAACCCTTTTGTTAAATGGTGTAAATCCGTTCAGTAGTTGCTGAGAAAATCAAAAGTAAAAAGATAGTGATATCTATGGCCGCGTCGGATTCGCGCACCCTCCCGATCACGAGCTGCATGCTAATTGGCTGTCAACACTCCAAATCAGGAAGTGTTGGCAGCCATTTTGTCCCTCGGTAGAACCGAGGGCCAGAAACAAGTGCGCAAAGCGCACAAAGGGGGCAGGGTAGAAACACCCTGACCCCTAGGTCTGCTCAGCGGGTCCCACAAGGACCCCCTGGGCAAAAAAAGATTTTTTTTTTTTTAAAAATCGGCAGGATGCGCTCAGGGAGCGCGAATCCTGCCGAAAAATCGAAGCGCGGTCTCCCGCGCTCGATAGCTAATTGGCCCCCGGGTGGGCCAAGTCCCGGGGGCATGCTGGGGGGGTTAATTTTATGTGTGGGGGGCCTCTAAGGGCCCCCAAGCCCCGGGGACCACCACCCCCGGGGCTTTATGTATAATGGTGCGGGAGGGCTCTGAGCCCTCCGCAGCCCCGGGACCGCCACCTCCCCGGGTCTTCTTTTTATTTTTGAAAAACCTGTGTGGGGGCTCCAGCCCCCACACGCCCGGGACCACCACCTCCCCGGGGCACTAAGAAAATTACAATGGGGGTCCGTTTTGGACTCCCAAGCCCCGGGGACCACCACCTCCCCGGGGCTTTCAAAATGTAAGGAGGGGGCCGCGCGGCCCCCTCCTGGAGCCTGTGGTGGCCCTGGGGACCGCCACCCCCAGGGCCGGCTCCTGCAGTGTCCCGGGGTGCCTACCCCGGGACACTGCTGCTTGCAATGACAGGATGGGAGCCTCGCGGCTCCCGTCCTGTCATTGCAAACTGCTTTGGATATTGGAAGAGAGAGCAGGAAACCTGCTCTCTCTCCAATATGCAAAGCTGATTGCTTTGCCACATGGGGAGCAGCATGTTAGCTGCTCCCCATGTGTAAAGCAATGCCGGCTCCCGTAGGACACGGGGAGCCGGCGGGACTGTGGGGGGTTTGGGGACCCCCACAGTCCCCAACGAGAGGCCAGGCCCCGGGGGATGGGGTCCCCGGGGCCATAGTGGCCACGGAGGGGGCCACGCAGCCCCCTCCCCAAAGTAAAAAAAAAAAAAAAGTGCAAGGCCGGCCCCGGGGATGGGGTCCCCGGGGCCTTAAATGGCCTGAGGAGGGGGCCACGCAGCCCCCCTCCAAATAAAAAAAGAGGCCATGCCCCGGGGATGGGGTCCCCGGGGCCAATACAGGCCCAGGGAAGGGGGGCCACACGGCCCCCTTCCCGTTTTTTTATTTTTTATTTTAATTTAAAAAAAAGGGGTAAGGCCCTGGGGGATGGGGTCCCCAGGGCCTAAAAATAGGAAAAAGGAAGGGGGTCACACAGCCCCCCTTCAGGGGGAAAAAAAAAAAACGATCGGGCCCGCAGGCCCCGCCCCTTCCTTCACCACTCTGCAAACGCGCCCCTGGCGCGTTTGCAGAGGGGGAACGATCCCCTTGAATACTGGGGGTCCCTGGGGGCCAACTAGCCCACCAGGAACCTCCAGTATGCGCCAGGGGGCTGCCTTGCAGAGAGGTGTACAGAGGCCACGCCCCTTTTACACCTCTCTGCAACGCAGCTCTGTGGCGCTTTTGGAGGTATATGGTGGGCTAGTTGCACCCCAGGGACCCTCAGGATTCAAGGGGAGTTAATCCCCCGACTTAAAACGCGCCACGGGCGCGTTTGCACAGTGGTGAAGGGAGGGCGGGGCTTCAGGTGACATGTGTGCAAACAGGCCCTGTGGCGCGTTTTAAGATGGGGAATTAAATCCCCTTCAATCCTGAGGGTCCCTGGGGGCCAACTAGCCCAACAGGTACGTCCAGAAAGCGCCACAGAGCTGCGTTGCAGAGAGGTGTAAAAGGGGTGTGGCCTCTGTACATGTCTCTGCAACGCAGCCCCTGGCGCATACTGGAGGTTCCTGGTGGGCTAGTTGGCCCATAGGGACCCTCATGATTCAAGGGGACTTAATCCCCCAATTTAAAACGCGCCACGGGGCACGTTTGCACAGATGTCACCTCAGGTCCCGCCCCCTCCCTTCACCATTGTGCAAATATTCCTCTAAAATCAGCCGAAATACGAATTCTGATTTACTCACCTTTTATCAGGAGAGACCTCAGTGCTGCATCTTTCAGCCCAGTACTAATCCTGAAAAGTAATTTTAACCGTACTTACCAGTAACTTGAATTTCCTTCCATAGGCTAACGTTGACTGGTTTCACTTGGAAATTCTTCTAAGTGTGGAGTTTTGGAACTTTAAAATATTCCTCTAAAATCAGCCGAAATACGAATTCCGATTTACTCACCTGTTATCAGGAGAGACCTCAGTGCTGCATCTTTCAGCCCAGTACTGATCCTCAAAAGTAATTTTAACCGTACTTACCAGTAACTTGAATTTCCTTCCATAGTATATAATTGCCTGCTTTTTGCTGAAAAAGTTTCTAAGTGTTGATTTTTGAAACATACAAATATTCCTCTAAAATCAGCCGAAATACGAATTCCGATTTACTCACCTGTTATAAGGAGAGACCTCAGTGCTGTATCTTTCAGCCCAGTACTGGTCCTGAAAAGTAATTTTAACCGTACTTACCAGTAACTTGAATTTCCTTCCATAGGCTAACATTGACTGGTTTCACTTGGAAATTCTTCTAAGTGTGGAGTTTTGGAACTTTAAAATATTCCTCTAAAATTAGCCGAAATACGAATTCCGATTTACTCACCTGTTATCAGGAGAGACCTCAGTGCTGCATCTTTCAGCCCAGTACTGATCCTCAAAAGTAATTTTAACCGTACTTACCAGTAACTTGAATTTCCTTCCATAGGATATCATTGCCTGCTTTTTGCTGAAAAAGTTTCTAAGTGTTGATTTTTGAAACATACAAATATTCCTCTAAAATCAGCCGAAATACGAATTTCGATTTACTCACCTGTTATCAGGAGAGACCTCAGTGCTGCATCTTTCAGCCCAGTACTGGTCCTGAAAAGTAATTTTAACCGTACTTACCAGTAACTTATATTTTCTTCCATAGGAATCCATTGTCTGGTTTTCAGCAGAAAAGTTTCAAAGTGTCGATTTTCACAAACTACAAATATTCCTTAAAAATCGCCTGTATGACTTAAACGCATTCTTTCAACTGTTTACAGGAGATGCACCAGTGCTGGATCCAGGATCCAACACTGAGTAAGAAAAAGTAACGATAACAGTTTTTACCTGCTAAGTGAATTTCCTTCCATAGGATAACATTGGTGATTCTATGAGAAAAGTTTCTAAGTGTCAACTTTTAAAATACAATAATATTCCTTAAAAATCACGACTGTAACCAAAACGCTTTTACTCAACTGTTTACAGGAGATGTACCAGGACTGAATCTAGGATCCAGTCCTGTGGTTAGAAAAGTAATCCATAAAGTAACTAATTGCATTTAACTAGAAATTCACATTGAGCTGAATGTTGCATTGTGTTTGAAAATGTGGTGCCCATTGCAACAACTGTAACTACTGTACTTAAAAGTCTATTGCCTATGTGCAAAGTATTTAAACTAAAGTAATTCATTCTGAGAAAGTATTTTTGTAATGTAATGTATAATGTAATTACAATGTAATTTAAAAAATAAAATATGTAAAAAAAAAATTCTAAAAATGTAATAAATCAGTATGAAAAAAATTAATATAACAATTAATACATTTAAAAATTGTCATTTACAAAACCTTTGAAATTCACTGAAAAAACCGTAGGTTTCAGACATGTTATAGTTAGGAATTAGCATTTAAAAAACCTTTGAAATTCACTGAAAAAACCATAGGTTTCAGATAAGTTATAGTTAGAAATTAGCATTTAAAAAACCTTTGAAATTCACTGAAAAAACCATAGGTTTTAGGGACAGTTATAGTTAGTTGGACATTGCACTCGTACAAAACCCGTGAAATTCCCCCGTTATAGTTAGTTCAGCTAACTATAACTCGCGCCCCGCAATGCACTGCTGATGACGTCACATATTACATCACTCATGACATGGTCAGTGACATCACTGATGACATCACTGATGACATCTCAAATGACATCACTGATGACATCATACACGTGATAATCTGATGCACCTCCTCACACCCTAATATAACCTTTGATACACCCAATCTAAATTACAGACTGCCATTCGCAAAACCATAGACACTCCAACACCAATAACTACATACCCACTCACTGATTCTTAGGTCTACACACACACATCCACTCACTCGCCCGTACAGTCACTCATACTTATGGTCACTCAGTACAGGACAATCATATGCACTCTTACTCCTATATAGACACTCAAACACCGCCACTCATCCATAGAGGTACTCACACACCTAGTCAGTCATGCAAATAATTAAACACACTGCCATTTACTCACCTATACAGTTATACACACACCAGCTCACTTAATCATACAAATACTAGCACATTGTTACGCTCTTATACAATCACTGATACAAGCACACACTCATCCATACAGCCACTATCACAATCACTCACTCTCGCTTATAGCTATTTATATACTCCAATACACATATATACTGCCTTTCACATATGTAGTTACTCACACATGTACCACTGGGACATACATTCACTCACTAACACACTCTTACACACACTTACCCACCCATACAGTCTATCACAGATGCACTCTTGAAACCATCCACCCAGTGAATCACCCACTCACACATCTATGCACAGTCGCACACACCCCATCCACACAAACACTCAGGCACCCATACAGATACTCAGACAACAAATCAATAACTCTTATAGACACTCATGTAGCTATTCACAAACCCATGCAGCCACTTACACAGCAACAGACAGATACAGACATTAACCCAGTTTAGTCACTAACCCATGCATTCAGTAAGATACGTTTAATCACTCACTTATAGAATTAGTCACGCACCTACTAAATCATCCATACACACACTTATACACCCACTCATTCTTCAATACGCCTTTCCCTATATATATAAAAAATATTTAAACTTTACAGAAACACACAGTCACTGGATGATGTCATCAGTGATGTCATTTGAGATGTCATCAGTGATGTCATCAGTGATGTCACTGACCATGTCATGAGTGATGTAATATGTGACGTCATCAGCAGTGCATTGCGGGGCGCGAGTTATAGTTAGCTGAACTAACTATAACGGGGAATTTCACGGGTTTTGTACGAGTGCAATGTCCAACTAACTATAACTGTCCCTAAAACCTATGGTTTTTTCAGTGAATTTCAAAGGTTTTTTAAATGCTAATTTCTAACTATAACTTATCTGAAACCTATGGTTTTTTCAGTGAATTTCAAAGGTTTTTTAAATGCTAATTCCTAACTATAACATGTCTGAAACCTACGGTTTTTTCAGTGAATATATATATATATATATATATATTCACTGAAAAACCATAGGTTTCAGGCACGTTATAGTTAGAAATTAGCATTTAAAAATCTTAGAAATTCACTGAAAAACCATAGGTTTTAGGGACAGTTATAGTTAGTTGGACATTGCACTCGTACAAAACCCGTGAAATTCCCCCGTTATAGTTAGTTCAGCTAACTATAACTCGCGCCCCGCAATGCACTGCTGAAACCTATGGTTTTTTCAGTGAATTTCAAAGGTTTTTTAAATGCTAATTTCTAACTATAACGTGCCTGAAACCTATGGTTTTTTCTGTGAATTTCAAAGGTTTTTCAAATGCTAGTTTGTAACTATGCCTACAGAAGTAGGACATGTGAAGAAAGAAGAAAAAACGCACAGAAAGAAGCAAAAGAAATGTCAAAAGAAACAGAAGTCCACAAAGACGAAGAAAAATCCAGGACGAAGCAAGACATGTGCAGAAAGAACCAACAGAGGAGCAGAAAGAGGCCTTGTTGCAAAATCATCCTGTGCCCACACCTTTTCCAGACGTGTACTGGTGGTAACTGACTCTGACTAACCAGGCCTAGAGCCAGTGCTATGGTAAAAGACACTTAGAATACAGTTAAAACACCTACATACACTAAGGAACACTATGCGTTGGGGTACCCCTGTGATTAGCATGACCTCCGCTGTAACTCCCTAGTACATAATAGGGCAGGGGGATTGAAACTACCTCTTAAAATGCGCCATGGGGCGTGTTTGCACACTGGTGTAGGGAGGGGGGGGGCCTGAGGTTACATGTGTGCAAACACGCCCTCTGGCCGTTTTAAGTTGGGGGATAAAGTCCCCTTGAATCCTAAGGGTCCCTGGGGCCCAACTAGCCCACCAGGTACTTCCAATAAGCGCCACAGGTCTGCGTTGCAGAGAGGTGGTCCAAGGCCACGCCCCTTTTTACACCTCTCTGCAACGCAGCTCTGTGGCGCTTACTGGAGGTACCTGGCGGGCTAGTTGGTCCCCAGGGACGCTCAGGATTGAAGAGGAATTTATTCCCTAACTTCAAACGCGCCACAGGGTGTGTTTGCACACATATCTCCTCAGGCCCTGCCCCCTTCCTTCACCACTGTGCAAACGCGCCCTGTGGCGCGTTTTAAGTTTTGGGATTAAGTCCCCTTGAATCCTGAGGGTCCCTGGGGTCCAACTAGCCCACCATGTACCTCCAGTATGCCCCAGGGAGCTGCGTTGCAGAGAGGTGTTCAGAGGCCACGCCCCTTTTACACCTCTCTGCAACGCAGCTCTGTGGTGCTTACTGGACGTACCTGGTGGGCTAGTTGGCCCTCAGGGACCCTCAGGATTGAAGAGGAATTAATTCCCCAACTTCAAACGCGCCACAGGGCATGTTTGCACACATATCACCTCAGGCCCCGCCCCTCCCTTCACCACTGTGCAAACGCGCCCGTGGTGCGTTTTAAGTTGGGGATTAAGTCCCCTTGAATCATGAGGGTCCCTGTGGTCCAACTAGCCCACCAGGTACATCCAGTAAGCCCCACAGAGCTGCGATGCAGAGAGGTGTAAATAGGGGCGTGGCCTCTGAACACCTCTCTGCAACGCAGCTCCCTGGCGCATACTGGAGGTTCCTGGTGGGCTAGTTAGCCCCAAGGGACCCCCAGTATTCAAGGGGAATTACTTCCCCATCTTACAACGCGCCAGGGGGCGCGTTTGCAGAGTGCTGTAGGGAGGGGGCGGGGCCTCCGGCCCGATGCCGGTCTTTTTTTTTTCATTCTTTTTTTTTTATGGGAGGGGCTGCGTGGCCCCCCTTCCCTTGGCCACTTTTGGCCCCGGAGACCCCACCCCCGGTGCCTGAGCATTTTCTTTTTTTTTTCTTAAAACAGGAAGGGGGCCGCGTGGCCCCCCTTCCCTGGGCCCCTATTGGCCCCGGGGACCCCATCCCCCGGGGTATGCCCACTGTTTTTAAAAAAAATGTATTTGGAGGGGGGCTGCATGGCCCCCCTCCTCAGGCCATTTAAGGCCCCGGGGACCCCATCCCCCGGGGCCGGCCTTTCTGTCCTTTAAAAAAAAAAATAGATTTCATTTTTGGGGAGGGGGGCTGCGTGGCCCCCCTCCCGGGCCACTAATGGCCCTGAGGACCCCATCCCCGGGGCCTGGCCACTCGTTGGGGACCGTGGGGGGGTCCCCAATCGCCCCACCGTCCCACCGGCTCCCCGCGTCCTGCGGGAGCTGGCATTGCTTTTCCATAAGGGGAGCTGCTGACATGCAGCTCCCCTTATGGAAAAGCAATCTGCTTTGCTTCATTGAAGCAAGAGCAGGTTTCCTGCTCTCGCTTCAATGAAGCAAGCAAGTTTGCAATGACAGGGCGGGAGCCGCGCGGCTCCCGCCCTGCCATTGCAAACAGCAGTGTCCCGGGGTAGGCACCCGGGACACTGCAGGAGCCGGCCCTGGGGGTGGCGGTCCCCAGGGCCATGGAGGGCTCCAGGAGGGGGCCGCGCGGCCCCTCCCTTCATTAGTAAAGCCCCAGGGAGGTGGTGGTCCCCGGGCTTTGGGGTCCGTAACGGACCCCCACATTTCTTTTGTTAGTGCCCCGGGGAGGTGGCGGTCCCCGGGGTGTGTGGGGGGCTGGAGCCCCCCACACAGGTAATTTATTTATTAAAAAAAAGAAGCCCCGAGGGGTGGCGGTCCCCGGGGCTGCGGGGGGGACGTGTGCCCCCCACCACCCTTATTTAGTTGAAGCCCCGGGGGGTGGCGGTCCCCAGGGCTTGGGGGGGCCTTAGAGGCCCCCCATACATAACTTTTAGAAACCCCCGCATGCCCCCGGGACTTGGCCCACCCAAGGGCCAAATAACAACGAAGCGCGGGAGCCAGCGCTTGTTTTTTTTTTTTTCACGGCGGGATCCGCGCATCGTGAGCGCATCCTGCCGACTTTAAAAAAAAAAATTGGGGCCCTGGGGGTCCTTGTGGGACCCCCTAAGCAGGCCTAGGGGGTCAGGGTGTTTCTACCCTGCCCCCTTTTTGCGTTTTGCGCACTTGTTTCTGTGCCTCGGTTCTATCGAGGAACAAGATGGCTGCCAACACTTCCTGGTTTGGAGTGTTGACAGCCAATTAGCATACAGCTCGTGATCGGGAGGGGCGCGGATCCACCGCGGCCATAGATATATATGTGATTTTACTTTTGATTTTCTCAGGAACTACTGAACGGATTTACACCATTTAACCAAAAGGCATGACTCTGAACCAAGGGCTACCTTTTTGCCAAATTTGGTGTAATTCCGTTCAGCAGTTCGGGCTGTAGCTGCGACTAAAGATTCCTATGGAAAATTGCATGGGGAAAACACGTTTTGGGACCGCCCTTTTTTCTCGGCCCCCACTTGACGAATCACCCCGAGACTTTCAGGATAGGAGCGGACCGGAGCGCCCCACGAGTTTTGAAACTTTCGTGAAGATTCGTCGACCGGCGCCAAAGTTATTGGGAATAGAATGTTGCGGATTTCCTATGGAAAATAGGTCCTAACTATAACTACCTACTGGCGACCGCCAGCAGGTAATATATATATATATATATATATATATATATATATATATATAGATATTTAGATATATGTATGTATATAAATATATATATACACCTATATATCTATATATATATATCAAAAAGATAATCCCAGTGCAGATAAAGCACGAACAGATTAAACAGATTCAAAAAGCTGATGCTGATTAATCCAAGTGTTTATTGTATGCTTGTGCTGCCCATGACGCATTTCAGCCGTGAACTACGGCCTTAATCACATGATCACGCTGCAACAAATTAAAGTATTTAAAGGAAACCTAACCACCATGTGACTATGATAAACATAAAAAACATACTTTTTTATAGACAAATGGCGATATCATACAATAGCTTCTCCCAAGCATATTTTGAAGCATAATATAAATCAAATCAATTTGATAACATTTATACTGAAATGCCTAATATGCATTAATAATTTCAATGTACCAATACATGAGTATTTTGCACACTTCTCAGCGTTCGATGTTTTGAATATATATGTAAAGGTGGTAGAATGCAATACTTTACTTTGAAATGCAATACTTTACTTTATACAATATATGGACTCAAATACGCAGATATTTTGTGGAAATTACGCAAGAAAACAATATTACAAGTATACATACTGAAATGTAGAATGTAATACTTTACTCATACAGAGAAAGTATTTTTCCAATACAATACCAACGTGCAAATACGCAAATGTATTGTGCAAAGTTCGCAAATTTCGGAATTATTAATCCAATATTAAAGTGCTGGGTGCAAATATATATAATATCTTAAATATGCATTTCTCTAAATGATGTAGTCAACAATATTGTGCAAACAATGCTAATATTATGTGCAAAATAACGCAATACAGTACAACTCTAACTATCTAAAGTGCAATGGCTATAATAATGTCCAAATACGCAAATATACAGTACATGAAGCCTGACTACAGTTGTCTGCTAATACCAGGTCGACTAATGGGAGATACAAAAATTAATGTATAAATACGCCATAAAACTAGAACTTAGTGCACAAAAGAAGTTATAAAAATGTGCAAAAAGGTGTAAAATTTCCACATTAAAAACGAGCCTGTAATCTGCTTGCTGTATTCTGAATTATAGCTGTATTAATGTTCAGGGGTCAATTAGGTATTTTTATACTGCGGGTAGACTGAAAAAACTCAAACACTGGGGATTATAATTTTTTTTATAAATCCTCACCTGTGTTAAGCCCCATCGGGGCCTTAGTATCAAGTAACATGATGTACTTTGATTCTAACTGCCTCAAGGCTTTCTCACGATTACCTCCTCTACTGGGTATCATGACTGCATCGATAACAAAATATTCTATGCAATTCAGGTCATTATTATGGACAGCTTTGAAATGTCGGGCTACCGGATATGTAGGGTCCGAGTTGACAATAGCACGTAAATGCTGCAGGATACGGACATATACATGCAGCTTAGTACTCCCTACATAGAGCAACTCACACTTGCACTTAAGCACATACACAGCATGATCTGTTCTGCAAGTGTAATGATCTGATAGATCGAATTTATCCTGAGAAAAAGCAGTGGTGTATGTGGTGGTGTTAACCCCAAACTTACATGCCCTGCATGTTTTGCACTTGAAAAAGCCTTTCCTGGGAGTAAGCCAACTGCTAGTTTTGTCAGTTTCCGGGCTAGTTCTTATCAAATCATTTCTCATAGAGAAAGCCTTGCGGAACACAAACGTAGGTTTAGCAGGAAGTACATGTTTAAGAGTACCATCGGTGAGGATAATGGGCCAACGTTGGTTAATGATGGCCTTTATCTTGGTGGCCTGTCTGCTGTACGTAGTAACTAGTCTAATACAACTCTTTTCAGTGGTCGATATTGTAAGAGCATTAGAAACAGTTTGTATTATGTCACCTTCTATATTGGGGTTGAGCAACTTGACTCTATCCTTGCTGTTAGATTTTTAAGGGCAATCTTGAGTTGTTTGCTTTTGTAACCTCTTTCAATGAATCTTTGTTTTGCTTCAGCTTGATGAACCCTGAGGTCTTTTTCTGTGCTGCAGGCTCTACGTATACGTAAAAATTCCCCATACGGGATACTGGTGATCGTGTGCTGAGGATGAAAGCTAGAGGCATGCAGCACAGAATTGCCGGCAGTGGGTTTTCTAAAGAGGCATGTCTCTACCTTCCCTTGTCCTGCATATATCGTGACATCAAGAAAGTTGGTGGTAGCAGCATTAATGTTGGCTGTAAAATGAAGGTTAAGATTATTATTATTGATGTTGTCAAGAAATTGTTTAGCCTGTGTGATACTCCCCTCCAGATGACAAACACATCGTCGATGTATCTCCACCACTTAATAACATGCTTAGACCATTCCTCTTTTTGGGTTTCCATGAGGACATCTTCCTCCCACCAACCAACATGCATGCATGCATAGCTGGGGGAGAAACATGCCCCCATGGCGACGCCCCTTAATTGTTGAAACACTGTTTTGTCAAATAAAAATACGTTGTTATGTAGACACCAGTATATCATATCTAAAATCATCTAAATATCTAAAATCATCCGATTATGTTCATACATTTCAATAGATTTTTTTTTTTAACACTTTATTGAATTTTACATATAAAACAAGCACGAGACTGAATCTTGTAGCATGACAGTAGCAATTGCACACATCAATCATATAGTATACTTTATATCACCAAAGTTGTCAGGCACGACACAATACATGGCGTTTGGATGCAAGGACTCATCCCCCATCCTCCCTCCTTGAACTATTTATTTCTGCGCTCTTTGGCGAAAACATCAAGTATCTGTTTTGACAAGAGACCCCCTAGTCAGTTAAGTTGATATCACGCGGTTCCTGACTTTCAACTTTCGTAGATGCAGCGCCCCTCCCCCTTGTTTCAATGTACGTTTTATACAACGCCCAAAAGTTCTTAGGTCGACTACGTGGCGGTTGTAGATCGCTTAAATTTTCCGTTTGTGTACTGCAGTACAGCATATCACTCGACCACTGTGGAATCGTAGGGGTCGGGCCCCGTAGCCAACACATTGCCACTCTACGCCTAGCTAACAGCAGCCCCATATCCACCAACCTACGAGCACCTTTGGGTATCAATTTGGAGTAGCCCAATAACGCTAGTGCCGGTTCCGGAGAGAGTGGCAGCTCCACTACCAATTCCTTAAAAACGAAGTCCCAAAATTTGGCGATCCCCGGACACAGCCATGCCAGGTGTATAAAATCAGCTCTCCGATCACTACATTGGTCACATTCAGCCCCATCTCTCAGTCCGTATCTACAGAGTCTCTCCGGTGTGTAGTATACCCTATTCAAGTATTTGAAGTGAATGAGTCTGTGCCTACTGTTTAATGAGATACGTTTCGTACTAATACAGCAATAGGCCCACATTGCATCATCGATCTCCTTGCCCAAGTCTCTCTGACACGCTAAATGGGCTTTAGTGTAATGATTTTCCCTGTAATCCATGGACAGCCTATAAATCTTCGAAACTATCCGCTGCGGTGACGTAGCCTTGATAACATAGGATAAGGAGGACAATTCCGGCGGTTCCGTCAGGTCTCCACCCAGGATATGTAACAATGCTTGCCGTGTTCTGTGGAACTGGAATTTAGTAAGGTACGTTGCCACCGTGTCACCCGTTACCAACTCCTCCCAGCTCTTCGCCGTGCCCCCCTCAAATAAGTCCCCGACAGTCCGAACTCCAATGGAATTGAGAGCCCGTGTAACCCCCTTTTCCCTGCAGGGGGGCAGCCAGTGGCACCAGTCTAACGGAGTGTGCGGAGAGTACAGTATAGCCCCCGCCTGCAACTTCAGGAGATGATGCCAAGCATGTGTTGTGGCGTTCACCGAGTCCAGTATCCCAGTTCTACGGTCTGGGGATGAAAACATTAAAACTGGCATGGGCAGAGGGGAGGCTACCACCTTCTCAATACACAAGTGTGGGGTGTCTGGCAAGCCATGCATCCAGTGGAAAGCATGTGCACTCTGAGCTGCCCAATAATAAAGATCCAAGTCAGGAGCCCCCAGTCCTCCCATATGGTATGTTAACATTAGAATCTCCCATCTGACCTGCGCCTGCTTACCCGCCCAAGCCAGCTTGATCATTAGCGTAGTAAGTCGTCGGAAAAAAGAAGAAGGGAGAACCAAAGGAATATTATGAAAAAGAAACAAAAAACGGGGGAGTACTACCATTTTCATGATGGAAACTCTGCCTAGCAGGGACAGTGGTAGACGTATCCAACCCTCCACGTCGCCTTCTAGCCTATCTATAGCTACCCCATAGTTTTCTCTAAACACCACTTCCGAGTCCGTGTGAATCTTGATCCCAAGGTACCTCACTGATTCCGTTGTCCATTGTAGTGGATAGTCAGGCTCGAACGGGACTGTGACGGGCGTAAGAGGAAATATCAGGGATTTTGGCCAATTAACCTTTAGTCCCGTCACTACTCCGAATCGTACCACCTCCCGCAACACAGAGGAGAGGTGGCGTTCTGGGTCACATACATAAAGTAACGTGTCGTCTGCATACGTGGAAACAATCAACTCGTACTTCGGGAATCTTATGCCCTTATATCTGTGGTATTCGCGAAGCGCACAGGCCAAGGGCTCTGCTACTAACGCATATAGTATGGGAGACAATGGGCAGCCCTGTCGCGTTCCTCTAGTGATGCGTATAGGATCCGTCACTAGGTTGCCAATTTTTATTCTAGCAGTGGGTGCGCTATATAATATCCCTATCAGCTGCAAGAAGACTGCCTCCACCCCCATCCTCAGTAGGACCTGCCGCAGAAAAAAGGGCCATTCCACCGAGTCGAAAGCTTTTTCCATATCCAGAAATACAGCGATCGCCTGTCCCTCCGGCTTGGTTTGCTGCATTGCTCCGAACACTCTTCTCAAATTGTAAGTTAAGTTCCTACTTGGAACAAAACCCGCCTGTTCCGGCGCCACCAAAATCGGAATAAGCGGAACCAGTCGCGTAGCTAAGATCTTCGCAAATATTTTAATATCGACATTAAGCAGTGAAAGCGGGCGATAGGAGGTGCACTCATCCGGTGGTTTGCCCGGTTTCAAGATAGCCACAATTATTGCTTCATTCATCGAGGGTGGCATAGTGCCCGTGACGCACATATCGTCAAAAAGAGTAGCCAGATGAGGGACCAGTAAGTCTCTGAACGCCTTGTAAAAGGCTACTGTCAGGCCATCTACCCCCGGCGCGCTCACCGACTTCATGCTCGACAAAGCTAGTACGATTTCATCCTTCTCCACAGGCCTCATAAGGAATTTGCGGTGCGTATTTGTTAACCATGGGAGTTTGATATAAGTCAGATAGTTCAATATCTCCGCTTCGGTGCCGCCACTGCGAGTCGAATATAACTCTGAGTAGTAGCTTCGGAACCTCTCCGCTATAGCCGCCTCTTCAACCAGCGTGTCTCCCTCCGCGGATTTGATCTCAGTTACTATCGTCTTCTCCCGCCTCTTTTTAAGGAGCTGTGCCAATACTGTACCCGGCCTCTCACCTTCACCGTACGTGCGCGCCGTGGCATATTTATCCAGGTGTTTAATTTCCGCATCTGCTGCGGCATGATATTCTTCCAGCTGTGCTTTGAACTCTAGCATGAGCTCGTCGTCAGCACTGGTCAGAAGTCAATTCTCAAGAGCCTTCAATGAGCCCTCCAGATCTGACAGTCTTTTGCGGATCGCTTTCAGGACCCCAGAGTGTTTGGTCATTGTAATACCTCGGATATATACTTTAAACGTTTCCCAAACGACCTGGAAACTGGCCACCGATCCTACGTTCGTGGTAAAAAACGTTTCGATCGCTTCCGCCTGTTCCTCCTTAAATACCGCGTCCAACAGCGAGTAGGGTGGGAACCTCCACGTAAAGGGGGGTATTAATTTCTGTGGGGTGTTAAACACCAATAACAACGGGGAATGATCCGAAAGCATACGGGTGTGTACCTCACAGTGACTGACCCGTTCCTGGATCCGTCTAGTGGCCAGCCAATAATCTATGCGAGTGTGGAGGTCATGGTACGCTGAATAATGCGTGTATCCCCCCTTCTCCGGATACCTTTGTCGCCACACATCACATAGGTCAAGCTGTACCAGCAGATCTGTGACTGTGCGTGCTGATGGTGTGACTTGTCTATCAGGTCCCCCCGACCTATCTTTCCTTGGGTTCAAAACCATATTAAAATCTCCACCCCAAAGCTGTTCGCCCTCGCCAAATCCACGGACCGTCTCCGACAGGGAAGTGTAAAAGTCAGGGTTGTCGAAATTTGGGCCATAAACATTCACAAGGAGAAGTTCCACTCCCTTACCCCTACACCTAGAGATCATGTATCGCCCTTCTTGATCAGTGTATAATGGCTCTAGCTTGAGAGAGGACCTGGGGTTCACCCATGTAAGCACCCCTCGCGCATGGGTAGTGAAACCTGCTGCATGTATATTGCCTAGCAGGCCCCTACTGCGCAGCATGGGGCTATCCTGGGGAAGATGAGTCTCCTGCAATGTAGCTACATCAACATGATATCTTACTAAGTAGGCCAGGACCTTCCAAAGTTTCCGGTGGTCATTGAGGCCCCTCACATTCCACGTGAGCGCTCTGATCGTGCAAGTAGAGTCAGTCTTACCTACTTCAGTAGGGGCTGTCATGGGGGAACGTGGGGGCCATAATCCCTATCGCGCCACACGAACATGCAGTATACACATGCACCAACCATCCACCTGGTGACAACATAGCAGTAACTATATTTCTTCAGTCTCAAACCCCACCCACCCCCTCCCACGCCAGGCGTCCCCCAACTGTGCCTGAACGAGATACCTCGCAAAACTCCCCATCCCTCTTCATCAAGGAAACATGCGTTGTTTCAAACCAAGTGAATACAAAACAAGAATGAAACCCTCCCCTCCCACCGCAATAAAGCTCCCAAGAAGTGTGGTTCACTCGTGGGCAGATGTTGCACGACCTGTTGGTTGATAGAACCAGACCAGACCAGGTTCCGCCCCTGCGTGCCATACAGCCAGTACTCAGCATCTGCAAGTGGTCTCTCCATCCCCCACTACCTCAAGCCTCCTCACACCAAAATAGTCACAGCGCTCCTCTCAATAAACATAAGTCTCGCAGTAAGGAGTGTTTTTCCCAAATCAGCACTGCAGCAATTTCACTTAACTGTCGCATATTAAAACAAAGCAGCTCGTTAATAGTCCCACACACCTCTGCACCATTCCCAGTCACCCTCCCCCAGGAAGACCCGCTTATCTGTAACATATGCAGTCCGTTATTCAGTCCTGCTCGTCTAAGTGGCCTCCGACTGCCCCCTCCAAGGGACTTCGTTCCGGGCTGCTGCGTTTCTCCTTAACCCACTCCTTTAGTGCCTTCTGTAGAGTTTTCGGTTCCGTAAAAATGTGAGATTGACCCTGTCGATTAACGCGCAGTCTTGCAGGGTATAACATAGCATAGTCTAGGTTGAGATCCCGTAGTTGGCGCTTTAGCGGTGCAAACTGCTTACGGGCCTCTTGCACCCGAATCGTGAAGTCCGGGTACAAAGATATGTTGGATCCTTCATACTGCAGCGACTGCTTTTCCCTGGCCGCCTTCAGCGCCGAGTCTCTGTCACGGTAGTTCAGCAGTTTCGCTATGATCAGCCTCGGGGGGGCACCAGGGATCGGGCGTGGGCCCAGAGAGCGGTGCGCTCTTTCGACCACGAAAATAGGAGAGAATGTTTCGCTGCCAAGCAGTGTGACTAACAACTTCTCAACAAATTTCTCCATGTTTCCAGTCGGGGTCGACTCCGGAAGGCCCGTAATTCGTAAGTTGCTCCTTCGAGATCGCGCCTTCAGGTCCTCCGCCTTGTCCTGTAGTATTTGCAACACCCTCCCCATCTGCTCGTGCTCAGTGTCCACTGTCGTCTGCGCTTCTTCTACCTCTGTAATCCGTCGTTCCGACATGTGAAGCCACTCGGCATGCTTGCCTATTCGTTCTGACATTCTGTCCATTCTGTAAGAGAGGGAGTCTATTTTGGTCCCTAAGCGCTGAAAGACTGCTCTGTAGGCCTTTTTCCATTGCAGCGAGCATGGAACGAATATCTCCGTCAGCTTCCTCATGTACTGGGTCCGATACATTATCCCCATCTTCCGAGGTGGTGTCCCTCCCCTTGGTCTTCTTTTGGTCAAAAGTTAGTTTAGGCTGCGACTTATCAACTCTGCCCACCGCGATATATCCACAGACCGCTCAGATGCTTCCTGACCGGCACTCCAATCAAGCGTGTAGCGTCCTTTTGGGCAGATTCTTCACTGGTCAACTCCCCCGCACACTTGGTATCCCCACTCTGGAGGACGCGCAGGCAGCAACAGGGAGCTATCCGTCGCCTAGCCTTGTTGCACCACCGTGGAACAGACTCCCGTCACCACGAACCAGCTGACAGACAAGCTCCGCAATTTATCACTCCACTCAAAGCAGCGCAGACCAGGAATCACGTCCCACAAGTGCTAGGTTACCTCTCCAGTGGTCCGCCGATGCACACAGCAGCGTGCTTCACCTCAGCTCCGGGGCTCCCCCAGCCGCAGTTGCGTTACTCATGGGTGCACCCCACTGGGCCCCTCCTACAGTGTGCGACACCAGCGCCTTCTAGTGCGATCCCCAAGCTATTCCGCCGCTGCAGGCACCAAGCGCCAGCGTTCTCAAAGTGTACCTTGGTCCTGAAGCACAAAATGGCGTCACCAGTACCGGAAAGTGCACACCAGAAAGCAAGCCACAGTCACGGCTCTTCAGGCGTGCTATTGAGGCAGCCAGCCCCAATCTCCAGCGATGCTTTAGTCCCAACTGTGCACCACCACTGGCATCCACAGCATTTGCAGTTTTTCATTTGGGCCTAAATGCCATCTCATGCGTTGCTTCACCCGTTCTTTCGGCCGCAGCCGCGCCTTCCCGCTGCACTGCTGTATCACTTTCAGGCGCACTGGAGCCCGATCACCACCTCTCTGCCCAGCCGCTGGCCACAGCAGGGTACCTCACCGCTCTTCCGCTTATGTCCACAGCTACACCGCAAGGGAGAGCCGCCTTCGATGCAAGGCAAAATGGCGCCTCGTGTCTCGCCAACTGCCGCTCCACTTCTCTGGTCGTCGGCTGTGATCTCCCTCCATCGGAAGCAGCGTGGGCGAGCGCGATAATGGAATGCCGCTGTTACCTCCACAGGGGTTGCCACAGTCGGTCGCCACCTCATCGTGTTGCGCCGAGAGCGCCCCAGCACCAGCCGCGCCCGCGATGCCTCCGGGCATCGGATCGCCCCCCCGGCTATGTCGGGCTACTCAAGGCCGAGGATGTCGGCCTAGTACAGTGTCCTCCACCTCCGGCAGCCGTCGCTCACTCGCTTTTTGGTGCAGAGCGCGCCGGGACGGCTCGTCTTGCCCCCAAGGCACTCCGATATCACCAGCAGTGCAGTTCGGGACAGAAAGACCCCGCAGATGTAGGATAAGTGAAGGATTGTTTAATGGCTACGCAGAGCTATCGGCTTAGGCCGCCATCGCTGTTGCGAGCAAGCTCCGCCCCCCCATTTCAATAGATTTTTTATCTAAAAATAATCCATCGGTGTGAGATATACTGGTGTAAAGAACAGTTATGTCCATGGTCAAAAATAAATAGTCATCACCCCATGTCTGATTAACCAGTTTCTGTAAAAAATCAGTGGTGTCACGAATATAGGTTGGAAGGCTAGTCACAAACTCTTGTAGGTAATAGTCCACATATTTGGACGTGTTTTCGAAAAAAACTCCTTTGTGCAGAGATAATAGGTCTGCCAGGCACTGGTAGTTCTTCTTTATGCACCTTGGGAATAAAGTACATGGTGGGCATGATCGGAAATTCATTGTTCAAAAAGCATATTCCTCCTTGGTAAGGAGGCCTTTGCGTTTCCAATGTGTAAGCTCATCTTTATATTTCTTCATCATTTTCTTTACTGAAGCCATATTGGTCTTTTTATAACACAGTTCATCATTTAAATGTCTATATGCCTCTGTTTTGTAATCCTCCAATTTCCAAAGCACAATATTCCCTCCTTTGTCTGATTTGTTCAATACAATGGCTGAGTCCTTCTTCAATTTGGACATTAGATTATTGTATTCAATGGATGAGTGCTTGGCTTTGAACTTATGTTTATTCGTGCTCTTATTCAGAGTTTTAAGTTCTTCAATAATGCAATCATGGAAAATATCCACCGCATCTCTTGGCATGACTGGTATAAAGGTGGAAGAGGGTTTGAAAGGACTTTGTCCTGGTTTATTCAATTTTATTCCTTCATCTTGTATAAGATCCTGTGTATTGTCCTCGTCATCATCACTGTTCTTAGTAAGCTCACTTAACGTCCTTAACAACGGGACATCACTTGCCAGAAGCCCTTTGGGTCTACATGGTACATTGGCTTCATTTTCTGGGCTGATGTTATCTGCCGGTGTTCCGTATAAACTTAAAAACATCCACCCTGATATTGGACAAAACAAAGTTAAAAAAATGTTATAGTTAAGTGACAATTTTAGTGACAATGAATCGTTGAAACTCAAAAAAAGTACCAAACGTTCACTAGTTACAGTTATCTCTAGTAACTGTATCTGGTGCCCTAAAGGAACTATAACTTGCGCTCCGCCATGCACAGTCTTGTTATCAATTATGTAATTTCAGATATTGAAGTCATGTTATCAATGATGTCACAGACCATGTCATGAGTGATGTAATATGTGGGGTAATTAGCAGTGCATAGTGAGGGTGCAAGTTATAGTTACTTCACTGCATGGGTTATAGTTACTAGAAATAACTATAACTGGTGAATTTCAGTAGTTTTACAAGTTTAAAAGATTGTTAGAAATGGGGTTTCTGGTTGGCTAGGTTAGGCACCTAAGCCAGGCAGAACCCACCATTCTATTCAGGGCAGGTAATTTACACAGCAAAGATTACCTGTGCTCAACCTCTGGTAGCCTGGCGCAGAGCCGTCAGGCTTATCATTAGAGGCACTGTGTAAAGCTTTTGTGCTTGCGCAACACACTGACACAGAAACACAATGAATACACCACAAAAGAGACTCCACACAGGACTATATAAAAATATATAGGGTGTATTATACATAGCACAAGACCAAAACAACATGAACCATAAATACTGTACATAATATACCATTACTGCGATAGTACTCTTTATCCTGGACACTGCCAGAATCAAAACGACATACATCATAACATCAGTGAATACTTAGGGCATGAAATACAGCAGATTATGAAAAAACATATTAATGACCACAGTACTGCAAGTAATGCAAATGTGTCTAGAGACAAATACATGAATCACAATAAAAAGCAACTGAGTACCTTCTCAGCTATGCAGTGGTGAAGTTTACAAATTAACATGCTGCCTAACCAGCACTCGAGAAATTACAGGCCCAAAAAAATTCCTGCAGGACCACTCGGGGCTTTATGGTACCACACAGTGCAGCTCCAATGTAGGATTAGGGAAAATCACATAAGCACACCCCATAAAGCATGTCACAGGCTTTCAACTAAACACCATGCTAGGTAGCAGTTCAAATCAGGCGGTCACATTTTGCTTCTGGCGAGAAACGACAACCCCAGAGCAGACGCATGGGGTGATTGTCTCCCTGCCATGTCGTGGCCAAAAGGTAGGGTTTTCAAAATAGAGAGCACCGGCAAGGAAATGCACCTCGGGCCGGGATCATAGTACCTTTGCTTGAGGATCTCGGCTAATTCCGAGTGCTGGCATCAAATACCCAGAACCTGCTGCCATGCAGCGGCTCCAAGTACATTGGTGGGGCCTGTATCGCCAAGTACACGTGGATGAGGGGAGAGCTGCACTAGAGCTTTGTATGGACCCTCAGAAGTCCTGTCTTGAAGTGGTAGTATCTTTCCCGACCCGCCAAGGGGCCGTGTCAAGGGTTCTCGCCGGTGGGGAGGCAGGGCGGCAATGGACTGCTTGGGTTGGTCCCAGCCGTAGATGCGATCTACCTGTTCCCAACCAGGAGGCGGGGGTCCTGATGTGGAGATTCTGCGATCCTGCCTCTCATCTCCGAAGTGTCGCTGATGGCATGCATGCTCAGCTCTACCCACGGGTTCAGCCGACTCACAGTAACAAGGCTCCTTTCGTAGTGGGTTGCTCACACAGGGTGTTCTTCCGTGCAGCACAAATGTGGGTGGGAGCCTCCTTTGTTGCTCCAGGCAACCTGACTACTGGAATGGGGTTCTGGAATCAGCAGCAGTGCCGGTTAGATTGCGAGGCCCAAAAAGGGACACCTCGGTACTGGGAGTGGTGCTTGCTCCTCTCTACAATGGGTGCTTGGCCCTAAACAGCATGTAGTGCTGAGTTGCTCCTCGATCCACACGGCCACGGGCTGATTCTTTTAAAGTCTGGTGCCAAACTTTGCAAATACCCCACGGCCAAGGCAGATGGAGTAATATTTTATGCCCCTGAGATTCCTAACAACAGGGAGCAATCAAACAAGCACTTAAAAAGCACTTTGGGTTCCAGTGGGAATGGAACTGGTCCTCAGCAAGGCAACAGGAGGCAGGGTAGCTCAGCAAAGCAGAGAAGCAGTCCCTTTAACAGTCAGTCCAGGCAAAGTGGCAATCCTACAGCACAGCAGTCTTTACTCCTGCAGGGTTCTTTCCAAGACCAAGGGTGTACCGTTTCAGCAGCAAAGCAGCTCCTCTGGCAGAGGTTAGTTACAGGTCCCAAACTTGTCCACAAACTAGGGGTCAGGGCCCCAGTACTTATACTCAAAAATGTCTTTTTTGAATTCCCTTATTTACATGTTGCCGCAAAGCCCCTTTAGCGACAGTTTTACAGAGTTATTGGCAATTTTTCACAGCGCCACTTTATTTAGCGCGACTTACTGAAAATGAGATGCAAGATAGGCGTTCCCACGTAAAAACTCCTGCAAAAACCCACAACGCGATATTTACAAGGATTTCCTTGTACGTCGCAAAAAAAGAAGAACTGTCGCTAAGTCCTGTTAGCGGCAGTTTCTTATTGCTAGGAATTACCTGGTCTTAAAAATGACAGTAACACACTTTGAAAAAAGGAGAACAATTCCAATTTATCCTTGGCAACCTTAATAACACCATGGATCTTCTGCTACTGCAACTAGGAGCACGAAGAAACCACCACCATCCCCACCACAGAGGCTGCGCCGGAGAAGGGAGCAGATCTATGCCAGAGGATCTCCCTCATATACCTCCAGCAAGAGGAGGTCATAGCCCATTACATGCTAAATAGGGGGTCCATTGTCCGCCTCCTCAACCAGATAGTGCCAAGGCTACAGCCCACATCCCAGCACTGCACAAACACCCCTTCACAGACAATGCTACTTGCTGTCCTCCACATGCTGGCCTCAGGGGCTTTTCATCCAACCACCACCAGAGTGGCAGGAGTATCAAAGGCATCCTTCTCCAGGTTCCTACCCACTGTCCTGGATGCCGTAATCAGCCTGACGCAACAGAACCTCCACTTCCCCAACACTGCACAAGAACAACTCAACAACAAGCAAGGCTTTATACTATTGCTGGATTTCCGCATGTGTTGGGGCAATGGACTTCACCCATGTGCATCTTGTGCCTCCTGCTAAAACTTCACACATCTTCCGCAACAGTAAGCAAACATATTCAATGAATGTGCAGACCATTGTCGACCATCTTGGTGTTATTATCAATGTTGTCGCAAAGTACCCTGTCAGTGTGCATGACTCATACATATTACGGCAATCTGTCATCAACCAGCGGTTCCAGAAAAGCACCTATGGCAATGGAGTGCTTGCTGGTAAGTACAACTCCAACACACCACACACCAAAAGTCACTCAATCATGTAGGTAAACAATGTCAAACTGCTCATGTTTGGAATTACACATTGCATACACTGTTACTGTGCCAACTTTTATCACCTAACAGTGAATGCAAAAGTACTACATATGGTTCATAGGTCTCACCAAGGGAGTACACAGGCAATTAAATTAACACCCACTTTGAGACTCAAGGAACAACTAGCCTTTCAAAGTTATTGATCCTAAAGCTTACCATACAAGTGCCAGTGGTTGTAGCTCCCCTTGTACAATGCTTGAAGATGATGCATATTGCAGCTGTACATTATAACTTATGTGCAAAACAGCACATTTACCTGTACCCAGTCGAGATCTAATAATATTCCTGAATGGTCCGACGACAAATAAATTATATCTTTAACCTTGCCCCTTAGGCTGTGGCTAACCAAGATATAATCAATTCTTGATTTGTGTCTGTACTTAAAGTTTCTATATGATACTCCCAATTGCTGACCTGACCTTTCCCTCCATATATCGCATAAGCCCGTTTGGGTCATCATGGTCTGGAGATACACCCTAGATCTTGATGGAGCGGCAGCTCTACTATTCAGAGATTTGTCGAGTTTAGGGTTAAGAACAATATTATAATCTCCTGCCATAATCACCGGTTCTGGAAAATCTAGAAGGTGTGAGAAAATCGTTTTGAGAAAAGAAGGGTCATCTTGATTCGGGCCATAATAGCCAACCAAAGTAAGAAGGATGCCCATTAAAGTGACCTTCAATATTACCCATCTGCCACATGGGTCTTCCATATGCTGTAAAATCTGGGCATTGGCTTGCTTTTTAAAGAGAATCAAGACCCCTCTAATATTAGCCGTCTGGTTAGTACAAATGAGAGAGTCCACCCATTTCTGACTTTTAAAAATTTCCTTAATCTCTTCTTTAAGAAGGTGTGTCTCCTGGATGACAATGACCTGCGCTGGAGAGTCTCTTAGATATTGCAAAATTCTGGCTCTTCTTGACCTCACGCGCAGACCATTGACATTCCAGGACAATATCTGGAGTGTTTTCATGGTGGCTTAAGTCTGAGCTTCCGGACCTGCACTAAACCAAGAAAAAACCAACGCCAAACCTCTCGAAATCCAACTACAGCTATCTGGACTAAGTCTAAGATACTTGAGGTGAATGAGGTATTTTTATATTTTATGCCCCTGTGCTCCCCTAGCCCCCACCCACCCCTCTCACCCCCCCTGGAGAACCCTTCCCCCATTTATCTTGACCGGTGTTGTCCAGGTGTTGCACCCCAGAGCTACCCGCCCCATCCCATCCCATTCTAAACATGTGTGATATTCTAACCAAACAAAATTAAACCCGTGCCGGAGAAAGAATAAATAAATGAATACTACAAAAATCAGTGAATAAATGGATCAATCGAGTCTCAAGTCATCCTCCGTACATATTTCTCAATTTGATTTGTACAGGATAGGAGGAAAAAGAACTTGGTAATAAAATTCAATAATACAATACAAACGGACCTTTGCCTCATTCTAAACTGAACCCAAAGAATAAAGAGCTACTCCTAGGGGACCTCCTTACTGATGGTGTCAAGCAACTCGTCTGCCTCCTGAACTGATCTAATGTTATGCATTTTATTGTTATGCATAACTTTTAGGAAGGCAGGAAATTTCAACTGCACAACTGCACCAACCTTCTTGAAATTGTCCATCTTCCTGCCTAGCTCCCTCTGCCTTTCGAGGGTGACTCTGGCAAGATCTGACTGAATTTCAAAGGAGAAATCTCTAACCCTTAGAGTTTTTGCCTTTAAAGCCAAATTGAGAATTTTCTCCTTTAAAGAGTAAGCAGACTAGAGCTTGGTCTTTTGACCGAACGTTGCTCCTTGAGGAGGAAGAGATGGCCTTCCTTTCCTGAGAGACCGAATCATTCTTGGGGATTAATTTAGGTACAGCAACTATCACCATGGTCTGGGACTCCCTCAAAGCTTTTTTAAGGGGCATTATTACTAGCAGGTCGAGTTATAGGAATAAAAAGTATAGGGGAGAGATTGCATCTCTGGAGGCGGAAATGATGGCAGTGGAGGCAAAATTGAACAGTCAGGCCGTTTTGGGTACGAAACAAGAAGACCTGGATAGACGTAATAGACTAAGGGGGCAGCTGGAGGGCATCCTTCAAACAAGGCTTATGCGTAGATGGGAGACAAGTAAGATCGCCCATTTTGAGTACGGGGAAGGGGCAGGAAAACTACTAGCATGGAAAGCAAAAGCAGACCGGCTTCGTAACCAGATCAAGGAAATTACTGCTGGGGATGGGGTAGTTGCTCTTTCGTCTGATGAAGAAATTGGTGAGGCCTTTTTTGAGTATTTCCAGGATATATACAAAGACGTTTGTGTAGAAGACAGGCCTAAAGTCAAGGACTGGTTGGATAGGACCACACTGACATCTATGAGTCCTAAACAACAGGAAGACTTAGAACAAGATATCACTCATGAGGAAGTGAAGAAGGCTTTGGCTGCTTGTAAGAAAGGCAAAGCTGCGGGCCCCGATGGGTTACCAGTCGAGTTATATAGATCTTTGGGTGAGGTGATAATCCCGGTACTAACTCAATTATTCAACAAGATACTAGCAGAGGGAGTAAGCCCCCCCGGGTCTTGGAATGACGCTACAGTTGTCTTGATTCTGAAACCTGGTAAAAATCCAGCTAGCTGTGGGTCATATCGGCCTATTTCGCTTTTAAATACGGACTATAAAATCTTTGCCTCGATTCTGGTAGCCAGTTTGGGGTCGGTGGCTGATGACATCTTTCACTCAGATCAAAAGGGGTTTGTGAAAGAAAGACACCTACCAGACCTCACATATGATCTGGTTGGAGCAATAGATATTGCTTCTACTTATTCACTCCCTCTTGCAACCTTGACTCTGGATACCACCAAGGCTTTCAACAGGGTAAATTGGGTCTACCTGTCGGAAGTCATGGGGAAATTTAACTTGGGTGAAAAGTTCTGTCATGCCATCCAGCTGTTATATCAAGCACCGTCAGCTAGGCTGTTGGTCAATGGCAACCTGACTAAACCACTTAAGATCACTAGGGGTACCAGGCAGGGCTGCCCTCTTTTCCCTCTCCTTTTCAATATGTATATAGAGCCCTTCGCTTAGAGGCTCAGAGAAGATCCTAGCATTGTGCCTTTTAAATATGGAGAGTGGGAGAGGAAGGTGGCCCTATATGCAGATGACATTCTGGTCTTTTCGGCAGACCTGGAAACAACATTCCCGGCAGTCATCAGAATGGCATAAGAATTTGGGCAGGTCTCAGGATATGAGGTGAATGCCGGGAAGACTGAGATCATGACGTGGAATCTTAAGAAGAGCCAACATCAGGTTAGCCCTAGCATGAGTTACTTGGGGGTTAGAATCGTCCAGGACATAGCCAAGATTGCAGAAGTTGATTTAGCGCGAGTCTCAAGGGAGTGTCAAAAACAGATGAAATCTTGGGCCCATCTCCCTTTAACCATTCTGGGGAGGGTGAATCTAGTTAAAATGGTGGTATTACCCAAGATAACCTTTCTCTTTAACTCAATCCCCCTACACTTTGACAAACTAGCCATTGATAAATTTCAGCAGGTCATAAACTCTTTTATCTGGGCATACAGAACCACCAGAATAGCCTGGAAACAGTTAAGGCGTAGGAGAGAGAAAGGGGGTCTCGCGCTACCAGACTTACAGTATTATGCTTGGGCGTTTCAGTTTTCACATTCCCGGATGCTGTTAAAAATGCCTGCAAGTACAGGGGCAGGAAGCATGTTCCTGGCCATGTTAAGGGGGGCCAGTCTACCGGAGGAGGGCTTTTTGTTTAAATTCGGGGAACCAAAATTCTTCAAAAAGGTTAAACTCAAGGTCCTCCAGGCAATGGTTAGAGCATGGGCTAGACTAAAGCACCTGGTGGGCCTCAATTACTTTTCAAGTGTAGCGCCACTCTGGGACTCACCGGGTTCGCCGGAATGTCTTCAGGACAGGCTTGCTTTACCACTCAGAGAAGCAGGTCTGAAAGTATGGGGAGATCTCGTCTATGAGGGTACACTCATTTCATGGGAACAACTGATGGAGAGAGTGGGAGTGGGCCTTTCAAAGTTCAAGTACATCCAGCTGCAGAGCTGGGTTCAAACCCAACAAAGACAGAAAAAACCCATAGGCGAGGGCAATAGTCTTGAACAACAGCTAGCTGCCAGGCCAGTGGGAAAGAAGGAGGTTTCCTACTGGTACTGGGCAATAGAAGAGGCTGTGGATGGCGAATTCAAACTTGCAAATGAAGTATGGAGTGAACATCTTCCAAATGTACAGTGTGAGCAACTGTGGCAGAACTCATTTAAAACTCTCTTTAGCATAGTAAAACCTGCCTGGCTGAAGAGAAACCACCTATTCACTGTACATACGGCCTATCTTTCTCCTCTAAGGCTGTCTAGGTTTTCAAATGGGTCTAAAGTCAGCTGTAGGAAGTGTGGTCTAGTTGAAGCCTCAGACATCCATATGTTCAAAGAGTGTCCTGTCATTGTTTTGTTTTGGGAAGGAATACGGAAGACATTGGAGAGTATTTTGAGAGCCCCAATTCAAATGGACTTAGCTCTGATAATCTTTGGCCTTACCAAACAGGTTACTGGTCCAGCAAGCTTTCTTTTATTTTACGCCATGTTGCTAGCCAGGAGGCAAATATGCAAGCATTGGATTGATCCTATTCATCCCACGCATTCTGAATGGTTGGCGTCGATGTACGAGACATCTAAGATAGACTTGTCCAGAGCTTGCAGTAGAAAAAAGACAGCATTTTGGGACCTGCTGCTAAAGTGGGTTAAGGCATGAATGAATGGGAAGCTTGCTCTTGTTTTATATATGTTTCCATGAAGGGTGGGTCCTATGATTATGCCTCCTTGGTACTCTCCGGACCACGTTGGGCTCCCTCGTTTGTGTGCCAACGAATATGTCCATCAGGTTCTTGAGGACCTAGTCGGAGAAAAACCTCTCCCCCATTCAAGGGCAAGTAACATCCATGTCTGCCAATGTACCTTACAGGCTGAAGGCACCGTGAGATCCTAACATAACGCCTACTCGTCTCAGATCGTTGAGTAATGGTACGGACAGATTGTATGTTCAACGGGGTATGAGGCGAATGAGGACAAAAAAAAAAAAAAACAGCACATTTACCACTATCAACTTCTTGCTTCAATTCTTACCAATCTTCTGCCCATAAATCTTTTACTTTATGAGTTTTATATAGCGCGAACTTGACCCAAAGGTATCAGAGCACTTTACATGAGCACCAGTTGCTGCACATGAGGACACATTGATTTTTGTTAGGCACAGGAGATTAAGTGATTTGCCCAGAATCACAGGATGTTGAGCGTCGTTGCCAAGGCATGAACCCGGTTCCCCAGATTTGATGTCAACCGCCCTAGCCATTAGGCTACATCCTCTCCCCTTTGCTACCTTCTATTTATGTCCTCCATGTCCATTCTCAACATAAAACTCTTCTTCTTCTTACTTCAATATTGTTCATTTCTTAACATTTTATGCGTTCACCTTTCCAGCTGTTTGTCCTTCTCATTATTCTTGTTCATTTTCCATTGCTGCATGCCATCTTCACAATCTTCTCTTCTTGTTTGATCTTTTCTGTTAATTACCCTCCCGTCCTTCCATCACCCCTTCTTTCTATCTTACTTTTCCTAATGTTTTACTTACATTCGTTAAATCTTACTTTGACTCCTTTCCTTCCCTTGCCCTTCCATCCATCAATCAGTCCTACTTTCTATTTCATTTGTCTGGTTTCCTACTGTCTTTGTCTACTTCCATATTTAATCACATCTTTTTTTTAATTTATCGATAATTATCATACCTTCTTTCAAAGGTTAGGTTTTTTCCTTCCCTCTCCGTCTCTTTTGTATACCACTCCCTATGTTTTCTGTGTACTTTGGTTCCACTCTGATACCTTTTAGATTTCCTTCTGTACCCATTTGCAGTTTGCTTTCCTTCTGTCCTGCTGTTGCACTGCCTTAGCATCCAACTTAATATTCCTAAAACAATTTAAGAAAGTCTACTCCTTTTTACACTGTTTCAAGCCCTTTGATGCAGTCACAGCCTGGTATTTAATGCTTCCACTGTTGATAAGTTTCTCCTTTTGACTTACAATGACATTTAAGCCACAGATTTTACTTAAGAATGGCTATAATACAAATCTGAGACAACCTCCCCTGCTCAATCCGGTATAACAGGTGCTTCCCTATGCCCTTACGTTAGGCATGTTGACACTCACTAAGCCACTGTGGGCCACATAAACCAGTCTCATGGGATGAGGGACTGTTATCTATCATGATGCTATGGTGGAGGACATGGCCATTTCCCAACTACCTGACTTTGTGAATAATAAATGTAGAACATTGCAAGGAACAATAGGTATGAAGTAAGGCAGGCCACTACAAAGGACATCACTCCAAATGGCCAAATTGCATTCCATGCACAATTTGCTATCCATTCACACTCAATAACAAATCCGACCACAACCTGATTAAGAACAACCAATGTAGAGGGATGATGTGACAGTGTGCAAGTGGTGTGCCACCCTACGGATTCACACTTGAGGATACAGAAGCATAGGGCTCAATCTCATTACCAGTATGATTTGTACCTGTAATGTGTATCACAAATTGTAAGTGGGAGAAACACAGATTCCATGAAACTGTACAACATAACCTAATGTAATCTCCAGACAACAAGACGACATGGGCGCAATGGTGCAATGGTGGCTGCTAAGTCAGCCAAATACACAATTTAGTCATTAATTGAACATAAAACAGCATGGATGTTGGATATGTCAGAGAAAAGCTCATACTACCACTTTGCTTTTCATTCATGAAAGATCAGCCTTTTACACAATCTACGATGTACAGTGGCAGAACAAAGAACATGAGGACGGATGTACACATCCAGATATTGTCTAGGACAATCATGTGCCAACACATCGCAGTTATCAGGTACAACTAGACATTAAGAAAGCCAAGCATTCCCTGTGTTAACTCTGTGTGCCACAAGTCATTCCCACGGGGAAGAGGAGAGACGACATTACACACTACAATGAGATTGCAAATCAATTAAATACAGTTGTACTGCATTAGTTACTCACAGCAATGCACCATTACATCACAAATCAAAGACACATACCCCATACATTTTGCACAACATGTAAAGAACTGTGCTGACTGAATCACCTCAGCTCTCATCCAAGAGCCCAGACTGTACAGCAAGGTGCTCCCTCATACACATAAAACATCCCCTATTACAGCTAACAACATCTCCAAGGGCATATCGTGAGTGTCATAGAGGAATTTTGCACTGCAGTTGCCAGTGTAGATACACAATTAATGGATACAAAATACTGTCAAATATATAGCCTACAATCGCACTAAGGTGTCTTGCATTGCAATGTATGGAGTCTACTTGTTCAATGGTTCTGTGCAACCTCACAACACATTTACTAACTTGTGTATATTGTCCCCACAGTGTACACTGTGCACCAACATGTGTCAATAAACATTGCACAGGGTCACATACATCCACTTTCAAGTCCATGTCTAATATATTGCAAAATGTAGATCCTGAAAAAGTTTTTGGTGAATTTTGTGCCAGAAAGAATTAACCCCAAGAGCCACTGTCATGTGTCATGTAATTGTAAGGATGAGGATTCTCTATTTGGAAGGCTACACATACATCCAAAAAAGTGTAGCATGTCAGACAAGTGTCTCAGGAACATTAACTGCACATTGACATTGTTGACTAATCACATCCTACAAGGCATTGGCACTTAGCTGATTCTCAACATTTGGAGGTGCCACAGAGGACAATGACAATGGCAGTGTAGTAATGTGTAAGCTGTTCCAAAATGGAAAATATATGACTAAGATGCTGTTTAATGGCATGTACTGGGCCGTGTGCAAGGTGAATGTAGAATGCTGGATACTGACGCAATGACTAATGTACTTCTCACCCACATCATGAATAGAGACTAATGGATCTCTTTTATAATTTTCTGTTTTCAGCTGACCAAGGCTATGCACTCAAGCGATGGGTGATGACACCATTAAAAAATCCACAGACGCAGACACAGAGATACTACAATCTTGCACTCAGCTGCACCAGGGCCATAGTTGAAAGGTCCTTTGGTGTCCTGAAATCACGTTTTAGGAGCCTGGACATTTCTGGTGGGAGACTCCTGTACTCACCACCCCTGGTGTGCAAAATAATCATGGTATGTTGTATATTGCACATCATATGTGTCGGGACTGATACACCTTTTCCTGACGACAATGTGGCTCCAGTAAATCCTGATGATGGAGGGGATGAAGAAGAGGACCAGAGGCAACCAGCTGGTACAGCAGTAGCAACCTTGAGGAGGGATTCAATAATAAATCATTTCTTCAGCTAATGTCACAAATAAATTATCACTTAAACAATATCTTGTAAGCTTTGTTCCTCAATTTTGAAGATACCAATTCTGGTATACTGTAGTTGATCGCCTGAATAGTGTCACACAAACCAATCACCTGGCAGAGTAAAGGACACTACCTATGACATACCCTGGTATGAAAAAATGTTCTGTGCATGTCAACAACAAAATGCAGAAAGAGCACCATTGAGAAGTACTATATGCTCGGTGTGTTGTGCCCTAGGCAACACCAGGTCAATTATACAATTGAGTAAATAAGTCCAGATATTCTGCTTCCGGTGCATGGATGTATCTGGGAGCATCATGCTCTTCTCACTGCCAATGGTGTGTGAAATCATCTTGGTGTGCAGTATCACACAGAAAATATGTGTGCAGACCAATGTCCCATAGCTACATGACAATGCTGAGCAGATTCACTTGGATGGTGGGGAGGTGGAAGAAGAAAAGGATAAGGTATCTCAACCAACTGATGAATCAATGCAGAGGAGGGACTGCATCTTACACCAATTATACACATAATGTCCAATCTTGCAGGTGATACTTCCCATATACCTCACACATGTGTCAAGGTAACTATAGGTTGGTAAATGTCTTGAAATCCAAACACTGTGTATGACTCATCTTTCCACACTGTACTAACCTTAAATAGCCATACAACACTCATCACAAACACTGAAACATAGGTTAGCCTTTTGATAACTGAGATAGCAACAGCATTCACCAATGTGTACGTAGGCCAAATAGGCAAACAATGCAATTATGACAATGTGTGGATGTCATATGGCCACCACCATGAAAGTGCAATGGCACTCATATTTGATAACCTGCCCTATCCTCAGCAAAGTACACTGAATGTGTGTCTCAATTAAGCCTGGGCAAAGCACTACGCTACGCTCGCGTAGTTTGCGAAGTTTGCGCTACTTCGCGAATTGCACGTAGCACAGTGCAAACACGCGTAGCGTAGCGTAGTGCAGCGGTCATTTTTTGCTTGCTCGCGGCCCTCAACGTCAAGTTGGCGACCGCGAGCAAGCAAAATGACATCCGGGTGAGACTGTTTCCTCGTTCGCGATCAGCAACATCAAGTTGCCGATCGCGAGCGTGAAAAATAAACCTCCCGGCGAGATTCTCAACGCGGGGAGGTCAGGTTTCTCATTGCGAGTGGTTGCGCATGCTCGCGACCGCTCGCGATGAGAAACTACCAGTCCGCGTTGAGAAAGCTGCCGCTCGAGTAAAAATCTACTCGAGCGGCAGTAAAAGACAGCTCGCACTGTGCAAGATGCCGTTTTCAATGATTGCACAGTGCGGACAAGCATCCGGCACTGTGCAATCAGTGCGAACAGCATTTTGCACAGTGCACTACGCAGTTCGCGTAGCTACGCATAGCTCGCATAGTGCGAGGTGCACTTCACGTAGCTTCGCGTAGCGCTACTTCGCGAACTACGCCCAGGGTTAGTCTCAATCCACTAAACAAATGATGCAAGTCTTATGAGTATAGTGTGTCAGGGATCTCAACAAGCATGGACAATACATACAAGGTGACATACAACTAATTACACCATCAAACACAATTACAATGTGGTCAGAAAATTCAAAAAGTAAATGGTACCACAATGAAGAGGCATCACCTAGCTTGAAAATGCACCACAAGCATTTGAAACATTGATAAGTTACTGGATGTAATCTACATATTTGTTTGCACTACACCCCTTCAAGATTCTTCCTCATCTGCCGCCACCAAGTCATCATCATCATCAACACAATCTTCATCAGCTATAGGTAGACGATACAAACAGTCTGCATTTACATTTCTCATCCCAGGTACATCCTTAATAACAAAATTATATTCCTGCAACCGTTACAACCATTGAGTAATTCTAAAGTGTTGCTCTTCTTGCGCTTTTGGTGGAAAATAAATCAATCTAGGGTTTATGATCAGTGTGCAACTCAGAAAACAGTACCCCACACATAAGTACTAAAATGTTGCACTCCCCACCAACGCTTCTTTTTCAATTGTGGAATATGCACATTAAGCTCCTTTCAATGTTCGAGATGCGAAGGCAACAACTCTTTCTTGCTTATTTTTCCTTTGCAATAATACCACTCCCAGTCCATATGTACTAGCATCCACCACTATTATAGTCTCATCTTGGGGATCAAACGGTTTCAAGAAAACAGCCTTGACACTGGACTGTTTAGTGGTTTTTGAATGCTGATTGACGCTCACTTGTCCATTCATACAGCACTACTTTTTTCATCAACTGTCGCAACACGTGCCGTATCTGAGAAGTGTTCAACAAACTTGGAATAGTACACAGCTAAACCCAGAAAGGAACATAGTTGTTCATTATCAATAGCTGAAAATGCTTTTTCTACAGCCTCCACCATAGATTCACCCTGGGTTTTATGCCATCCTTTGATAATGTGTGCCTAAGATATTCCACCTCAGTTACTCCAACCTTGCATTTTTCAATGCTGACTGTCAATTCTGCTCACTCTAGCCTTTGCAACACTACCTCAAGAACACCATCATGCAGTTTCTTATCAGAACCCAAAACCAATGTATCATCCGGAAAGAATAACAGATTGATAAGCTCCTTCAAGACATTCTGCATCACTCTTTGGTACACTGCTGATGCAGATACTAACCCAAATGCCATCCATACAATTTAGAAAGCACCTACATGCATTATAAATGAAGTTAGATTTTTCGAATCTAGATGCAACTGCACTTGATGATATGGATTTGCTAAGTCAAGAGACGAAAAATAGGTGCTATCTCTTATGTTCATGAGCATTTCATTAATGTGAGAAAGACAATGACAATCAACCCAGATACACTCTTTAAGATCTCTTAAGTCCACACACATTAGTAATTTTCTGTTAGGCTTTTCAGCCAACACAATCGGGCTGAGCCACTCAGATGCATCAATTGGCTAAATCACACCCAGAGCACATAACATGTCGAGCTCATCTTTCAATTAATCATGCACGGCTAACTGAACACTCCTCACTTTGGGACGACAAACTCTTTTCAGTATTATGCAATGTTCAAATTTTTCCAAGCAACCTAATCATTCGGCAAACAACTAAGAATATTTGCTACACCACAACTCTTTATCAGATCCCCCTATGATTCAGGCCTGATCTGGATGATTGGTATTTAGCATTATTTCCAAAGCTTTTTGCTCTCTGCAACCCAACAATGTCTTCTCTTTTTCAACAACATAAACCTTACATACTACTGACCGTTTTTTAAACTGCAACGTACCATTGAAGTAGACAACTATGGGTACCTTTACACCCCAATAGCACTCCGGTTCAACATCTTACAACAGCTTACAATCCTTCTGTTTTCCCCAGATGGTTTTATCTATTAAGGGGTAAGGTGAGCAAGAATCAGCCCATACCAACACTTCACCACCGTTAATCTTTTTGACACACTTCGGGGGATGGTATGCTTCTAGTATTTTACCCAGCATTCGTGCAAGTTCATCAGTTGCAGTTTCACTCACCACCAACACCTCTACTTTTTCATCAACAGAAAGAACCTCTTCATCGGAACGAGGCAAGATGGCTGCCGATTGACTTCAGTGAGAGTTGCCGCTGCTGCTTCTCTCCATCTGGACATTTAGATTCTGATATGCTGGCTATTTGAAAAACCATCTACGAACATCCCCCCCCCCGTACTCACTATTTTTATGTGGACATGCGGACAGGCGGCTGCTGGGCATTGATGGTCAGCTGAAGGCAAGGTGTTTTGCTACAGTTGTGCTCCTGCTACCACCGAGTGCAGGGCGGTGTATCGGCTTGCCGCGTGGGAGTCAGTGCCCCGCTGTGAATATGGCCCCAAAATCGAATAAAGCCGAAAAAACTGCTAAAACGGCCAACAAGAATAAAGAGGATATCAACACCTCCGCTGATATGGCACGGGTCGGTGCCTCCAATGTCGGCAATCCCAAGGTCGGCTCCGGCATGGGTCGTGGAGGGGGCCAAGTTCGCCGAGGAGGACTGCTGTCAAAGAGAGTGGAGGCCGCCGGAGGAGACATCGGAGCGGCTGGTGGGACACGGCAAAGGGCAGCGGCGGGGACAACAGCGGGAGTGATGAGGCAGACTACGGTGGCAGAAGCTTTTTTGATGTCTCCACCAGCCACTGGTCTTCAGGGGGGATCTGTGTGCCCCTCAGAAAATGAGACGGCGGGAGCAACCGGCGCCGCGGGTCTGAAACCGCCTACACAATCGAGCCCTGTGAACGAATCACAGGCAAAAACTGGACTGGAGCAGGGATCGGGACCGGACTGTGTTCAGCATCAACTGGTGGAAGAATCACTAGGAGCTCGTAGTGCCTCAATTGCTGAAACTTTGGAGCATGTCACTTTGGAAGCTGCCTCTGTGGAGATACAGGATGAGCAGTGCGAAAGTGAAGAGCAGGGTGATGAGCAGGATCACAGCACTAAGCCAGGCTATAATGCGGTATTTGCCCAGGAAAGTGATAATATATTAGAGCATACAGATCTACCTGCTTTGGTGGGAGGTAATGGGATGGTGGCTGAAAATTTAAACTGCCAAAATAATATTTGCTCAAACTTAGAATTAATTAAAGGGGCCTCTGCCACTACATCAGAAAGCCAAGTACTGCGGCAGCATTACGAGATGACTCATGGGTCCCCAGAAGGGGACCAATTTTTTTCTCTTAATGATGATTCTGAAACCTCTGAACTTAGCGATCTTAATATCACGGAAGAATCTGACTCAGAAGAAGCTGCAACTGTGCAAAAAGGTCCTCATGGTAAAGCCGTGCCTCATCGGCGTAGGAATAGATCTAGAGGTGGCATTGATCAGAAGAATGTGGAAACAGCGAGAAAACTGGAATGGGATTATTCGGCCACCAGTATGGTCTATGAGGGTAATCAGCAAGTAGACTTCGATGGCTCAGGTGTATCTTCAGGACCCCCTGCCCCACCCACTCTGGATTTAGTGTATTCCACTCTTAAACAAATGCAGGGAGAGGCCAGAAATGAAAGCAGAAGATCGCTACAAGCCACCAAGAAATTACAAACTTCCATTCGCAAAGTTAATAAACTCTGCACAGAAATGGCCGAGCGGGTTACTCATGTGGAGGATAGAACTGTGGCTTTGGAAGAGGAAGTTAACAGACTACAGGAATTCAAGGTGCAACAGGAAAAACAAGCACTGGACATCTGCTGGAAACTCAAAGATTTCGAGAATCGCCAGCGGCGGAACAACGTTCGCTTATTGGGGGTTGCTGAAAAAGCGGAGGGGGCTAATATAGTCCCCTTCGTGGTGTCCTTATTAAAGGGGGCCTTTCCGGACCTTGCCCAATGGAACTGGGATATGGAGGTCCAACGGGCTCACCGTTTCCCAATGGTGCAGAGGAGGAATGTTTCATCCAGGCAAGACGCGTACCCAAGAGCGATCCTGATTTATGTTGGGAACTTTCTCTTGAGACAAGCCATTATTGATAAGGCTCGCCCCGACACTAAGAGGACTTTTGAAGGGCATACTTTTTTTGCCCGTCCTGATTTTTGTCACGCTACTGTAGAGCGCAGATGGCGTCTTCGGCAATTGATTACAGCATTTCAGGGGGTGGGCAGCGAAGCATATCTGTTATTCCCTTCCCGTCTCAAAGTCATAACGAATGGACAAGCTCGTACGTTCTTTTCAGAGGTGAAGGCACAAGAATTCCTAACGGAGCTTAAAGAAGCTAAGGGAAGGGCGGATATCCGTTAAAATATCTTGGGCTGGGTAACGGCTTATTTAGAGTAAGGACAATGGTTTACGTTTTTCACTTGGATTTTTTTTTTAATTTTTGGTGTGTTAAATTAAGGTGAGCGGGGGGGAGGGGGAAGAAGCCGGCGGTTGTTAGAGATGGATGGGAGAGGGAGTGGGGCAACTGGAGATGTGAGATCGGTTGCCACACATAGGTCATGGTTGACCTATTTGCCTGTAAGGGTTGTTGGGGGGGGGTGGGGGTGGTGGGGTGGTTGGGTTTGGGGGTGGGGTAGGGGTCTTTCACAGCATAGCACAGCACTATATATGAGGGAAGGGTTAGGTAAAAGGTTTACTGATCTCAGAATTAAAATTCACTGTAAAGAAGAAGGGATTGAGGCGAAGTTAGCTGAGAGAAGGGAGTGTATAATCAAATTGAAACTTAAAGCAGAAGGGCAATCATTGAATACTAATCAATGGCGCATGTGAATCTTAAGATTATTTCTATTAATATCTGTGGGCTCAATGATCAGGCTAAGCGACAAAGGTCAGCAGTAATATTGAAAGCCCTGCGTGCTGACATATTGTGTATACAGGAGACCCATATAGAATATACAAGAGCAGGGATTCTTGAACAACTGGGTTTTAGACTGTTGGTGGCTTCTAAACAAGGCACCAAAATCAGAGGGGTAGCTATCCTCACTCGCAGGAAAGATTTAGTTGTAAAAAGGATATTATCGGATAGATGGGGACGTTGGGCAATAGCAGAATGTGGATTTTTAGGAGAATCATTTACTATTTGCTCACTTTATGATTCAACAGCTGATGATCCCGAGGTATTAGAGTTCTTGGATAATGAATTTGCCCACTGGCCTATTCCACTAATAGTTTGTGGTGATTTTAATATTAATGGGTTAGGTGGATTATGGGGCAAAACTGGCAATAGATATTCTGGGCGTAAAAGAAAGGTTTTTAAAGCACTATCTAATCTGACTAAAAATCATGGGATAATAGATGTATGGAATCATTTAAAAATTAATGATGATGGTAACACCTTTTACTCTGCCCCGCACAATGCGATTTTTCGACTCGATTATTTTTTTGTTTCACATTCATTAATACATCGAGTTATAATCGAGAAGCTCCCCAGGTTATTATCAGACCATAATCCTCTTGCCCTTACTCTGAGCTTTTCTAAAGGAGAGCGGACTGAACGGACATGGTCCTTCGAAAGAGGGCTTTTAACCGACTCAGAGTATGTTTCTCATATGAAGGGGTGGATCATGGCCTTCTTCGATATAAATAGACATAGTGCCAGCACCGGAGTTGTCTGGGATGCCTTTAAGGCCGGGGTAAGAGGCGAAACTCTCAGTTTTAGCGTTTCTCGGCAAAAGAAGGTGGCGCATCACGAAGAGATGCTCCTCAATAATTTAGCCAAAATTGAAGAGGCGCTTGCCTCTGCGGTTAAAGCCGGGTCACCTATTACAGACATTTTGTATCAACTTGCCTGGGCTAAAGCAGGTATAGGCGAAAGGGCAGCTGCTAAGGCCTCAGCAAGTTTTTTAGCCAAAAGAGAACAATGCTACGAATTTAGCGAGCGGGTAGGTCACACTTTGGCAGTGAGACTCCGACAAAGATGCGCTGCAAGCGAGATTAATGCGGTCCAAGACGAGTGTGGAAATTTAGTCACTGATCCACACGGGATCCAGGAAGTGTTTCGGTCATTTTATTATCAATTATATGGGGAAGAATCACAGGATTTGCAAACTCTAACTCAGGAACTTCTCAATAGTATACCTCTTCAAAGTATCGAACCCGGAGACAGAGAAAACCTAGAGGTAACTCTGACTCAGGATGAGATATTTGAGGCAGTGAGAAATCTTCCACCGGGTAAGGCCACTGGACCAGATCAGATTCCCTTGGAATTTTATAAGATCTTCTTAGAGGAAATCGGTCCGGTCCTTGTAGAAACAATACACGGCGCCCAATCCGGGAGCTCTATCCCAGCATCTTGGGCAGGCGCTGACATCATAATATTCTTAAAAAAGGCAAGCCACCTCTGGAGCCTGGGTCTTATAGGCCCATCACACTTATAAATAGTGATTCAAAAATTTTCTCGAAAGCTTTAGCATCTATACTGAATATAATCATAGCTAGATCTATTCACCCATGTCAACATGGATTTATTCCCGGGAGGGGTACCACTCAGCATACTCGGCGTGTAATAACGCTGTTTGACGCGGCAGAAGTCTCAGGGGACCCTATGGCTTTGCTGCTCCTTGATGCAGAAAAGGCCTTTGATCGGGTCTCCTGGGACTTTCTATGGGAAGCTATGAAGTGGTTTGGAGTTGGGCAGCGGTTTATTACTGCTATTCGCGCTTTGTACAATATACCAACCGCTCGACTAAGAATCAATGGGAAATACACAGCACCTTTCGAGATTAAACGGGGAACTCGGCAGGGTTGCCCCTGCTCACCCCTTTTATTTGCTATTTACATAGACCCCCTAATCCGGCTCTTGGAAGATTGTCAGGAAATCAAGCCGGTGATTTATCAGGATATTCCAACAAAAGTACTCGCTTATGCTGACGATGTGGCTTTAGTTACTCCTGATCCCTTAGCTGCAATAGCGGCAGCTGAGCAGATCGCTTTAACTTTTGATAGGATTTCTGGATATGCCTTGAACAAACAGAAGACCCAGATAGTCATTAACCGGGGGATCAGTTTATCTGATCCACGGGTAATAGAATCAGCGGTCTATCTGGGTATTTCTATCACAGCGGATTTGAATTCATTGGTCGCAATCAACACTGACCCTATAATCCGGAAGGCTAAGAAGGACTTTGATAATTTTCATAATTTGCATTTATCTTTAGTTGGTCGCTGCAACGTGGTTAAAATGGTATTTCTGCCCAAAATTCTTTACTTATTTAGAGCTATCCCTCTTGAATTTGGAAAGCAATGGTTTTCAGCTTTAGAATGTGTAGTAAATCGCTTCGTTTGGGCTCATGGCAAAACAAGGAGAGCACTTCGATATATGACTCTTCCTTTGGATAGAGGGGGTTGGGCACTCCCGGATTTTAGATTTTATTACTGGGCAGCAGCCCTCCAGTATATGTCGACCCTGTTTGGTGGATATTTAGAAGAACCCATGGCCGGGGTTTCCCTGGCCGATGTATATCAGTTATTGTTGGGGAAGGAAGCCGTGAGCTGTTTTCTTAAATTCAGTGAGCCAAGCTATTATAAAAGAACTAAATTTAAGACTCTACTGGCAGCTTTTAAAATATGGGCTGCCCTTAAGAGAAAGGTTGGTTTGGGCAGAATGAACTTTTATACTCAGATGTTTGGTAACCCCACGCTCCCGGAAATCTTTTCAGATCAAACTATGGCAGCGTGGGCCGGGCTTGGTCTCGTGAAAGTCGGGGATTTGATGGGCCCAGAGGGTGTGCTTCAATTTGGGGATATTCAGGTTAAATTTAATATTAGTTCAAGGAATTTTTTTAAATACCTCCAGATTAGAAGCTTTCTGGGTAAAAAGACGGGAGGTGGCAGTCACTTTAGTAATAACAAAGTTATAGATGCTATTAGAAGCAGTAAGGGTTGTAAATTAAAAGGAATATATAGTGAACTTATCTCACTAAAACAGGATGATTTGGGTAAGCATGGTGAAAAGTGGAAAGATCGGCTGGGCACGGAACCAGATAATTTCTTAGATTCTTTAGAGTTGGGGCAGACAGTATTATGCTCGGCTGGGTTGCAGGCACAACATTTTAAGACGTTATTTTCACTTTATTATACACCGGCAAAGATAGCTCAATGGGGAGGACAGGTGGGAATTAGGTGCCCCCGGTGTAATGCTTTAAAAGCGGACTTAGGGGTCGATTCCGATTCGGGCCGGAAAAAGCACCGACCGACTCGGATCCGGAAATAATACCGACCGACACGTACCCGTGGCGCCCGACACGCCAAGTACGATGCAAGGCGTGAAAACTCCGACCGACACGTACCGAAACCAAGTCGACCGACCGAGCCGCACGGAAAACAGCAATCCGGCCGGAAAAACACGCGAATCCAACCGACCGACACGCACCCGGAACAAATCCGACCGAAACGTACACGCGAACTCCAAACCGCAAAGTACGATGCAAGGCGCGAAAACCACGAGCGAGTCGGACGGAGGACAAGCCGTACGACCAACACGCATACAAAACCGAGCCGAAGCAACACAAAACACCGCGACCGACGCGTACGCAGCATAGAAAACTGCACAAACACAGCGCGAACGAAACGGAGAACACCGTACGAGACAAATGCAGGGTCCGACTCGGTCACAAGAACGTTTCCAACATACACAAACAGCACAAAGGAAAAAACACCCCAAAAAAGGCAAAACAAGCAATTACCAAGCCAATAAATACTGGGTGGGGTGGGGACAGAGAACAAAGACACACCCACAACTCCACCTATATAAAGGACACAAATCACAACCATGAGCCTTTGCAAATGCCATTCCACTGCCAGCACCCAAGAGAAAGCAACCACACACCCACAGCTCATCCCTCACACAAGCCACACACTATCAGCACACCAACAAATACCTACCTCACATACACCCAGCAAAACACACACTCACACACCCTCACCTGCACACCAACACACACATCACTCACCATCACCACCCATCACCATGCCCCCCAAGAAGAATCCCAAGTTCCTAGATAGTGAATTGGAAGTCATGGTAGACGAGATCCTCAGGGTAGAGCCACAGCTGTTTGGCACACTGGTCCAACAGACCCCCATCTCCCAGAAAACCAAGATGTGGGAGAGGATCATCAACAGGGTGAACGCACAATCACCATGTCGGCGCACAAAGACCGACATCCCGAACAGGTGGTATGACGTGCGCAGGAGGGTACGGGACCTGCTGAAGAAAGACTACATCAACAGCCAACACACCGGCAGTGGCCCTCCTGCCAAGCCAATATACCTCAGGCCCTGGGAGGAGAAGGTGCGGGCCATCCTTCCGCCAGTGAGCGTATATGGACTAGAGGACATCCCAGAGCCTGGTGAGTACACAACAAATGTACACAATATACTGCCACAAAACACACACATCACTGTCAAGGGGAGAGTCAAATCATGCACTCATAGTAATTACACAGCAACCAGAACAGAATCATCCCAAAATGTGTATGTCAGTCAGATAAACACAACACATGCCATCAAAAAAGTCACATCCAACTGTGCCAACACATGTACAAACACAACTACAACTACAGCTAGGCAGTGGCACAAATAGAACTAACAAACACATCCACACATGTAGCCACCACAACAACACCAACACACCGTGAAGACCACTCAAAGGAAGGAATCCTGTGTATGCTGGCCAAGTCAGTGTAGCCAATAGCATCATGGGAGTCGCAGTCACACATATCCCCCCCCCCCACAACTGTCCCATCAACACCACCCTGAACCATGCTCACATCACAGGAAGTGGAGAAGGACTCACAAGATGGCTGACACTGGCTACTGCTGTGGGGAGCACAAGGCCCTGCTGGCAACTGTGCACCAACAAACAGCAGGACACCACTGAATGACATCCTGAGAGACAACTTACACTCCCTGCAATGCAAGCACGTTCCATGGTGGGATATCTGGCTAGCTGGGTGGGAAGGAGGACTTGCAGCACTGTCCATAGTCACAAGCACCTCCCCTCACACCCCCCCAACACAAACTCCACAGAACCCACCTGGCAGAATGCAATGCCCCCATCCTAACACAAGATCCCACAAAGAACCACCACCCTGGGTTATGTTGTGTGAAGCACAGGGACACTCTTGGGACCTCTAGCCAAACAACTGCCAGGACAACACTCCCAGCCATCCTGTCAGCACAGCCAGCCCACCCCACAGGGAAGCAGAGTCAAAAGGAAGGAAGCATGGGCATGCTGGGAAGGGGGAGGAGGCAATAGCATGATGGGAGTCGTAGTCACAGCTCTACATCCCCACCACATGGCCCAGCAAGCTCACACTCACGCATGCACATCCCACAGAGAGTGGAAAGGCCCATCAAAGATGTCTGACACTGTTGCTGTGTCGTGGGGAGCACAAGGGCATGCTGGGTACTGCACACCAACCAACAGCAGGACACCACTGTCAGCCATCTTGCCATTGCTCTCACACCCACACACACTGAACTCCCCACAAAAGCAAGTAAGTATGGGAATGCTGGGAAGTGGGGTGGAGGCAATAGCATGATGGGAGTCGTAGTCACAGACATAGCTCACCCCCACAACTGTCCCATCAACACCACCCTGAACCCTGCTCACATCACAGGAAGTGGAGAAGGACTCACAAGATGGCTGACACTGGCTACTGCTGTGGGGAGCACAAGGCCCTGCTGGCAACTGTGCACCAACAAACAGCAGGACACCACTGAATGACATCCTGAGAGACAACTTACACTCCCTGCAATGCAAGCACGTTCCATGGTGGGATATCTGGCTAGCTGGGTGGGAAGGGGGACTTGCAGCACTGACCATAGTCACAAGCACCTCCCCTCACACACACCCCAACACAAACTCCACAGAACCCACCTGGTAGAATGCAATGCCCCCCATCCTAACACAAGATCCCACAAAGAACCACCACCCTGGGTTATGTTGTGTGAAGCACAGGGACACTCTTGGGACCTCTAGCCAAACAACTGCCAGGACAACACTCCCAGCCATAATGTCAGCACAGCCAGCCCACCCCACAGGGAAGCAGAGTCAAAAGGAAGGAAGCATGTGCATGCTGGGAAGGGGGGAGGAGGCAATAGCATGATGGGAGCCATAGTCACAGCTCTACATCCCCCACCACATGGCCCAGCAAGCTCACACTCACGCATGCACATCCCACAGAGAGTGGAAAGGCCCATCAAAGATGTCTGACACTGTTGCTGTGTCGTGGGGAGCACAAGGGCATGCTGGGTACTGCACACCAACCAACAGCAGGACACCACTGTCAGCCATCTTGCCATTGCTCTCACACCCACACACACTGAACTCCCCACAAAAGCAAGTAAGTATGGGAATGCTGGGAAGTGGGGTGGAGGCAATAGCATGATGGGAGTCGTAGTCACAGACATAGCTCACCCCCACAACTGTCCCATCAACACCACCCTGAACCCTGCTCACATCACAGGAAGTGGAGAAGGACTCACAAGATGGCTGACACTGGCTACTGCTGTGGGGAGCACAAGGCCCTGCTGGCAACTGTGCACCAACAAACAGCAGGACACCACTGAATGACATCCTGAGAGACAACTTACACTCCCTGCAATGCAAGCACGTTCCATGGTGGGATATCTGGCTAGCTGGGTGGGAAGGGGGACTTGCAGCACTGACCATAGTCACAAGCACCTCCCCTCACACACCCCCAACACAAACTCCACAGAACCCACCTGGTAGAATGCAATGCCCCCATCCTAACACAAGATCCCACAAAGAACCACCACCCTGGGTTATGTTGTGTGAAGCACAGGGACACTCTTGGGACTTTTAGCCAAACAACTGCCAGGACAACACTCCCAGCCATCCTGTCAGCACAGCCAGCCCACCCCACAGGGAAGCAGAGTCAAAAGGAAGGAAGCATGGGCATGCTGGGAAGGGGGGTGGAGGCAATAGCATGATGGGAGTCGTAGTCACTGATATTGGTCACCCCCACAACTGTCCCATCAACACCACCCTGAACCATGCTCACATCACAGGAAGTGGAGAAGGACTCACAAGATGGCTGACACTGGCTACTGCTGTGGGGAGCACAAGGCCCTGCTGGCAAATGTGCACCAACAAACAGCAGGACACCACTGAGTGACATCCTGAGAGACAACTTACACTCCCTGCAACGCAAGCACGTTCCATGGTGGGATAACTGACTGGCTGGGTGGGTGGGAAGGAGGGCCGGCTGTCAACCAAACACAACCAATGCAGACCCTGTTCACACCCCCGAAAATACATAGAAATGCCCAAATAATGCAGGACAATGTGCCACACCAATATCAACCACTGACTGTGACGACTTAGGACAATGCAATGTACAGGCCCGCACCCAGAGGCACAGTCACAACTGTCATGTGTGTCAACCATTGATGCCTGCAGAAACATAACATACATTGTTTGTGTCTCCCAAAAACAGGTGATGATGGGGACACAGCAGCAGACGCTGAGGAGTCCCAGTCCCAGGCTCAAGAGGATGCCGAGCTCACTGGCGTCGTACAGCCTCTGTCCTCCTCGGATGATGAAGAACAACCTGGCACATCCGGTGCAAGTCAACATGCAGTACCAGCAGGACCACCAGCTGCAGCACCAGCAGGACCACCAGCTGCACCCCCTGCACCCACCCCTCCAACGACTGTCACCACGAATACCATCCCTGCCGACATGGACAGAACAAGGAGCAACACCAGCACAGGGACCCTGGACCAACCTGGGGCCATGGACACCACCACCACCCCCAACCCCCAAGGTGGACCAGGGTTATCTGTGCGTGCCACTGCACACACTGCACATGTCAGCAGGGGTGGTGGGAGGGGTGGGAGACAGAGGTCGCTGCTTGCAGACGTTGCTGGTGTGCATGATGACCCACAACTGGTACGCATAGCTGATGCGTACCAGTCCAGCACCGGAGAGCTCAGCCAGGTAGTGGGGCTCCTCAGAGACATCAAACAGCAGCAGGCTGCCCATCATGCCCGCTTGGACTCCCACATGTCCCACGTGGAGTCACACATGTCCCGTGTGGACTCACACATGTCCCGCGTGGAGTCCAAGTGGGATGCACTGCATGAGATGACGGCGGTGCACAGGGACATTTTACAATGCCTCCGCCAGATGAACAGCAACCAGTCCACACCTCCCTGTGTGCCAACAACATCTGGTGCCGAACAAACTGCAACTGCCACAGGGAGGGAGGAGGACTCTGGCGGAGAGTCCCCTGCACCGCAGCAGCCTGTACTTGAGGGCCCCCCCCAAGAAGAGGGGTCGTCCGAGGAGGGAAAAGTGAGAGGCCGATGGCCAAGCGCAACTCCCAGGAAGCCTGAACCTGTTCTGGATGTTCGCCTTTGTGCACAGACTGTTCACCCTGTTGACGGCAACACTACTCCCACACATTGCATGGGGAGTACAAGTTGGACCAATGTGTCAGACAACTGTGGCCCCGATACTGGGGATCCTGTCTACCAGGACTTTCAATTCACCTAGGAACTTGGGATTGCAAGATTTATGTACAGCACTACCCATCCTATGCACTATTAACACAAATGTATCACAATAAACACACTAATACACCATACTTGCCTCTGTCGTGATTCCAACGTGGGTGCTGTTATGGGGATGATGAACTGCAAAATTACACTGTGTATGCGAACTGCAACAGCAAGGACAACACAGGCATGTGAGTACAGGCAACGTGACACACATGAGGGAGACACACCACCAGGGCTACACAACACATACACACCTAGGCCATCTGACTCATTGCCTACACTGATGTTGCCAGGGAAGACGGTGCAATGCACAGACACCACACCCATTCCCAGTTGTAGTCAAGTAGCCCACAGGTGCAGTAAGCAAATGGCAGTCAAATGTGTGACCACAGACAACGCACATCACAAAGTGAAGCACAGGTTTATTACACAGTTGCAACATGTCGTAACCACTACAGATGCAAGGTAATCCCACCTGGCAGCGGGCACACAGTCAACAACTGTAGACGGAAGGAAGTCCATGGGTGTGGCGCACATCACCTGTAGGGACACAACAGCTACCAGCCTGGATGTGCAATCACGTCGTCGGTGGACACAGTTGACCAAACGAATCTGAAAGTACCCTGTGAAGGACAGAAATGACACACAGTCAAAAGCAATGGAGTACAGGACAGAACAGCAAAACTCATGCACAATACATGTTACAAGATACCCACCCAGAACCAAGTTAGCATGTCAACACTGTTGGGGAGTACAGCCCACCTGTTAGCACACATTGCAACACACATCCAGTCAAGTAGCCCATGGACACACTCCAACAGCACCAGAGCACCACCCACACATCATGCCAACTCACATCATTGACATGACACCTCAGGATACTCACATTCAGCTAAAGAAGTTGGTGATGAGCTGTGTGCGGACATCACCATAATCATCATCATCATCATTATCGTCACTGGCATCGTGGTCCAGGCCAGGATCCTCCACAGGTGGCGGATGTTGGTCATTGTCATCCTGGATGAGAGGCAACTCCTTCCGCACTGCCAGGTTGTGGAGCATGCAGCAGACGATGATAATCTTGCACACTTTCGCAGGGGCATATGGGAGGGACCCTCCGGTCTTGTCCAGGCAGCGGAAGCGGCTCTTCAGGAGACCAAAGGTCCGCTCAATCACTCTCCTGGTCCGACCATGTGCCTCATTGTAGCGCATCTGGGCTGGTGTCACAGGGTTCCTGAGGGGTGTCAGCAACCACGGCATGTTGGGGTATCCCGAGTCACCTACGGACAGACAAGTGCACATTAGCTGACTTGGAAAAGTGGGCGGAATACTACAGATCAGATCACACACAATGGCACAAAGTCAGTACACACCGACAAGCCAGGCACGCTGGTTCTGCATCTGTGCCATCATCCTGGGGATGCGACTACTCCTCATCACAAAGGCATCGTGTGCTGAACCAGGGAAACGGGCACACACGTGTGTGATGGTCATGTCTGCAAGACACACCACCAGTGCATTGACCGAGTGGTAGTGCTTGCGGTTCCTGTAGGCCTGCTCCTGGGCCTGTGGTGGTACCAAAGCCACATGTGTCCCATCAATGGAGCCAATGACATGCGGCATCCTCCCCAGGGCATAAAAGTCACTCTTCACGTCAGTGAGTCGTTGCAGTCTAGGGAAATAGATGTACCGGTTCAGGAAGCACAACATTGCCGCCAAAACATTGCGGAGCACACGGCTCAACATGGTCTGTGACATCCCACCAGCAGTCGCCACAGTATGTTGGAAGGTACCAGTGGCAAAGAAGTGTAGGGCTGCCATCACCTTCACCTTGGGGGTCAGCGCTGTAGGATACGGCCGGCCAGGCTGCAAATGTGGGGACAACTGCACTGCCAAATCCTCAATCAGCTGCCTGGTGAAGCGGTACCGTCGGATGCTGTCCCGTTCCACCATCGTTGCCAGGTCTGGGAATGGTCGATGGACAGCAGGAGCCCTGCAGTGCAGAGGAGAAGTAAGCAAGATTGTCAGTCACCCCACATATGCGGCATTGAACACACTCAAGATCCCAACATACATCATTATGAGGCACAACTACATGAAGTGTGCAGTACCGGAAGGACATGTATGGTACATACATGGCCAACATCTGTCAACACGGTCCAACAGGTGGCATCAATTAGTCCCAGGTTGGCCCATTGGATATCATGAGGCCGTGTCACAGTTCCCATCTCCTGCTGCTGTGTCACAATAACCCTCCACAGTGACATGTGAGGACAGATGTACCCCAGGCACCACAGCTCAACGACAGGTACATTCCCAGGGACCCTGTAATGCCACATGGACACTGGCATTACATGGAGTATCATGTATACACCACAGCAAAACAACCATGACCCCCACAGGTAGTGGCCCCACTTGCCACGGCAGGACAGACATGGACGTCTGTGACACACACACGCACAACATCAAAGTCCATGCACACACAACGTGGATGTGGAGACTGTCTCCCATTGTGCACATGAAATCAGAGACATTGTAAACACTACATGCACAAAGACTGTGGAGGACCATCACTATTGTGCCACTGGGACACCCTGGCTCAAACATACCGTCCCACATGGGACTCACGGGGTATGTGACATGACATACACATACACCACCGTGAAATGTGACCATGGCACATGCACAGATATGAACAGTTGCACATCACAGTGGTCATGTACACGTAACACCCAGGATCCTGTCCCCATGAACACGTGCACAGCCTGGGGGTGGCTGCCCACAGGTGACACCCACAGGACAACATGTACACCAACATACACACAATAGGAAATGCAGCCTTACATGCCTTATGATAAAGTTTGGACAGGCTGTCGTGATGTAGGTGTGCCCCTCACTCCCTGGGAGCTATCTGTGGCTGGCATATGTCCATCTGAGACAGGCATGCTGACATATGCCAGTCACATGTACAGTGATGCGTTGTACTGCAATGGACCGATCGGTGCCTCCGGCCGGCCCATTGCATTCAATGTGTGCGGGTACGCGTTGTACCCCTGTGCGCGTTGAACTGCAATGGACCGATCGGTGCCTCCGGCCGGCCCATTGCATTCAATGTGTGCGGGTACGCGTTGTACCCCTGTGCGCGTTGTACTGCAATGGACCGATCGGTGCCTCCGGCCGGCCCATTGCATTCAATGTGTGCGGGTACGCGTTGTACCCCTGTGCGCGTTGTACTGCAATGGACCGATCGGTGCCTCCGGCCGGCCCATTGCATTCAATGTGTGCGGGTACGCGTTGTACCCCTGTGCGCGTTGTACTGCAATGGACCGATCGGTGCCTCCGGCCGGCCCATTGCATTCAATGTGTGCGGGTACGCGTTGTACCCCTGTGCGCGTTGTACTGCAATGGACCGATCGGTGCCTCCGGCCGGCCCATTGCATTCAATGTGTGCGGGTACGCGTTGTACCCCTGTGCGCGTTGAACTGCAATGGACCGATCGGTGCCTCCGGCCGGCCCATTGCATTCAATGTGTGCGGGTACGCGTTGTACCCCTGTGCGCGTTGTACCGCAATGGACCGATCGGTGCGCACCCATTGACAATGGGCTTGCCTGGCAACGGACGCGTTTTCGAATTTCGAACGAGTCGGTTGCTGTAAATTCAGTTGGTCACCCACAACAATGTTGCAAAATCATGTATGTCATGAAGTTGAAGATTTGAAGGATGCTGTGGGCGTGTTTTGGTGCTGCTATTCCATGGATTGGTCAGATTCAGAAGATGCAAACGACTTGGACCTTTCACTTTGGACACAAGGGACAGTATCTGCCTCTCCAGCACATATATATTGCTGGCTGTTCCCCTGAGAGCTCACTTGCCTGCACTACATGCTCCAGGACGACATCTGCCACTGCACTGCTGCTGTCTCTGCCCCTCTGGACCCTGCAATGGCACGTACTGTGGAGAGAGCCCCAGCCTTCAGCCTTGAAGAGAACCAGGCCCTGCTGGACAGCCTACTTCCACAGTACAGCAAGCTGTATGGGACACCAGGGGAGCAGGTGAGTGTTCTGTGCACTGCCTTTCTGAATGTGCATTTTGTCTGACTAGCAAGGCTGAAAGTCTGCACGCCACTGGCTAGCAGGCTCACTGAGTAGTTGTCACCCCCATAGTGTGTAGTGACTTGCACTGGACAGGTATGGTGCAGTGACAGTGCATTTGAACATGGTTTTACTTCCCATGCAATGATACCATGTAGTGACGTCTGGCAAACTGTCCATGGTCAGCTTTGCACTGCCTGTGTACATCATGTGCCCCTGTGATTGAGACATGTATATACAACTGTGTCATGCACGGATATGTTGCATGTGTGGTAATGGCCTTTTCACTTTGTCATCCTGACAGGTTAATGCCCATCGGAAGCAGGAAATCTGGAAGGACATCGTCTGGGCCGTCCGGTCCGTGGGGGTCTACAAGCGCCGGATCCGCAACTGCCAGAAGAGGTGGCAGGACCTTCGGGGCTGGACCCGGAGGATTGCACGGGTCCAGCTGAAGCTGTTGCCTCCTCGCAGGAGGGGCGGAACACGGACCCTGACCCCCACATGCTCCAGATCCTGGCGGTGGTGTTTCCAGACCTGGATGGGCAGCTGAAGGCCAGACAGCAGCAAGGAGGGGGTGAGTCAAAGACTGCACTGTGAACTCTGTATTACATGCTTTGTGCCCTCCTCTGGCCTGGTTCAACTGCCACAGTGCAGCAGTCATGTTGTCCAGGAGCCATGTCCCTCTATTGTGCACTGCCCACTGCTCATCTGATACCCAGGTGTGGCCCTTACATTCAGGGAACTGTGTCACTTGGGACTGTGTCCTTGCAGTTTGCTTCACTAAAGGTGGGGGACAGCATCTGTTTCCCTAACTCTGTTGTGGGCATCATGGGTGGGTCCATTGTTCACACAACGCCTGGGTTTGGACATGTGATCTGCGTGTTGCTTTGATATGCGGTCCACTTGCTGAGCTGAGCCACCACATGTGCCTGGGGTATGTGGCACACGCCCATGCAGCGGGTGGGAACAATGTTTGGGCCCCAGGAGTGTGCAGATTACGTGTGTCACACATACATAGCCAGCTATCCACTGTCCAGGGCACATCCCTCATTCATGTGGAGCAGGACAGTCATGCCTACTCCAGGCCATGCAATGCACTCTGTACTCCCACTCCCGTGTATCAGCTGACACATTGTGCACAGTGATTTGACCCCTCAGGTGTCTGCCTCTGTGTCAGTGTGCTGTGGATTAGTTGCCAGGACTGCTGGGGTGTTTCTTGGTAGGGGCTCAGCATGCCCCTGGAGATGTGACCATAGGAGACGATACTTGTGTGTCACATAGGTGTTTGATCAGCTGCCCGTGCAGACTGGGGTATGCGAATGTGAAGTTCAGGCAGCTGTTCCCCATTCACAGCAAATTGTGAGGGGCTCAGGTTCAGAGGGTAGTGTCACAGGTCTCCCATATGTCCAATAGGTGTGACCTGGACAGATGAGGGTTAAGATGATGTGTTGTGTGGGGGATGTACATGTGCACTTGTGCAGCTCCAGGACTTGCATTCCCCATGACCTACTATTGTGACACAGTGCATAGTGTTGTTGTCTTGCTGCCAAGTCATACATCACTGAGACAGTGATGTATGACTTAGCAGTCATGCCTCTGCCATGGCATGTGTCAACTTATTGGTGGTCCTGCAGGGGAGTGACATGTGCTACATGCACACCATTGTGGCGCTGGCTATCAGGACATGGGTGCATCATGGTGTCTGTCGCTGGTATGCATCACATGCATTTCCTATTTGACTCTGGGCATCCCTTTCATCCGGAAACCTGTACTGACTCAGTGGCAAGAGCTGTGATGTGTGCATGTCCACATGCCACACCGTGTCCTCTGCACTGTCCAACTACTGTGTACTTGGTGCATGTGTCCACACTGGGGTGTTGCAATCCAACAGACACCAGACAGATGGGTGCAAGGCCATGTGGGATGTGAGTGCCATGCTTGGCATCAGACTGACAATTGGCTTCTCCTGTTCAGTTAGGGCACTTTTAGCAATGTACAACTAATGATGCCAGGGCTTGCTCTGTAATGTGCTGTGCTCACAGTGGTGTGTGCGTTTGGTGCAGGTGACTGATGTCTGTCTGTTTCCCCATTGTTTGCAGATACATCCACGGCCACGGAAGGGGACAGCTCCACGGACCAGGAGGAGCCAGAGAGCCAGACTGGGTCAGCAGCCGAGGAGTGGTCGGAGGGACCCAGTGGCACGGAGGGCGAGGGGAGCCACACCGAGGAGGCCTCAGCACCATCCACCTCAGCTGAGGACCAGAGCAACTCGGAGGATGACTCCCTTGTGGAGGCGGGTGTCAGCAGCCACCACACCCCAGCTAGTGTTGCTGTCCCCGCCACCACCAGCACCACCACCGCCCTCCCATCGGCTCCCATTCCCCAGGTCCGTGGAGGCTCCCATGTTCGGGAGCGTGTCTCCTTTGGGCCAGGCACCGCACCACCTGCCCCTGTGTCCCCTGCTGCCCTGAGTGAGGAGTCTGTGTACCTCCTTCGCCAGCTCCATGTAGGGCAGACAGCCATGCTGAGTGTCCTCCATGCGCACACCGCACTGTTGACTCATCAGGTGTCGTTCATGGAGGGCATCTCATCGGGCATGTCTGACCTACAGAGGGGCAACAGGTCCATGGACTCCTCCCTGACGGCAGCAGTGTCCCTCCTCAGACAGTCCCTCACCCCTCCTGCCTCTGCTCCATCCACACTCCCCAGCACCTTACCCGTCCCAAGCACACACACACCGGCACAGGCACACACCAGCACACACACGTCCAGCACACAGACACACACGCCACAAACTAAACGCACACGCACGCACAGTCAGGGGACTGAAACCAGACTCACAGGGGATGGGGCCCTGGTACACACACACGCATCCACGGGCACTGCGCAGTCCTCAGTTGCCTCTCCCTCCTAAGCACCCTCCCTTGCCTCACCTGCAACCCCAAAGACCCAGCGCCTCTTCCTCAGTGACCTCGGCCTCTTCCCCTCCGATCCAGCTGCCCCAGCATCCAGGGGGAAGAGGAAGCCCCCACACGGAGCAGAGTGCCCCTCGCCCCCGGACACCCTCCCCCAGGCGCAGACAGACTGAGGCCCCCACCCGCAAGTCCCCCCGGAGTGCTAAGAGCAAGACCCCGCCGCCGCCATGAAGCTCAAGCACCAGGTCTCCTTCCTCCATCCCTCAGGCCCCCACTCCACAGGTGCCCCCACCACACCCTGCCCCAGGTTCCCCCACCCACAGATATACCATCCCCAAGAGGCTCCGGCCTTCTCCCCCTGCCACTTGCTCTCCCGGAACCACACCCCCGCTGCGCTTGTCTGTGCCACTGATGTGGTGAGGGTGTCCTCCCCCTCTGTCCAGCCCACCTTGCCTGTTCCCCATTCTTCTCCCCTGGTGGTAGGCACTGCAGTGGAGTCCACTACCACCCTGTCTGACTTGGGCACTGCAGTGGCGGACCTGTCCACTCCATCTGCAGGGTCCACTGCAGTCGTGCCGGCACCCACAACATCTGAGCCATGCCCCCCAGTTGTGCCGGCACACACCATGTCAGACACCTCCACTGCAGTTGTCAGTGGCTCTCCAGCACCCACCACCCCTTCCCTGCTTCCTCCTGGTGAGCCCTGATCCTGTCCCTGCGGTGCCTGGCCTACCCCCGGTTGCCCCTCCTAGTGGATTGTCCCTGGTTTTGTGCAGGCATGTGTAGGGTGGCATCTGCCACTGTCACCCACTTGTGACTTTGTTGATGGACTGGCCATTGGCCTTTGTTTATGTTCTACCGGACTTCTACTTTTAATGCCACATATGCTGAGTAAAGCAACTTTCTGTTCTCTAGTGCTTTTGCTTCTGATGTACATGATGTTGATGATGCTAACCATGCCCTTGCTGCAGTGATGGTGATATTTGGTCTCATGATAATGAAGTGTTACTGTGCAGGAACCCATGTGGTCCAGGGGGAATTGTCCTATCCTGTGGTGTATCCATGTCATCCATAGCAGCATCTGAGGGTGTCATGTGTTCAGTATTTGGCAATGGGATTTCCTACTTAGATTGGCAATTTCACATCTGTGGCTTCCACCCCTGCACATCTGTTGTGCCTGCCATTGTTCAATTCGTCTACTTCCCTGACCGTGTGGCCATCTCCACTGGACATGCAGGTTTGGGCATCAATGGGGAAGGACTCATCTGTGTTGTCAGTGCAACATTGCTATACAAGTGTGTTGGATCTGTGCTGATGATTCCGTTGGCACTTCCATGAACAGGCTGATGTGACGGGAGCCCTCATTTGGTGCTAATTGTTGATTGTGTGACCAAGTGCTCAGCTGACATGGTGGGGCCCTACTGAGGCAACATATGGCACAGCTTTCCTCACACAGGAGTGGAGTCCCCTCATGGCAGTGTGTACTCCTGTGACATTGCCTGCGCCCAAGGTGTGTGTTGTATGTGCATGTCTGTGTGTTCACTTCCGTTTAGCTGTGCATGCTGTGATCCCTAGTGTTGTACCTGTTTGTGATGCTAGCTGAGTTGAGCTATGTTCCCCAAAGTCTTCTCCCTGGGTTCTCTGTGATGTGGGTGCATGGCACATTACTGGTCATCAGGGTGTCACCCATAGGTGTGCTTGCTGTCAGGGCTGAGTTTGTGTGCAGACGCAGCTGGGTCACAGTCAGGTTTCCCCTTGGCACTTGTTGTTTGCCCCTGTCATGTGATTTCCAGTTTGTGTTATCTTTCAGTGATTGTGACACGTTGTGTGTGTGACTGCTGGCACTCCTCAGGGTCCGGGCTGCAATGTTGGTTGTTGTCTATGTGTGTTCTTTGTGGGTGACCTTGGCTTCTTCATTGGTGTGTGACTGTGGCTGTGATCCCATTGGTTGGTGTGGTATTGCCGTCATGTCCATGTACGGCGTAGTGTGCAGTGTGTCAGACATTCAGGAGTCTTGTTGAGTGTCCATGTGTGATGTGTTTCTGCACCTTGGTTCCCACCCACCACCCTGGAATAGTCATGGGTGCATGTGCAATGTCACCAGTACATGTGTGCTTCACTGCTGCACATTGTTGGAGGTCGAGGGGTGTGGTGTTGAGTGTGTGCAGATGAGAGTGTTGCCCGGCTAGGCCCCTGCCTCCATGTTGGCCTTGCTCATTGGCCATGCTGTTTGATTTGTGCTTGTGTAGGTGTGATGGTAGTTAGTTGCTCAGTACACATGACTGTGGTTCACAGTGTGAACCACATTTAGCTTTGTCATCACAGTGGGATTGTAATGCAGCCCAGGGTCACCACATTGTGGGGGCCCTGGGGGTGGTGCTGTGGTGTGTCTGTGTCTTGCTGTGTCAGTTGCTGTCCCTATGTGCCTGTGTGACATGTGTGATTTGTGCTCCCTCTCATCTGACAATGCCTGCTTGCCCACATAGGGAATTTGGATCCATGAGTTACCTTTGTGTGGCACTGTATGCACATCTGTATGATTGGTATTCATGTCTCCTCATGTGTTGTGTGGTTGCCTGGGGACACTGGCACCCCCCACCCTCACCTGTTGTGTATGATGTGCAGGGTGGGTCTGCCTGTTTGTGTTTGTGCATCTGCACCACTGCATTGGCATATCTTGGGTGTGCCATTGGCTGTATGTAGTTTGGTGGGTTTCCCCTGCTGTCCCTGGGACTCCTAGGTCATCGGTCAGCACAATGATCATGGTTTGTGTGTCCCATTGCTGCCATGGTATGGTATCTGTTCACCTCACATCTGCAGTCTCCACAGGGTATCTGCATGTGTGTGCCCATTGGTGCAAATATGTGGGTCTGCATTCGGATGGTCACTTCTGTCATTGTGTCATTGATGATTGTTGACGGTGTCAGCCCCCATGGGTGTTGTTTGTCTGCACATGGCCAAAGTTATGTCTTATTTGCACTGCAGGATTTGGCTCCCCCAATTTATGTTGCAATGGGACACATACACTACTTTGCCACTGATGTGTTTGTTGTTCTGTGACCAGGAATCATCCATGCAGTTTGGCAGTTGCACCTCTTACTTTGTCAACACTTACCTTTTGGTCACTGTGATGATGGGGGTTTGGACCCCATTGCCACAATGTTCAAAATGTGCTTCAGCTATGGACCCCACACTTACCTTTTGGTCACTGTGATGATGGGGGTTTGGACCCCATTGCCACAATGTTCAAAATGTGCTGCAGCTATGGACCCCACACTTACCTTTTGGTCACTGTGATGATGGGGGTTTGGACCCCATTGCCACAATGTTCAAAATGTGCTGCAGCTATGGACCCCACACTTACCTTTTGGTCACTGTGATGATGGGGGTTTGGACCCCATTGCCACAATGTTCAAAATGTGCGGCAGCTATGGACCCCACACTTACCTTTTGGTCACTGTGATGATGGGGGTTTGGACCCCATTGCCACAATGTTCAAAATGTGCGGCAGCTATGGACCCCACACTTACCTTTTGGTCACTGTGATGATGGGGATTTGGACCCCATTGCCACAATGGTCATGGCCTGCTTGCATTGTGGGTGCCACACACATATATGTGTGGCACATGTGCTAGGGGGTCACATTGTATGTTCAAAGTCATGTTCGGTGTTGTAGGCATTTGACACAGTCTACACACGCTTGTCATGGTGTTGGGGGGATGTCTTCTTCTTGCATTCCCTAGGTTGTGGTGTGCTGGTTGTGTCATGCATTGTCCATCCTATGAGTGGTGGTAGGCATCCTGCCCCCCCTGGCTAAGGGTGGTAGTAGTGGTAGGCATCCAGCCCACCCTGGGTGAGGGTGGTAGTAGTGGTAGGCATCCAGCCCCCCTGGCTAAGGGTGGTGGTAGGCATCCAGCCCCCTGGCTAAGGGTGGTGGTAGGCATCCAGCCCCCCTGGGTGAGGGTGGTAGTAGTGGTAGGCATCCAGCCCCCCTGGCTAAGGGTGGTAGTAGTGGTAGGCATCCTGCCCCCCTGGGTGAGGTTGGTAGTAGTGGTAGGCATCCTGCCCCCCCTGGGTGAGGGTGGTAGTGGTGGTAGGCATCCTGCCCCCCCTGGATAAGGGTGGTAGTAGTGGTAGGCATCCAGCCCACCCTGGGTGAGGGTGGTAGTAGTGGTAGGCATCCAGCCCCCCCTGGCTAAGGGTGGTGGTAGGCATCCAGCCCCCCCTGGGTGAGGGTGGTAGTAGTGGTAGGCATCCAGCCCCCCCTGGCTAAGGGTGGTAGTAGTGGTAGGCATCCTGCCCCCCCTGGGTGAGGTTGGTAGTAGTGGTAGGCATCCTGCCCCCCCTGGGTGAGGGTGGTAGTGGTGGTAGGCATCCTGCCCCCCCTGGATAAGGGTGGTAGTAGTGGTAGGCATCCAGCCCACCCTGGGTGAGGGTGGTAGTAGTGGTAGGCATCCAGCCCCCCTGGCTAAGGGTGGTGGTAGGCATCCAGCCCCCCTGGGTGAGGGTGGTAGTAGTGGTAGGCATCCAGCCCCCCTGGCTAAGGGTGGTAGTAGTGGTAGGCATCCTGCCCCCCTGGGTGAGGGTGGTAGTAGTGGTAGGCATCCTGCCCCCCTGGGTGAGGGTGGTAGTAGTGGTAGGCATCCTGCCCCCCTTGGTGAGGGTGGTAGTGGTGGTAGGCATCCAGCCCCCCCTGGCTAAGGGTGGTAGTAGTGGTAGGCATCCTGCCCCCCCTGGGTGAGGGTGGTAGTAGTGGTAGGCATCCAGCCCACCCTGGGTGAGGGTGGTAGTAGTGGTAGGCATCCAGCCCCCCCCAGGCTAAGGGTGGTGGTAGGCATCCAGCCCCCCTGGGTGAGGGTGGTAGTAGTGGTAGGCATCCAGCCCCCCCTGGCTAAGGGTGGTAGTAGTGGTAGGCATCCTGCCCCCCCTGGCTAAGGGTGGTGGTAGGCATCCAGCCCCCCTGGGTGAGGGTGGTAGTAGTGGTAGGCATCCAGCCCCCCTGGCTAAGGGTGGTAGTAGTGGTAGGCATCCTGCCCCCCTGGGTGAGGGTGGTAGTAGTGGTAGGCATCCTGCCCCCCTGGGTGAGGGTGGTAGTGGTGGTAGGCATCCTGCCCCCTGGCTAAGGGTGGTAGTAGTGGTAGGCATCCAGCCCACCCTGGGTGAGGGTGGTAGTAGTGGTAGGCATCCTGCCCACCCTGGCTAAGGGTGGTGGTAGGCATCCAGCCCCCCCTGGGTGAGGGTGGTAGTAGTGGTAGGCATCCAGCCCCCCCTGGCTAAGGGTGGTAGTAGTGGTAGGCATCCAGTCCCCCTGGCTAAGGGTGGTGGTAGGCATCCAGCCCCCCCCTGGGTGAGGGTGGTAGTAGTGGTTGGCCTCCCGCCCCCCCCTGGCTAAGGGTGGTAGTAGTGGTAGGCATCCTGCCCCCCTGGGTGAGGGTGGTAGTAGTGGTAGGCATCCTGCCCCCTGGGTGAGGGTGGTAGTAGTGGTAGGCATCCTGCCCCTCCTGGGTGAGGGTGGTAGTGGTGGTAGGCATCCTGCCCCCCTGGGTGAGGGTGGTAGTAGTGGTAGGCATCCTGCCCCCCTGGGTGAGGGTGGTAGGGGTGGTAGGCATCCTGCCCCCCCTGGCTAAGGGTGGTAGTAGTGGTAGGCATCCTGCCCCCCCTGGGTGAGGGTGGTGGTGCGCATTCAGGCCCCTGTGTGCATATGTGGCATTGGTGATGGGCATCCCGCCCCTATGGTGCTGCTGTTGCTGGTGTAAGTATATTCTGCATCCCTCTGTGTGTGTGTGATGTGTCGTGTACGTGTTGTATGTGTTTTGTGGTTGGTGTCTGGCTTACCTTCTGCGCCGTACGCGTCCGTGCCTGTTCCGGTAGTAAATGTAGAATATTGGTATGATCGGGACGAAGGGATTCATGGTTGGTTCGTGTCGTTCGTCCTTCTCGTTGCTTCGCGTCGTCCTCTTCGCTTCGCCTCGTCCTCGTCGCTTCGCGTCGTCCTCGTTGCTGCTGTGTTCGTCTCGGAGCCGTGGATCGTGTTGTGGCGCGAATCGGAGCTTATGTGCGCCTCTCCCGGATGCTTTGACGTGCTGTGCGTAGCGACGGGTTCGGCGCGTACGGAAAGCGCATCGTACTTGTCCGGCCGGACGGGGCTGCATTTTTCCTTCCGTGCGACTCGATTCGGCGTTTCCGGATTCGCCTCGGTCGGGGAACAGGACCTGGTTTGGGTGAGTACGGCTCGGCCGGATTCTTTGCTGTTGTGCGAATCGTACTTACTCGTTCGGTGTGCTGTACGGATCGGTCGGGAAACAGGCTTTCGCATGGCTTTTTTCCCGACCGAATGGTGTTGGATACGCCTCCGACCGAGATCGGAATCGGCCCCTTAGTGTCTCATATCCACTATACTGTTTAAAAACTAACAGTAGTCTTTCATAATACGCGTGTACAGATTCTTTACTTTCCTGTGTGGTTCTGTCGATTTTTACCCAATCCGTTTCTTTGGGTGGGATTTTATTTTTCAAAAAGGTAATAACTTGGTCATATTTCCTCATCACTTCTGGTCCTGGCGCTCCTGTTTTAGCATCTCTTGGATATTCTACAGTTGGCCAATCAATAGTAATCTTACATTCTGTCCACAAATCAGCTGGTACTACTATATCAAATAATCCATCCAAATCTATCCATAACACCTTCGAAACTTTAACAAACCTTTCCACTTGTCTGTACCATTCTACTGGTTTTTCTCTCAATTTTGGGAAGTCATTTGTAAATGACAGTATATCCTGTCTAGACCATGGGACATGCACATAACTACCTCCTGGAGTTTCTCTCATCGGGTACTCCCTTACAATTGATTCCTTGTGTGTCACCGCAAAAGCCAAAGACGCTTTATCTGTCATTTTCTCATTCCTTTTAGTCCACCTGCTTCTCCATTTATCCACATCACCCCATTTTCTCAGCAGAACAATTAATTCTTTTATTTGGGTTAACCGTCCTGATGTGTTCAAATTTTCTATATCTTTCTCGCAAAAATCTACTCTATATGGTTTCTGCAAACTTCTCACTTTTACAAATTCTACTCCTAGTTCATTTGCTGTTTCTTCCAATTTGTCATGTAAATTTCTAGCTCTCCATGTAATGCTTTTACATAAGAACATTATCTCGTCATCCTGATAAGTTTTCAGTTTTTCTGTGCCAATTGTCCCTAAGATCAATTCCTCCATGTCTATTTTTAACCTAATTACATCTAATGGTTTTGATTCTGTCTCTTTCGTTTTTAGAGTTTTCATCCATTCATTCAATTCATCCGGAGTCGGACCTACAGGTGTACTATTTAATTCTATCCAATTTTTACTTCTTTCTGGTGTCTCTGATGCAGACTCAGTTCCCATAGGTATCCTCCTAAACTCATTCTCATTTACCGTCAAATTAGTAGGTGGGCTTGGTCTATATGAACTAACCAAATTTCTTGCACCTTCATTGTCTAATTCCATCCCTTCTTTCCTTCTTTGCAAGTTTGAATTCATAGGAATGACTAAAGAATGCTCTTCTATTTTCTGATTCTCAAAAACTGGTATTACTGGACCTATCGTTACTGGTACAGTTACAGCTTCCATATTCATTGTTAATTCTCTTATCTTTTCAGTCAATTCTCTTGTGTTTTTTGCTAATTCAGTTGTATTGTCACTTTCAATCTTCTCGTTTTGTGGGGTTTTCAATTGATCTTGTGACCTATTTATCTCATATCCCCATTCAGGATTTTTATTCCTCCCAGTTTCCATTGGCGGTGCATTAGGTGTCACCACCGCAGAATTCTGTTGGTATGGAGGTGGGTTTCTGTTCCAGCAATTCATCTTCCGTCTCACTACCACCATACCCATACTTTTCAGTAACCAAATGTTTCTTTTTCTCTGTACACTTTCTCTTTGCTTCTTCCTCAACTGTAAAAGCTGGAAACAAACCTCCTGTCATATTAGCATATCTCCAACGCTTTATTCTGTCCTCATGATTCACTCCCCACAACCTTCCGGGCACAAAATTATGATTCTTTAATCCTCTGAATCTTTCTTGTTCATACATCTCATCTTCCCATTCACTTAAAGCTTCAAACTGTGTCGGTCTAGGTTTAGGTTCAAGCATCGTCATCTTCTCCCTCAAATTCCGAAGTACAGCTACACTAAATGAACCATTCTCAGGAAATGCTAATACTCCATCATTTTGAGTATATTTAGTCCAATTTTCTAACCATATGCAAGTATGATATCCGTACTTCAGCATCATATGCGAAGCTGGTGATTTCGGCGGAGGAATTACTTGTCCCTCTCTAGTCACTACCTTTTTGTCTTTCTTAAAAAAGTTCTTAATTTTCGCCATCCACGACGTTTTCTCTCTACCATACACATAATAAGCCATAATTCACAATCTCTTTCCTTTCTCAAAAGTCCGCAATTCAACACTGTTCTCTATGCGTTATTCTGACCTATCCCAGCGCGACTCACACCAACGCTCCAATCCTAAGCTTCTACGTCACTGCTTATCCAACCACTCCTAGCGCGTCTCACACCAACGCACTAATCAGAGCGTCTTCTGTATAACTAGTGCACTGTCCAATCCCAGCGCGGCTTTTGTCTACGTCAGTTCTGCTCCTGACCCCTCCTTTACAAAATTTATCGGCAATTTATTTTTCAACAGTTCTTTGTTAGTTACAACATTAAAAACACATTTCCATTGTCTGATTTCGCTAACAAAAGTGACAGTTTTATTCTAGCTCACAAGAATACAGTTTCGTTCGATAAGTGTAGCACTTCCCTCTACCTTACCCTTCTTTCAAGCAAGGGGTAAACCCGTTTCTCTGGGGATAAAACACATGTGGAGACCACACTGCTCCTGAGAATTAAGGCCAGAGTTTCACAAGAAAACCGGTTGCTATTTCACTCACACACCTTTTATACAGAATATGTCCCTATCATAACACAACCTGTGTTATCACCAATATGAACTCAGACAATGCACTATTCCATGTGACTTCTCTTGTCACACGTGTCCACTTCCTACTTCCCGGAAGCTTCAAAACCTTTGACTTACATATAACGTGATACCATACAACATGAAGTGTTATACATAACAAAAAATAACCAATAATCAATAATCACCAAACTAATCTATAGTAACCATAACTCTGCTACCAAGAAATCTGATCCAGCGCTATCAATAAAATTTCTTCTCCTATATGCTTTGGACGTCCAGGTACAAATATCCCTCTTTCCACACCTATATCCATATGACGGTGGGGCCCATAACACCGCATAAACATTCACTCTCTCATATATTCCCTGGATTTCATCCGTTTTTACCTAAGAGAAAACAGTTGATGATTTGCTGGAAGGAGACGGGATACCTTTTAAAACGACATAATACTTCTCAAGCTTTAAGGTATTCCGCTCATTGGTCGATGGACCAACTAGTAGGAATCAGTTGATGGTGATTAAGACCAGCTCAATCACTATAAACCTTTAAACATTTACATTTATCATTGAGCTAAAGAACCACAGACTCATTGTTTAAAGATAATAAAATGTATATAATTTTTAGAAGCATGAATAAGTTTCAAATTTATTATTCAGATTATTACATTTAGCGTCATTATAAGAATAAATTGAAATTGCAATGCATACCTATTAGATGGAAAAACAAAGTTCGTCACAGCAATGAATTCAGATCACAGCATAGAACTCCCGAAAAACTGTCTATCTGTCCTGAAAAAACAGGCCTTCTCGACGGACCACCTATAGGATGTTTCCCGCCACAATCCCGTTCTTTTCCCCTTTAGTATTTTAAGAATAAAAAGGTCTAATAGTATTAAAATGGAAAATCTATTAAAAGCAAAAAGGTTCTCCAGCAGCAGCGTCTCGTGCTCAATCAAAAATATAAAATAGCAGCTCCAGCACCCCCCTCCCTAAGAGTAGGTCTTCTTATACCCTAATACTAGCTTACTAAGTGAAAATGTTACATCTTTGTGGGCGAGATTCTCTCTATTTGGTCCATTTGGGGTCAGTATACATCTCATTATGAATATCCTTGCTCCAACCAGTTCTTTGTGGAAAGTTCATACTTCTGTCGTTTCTCACGGGTTCATGACATTACCCATCCGCACATTGGTCTCAATCTGTATCCTTTTCTGATACTTTAAGTTGAACAGTTCATTGTTTATTCACATATTCACTGCGACTTCTCACGCTTTTCGCTATGTCCTTCTTTGGCACACGTTTGTATAATAAGATCATCGCAGCCTTGACCACGCTTCCATCCTAGGCTTTGGGACGGTCACATGATCCCTTTTGTTCACAGCCTTTCTCGCTTTCGGAACCCACTTCGCGCCTGCGTACTCTAGCTTGTTTGCCACGGCAGCCATTTTTACATCGCGGCACAACAGGCCTAAGCGAACTATTATAAAGATAAACAGAATATAGTTAAGGATAAAGAATATAAGCCTTTTCGTTTCCCTCCCGTCATTCTACGTACCCCAATTAAGTATTACCTAGCAAAAGCGACATATAAAGCCATTTCTTACTTACCAACTGCTTTACTTTGACACTACACAGTTTATTTCCAAGCACAAATCATGCATTTATTATTCTAATTAGTACGCAAATTATTAGGCTTATGTTATCCACGTTAACAATTGTAAGTAAATTAGTTTGCACGGATATAGCGTGTTACCCATAACCCTTTTCATGTCACATACATGGTTGGTTATTTACTGAGACGAACCTGTGTGTTAATTATTCAACATAAATATTAGGAGGTTAAAAAATTTTTTGTTTACCCTGCTCCATCAATGGCAAAAGACACAAAAGGAATGGTGAGAGGAAGACAACAAGGAAAGAAACATGGAAGAAAGAAAGAAGGCTGTAGAGAAGGAAGGAAAGAAACATGGAAAAGACAGAAATATGGATATAGAGGAGGAAGGAATTAAGAAAAAAGAAGGATGAGAGAAGGGGATAAAAAGCATGAAGAAGAAGAAAGAAGGAAGCAAAAATAGAAATAAAGATAGAATAAAATGAAGATGATGTGATGGAAACAGGGGAAGGAAAGAAAGGAAAAGAAAGAAAGAAATGAAGATGGAAAGAATGAAAGAATGAAAGATGAAACTAAAAGATGGAAAGAAAAAAGGAAGGAAAGGAGGCAAGAAATAAAAAAAGATGAACAGAAGTCAATGCTGTTCAGGACCAAAGTGGGGGATATTTTGCCTGTTGGTGACATTTGAAAGTGGTGGAGCATAAAAGTTAGGGATGAGTTTTAAGTAGTGAGCGAAGCTCGCGAACCAGACCACAATAAGGGGTGTTTGGTGGGGTTTTCCCCCTCTGAGTAAATTTTGAAAAAAAAGTGGCAAATGGTGCATTTTAAAGCAAATTTTAAGATGTTTGTGAGAATTATGGACAGTTTTACGTAGTGCAAGCCTTGCCCAAGAACATAACCTTTGTCCTTGGGCAAGGTCAGCGCTGTGTAAAACTATCCCAAAAAAATGTGGATTATGCATACCAGCTCTTCACAAGACAAGAGTCACAGCCTGTTGGCGCCAAGAGGTTCACCTGATGATGAGCGGAGACGGTTTGAACCCGCCTCCACATGATACATGGCCAGCAGCTGTCGCCATGAGGCCACATTGCCTCAAATGATGGCTCTGCCCCGTTTGGGCTCAAGAAAGGCGTAAAAGACAAGATTTGTTTTTTTTTATGAGTCAGACCAGCACAGGATGTGATCAAACGTGGATCACTGAGTTCAGAAATTGCTTTTTCAGACACATCAGAGCCTCTCAAAGGGGAGTTTGTCAACACACAAAGATCAAACACAGACAATGTTCCTTCTGCCTGGTAGAAACAGGATATGCATGCATGTTGGTGATGAATGAGAGTCTTGGCAGAGGAGTGATCATCTGACTCCAGATAGAGGGGTGTGGCGCAGCAGCCAGAGCATCTGACTCCGGAGCACGGCTCTCGGTTCGGTCTCCAGCGGCAGCCCAGCATCATGTGACTCTGGGCAATAGCTCACTTAATCTCCCGATGGCCCCCAGTCCCTTGAAACCTTAAGGGGTGATATGTTCGTGCTTTACAAATACCAATTATTATTCATTCATTAGATAACTAAAGCTACTTGTGCACACATATATTCGTTGCATTCTAAAGACCAACAGTCATATACAGTGAAGCTTAAAGCAAGAGCTGGGCAAGTGTGTTAGGACACAGAGCTGTAACCAGTATCCACCCATCTCCACATAAGGTGCTAAATAACACTCCCTTCTCTGGAAGAGGTGCCGCCAGGGGCGCTTCCATCAAAGAGGGCAAATGTTACATTAGACATTTAGGATTTAAAGCCCAATCTGGCCTTTAGCCATGAGTTCCCAAGTGTGTGTCTTAACTGTGTGTCCAAAGGATCAGGAAGTTAAAGTGACTTTTAAAAGTGTTGTCTCAGAGTTTGGTGACACCGCCCTCTGGAGTTTGCAGTAATCGCATTGGCAGTGTGTCCTCTGCTTCACTCACATATGTTGAGGTGAATGACGGGATGCAGGATGTAGTTCCCCATAGCTAAAGCAGTAGCAACCGGCAACATTAAATATGGTGGGGCGCAATGCCCGCCCAAAAAACTCGCCATGTAAATGTTGCATTTGATGGCCACTGCCTCTCTCTTCTGGTGCTCTTTTCGGCGTATAAGGCAGAAAAGGAAGGACTTCCTCCCTTGTGCCACGTGAATCCACCCAATCAGGATTGGTTGGAGTAGGCTATTCAAGCGCTCATTTTGAGGCTGGGGGCCTGCGGCTCCAATCCCTTGAGTGTTTCTCAACCCTGGGATTGCAGGCTCTGAAGTGCGTACATCAGAATGGTCGGCTGTAAGCAGCTTGCCAATCTTATATGCGCATTGGCAGGGTGCTGAAGTAATAGTTCAATTGCACTAATCAGCCCCCCCTGCCCTCGTACCACACAATACAATGGTATTTATTACCATTTTATCAATGTGTGTGCCTGTGTCCAGGTCATCATCAGGTCAGGATTGTGCGTAGCTGGCACTGGGCATTTCCCCGGTGGGCCGCCAGGGTGGGGGCCAGTTTTAAGCCCCTGTGGGGGCCATTTTTGTTACCGGGGGCCGGAAACATCGCCCTCCCCTGTAACAAAATCGTCCGAAACCGGCCCTAGCAAACAGCACGGTTCGCATTATAGATTTATTTCTCCTTGCAAGGAAAGGAAAGGAAAGGAAAAGGAAACAGCAATCTCAAAGCTAAACGAAAAGATGTAGTTTGTCAGGAGACCTTACCTGACATTTGACCTCTGTCTTTAAACAAACAGATGCAGTGTGATAATTCAACCTCTAAAGGCCTCTTTACCGCTCATTCTCCTGAACTGCTGCAGGATTATTTTTGGCCCCTGCAGCACCCTTACTTCCAGTGCTCCTGCTATAAGGAAGCTCAGAGAGGCAGAAGAATCAGCTGGAGGGGTATATAATTGGAGAGTGAGCCCCCAGATGCCCCTCATAATGTGCGCCTTCAGAGAAACAAAGCCCACGAGCTGCTTTAGAGGCAGTGCGCATGACCAGGGTCGAGCACTGCTCCCAGGGAGTGCATTCGCAGTGCCTACAACAGAAGTATTAGGTTTTATTTCTACACAAATAAAAGAGCATCACCACAGCCATGTGGAGAGCTGGTCCGTATTATCGATAGGGCGCACTTTCCATGTTTGCGCCATAGCGCAACTGAAAGCAGGTGAGTCGGCTGGAAAGTGCAACCTATCAGGAAGAATGTGCTGCCACTGGCAGCTGGCATTTAACGGCAGTGGGGGGGGGGGGCAGGTCACGGAAGGAAGGAAAGGGGAGGGAATTAATAAAAAAAAACATTAAATACACATACCTGTTGCCACCGCCTCTCGTTCCTCTTCGCCTTCTTCCAGGGCAGGAAGCAAGAAGCACCCGGCTCCCTATAGCCAATCACAATGCTGCAAAGCAGCATTGTCATTGGTCTAAGCGCCGTGGGAGGCTGGGCATGTTCTGCACCCAGGCTGTAATGCAGCCTGGTGCAGAACATGCAAAGTGTGCATGACGGTTTGGCCGGCCCGAGACGGTCAGCCAAAGCGTCTTGCGCACTTGGAGTGGGCAAACCACTCCTGCCCTGCTCTGTGAGCAGAGCAGTCCTGACCCGCCCTTACCCAGCTGAGCAAGGACGGAAAATAAAATGATAATAACAGTAAGTTATTATCATTTTATTTTTTCCTTGTTGGCCTGCTCAGTAGGGCGACTGTGTGCTGCCCTCAGGGGCAGCCACGAACTTGCGCTGCCCCCAGGGCAGCACATTCAAGAGAAACACGGAGCAGCTGTTTAAAAGCTGCTCTATGTTTCTCTGTGCAGGCGGCAACCCACGTGCACTTTTAAAAGGGATTATAGATCCCCTTACAGGTGGGTGCAGTGAGTGACTGCACCCGACTGCAAGGGAATGTCTGGGGGGATCCATGGAACCTCCTTTCATACATTTAGAGGGCTGTATTTAGAAGGCGCACTGTGTGCGCCACCTTTTTGTGGTGCACTTTTAGTGCGCCTTCTAAAGGAATATTTGCCTCTGCGCCCACGTTGGTAATATGGCACAGAGGCAAAGTGATCCCCTAATTTGCATTTTGCCACGCCCCCATGCAAATGAGGGGACACTCTCTAATGATAGCACTGGTGCTGTATGTGTGCCAGCTCTGTCTGTATTACAAAAGGGGCCGCATAAGCCCTCTACGTCGGAATCAACAAAACTCTTCTACACAAACTCCAAACCATCCAGAACGCCGCAGCCAGACTCGTCCTCGGGACACCGCGTCATGAGCACATGACCCAACACCTACGAGGCCTCCACTGGCTCCCCGTCAAGAAGAGGGTCACCTTCAAACTCCTCACCCTCGCCTACAAATCCCTCAACAACATCTGACCCAAATACCTCAACGAGTGAGTATCCTTCCACGTACCCAAGAGGAACCTCCGCTCCGCCGACCTCGCCCTGGCAGAGGTCCCCCGCATCCGCAGAAACAGAACCGGTGGGAGAGCTTTCTCCTACATCGCAGCCAAGACCTGGAACAAGCTCCCTGTGAACATCAGGTACAGTGTGAGAAGTTGGCATGGTATATGCTGTCAACTAATTATAGTGGGCACCTTGCACCAGTCCAAACAACCCCTTATTGGAGATAGGTTAAAGACAACCGTTATTGAAAGCTATCCTAGTGGTAGCTATGGAGAGCAGCCTTCAGGCTAAGTCTTGAAGAAATGTAAAGCAGCTTGTTTTACCAGTCTATAATCTCTTGAGTGACCAAATGAAAGAGGACCACACCAGGTATATATTCAAAATATGTATTTATTGCTAAACACACCCCTCTAGTCTCTTTATGAGGCTAGAGTTCGAAGTACATAAGTTATAAGTTAGTTATCAACAGTAATAGCACAAATACACGTTTGAGCCCTAGGGGCGTACCAAACCATATACCAATAAAGTGGTATAAGAACCACGACTGAGCTAGACACAAGGCCTAGAGCCTGTAGAAGTGCTTGGACCACAAGGAACCATCCAAGGTAGTGACACAGGGGACCCACGGGGGACGCGTGCAGTGTGAGAACACAGCCGCGAATCGCCGTTGACTTCTATGGGGAAAGTCGCGGTTGGAATTTTAAAGAAAAGGGACACTTAGAGGAGGACTTGGAGCAAACCCCTTTAGAACTGGGTTGTTCTAGAGTCTATACCCACGGGAGCACCGGAGTACTCGAGTTACCTCACCCAGGGAAGCCGGGTGCATAGGTGTCTTTCGGGGTCGGGTTTCGTCGTCGTTTTCAATGGCGATCTGCTGCAAAGTGCTGCTGGCGGCCAAGTCGAAAGTGTTCGGGTGGATCCAAAGGTGGATTGAAGATCTGAAGAACCTGAAAGCAGAGGGGACAGACTCTGGGTCACTAGCCAGTGACCAGGAAGGCGATGAGCAGATGCCCACCGATGTCGAGTGCTTCAGGTAGGTTGACGGCCGTCTTGACTCTTCAGCCACGAGGTCCAGGAGGTGTCGATGACAACCAGGAGCTGGATTCGAGCTGTCCCACGACGTCTGTTGATTGCAGGGGTGTCGGCGACCAGATTGGACCCAACAAGCCTTGGCAACGGCAAGTCTCGTGGAAATAGAAGAAGGACGGTGGTGCAGACCAGCAAGGTCTGAGGGACTCACCCAGCGAGGGTAAGTCAGGGCACGCCTGGAGCAACCAGGGAAGCCCAAGCAGAAGAAGATTGGCCTTCGGGAGGGCCTACTAGCCAACGGACTAGCGACCGCGAAGGAGCCTCGAGTGGACGCACTTAGAGCTGGCTCACGGGACACTCGTGGAGTGGAGGCCAGTGATCTTCGGTGCCGTCGGTGCTGGAGGCTGGGGCTACTCGGAGCCCAAAGCACAACTTCGTGGGAGACCCAAAAGAGGATGCACTTGCAAATGTGCTCGGTGTCCAGGGGTCACGGTTCCACGTTACCCACGACAGCTACGGGCCTCAGCTTTGCTGGGGACTCAGGGCAGCCTCGGGGAAGTCTGGAAATCCACCTCTGGTGATGCAAAGACTTTGGCGTCCGGCGGGAGCTTCAGCGATGCAGACCGGACAATTGCTTCGTTGGTGCCTGCCAAGCAGGGGAGTCACTCCTTGACCCCAAGGGAGATTCTTCAGTCCTCTAATCTTAAAGTAGAGCGTCGAAGGTCCAGGATTCTGTGTCAGAGTTTCATCCAGGTAAATCTAAAGACCTAAGGACTGGGGTCCCATACTTATACCAAGTTAGGGGGTTGGACATACTCTGGGGACCCACCTATGGGAGGGTCAGGGCAGAGGGGTGGTTACACCCCTTTCCCTTTGTCCAGTTTCGTGCCAGAGCAGGGGCTGGAAGCCCCTGAGCCGGTTTGAACTGGGGTATGCACAGGGACACCAAATGTGCCCCCAGTGCAGGACTTCAAAGCACCAGAGAGTGCTCCCGCCCAGCCCCAATACACACTATCCTGTCTGGGGAGGTGGTTACACCTCCCTGGGACAGGAAACCTATTGTCCAGGCCTCCCCTGCCGGAGTTTCGGTCAGCAGCAGGAGGCCAGACTCAGTATCTGTGGCAGCGGCATCCATTTTGTGATGCCAGGGCTTGGAAAGAAGTTACCGGGCAGGCCGGTGTGTACATGTCTCTCCCTCTAGAAGGGTGGAATGCTACCCCCGCCGCCAGAACTGGCGGGGGGTAGTATTCCAAGATGTTTGACACCAAACACAACATGTTTCCGTGCAGCCATCCCAAAGTTAGCATTTAACGCGAGGTTATAATGCGCTTAAGAGTATATGGTCAGGCTGCACTACAAACAGCATCAGAGAAGGGTCTCCGAATGCTGCAGAGGGGCTCTGCTCATGCAGGGGCACCCTCTCACATAGGAACCAAGCACTCTGCCTTCAGGATTGACAAGGCCTGCCATAGGAGTGACTTATAGGTTTATATGTGTGTATGTATGTAGTGATATAGGTAACCTATATCACTGTAAGGGGTGCATGCACAACCTTACCCAGGCTGCAGTAGCAGACCTGTGGTGTCCTTTGGTTGGCCTTCCAGGGGTGGCACAATACATGCTTCAGCCCCTGGCAGGTCCTCTGAGGTACCTATGCCCTGGGTACATAGTATACCATATACTAGGGACCTACAAGGGCACTCCAGATTCCAATCAGAGATGTGCCTAAGGCACATGGAAACCATTTTAGAGAGGAAGCAGCTAGGCTGGGGTTCTGATTAGCAGGGCCCCAGCCAGACTAAAGTCGAAAAACAGTGAAGCATCAGCAAAAAGTGGGGGTACCCATGTGAAGCAGATCCTACTCTCCTACAGCAGCCAAGACCTGGAACAAGCTCCCTGTGAACATCAGACGCTCCCCGACACTGCACACATTCAGGAAGGACCTCAAGACCTGGCTCTTCGACTGATCCGGAGCCTCTCCCCCCCCCGCGTCTTGAGACCCTCACGGGTGAGTAGCGCGCTATATAAACCCCCTGATTGATTGATAAGCATCTGCGGCCCCTTCTGTAATACCAAAGTGCCCCGGGAGCACATAAAGCGGCCACAAATGACCATTGCGCCCCGGGGACACTTGTGTAATACGGCCCCTGGTGTCAGCTTTTTATAGGGAGCGAGGATGCTAGACGCAGCTAGCCAAATATAGACGAAAGGCACCGCACTTTTAGCTTGCACACAGTAATGTGCTGTGCTCCACAGTTTTGTTGTAGTGCCACAGTACCACACAATGTTGCAATTCCACGATGAGGCAGTGCTGTTGTGAAGCACTATAGTGCCCTGCTGTGCTGTTGCACAATTCTACTTTACTGTGGCGCATTGCTATGCGCACTTGCCGTCCTATCCGTAGTGCAATGTTATTATGCAGTGCTACTTCAGTGCTCTTAAACAGTGCTTAGGTGCTGTGCTAATGTGCTATGTCACAGTGCTTTACTTCAGATCTATGGTGGTTCCAGGGGCATAGCTTCGTCAGTAAGATTGGAGGGGGGGGGGTGTGAGCTTCAGTTTTCCCATCAATCACGCTAGTTAAAATACATTATACAAAAGCAGGGCAGGAAAGGCCCTTAAGGAGCAATAGGAAAGGAGAGGAGTGCCGATTGTGAGGAGTACATATAACTAAATATTTTGTAAAATAACAATTTTTAAGACCTTTAAAACAGAGACAAGAGTGGGTGTGTGTGTGTTTTTGTTTGTATGTGTTTGTAAAAGTCCCAGTGAAATCTGACAAAAACCTCACTATATTCGAATTAAAGCACCTGTACCCAACTATTTACTAAATATTGCATTTATTAGGGGGGTGTAACACCCATAACACCCTCCCTGAAGCCACGCCTTTTTATGGTTCAGCGATATGGTCGACTGCTGTGCTGTACAGCTCTGTTCTGTGATGCAGTGCTGCAGTCCACTGCGGTGCTGTAGCACCATGGTTCAGGTATGTGGTGCATGACTGTTGTGCAGTACTCCGATGGAGTGCTATGTTGCAGTGCATCTGTACTATGGATGATCCTATTCTTCAGTTTTATAGCGTGCTTCACTGATGTGCTTAAGTGCTATTCCACTGTTCTGTGGTTCAGTGCTGTTGAGCAGCTCTGTGGCCCACTGTTGTTCCGAAGTGCTGTGGGGTAATGCAATGTGGTGCGGTGTTGCAGTTTTCTGGTACAGAACCAATCAGGGAATACTTGGATTTTGTGTGTTTTTTTGCCTCAGAGGAACTGAAGGTTTATTAAAACAAACGGCAAAGAGATGGAGTTTTATAGAGGAGCTCGGAAGAATGTTCCATTAAAGTAAAAAATGTGTCATGGATCCTGGGGAAAAGTCCCTCGTATGGTGAGGGGCGTTCACCCCTGCCCTGAGTGCCCCAGGGGCAACATGTTCGGATCCTTGGTGCTAATTTTTTTTTTTTCATCGGCGAACATGGATCGAGCATGTGCACCACTCATATAAAGTTCCACTGCTGTCTACTTCTCTTGCACTTGGTCTACATGAGGTTAGAATGTAGCACTGTGCAGCGCATGTGTGGTTGCATGTGAGTGCGGTTTGCATGTGTACCTGTGAATGGTAAATTACATGGAAGACTCTGGGCTCCATTTTGGGAGACTCAGGGCTTACTGGAGGAGCATGAGGAGAGACGAATCCCCCAGACAGATTTGTGGATTGCTGAATTCCTGTGAGCTGGGTGGGAAATACACTATGGGAAAGAGAGGCTCTTTAGTAAACTTCAAAGGGTGCTCTTTGATTCAGGGAGAGGTCACTGGAAAGGGGACCGGGTACATCTCAGGCTGCAATGGAACTCATAAGAGTATCATAAAGAGTAGGGCTGGGGGCCTGGAGTAACCTTTTTGTTGCCCGTACCACTGTGGCTGACATCCATGTTGGCACCTCTAGTCACTCTTATGGCATGTGTTGTGGGACTATCAGATTTGAAGTTGCTCCTGCTCTGACAGACTGATTTTCTGGAGGAAGGGCAGGACAGAGAAGTGGGCACTTCTAAAGGAAGCAGACCCCCAGCACAAACGTCAGAGACTCAGACCCTACATCACATTAGGTGGCTGGAAATGGACTATAAGAAGCGAATCTCAAGGTCCCAAAATTTGTCAACTGTCAAGCAGCCAGTTGGGCTATATGTCAAAGAGGAGAATCTCTGCAATACTTCTGCCTGTGACCAATACTGTGGGCTGAGGTCTTCCAGTCTGTCAGCTGGATGAGGAGACATTACAGAAGGAAATCCAAGACCACTTGCCACTGGAGCATGGAGCGCCAGTGCCTGCCTTCTTGCTAAGACCAGTGTGCACTGTGAGGAAGAGGAGAGTGCTTGGAGGAAGCGAGGCCCAGTAGGGGATGCAGGCGAGTGGATCCCTCTAGCGAGGTGTGAGGAGTCGGCTGCTTGGATCGGATCGGGTTGTTGCCCATGAGCAGATTCAAGTCGGTGACCCCATACGCCAGAGTGGGCGGCTGTGAAGTTAGCCATGGTTGCACCGATCAGGCCATTGCACATGTGTAGAGTGAAGTTGGCAACCCTATAAGCCAGAGGGGGCAACCTTGAAGATTGCATGACTGACATGCTGATCGGGCTGTAGCCCTTGTGCAGAGTAAAATCAGCAACCCAGTATGCCCGAGGGGGCCACAGGGAAGACTGCATGACTGCCATGCCAATTGGGCCATAGCCTGTGTACGGAGTGAGGTCGGCAACCCCGTATGCCAGAGGGAGCTACTGTGAAGATGGCATTGCTGCTGTGCTTTGAAGAACAAGGAGCATTGCCTGGTTCCACTGTCGTCGAAACGAGATGACGCCTTGGTGACCTGTGCGTGCCCGAGCCCGGACTGAGGAGCAGTCCCTAAGAGATTGTCCCCACCCACCAGTGATAAGGCTCAAAAGGAACTTACTGTCTCACCAGACGAAGCTTCATGGACACCCACCCTCTGCCCCTACAGAGCCATGATTGCTGCTCACCAACAGCAGTCGCTGCAGCCCTCTTCTATGTTCAAGAGTCAAAGGCTTCTGGAGACTCTGGTAGCTCATCCCCTTAAGGTGCGGGTAAAACTGATCTCAGGGCCAGAAGGCCAAGGGGTAACTTATTCTGCTGCATAGCGCTTTGGGCGCTGGACCACTTTTCATGTTGGAAGACTTGGAGTGAGGGTCCTGAGACTCTGAATACCAGTGGGGCTTAACCTGATTGTCGCCTATAGTGATTGGAGAGTAACCATTGCAGTTAGTGAGAGGAAGTGGGACTCAGGAACCTACCTATCGAAAACTAAAGCCCCAACCTCAGGGGACTGTGTATATTGTTTGTGTATGCTGTATTTTACTTAGTGTTTTCATATAAATACTCCTTTTTTCATAAAAGCAAGTATTTGACTGGACAATCATTTATTGTTGCGATTTAATGTATTTTGAGTTGTGGGCCTGTGCTCACCACCCTGCGTCTACCTCCCCCCCAGAGAAGTCTTGGACTACTCTACTCACGTGACTACTGAGAGTCAAGTGCTGTAGCGGTACTTGGCCCAGTTGATCAGGGCCCATAGTAAGTCGGGCCCCAGGACATCAGGAGTAAAAGGACTTCTGCTTTCGCCCATGGGTCTCTGAAAATGGTTCAGACAGATCATTTTCCACACATCTAAAGTGCTACAAGGATCTTACAGTAGCACAATTAAAATTACCTGTGAATAATTCAGCCTCAGGCCTCTGCTTGACTTGATGCAGCAATGGCGTAGAGACCAAAAACTTCAGTACAGGCCTGTACCAGACTCAACAACCAAGGTGCACATTCTTGGAGTGTGGGCCTGCAGGATGTGAACAAGGCAACTGCATTTCTCTCTACTCTTCTTGTGCACAATGCCATCATTGGCGCTGTGCATTAGGGGAAAAAGCAGTACCATAGCGTCACATAACCAATCACTCTGTGGTTTTAAAATAATGCCACAGAGTGATTGGTCATGTCCTTAATCTTCCTGCCTCCACGCTGCCTTGAAACCACAGGCTGCGGGGACAGGCTATCCTGCCCAGAACCAATCTAGGCTTTGCTCTTTGCTAAAGCTGCTTGAGAGCAAAACAAGGATTGGTTGAGGCAGGTGAACAAGCACCCCAATGGAGATCGGGAGCTTTGCTATGTTCCTCCTGCCTCCCTAACAGAGCGCTGGTTTGAGGCCTGAAGTTCCGATGTCGGGTTGGGCAGTCAGAGACCTGGCCACCCAACAACTGCAATTCAGCTAATGCTGCCAGCATTACCAAACACCTGGTTTGGCAAATCCCTCCCTGCTGTAACACCGCCCCTGTAGTCCACACACTACGGAGCAGTGAGGGGCCCAATCCTTGGAGGGATCATCAGTTTTATATTAATGCACTGGCACAGATTATGCATTGGCGGCTCACACTGTGTAGGGCAGCGCCTTACCCCCAGCGGAGGAGCCGCCCCTGGTTTTTAGACAGCCAGAGTGAGGAGAACCTCTAAGCCCCATCACTAACATACAATGGACACAGTGGCCTAACTCAAGTTTATGGGCCCCTCTGCAAAAGGCCCTGAGCCTCCCATATTGCACCAATATTCATTAGCATTGGGCTGCATGGGGGCCCCTGAAGAGTTGGCGGTCCCCTGAAGCGTCGGGGGCTCCCTGCACTGCAGAGGCCTGTGTTCTGGCCCTGAGGAGAAAGTCTGTCCAGGTCACTTAGACAGATGTGGTTGTGCGGTTCTTCGGAGTCTGTTCTATGTAGCCTGTCATCAACTAAGTATGTAACTATCAATCAATCAATCAATCATGTCACTTATAAAGCGCACTACATACCCGCGAGGGTCTCAAGGCGCTGGGGGAAGAAGGGGGTGGTGCTGCTACTGATCGAAGAGCCAGGTCTTGAGGAGTCTTCTGAAGGCCAGTAGGTCTTGGGTCTGTCGGAGGTTGGTGGGGAGGGTGTTCCAGGTCTTGGCGGCGAGGTGGGAGAAGGATCTGCCGCCTGCGGTCGTTTTCCGGATGCGGGGGACTGTGGCGAGGGCGAGGCTGGTCGAGCGGAGCTGGCGGGTGGGGGTGTAGAAGCTGAGTCGTCTGTTGAGGTAGGCTGGTCCGGAGTTGTGGAGTGCTTTGTGTGCGTGGGTGAGGAGCTTGAAGGTTATCCTCTTGTTGACAGGGAGCCAGTGCAGGTCTCTCAGGTGGGGTGTGATGTGGCTGCGTCGGGGGATGTCGAGGATAAGACGTGCAGAGGTGTTCTGGATGCGTTGCAGCCGTCTCAGGAGCTTAGCCGTCGTTCCTGCGTAGAGGGCGTTTCCGTAGTCCAGCCTGCTGGTGACGAGGGCCTGGGTGACTGTTTTTCTTGTTTCGGTGGGGATCCACTTGAAGATCCTGCGGAGCATTCGGAGGATGTTGAAGCAGGATGAGGAAACGGCGTTGACCTGCTTAGTCATGGAGAGGGTGGGGTCGAGGATGACCCCTAGGTTGCGTTCGTGGTCGGTGGGTGGCGGGGCTGTTCCCAGTGATGTTGGCCACCAGGAGTCGTCCCAGGCTGAAGGGTTGGAACCAAGGATGAGGCCATCCGTCTTGTCCGAGTTCAGCTTCAGGCGGCTGGTCCTCATCCATTCGGCGACGGCCTTCATTCCTTCGTGGAGGTGGGCTTTGGCGGTGTGAGGGTCTTTGGTGAGTGAGAGGATCAGCTGGGTGTCGTCGGCGTAGGAGATGATGTTGAGGTTGTGCTGTCGGGCGACGTGGGCGAGGGGTGCCATGTAGATGTTGAACAGCGTTGGGCTGAGGGAGGAGCCTTGGGGTACACCGCAGATGATCTTGTGGCCTTGGATCGGAAGGGGGCGAGGCGGACGCTTTGTGTTCTGCCGGAAAGGAAGGATGTGGTCCAGTCCAGGGCCTTCTCTTGGATCCCGGCGTCGTGAAGGCGTGTTCGTAGTGTGTGGTGGCAGACCGTGTCGAAGGCGGCTGATAGGTCCAGGAGGATGAGGGCTGCTGTTTCTCCGTTGTCTAGCAGGGTCCTGATGTCATCGGTGGCGGCGATGAGGGCGGTTTCGGTGCTGTGGTTGCTGCGGAAGCCGGACTGGGAAGGGTCCAGGATGTTGTTCTCCTCGAGGTAGCGGGTCAGTTGTTTGTTGACGATTTTCTCGGTGACCTTCGCGGGGAACGGGAGCAGAGAGATGGGTCGGAAGTTCTTGAGGTCCTTGGGGTCTGCCTTGGGTTTCTTGAGTAAGGCGGTGATCTCGGCGTGCTTCCAGCTTTCCGGGAAGGTTGTTGTCTCGAAGGAGATGTTGATTATTTTCCGGAGATGGGGCACGATGGCTGTACTGGCTTTGTTGAAGATGTGGTGAGGGCACGGGTCTAGCGGTGAACCGGAGTGGATGGTGTTCATGATCTCGCTGGTGTCCTCGTCGTTGATGTTGGTCCAGGAGAGCAGGCGGTTGGTGGTTGTGGGGGCAGTGGTCTCGGTGGTTGCCGGGGCGGTCGTGGTGTTGAAGCTGTCGTGGATGTCGGCGATTTTGCGGTGGAAGAAGGTGGCCTGTGAGTCGCACAGGTCTCGCGACGGCTGGATGTCGTTGGTGTTGGAGCTGGGGTTGGAGAGTTCCTTCACGATGTTGAAGAGCTCTTTGCTGTTGTGTGCGTTGTTGTCTAGGCGGTCTTTGAGTGAGGCCCTTTTGGCGGATCTGATGAGGTGATGGTGACTGCGGGTGGCGCTCTTGTGGGCGGCGTAGCTGTCCGCTGTCCGTTCGTGGAGCCAGATCTTCTCCAGTTTTCGGCATGTTCGTTTGGAGGCCTGGAGGTCTTCGGTGAACCAGGTGGCTTTCTTGCTGGTGTGGCTGTTGGGCGGATTCTTGAGCGGGGCGAGGGTGTTGGCGCAGTCGTCGATCCACTGTCTGAGGTTGCGGGCGGCGGTGTCGGGGTCGGAGGGTTCGGCGGGTGGGCTCAGGGCGAGGGTTGTGGTTAGCTGGTCTTCCGTGACTCTGCTCCAGCAGCGGCGAGGCATTTGTTCGGTGCGGTGGTGCATGGTGGGCTTCCTGTAGGTGAAGTGGATGCAGTGGTGGTCAGTCCAGTGGGGTTCGGAGGTGTGGTTGAAGGAGACGTGTGGGCTTGCGGAAAAGATGGAGTCTAGCGTGTGGCCGGCGGCGTGGGTGGGTGTAGTCACGAGCTGTCTGAGTCCGAGGGTGGCGAGGTTGTCGATCAGGGTGGTGGAGTTGGTGTCCTTGTTGTTCTCGAGGTGGAAGTTCAGGTCCCCGAGGAGGATGTAATCCGTGGAGGCGATGGCGTGTGTGCTGACGAAGTCAGCGATGGAATCGCTGAACTGTGGTCGGGGTCCGGGGGTCTGTAGATGAGGGTTCCTCTGAGGGTGGTGTTGGGATCGGTGTGGATCTGGAAGTGCATGTGTTCGGCGGTGCTGAGGGTGTCGTCGGTGTTGGTTGAGATTCTGAGGGTGTTCCTGTGGACGATGGCGATGCCTCCTCCGACTCCGTTGGTGCGGTCCCTGCGGGTGATCTTGTATCCGTCCGGGATGGCAATGGCGATGTCGGGGGCTGAAGCGGGATTTAGCCAGGTCTCCGTCAGGAATGCAACGTCTGGGGAGGTTGAGTCGAGAAGGTCCCAGAGTTCGATGGCGTGTTTGCGGGCGGAGCGGGTGTTGAGGAGGATGCATCTAAGGTAGTTGGGTTCTTTCCTGGGCGGTGGTTTGGCGGGGCGGGTGCTGGCGAAGCTGCAGTTCCGGCAGGTGAAGGGCCCTTGGGTGCGCTTCGGGGTGGCCTGGTAGCAGGCGTGATCTTTTCCGGGGTTGAGTGCGTGGAGGGTGCTGGCGTCGTATCGGCGTCTGTTGATGTGGCGGGCGCGGGGGATGCCCGGACCAGGGGGTCTGGCGCTGGGCGCGGTCACGGTGCGGACGGGCGCAGACGGGCTTGCCTTAGGCATGCCTTCGGCGCGCCAGCGGCGCGCCCGCTGGGCGCGGCCGCCATAAATGGGGAGGTGGGAGGGAGGAGCAGGGAATGGGGCAGCGAATGGGCAGTGAGGGGACGGGGCCGCAGGGGCGCAGCGGCGGGAAACAGGCACAGAAGGGAAAACGAGCACAATCAGGGCATCAAGGGGGCACAGAAAGGAAAAGAAAATGAGCACAATCAGGGGCAGCAAGGGGGCACAGAAAGGAAAAAACGAGCACAATCAGGGGCAGCAAGGGGGCACAGAAAGAAAAAACGAGCACAATCAGGGGCAGCAAGGGGGCACAGAAAGGAAAAAACGAGCACAATCAGGGGCAGTAAGGGGGGCACAGAAAGGAAAAACGAGCACAATCAGGGGCAGCAAGGGGGCACAGAAAGGAAAAACGAGCACAATCAGGGGCAGCAAGGGGGCACAGAAAGGAAAAACGAGCACAATCAGGGGCAGCAAGGGGGGCACAGAAAGGAAAAACTAGCACAATCAGGGGCAGCAAGGGGGCACAGAAAGGAAAAACTAGCACAATCAGGGGCAGCAGCAGGGCACACAGACGGAGCTGTGTGGTGGGGGAGCGACCTACCAGTCAACTATTTCAAAGACCGACAAATAACACTTGGTTTATGGGATGTGGTTCACAGAGTGGCTATCACCACTGTTGGATTGGACAGTCAAATGTCAATGCCTCAGGGATTTCTCCTCATTGGAATAGGCCTGAGGCGGAGAAAGCTGGTTAATCTTAATTCAAGCCTGAGACTGCTGAGTGCTGACGTTTTCCCTCCTGCCCTATTTATGTTAGGTGTGGTACTATTATATCATTATATTTTCTCATGATAATTTGATTATAATATTAGAAAATGCTAATTCTTTATATATTTGCAGCTGACATAAACTGATAGCAGTGCAATACAATTATATAATGTTAGAAGCATTTATATGTCTTTCGTACCATGCACAAGTCCAACCCCTGGTATAATGGCAACCTTTCCACCATGCGCAAAGCGTGTAAACGGTTGGAACGGGAATGGAGGCGAGACTTTGATATCACTCTGAAAGGCCATTATCAATCCGCCATAAAAAAATACCACAGAGCTGTTCAGAAAGCACGGGCTTCCTATTTTTCGGAGGAAATCAGAAATAGTCAGAACCCCAGCAAGAAGATCTTTTCCATCATCTCTAACCTAAAAAACGCTGGGGCACCAAAGGCACCCACAGTCAAGTCGAACGAGTACTGTGAGGACCTAGCCACCTTCTTTTTGAACAAGGTGGAAAACATCTATAAAACCTTCCCTTTGACGGTCTTGGGTAGTGAGTCCGAGGGTCCATCTCCCTCTACCCAAACATTAGCCACCTTTCCTCCCATTACTGAAGAAGCTCTTACTATACTCTGCGGGAAGGTTAAATCTGGTTCCCCGACTGACCCTATGAAGCCGGAACATCTGAGGAGGCTACTATCTGTTCTACTCACACCACTGGGCCAGATCATTAACCTGTCTTTGGCCAGGGCCATTGTCCCCAGGGCATGGAAGCAGGCCGTTGTCCTGCCTCTCCTAAAGAAGCCTACGTTAGACCCGACTAAACTGGAGAACTTCCGCCCTATCTCCTTGTTGCCGTGGATTTCTAAAATCACCGAAGCGCATGTCAATTCTATTCTGTCTAACTACTTGGAGGAAAATCACATCTTGGATTCCTCCCAGTGTGGCTTCCGTCGCGGCCTTAGTACTGAATCAGCCCTCCTAGCTGTATCTGAACATCTGAGAGCAGCGTTGGATGAGGGACGGACCTCGGCCCTGATCCTATTGGATCTGAGTGCCCCTTTAGATACGGTCTCGCATCAGATTCTGATTCAAAGACTTAAGGAGGCCGGCATTGTAGGCGCTGCTTTGACCTGGCTTACTTCTTTTCTCTCAGACAGGTCTTTCCAAGTCTCGGCTCCCCCTTTTTCATCTAGGGTGTATTCCATCCATCAGGGGGTCCCACAGGGCTCTGCGCTAAGCCCAACACTTTTTAACTTATATGTCCAGCCGCTGGCTAATCTAGCCAAAAGGAGAGGGCTGACGATTGTGTCATATGCAGATGACACTCAACTTGTAGTCGCCCTCTCCAATGACTGTCAAAATGACGCGGCCAAGTTTCAGAGTGGTTTGGCGGATGTAGCAGAGTGGTTGACTGCCAATTGCCTACAGCTCAACGCCAGCAAGACTGAGGTCCTGCTGGTCGGGAAGGATCATGAGCTGTGGAGCGAGCACTGGTGGCCCTCCTCCCTGGGACCTCCCCCCATTCCAAAAAAGGTGGTGAAAAATCTGGGTGTATGGGTTGACTCGGCGTTGAGCTTCCAAGCTCAAACCAAGAAGGTGGCGGCGACATGTCTTGGCATTCTGCGTAGTCTTAGACCCATGTTGGGTTTCTTTGACCCCTCCATTCGGCAGACTATTGTGCAAGCATCTGTCCTATCTAGACTGGACTATGCCAGCGTGCTCTATCTTGGGGTCAATAAGACCGAGATCTCAAGACTTCAGAGGGTCCAGAATGTCGCAGCCAGAACTCTCCTTGCCATGCCCAGCCGCTGTTCCACCTCTAGCACCATTCGACGGCTACATTGGCTGCCAATGGAGAGGCGGCTGGTGTTTAAATCTCTCTGCTTTGCTTTTAAGATCTTGAAATCTTCCACCTCCGGTATAATATCCGGCCTGCTTTCGATCTACACTCCCTCGCGTCATTTGCGCTCTACTGGCAAACATTTTGTTTCTATACCACGGGTTAAGAGGGCCCGTGCTGGTGGTCGCTCGTTCCGCGTTCTGGCTGCCAAGCTCTGGAACGATCTTCCGTCTCATATCCGGAGTATGGACAACTACTTATCCTTTCGCAAAGCGCTAAAGACCCATCTGTTCCCTCATTAGACTTCCCCCTCTTTTGTCTTACTTGTCTTTCCTGGCCCTTCCTATCTCCTCTTAGGCTGGGATACTCGCAGTTTGAGCCTCTCTTTTGCTATAGCGCCGGGACGCCCCGTTGCTGGGGCAGCTGTGCGCTCTACAAGTTATCTTAACATAACATAACATAACACTTCGCCTCTCATTGAGGCTATGAAATGGAAGATAAATATACAGTATAATAAAAAATCTCAGCTGCATTCTAGTCACAGTTAGCACCTCTGATCTCCTCTTAGACCTGGCACCCTTGGCGTGGTATTCCCCCTCATTGTTTACCTTCATTCCTCCTGTTTGGTGACTTTATGTTTGTTGGCTTTAGGACACTGCACACTTTACCACACTAACCAGTGCTAAAGTGCTTGTGCTCTCTCCTTAAAATATGGTAGAATTAGCCTATACTCCTTTGATATATATTGTTTACTTGTAAGACTCGAGTAAAGTGGCATTACCTATGCCCAGAGCGTGCAAATTAAATGCTTACTAGTGGGCTTGTAGCACTGGTTGTGCCACCCTCTTAAGTAGCACTTTAAACATGTCTCAGCCCTGCCATTACAGGCTATGTGTGCAAGTTTAGGCTGCTATTTTGACCTGGCAAAATAAACCTTTTGCCAGGCCCAAACCTTCCTTTTTAATACATATGTCACCCCTAGGGTAGGCACTGGACAGCCCAGAGGGAAGGGTACAATGTTTTTAAAAAGTAGGACATATAACTTTAAGTTTTACATTACTGGTAGTGAAAAACGCTTACATTCGTTTTTCACTACTGAAAGGCCTACCTCTCCCATAGGATAACATTGGAGTTACCTTAGTGCATTTAATAAGTTGCAACTTCCAAATGTGAGCAGGTGTCAGTTCATGTTTGGTGTCTTTGGAATTGTAATGAAAAATCCTATCGAATGGCGAAGTCTGATTTTTAGTTACAACTCTGAAAATGCCCCTTTTATAAAGTTTGCATTTTCCTGCTTTAGTCATTTAATGCCTGTAGCTTGTCTCTGGGTCACATGACTGGGTGTAGTGGACAGTTGGGCTCTGTGTATTCCTCCTAGGCAGGCACACACAATAGAGACCTTAGGTGTGCCTGGATGGGCCATCACTGGAAAGATGGGAGGGTGGAGCTGTGTACAGTACAGGCACGGTTATAAATATTAGACCTCAGACACCATCTCTTCAGTACACTTCTGGACCTGTGGATACTCCGCCAGGAAGAAGATCTGCTGCTCTGCTGATAGGACTGTCACTCTGCTGAAATGCTGCTATGAAGGACTGCTGCCCGCTATGCTGACATGCTGCCTGCTGCCCTTTTGACTGGATAAGATTGACTGGACCTGCATCTTTTGAATCCTGGACCACCAGAGTGACTCCAAGGGCTAGTAGGCTGACCTCCTGACTATAGCCTCAGGGACAGAAGGCTCCAACAACCTCCACCCCAGCACCTGGACTCTGCCATTTGTGATTCTACCCTGCCAAGTAGTCCTATCCCAGTCCTCGAACCTTGGAAATGGGCCTACGGTGCAGTGCCAGACTCTGTGGACTCAGCGGAACCAACATATCTCCTCTGCTGCGCGGCGCAACCCTGAGCAGAACCAACGCATCGCTGCTGCTGCGTGTGTCTTTCCCATCACAAAGACCCACATCGCCTTCACAGCCTATTCAGAACTGCCACTGTGCAACACATCCTCGGCGCATGCCCTCACATCCTTCATCGACAGCAGTCTCAAAGATGACGCCGGACTCTGCATCGCAGCCTTGCAGCACCTCAGAACCGACGCATTGCCCTGACACTTGACACATCTTCGACAGCGGACTTCACATTGCAAGCCTTTGTTGATGGGATCCTCAACGATGATGCAGACCCTCACACTGCAGCCTCGCTGCATCTCCGTACCGATGCATCACCTCGGCTGCATAACGGATCTTTGACGCGAACCCTCACAGCGCTCCATAAATAAGGATTTAAGGTACCTTGTTCAGCGGGCCTAACTGGGTCCCTGTAGCTGGCCTGCCCTCCTTCACAGTTGACCTGAGCTTGTGACTTTGTCCCGGTCCAGCGTGGCCAGATATCCACAGGTGGCACTTTGTGCTTTTTGGCGCAATTTTCACTGAAATCATTTAACTCACATATCTCCAGTTCTACTGATTACATTTTTTGTCGTTTTGGTCTTGTTTTATTTATTACAAAAATGTACTCTATTTTTTCGAAACTGGTGTGGGATCCTTTTTGTGTGGTGTTGTTCACTTACACCAATATTTTACACATCGCTCTAAGTTAAGCCTGACTGCTCTGTGCTTAGCTTCCACAGAGTTGGGCACAGTTTAATTTAAGGGTGGCTTCTGCCTCACCCTGACAAGGATTGTGGTTGCTGCCTGACCAGGGCTCACACCCCAGTCAACCATTAACACAATTTCTTGTAATAATAATAATAATGATAATAATAATGGTAATAATAATAATAATAACAATAATACTAATATAACACTAATAATCATAATAACAATAATAATAATAATAATAACAATAATTATAACAATACTAATTATAACAATAACAATCAAAATATATAGAATAAAGCACCCCCTGCCACACCTTATAAGGATATTGCAAGTCACTGAGGAATTCTGTGACCACATAGAGTTCCTTTATCAACTCATCTGCAAGCCGACTTGCAATATCCTTTTAAAGTAACACATTATCACTCATCCAATAAACTGCTTAAATCCTTGGTGTCTTGGTCCTGAAAAGGAAAGAGACAGTAAGGGTGCAGACATGAAGAATAAAAGTAGAATCTGTAGTGCAAAATTATGAACACCTGTTAGACTTGGCATCCGTGGTGTGGTTTCCCCTGACTTTTTGCCTCTACCTCCTCTATTTTTGATGGTATGTTGAATTTCGTTTTTGCTGGCTTAGATGTTTTGGGCACTTTGCTACCAGTGATCAGTGTCAAAGTGCAAGTGCTCCCTGTATACATTGTTATTGTGATTGGTTACCCATGACTGGCATATTTGATTTACTGGTAAGTCCCTAGTAAAGGGCATGATGTGTGCCAGGGCCTGTAAATCAAATGCTACTAGTGGGCCTGCAGCACTGGTTGTGTCACCCACACAAGTAGCCCTGTAAATGTGTCTCAGGTCTACCACTGTAGTGTCTGCGCACGCAGTTGTAAACTGCCATGCTGCCCTGGCAAGGGCAACCACTTGCCAGGCCCCAAACTTCCCTTTTCTAACATGTAAAGCACACCTCAAGTAGGCCCAAGGTACCCACATGGGCAGGGTGCAGTGTCTGTGAAAGGTAGGACATGTACGGGTGTGTTTTACACGTCCTGATAGTGAAATACTGCCAATTTCTTTTTTCACTATTGAAAGGCTATCTGTCCCATAGGCTAACATAGGAATTGTTTTGTAACATCTTATAAGTATAACTTTCCATTGGGACAAGATCGATAAATGGAGTTTAGTCTCTCTGAACTCAGAATTTATTAACACATCTTTTTAGGGAGATGGTTTTTAAATTGTGTGTTTGAAAATGCCACTTTTAGAAAGCAGGCACTTTCTTGTTTAACCATCCCGTGTGCCCCTGCTGTTTGTGTATTGACTGTCTGGTTTTGGAGTGACTGGAGCTGGGGATTTGTATTCACTGTAGACAGTCACAAGGGGGGTTGAGGTGTGTCCTGCCTTTCCTGGGTGACTCATAGCTGGGCTAAATAGACCTTGACTGCATTTAGAGTCACGGGAGGAGTTTCACCTGCACCTGAATAGGCTGTCTCCTTTACACAATGCTGTCTCCACCTCCTGTGGCCATGCTGCACCAGAGAGGACAGAACTGGTTTGGACTGGGCTCAGAGACCCTTGCCACAAAGAGAACAAAGCGAAAATGGGGTATATGTATTGGACCTTAAACCCCAGAGAATGAGATCACTTCTGGACCCATGGAGAAGAGCTGGAGAGCTGGAAAGGAGGAGCACTGCCCTTTGCTGTGTTGCATTGTTGGGTTGGCCTGCAGTTGCTGCTTCTGCCAAAGAGAGGACAAATACTGAAACTTTAATGTGAACCTGCTTGAAGACGAATCTCCAAAGGATTTTGTGCGTTTGCCTCCTGTTCTGAAGTCTCAGAGCCACAAAGACTTCACCTGCACCCACTGAACAGCACCAGGACTCCTCTGTGGACTCCTGTATTCAAAAGGGCACCGATTCCAGTCCCTGGGCCATGAGAATTGTGTGGTTGGTGCTGCAAAGCAAGAAAAACAATTTCGACGCTGCCAGTGATGCCGCGAACTGCACCGAGGCTGGGGGCCCCCCTTGTGAAGTGCACGACACACTGCCCCACCTGCACCGCAGCTCTGATGCCCTTCGACACCTGCAGTTATCGGCCTGCCCGATGCCAGCGCTTGCACCAACGCCGTCAGTGCCAGCATCACGTTATCGCGGAACCAATAACCAACGAGAGTGACTTCACGAACTCTTCAACTTCACATCGCCTCGCCGAACTGACGCCTCACCGCCGATGCCGCCTAACTTCCCTGTCCTGGACTTGATACCTCGCCTCCTCGCAGACTCAATGCCTCGCCTCCCCTCCCCAGTGGCAGAAAGGAACCGGCTTCACCTCAGCACCGACATCTCATCTCCACGACGATGTGCATCGTCTGTTGACTTCGTTTCTAAGGTACTGATGTTTGGGAGTCCGTGTGACTCGTTGCCCGACTCCGCGCACCTCGCGGTCGGCACCGTACTTTGGACTTATGCCTGTCACAACGTCATATTAGCCCCAGGTGGAGCTATTTGTTTCTACAAGTGCTATTTTTGAAGAAACTGTGATATCTTAATACATCTATGTTGGATTTTTGTCGTTTTGGTCTTGTTTAGTTTAGATAAAGATACCTTATTTTTCTAAACTGGTGTAGTGTCCATTTATAGTGTTTTCACTGTGTCACTGCGTGTTGGGGTGCAAATACTTTACACATTGCCTTTGGGTTAAGCCTGTTTGCTCATTTCAAGCTACCAAGGGGGTGAACAGGGGTTAGCTAAGTATGTAACTCCCTTACCCTGACTAGAAGGAAGGGTCCCTAATTGGACAAAGGTGCATACCTCTGCCAATTAGAGACCCCCATTTCTAACAACACCAAAACGGTTAGTAATTTTTTACAAAAGTGTATTAGAATGAGTTTAATGTAAATCAGATTAAAAAAGATTTAAAAAGTCTGTAGGTTTAAATGAGTCATAGCATGCAGAGATTCGTCCATGTAATGAACTACAGTGTGCAAAAAATAAACATGTTGCCATAAATGTCTCCTTTATACTGATCAGTACTCATTTTATAAAAATAGATCATGCTATTTAGTTTGCCTTTAACCATGGCTCTGGCTTTGGCAGGAGGCATTATGACAACACAACTCAACTGTAATAATGCACTACAGTTGAGCAGCTATGTAATTTTATTATTTGAGATGTCACAACTCGACTGTAATAAGAAAAACAAACATTTGCAATGCAATAGGTCTCGCATTTACGAGAGTTTGAGCTATTGACATTGTAAATGGCAGTGCCTTTTATTTATGTGTTGTTTTTAAAACAGATAAATAAAAGGCATTGTCATTTACAATGCCAATAGCTTAATCTTTCGCAAATGTGAGACCTATTGCATTGCAAATGCGTGCTTTAAAAATAAAAATAAAGCGTTAGGAGAGGCTATAATTAAAGCGTACTGAGCGACAACACATGTAACAGGGAGTGTTGCCATGGGAGGTTACAATATGAGACAAGGAGGGACTACTAAGCCTTTTGACTAAGGAACAGCCACACTTTACAGTGGCCAATGACACAAGCCAATGAAAAATAAGGGCTGATAGTGGGCGTAGCTTCAAGTAGTTACCTCAATACAGCATGACTCGCAGAGCAACGCATGCGCAGCCCAGGCTCGACCTAAAAAGCAGTGCTTGGAAAGCAAACAATGGAAGCAAAGATGCCAGCCAAACAAAACGCTGGTAAAGAGACAATGCTCCATGGGAGGAACAAACATAAAGTTGACAAGCTGGGGTCTGAATAAGAAGCAACCAAATGACAGTGACAAGGAAAGCCGACCAATGGTAATCAGTGGGCAGGTTCCAAGCCTCTAGGTTGTTGGTAAGGCACAATATGCCTGGCAACCGATGGCACAAGTGCTGTCTAGTAGACTCGACCTAAAGAGAACGGAAAGTCATAGAAGAAGCAAAAAAGCCAATGAACAGTAAGCAATGGGTATTGGTATGTCCAAAAGACCCTTTACCCCAACAGACAGCTAAGAGCTCTCTGTTTGGCGAGATTTAAAAAACAGAAATGATAGAGGCCCGAAGGTTAAGAGGGGAAAACTAAAGGAATTGAAAAAGACATAAAATGGGAAAATAGGCATAAGAAATTAAGTAGAGCTGAAAAAGAGGAAGAAAAATGCACGGACAGTCAAAAGTGTATTTGTAAGCAAGTAAATAAAGCATGGGCAGAAGCGGTAGTGAACGTGCCCTGCACAAATTAACATCACTGTAACGTTTAAAAAAGGTCTAAAACTGTATTTGTACCTTCTTGTTTTCATAATGCTTGCTGTCACCACATTCTTGCCACTTCAGAGCACTGTACAGCAAGCAATGCTATTACCTTGCAGAATGTTATACATTGTATCTGCTTCCGACTTGTCAAATGCGGAGACTGCATTGCATGGGTTAAAACCTGCATCCTGGAGGTTATAGACCAATATCTCTACAGCAAGCGCTTTAACCCACTCAGGCATCTCAGCAGGGTGGGCCTGTAAACTGCAGTTCACATAAGTATGAACTTGGTGCGTAAACCCACGGCACTAGTTTATTAGAATATACTTTTGCCATTATTACGAATTTTTCCGTACAACTGGATGTGCTCTCGGAGCTACAAATTCTCTTTAGCAGACTGATGTCTTATGCTGTAATTTTAAATGACAGAGGGTCTAGGAGAGGACGTGGAGAGGGCATTGACTGTTCCGTAGGCGTATTATCGACAATCCTGTTGTTCAATTGTAGGTAGCGCTTGCTAACAGGCCTAATATCCGAGCGCTATCCCTCTGTAGGCGCAGGAACATGCGGAAGACCTTGTGCAAGTGGCGTGCCTAAATTTTGAAACACAACCCGAAATCAGATGTTTCCTTGAAACAAAAGGTCTCTGTACCACAAGGCCAAAGCGAGTTCCCAGAATCCTCCGCACTGCTCCCACCCTGTTGCTGCCTGCCCATCCCTAGCCCCTTGCTGTCAGCCATACGTCAATATCAACATTTCCCTAATCTTGGTCAGCAGACATCTGCGCTTTAACAGCCTCCCGCTGGCAAAGAGCTTTAAAAATACGCTGTTTTGGGTGTGGCGCGTGCAGGATAACAACAAGCATTTCCACGGACAAACCGATTAATCTGTGCCATGCTCACTGCTACCTCGCTGATCAAAGGCGCCTGGAACATGGCATTTTGCTGAGGAAATGAAAGTAAAGTAAGGCGTGCGTGCGTGCATGCTGAAATCTGAAGCACGGCGGCCGTAGATGGCATTTACCACATTTAATTATTGTTTCAAAAAGCAAACATAATGCAAGAATTAAATATTCAAATGAAAATGCGTCTTTCCTCACCTGTTTTGCGACGAATGGTGGCAGAAAGTAAAAAAAGAGTTCTCCCACACAGCATCTGAAGAGGGAAAGCGTAAGGAAACCGTGATTGGCCGGTGCGCCTGAGCCTTGAACGGATGTGACGTATGGCCAAAGTGAACGACTGAGAAGGCACCAAAGAAAAGTGACATCGGAGTAAGCCAATGGTAAGTAGGAGGTGGGAAAAACATGGTGGTATAGATGACAACAGGTCTTGCAGACAGCGCATGTGCGCTGATGCTCGACCTAACTAGAGACAGGTTTTTATACTGAGATTGAAGTCTCACATGTATTATATTAGAAAAGCTTGTTTAATAGAGCATGTCATACTGCACTTAGCTGTTTCTGTGTCCAGGAAATAGGAGCAGCTTCTGTGACCCAATTTAATTGTACCTCCTTGTACGGACCTCAATGGAATGGAGGCTGAGACGACCTCGTATCATAATGCTCTGGCAGCGCAATGTATTTACCCATCCAGCCTTTTTTGTGCCCTTTATTTAAATAAAGATAGAGCTGGCACTCAGTGTTTCCAGCTTTTAAAAAACTGTGCTTCTAGGTAGAGGTAAGCAGGCTCTAGAAACCATACACACTTCTCTGTTTAACCAGATGCTCTGATGGGTAATAAACACAAGAAGATGCTTCACTGATGTGTTCATTGCCTTTCTGGAAAAACAAATGACAGCTATATCTTCTGTCAATCACCTCTTGCACATCTGTTGGTTGCTGGGGATTTTGATGACATGTAGCTCATAGGTAAGTAATAACATCTCACACTGGGGTTGCAAGTGCTTCAGGGGATGGGGTTGCAAACATACTTTCTACACACCATAGTGCCATAGATATACGTTGCTATTACAGTCAGTGCATGTATGTAAGCATGATGCAGTACATTTAAAATAGAAACACGTTTAAAAGTATTTCACTTTATTGCAGGCGATGCTATCTCCCCCCCTCACACCCTTCAGAAGTCCAACCACACAACATAAACAGAGGTAGAATAGGGCAAAGACACATACAGAAGCCTTCAATCAATGCACGTTTTGTATCCTTCAGTCCCAATGCAAATGTCTTGGAGTTCGGGGGTGCTGCGGTACTCCTCGAATGTTGTGTGCAAGATTGCAGTAGCCTGCTGAGTTTTGAGCAACATTACCATGCCCATGCAATGATGCTTACATATAGACATGCCTCATGAGCTACAGCAGCTTCCAGGTCCCTAGGGTGGGGCACAGTACAGAGGTGAGGGCACACAGGTGCAGAATTGACTAGTAAACTCATTTGTCGCTTGAGCTACTAGTTTGGTTGCTGAATTTTTATGGATGGACAAGGTCTAGTCAATGATGAATTATGAATTAATACTGCATCCATGCATACCATCATGAGACAACACTGCTTTACTAATAAAGTAACACAATCAAACATGCTATGCTCTATTTCATAGGACACTTGACTTTCACAGTCAATCTTCCACTTTTCATTTTAAACACTCAAGTTACATCTCTGGCATTGCATGCTTTAATATATATGAGAAGTTTTAAAGTATTATGTAGTGTATATTTTAATGTCCCAAACTTCTGCCTGTACATTAATTATTATAGCAATATTGTTTTCAGTTGTTTGAGTGTGAAGGAGGCTCTCCTCTGCATGCAGAGACTTCACCTTCCATATGCAGGGTGGAAACCTCTCCACCTACCCCAACACACAGGAAATTGCACACAGCAACCAGAAATTAGCCATTTTATGGTCGTTCTGAGTCAATATTGTGGCACACCACCATCATCCTACATCCTTCTGTACCTTTGACTTTAGCAATGCCCAACATGCCTAAGGGGTCAAAATAGAGGTCCCCCAGATTCACTGATGAAGAGCCACTGCAGTGGTGGAGATGTTCTCTAACATAAAATACAGTCATAAAGTTTCTAGCAGTAATTTTACAGTTGTCATTTATGAGGTATTAGGCTGCACACCCTGACTTAAAGGGGTGGAGACATGTAAGCTTTTTCGGAAATGGTAAATAGCGAAAAAGTCTAACGTTACTACTAGGTGTAGTAGAAAATGTACCTGTGGGGAAATCTACATTTTAGATTTGCCTTTGTTAATCAAGCCCAAGAGTTCATCATGAAAATAATTTGTAAAATGCGTGTTTGGACGTGTACTCGTGTGCATGAGTGTTTGCCTGTGCACCTGCAGTTACATATGAAAAGTTACATGTAGCTGTACCATAAGTTGGCCCATACTCTATGATGGCACTGAACTCTTCTGTAGCTTGATCAAAACTGATGTCAAAAAACTCAATGGAGTTTATCCCCCACATTATACAGGTAAGCTTTAAATCACTCAGCATAACCCAGTTTCTTATTTCCTTTTGGTTGTATAGCTGTGACAGCAATACTCAGTTGCAATAACAACATTGTATAATCACTCTGCTCTAATTAGCTAAATTGGGATTCCACTGAGAAAACAGAATCATGTATTTTGTGCCTTAATACCAATGTTTCATCATGAGTGCTCTGTTACTTAGGCGTGCCTTAAAGTGCACTAATATATTGCACCACTGAATCTTAATGTAAATCTTGTATTAACCTGTAGCACACTTTAGCCTTAAAATGTTTGTAAAGTGGCATTTTTTTGCTAAGGCCTAGAAGAATTTTATTTAAAACTGTACAATTGCACTTTTTTTCCTGCATCTTGTGCTAAGGGTAGAGTGTCTTTGAACCTTCGCAATAATGAGCATGAATTTTAGAAAGCAGAAAGCTCATCGTTCTGTTTATGTATCATATCTACCTACCCTCCAAGGACCTTCTTGCATTCCATCACATGAGAAAATCCTGCCTCTCACTCATTAGCTAGTTTCATTAAAGTAAACAAGTTTCAATCACACGTCCACTTTTCTATTGCCTTGCATAGGGAGAAAAGTGTATAAAATAAGCATTGGTAATTCATGGGTTTCGCCTATGTGGTGAATAAAAAGTTGTTTCTATCAATCATCGTCCGGGACGAAGGAAAGAGCTCCCTGACAAAAGCACAGGAGTGGAGAGGATGTGGCACAGCGGCCAGAGCTGCTGACTCAAGAGCTGGTGATCCCGGTTCGAGTCTCGGCCTGTGACTATCTGATTCTGGACAAACCACTAGATCTCTCAGGGTGATAAGTTGCTATATAAATCTGCTGCAAGACAAATAGCAAAACAAGCATTGGCATAGCCAATAGGTCTCGCCTTTGGGACCTTATAAGTGTTTAGCCATGCAACGGTTGATGTTGTTGCACCAAGGATATTGTGCTGCATAACTAAATGCTTATAAGGTCCCAAAAGCGAGACCTATTGGCTATGCCAATGCTTGTTTTCTATGGCCAATAGCATACTGGGGGAACTCAAACGCAGCCAAATCATTTCAGATCACTGCTTCACTTTTCATTAATTAAGAGCTCCACAATGAAAAATGATTTGCAATTTGTGCCCTGTATTATGAGGCATTGGAACTTTAAGGTCATTCCACATTTTTGGACCTGGAAGGAAAAACAGGGAAAGACTCCTAGAACTCAAAATTAGTAACACGCAAATCATCATCACTCCTTCTATGCACGAGCCATGGTCAAACCTGCTGCTCTCTCACTTCATGGCTTTTACAGTATTTAGTTTTCTTGTCAAGGCTGCAGTCTTTTTGTCTCTCTCTTCTGTAACCATTTGCCCTTTCAGCTTACACCCCAAAATCCGCCCAGGCTTTTGTGACTGTTCGCCAGCCTTACCCGCTCCTCTTTCACACTATGTTACAAATCTCTGAAGCTCCATGAAATCAGAAATTGAGCATTTCCCTCAGGTCATGTGCTACTGGATCTGTTGTACTAATGATGTCTAAGCCCCCTGATTTTTCCAACCAAGCCCCTCAACTATCCCAGAGCCCCGACTACTTCACCCAAGTGCCCCGGATAGGTACAGTAAAATTATTGATGTTCCTACCGTGGCAGGAGAACATGACCCCTCCATATGTAGTTTCTATAGCCCACACCACCTGTCTGGAGGATGATCCCCGAGGCTTGGGGCACCCGAGGCCCTACCCAGCAGTAGCATTGTCGACCATTAATATCATCTGTATAGCATAGTTTACTATTTGTGGTGTCCGAAGCACTTTCAGATACTTAGTGCTACTCTGAAAGTTGTAGAATTAGGCCCAAAGATAAAATGCCGCCGAGACGGGATCTATGACGGGCATCATTTGCCCGTCCATTAATCACACATGCTATTTGCTCGTGGGTAAATTGTCGATCCCGTGCTTCTTCCTCAAATGCTTCCAGCAGGTAAAATGTATTGTGAATCTTGTTGGTAAATTCTTGCCACGTTTTACCTGATCTAAGGCCTGACCTGTTATCTTTCAGCTGCGACAGAATGCTCAGGGTCACCTCATACATAAGAATATTATCACCTCCATTAAGGTAGATGGGCCAGCATTTTACCTGACATTAAGGCATTGGCTGCCAACTCTGCACCACAGCTCGGGTGCTTGTTCCTGCGCTCCACGTACGTTCCAGTAATTTAGTTGTACAGTGTAGTGTGCACGCCACAATTTCCCACGGAGCCTGAATGGCTGTGCTTGGCTGGCTTAGTAAAAAGGGTTCGGTGGCTGAGACCTTGGACGTCCGCTTACCGCCAGTAAAGCTGTGCCTTGCTGATGGCTGACTGGTCTAAGCTAGGCCTTGGAACTCGGCTTTGCTGCAGGTTAGCTAAGAATTGGTTCTTTTCTCAGCCCTTCTGACTGCCTGGAGAGCTGTGCTTACAGTTGGTTGAGAAGAACAAGACACCTGATTGAATTGCTAAAAACGGTTAGTGAATGACTGTCGAGATTTAGGAACTGTGGCCTGTCGGTCTCTTGTGCACGCAACACATATTGTGTGTGGTTTTTTTGGAGTGGGGGGTCGTTTGGGCTGTATAACAAAACCATGGGATCTGTGCCACGTTGTTTATTAGCTTGAGGATACACCCTGCTCCGAGGATATTAAATCCGATTTTACTATAAGGTATGGGCTTAAGAATCATGGCTTGTGTGTGTCTACCGACCAATGTGTGCAAGTTCGTAGCCTTTTCTAGTGCAGGATACGATGGTACGAGCTTAAAAGTACACATATCCGTGCCTCTTCCGACAATGCACAGTTCATTTCTTCATCCTTGAAATACCACTGGAATTCAATACCACACAAACAAATGACTCGCTGCCGTTCATAAGTCTACCGGCCCACCACTCCCGGCAGTAAATCACAATGCTTTCAAAATAACTTATTTTGTGATCAAAGGAACGCGGTGAGAACTGTTGTAGAGTTAGTGTAAGTCCACGTCTTAGGCTGGCGCTAATCTGTGGCCCTGATCTGTGAAACTCGTTAAACAGGGTGACGATGGTTGCAGAGGGTGCTGGGACTTAAGACAAGTAAAACCAGCACAAGCGCGCGCCTCGCGCGGCAGCAGGGGGAGGGGGCCTGCGCGATTCCCTTGCGGGAGCGTGCAGCAAGGCGCGATGATTGCGACCATATGGCGCCACCATATGGCGCCGCGCGCTCCCGCAAGGGAATCGCCAGACGTGCACGCGTTGCCATTGCAAGCAATGCAACGCGTGCACGTTTTTGCCCCCAAAGCTGTGCCGATCGCTAAAGGTCTCTCCTATGCAGCGCATGCGCGCTGCGTAGGCGAGACCTAACAAACAAGCGCTGAAACACATGCGCGGCCGCGAAAGTTACAGTACTCGTGCATGGGACGGGACAGAAAAGCAAGGTTTCAGACGGGGGCGAGACTCGCACAGCGTTTCCCTTGCGGGAGCGAGCAGGAACCATCTGTTAATTACAAACAGATGGTTATGAAAGCTCGTTCCCGCAAGGGAATCGCCAAACGTGCACGCGTTGCTATTGAAAGCAATGCAACGTGTGCACGTTTTTCGGGGAAAAAGCAAACCGATTACTAAAGGTGTCTCCTATGCAGCGCATGCGCGCTGCGTAGGCGACAGATGGTTATGAAAGCTCGTTCCCGCAAGGGAATCGCCAAACGTGCACGCGTTGCTATTGAAAGCAATGCAACGTGTGCACGTTTTTCGGGGAAAAAGCGAACCGATTACTAAAGGTGTCTCCTAAGCAGCGCATGCGCGCTGCGTAGGCGAGACCTAAAGAGTCAAAACTTTATGAAAAAATAGTTCTAACAAAGCGGATGTTAACAGTATTTCGGCTACGGGAAACTGATAAGAGAAGCAGACGAGGAACAAGCATTGGTAAATGCAGGAAAATATGCTACATCCAATAGAAATGGATTAAAAGTAAGTGGCACGCACTGGAACCAATGACAAGCAAGGAAAGAGAAGGGGCAGGATGTAAGCCCCTTTAAGTTTAAATTAAAAACAATACATTTATCAAGCAAAGTGCAATCGCTGTGCAGGCGAAACCTAATCCATCAGCAATGTAGCAGAGTCTCAACTGCAGCTGTTTCTTAATCAAGTAAGTAATTCATCAATAACTGGTCTACTCAGTGCAACTTGTCAGATTCTCTCCTTTGCTCTTCCAACACTAGTCCCTGGACTCAACATTTTTTTTAATGGAGTTTTATATAGCGTAAACTTGACCCGAAGGTATCAGAGCGCTTTACACGAGCACCAGTTGCGTTACATGAGGACACATTAATTTCTTTTGTTAGGCACGGGGAGATTAAGTGATTTGCCCCGAATCACAGGATGTTGTGTGTCCTTGCCAAGACTCGAACCCGGTTCCCCAGATTGGAGGTCGACCGCCCTAGCCATTAGGCCACATCCTCTCCCCAATTCACCCAAGTCTCTCATTCAAAGACTCTGTTAACATGAATGTCCAAAGATGCTGGTACCAGATCAAAGCGTTTCTCCCACCCATTACCCTTTGCTGTACTGTGCAAGCGCTCGTTCTTGTCCAGACTGATAGAGGCAACACCCAGCTTAACTTTGTCCCAGATACCCCAGTCATGCCATTCAAAGCCATCTTCCAAGCGGCTGATAAGTCTGTCACTGGGGAAGACAACCACTGGCAAAGTCAATATGCCTGGCTGGCACTTTGAGTCCTGACCAAGTTATTAAAGTGGAAGCCTGAAACAGTGAAAAAACACTTAACAAAAAGATTGCTTTCTGTACCCAATAATATGTGAAGATTCAATGTACTTTTGAGGTGTTAAACAGTCCCTCATACATTGCATTGCAAATACTTCAAAAGAGGCGGAATGATATACCAAACAGCCAATACATGAAGTGAGAGAGAAATCCTCCAATGAGGAGAGCCAAAGCCCGCTCTGTACATATAATAAAGAATTGGTAACAATAGATCTTGCAGACAGTTGCGTTGTCACGCCAGACCTCAAAAACAGGATCACACCACTCTCACGCTTAGTCGTCTAGACTATTTAAGATTGCAAACATGGCTACCTAGCAGGAAAGTTGTCCTTGGCACCATCGACAGTTCCAATCAACTAATCCTAGAAATACCAAAAGCAAATTAGTAAAAAAAAAAACAAGGAGACAATCCTCCATTGCCTTTACCATTGACTTCATCATTGAATTCACCCCACCTTAGTTTGGCACCCTCTCCTCTGACACTGTAAACATAAATATGCTGTACTCATTTTAACTCATTGCAACAGAATGCTTTGATGCTGCTGTTCCGCCTCTGCTGTTCTCAGCATCTCTGTGCCACCATCAATTCTTCATGCAAATACCCATCTTCTATGGGAGCCTACATGTGGTACTCTGTAAAGTGCATGCAGTGATCTTAATAGATCAGACCTATGTACAGTGTCCCACTGTCATCAGGGAATATGTTCTTACTATATTAATATCCAAAGTGTTGCCTAATTAAGAGCCAATTATGGTATTTTGTAGTGATCTGCTGAAGTTTCCTCCTGGAGAACAGGTACCTAGCTACCTGCATGTTTGAAATCAGGAACTCGGCTTTGATAGTGACTTACATCAAAATTCTGAAGATATATGTACACAAATAACCAGGTACAAGTTGATGTGTTTATTGATATATAGTGCACATTCTAAAACTATTCCACATACCTGCAACTAGAAGCGGTCTTTTATCAGGAGAAGTAAGGAACTAAACATTTAATATGGGGCTTTACCTTCAACAATATCAACAATATCCTTTTATGTTACAATATATGGAATTGGTGAATTTACCATACATAATGCATTTAAGCCTGAAATACCTATATGCAAACATGTGTCACGTAAAAGTTTATCTTGGATCATATTTCACACCAGATCTTCTATTTTTAGTATCTCTTTTCACAAACTGTGGAGAGCAACATATGTCAATTGTGAGGCCCATCTCTCAGGTCTGTTGCTTGACTATACCCTTGTTGTTTCATATAAAACCCATATCGCCTCTAAATATTAAGCCTGATCTTTGCTTTGAGTATACTTTTTACTATTTTTTGTGACTATGTTTTAGATTATTTCTTCTTTTAAAGTACGCTGAATGCACCCTTCTGTGACTGTAGTGTGGTGACGTAAACCCATCTATAAATTGATGGGAACCTGCCGGCCGGGAAAGTGGTGGAAAGACAGGATGAGCCAGGAGTAGAATATAAAACACTTTAAGAAGTACCTCGGCAAACCCAATATAACCTTCTCAAGGTCAGTGGCGACCGCCACAAAACTCCAGTGGGGGGGGGGGGTTAAGGGAGATATTATAAAAAAAAAACTTACCTGTCCTGCCGCCCACGCGTCGGTGCTCCTCTTTACTCATGATGGTGTCCCAGCAGCCCCTAGGACACCAGCACAGGCTCCCCACCCAATCCAGAAGCTGCTCTCATAGCATGAGAGCAGCGCCAGGATTGGTCTGAGTGGCCTCGTTTGCCACTCAGACAGTGCCTTAGTGCCTGTGGCATTTCCACAACCAGGCTGTGCAACACAGCCAGGTTGGAGAAATCTAAGTGTGCATGTCTGTTTGGCCGGCCTAAGACGGCTGGCCAAACTGACATGCGCACTGTACATTGCACACTACCCCCTCCCTCCTCTCTGCCATGCCTGGCCCCGCCCCACCCAGTCCAAGACTCCCTGGCTCAGTCTGTCAGCGGAAACAAAATGATTATATTGCTATATTATCATTTTATTTTCCACTGACTGACTCAGTGGGGCGACGCTCCTCTGCCATTATGGAGGAGCCGCCCCTGCTCAAGGTCATAACTGCCTCCACCCATTGTACAATGAACCGCCCACTATCGTACCAAAAATGACCTACCCACTTCAACACCAATGAATTTCAACCCGAGAACACATCTTAAATAGGCTTGTTGTTGTGGATAGATCACAGGATACTTCTGGTTAGTTACATGTAGGTTTATTGTAGGACACAGCTGAGTACAACACCTCGCCAGCTGACCAGACCATCAACTGACAAGAGTAGAACACTCCGGTACAAGTTAGAACACACACAGGTATTCTGTGAGGCTAAGGAGGTAAGAACACAAAGGAAGGGCTAACGACCACTGTCAGCCATGTTACATGAAGAACTAATACACAACACATCTTCCTCCTTTACAGAAAAATGAAATAAATAACAAATCACAAAAAGAAGCTTAATGTATGCGAGACAACAACAATATAATTAAGACAGATAGGAAGTCTAAGACTTCTAGAACTATTTTAGTTTGTGAAGGCAACAAGCGTTTAGGGGCAAAGAGTGTTAAGAGTGAAATGTGAGTTTAGGGGCAAAGAGTGTTAAGAGTGAAATGTGAGGTGAGACACATCACCCAAAACAACTAATAGGTATCACCACCACCTACTCCCCTTAGACTGACAAAAACAGGAAAAGACAGTCCACTTTGTTGAAGAGAGTTCTTGGCTGCGCCTTTAACTACAGCTGTCTTTCGAGCCTGGCAGAACGTCTTCATTCACGGTAGATAGCAATTGGGGTACTCGTGACAGGTTTCTTGTTACTATCCGTTTCGTTTTTTATAAATTTCACGCATTACTCAGGTTACCGATTTCTTTTCTTCTTGTTTCTTGGTGCAGTTGGATGGCACGCAGTCTTGGGTTTTTGGTGCGAGAAGCTGCCAGGGATCACTTTTCTTTTCTTTGTTTCATTTCTTTTGAGTTTCCCTTCGTTTGTCCGGTTTCTTGTTTCTTTTGATCACGTTACTGGCAGCAGATAGGTAGACCGCCGTGGGTTCTTTTTGCGAGGTGCTGCTCAAGCTGTGTTTGATGGTATTCTCTCTGGTCTGGTCAGCTAAATCGTCGCCAAATTGTTGTGGATAGATCACAGGATACTTCTGGTTAGTTACATGTAGGTTTATTGTAGGACACAGCTGAGTACAACACCTCGCCAGCTGACCAGACCATCAACTGACAAGAGTAGAACACTCCGGTACAAGTTAGAACACACACAGGTATTCTGTGAGTCTAAGGAGGTAAGAACACAAAGGAAGGGCTAACGACTACTGTCAGCCATGTTACATGAAGAACTAATACACAACACTTGTCTCCTTGTAAATATAAATATGAAGTAAATACTGTCACTAAGGTTATTTGAAAATGTACGCCTTGTACAACACTGGCATATTGATTACACAGGTTATCTTCTTTCCTCCTCCAACTCCACCTTCACTGAAATGATATTGTTTCCATACCCACTGAATCCTTCTCCCCATGCACATATTTCCCAACGCTGTTATCCTTCGAATCTCCTCTAACTCCAAATATACTAACTTAGGGGCCTATTACGATCTTGGCTGGAAAGCCTCCGACCTTAGGTCGGAGGCTTTCTGACTGAGATCGTCGGTTTCAAATCCAACAGCCTCATTACAATGGAGGCTATTAGTTTTGAAACCGGATGGAAACCGATGAGCTCAAGGAACTCGTCTGCCAGTCGGAACCGGCACATAATCCATATGGAAAGCGTTTGTTCCGTCCGGATTATGATGTTGGTTTCCGGCAGGGTTTGCATGCTGGGCTTTCCGACATGGAAACCGTGTCGGAAAGCGACTTTGGGGTCCCCTAGCGGGTCCCCCTACAGCCAGCGGCCTCCGGTTAGGGGCTAAAAGGGCACCTATGGTGCCCCCCTGTTGATCCCTGCACCGTGTGGCAGGCACCGTGAGGTGCCTGCCGTGGGGTGAAGGAATGAACACAAACTCTCTATTCTGTATGGGAGTTTGTGCTGCGGACGGTTTCTGACCACAGCACAAGCTCCCATACAGAAAATGGAGCTTGCGACTGCACCATGTGCGGTCGCATCAAAATTAAGTGGTCGGGACTGCCGACCGGAGGTTGGTCGGACCCATATCCGTGACATTGTAATAAGCCCCTTAATTGAGAACCATCTCTGTGTCCATATTGTTGTCCCCATCCTCTCGTTTAACATGTCCCTATCCAGCTATCTCTGCCTGCTTCCACTCCATGGACTATCTCCGTTGACCTTTCAGCCGCACCTTTAACAAGCCCGTGTATCCTTTCTACAATTCCATTCCCATTGGGTTTCCATGTAAATGATTACTGTGTGCTTCCTCAAACTCCTCCATGAATACCATCCTCTCAGTAGTGCAGAAATGTAATCCCTTATTGGTGACCAAGTTACATGGAGCCCTTTTACACGAGAAAAATGTCTGTAAGGTTCCTCCAAGTAGACCACCACCACTAACATCAAGCTAGTGCTACTGCAGCCTTTATGTGGAGGAGACAGCCTAAAATTCCATGCTGACATTTTAGTAATTCATCTCACTTCTCTGAATATCTGAATACCTTCATGCTGAGAATGTTAGGGTCAAACAACTTTAGTGATGAGAATGAAAGTCGCTAGATGCATAACTATTTAACATACTGTGTGCATGACCACGATATGTTCCATTACAATGTGGGTGCGATTGATACCTTACTCATAGTTTACTGTGTCTGATGTACAATTTACCTGGCTGATTCCCCAGGGGTGTTGATATAAGGAAAATACTGATGGACTCATTAGCATCCACACTGGACATATCGGCATAGTTGATACCATGATTTTCTTTATTCTTGACTTTGGCTCTGGGCAGTGTGTTTGTTCATTGTGTTGCATCACACTTACATTGTAGGCATTGTTTGCTGTTTTGGAAAACAATAAACATATATATTTTTTTTAAATGAAAGTCAATAGTTATGTGAGGTATCTGCTGGAATTATGCTGATTTATAGGATCAATTCTCAAGAGAAACATGAAAGAGTTTACGATAATCCCAGTCATGGCACATGGAGTTCAGGAAGAGCCTTAGGGAGGCATTAGATTCATGCTTAAGCCAGACAGCTATTGGCAGGGAAGAATGAAGATTCTCTGTTCTCCATGGGCCAAGGATGGGGGCAGGTGGGACCTGCAAAGAACTCTAATCTAAGGAACCTTTGCCAATCATGTTGTACTTGTGCTGTACATATAGTTTTGCAGTAAACGAAAGTGAGATTTGGGGTTGGATTTTATAATTGGTTTAAGAGTAGCCCAGTTTCAATGGTAGAAGTTTGTACCTTTCGAATAACTCAGCTAGAACCACAGTTCTAGAAAATTACCTTGGGACATAGAAGAGGAAAGAGGAGAGATTCTCTGTTCTCAAGAACTGTTTTTCAAGGTTGTGCACAACAAACCCCCTGACTTTAACGCTCAGGGACACAGGATTCAGCAGCTTGCTGGATGCACTACGTTTTATTAGATGTTGCTACTGACTGCATGAAGTAAATGGGGTGTTTGAACTTAACTGGCCCAGTCCTGCCTCTCATCTGGGTTCTCTTTTTCTGCTGGCCTTTTAGAATAGGAGAAAGCCTAGCTGTCTGTCTGTGGCGGGGAGACAGATGGAGGGAAGAGCTCCGTAAAGGATGACCTGAAGAACAGGAAAAACATATAAATATTTTTGGCAAGCTACTGCACCTGAGTTTAACACCATCTTGCAGAGAACTGCTTCAGAGTTGAGTTGATAATTTGGAACTATGAAATCAGCTCAACGTGGATCCGCAACAGCATGCTTCCAACTCATCCTGCCAGCTCAAACACTAGCCCATAGTTCAGTGGGACTCAACCTTCAGTATCTGACTAGAATTATCAAGGTCAAACCATCCTCACCAACCAGAGAACCAGAGGACTTCTCTGTGACTCAAGCTACAGGCACCAACATTTAAAACAGCTAACTGGGTAAGGAGGCAGACTCAAGTTGCCCACAACAACTGGGCCTGTGTGAAATTTTAATTACGCCGGAGTAATCAGAGCAATTTCAGTAATTACACATTACTCTTGTGATGCAAAATTACGTGATTACACCACTTTGAATAAATAAGGGTAATTTGGGGCAATAATTCTACAGCAGGAGCACAGAAACAATGAACTAAGAGAGAGAGAGAGTGAGCGTCTGCTGGCTACTGCTGTTGATGTCCTGTAGCGTTTAATGCTATTTTCTTAGCTCAAAGGCATCCTTGGGCCCATATGGGACGTGAGGGTGCATTTTCCACTAACAATATAGCACTAAATGCTGGATTACATTTCTCACACAATTACACAGAATTACAAGTCATTTTGCATTAATTACACTAGAGAGAATTACTCCAGTTACACCCACCCCTAACAACAAAGTGAACCCCATGCACATGTACAACTTCAAACCAGTTCGATGTGCCTTGATGCCTTCTACCACAATTTCCCCCTCACACTGAGTATTTGCTTCCAACATTCTCAACCACCAGAGATTTAATTCTTCATCACCTGGCTTGAGGGGAAACTTATATTTTTTATCCATTTACCATATGTTCTGTTTCAATAATATTCAGCTACCTCTGCCCTACATTTTCACTGATCTACTTTATGATGGTTATTAATACTTGATCCACTGATCACATTTTGATTGCATTTTCACCCTATTAAAGCTTTCTCTTTTTATCTAAAACTGGTTTTGGCCTTCAAGTCGAAATATTTATGAGAGGCTTTTGCGTAGATGATGGTTTTAAAAGCACCAAGATGCCTGATGGGTGAATGCAGCGCTTTATAAAATTATTAACACAAAATTATTAACAAGTTCTTATTTCTTTTGACGGTATTGGTATTGTGAATCGTGACGTGCCCCAGAGACACTTGAGAACGACCAAGCCACGTTTCCAAAGGTGAGCCAAGGATATCATACAGAAGACATATGTTTGCCTGCATTTGTGGATCTGCCTGTCTGGGTGGTGAGCTAGCTGATAACAAGACAACAGATAACAGTTAAAGGGCTTTACTTCAAGGGTATCACATTTTTGTTTAGGGATAGGGTAGGATCAAACCCAGGACAGTGTAAAATGGAATGGAAAACAAGTTAACCTTCCCAATAAATGTTTTTAGGTTTTGTGTTACCCAAGGCCTTTTCTTTTTAATAAAAATATATACACATACTTACAGGGGCAAACCTTCTTCATCCATTGGCCTGCTGCAATGCCATTCAGATTTTACTTCCACCCACCCACTTCAGCCAACAGCATGGGCAGAGTCAACTCAATTCAGCCATTGGCTTACCTGACTGTGACGCCATTCTGTTCTTGCACAATGTACACATCCGCACAATAAGCAGAGTCCTTCAGTGCCAGAAACTATATCTATCCATGCACTGGATTTGTGCTGTGCATTTCCGCACACATGCAATGCATATTTGCATGTTCAGTGCCAGGGACAACTGGTGCAGTATGCCAAAAGCACACATTGCACCAGTTGTTTCTGGCACTAACGCTGGAAACACACTGCATAGGTGCTGAAATGCACTGTGCAAATCCACTGTCCAATGTGTGACTTCATTCTATGTTTGTCTGGACATGAGAACTTGCATTAGAATGGTATGCTTCCAGTACAAATCCTGTTCCTAATAGTGCACACTCACCTCTGCGAGGCGGCGCATCACATAAGGCTGTCTCTAAGAGCACCTGCACTGGGGAAGCTAGCATTACTAGGCCAATCTTATTACATATGGCTCTGCACTGTGTTGTCCCCCTTGGGCAATGCAGCGCTGAACGTTTTGTTGCTGCACCACATTGCATGAAAAATCAGTAAATCTACCCTGTTTTATAAGGTCCCAGTGAGGGTGAGACAACTGGGCCAGTTGCTGAGGGAATATGCCGAAAGGCTGGTTTCCAACGACTGACCGTGTAATACCATATGGTATGTAGGGAAACTGTAGATGAGTGGGCATATTTGAGCTTCAAAAAAGTAATACAGCCACAAAAGATGGATAGTTGGCGATGTTAGGGCACTCAGCATAGGGAAAAGACTAACAGGTTAGAGATGTGTGATGAAACATAGTCAGGCCTATTTACAATTCGCTCTGATATGCTTATTATCTGCTGAATTGTTTGTTATATTTTTGATCATTCTGATACACATGATTTGTAGACAAATACTGTAAAATATATTATATTATATTATATTACATATGATAGCAAAATACCAACCATTGCGTGTGCGTACTGATTTAGAGATGCAAGGGAAGGGATGCATTTATTCTCACCTGCAAGACATCCTTTGACAAGTTTATCTGACTCTTAACACTCCCTATCAAACTGTGCATAGAGCTGTCCAAGGAAATCAATTGGTTGACATACAGCACCACAGTAATAGTAGAGTTGGCAGTAGTATGCTCAACTTCCAATAGTGTGGCACTGAATGGGAAGTAAATTTGCAGCAAAAATCACTGTAGTGGTGTGGGTGTCCCATCATGAGGATCAAAAACCTTCTATTTGACAACATGGACTCGTGTAGAATATCCTGTCTTGGAATAATCTCTTTCTGGAGTTTTGCACTAATCCCTGGGGCTCCGGGTGACCGGCCTACCATGATAGTCACAGAGGCCAGGGAGGTTACAGTGGGAAGGATCTGTTTTGGGTGTCTCTGGTGGCCGGCCTATCGTGAAGGTCTCAGAGGCCAGGGAGGTTACAGTGGGAAGGATCTGTTTTGGGTGTCTCTGGTGGCCGGCCTATCGTGAAGGTCTCAGAGGCCAGGGAGGTTACAGTGGGAAGGATCTGTTCTGGGTGTCTTTGGTGGCCGGCCTATCGTGAAGGTCTCAGAGGCCAGGGAGGTTACAGTGGGAAGGATCTGTTTTGGGTGTCTCTGGTGGCCGGCCTATCGTGAAGGTCTCAGAGGCCAGGGAGGTTACAGTGGGAAGGATCTGTTCTGGGTGTCTTTGGTGGCCGGCCTATCGTGAAGGTCTCAGACGCCAGGGAGGTTACAGTGGGAAGATCTGTTCTGGGTGTCTTTGGTGGCCGGCCTACCATGATGGTCTCACAGGTCAGGGAGGTTACAGGGGAAAGATTTGTTCTGGGTGTCTCTGGTGGCCGGCCAACCGTGATGGTCCCACGGGATAAGGAGGTCATGTTGGGAAGAATCTGTGCATCTGTTTTGTGTGTCCAGGTGACCAGTCGACTGGGATGGTCTCATAGTGAAGGGAGATTTATGGTAGAACGAATCTGTTCATCATAATTCATATTATCTCCCTCTTGAAAATGGCAACCGACGGGTCGGTGAGAATTTCAGGTGGAAGTTCCAGATTCTGGGAACTGCTGACATGATCATCTCCTCTTATGGAGGTGACATATTTCTGTTTTGAGGAATTAGGTGAATACCTTCTGTGCTGGAGTAGCATGCTCTGCTGCTGGAGAAGAGCTGCTCTGGAAAATGTTGTGTTCTATTACTTGAGAGGCCGGTAGTATTCGTTCCTGAGGGGTTAGGGTATCCTTATTGGAGAGACTAATACTTTGTGGGATGTGGAGTTCTGGTCTGAGGAGGAGTGAAGTGGCTGCCTTCTCTAGCGGAAGGTGGCAAACTGAAACGGAGGACTGAGATGATGTTCTCCAGTCAGCATGTGGGGTTCGCGTGTGTGTTCAGGTTGAAATGGGCTTCTACTCTTAGGGTGTTATGTTCTCCACATGGATGTCAATTAGGGGTCACAGCTGCGTACCCTGGCTTTACCCCTGAGACCCCTGGCCTCAGAGGTGGCAAAGTCAGTCCCAGGAACACAGGGGCAGCTCGTCCTTATGGATGTCAGTTGGGGCTCCACTTTCCTGGTTTTCTGTCATTTTTTATTATACTAATGGTGAATAATAAATCATTTACTATTACTGTAATAAAAAAAATGGAGTTCAATTAGCTGGAATATGACCCTAATGGGCAGAATAGGTCAGTGAAAGATGTTTTTAAAAGTATGCTGTGTGCCTGCTTGCGGTGAGAGTGTGTTTATGTGAGAGAAAGTGTGTGTATGAGTTAATGTGTTTGCGTGAAAGTAAAAGTCAAATGGCATATGATGTAACTTGCTACCCCAGGCATTTTGGTGAATTGACGTCCATGGTTCTCCATTGGTGACCTTTCGAGGGAAGATATCCTGCTTCTAAAGCAAACTGAAGTGGAATGGTCTTTTGGACAGTTCAGAGCTTAATTTGTAAAAAAAAAAAAACAAGTTCGTTTTTCTTTGGAGTCTGCATCAGTGTGTGCCAAGGCCGGGGAGTACCAAGTTTGCATACTCTTGGTTTCACCTGGTGCCTCTTTCTTCCACCACCGTACACTTCCTGGCTCCTACCACTACTGTGGCTCCCATCCCCAAGAGGACCCCTTTTAATGACCTCCTGGAAGGCCCCAGTTGGTTAATTCAAGTGTAGAGGGTCAACCATCAAACTCTGGTATTCCTGCGCATTGTTACAAAATCTGCGCTGCTCCATTGGGCAGCTCTGTGGTGCTCCCTGCCTGGAGGTGCAGCTGGTGAAGAAGCTCTTTATTTGTAGGGGTGGCTCTTCGTGCCATGTTCTGTTTTTTCACACACCCTTCTGTGCGTAACTTGGACATACGGCAAACTGGACACAGGCTAACCCGCCTCCGGACCTCGATGCCTTGAGCCCGTGCAAGCCTGCTTTGCACCCCCACTGTCCTGAAACAGTTGATCTCGCCTAAATGTATTCAACCAATAGCACTTTCCCTTCATAGATAGCCAGGAGCGTCTCTCTAGCAAAGGGCCAATCACCTGCACCTGGGCCTCACGAGGCACCCTGCGGGCTATGGAGGAAAGACGAGGGCCTTCCGCCGAGCGCTTTATTTACATCTTCGAAGTGTTTAGGGAAAGGAGCTGCCGGAAAGCGCCTATTACAGAGTGAAGTGCCATCGAAGGCACTCTGTATAATGGCGGCATCTGTTCCACAGCCTGCAGCTGTGACCGATCAAGGCCCAGAATAGGAGCGGCCCTTCCGTCTCTCACGCACAGGGCGAGCTGCGCTGCAGCCGGCCCGCTCTTCCCTCCTCTTACGGACGTGACGTTTACAACCCTAACTACAGGCATGTCCATAGGGCAGCCAAAGGGGGCCGATCCCTAGCTCTACTTGTGCTGGCCTGGACCCCCCTTGGGACCCACCGCCACAGCTGAAAACAGACACTGCACTCACTCTGCTACACATGTTAAATTGTCCATATGCGTTTTATTGCACAGCAGTGTTGTTCGCTTAAAATGTTTAAATGACTGTGTATGTATGTGTGTATACCTCTATATATACAAATATTGATAGGAGTGCCTCCCTATGTAGGAGAACCCTAACAAAGTTATTTTGTGCATGGCATCTCTCTACACATTGGGCCACAGATCTGCAAAGTATAGAGTTATATGTGTGTGTTTACTCAAAAGTTTAAATCTGACTCGATATATACATACTTCATAAATTGAAATATATATATATATATAGAGAGAGAGAGAGAGTCAGATTTAAACATTTGAGCAAACACACACACATATCTCTGTACTTTGCAGATGGCTGACCCCAGCACTTTTATCTGTGACACTATGTGTAGAGATGTCACACAAAATCACTAGTTTGTTAGGGTTCTCCTACATCGAGAGGCATTCCCACCTCAGATTATTGATTGCCCTGTGAGCAATTTAGTCACATCATATTACAATATTTCACTATACTGGTGTAATTCCAGGTGTGAGTAAATCCAGTTATATTTGTAAGTTCGTGTTTTCTGAATAAAACATGTAGTTTACGTTTGTAAATTAGGCATTGGCACACCTGTGGTAATACTTTTGCGTGTACAGTTTAAAATGGATTGATGCACCTCTAAGTGGTCTGAAAGTCAATATTTATACAAGAGGGGGAAGGGCTGCTGCAAGAATGTATGCTCAATCGTAGCAGGACACTATGGCATTATTCCTATCCTAAGACCTATAGTGAAGGGGGATAACTTGTGTTTCCTTCTCAGGCTGGTAATGGGATAATATGGAGGCCAATTAAGTCGTGGATGGTAGACAGCAATGCAGGCTCAGCACCAGGTGGAGTGCCCTGATTGTGCCATTCTTAACACTCAGGTAAAAGAGATGTCTCCAGTCAGTCATAGGTACGTAGGTACCTGTTGACGCTCCTAGCTCCATGGTAGCCTCGGTTCCTTGTGTCACCCTCCATGTAGAGCCAGACAGCTCAGTCTTGGGTATGGGTTTAGGGTCTGCAGAGCCTTTCCTCTCCAGCTTGTACAGCTCTTAATCTTTCGAGCAGGCTCTCAAGCAGCGCTCTTCCAGCCGCCCTTGCTTGGCCCAAGTCATAGGAGAAGGCGAGAACAGCAACACGGCATGTCTTGGACTGACATTTGTCTAAGTTGTTCTTGTGGACATTAGGAGAATAATGGGCAAGACATTCTAAGCAGAGATAATCTTTCTTTGGACAGATCTTCAGGCAATGATGTCAAAGCAGGAAAACCAGTATTGGGCTGTTCACTGTTCTCCAGAAGAAACTTACTGTGAATGTTATAAACCTTCCCAGATGGGCCACAGGCCTCTTCAAGGGGAAGCTATAAGGAGAAGGGCATGTCTCCAAATGCAACATGGAGATGAAATTCTGTCTTGTGTGTAATCGTTGCCTCCTCGGTGAGGACACGAGTAAGTTTGTCCATAGTCTGATGAGAGAGAACAGAAGACATCCTCATCCTGGGCCTAATTCACAAAGGTGAATTTACACCTTTGTGTAAGTTTAGGATTTTTTGCTTTTCACAAAGGTATTTTACTAGTAGTATGTTTACGACTGCGGAGCCTCCGCACATAAAAAGTTAGGCCTGTCCTATCTTTTTATGTACAGAGGCTCCACAGTCATAAAGATACTACTAGTAAAACACTTTTGTTGAATAGCAAACAATCGTAAACTTACACAACAGTGTAAGTTTACCTTTGTGAATCAGGCCCTAAGTTTGCGGATACATTTTGTGTAAACCCTCTGGCGAGCAGGGCCTTGTCTTCTACCTGGGCGACATAACAAAAATCCATGAAGCTCCTCCAGCGTACCCACAGCTCTCATATCCACTGGGCAAAAAAATATGTGCGCTTGAAAATTACATAAAAGAGTAAGATCAAACATATAGACAGGACTTGTACATATATTCACATGACCAGGACATGTAAATCGTGGGCAACGAGAGGGAAAACAACACTCATGCCCACTGAATATGTACTGCCTAGGCAGCAGCAATGCAGGCATTGCTCATACAGAACATAGATGTACACCAGAAATATAAGCTCTCCTCGTCCACAAAAACTAGGTCAAGAGTAAGCCGCTTAGCACATGCATTCTTTCCTAGCACCGTGATGTCCCTCGGGATGATTGATGCGCTTTACAAGCACCATAAAATACAAAAAAAATACAAAAATACAGATGCAGCATTGGGAGGCAGCTTCTCTCACACCCACTAGAGATACAGCACTGAAGAGGAAGAGTGCAGGGTTCCCTTACACACAAAGAAGAGCCGTAGCCCTGGACGGCAACAGTCAAGCCTTCCCTCAAACATAGAACTGGCAAAGCACTAACAGCACCAGAGCAAGCTTCCCTCAAGGAGAGAGGACAGAATTATACAGCAGCAGTGACGGGCAGACAGCAGGGCAGTTGTACCTCAAACACAGAACACCACAGCCCTAGACAGGACACTGGCAGAAACAGCACAAGTGACATTTTATGTTTCTGCTAAAGGTAACACATAGCTATGTTGATGTGTGCTTTCAAGAACCCCAGGGAGTGAGTTTAACCAGAGCTTGCCAAGATAGGTCAAGGAAGCCCAGGTGCACAGCTGAGTTTCATGAACGCCACATAAGATACATTTATTTACATTCAATCCAAATGGAACTGATCAAGCTTGTGAGTGAATATCCTGGAGCTATAGCATGCAGTCAGTCAACCAAGGCATAGGTTTCAACACACCTAGAGTGTATGATTATGGCCTTAAAAGGCTTTAAACCTGATGACACCATAAACACTGCTATATTTGTGCTGGTACTTGACGGTGTGTTGGGTTGTATGTACATAGCATGGCTCTCTGCGCCTCTCGTGGCCTTAGGGAACTTCCACCACCGTGGAGTTCCAGAACGGGAGGTGCGGATGAGAAACGGTTAGTCCTGTGGTTGGACGGTCCTGCTGTTCGTTGCTCCTGTCTTGTTGGCAATAAATATACATAAGAGACTTAACTGCTGTCTTCTTTTCACTGGCGACGAGTTGCCTGTTGCCATCAAGACGTCCACGCGTGCAGATCCTGCAGCATCTTCTACGTGAGCCTGCCTTTAGCCGACGACCCGGAGCAGCGAACCTGATTGAAGTCGTAGGAGCAGTGAACTTATGGAAATTGTCCTGCTGGCACACGCTTGAATCCTCGCCTTCTTTAGAGGTACTGTGTTGTTTTTGTGGAAGCCCCCGCATCCCGCTGTCACCGCAGGCCCCGGCGCGTGCTTCCTGGACTTTGCCTGACCTTCCTCTTCCACCATTGGTCCCACGTGCGTTGACCACGCACGTCAGGCACGTCTCCGGCAGCCATTTTGAGCCTCGTATTCCCCAGTCCTAGACAATGCGTACGCACACGCGTTGTCATTTGTTACCTGATTTTGTGTACTTCAACGTATCGTACCTTCATGCACACAATAACGGCAGACATATTGTGTTCCCCTGGTTTTACTTGTCTTTGGCATCAACATTTCGTGCACATTTTCGCACACAACGTCAGAGGCCGCCTTTTTGTGTTTATGCCTGACCTTGCCTGTCCTGGACAATTTACCAGTTTTCACCTTATCGTGTCTCCCCACATCGGGTGAAATTCCGCACGCAGCATCAGCAGCCACATTGTGTTTCTGCTTTAACCGTTTGGCCTTGATATTTTGTTACGCACACAACATTAACTGTTACTCCTTGTTTGTCAATTGCACCAATCTCAGCAATTTTGCAGTGTGCAAATTTCACGGTGACACACACACCTTTTGCTACTGTGTGTCATTTTCCTCACTACATCGTTATCATCATTTTTGATCGCCAATACAATGGTGACACACACACCTTTTCTACAGTGTGTCATTTCCTTACTTCGGTGATACACTCACCGTGTGTGACTTTTATTGAAAGAATACACTATTTCTTCTCTCATTCAGACATGCAACAATCTTTATTCTCTCCACCTGCGTTCGCACCCAATCCCGCTTCTCCTGAATCTGATTGGGAATAATGGAAAGAAAGCTTCGAGGCATACTTAGATGCCCTTGATGGTGACTCCTTTACGCTGTTGTAGGGATTCTGCACATACACAGAGCTATGCACAGGATAATAGGACCTCGGAGCATAGTGGTGAGCCAACCATGCACCTTAGTACCCACAATCCCAATCCGACTAGCTTTAGCGTCTCATTAGCAGCGCAGCTACCAATGATTAGACAACCCAGAACACGGTCTCTCTCAGGACTCGCGGGAGCAAGAACACTCTTTCATAACTCACTCATACTTGTCCACAACGTGCGTAATAAGAGACACAGTATAGTTTAAAATGTTTATTTCAACTATCGTGCTCTAAGATACAGTACACGTGCCAGTACTATCAGCATAATGCATAATGATAAAATAATAATCATAGTTACAATTCCATAGAATACAAACGGGGACAGCATCATATAAAGACAGTGGATATCGGGCTAAATAGCCTTACCACCCTCCCCATGCTAATAACTAGTTTATTATAAAAATAGAAGACCTCTGGGCTTTGTCGGGCAGACCCTCATACCTCAATATCTAGATGCAAGGTTTACATCATCAGACAAGCACAGCTCTTCTCCCTGGAAAGGTTTTTCTCCAACTGCCACACACACTGAAATCACAATATTAAAAGCACACGAATTTCTCCAGTGCAGCTGTACTTCGTGTTATGTCTAAGTGCGAGGGGCTGACCAGATCAGCAAGAACAAGGGACGTTGTTTTTCGACCTTGTACATGATGTGCAGACGAAACCCAAAGGGAACAGGAGAAAAGGTGAAAGGCAAAAAGGCAGACAGTTCTAATATAGCAGGGCACAAGCAGAGTCTGGAAAAACAAAGTCACAGAGTAACGTGTGCAAAAAGGGCATCATGGCAGCCAGGCCTAAGCCAACTTAGCAATGTAGACAATGAGGCCACAAACCACACGACACCCTCCCCTGGTCAGTCTATAGGCGAAGATAGAGTTCAAATAGATGGAGCAGAATGTAAACGGCTATTTAGGAAAAGTCCTAATAGAAGGACAGTGAATGGAATAAAAAAGTCAGGATTAAAAAAGTCCAGAGATGGAGGACGCTGAAAGCGGGGGTCCCCTAATCCATTAGAGTGTAAGTGCAAAAAAGCGCCACACCTTCCAAGAGGACATTGTTGGAATCGTCCGAAAAAAGAGACGCCATCCAGTTCAATAAATCAAAACAGCATTCATGTTCCACGCATGAGGGAGCAGTGATCAGCATTGCGGGACAACTTGCGTGATACTCAACATAACTTCGTTGTATGAGAGACTGAGCAGCCGCCCAGACATCCCATTGCGCCAAAATTCCAAGTGCAGCCGCCCGCGCCATCAAGCCATCACCGGAACAGTCTCGTTCATGGGCCTCTAAAGGACCCATCAACTGGCCAAAATCCGGGTCAGACAGAGACGTATTGGAGAGGCAATAATCCAAGGCCAAGAGAAAGGACATCGGATGCAAGACATCACAGGTTGCACGCAAGTGAAATACGCAAAGCGAAAAGAAAGTCTATAGGACACACTGAGTGTCGCCAATGGTAGGATGCCGAAGCCGATGAGCATGCGTTCACGGAGCATCAGGAGTCGACCTTGGTCGAGGAGGGCCCCAGGAAGTGCAGCCATTGCGTAGCAAACAGACCAAAAGCAATATACCAGCCGCTAAGGCGAGGAGCAAAGGAAAGCCGCCAAAGACGCTGGAAAAAATAGAATGAATAAAAGCCGGTATTACACCAAATATAGTTTGAAAGGAGGAAACAAGGCCAGAGTCCACAACTTAAAAAAAGTACACAAGACCTTCGGTGTGAGATGCATTGAAAACACGGTGAATCAGCTCACCGAAATGTTGTGGGAGGTTCGTGTTCAAAAGGGCCTGTATCTCACTGTGGGTACTAGCCACCTGGAGAATGAATGTCTCCCGTGCGGATGTGAGCATAACCTCCTGGTTCAATAATAGCGCCTTTATTCTGCTCAATTTATTGAAATCCGACTTCAACGTTGGAATGGAAGGCCAAATGGAACTATCTATGATGTCGTGCGGGGGAGGAAAAAGCACATTTTTGCAGCAGACAACCCTGTGGGAAACTGTTACAATATAGGGTATGCCGGCCAGCATGCCACAGCAGTCCTGATTATTCAGAAGGAGGTAGCTACCATTTGCAAGCACAGTGAAAGTAGGAGATATAGCAGGAGCAGGAATGCCCTTTAAAACACAAGCAAGATTCGGAGCCGAAACATTACAAGCCCCGTGCAATTTAATGTTTTTACAAATCAGGGAATGACCCACAGTAGAATCACATGACTCACCTGTGAGAAAAACTTCCTTTCCGTCCCTAAGACATCGGTACATGAAAGGAAGGGACCAAAGTTCATGCAAGAAGGCACTGCCTAAAGGCTGAAAACGGCCAACAGGATAAGGTTTCATGCAGGAACTGAACTCAAATAAAGAAAAAGGCAAAGCGATAACCCCGTGAACTAGCCACACTGCAGAATCCAATTCCGCCACAGAGAATAGTAAGGGCTCTAATTTTTCGATATGTAAGAGAGTGTATGTTGCATCTTTCATGGACATGAACTGCTGTTTTTCAGTTAAATTAAACGACAAGAACTAGGCAGAGGTGTTCAAAAAATGCCAAGGAACTTTACCCATTTTAAGTGTTTGCAAAGTCCATGCAAACTGCATTACTGAACGTAATTGATTCTGACCATGATATAACACAGACACATCATCTTGTACAATATCAACAACAGAGGAAACAATATTCTCTAATGTGTAAATGCGGGAAGACAGGGTATTAATACTATTGTCAACAACAGCAAGCACCTTTTCTAAATTTGCTTGGTCTATCACCCGAAGACGGGAAGCAGCCTCAATTTGCGAAAGCTTCCAGAGTTCATTGTAAGTTTCATAAATGAATCTCTTAGGTCGAGGGCCACGAGGCCCCAGAACAAAATCGGACAGATCAATGTTACCTGACAGGAGGGATAAATGTTGTTTCACAGAATCTAATGAAGAGTGCTGCAACCACTGTTTACACAATTTACCAACAGAATATGTTGTAACAGTACGAGAGTCAGAAAACCTCGGATCTGGCCTATCCTGTTTGTAACCAGGAGCTGAGTCATGAAAACGCAGTTGGCAGGCATCTGATGCTATGGGCCAAGCCAACCAGGGTGACTGAACAAATGTAGAGACATTAAACAAATTGTTTTGAAACAAAGCTTGCAAAGTGGCAAAGGAAATATTGAAATGCAAGCTCTCGTGAGGAGTAGAAGACAGTACGGGAATGGAGGGAGCATTTAATTGTTTGGAAGTAGCCAAACCCCAACACGTCGTTTGATAGATTGTATGATTTAAAAATAAAATTTGGGCCGGGATTAGGCAAGCACGGTGTAAAGCTTCCGTGCCTCGGACCTGCCATGATTTGGTGCCCCAAATAGATTTTAAGTCAATGGTGTCCTGCCAGTGCTCATAACCACCCAAGGCTAATGCGTTAAAAAAGGAGCCCAAATATAGCAATTTGGTGTGGGTTAACATGATTTTTTGAGTGGACGAAGTGTTCAATTTAAAATAATAGGACCCATGGTTTGATCTATCAAAGTCTGTAAAGTAAGTGAATTTACTTCTAAGAGTGTAGGAGCTACCTGGCAAGGGTGTCGGACAATGTTCCCATATGGAGAAAGTGATTGCCCCAATGCTGGTAACAATATAAGTCAGCATAACTTGCAGAATTTAAATACAGATCTTCAGCATTAAAAGCAGCATAATATTCCAAATCTGTAAATAACGATTGAACGGCATGCACATCCCAATCGTCAGAATGAATATTACTTTTAACGACATCACCCATGGAAACACGGAGGACATTTGGTACATTAATAATTTCGGTTGGTCCATGAATTTGGAAATTTACCGCATCCCATACGATGCTATCAGCGACTGGGAAAGCTGAAATGTTCACAAAAGTGTGGTCACGCTTCATGATGTGCGAAGAAGAATGTGGAGCCAAAGTTCCAGCGACACAGTTCACTGCAGAGCGTTCTGGTAAATAGTGACCATTGATGAGTAAGAAAAAAACTGTCACAAAGCCAATGGACATGAACAGAAAAATCAGGAAAAGTACCGACCAGATGTAAGTCCATGGTGGGGTCAAAAAATTGTCTCAAAACCAGGAGTTAAAAATACTGAAGCTGGACGGGATAAGTGATGAGGTGGAAGCCAAATCAAAGGAATAACTGGTTGGGCTCATTGGCGTTGTTGGTAGGTAAGCCACTGACTCGTTGGCTGGGTATGTATACTCGGTCTCCTCGTAGCAGGGGGAATCCGGGTAGTCGAGCAGGCGATCAGGCAAATCTACCATCTCAATGGCAACATCAGTGACTGTGTGGGCTGGAGGGCCACAAACATGAGTCCTGGAAATGACTGGACAGGAGACCGCTGGTGTTACGCTATTTAGGATCGGCCAGATGTTGTAGCTTGACATTGTCCACTGAGATGTATCTGTTGTCTTTGCGACCAGGAAGCGGTGGTAAGATGACAGTACGGGTACCCTTCAAGCCAAGGACTGGAACTGGTGCATGATAAGAGGGGCCAAATTCCTTCTTGTTCTCCACCTTCTCTCGGACCAGATCTCCAACCTTCGGAAGCCAGCCGGCAACCGGAATCTGCAGCGCAGCGTCTGTGGCTGAAGGTAAATGTTTGTTTGCAAGTTTGTCACAGGCTTCTTGTAAGTCCTGCAACATAGTAGAATGATTATCTACATCAAAGATTGCGGATTGCGCCGCCATGTCTAGACCATCAAGGTCGGGCACAAACATTTGTATGCCAAAGAGCATTTCGTATAGGGTCCGCCCACGCAGAGATCTTCTAGGGAGATTATTAAGTGCACGTTGTAGCTGTCAAGGATTGCTTTAAGTCACGGTTCATTAGTTCAACAATCGAATTGCCCTCAGGCCGATATGGAGACGAAAATTGCACCCGCACCCCCAGTGACCCCATTGCGTCCTTGTATGCCTTAGAGGCGAACGCTGGACCTTGGTCGGAATGGAAGGTGCCGCAGGCAAAAATTCCCACAAAGACACGCAAATCCCTTATGACATTTCGAGCATCAGCACTCCGTTGTGGCCAAACCCAGATGAAACGTGTGCACGAGTCTACTGCAACTAAGATGTACTTATATGCAGTGTCAGAAGAAAAAGGACCGCAGTGATACAGGTAAACACACCCAAAAGGTCTGTTAGAAATGCAGAGCTGTGTTTGTGGTGGTCGTGTAACCGTTGAAGGCTTAATTTGCTGACATATGTCACAAGAAAGCACATAAGTACGGGTCTGTTTATATAAACCACGCCACCAGTAACGCTGCTGCAAGATGGAAACAGTCGCAGATACGCCAGCATGGGCCGAAGCCAAGCCTTCGTGTGCGGCCGTTATCAAGGAAGGTCTGCGGTCCGCGTTGGGAATCAGCCGATCGCCAACATCTGGAATTCTTACGTAGGGAACTGTAGTGTAGCTCCTATTTCCCTAATAGGCTCTGCGCATTGGAATAATATCACCTATAGGTTTGACATAGGACTAAGTTCAGTATGTCCCTATCGAGTATATTAAACTTAATTACTTGTGCCAGCTAGCTCAGAGGCCACTAGAAACTCCTTGTCAAACAAGAAGGGAGTAGTTTCTGGCAGCCGCAAGAACATGACCACTTTGTTTCCCTTTAGAATCAGAACGTGTCCCAGAGTCGTGGAAACAATAGATAACTATTTCACTCAGCTCACTCGTGCATACTTAGTTTTCCTCAAAGTTACACAGAAAGAATAGACGGGCATTTCAATAAAAGGTTTATTGAACAGTCTTGGTTCTCGTGTAAGTAAAGTGTGTAGTTACGATCACAAGACAGTATGCAAGATAAATAATGTACAGGGTAAGCAGTAGAAATAAATAATACTGCGCTAGCATGATCTTTAGCAGCTATTCATTTACATAAATAACACAGACTAAAAATGCGAGTACTCATACGATGCGTTTCTAAGCTAGTTCTACCCCAATGTTCCTAACCTAACCTAGGTGTAGGGAGAGGTATGAAGTAGGTGAAGTATTCCTTACTGTGGTATACTAAGAGTATGTTAAGTCTAGTATGCCTAGTATACTTAGTATGCCAAGAGTCCCTCTAGGTTCTAGTCAGCTCCATACCTTGAGAATGAGAGAGGTAGGAATCTCTTGCCAGATTCGTACTCCAACACCCCGCGAGGGAAGTCAGATCACTGGAAGCCGGATTCTCTGCGTGCAGGGATGACAGTGTCTTCTCAGTGCATCAGGCCGGGAAACGGGCTCCTCTGAAGTCGAGGTCTCCTCTGATTTACAGGGGCTAGGGAAGGTATATTTAGACCTGAGAGGTACCTTAGAATGTTAGCATTGACGTGGATCGGACAGCGGAAGACGTCATGAATGAACCCCTAAGGTATAACGGTTCATGCATAATAAATGAGTCCTTGAAGAAATCAATAGTCCTGTGCTAGGGAAACTCCCAAAGCCTAAGGGTCTGTTCTTCAAGAACTCGTTGTGACGTTAGGTTGGACGGATGTCGGAGACCATGCCTGTATTTGGAGTGCACGGTTTAATGCCTAAATAAGGGCTGGGATTTTATGTCTATATAAGGGCAGGACGAATTGTGCCTATATAAGGACATGATACAGGAAAACCTATATACGGACACCCTAAGAGGAATACAACACCCATTCCACTTTCGTGTGTACGATAATACTAAAATGCTAAACATTTAAAAATGCTAAACATTAAATGGAGTACCGCACATTGCTAAAATATTTCTTAAAACCGTTTAAAAAGGCATTTAAAAAACCCATTAGAATGCAAAAGGTACTGTACATTTTAAGCATTGCTTTTCATTTCCGGCATATATTTTAAAATAAAATGCAATATGAATGAAAGAAGCAGTAATATATACATGTGACAAAAAATGATCGATAAGTTTGTTCAAAATCAAAGTCATTTCACGTCATGGAAATTAATAAACTGTTTTAGACACACAAGATGACTAAGTGTCTGTGGAAGTACCGCAAAGTCTGTACTATAAGGCTAGTTCTACTTCAAGCAGATTGAATTGCCATTTTAGTTCGAAAAATGGGAAAAAGTTCAATTTGGGAAGAGTTCCAAGTTTTTGAAGTATGAAGGCCAAATTGTTACTACATCTCTGGAACACTGTGGGCTGAATCAGAGTCAGTTTTACGGGTCTGGTGTAAACATGAGATCATCTATTTCCGTAGACAAAACATCGTCCACTGAAGTTGGTGTCAGTTGGAACACCTCGTGTAGTAGATTAATTGCACATAGATGTGAGGCATCGCTTTCAGCATAGGTTGCCGCAGCAATGTTCGCGTCCGTTGTTACCTGTGTGCCTGTAGATCTTTCTCGTACCTCAGCAGCAGCCGGAAGCGTCTGTGAGATCTCAATGAATGCTGACATCAGGATTGGCAGCCTCTGGGGACAACACAGAGCATGGGCCGTTATCGGGACCAGCAGAGTATCGACATCCGTTGGCGTTGCTGATGGAAATGTTAGACAGGTGTCTAACACGCATTCTTCACCGCATAGCAGGCATCGTATGACAGGTAAGATGCAATCTTGCCAGATTGGTCTGAATGACAGGAACCACGTGGTATTCAGGTCCCGTAGACGAGTCATGCCCAAAGCTGTACTATTCGCTCACGGCACTTTCGTTCAAGGAGAGCTTTCTCCATTTCGCTCGGAGTGATGTCTGCGAATAGGCTGGCCATAGCGTAATAGCAGGAAGAGAAATAGAATTCCGGCAACAAGTGCTAGAATTAATGGTATGCCACCAAACACCGAATGTGCAAAGTTCGGGATGATTCCGAGTATTGCCTGGAAAGGTGCTAACAGACCGGAGCAGATGCTCTTAAATACAGGTACAATTCCGGTGGTATCAGACATGTTAAAGATACGTCCTATCATTTCTACGAAATGTATAGGGCAGTTTGTACGTATTAAAGTCTGTATCTCAGCCGAAGTCCTTGCTACTTGTAGATCATAGGTTTCTTTGGCCGAGGTCAAAGGCACTGTTTGCTGTAAAAGCATGGCTTTCATTCTGCTCAAAGTATCAAATCTTATAAAAGAGACGTTCAGCGAAGGCCATAGAGGCGACTCCCTGACTGTGTCTATTGGGGCAAATAATACTTGCATACAGCAAGTGACCCTGGAGTTAACCGTTACTAGATATGGGATGACTGGCAACATGCCGCAGCAACTCTGATCATTCAACATGAGGTAACTCCCATTAGAAAGTTGTCCAAACGTTGGATTAATCACAGCAGCTGGTGTACCCTGCTGATGGCAAGACAAATTTGCCACAGAACCATTACAAGCCCCTTGTAAAGAAATGTCCTGACATATAAGTGAACCGCTCAGTGCACGCTCACAGTGTGTACCGCTCAAAAACACTTCACGATCCCCACTCCAACATCTATATGTATACGGTAAATCCCAAGATGTCTTAATGTATTCCTTACCCAACCTTTCATATTTGCCTGCTTGCATTTGTCTGAGGCAATACTGAAACTGAAAAGTAGTCACAGGTAATGTGATTTTGCCATGAATGAGCCATTCTGTAGCTGGTTTTTCTGCCACTGTGAATGGTAATTTTTCCAGTTTTTCAATGCTCAGCACTGTATACTTTGCTCCTCTTTGTGCCAGTTCGATCTGTTTATCAGTTAGATTGTATTCTGCAAACAGAGCCGACGTGTTGATGAAACGCCAAGGCACATAGCCCGAACGCAAAGATTGCAGCGTCCAGCTTAATAACACAATAGAACGTAATTGAGATTGGCCTTGTTGTAACATCGCCAAATCTTGTTCTAGTATGTCGATAGCAGAGGATACAATGCCATCCAATGAATATATTCTGGAGGACAAAGTTGTTAACCCATTGTCGACCACAGAGAGAGTTTTCTCTAAATTAATACGATCAAGTTCACATATTCGTTCTGCGGCCTCCATCTGTGATACTTTCCATGCCTCATTATAGGCAGCATAAATGCCGGCATATATGAAACGTTTTTGACGCGGTTTTCTTGGTCCAAGCAAGAATTCCCTAAGGTCTGCGTCTTCTTTAAGTAAGGATAAGTGTTGTTTCACATCCTGTAGTGTAGCTTTCTGAAGCCAATCAAGGCATAATGTTCCTACACTGTATGTTGTTACTACCCCCGGATGCTGTCTTTGGACATATCTTGGGTCTGGCCTATGAATAGTAAAGCCCTGAGTTTTATTCAGGAATCTTTCCTGACAGTTGTTCGTGTCTGTGGGCCAGATCAACCATTTTCTCCAATCAGGATTAGATCTGTTGAGTTGTAGTATTTGGTCAACTGTAACTGCTGCCTGTGTTTTATCACCGGCAGGTGTTGGTACAGAAGGTGTTTTCATCTCTTTGATCTTGGCTAGTCCAAGACAAGATGTTTGTTGGACAGTTTCATTCAAAAACATTATTTGTTCAGGGATGATACAGGCTCTAAATAACGCTTCTATCCCCTGCACTTGCCAATCTTTAGTACCCCAGACAGTTTTTGTGTCTATTGTGCCTTTCCATAAGTCGAAACCCTGTCTAGACAGTTGGGCATTAAATGTTGCAGAGTAAATCTGTTTCGTATTTGTTAACATAATTTTCATTCCTGTTTTGTTTACATTTTTATAGTAAAACGTTTCTGGATCAGATGTATTGTAACCTGAAAAATATGGAAACTTGTTAGCAAATGTTTTTGAACTACCTTGTGGTGGTGTAGGACAATGCTCCCATTGGTTAAACATAAACACATTTCTTGGGTATGCAGATTTATGCAAATAATGATGACCATAGTGGTTATAACAATACAGTTGTTCATAGTCTGATGAACCCTCTAATTATTCATTTTTAGAAAATGCAGCAAATTTTTCTAGTTCAAACATTATAGGCCAGATGTAGGTAATTCTGAAATACCGATTCCTTAATAGCGAATTTTACCGATTCGCTATTAAGAACTCGGTATTTCAGATGTACGTAAAAAATCGGTAAAAATTACCGAATCGGTAATAATCGGTAAAAATTACCGAATCGGTAATAATCGGTAAAAATTAACGATTCGGAATGAATCGGTACAAATAATTACCGATTCCTTAATACCGATTCGGTAATTAGCGAATCGGTAATTTAAAAAATCAGTAATTATCGAATCAGCCAATCCTGTGCTTCCTCATTACCCCACAACCAGGAAGTGGCCACACCCATGCAGCTGCAGTGATCCTGAAGCTGTTTGAGAGGCAGGGAGCACAGCAAACAAGCCAGGAGCAACTCTTCAAACTTTTTTCTGACAACATTGTGCAAATATGGCCAATCAGGAGAGGGAGAAGGAGGCAGCTGAACGCAGGAGAAAACATAAGTTCAGTGAGAGGGAGCTGGAGGTCCTTATTGAGGAAGTGACAAAGGACCACGACAAACTTTTTGGAAAACAGTCTCTGCACGTGCCTGAATCCCAGAAGAGGCAGATATGGCTGGTCATCCAAGAAAAGATTAATGCCATTGGAGTAACCCAGCGCTCCATTGAGGACCTCAAAAAACGTTGGTATGACCTGAGGAAGCGTGCAAAGGAGAGGCTGGCAGAGAGAAAGAAGCAAGCCAACCTGACAGGTGGAGGGAGAAACACTGCACCTGCACCAACTGCCCTGGATCTCCTGGTCGAGTCCACCCTCCAGCCGGAGAGTGTGAGTGGGATTGGGGATGCAGACAGCTCAGCCAGAGCTGGCAACAAACAAGGTAAGATGCATGCACTGCATGCTGTGCCCCCACTCCCTAACCCCAATCCCCAATGAGGCATTTTGAATCCCACTCCAGTACATGTTTTACTAAAAACCAGCAATGCATTATGGGAGATGTAGTCAGAAGTAACACATGTCAGAACAGTCAGTCCACTGAACCCAAAGGCATGTGACACACATCAGCAATTAGCAAGCAGAGGACAGTCAGTTTGATTGGCAGGCATGACATTTATTATTACGTAAATGCTGCCAGACAAGTGAGCAAATGTACATTCTGTCTCCACAGGCGAGCCATCGCGCAGGGCTGCAAAGGGGAGCACAGGATAGGCACCCAGGAGAGAGAGGACACAGGAGGAGGAGGTCCTGTCGCCTGCAGGGCACACCACCCCACCACCACCACCACCACCATCACCACCACCACCACCACCACCATCACCACCATCACCACCATCACCGAGAGCCAGGAGGCATGCAGGGCCCAGCCTATGGCAGATGGAGGTGTCCGAGGAGGACAGCATGGGAGGCCAACAGTCCACGGTTGCTGAGGATGCCAACGGTGCAGGCTCACAGTCCCCCACCGAGCGCCCCCACACAGGTGCCAGACGCCGCAGGGCAAGGGCAGCCAGTCCAGCTTCACAGGGCAAGGATCAGAGTGTGTTTGCCGGTCTTGAGGGGAACATGCTCAAGGTGCAGCGCCTGCAAGGCAAAGCAATAAGGTCAGTCCAGCGGCAGATGGTACGAATGAATGGGCACATGCTGCGAATCGAGAAGGGCATCAGTAGCATGAACAATACTGTGGCTGAGGGCATGAGGGACATGTCCGAGGCAGTGAGGCTGCTGTGCAGCAAATTGGATGAGGACCGTTTGGCCAGGCGCAGGGAGAGGCAAAAACTTGACAACTACACCAAGGCGGTGAACCGCCTCTCCACTGCCACCTCTCTGCTCTGCAGGCGCTCGGTGGCCATGCAGGAGGAGATGGCCCACTGCAGCCGTGACGTGGCAAGGGGGCTGGTCACAGTGACCAGTGCACTGGAAGTGCTCCAGACAAACCAGGTTGCCACTACAGGTGATGGGGGGATAGTGAAGAGGCTACTAGCCGCAGTCGCATCACACCCCCTATAACGGAGTCCAGGAGGCGCAGCGAGCGTCACAGCGCTGCCACAGGACAGACTGCCAGTGAGGACAGTGTGCCCAAGGAACGCAGCAGTGCTGCGCGTGGGCGCAGGAAGTAATGCCAGCCATCACATGGTTTACCGATATGGGTGATGTAACCCTTTTTGGTTTTGTAACCTGCATTAAAATTTGGCCTGGCATGTGAAGCCCTTCATGTTGTGGTGGTGTGCTATGGCAATTAAACACCGTCACTGGCTGTGTCTCCTTACTTACTCAGAAATAGTTGCGTGTTATCTCTGCCCGTCTATGTCTCCCATCTGGTGCTGTGCTCTGGCTGTGGACAGTCCTCATCCTCGTCCTCAGAGTCAGTTAGTTCCACTGCTGTTCCTTTCTTTGTGGCAAAGAATGATGATGGATTAAACCCAGATCAGTTGACTGGGGGTGAGTGCTTGCAATGTTCAACACTCCGTCCGTCATCCCCTTTGGTTTTGCTATGTTCGCCCTAAGTTGGCAGGGTATGCCCAGACGTGGGTCCCTTGCTCACTTTGCCACTGGATTCAAGATAGCCTGGCTGATGATGGCTGTAAGCCAGAAACCGGTCCCAGGATGCTTGTTTCCGTTCCAGGGAAGACATGGCTTGGCAGTTCGGGCTGGACTGTTCCCATGAGGCACAGGGTCAGACTGATTTGCATATGGCCATGTCTGAACTGGGGTGGCGGAGTGAGCTAAAGAATGATGATGGATTAAACCCAGATCAGTTGACTGGGGGTGAGTGCTTGCAATGTTCAACACTCCGTCCGTCATCCCCTTTGGTTTTGCTATGTTCGCCCTAAGTTGGCAGGGTATGCCCAGGCGTGGGTCCCTTGCTCACTTTGCCACTGGATTCAAGATAGCCTGGCTGATGATGGCTGTAAGCCAGAAACCGGTCCCAGGATGCTTGTTTCCGTTCCAGGGAAGACATGGCTTGGCAGTTCGGGCTGGACTGTTCCCATGAGGCACAGGGTCAGACTGATTTGCATATGGCCATGTCTGAACTGGGGTGGCGGAGTGAGCTAAAGAATGATGATGGATTAAACCCAGATCAGTTTACTGGGGGTGAGTGCTTGCAATGTTCAACACTCCGTCCGTCATCCCCTTTGGTTTTGCTAAGGTTATGCAGCATGGCACATGTTGCTATTATTTTACAGCAGATGATGGGGCGGTACTGACGTGCACCTCCACTTTTGTGGAGGCAGCGGAACCTGCTTTTTAAGAGTGCGAAGGTGCGCTCCACAACATTGCGCGTGCTTTTATGTGCCACATTGTATCTTCTCTCACTTGGTGTGGATGGGTTGAGGTGTGGAGTCAGGATAAATGCCCGCACGGCATATGCGCTGTCACCTAAGTGAGAAAGGAAGTGCCATTAATATGGGTCAGCAACACATTCATCCAAGGTATACATCAGGGTGTGTCACATTGATTACCTAGCAGGTATCCTTCTCCAAATTCACCCCCAGCCAGACGTGTGTAGATCCCACTGTTCCTGAATATGTAGGAGCCATGGGTACTCCCTGGAAATTTGGCCACAATGTCAGTGATGATGTGGTCCGCATCGCATATCACCTGCACGTTGATGGAATGCGTAGATTTGCGGTTCCGGTATATATACTCTGTAGCTGCAGGTGGGCAGATTGGTATGTGTGTCCCATCAATGCACCCTATTACATGTGGGAACTGTGCCTTTTGGTAACAATCCAGCTTTGTCTTCTGCAGTTCCGCCTGTGTGCTGGGGAAGCGTATGTAGTGATGCATTCTTTGCATCATGGCATCCAAGAAAGAGTTGAAGAAACGGGACAGGCAACTCTGTGACACACCACCTGCCACAGCTATCACCCCTTGGTAACTTCCTGATGCAAGTAGGTGCAGGCTACAGAGCACCTGAACATGTGTTGGTATTGCGTGCGCCCTTGGTGTCTGATGCTCCAGGAGTGGGTGCAGGTCCCGTATCAGGTCTAGGATGGTTTGGGGGTGAAGCCTGTACCTCTCATGGATTTCAGCCTCAGTCAGTTGGAAGAGTGTAACGCGCAGTCTATACATGCGCTCCTCCCGTCTCCAGATCCTCAGTCCTGCTGCTTGCAAACGTAGCCGCCTTGCAATTACGTAGAGGGCCGCCATTGTGTTCACACTGTTGCATTTTGGGGCTGTTTAAATGCAGTGCACCTGATTACCACCTGCTTTGAGTCAGTGGTAATTAGCGACTCCTAAATACCGAAAATTCAAAAATTCGGTATTACCGATTTTTGGTACATCGGATTTGCGATTATTTAAGGATTTCTTATTTACCGAATCGGTTTTTAGGGGTTTCGGTGTCTGCTAATCGCTAATTAAGGAATCGGTAACTGGTTTCCCTTATTTTTACCGATTCCTTATTTGCGATGGCGTTCGGTGTTACCTACATTGAACATGGCTGAATACCGGTCGGTAACGCTGAAATTCTGCGAATTTCGGCTTTACCGACCGGTATTTAGCCACCTACATCTGGCCCTATGTCGTTAACAGTCTCAAAGTCCCAATCATCAGAATAGGTACTGGACGAAATTAGATCACTTAGTGAAATTTTAAACAAATGTGGAATGTTCAATTGTTCCATCGGGCCGAAGATATCAAAATCTGTTTTGTCCCACACTATACCATCCTGTATAGGAACAGCTGTGATGTTCACTGATGACAAGTCTCTTGCTTCACGATGGGAAGATTAATGAGGTTCCAAAAGTACGTTCACGTCTTTTCCTTCAGTATTCACATGGATGTATCTGACACTTATAAGCACGCTCACAGTTGTAACCAAAGCTAGCCAGAGCAGGAAAACAAATAGTCCAGATATAATCCAGAGTTCAATCCATGGAGAAACCAAATAAGTCTTTTTCAGAAAGTGAAGAAAGTCTTGTACTTGCTGCTTGAATTTCAATGATACTGGTGTCGTTTCAGGTTCACTCGGATCTTCTGAGAACGTATCAAAGTTAATGAAATAGCCAGAAGCAGTTCTGTCAATGGTTGGAATTGCATCAGGATTTGTAGAAATCGCTGGAACCAGTTGATCACTTGCTACATTGGTGTAGACAGGTGTATTTGGATGAACTGTTAATTGATTTTCAAGAGGGATGAGTTCCATTGCATTGTTGCTTAGTCCTTCATCTGTTACAGCTGAATTCTCGATTGTTATCAATCTTTCAGTCTGAACCTCTTGGATAGTAGCGAGAGGAGTGCGTCTGCTACTAGGTCGGAGTCCACGAGGCCTACTATTTAGTATTGGCCACATACTGTGGTTTGATGAGGTCGATGGACACAAATCTTTTCTCCTTTCTTCCAGCAAGGGGCGGCAGAAGTACTGTTCTTGTTCCTTGAACTGCTAGGACAGGTACTGGTTGTCTGTAAGAAGGTCCAAATTCCTTCTTGTCCGCAATTTTTTCTCTGACTAGATCCCCAACTTTTGGAATCCAGACAGGCCTTGCTGGGACCGCCGGTTTTTCCCCAGTGGTGGTTGGCTGCAGGAATACGTTGCTTTGTTTCGTTCTTAACTCATTCAGTTCCTGTAAAACAGCCAAACGATCTTTGATATCAAATGTTTTATTTTCCACCACTGTGCCTACGTCATCGAGATCTGGTACCCACATTCTTGTCCCAAATAGGACCTCATATGGAGTGACCCCCCCTAGAGAACTTCTTGGCAGATTGTTTAATGAGCGTTGGACCCCATAAAGATGTTTGACCACCCATCACCCGAACCTAATACCCTAGCTGTTATAGACTGCTTTATGTCCCGGTTTTTCCTTTCCACAACCGAATTTCCCTCAGGATGGAATGGAGAGGAGTACCGCAATGCAACGCCCAGACTGGCCATGGCTTCTTTGTAAGCCCGAGAGCTAAACGCAGGGCCCTGGTCAGAATGTAGCGTGCCTATTGCGTATGTGCCGATAAAGACTCGCAAATCTTTTATAACAGTTCGAGCGTCAGCCGAGCGCTGAGGCCATATCCATAGGAACCTTGATTCAGTATTTTGGGGATTGCACTTGTCCAGTAGGACGCAGGCGCGTAGATAGTCTAATGCTGTCTAACAATGGTGTCTGTACTGGGCAGCTACATTTGTAGCATGGTGTCTGGTGGCTTTCTCGCTGTAATTTACAGTCTGAGCAGTTATTGATGAATATGTGAATTTCTGTATTCATTCCAGGCCACCAGTACATCTCTTTTAAAGTCAAAATTGTTTTAGAGATCCCTTGATGTGACAGACCCTCCCCCAAATGTGTTTCATAAATCAAGGTTGCTCTACGTTCCATGTTTGGAATTACCCTATCCCCCACTCCAGGGATTCGAGCAAAAGGAACGTTGTTCGCATCAATTACATAAGAGTACTTGAGTGGAAACTTTTTTGGTAACGCTGCACTGCTGCCCTTGCTTGAAGCATTGACAGCCAACATTATCTCACCGTCTATTTTCGTTTTTGAACGAATGATCGCAGCTACGGAAGCCATCTGAACAGCCCCCTTTGCGGCTTCGTCAGCCAATGAATTCCTGCAACGTGAACGCCATCACGTTGATGACTCAGTGTGTGGATCACGTGAGCCTTTGGTAGTTCCTTTTTCAACTGAACTACTTGTTCCCAAAGCATTTTGTGCTTTATTGTGCCACCTTTCGCATCTTTGAAACCATTTTCAAGCCAGTTTTGTATATAGTCATTATACGACTGAACACAGTAAAAGGAATCGCACACTATCAGTGTGGGGAATTCTCGATCTGTACTTTCAAGTGCCAGTATGAATGCTTGTAGTTCAGCTCGCTGAGCTGTACAATCTCCTAGAGACTGGGTTTTTGTGACCATAGGTCTGAAGATGCCATCTCGCATGCGACCTTTAACGATTGCACACGCTGCACTGTAAGCTTGCTTACTCCCTGTTGCGGGTTGTGCGGATCCGTCAGTGTAAATTATGAATTCGTACTGATCGAGAGGCAGAATCTCAGTGGGCAGAGGACATTGTTGTTCATATTGCAGGAATGCTTGTGTTTTTAAATCTGGATCAAAAACATATTCAACATCTGTTGCAGCAAGAGAATTAACCCATTGTATCCATCTTGGATGTAGTGCTTTAGCATTTGGAATGCTTGCTTTTGTGACCGCTTCTAAAGCTGGTACTGGGGTTACGACAATAATGCGTTTCCCTTGGGCTAAGGCTCTTTCTTTTGCTACAGCGGTTTGAACTGCTGTTAGAATTTTTTCAGTTGAACTGAAGCGCATTTCCGCTTGTGTGTACAAATGCGATTTGTATGCGATTGGTATTTTTTCACCCTCATTAAATGTTAAGTAGGTGAATCCGCATTGACCCGAAATTATTCGGATCACCAAATTGCGTTGACTTACGCGTGTTTGTAAGTGATTTGTTGCTAACATGTTAGCCTGGAGTGAACGCAAGATTTCTGTGTGTTCGTTTGTCCAATTTTGATTGAAAAATCAGGTTTGATTAATGCGTAGAGAGGTTTAACCCTTTCTGCGTAATTTAGAATGTATGTTCTTCCAAAGTTTAGGAAACCCAGAATGGATTGTAAGTTTTTTAGCGTTTTTGGAGGTTGGAGCAGCGCACATTTCTCTAGAAAGTTAGCTGCCAAGCTCTTGCCTTCACTTGAAAGCTCATATCCTAGAAATAGGACATTGAGATGGGCAATTCTGGACTTTTTGAAGTTGAATTTGTAGCCCTCAGAGGCGAAGCCCAATATAATGGTACTCACCCTGTTCAAGTGTTTGTCCAGGTCATCGTCTGTCAGATAGATGTCATCGACATAGGACAATGCCTCATTGTCATAAATTTGTAGTAACTCCGTTACCCTCGCTGAGAATAACCACGGGCTGTTCTTGAACCCTTGTGGGAGTCGACAAAAGTGACGCTGGGTCCCCATTATGGAGAATGCTGTTAAGTACCTGCTTTCAGGTGCTATGTTTGACAAAAGAAACCATTTGAGATGCCTAATGTTGTTTTATATTTTTTACGCACAATGTTATTCATTAATGCTGTGCTATGTGCATTTTGCACTGCAAAGGTTTTAGAACAAGTGTTCAGGTGTCTGTAATCCAAAACTAGACGATATGTTTTGTCTGGTTTGGAGACAGGAAACAAAGGATTGTTCATTGAGGAGGTGCATGTTTCAATCACCCCTTGGCATTCAAGTTGATCTAAGATCTCCCTGACCTGTTTTTTAGCTTCTTGCTTTATTGGATACTGCCTTTGTGCAGTTGGTTCATGTTTCAGATGTATTTTATGGTGAGGTGAATCCTCATCCCATCCTACATGATTTTTATATAATGCTGGGGCCTGGGCTACTGCCCATTTCCTGGCATATGTATATTTTAGGTGAATTGGAATATGGTTGGAGAAGGCAGGCATAATAATGTCCTCGCCGTGTGGGCACTCCCTGACAAATTGTGGTGGCCAGTATTTTTCTGCTAGAAGTATGTCATAGCCCCTTGATAGTCTTTCCCAAAAAAGTGCTTTCACCTGTCTAGGTTTGTCTCCCTCCATCCGGAGTGTTATTTCATATAACTTTTGTGGAGTACTAACCCTGGTGTCTACAGTCTCAACTGTAATGTACTCATTCAAGTCCACTATCTCCAGAAGTTCCTTCAGGTTCTGGCGAGCTATTGTGACTTCTGCGGCACTGTCCAGCATTGTCTGAGCCCATTCTCCGTTCTTGAGTTGTGTTCTCAGTATTCTCGGCATGTCTGATCTTTAGACCTGCTACTTTCTTTTTGGAGAATTGAGGTTTTGTTTTATTTTTCGGAACGTGTTTGTCGTCCTTGGATTTCACGCGTTCTTCTCTATGTTCTGACCGTCCTCTTCTTTCTGAAGTCTGTGACGAGATCTGAAAGGTACGAGAGGAACGTGTATCAGTATCTTGATACCTGTCAGGCTTTTTCAAATGATCCCTATTCCTGAGGTTATACCTCCATTCAGAGGGCTCCTTTTGAGGAGACCTACCTCGGGATTGAGAACGTTTCTCGTTTGAATTTTGTTTATTAGTCTCCCACTTCTTTTTAGAAGATGTAGGAGTTTGTTTAATAGAGTCCTTCTCAGGACTTTCAGATAGTTTTGGCTTCACTGGTCTTCCACCCAAACTATCTCTGCCTAATTCTGCATAAGATTGTTCTATAATTCTGGGTAGCTCAGTTTGATGTTCTGTAACATCAAATTCCCTTAATTTTTGGCGGATCGCCACTGCTGCTGCCTCCCCTTTAATATTAGATAATATTATTGTTGAGACCTGGTCGAAATTAGAGCAGGCTCTGCCCCGTATTCGTTTTGAATTTGTTTCAGGACATCAGGTATTACCGCAATTGATGGAATACCATGTGTTTTAGTATAGATGGCAGCAAAGACTGAGCCCCAAGTGGTACAGTCTTCCAGTTGTGGTGTGATCCCCATCGGTAAACTGATTGTTAGGATTCTGTGTTTCTCATACGGGCTAGTATTTGGAAATACTGCTTCGATTTGAGTAATTTTTTGAGCTATCCAGAATGGAATTTGCTCACGTTTTGTGGGCATTTTACCCATGACTGAGTATAGAGTCTGTGGTGTAATTTTTAGTGTATTCCCCTGGTGAGGAGTTTGATTTGGAAGTGTCAATGGTGGTTGGACTGTGAAAGTCCGCATGACATATTGGACCAATTGTCTGTAGATTTTTATTAACTCTGTAAGTTGAGTAAGTAATTCCTCGTCTGACATCTCTTCAATGTCAGGATGAGGTGTGTAGCCGGCTAGAATCGGTCATGTTGCTCCTGGTCTACCTAGTGGACCGAGCCTGGTAATGTTTTAGTGATGTTTTAGGGCTCCTTTAAACCAGAGCTGATGCTCTTGGTATGTTAATGGAATTTCTATATCCTCGAAAGGAATGTATTCCTCTGGTGGATCATCTTCTTTGTAGAAGTGAAACATGTGTGTTACTGGATTGGATTCAGGAAATATTACCCATGAATAGAATACCTCTGTCTGAAAGAATTTGTGTGCCTCTATCACGAAAACTGCTCTACCACCTCTTGGTGGCAGGCCGTGTTTTATGAGTTTTAGAGTGATGGCTCTTCTTAAGTTTGGATGGATGTCTATAACACCCTCCTCTGTTTCAATTAAACCTGTATTGTTAAAAACTGCTGCTTGGGCTGGAGCAGACGCAGCTCCACCATTCTCGATGTCATTGCCCCACGTGTGGACATTTGTTTTTGGAAAAATATAGAACAAGTTTCAAGGAAACAAAGATAAGGTGCACAATATTTTGGAACACTGTATTCTTCAACGTTGAGCAAACCAAACAGCTAATATATAGGGTGTTTCCCTATGTAGCCGTGGTGGATACTTAACCCTGCCCACTCCAGACGTCTTTTGGAGTATATGGGTAGGGGTCTCTGAGAGAAAAAGCACGGCTGAGTTACTCAGTATCTAACGTTGAATTACCGCCTTACCAAACCGTTGGGCGCCATGTAGTGTAGCTCCTATTTCCCTAATAGGCTCTGCGCATTGGAATAATATCCCCTATAGGTTTGACATAGGACTAAGGTCAGTATGTCCCTATCGAGTATATTAAACTTAATTACTTGTGCCAGCTAGCTCAGAGGCCACTAGAAACTCCTTGTCAAACAAGAAGGGAGTAGTTTATGGCAGCCGCAAAACATGACCACTTTGTTTCCCTTTAGAATCAGAACGTGTCCCAGAGTCGTGGAAACAATAGATAACTATTTCACTCAGCTCACTCGTGCATACTTAGTTTTCCTCAAAGTTACACAGAAAGAATAGATGGGCGTTTCAATAAAAGGTTTATTGAACAGTCTTGGTTCTCGTGTAAGTAAAGTGTGTAGTTACGATCACAAGACGGTATGCAAGATAAATAATGTACAGCGTAAGCAGTAGAAATAAATAATACTGCGCTAGCATGATCTTTAGCAGCTATTAATTTACATAAATAACACAGACTAAAAATGCGAGTACTCATTTGATGCATTTCTAAGCTAGTTCTACCCCAATGTTCCTAACCTAACCTAGGTGTAGGGAGAAGTATGAAGTAGGTGAAGTATTCCTTACTATGGTATACTAAGAGTATGTTAAGTCTAGTATGCCTAGTATACTTAGTATGCCAAGAGTCCCTCTAGGTTCTAGTCAGCTCCATACCTTGAGAATGAGAGAGGTAGGAATCTCTTGCCAGATTCGAACTCCAACACCCCGCGAGGGAAGTCAGATCACTGGAAGCCGGATTCTCTGCGTGCAGGGATGACAGCGTCTTCTCAGTGCGTCAGGCCGGGAAACAGGCTCCTCTGAAGTTGAGGTCTTCTCTGATTTACAGGGGCTAGGGAAGGTATATTAATACCTGAGAGGTACCTTAGAATGTTAGCATTGACGTGGATCGGACAGCGGAAGACGTCATGAATGAACCCTTAAGGTATAACGGTTCATGCATAATAAATGAGTCCTTGAAGAAATCAATAGTCCTGTGCTAGGGAAACTCCCGAAGCCTAAGGGTCTGTTCTTCAAGAACTCGTTGTGACGTTAGGGTGGACGGATGTCGGAGACCATGCCTGTATTTGGAGTGCACGGTTTAATGCCTAAATAAGGACTGGGATTTTATGCCTATATAAGGGCAGTAGGAAGTAGGAAGTCAGCCTAGCAATGGAGATATACAATTATGTGTGGCTGGGTTCTGCCTGTGAAGAACGAGGAGAACACGGATCAGGGACTTGAAATCTCTCTGGAGATTTAATTCTCGCTCTGTCGCGCAAATCATAAGTGCGTTCAGAAGATACGGAAACCGGGGATGCGCCACGCGACCCTGGTTTCTTCTGTTGCTTACCCTGTTTCTTCAACCTCCAGTTCTTTTTAGTAAAGAACGGTTTCTCATCTTTCTCAGATTGAGTTTTTTGTTGTGGCTGTGATTGAGTTTGTGTTTTAGCAAAAGGCTTAACTCCCAGGCTATTGCGGCCAATGGTTTTATAAACCTGTGCAATCATTTTCGGTAATTCGCGTGGCTTGTCCGGTTCTGGGACTAAAGCCAAAGCATTAGCTACTTGAAAGTTAACTGCATCGCCCTTGACGTTCGCAAGGATTAGATCAGCCACTACATCGAACACTCCCACCAGTCTCATCCCCAATTCCACAGCCGCTTCAGGGCCATGTTCATCCTGTACGCGTTTAATTACAGAGGGGAGAACTGTCATGGAAGGAGTGCCGAAACACTTCGCATATACTGCTGCAAATACCTTGCCCCAGTTGTTGCATTCTGCCAACTCGGGAATTAAGTCGTTTGGCAAACTAATCGTCAAAATCCTGTGTTTTTCCACAGGAGAAGTATTTGGAAAAACTGCCTCCAGCTGGTCACATTTTTCTGCAAGCCAATAAGGTAAATCATCCTTATTTTGTGGGCGCTTGCCCATCACCGAATTAACCATGACGGGACTTATGGTTACACCGCCCGGTCCAGCTGGATGCACCACAACTCCAGGAGGGGCTCCCTGAACGTTGCCTGTAATATACTGTACTAAAGCTCTGTGAACGCGTATCAAAGACGTATGCAATGCACGCAGTTCATCAACCGTGAGCATTCAAATAACGCGGATTTGGGGTATACCCGGCCAAAACTGGCCAAGTGGCCCCGTCTATTGATAGGGGGCCTAAACGAACCGGGGTGACCAGATGTGGGAGGGCGCCATTAAACCAAATATGGTGTTGCCATGCCGTAAGTGGTACTTCAAGAGCCTGATAAGGCCGATAAGCATTGGGTATGGCAGTGAGAGCGTACTCATGAAACAAATTGTCCGTTCCATCCACCGCCGGAAAAGTGACCCAAGAGTAAAACACCTCAAAGTGGTGAGCCGGGTCAGCCTGCACCACAAAGATGAGTGCGGCACCCGCGTCTGGCACTCCATAAGCCAGTAAATGAGCCCGGAGCGCAGCGCGGCTATGTGCTGGTATATTTATATCCGCCATTAAGACCAGAAATGATCAACAACCTAATATGAGGCAGCGCAATAAGGGGTTTACTTAAACACCTTTTAATAACTTCAAGCTTGAAAGAACCTATAAAAACGTCAATATAGGAGGTATCACCCTCACACACGTTTCCGGAAGCGTATGCGAAGGGTGTTGTGGACAAGCACAAGCACTACTCAAGCGTCTCGCAGATAAGAAGCCCACTACGTTGGTGGCGCCATGTTGTAGGGATTCTGCACATACACAGAGCTATGCACAGGATAATAGGACCTCGGAGCATAGTGGTGAGCCAACCATGCACCTTAGTACCCACAATCCCAATCCGACTAGCTTTAGCGTCTCATTAGCAGCGCAGCTACCAATGATTAGACAACCCAGAACACGGTCTCTCTCAGGACTCGCGGGAGCAAGAACACTCTTTCATAACTCACTCATACTTGTCCACAACATGCGTAATAAGAGACACAGTATAGTTTAAAATGTTTATTTCAACTATCGTGCTCTAAGATACAGTACACGTGCCAGTACTATCAGCATAATGCATAATGATAAAATAATAATCATAGTTACAATTCCATAGAATACAAACGGGGACAGCATCATATAAAGACAGTGGATATCGGGCTAAATAGCCTTACCACCCTCCCCGTGCTAATAACTAGTTTATTATAAAAATAGAAGACCTCTGGGCTTTGTCGGGCAGACCCTCTTACCTCAATATCTAGATGCAAGGTTTACATCATCAGACAAGCACAGCTCTTCTCCTTGGAAAGGTTTTTCTCCAACTGCCACAAACACTGAAATCACAATATTAAAAGCACACGAATTTCTCCAGTGCAGCTGTACTTCGTGTTATGTCTAAGTGTGAGGGGCTGACCAGATCAGAAAGAACAAGGGACGTTGTTTTTCGACCTTGTACATGATGTGCAGACGAAACCCAAAGGGAACAGGAGAAAAGGTGAAAGGCAAAAAGGCAGACAGTTCTAATATAGCAGGGCACAAGCAGAGTCTGGAAACACAAAGTCACAGAGTAACGTGTGCAAAAAGGGCATCATGGCAGCCAGGCCTAAGCCAACTTAGCAATGTAGACAATGAGGCCACAAACCACACGACAACGCACAAAAAGAAGTTTGCAATTTTAAGGTACTGCCTAGGTTCAGAAGGTCGCAGTATCCTTAAACATATTCCGAAAGTTTTTGTTTTGTTCATTGAAGGTGAAGGTGACGGTGTTGAAGACGAATATGCCACAGCCATTAAATCTCTTGACACTAGGTTCAAAGCATGTAAGAATGTCACATTAGAAAGGCCCAAATTCTACAAAAGAGCACAATTACCTGGAGAGTCTGCATCTAGTTATGTAGGTGCTTTACGCACTCTAGCAGTTTCATGCGAATATAAAGCATTTGAGGAAGAAATGATTAGGGATCAGCTCGTAGAGAAAACCAATAATAAAAAAGTTCAAGAGGCCCTTTTGTCTAAACCTGAGTTGACTCTACAAAAAGCGTTGGAGATAGCCACAAGGATTGAGAGCACTACTTCTTATCTGGAACAAATGTCGATTTCCAGCACTAGTTCTCCAACACAAAATGTTTTAACCGTCAAAAGCAAATACAAAAACTCAAAGGAGAAGCCACGCCAAGAAAGAACTGGAGGATATGTGAGAACTTGCACCAGACCCACTAATAAACGTTGGGAATGTTACCGTTGCGGCAGCACTTCTCACCTTGGGAATGCCAGATTCTGCCCTGCTTTAGACAAAACCTGTACCAAATGTTTTAAAAAAGGACATTTTGCCAAAGTTTGTAAGTCTAGCGGCAGACCATCTGTTAATCCAGATTTCTCATCCAAAAAAGTCCTCAATGTTGAGCAGCTCACGGGAGAGTTGTCTTCAAGTGAAGAGGACCAAATTTGCTTAATAATCAGTGCACTGATGTTGTCTCTGCTATTTCGCAAGAAATAAGGCAACCCTTGTGTACCCTGGCTATCAACGGAAAGGATGTTAAGATGTTGGCTGACTCGGGATCCCCTTTCACACTTATAAGTGACAAAATATGGGAAGTTTTGTTTCAGTCTCAAGGGTTTGTTTTAAAGCATTCGTTAGTTCGTCTGGTTGGTTATGGTGGTAAAACCATCGAAGTGTTAGGTGAATTTCATGCCAATTTATGTTTCAAAGGCAGTAGTGCTCAAGGTGTTGTGTATGCAGCTAAGGATGATACCTGTTTGCTGGGGTGCCATGACCAAGGTAACCTGGGAATTGTTTTGGACCCCAATGATCCTCACCAAGTTATATTAAAGAAGGATTTGGTTTGTGTACAAACCATCAAGGAGGAAACATGGGAGTCTGTATACCCTAACATTTTTAATGACAAGTTAGGTCTATTTAAAGGATTTAAACATAAGATCAGATTGCTTGATAGTGCCAAATCAGTGGTGCACAAAGTTCGCAGGGTACCCCTGGCTTTGCGCGATGCACTAAAAAAATAATTAGATAAACTATGTTCTAGCGATGTCATAGAACACATTGAATCATCCGATTGGGTTTCCCCCATTGTTTTAGCCAGGAAAGCCAATGGGGCGTTGCGCATGTGTGTTGATCTTCGCGATTTGAATCGCCACATCTCGGTTGATCAACACCCATTGCCCAACATCACTGAGATGACAACTACTCTGAAGGATGGTAAGTGGTTTAGCTTACTCGACATGACATCCGCTTATCATCAAATTGATTTGCATCCCGATTCCAGGCACTATACTGCGTTCATCACCCCGGAAGGTTTGTTCCAATATAACCGCATGCCTTTCGGACTTGCTTCCGCTTCCGCGGTCTTTCAAAGGATTGTGGAGATCATGTTTAAAGGCATTCCTGGGGTGATGGCGTTCCAAGATGATGTGTTGGTGTATGGTTCCGATCGGGATCAACACAATGAAAGATTGCATACTGTCTTTTCTATTTTACAGGAAAAAGGTGTCACCCTGAGCCTCGAAAAATGAAAATCGAATGTGACCTCCGTGGATTATTTAGGATACAGAATATCTGCTAAGGGTGTTGAGCCTAAAGCCAGATTGTTTAAGGCAATAGAGGATTTTTGTGCACCTGGTGACAAAGATCAGTTAAGATCCTTCATGGGACTCATTGAGTTTTATGCTAGATTTGTGCCTAATTGTTCTACCAAAACCTTTCATATGAGGAATCTTCTTAAAAAGAATGTCATTTTCAAGTGGAGTACTGAGTGTGCTGAAGAATTCCAATTAATCAAAAAATAAATTGCACATGCCATTCCTCTCAAGCCTTTTGACATCAATGACCACACTATAATCATGACTGATGCCAGTCAGAAAGGCCTTGGCGCTGTACTCATGCAACATAGGAATGGCAGGGATGAGGTGGTAGCTTTTGCTTCCAGAGGTCTCAGGGGTGCCGAAGCTACGTACTCAGTGGTAGAGCACGAGGCACAGGCTTGCTGGTGGGGCATTGTCCATTTTAAACAGTATCTGTGGGGCTCCAATTTTACTGTAAGAGTGGATCACAAACCTTTGGTCCAGCTATTTACCACCAAGTGGGGAGACAAAGCAACTCCTCGGATTGCTAAATGGCAATATAGACTTTTAGAGCATAACTTCAATGTCGAGTATATTCCTAGAATAAGAAACATCTTAGCAGATTGTTTGCCCAGGTTGCCCAGTAGTACGGATGATGTGGGTGATTATGAAGATAAAAATTTTGAATCTGAGATTTTTTGTTACGCCGTGTCTCATTCAGTTGGGGCAATTTTGGAGAGCGAATGGAGAGATGCGTATGATACTGACTTAGACATTAAAAGCTTATAGATGTAGTTCACTCAGGTTGGACTAGAGAATGTTCACAGGATGATGTCATCAGTAAATTCAAGCACGTCTTTGATGAACTCTCTGTTGTCAATGGTCTCCTGTATCGTTCTTCCTTACTTGTAGTTCCCATGAGCATGAGAGACAAGGGGGCATATTAGCAAGACCGGCGATAAAATTATCGCCGTTTTAGCGGCAGGAAACTGCCGCTAATATGCGTTATAGAATTCCAATAGAAGCCCAGGTTAGATGTGCAGGACATCTAACCTGGGCTTCTATTGGAATTCTATAATGCATATTATCAAGCCCATTATCGCCGGTCTTGCTAATATGCCCCAAAGTTCTTACCCTGGTTCACGAAGGCCACATTGGCATGCGTGCCATGAAAAGAAGGATCAGAGAACACTTTTGGTGGCCTGGCCTAGACAAGCAAGTAGAGCATTTTGTGAGAGATTGCTTATACTGTGCCGTAAGTGACAAGTCTCAGGTGACAGTTCCTAGTCCTGTTGAGGCTGTTGACGTTCCTTCCAAGGCTTGGTCCAAACTGGCCATTGATATTATTGGTCCTTTGACGTTGTCTGACAGCGGTGTTCCCGAATATGGTATAGTTTTGATGGATTACTACAGTCGCTGGCCAGAGTTAAAGTTTGTAAAAGTTCCCACCACTGCTTGTGTGATAGAATTCCTGGAGTTCTTGTTTGCAAGAGAAGGTGTGCCCGATGAGGTGGTTTCGGACAATGGTTGTCAATTTACTTCTTCACAATTTGAGAAGTTTTTAGACTTCATGGGTATTAAACACATCAAAACCTCACTTTACCACCCTAGAAGTAATGGTCTCGTTGAGAGATTCAATAGAGTGATCAAGGATAACATACAATTATCTAAAGCCAATAATTTAAATTGCAAGAATGAACTGAAAAACTTGTTGTGGGCTGTGCGCACCACCCCCAATTCTAATACTGAGGTTTCTCCGTTCATTTTACTGAGGGGCCGTCTTCCATCTTCAAAGTTGTTGAGGAAGTGGATGGGTGTGTTTGAATTACCAGTAGCAAAGATGGAAGAGGTAAGCAGGAAAAGAGTAGAAGCCCAGAATAAATACATTCAACCTAGATCCAGAGAGCTGAGGGTGAAAGTTGGAGATCGAGTTAGGGTCAAATGTCCCCGGATTTTGCCCAAGGGTGAATCCAAGTTCTCTGATCTCAAGTCTGTTGTGAAAGTTAACAAGATTGCTGTACAGTTGGAGGATGGGAGATGGTGGAACAAAAACAAGATTTCAGTTCCTAAGTCACCTCACAATTTGTTGCCCAATCATTTTGCGTCTCGCACTAATCAAGGTGGGGTGTGTCATGATTCTAATACCCGTGTCCCTTCCTCCAGGGCAACAAGATTACCTAACAAATTTCATGACTATGTTATGCATTAATATGTTCTGTACTTTGGTTATCTTTGCCATGTTGTTTTCTTATTGTGAACCCATGTATTATGTTTTTACTTTATGTTTCTCTTTCTTTTGTTTCATTTGTATAGGGGGAAGATGTGTTGGGTTGTATGTACATAGCATGGCTCTCTGCGCCTCTCGTGGCCTTAGGGAACTTCCACCACCGTGGAGTTCCAGAATGGGAGGTGCAGATGAGAAACGGTTAGTCCTGTGGTTGGACAGTCCTGCTGTTCGTTGCTCCTGTCTTGTTGGCAATAAATATACATAAGAGACTTACCTGCTGTCTTCTTTTCACGGTGGTAGGCACCCGCATTCATTTTTCAGGCCTGGGACTTATTTTTTATCATCAGACTTTGACCCTGAACAAGCAAGAAAATCAGAAAAGAGGGAAAGAGTGAGGTGAGGAAGAGAATAGTAGCAAATCAGTTAGAAATTCAACACTGAGTATGACCTTTTGTTGGCTTAAAACCAGTATCCGAGCAGACTAAAACCCTTTCTGGTGCAGTACTCTAAGACATCCCTGTTGCTTATCGCTGTTGAGTTGCCATGAATTAAATGATGAATACAGCAAAGAGATGGCTGGAATACTTGAACAACTCTCAGAGACTGGTATTTACCCCGGTTCGTATCTTAGTCCATCATTTGTTTGTCCACCATGCCACCTTAGAAAGAAACCAGCTATATGCAAATCAGCCTTGGCCCTTCTCCAATAGGAACATTCCAGCCTGAACTGACAGGTCAGGTCATTGGAGTGCAGAGTGGCAAATAAGTCATTTCTGAGGTGTAGTGACACAATTTTCTGGAAAACAAATAAATAAGGTTATAAAACAAAATGGAGAATACTAGAGATAGAAAATGTAAATGTGAGTTTTTAAGTAGATGGTGTAAGATGTGCTGCTTTTGTACAGGATTATTAATGACAGTATGGGTGGTTTTAGCAATCACTATTCCAATTAGTTTAGCTGTAGTAGAAACTTCAAATAACACCGAGAAAGAAAAAGGAGCTAACACTCAAGAACCAGTTATATTAAAAAGTAATGCAGAATTACACAAGGACAAATCAATAACAGATTTTTCTAAGAATGTTTTTACTAAATTATTATATGAGTATGTAGAAACAATGGATGTAAGAGATTGCTATGTTTGTATGCAATTGCCTGCATCTGTAGCAGAGGGTGTGACTTATCATCACCTCCCTTTGACGTATGGAATAACATGTAGTGTTTTAGCAAGTTTATTTTATAAAACAGGTAGATTAGAATATTATTAAACTGACATAGATAAGATTTTTGCGAAAGTTTCTGTAGTTCCCGAGCTAAACAAAATAAAAGAGGAAAAAACGTTTGGTGAATATTTTTAGAAGATAAGATTTTAACATTAGATAATATAATTAAATGCAACCTTACCTGTGAGTTAAAGAAGGAAGAAAAAGTATTTTTAGAGATGGTTGAAGAGAGATGGTTGAAGAGAGAAGAGTGAAATTTCAAAGAAAAGTGATAGAAGAGACAAAAACACCTCTTTGGGCGTTTGAGGAAGACAATCATGACAAGAAAAAGACAAATGCAGCTATGACTCTGGATTGGCCCCAACAGGGAAGGTTGTGCATTAGAAGAAATAAGACAAGATATGACAATTATTTTGTGGGTTCCAGTATTTGCCATGACAATTATCAAATTTTAGGCGGATGAGGATTCAAAGGGGGAAAAGATCCAATATTTCCAGGGATCTATTATGTTTGCGGTAATAGGGCTTATTATAGGTTACCGGACCATTGGTATGGGTCATGTTATTTAGGCCTGGTCTTTCCAAAGATTTTTCATATGGATAGAAAAGAAAAAGGAACACACAAAATGATAAATACCTTTACACGTAGAAAAAGGGAAAGTTTTTCAGAAATAGTAGGTGATATTTTTGGCGCATTGATACCAGCAGTGGGAATATCTTTGAATGCATTTAGAATTCGGAAATTATCCACAGTGGTAGATCGTTTATCTACAGATACTGCTGGAGGGTTCTTGATGGTAAATACCGAGATGGTTGCCATGAGAGCTATGGTGATGCAAAATCGACTTGCCCTTGACATTCTTTTGGCAAAAGAGGGTGGAGTCTGTGGAATGCTGAAAGTCCAACATTGTTGCACTTACATTCCAGATAAAAGTGAAAATATACAGAAGTATATAACAAATATTACAAGTTTGCACAAAGAACTTGTTCCACTGGAGGTTGAAAGTGCATGGGGAAAACTTGGTAAAGGTTTTTCTTCAGTAATAAATTGGTTAACAAGAATGAGTGGATTAATAATAGGGAAAGTTATAATAATAGCAACCATGATAATATTAATAATTTTAGTACTAAAGCTTGTAATCACATGTATAAAGAGAAGAAGAAGACAAAATAAAATAGAAAAAGAAAACATGATAAACAAGGAGAGAGAGAGAGAAATGGGTGAAATAGAGTTAGAAGAAATAAAAGAGAACATGTACAAGAAGACGAAGAGACAAGTTGAAAGGGATACAGTTGTGTAAACTAACAAAAGCAAACGGATAAAAGATATATGCTGACTGAGAAAATTGTATAACTTGGGTTTTGTGGTGATATTAAAAATCACCAAAGGTCGGAGTTGATGGAGCAGGGTAAATGAAAAAATGTTAACCTCCTAATAATTTTCGTAAAATAATTAATAAACATGTTCGTTTAAGTAAATAACCAACAATGTATGTTACATGTAAAGGGTTAAAGGTAACACGCTATTTTGTGTGCAAATTAATCAACTTATAATTGTTTACGTGTCTAACATAACATAATATTTGCGTACTAATAAAATAATAAACGCATGATTTGTGCTTTTTAAATAAAACGTGTGGTTGCAAAATAAAGCGATGGTAAGTAAGGGACGGCTTTATATGTTGCTTTTTGCTAGGTAATACCTAATTGGGGTACGTAGAAAGACGGGAGGGAAACGAAAGGGTTTATATTCTTTATTTTAACAATATTTTGTTTATCTTTGAAAATAGTGCGCTTAGGCCTGTTGAGCAGCGATATAAAATGGCCGCTATAAGCTAGAGTACGCATGTCCAAGAAGCCGTGTGGTAGAGGAGAGAGGCTGTGGAAAAGGATGACCACGTGTTCGTGCTGAGAGCATAAGACGGAAGTATGGTCAAGGCTATTGTGACCTTTTTGAGCAGATGTGTGCCAAGATGATCAGCAAGAAGTGTGAGAAGTCAAACTGAATAAATGGACGGAACTGTTGAATCTAAAAAGTAGCAGAAAAAGATACAAATTGGACTGATCGAAACAGATGAGCAATGTCATGAACTGTGGGAAACGATGCAAGCATGGACATTCCACAAGGAACTGGTTAAGACAAGGAAGTTTTATTAAAATGTATATGGGCCTGAGTGAACCAATGAGAGAGAATCACGCCATGAAGATGCAACATTTTTATTCAGTAAGCTAGAATTAGGGTATAAGAAGACCTACTCTTGGTGGGAGGGGTTAGATGCTGGAGAGTGAGATGCTGGAGAGTTAGATGCTGTAGATGGGTGAAGTTGCGGTTGCTGATGCTGACGAGCTGATGCTGCTGCTGCTATTTTTATTTCCAGTTGAGTATAAGATGCTGCTTTTGGAGAACCTTTTTATTTCTGATAGATTTTTCATTTAGAACTATTAGATTTTTCCAAGACAGATAGATTAATCTTTTAGAGTTCTTGCTATGACAACCTTATTTTTCCGTCTAATAGATATGCATTGCAATTTCAATTTATTCTTATATTGATGATAAATGTAATAATCTGAATAATAAGCTTAAACTCATTTCTTGCTTCGAAACTTTATATAAACTTTATTATTCTTTAAACAAATGACTCAGTGATTCTTTAGCTCAATGATTAAGGTAAATTGTTAAAGAGTTTATTGTGATTGAGCTGGTCTTAATCACCATCAACTGATTCCTACTAGTTGGTCCATCGACCAATGAGCGGAATACCTTAAAACAAATGAGAAACACTATGTCATGTTAAAAGAGGTATCCCTTCTTCTTCCAGCAAATCGTTTTCTCCTAGGTTAAGGACGGAGGAAATCCAGGGAATAAATGAGTAAGTGAATGTATATGCGGTGTTATGGGCCCCACCGTCATATGGATATAGTTTGTGTGTTGGAGGAATAGTTGCACCTGGATGACCGAAGCATATAGGAGAATAATTTTTATTGTTAGCGCTGGATCAGATTTCTTGGTAGCAGAGTTATGGTTACTATAGATTAGTTTGGTGATTAGTGATTATTGATAAGTTCATGTCTAACACTTAATGTTGAGTCGCGTTATGTTATATGTAAGTTGTCACGCTTCCGGGAAGTAGGAAGTGGAACACGTGTGGCAAGAGAAGTCACATGGAATGGTGCATTGTCTGAGTTCATATTGGTGATAACACAGGTTGTGTTATGATAGGGACATTTTCCGTATAAAAGGTGTGTAAGTGAAATAGTGATCAGTTTGCTTGTGAAACTCTGGCCTTAATTCTCAGGAGCAGTATAGTCTCCACATGTGTTTTATCCCCAGAGAAACGGGTTTACTGCTTGCTTGAAAGAAGGGTAAGGTAGAGGGAAGTGCTACTTTATCGGCGAAACAGAAAAATTCTGTGGTAGGGTAGAGGTAAGCGCTGCCTACTGGAAAATACAGAATTCTTGTGTAAATGGACAAAGCTATCTCTTTGGTTTAGCGAATCAGACAATGGAAATGTGTTTTAAATGTTGTAACTAACAAAGAATTGTTGAAAAAGAAATTGCCGATAAATTTTGTAAAGGAGGGGTCAAGAGCAGAAGTGACGTAGACAAAAGCCGCGCTGGGATTGGACAGTGCGTTAGTCACACGGAAACAGGAGCAGAACTGACGTAGACAAAAGCAGCGCTGGGATTGGTCAGTGCGCGGTAGACAGAAATCGCTCTGATTGGAGCTTTGGTGTGAGTCGCGCTAGTATTGGTCGAATAGCCTAGTGACGTGGAAGTTTGTGATTGGAGTGTTGGTGTGAGTCGCGCTAGTATTGGTTGGAATAACGCATAGAAAACAGTGATTGAATTGCAGATCGTTTGAGGAGAAAAAGCGATTGTGAATCATGTCGTATTATGAGTATGGTAGAGAGAAAACGTCATGGATGTCAAAAGTTAAGAACTTCTTTAAGAAAGACAAAAAGGTAGTGACTAGAGAGGGACAAATAATTCCTCCGCCGAAATCACCAGCTTCGCATATGATGCTGAAGTATGGATATCATACATGCATATGGTTAGAAAATTGGACAAAATATACCAAGAATGATGGAGCATTGGCTTTTCCTGAGAATGGTTCATTTAATGTAGCTGTACTACGGAACTTGAGAGAAAAGATGGCAATGTTAGAACCTAGACCTAGACCGACACAGTTTGAAGCTTTAACGGAATGGGAAGATGAGATGTATGAATGAGAGAGATTCAGAGGATTAAAGAATCATGAGTTTGTGCCTGGAAGGTTATGGGGAGTAAATCATGAGGACAGGATAAAGCGTTGGAGATGTGCTAATATGACAGGAGGTTTGTTTCCAGCTTTTACAGTTGAGGAAGAAGCAAAGAGAAAGTGTACAGAGAAAAAGAAACATGTAGTTATAGAAAAGTATGTGTATGGTGGTAGTGAAACGGATGATGAATTGCTGGAAGATATTTTAAACAGAAACCCACCTCCATACCAACAGACTTCTGCGGTGGTGACACCTAATGCACCGCCAATGGAAACTGGGAGGAATAAAAATCCCGAACGAAGAGATGAGACAAATAGGTCACAAGATCAATTAAAAACTTCACAAAATGAAGAGATAGAAAGTGACAATGCAACTGAATTAGCAAAAACCACAAGAGAATTGACTGAGAAAATAAGAGCATTGACAAAGAATATGGAAGCTGTAACTGTACCAGTGACAATAGGTCCAGTAATGCCAATTTTTGAGAATCAGAAAATTGATGAACGTTCTTTAGTGATTCCCATGAATTCACATTTGCAAAGAAAAAGAGAAGGGATGGAACAGAATAATGAAGGTGCACACCATTTGGCTAGTACCTATAGACCAAGCCCACCTACTAATTTGACGATAAATGAGAATGAGATTAGGAGAATACCTATGGTAACGGAGTCTGCATCAGGGACACCAGAAAGAAGTAGCAATTGGATAGAATTAAATAGTACGCCTGTAGGTCCGACTCCAGATGAGTTAAATGAATGGATGAAAGCGCTAAAAACAAAAGAAACAGAAGTAAAACCATTAGATGTAATTAGGTTGAAAATAGACATGGAAGAATTGATTTTAGGAACGATTGGTACAGAAAAATTAAAAAATTATCAGGATGATGAGATTATGTTTTTGTGCAAAAGTCTTACATGGAGAGCTAGAAATTTACATGACAAATTGGAAGAGACAGCAAGTGAACTAGGAGTAGAGTTTGTAAAAGTGAGAACGTTGCAGAAACCATACAGAGTAGATTTTTGTGAGAAAGATATAGAGAATTTGAACACATCAGGAAGACTGACCCAAATAAAAGAGTTAATTGTTTTACTGAGAAAATGGGGTGATGTGGATAGATGGAGAAATAGATGGACGAAAAAGAACGAGAAAACAACAGATAAAGCATCTTTGGCTTTTGCAGTGACAGATAAGGAACCAGTTGTAAGGGAGTACCCGATGAGAGAAACTCCAGGTGGTAGTTATGTGCATGTTCCATGGACTAGACAGGATATACTGTCATTTACAAATGACTTCCCAAAGTTGAGAGAGAAGCCAGTAGAATGGTACAGACAAGTGGAAAGATTTGTTAAGGTTTCAAAAGTGTTGTGGATAGACTTAGATGGATTGTTTGATATAGTAGTGCCAGCTGATTTGTGGACAAAATGTAAGATTACTATTGATTGGCCAACTGTAGAATATCCAAGGGATGCTAAAACAGGAGCGCCAGGACCAGAAGTGATGAGGAAGTATGACCAAGTAATTACCTTTTTGAAGAATAAGATTCCACCTAAAGAAACAGATTGGGTAAAAATAGACAGAACAACGCAGGAAAGTAAAGAATCAGTGCATGCTTATTACGAAAGGCTGTTGTTGGTTTTCAAACAGTACAGTGGTTATGAGACACTAAATGAGAAGGATATGAGTCATTTTGTATATAGATTTGTGTATGGATTGAAACCAGAGATAAGTGAAATGATTAAGCAGCATATGATTTGCTGGCAGAATAGCACAGTTGACGAAGTTTTGAGATATGCTAAGTATTGCAGTGATGATATTGAGAGTAGACAGCGAAAATTGAAAGAAAAAGCCATGTGGGCACAGGTGAAAGTTGCAGAGAAGCAAGAAGCTCAATTGAGTAATACCGGTAATGAAGCAGGACAGGTTAGATCTCGACCAAATATAGGTAAAGGAAAAGGACAAATGAGCATAGATGAGGCAAAGAAAAAGTGGCCATGCCACAACTGCGGAAAGCTATGGCATTGGAGAAACGAGTGTAAATTTCCTCCAAAACTTAATGTGGAAAATCAATCATTAAATTCACAGGTGCAGAGTGAGGTAGTTACTCAACAAAGTCAGGTGCCACAACCACCACTTCCCAAGAGTGTTAACCAACAGAAATACAGTGCAGAAACAGGATTCTACGGAGGAGAACAGGTAACACAGTTGCCGCGTGCAGCTGCCATTTCTCAATATTGGTTACGACAGGATGAGGATGAAACGGATGAAAGTTTCTGACGGTGCCTAGGAGAGGGGAAGAGTGCGTGCTTGGCGCAACTCTAGAGGTAGATCAGTCTGGTCCATTTGTGGATGGAGAAGTGAATGGTGCAAATGTAACATTCCTTGTGGACACTGGAGCTACTCGTTCTACTGTTAGGTCAGTGGAAATTCCAAACCTTCCTCTCTCAGGTGAACATATCCAAGTAGTTGGAGTTTCAAATCAGCAAATTAAGAAGCCTCTTACTAAATTAGTGGAGGTAAGAATTGGTCCATTTAGTGAAATGCACCGATTTGTGGTATGCGATTGTAGTCCCGTGAACCTATTAAGACGCGATTTATTGTGCAAGATGAATTGCACTATCTATTGTACTCCAGATGGAATTGCATTTCAGACCCCAGATGAAGATGTGCTGTATAAAATGACAATGGTGAATTTAGAACCAGAAGTAAATGATTTGTTTCCTGTATTTGATGCAGAGAAAATCCCAATTGAATTGAAAAAGACAGTGAAAGAAGAAGTGTGGGACTTTACAGGAGAAGATGTAGGATTAATGAAAGAAGTAGATCCCGTTAAAATAACAGTAAAAGAGGGAACGAGTTACCCAAATACGCCCCAGTATAAATTGACACCAGAAATAATTGAAGGAATAACGCCAGTAATAAATAAAATGGTTGAACAAGGGATTCTAAAAGAAATCATGAGCAGTCCATGTAATTCGCCAATAATGGGACTGAAAAAGCCAAACGGAACATATAGAATTGTACAGGATTTGAGGAAGGTAAACAAAATTGTAGTGCCTTGTTGCCCAATAGTACCGAACCCTGCTGTGATTCTATACCAGATTCCACGTGAAGCAGAATGGTACACAGTAATTGATTTATGTCATGCATTTTTCTCTATTCCATTGCATCCAGATAGCCAGCCATTATTTGCGTTTAGGTTTGGAGAGCGTATTTTGGCATGGTGCCGAATTCCTCAAGGGTACACAGAAAGCCCCTCAATCTTTAATCAGATTCTAAAGAAATCGTTGGAAGATTTAAAAATGCCAGAAAAGTCAGTGATGGTTCAGTATATTGATGACCTACTGGTGGCATCAAAAACGAAGGAAGCATGTGTCAATGATACAATTGCTTTGCTGAATCATTTAGCAAAAAGAGGACATAAAGTGTCCCCATCAATATTGCAGTTTTGTCAACAAGAAGTCCAGTATTTAGGGCATAAAATTGAGAAAGGAGTGCGAAAGGTAACGACTGAAAGAATAAAAATGATTCAAGGAATGAGAGCTCCAATGACGCAAAGAGAGGTAAGAATGTTTCTGGGAATGGTTGGATATTGTCGACAATGGATAAGCGTTTTTTTCTGATTGCTAAACCGTTGCAAAAACTGACAAAGAAGGATGTTAAAGATCCTTTTGAAATGAATGATGAAGAAATGAAAGCTTTCAGAGAGCTGAAAAAGAAATTATGTGAGGCTCCAGCATTAGGAATGCCTGACTATGAGAAAGATTTTGAGTTGTATTGCAGTGAAAGAGATGGATGTGCATTTTCAGTTTTGGTACAGAGACATGGAACTATGAAAAGACCCATTGCATATTTTTCAGCTGTTTTAGACCCTGTAGCGAAAGCGTTGCCTGGATGTTTGAAAGCAGTTGCTGCTACTTGTGTGAGTCTGGAACAGAGTGAAGGCATAGTGATGGGATATCCACTGAGAGTATATGTTCCCCATTCTGTGGAAATTCTCTTTACAAGAACGAAAACCCAATACATGACACATAGTCGGCTGACTAGGTATGAAAAAGTAATTTTGAGTGCAGATAATGTGACCATTGACAGATGTATGAATGTAAATCCTTCGACATCTTTACCAGATGAAGAAAGTATAATTGAAATGGATGAAGTAGATCACGATTGTCTGAATGTGCTTGAATATTGTACAAAACCGAGATCAGACATACGAGATGAGCCCTTAAAGGAATCAGATTATATTCTGTTTGTGGATGGCTCATGTTTGAGAACGAGTGATGGAGTTCTAAGTGCAGCATATGCGGTTTGCACAGTAGCAACTGTAATGGAAGCATCTTGTCTGAAAGGGATACGGTCTGCCCAAGTCGCAGAACTTGTAGCTCTGATTCAAGCATGCAAGTTGGGAAGAAATGTACGGGTTACGATTGTGACAGATAGCCAGTAAGGCTTTGGGGTGGTGCATGATTTTGGTCAGATTTGGTCACAAAGAGGTTTCTTGACGTCTGCAGGAACGCCAATTAGAAATGGAGATTTTGTGAAAAAGTTGCTTGAGGCGATACAGCTGCCTAAACAGATTGCTGTTGTGAAGTGCAATGCACATAAAAATGGGGAAGACTACATAACTGTCGGTAATAAATATGCTGACGAGATTGCACAGTACTGTGCAAAGAATGTGGTTTCTTTAAACAAAAGTCGAGAAAGAGAGCATATTTCTTGTCCTTTGCTTTTTACTAACCCTGTTGAGACATGGGATGAGGTGAGACAGTTACAGGAAGCCGCAGATGATGAGGAAAAAGATACATGGATAAAAGCAGGATGTAGAAAACATGAAGAAAATGATGTTTGGGTTTACAGAGATGAAAGACCAGTTATGCCTGATAGCATGATTTCTGACATGGCACGGATGTACCATGGACAAGCCCATATTGGGAGAGATTCAATGATCAGACTTTTTAGACAAACATGGTATAATCCAAAATTCAGAGCCATAGCTGAGAGTCTTTGTCAGAGATGTCTTATTTGTCAACAGTTAAATCCAGGAAGGAAGACAGTAGTGAGTCTAGGAACAATAGGACGAGAAGGAGGTCCGTTCACTAGAATGCAAATGGATTTTATTGAAATGCCACCTTGCAACAGACTAAGGTATGTCCTAGTGGTCGTCTGTTTGTTTTCCCGTTGGGTGGAAGCATACCCAACCAGAAGGAATGATGGAATAACGGTAGCAAAACTTATGCTGCGAGAATTCATTCCGAGGTATGGTTTTCCAGTCACGATTGAAACAGATAGAGGAACACATTTCCAAAATGAATTAGTTAAACTGATTTGTGAAGCACTTAGTATTAAACAGAAACTGCATTGTGCATACAGACCAGAGGCTTCTGGAATAGTAGAGCAAGTGAATGGAACAATTAAGAACAGGTTAGGAAAAATGTGTCAAGCTACAGGACTCAAATGGCCAGATGCCTTGCCATTAGTTTTAATGACAATCAGAAGTATTCCGGAAAGGAAAACTGGACTCAGTCCCCATGAGATAATTATGGGACGAGCAATGAGACAAGCACAAGTACCTGTCAACAAACTACTGACTATAACTGATGATCTAGTGCTGGATTATTGCAAAGGATTGGCTGATGTGGTGCGTTCTGTGTTTCATCAGGTTGGACCGGATGCGACCACTCTTGAAAGAAAACCAGCTCACGACTTGAATCCAGGAGATTGGGTCCGCATAAAAGTCCACAGGAGAAGAAACTGTTTGGTTCCTCGCTGGGACGAACCACGACAAGTGATCCTGGTGACAACCACTGCAGTCAAGTGTGCAGGAGTGAAACACTGGGTGCATGCCAGTCACACCATCAGAGTTCCAGAACCTGAAGATCGACATGTAAGTCGACATCTGGAAGTATTGGATAACAGTTCAGCATCAGAAGCAGAGGAAGAAACAAACAGGGTGCCAGAACCTGAAGATCGACCTGTAAGTCGACATCTGGAAGACCCAACTACAAGTGCAACGACAGAAGAAGTAGAGGAAATAGCTGAAGTTCCAGAACTTGAAGATCGACCTGTAAGTCGACATCTGGAAATATCAGATACCAGTTCAGAATCTGATACAGATCATTCGGATTGTGAAGAAATTCTGAAAAGAAATTGGAAATTTGAAAGCATAAGAGAAGAAACTGAGCCAGAAGATAGTAACAGTGAGCAACCAAGTACAAGTTGTGGTAAAAATCCTTCGGAGATAATATTAATAGATGAAGAAGGGAGAGTTTCAAACAGAAAATTAGAAAATTCGGAAGATCCCCGAGGAGCAATAGGGACAGATAGTCAAACAAAAGAACAGGGAAATTTAGAAGTAGATAGAGAGACTGACACAAATTCGGAAGAACCTCGAGGAGGGACAGAAATAGGTGAACGAAGGAAGATAAGAAAAGAACCACAAGTAGAGGAAGAAAATGAAATTATAAGTTTCAAAATAAGAGGCAATAACGAAAGAACTGAAACAGAGTCTGAAGAAAGTGGAGAAGAAAGAAACCAAAAACTAGAGTCAAGAAAAAGGAATTGGAAAACAGAAAGAGAGGAAAAAGGAAGTGAGGCAAAAAGGCCAAGAAAAGGAGACAATTGGCCCAACGAAGTAAGAAAATTAAGATACAGAATCATAAGGTTAGATGGGAAAAGTGCTGAACAAGTGAATGAAATAACAAGTCAGAAAGAGCAAGAAAAACAAGGTGGAAAACACTTGCAGAAAACGAAAAGAGTAAAGAAGGTAAATCCGAAGTATAGATCGCCTGAATGGTTGTATCTTGCTTTGACTGATATCAAAGAAGAAAAGAACACTCACGAGAACCTAGAACAAAGAAACCTAATGGGTGAAGGTGAGGTGCAACAAACCTGAAGAAGTTTAAACAGTTTCTACCGGACTTGACAAAACACTGGATCTGACGAATTTCTACCGGATTTGACAAAGAAAGAATTCTGAAAAAGAATTAAAAGAAAGTACCAAGCAAAGATAACACATTGGAGTGCAGAGTGGCAAATAAGTCATTTCTGAGGTGTAGTGACACAATTTTCTGGAAAACAAATAAATAAGGTTATAAAACAAAATGGAGAATACTAGAGATAGAAAATGTAAATGTGAGTTTTTAAGTAGATGGTGTAAGATGTGCTGCTTTTGTACAGGATTATTAATGACAGTATGGGTGGTTTTAGCAATCACTATTCCAATTAGTTTAGCTGTAGTAGAAACTTCAAATAACACCGAGAAAGAAAAAGGAGCTAACACTCAAGAACCAGTTATATTAAAAAGTAATGCAGAATTACACAAGGACAAATCAATAACAGATTTTTCTAAGAATGTTTTTACTAAATTATTATATGAGTATGTAGAAACAATGGATGTAAGAGATTGCTATGTTTGTATGCAATTGCCTGCATCTGTAGCAGAGGATGTGACTTATCATCACCTCCCTTTGACGTATGGAATAACATGTAGTGTTTTAGCAAGTTTATTTTATAAAACAGGTAGATTAGAATATTCTTACACTGACATAGATAAGATTTTTGCGAAAGTTTCTGTAGTTCCCGAGCTAAACAAAATAAAAGAGGGAAAAACGTTTGGTGAATATTTTTTAGAAGATAAGATTTTAACATTAGATAATATAATTAAATACAACCTTACCTGTGAGTTAAAGAAGGAAGAAAAAGTATTTTTAGAGATGGTTGAAGAGAGATGGTTGAAGAGAGAAGAGTGAAATTTCAAAGAAAAGTGATAGAAGAGACAAAAACACCTCTTTGGGCGTTTGAGGAAGACAATCATGACAAGAAAAAGACAAATGCAGCTATGACTCTGGATTGGCCCCAACAGGGAAGGTTGTGCATTAGAAGAAATAAGACAAGATATGACAATTATTTTGTGGGTTCCAGTATTTGCCATGACAATTATCAAATTTTAGGCGGATGGGGATTCAAAGGGGAAAAGATCCAATATTTCCAGGGATCTATTATGTTTGCGGTAATAGGGCTTATTATAGGTTACCGGACCATTGGTATGGGTCATGTTATTTAGGCCTGGTCTGTCCAAAGATTTTTCATATGGATAGAAAAGAAAAAGGAACACACAAAATGATAAATACCTTTACACGTAGAAAAAGGGAAAGTTTTTCAGAAATAGTAGGTGATATTTTTGGCGCATTGATACCAGCAGTGGGAATATCTTTGAATGCATTTAGAATTCGGAAATTATCCACAGTGGTAGATCGTTTATCTACAGATACTGCTGGAGGGTTCTTGATGGTAAATACCGAGATGGTTGCCATGAGAGCTATGGTGATGCAAAATCGACTTGCCCTTGACATTCTTTTGGCAAAAGAGGGTGGAGTCTGTGGAATGCTGAAAGTCCAACATTGTTGCACTTACATTCCAGATAAAAGTGAAAATATACAGAAGTATATAACAAATATTACAAGTTTGCACAAAGAACTTGTTCCACTGGAGGTTGAAAGTGCATGGGGAAAACTTGGTAAAGGGTTTTCTTCAGTAATAAATTGGTTAACAAGAATGAGTGGATTAATAATAGGGAAAGTTATAATAATAGCAACCATGATAATATTAATAATTTTAGTACTAAAGCTTGTAATCACATGTATAAAGAGAAGAAGAAGACAAAATAAAATAGAAAAAGAAAACATGATAAACAAGGAGAGAGAGAGAGAAATGGGTGAAATAGAGTTAGAAGAAATAAAAGAGAACATGTACAAGAAGACGAAGAGAGAAGTTGAAAGGGATACAGTTGTGTAAACTAACAAAAGCAAACGGATAAAAGATATATGCTGTCTGAGAAAATTGTATAACTTGGGTTTTGTGGTGATATTAAAAATCACCAAAGGGGGGAGTTGATGGAGCAGGGTAAATGAAAAAATGTTAACCTCCTAATAATTTTTGTAAAATAATTAATAAACATGTTCGTTTAAGTAAATAACCAACAATGTATGTTACATGTAAAGGGTTAAAGGTAACACGCTATTTTGTGTGCAAATTAATCAACTTATAATTGTTTACGTGTCTAACATAACATAATATTTGCGTACTAATAAAATAATAAACGCATGATTTGTGCTTTTTAAATAAAACGTGTGGTTGCAAAATAAAGCGATGGTAAGTAAGGGACGGCTTTATATGTTGCTTTTTGCTAGGTAATACCTAATTGGGGTACGTAGAAAGACGGGAGGGAAACGAAAGGGTTTATATTCTTTATTTTAACAATATTTTGTTTATCTTTGAAAATAGTGCGCTTAGGCCTGTTGAGCAGCGATATAAAATGGCCGCTATAAGCTAGAGTACGCATGTCCAAGAAGCCGTGTGGTAGAGGGGAGAGGCTGTGGAAAAGGATGACCACGTGTTCGTGCTGAGAGCATAAGACGGAAGTATGGTCAAGGCTATTGTGACCTTTTTGAGCAGATGTGTGCCAAGATGATCAGCAAGAAGCGTGAGAAGTCAAACTGAATAAATGGACGGAACTGTTAAATCTAAAAAGTAGCAGAAAAAGATACAAATTGGACTGATCGAAACGGATGAGCAATGTCATGAACTGTGTGAAACGATGCAAGCATGGACATTCCACAAGGAACTGGTTAAGACAAGGAAGTTTGATTAAAATGTATATGGGCCTGAGTGAACCAATGAGAGAGAATCACGCCATGAAGATGCAACATTTTTATTCAGTAAGCTAGAATTAGGTTATAAGAAGACCTACTCTTGGTGGGAGGGTTAGATGCTGGAGAGTGAGATGCTGGAGAGTTAGATGCTGTAGATGGGTGAAGTTGCGGTTGCTGATGCTGACGAGCTGATGCTGCTGCTGCTATTTTTTATTTCCAGTTGAGTATAAGATGCTGCTTTTGGAGAACCTTTTTATTTCTGATAGATTTTTCATTTAGAACTATTAGATTTTTCCAAGACAGATAGATTAATCTTTTAGAGTTCTTGCTATGACAACCTTATTTTTCCGTCTAATAGATATGCATTGCAATTTCAATTTATTCTTATATTGATGATAAATGTAATAATCTGAATAATAAGCTTAAACTCATTTCTTGCTTCGAAACTTTATATAAACTTTATTATTCTTTAAACAAATGACTCAGTGATTCTTTAGCTCAATGATTAAGGTAAATTGTTATAGAGTTTATTGTGATTGAGCTGGTCTTAATCACCATCAACTGATTCCTACTAGTTGGTCCATCGACCAATGAGCGGAATACCTTAAAACAAATGAGAAACATTATGTCATGTTAAAAGAGGTATCCCGTCTTCTTCCAGCAAATCGTTTTCTCCTAGGTTAAGGACGGAGGAAATCCAGGGAATAAATGAGTAAGTGAATGTATATGCGGTGTTATGGGCCCCACCGTCATATGGATATAGTTTGTGTGTTGGAGGAATAGTTGCACCTGGATGACCGAAGCATATAGGAGAATAATTTTTATTGTTAGCGCTGGATCACCAGAAATGGCCTTTTCAAAATGGTATGGTCTTAAAAATGTATATTTTACTGTGCAAATAAGACATATGTAATAGTGGTGGAGAGTAAAGAAAGAAAATTTCCAAAAACCTAAGCCACACAAACAGTAAGAGTTGAGGGATCGCCTCTGTTAAAGCCACAGGCTATGTATGATCTTCAATAATCAACCAATCAGACAGACTAGATGGCTGTGACAATATTTTTCTGCAGTCATGTGGTGTGACTGCGCGTAAGTAACAAGTTCTGCTCCCTCGACTGCACTTTCCTTTGGATGTCAGTGAGCACTGAAAGCTCAAGCCAAGCTCGAGCATGAAGCCTCGCTCTGGCTCAGCTCAAGAACTTCGGAACTGTTGGAACTTCGAACCCATAAAAAGCTGGAGTTTTCATGTTGCTTCTGCCTGCCTCCCTCCCTCTACCCACGATGTGGCATTACGGCCAGTGCTGCCAACTTTGGAACTGAGGAACCAGGTTCAAGTCTCAGCGTTGGCTCATAATCCTGTCATTCTGGGCAAATTGCTTAATTCCCCCATGCCTATAAGCAATGACTGTGACTTTGTGCAATGTAAATGGTGCTCATCTAAAGCTCTATAATTTGGCCTTTGGGTCGAGTTCATGCTACTTAAAATATGCACAAAGAGAAAAAACCAAAGCCTTAACATAAGGAAAGACAAGATTCCAATTTCCCAGCTGATTTGTGCAAAGTGAGACCAGAAAGCCTGGATAAATCGTGGCTTCACTGCTTAAATTGTGTGATCTTAGGCAAATATTTTATTGTATCAAAACTTCTTTTTGTTCTCTACTTCTAATAAGTACTTCTCAGTGCAGTGCTATGATGTGACGTAATAGTGTGAAAGCTTTACATGTTAAAGAAATATACTTTTTTGAATTTTAAAGTGACTTTATCATATTTTACCTGATTTTTTTGTGTTATTCACATAGCAAACATTTTCAGGGCTCGGCTCGTGCACTGGCTCTAAGATTGGAGCCAGACCATGGGCTGGCCCTGGCTTGGCTCTCACTGTAAATTTATAGGCTCGCCCACCTCTACTTTCATTTGCGTTTAAGCGCTGGACTGCGAGTCTCCGTCAGAGAAAGTCCTCCATTGCTGATCTTTGAAGCTCGTGTTTCCTAGTAACCGAAATCCCTTCTTCGGCTGCTTCATCGCATCTGAGAAGAAAAACAGAAAATGCATTGATTGTTGTACGACAAATAGATTCTGACAGGCACAGTGAGACGAGTGACCCGTGCGGTGGAGACGCACGCTTCAGAAACAGGCTCAAAAGCATCAATTGATTGAGCGTGAAAAATTGAATGATGCGCGGGGCTAGGAGGAAACAATGGTCGGCCACCCGGAAGCTTCCGAGCTCCCTCTCACTTCAGTGGCGTAACGAAACTTGAGGGGGCCCCCTGCATAGTACATGGAGGGGCCCCCCTACGGAGTCAGTCAGGAGCTCTCAGACCAAGCTACTGTGCTGAGGGGCCCCCCTAGAGCTCGGGCCCCCGCATCACGGGGGCTGCAGGGGCCTATGTTACACCACTGCCTCACTTAGCCGAGCCGCGAGAGGCCGCCGGACATCCCGAGGTGTGGTCAGAAGCATCCGGGATGGCCCAAAAGCATGAATTTAAGCGGCCAAGTATCTATTGAGCAGCCAATATGTTCAGCGGCAGCGATCAATGCAGAGAAGCAGCTGGTTTCAGCTGTTTTAGGTCTCACCTAAGTCAGCTGTCTCTTGCAAGACATTTTGTTATCTATCAGTGGGCTTAGAATCTGTCCATTGCTTACCATTGGTTGGCGTCATGGCCAGTCTCATTTGCTTGTTGATTTTGGTAAACTGTGGGTAGACTTTGAAAGCTAAAAACCGGGACATTTCACAAAAGAAGAAGAAGGACTAATTCAACATCACCCGAGGGCCACAGAATGACAGCGCACATGAATATAGAAACACAAAGGAGACACTAAGGGAATAAATAAAAAGTCAGTTTTTAAACCCAGTATCAAACATGTTATTTAAACAGCCTTCTAATAAGAGCTGCTAACTAGTACTGCTTTGTAACACATAAAAACGTGCCTGCAGTGTTTGCAGTAGACCCTCACTGAAAACCGGGACCTGGGACTGGTACCTGAGATTGCCAAAATCTGCTCAGACAGCTGGTGAAAAACCGGAACTGTCTTGGCAAATCTGAGATGCCTGGTCATCCTACCAAGAGAAAGACTGCATGTTGAACAGTTTGCAGTTTTTTCATGTTGTATTTCCTAGATACAGACCAGTTCTGCATTCCATGGTCACTAAAGTGTGATTTGTGTTGCAGAGACCGACTGCAGGGCTGCAGCCCAGAGGCAGACTTCGGAGTTATCTGTCTTTCAGAGACTGACTACAGGCTGTTTAATGTCTCATAATCAGATCAAAGTGTATCTCAGAATCATAGGGAGGTGTTTTCTGCATCCCAGACACCGACTGCGGTGATATTGTTAGGTTCAAGAGCTCTGATTCCCAGAGACAGGCTGCAGAGCTCTCTGATTCCCGGAGACAGACTGCAGGGATATTGTTAGGTTCAAGAGCCGCTGAGCTCTCTGATTCCCGGAGACAGACTGCGGGGATATTTTTAAGATCAGGAGCTGCAGATTTCTCGGTTTTCCAGAAACAGACATTGGTGATATTGTTAGGTTTAAGAGCTGCAGAGCTCTCTTGTTAGAAACGGGGTTACTGGTTGACTGGGGTATGATCCCTGGTCAAGCAGCAACCACAGTCCTAGTCAGGGTAAGAGGCAGGCAAACCTTAAATTAATCTGTGCTCACCCTCTGCTAGCTTGGCACCGAGCAATCACTCTAAACGTAGAGGCAATGTGTAAAGTATTTGTGCAACACTTCAAACAGTGAAAACAGTTGAAACACCACACAAAAAGACCCTACACCAGGTTTAGAAAAATAGAGTAGATTTTAATGAAGAAAAAAAAAACAAGACCAAAGCGACAAAAATCTAGCCACGGAAAATGGAGATATTGATTTTTAAAGTTTTAGGGTAAAATAGTGCCAAAAAGCACACAGCGTCAACAAGGAAATCTAGTCTCATCGGTCAGGGACAAAGTCACAAGTTCAGGCCCACCACAATGGAGTACGGGCCGGTTACAGGGACCAGGTTAAGCCCGCTGAACAAAGTACCTTAAATCCTGGTTGCGGAGCGTTGCGTGGATCCGAGGCGAAGAAGCGTTGCATAGTCCAAGCGATGCATCAGTTCCGAGATGCAGTGAGGCTGCACTGCGAGGTCCTGTTGTGTCCTTGTCGAGGAACACCTCGACGGGTCATGGGATGTGAAGTCCGAGCATGAAGGATGCAGCGCACAGCCGAGGCGAGGCGCCAGTTCTGATGAGCTGCTAGACTGCCTTAGGCCCACTTCCAAGGGTCCAGGACTGGGATTGCACCACTTGGCAGGGTAGATTCACAGATGGCAGAGTCTAGATGCAGGGTTGCTGGTAGCCTGTTATGTCCCTGAGGCTTCAGATCAGGAGGCCAGCCAAGTAGCCCTTGCAGTCACTCTGGGTTCTGGGTTCAAGTGATGAAGGTCCAGTTCTTCTCAGCCAGGCAAGGAGGGCAGCAGGTCAGCACAGCAGGCCAACAATTCTTGCAGAACAGCAGTCCAGCAGTGTGGCAGTCCTTCAGCAGCACAGCACTCCTTCTTCTTGGGACAGTATCCACAGGTCCAGAAGTGTACTGAAGTGGTGGTGTCTGAGGTCCTTCTTATATACACAATTGGGCCTTTGAAGTAGGGATAAACATCTAGAGGCATGCCTTTGAAGTGCACAGATGCCCTGCCCTACCAGCCCTGGCTCCAGACTATCTGCAGGGGGTAGGCAGCCCTATGTGTGGGGACAGGACACAGCTAAATCAAGTGTAAGTGAGGCTAGGTCCAGCTCCTCCCTCCCATCCTGCCAGGATGGGCCATCAAGTCACACCTAAGCTCCCATTGTGTGCGGCTGTCTAGGTGGAATACACAAAGCCCAACTGCTAACTACACCCAGTCATGTGACCAGAGACAGGCTGCAGGCACCAAATGACTAAGGCACGAAAATGTCAACTTTCTAAAAGTGGCATTTTCATAATTGTAATTTAAAATTTGACTTCACCATACGTTAGGAATTTACATTAGGATTCCAGGCACACCAAACACGAACAATTAAAACTTCCCATTTGGAAATTACGCTTATAAAATATAATAAGGTAATCCTAATGTTATCCCATGGGAGATATAGGCCTTGCTCTTGAATTTAAGAGTTTTTCACTACCAGTACATGCAAAACTTAAAAGTATATGTCCTGCATTTTAAATACACTGCACCCTGCTCTCCTGGCTGTCTAGGGCGTACCTTAGGGGTGACGTATATGTAATAAACAGGAAGGTTTAGGCCTTGCAAGAGGTTTAACTTGCCAAGTCAAAATGGCAGTTTAAAACTGCACACACAGGCTCTGCAATGGCAGACCTGAGACATGTTTAAAGGGCTACTTAAGTGAGTGGCACAATCAGTGCTACAGGCCCACTAGTAGCATTTAATTTACAGGCCTTGGGCACAGGTAGTGCACATTACTAGGGGCCAATGTTCCCTCAAATTCTTTTTCCCTGTGTGCGGTAGTGAATGGTCTCTGTGCACTGCAGTCAAGACCATGTGCGACAAAGACATGTGACAACTCACTAGCCTAGTAAGTGTGCTACCAGAATCAGTAGTATTTGCCAGACGTGAGATCACTCACCCTTTAAACCAAGATGACACCTCCGGGCTAACCCCTTGTCTGACTCTTGGCCCTTCAGCTGACATCTATTGATAAATTGATAGGGGATAGAAGGACCGGGAGTGGACACTACTGAAAGTTAACAGATTGTTTATTGAGTATTGTATTGCAATTACATTTATATAGTGCTTATCAGTCCTAACAAGGTGTTGAAGTGCTTTATGCCAATCAGTACTTTGCTCGGGAGCCAAGGTAAGTGGTTAATACAGTGAATATTTTTGTGAAGGGTTTAGTCTAATTCTCTCAAGGAGACCATTCCATGTCTCCATGTCTGCTCTAGTGTCTTTGAGGTGGATTAAAATTAGTATCAGTTAGGTATGATCATTAGTGAGGGGGGTATATGAGTTCATGCAGATGGTCGGTGCAATGAGTAGATGAGCTAGAGCACATTAAGTGTTGCTAGGTTGCATGGTCTGATTTACCAAGAAGGACTGGTTTCAAGCTTAGAGATGAGGTGTGGGCAATTTGCACAAATACAGTAACAGAGATTGAGGAAACATGCATATGACTCAGAGGGAAGGTATGCAGAGGATGGACAGGAATGCCAGGGTCATTCAAAGAAAAAAAGGAGAGGTGACAATTGGAAGTTTTAAGTTGTAAATCAAGGTCAAAATTTTCAGGGAGGGCTTTAGGCACATAGAGTAGATGTTTGACATAACGTGCACTCTGAAGATACCAAATGGTAAAAAGAAACATCATTATTTGCATGTGATATGGTTCTATATCGGGCACCTTGAATAGGCCCTAAATTCAGGTGAACAGTAAGTCCACTTCTAGGCTATTGCTAGACCACTACTTCAGCATTGACAACTGATCAACTGAGGGGTAGGAAGTGTAAAGTAATGGCTGGAAGCATATATAGGGAACTGTTGAGCACTATAGGTTACACTAGAATGATGCAATACCCTCATGATCAAAGCAACATAAGAGAATATACAGGGTAAATAATGCAAACATAGTAAGGAGAATCTACAGATGTGGGAGCCATGTCTTCTGATGTTTACTCTTAAAATGTGCCTCATGAATGCTTTTACCAAGTATGAAAGGAAAGCATGTGGATGCCCCTGGTTTGGCATTGCATAAGATGGAGTTGAGAACAGCTTTCCCAACAGTGGAAGAGCATTGCCTGCATTCCTGAAGCTGAAGGGAGGAAACCAAGACACAGAATTGAGGACGGAGATGCTGAGCTACCCTAAAAAATTCAATGACACTTCATTTAACAAAGAGATGCAGATTAGTCTGCTTGAGCACTGCCATTCAGTAAATGGAAGGAAGAGATTGGTTGTGATTTGTTTTTCAAGGTGAGGAAGTTTCTAGGTCAGGTATATTCTTTGTCTGCCCCTGACTACTGCTGACATCCTATGCTGAGATCTCACACTTCCTTGTACTCATGTTGTAGGTGCTCCAGCTTAGAGACAGCTTCAGTGTTTACTGCTGTGAGGAACACTGCTTTGGACAAAGGATGTTTCTCGAGGGCAGCCCGAGTAAGATATTAGAAGTCCCAATCTAGCACAAGGCTCATGTACGGAAACAAACAATGCATGGAGAGGACAAGGCATGGGATTTGGTGAGCAGATTTCATTTCAACTGCTAGGAGTGAAATAATTTACCCAAGCCTATACAGGTGTGGTACCGGCGCACTGTGAGTGGAGAAGCAATGACTTTAAGCGTTACTAATAACCCTGGGCGGAGATTTGCCTCCTCCGCGTTCCGCAGAGAACGCGGAGAAGGCAAATCTCCGCACACTCCGCAGCGGAGCGGAGTTGGCCTCCTCCTCTTCCTTGCAGTATTGGTAATCCTTGAGAAAACTGCGCATGCACGCACGCCCGCGCATTTCTCGCAGTTTTCTCAAGGATTACCGATACTGTGAGGAAGAGGAGGAGGGCAGCCCGGGGACGCCGCATGCCAGGTAAGTAGTTTTAATTTACTATTACGTAATGTAGATTTACTTGATAATATAGGGGGGGTGGAGGCGGGTGGTGGAGCGGAGTTTGTTTGCAACTCCGTGGACCACCGCGTAGCCCCGCTACGCCCACTACGCCCGGGGTTAGTTACCAACCCTCCTGTGAAGAACTTTCTTAAGTTACTCCCAGTAAGTCATCTGCAGAACATAAGTAGGCAAGTTACACACAACTGACACACACAATTGAGCTCTTTTGAACTTACTGTTGTAACTTGTGCATGAAGTGAGTATTGTCAGGGCTGCACCACACCACTTGCATGTGGAGAAACAAACTTCAACAGCTTTACAGATTACAACATTTTAAGAATGACACCAGCTAGATGTATTTTTTCAAAATGGCACGTATGCCTACAAATAAGCCAGTAAATGTTTTTAAAAATCCAACCAGCATCTGCTTGTTTTACAATTATTCATAATATAACGGAGGAGCAGCTTTACAAAGGCATTAGGTCCCAAGAAATTCATCACCCTTCAGTTTAATAAGCCAAAGTATAAGCAACCTTCATATGAGTAAAGCACAGACTCATATCTATTTGCAGACTAGCGGTGATAAAGTTCCCTCTCACAACACAAACATGGTGTATCTTTATGTTCTTAGGAGGGAATAGTGTAAAATTATATTAAAATAATGAGAAGATAACTCATATTTGTAAATATTAATGCCAGAAACTCTAACGTCAGGCTACACGGACCCTTTCTCTTTCGCACTATTTAAGTTGAAGGTGGGTAGGCCAACATATTAAGTGGTAGAGCCAAACCAGAGCCTAGCCAAGGGCTTGGCTTGGCTCTTAAAGCCTGTGCATGAGCCTAGCCCTGAAAATGTTTGCTATATAAATCATACAACAAACATCTTTAACATGTGGAAGCTTTGACATGAATATGTCACATTATATCAATGCACTGAGAAATATTAAAAATGACAGGAGCTATTTACAAGCCCATTGCACCGCCAGTGCATAACTTTTTTGAACGCACCGGTGGCTCAGTGTGCCTGGCCATATTTACAAGGCCACGTAAAGCCACCATACGTGGCTTTTCATGGCGTTGTAAATAAGGCCCCCTTTCACACATTACTCTGCGTGAAAGGGGCGTTCCATGGGTGTTGCTGTGGGTGTTCCCACACAACATCCATGGAACCTGACGCATTCCCAGATTTACAAGTTTTCGTAAACCTGGGAATGTGTCAGATTTCAGGCACAACGAGGAGAAACACCTTTTTAAACACCTTTATTTCTCCTCATTTTTCCTTTTTCTATGAGTGGTGCATTCTGCAGCACACATAGAAAGAGGAAAACACCTCTCATGATTCTTTTTTTGCAGGAAGGTGTTCCTTCCTGCACAAAAACAATCACCCCTACAACACAGACACCCTGGCACCATGGCGTATGTCAGGCCATGGTGCGCCAGCGCCGGGGAAAAGGACAGGAATGCGCCATATCTTGTAGATATGGTGCATTCCTGCCCTTTACTTTTGACGCACAGCAGTACAGCAGGAAGGCTTGCTGTGCGTCAAAAAATTGTAAATGAGGCTCAAAGTATTTAAACATGAACCACTAGTGAACTAATAGGCAAGACAGTTGTGATGTAAACGCTATAGGTGGCCCAGTTTTTTAAAGAGCAACATTATAGTCTATTAAATCACACAATAGGTTTTTGTACAACTGGTATTCTGAGCTCACATATTTGAAAGTGCTTTCATATGCAATAATGAAGAAAAATGAGTATTGGTAAAAAAATATATTTGCCTAAGATCGCACAAGCTATGATGATACTAGGTTTTACTTTGTACAAATCAGCCACTAAATGTGCATCTATTTATCTTTACTCTTTAATGCTAATGCTTTGATTTTACTGCTTTGTGCATTTTTCTGCTGTTTTTATTTATGGCAAGGCACTGAAACATTTTACATGGGCACCAGTTACATTGCTTTTGTAAACATGGGGAGATTAAATGATCTGCCCAGAAACACAGGATGTTAAGCGTTGCCGAGAATTGAACTTGGTTCATCAGCTCCAAAGTCAGCAGCTCTGGCCATAACTCAGCAGAAGCCATATGGAAGCTTGCTGACAAGAAATCGTGTTTGAAAGGGCTTCTAAATGTTGTAAGTGCATCTACATAAGAATGCACTTCACACCAGCAGGACAGCTGAAGTCATTGGTAACAGCCGCATGCGCCCAAAGTAATATTTTCCCCTTCCAGAGGCCCCTATCAATCAATCAATCAATCAATGAATCAATCAGGGAATTGTAAGCACGCTACTCACCCGTGAGGGTCTCAAGGCGCTGATGGGGAGGGGGGGGGTCCGCAGATCTGTTTAGCCGAAGAGCAAGGTCTTGAGGGTCTTCATGAAGGTGTTCACGGAGGGGGCGCATCTGATGTCTGCTGGTAGCTCGTTCCAGGTCTTGGCTGCAATGTGAGAGAAGGATCTTCCACCTGCTCTGGCTCTGTGGATGCGCGGGGTTTCGGCCAGTGCGAGGTTGGAAGATCGGGGGTTTCTTTTGGGTACGTGGAAGTTGATTCTGTCGTTGAGGTATTTGGGTCCGTTGTTGTGTAGGCATTTGTAGACATGAGTGAGGATTTTGAAAGTGACTCTTTTCTCCACGGGGAGCCAGTGGAGACTTCGTAGGTGTTGGCTGATGTGTTCGTGTCGAGGGATGCCGAGGACGAGTCTGGCGGCGGTGTTCTGTATTGTCTGGAGTTTGCGGAGTAGCGACTTGTTGATGCCGGTGTAGAGTGTGTTTCCATAGTCCAGCCTGCTGGTGATGAGTGCGTGGGTGACTGTCTTCCTTGACTCAGGGGGGATCCACTTGAAGGTCTTGCGGAGGATGCGGAGGGTGTTGAAGCAGCTGGAGGTGACGGCGTTGACCTGTCGGTTCATGGTGAGTGATGAGTCGAGTACGATGCCGAGGTTCTTGGCGTGGTCTGAGGGGGTAGGTGGGCTTCCGAGGGCGGTCGGCCACCAGGTGCTGTCCTATGCAGAAGGGGTGGTACTGAGGACGAGGACTTCTGTCTTCTCGGCGTTGAGCTTCAGGCAACTGTTGGTCATCCAGAGTGCGACGTCTTGCATTCCTTTCTGGAAGTTGAGTTTGGAAGTGGTGGGGTCTTTGGTGAGGGAGAGGATGAGCTGGGTGTCATCGGCGTAGGATACGATGTTGAGGCAGTGTTGTTGGACGATGGCTGCGAGGGGAGCCATGTAGCTGTTGAAGAGGGTGGGGCTCATTGATGAACCCTGTGGGACTCCACAGGTGATTTTCGTGGGGTCGGAGAGGAAGGGTGGGAGTCTGATCCTTTGCCTTCTTCCGGTGAGGAATGATCGGATCCAGTCCAGGGCTGTTCCTTGTATGCCTGCGTCGTGTAGTCTGGCGACTAGTGTGCGGTGGGAGACGGTGTCGAAGGCCGCTGATAGGTCGAATAGGATGAGGGCTGCGGAGTGGCCTTGGTCCAGGAGGGTGCGGATGTCGTCTGTGGCGGTGAGTAGGGAGGTCTCTGTGCTGTGGTTGCTTCGGAATCCGGATTGGGACGGGTCGAGGACGGCGTTCTCTTCAATGAATTGTATCAGTTTCCTGTTGACTGTTTTCTCTGCAACTTTGGCTGCGGAGGGGAGGAGCGAGATGGGCTGATAGTTCTTGAGGTCGGTGGGGTCAGCTGTGGGCTTCTTGAGCAGGGGTCTGACGTCTGCGCGCTTCCAGTCGTCTGGGAAGGTGCCTGTTTTGAAGGTGGTGTTGATGGTGCATTGTAGTTTGGGTGCGATGGCGGCCGCGGCTCTGTGGTAGATGTGAGGGGGGCAGGGGTCGGTGGGGGCCCCTGAGTGGATGCTTTTCATGGTAGAGGCGGTGTCTTCGGCCGTGATCGGTGTCCAGTTGGAGATGGTGGGCTGGCTGGTGTTTCTGGGGGCGGGGGGCCGTCTGTGGCGCCTGGTGGATGGTCGATGAAGTTGTCGTAGAGGTTTTTGATCTTGAGGTGGAAATAGGTTCCAAGCTTGTTGCAGAGGTCTTGGGATGGGGTGATGTCTGTGGCTTCGCTGCGTGGGTTGGTGAATTCCTGAATGACACTGAAAAGTTCCTTGGAGTTGGCCAGGATTTTGTTGTGGATGAAGTTCTTCTTGGTGGCTCTGATCTGGTTGTGGTAGTCCGTCATGGCGTCCTTGTAGGTGGTGTGGTTTTTGGTTGTCTTGGTGTTTCTCCAGTTCTTCTCCAGGCGTCTGCAGGTGCGTCTGGCTTCTTGGAGAGCGGTGGTGAACCAGGTGTCTTTCCTGGGGCGTTGTCTGTCATGGTTATGTAGTGGGGCGAGCTCGTCTGCGCAGTTGAAGAGGTGTGGAGTTCTCTGGCTGCGCCGTTTGCGTCGGGTGCCCAGGTGTGGTTGTCTCGGGTGAGGGTGGAGTTAAGTTGCTCATCGGTAACCTTGCTCCAGTTCCTTCGAGGTGGGCGTGGGGCTGGTTTGGGTGCCTTGGGTTTGTTGATGGCGAAGTGTACGCAGTGGTGGCCGGTCCATGGCAGCTGCGTTGTGTGGCTGAATTGGACGCTGTTTCCTGCCGCGAAGATGGGGTCGAGGGTGTGTCCTGCTCTGTGGGTCGGTGTGTTGACGAGTTGTTTAAGTCCGATGCTGGCGAGTTTGTCACGAAGGATAGTGGAGTTGGGGTCGCTGGGGTTGTCGAGGTGGAAGTTCAGGTCTCCAATGAGTATGTAGTTTGCTGAGGCGATGGCGTGGGGTGCGATGAAGTCGGTGATGGTGGTGGCGAAGGGTGTTCAGGGGCCGGGGGGTCTGTAGATGAGGGTTCCTTGGAGTGTGGCTTTGGGGGTGGTCTGGATCTGGAAGTGCAGGTGTTTGGCGGAGGGGAAGGTTTTGCTGGAGGTGGTGAGGCGGAGGGTGCTCTTGTGGGTGATGGCGAGGCCCCCTCCTGGGTGGTTGGGGCGGTCTTTCCTCTGGATCTTGTATCCGTCTGGGATGGCGGTGCTGATGTCGGGGCGGAAGATGCGTTGGTCCAGGTCTCTGTGAAGAAGGCGATGTCGGGCGAGAGAGAGTCGAGTAGGTTCCATATTTCCATGGTGTGTTTGTGTACGGAGCGTACGTTGAGGAGGATGCATTTTAGGGTGTCACTGGTGCTGGCGTCGGCGGTGTTGGAGGCCGGGGTGGCGGTGAGGGTCTGGCGGCAGTGGAAGCAGGAGAACTGGCCATGGGTCGTGTTCGGCGAGGCATGTTGGCATTCTCTAAGTCTTCCAGGGTTGAGTGCGAGGAGGGTGGTGGTGTCGTAGCGATGGGTAGTGGGAGGTCCAGGATCCTGGCGCTGGCCGCGGTCAGGTCACGGACGGGCGCAGATGGGCTTGCCTTTGGTGCGCCGGTGGCGCGACCGCGCAGCATCCGCCATTAAGTAGTGGAGGTGGGAGGGAGGAGAGGCTGGGAGGCGGGAGCGGGGGAATTCCGGAGGGGAATTCCGGGGGGAAATTCCGTGAGGGAAGGGCCGCAGGGGCAGCAGCACCGAAAGGCGTAAGGAACAGGCAGGCACAAGAAAATAAAAACTGTGGTGGAATTAGAGCAAGACACAGATGGGCACAATAATAGTGGCACAACAGGGAAAAATTAAGAAGAAAAAAAACGGCTGAGAAAGGTTACGGTGGTTGCAGGCAGTCTGGTCCCAGTTGGAGCGGGCAGCAGTCGCAGGAGCGGGCAGCAGCCTCGAACCTCCCAAGGAGGAGGTCGGGGTCTGGAGGCAAGAGACGGCACAGCGGAGCTGCGGGGAGAGAGTGGACCTAGACCGTGGGTCGGAGGTCTTACCTTACCTTATCAGAACAGTTTTCGAAGAGCAGGTGTACTACTCCTATAACAGCGCGCACCAAGAGAAAGCTTCTTTCAGCATTAATGATTTAAAAAGCTAGGGAAGTCTTTCTCTTGATGCGCGCTCCAACAGAGGCCCGGCCAGCTGGCAAATAGTGGGGTGCGCATGAGTGCACACGCGCAGCCTATAGGGAATATAGCTAGGGACTTATAAGCAAATTAAATATGACAATTGTGGATAAATGTTGGACTTGGCCCTTTTTGCAGGGTCATCCCAGAACTTTTTGCCTTCCTCCTGCATTTTTTCTGACCTGTTGTTGGTGGTTTTATGACTTTACCACTGCTGATCAGTGCTAAAGTGCATATGCTCTCTTTGTAAATTGATGTTATGGATTAGTGATTCCATGATTGGCATATTTGATTTACTTATCAGACCCTAGTACAGTGCACTGTGTGTGCCCAGGGACTGTAAATCAAATGCTGCTAGTGGGCTGCAGCACTGATTGTGCCACCCACAGACGCAGCCTGTAAAATGTGCCTCAGGCTTGCCATTGCAGAGCCTGTGTGCAGTCTGGGACTGCCATGTCGACTTGGCAAGTGCACACACTTGCCAGTCCCTAAACCTTCCCTTTTCTACATTTTAGTCACCCCTAAGGTAGGCCCAAGGTACCCCTGTGGGCAGGGTGCATTGTATGTGAAAGGTAGGACATGCCCTGATGTGTGTGGCACGTCCTGATAGTGAAATACTGCCAATTTCGTTTTTCACTATTGCAAGGCTATCTGTTCCCATAGGCCAGAATGGGGAGTTTGTTTATAACATCTTATAAACATAACTGACCCTGGGAACAAGATAGGAAAATAAAGTTTAGTATGCCTGAACTCAGAATGTTAAAGTGCATCTTTTAGTGAGGATGATTTTTACAATCTGTGTTGGAAAATACCACTTTTAGAAAGTAGGTATTTTCTTGCCTAACCATCCAGTGTGCCTCTGCTAGGTTTGTGTATTGCATGTCTGGCTTTTGGATGACAGGGGCTGGAGCAGGGCAGTGGCTCCAGAAGTCTGATGAGTCAGGGCTGGGCTGAATAGGCTTGGTCTGCATTTGGAGTGGTGGGAGGAGTAGCATCTTCACCTGAATAGGGCTGTGCCTGCCTTCCACAATGACAGCTCCGCCCCCCTGTGGTGTGTCAGAAGCCAGGACTCACACTGACAATGGAGGTTGTTGTGCATTTGCACAGTGCCACACAGAACTGGTTTTGGCTGGGTACAGACACTCTCTGCCTTCAGAGAACAAAGGATTTTTGGGTATAAAAAGAGGGGCCCAGACCCCAGACTTTTAGATCACTTCTGGGAAATCAAGAGGAAACCTTTGCCAAGGAGAAGAGCCGGATAAGCTGAGGAGGAATACTGCCCCTGTACTATTTGCCGTCTGGGCTTGGCCTGCAGTGTCTGCTTGCTGCCAAGGGCAGGAGAAAAAGGACTTTGCTGTTTGCTTTGTCACCTGCTTGAAGAAAAGATCTCCAAGGGCTTGAAACTGAGCTTGCCTCCTGTTCTGAAGTCTCAGTGACACAAAGACTTCACCACCAGCTCCCCTGAATTCCCTTGCTGGGAATTACAACCTGCAAAGAGGTGCCTGCTGCTGTTTAGGACCTCTGGAGACTGTTTGTCGCTGGGAGCTGGGAAATCGACGCAACACCGAAGAAGCGTGTCGCATCCGCACTGGTTTTCCGATCTATCGGCGAAGAAGCCGTCACAGCGCCTGCCGCGGCTCGAGAAATCGCCGCCGCCGTACCTATCCCGACACAAGCCTGCTGTGCGGCTGCACGAAGACACGCAGCATACCGGATGGACGCATCGCATCGAGGCGCCAAGACTGTCGCATCATTTGGGGTCTGCAGTAAGAAACAGACGCATCAACTCCCCATGCAGTAAGGAACTGACGCATCGCCTCCCCTGCGCCGCAGTAAGGAACAGACGCATCACCTCCCCTGAGTGTAAGGAATAGACGCATCACCTTCCCTGCGGCCATTTTATTTGCTTTGCATAACACATCTAAGGTACTTTTGAGAAAAGTGTTGCATTTACAACTTGCATTGAACTGAACTATTTCTACCATCTGAAAGTCATATTTTTATTACTGTATTGTGGATTTTTGTCGTTTGGTCTTGTTTTGAGTTTAGATAAAGATTACTTATTTTTCTAAACTGGTGTGGTGTCCATTTGTAGTGTTTTCACTGTGTTACTGTATGTGTTCCCAAATGCTTTACACACTGCCTCTGAGATAAGCCTGTCTGCTTGTGCCAAGCTACCAAGGGGGTGAGCAGGGGTTATTTTAGGAGTGTATCCCCCCTTACCCTGACTAGAAGCAAGGGCCCCTATTTGGACAAAGGTACCTACCTCTGCCAACTAGAGACCCCCATTTCTAACATTGGTGGTCAGTGGTGAGGATCTTGACTTGCATTTGTGTCTTACATACAGTGATTGGTGTACACTACTAGTATAGTGCAGACCATTACGCAACCACATACTGTTTTTTTCTGTTTTCTGGTGTCCTCCTGGGAGTATTTTTGATACTGAGACTCTGGTTAGTTGTTGCAAAATGGAACTTGACTTATTGCACTTGTTCATCTACACAATGAGGGAGCTACGCATGTTCTGAAAGGAAAGGGGGATGCCTGTGAAGAGAAAATCCAGGCGGGATCTAGAGGCATCCCTATTTCATTATGAGTTTCCCCGCTGGGGGCCAACACTACCAGTTGAGTTTGAGGAGGAGGACTTCTCTGAAAGTGAGGGAGAAACAGAAAAAGATGCCTGGCTTCTGGCTTGTGAGCAGATGCTGAGAGCTTGATGAGGAGCTCGAGAGGGCTGAGACCAAGAGGGCCTTAGCCCAAGAAAAAGAAATGTGTGTAGCTCAGGAAGTGAGCTTGGTTGGGCTGGAGGTGGAGTCCAGCTCAGATGGTGGCAGCAAAATTGAGTTATCTAGTGCTGAGGGAGCAGTACACACACCCAGAGATGTGGTGCCTGACTTGAAGGAGGGGGTTAGCATACACCAGGGGGTTCAAGGATATGAGGTAGCTCCAGTGGTGCGCAGTGTCCCTGAGGTGGATTGGGAACTGGCTCAGGGGTTCATAGTCCTAGTGGTGGGCCGGACACTCTACTGACTCTAGATGAGAGGTGCAGGAAGAGGGGTTCCCCCATGGTAGAAGTCCTGGTGTGTGAGTGTGGAGACCGCCCAGAAGAGTGTGAGTTGAGTGACAGAGACAGTCAGACACTGTCTTGCCAATCTCAGGAGAGGGGTGTGGGGTACGTGTGCATGGCACTGGATGGTAAGGCAAAGGATAGTTTGGTTAACACCTGTGTGGGGTTGTATGATTCAACTTGTGGACAGCATATTTTAAGTCCCTGTTTTCCAGAGCTATGCCAACGCCTGGTGGAGTGTGAGTTCTCTGACCCCAGGGAGCTCAAACTGGAGGCGGACCTTTTGGTGGATTCCAGAGGGTCTGAAGTGGCATCTGGGGGTGATCCTAAAGGAGGTGGCTCAGGTTTTCCCCAACCAAGTGAGGTAGGGGAGGGTGGTGGTAGCCCAGATAGGTCCCAGAGTAGTGGGAGGGGTGTAGGGTCCCATGTCCTGTCTCAAAGGAGAAGGAGTGGGAGTGGACGGTATTCCAAGGTGCCCGAAACTCAGTCCCAAGGCCTGGTTGGTTCCATGAGTGAACACCAGGAGGGGGGCCTAGTCTTTACCGGGAGGCCATCTCCTGGGGGGATTCCAAGGTGTCAGTTGAGCTGGGGGAGACTGCTGTAACCAGCATTCCACCAGCTCTGGTGTCTGGCCGCACCGCTCCAGTGGGGAGGGTGCATGAGTCCAGAGGGAGGGGTGAGAGGGGACGCAGTCCCCAGTGGAAGGACCAGTGGGTCAGGGGTTGCCAGCTCTGAGGTCAGAGCACCCCAGGACTGACCCTGGTGAGGCCACTTCTGGCCTGGGAGGTCTTCATGCTCTGTCAGGTGGACAGGAGGCTGGAGACCTGCGCCAGGCAGACTCTGACACAACTCCATTGGGGTGTGTTTTCCGTGGGGGGTTGGTGTACTCCCCCAGAAGTCCTGGGTTGCCTGGCACAGGTCCAGCCTAAGGGTACAGACCCTGGGTTGGAGGGCCAGGTTCAGGGTGTCCCCCCTGACCTGGAGGAGGGGGCAACTGCTAACAGTGCCCCTACCGGTTTGTCTTCTGGGGGCACCGCTCCAGGTGGGAGGGTGCAGTGCCCCAGTAAGGGGGGCGGGGAGAGGGCAGCCTCACCCCTGACCTCTGTCCAGTCTAAGGGTACAGACCCTAAGCTGGAATCCCAGTTGCAGTATAGAACCCCTGAACTGGTGGGCGAATTGTGCAGGACACCTGCCACAGGTGCCCTGACAATTCTGGAAGGGGGTACCGCTCCAGGTGGAAGTGTGCAGAGCCCCGAGGAGGAGGACCGGGTGTGGGAAAGCCCATCCCAGTCTCCTGTCCAGCCACCGGGTACAGGCCCGGGGCTGGTGGGTGAGTGTCAGGATGTCATACCTGACCTGACAGGAGGAAGAGTGGACCAAGGGTACCAGGCACCTGGGGCTACTGCTCCCCGCTCTCTGACGCCACAGAGGTTGGAGAACCATGAAAGGCCTGGGCCCTGGTTCTTATCACTGACAGCTGTCAGTGGCCACTGTGGCTTGCTGTCCTGGTGGACAGAGTTGCCCCTGGGAGGGGGATAGGAGTCACTCCCCGGGGGTGGACTGGGCCACACCTCTGTGTTGGCCATGTGGGTACTGTCTATCTGTTGGGACACACCTGTGAGCAAGCTAAGGTTAGGTGCTGCACAGATGGTGTCCACAGGTGAGGAGAAGGGTTCCCCATGGGTTAGCTTAGTGGGCCCTAAGAGTATGGACAGAGGGATCCAAATGGGTTCAGATTGGCGTAGAACTGGAGTATGTCCCTGCAGTTGCGGGCCAGAGTCCATGTTCTATCACACCAAGCAGGGAAGCCTATCAAGGTATTGATTAGTCTACCCTGGCTTTAGGCTGGAAGGGGGTTGTGTTGGACTTGGCCCTTTTTGCAGGGTCATCCCAAACCTTTTTGCCTTCCTCCTGTATTTTTTCTGACCTGTTGGTGGTGGTTTTATGACTCTGGGCACTTTACCACTGCTGATCAGTGCTAAAGTGCATATGCTCTCTTTGTAAATTGATGTTATGGATTAGTGATTCCATGATTGGCATATTTGATTTACTTATCAGAGCCTAGTACAGTGCACTGTGTGTGCCCAGGGCCTGTAAATCAAATGCTGCTAGTGGGCTGCAGCACTGATTGTGCCACCCACAGACGCAGCCTGTAAAATGTGACTCAGGCTTGCCATTGCAGAGCCTGTGTGCAGTCTGGGACTGCCATGTAGACTTGGCAAGTGCACACACTTGCCAGTCCCTAAACCTTCCCTTTCCTACATGTTAGTCACCCCTAAGGTAGGCCCAAGGTACCCCTGTGGGCAAGGTGCATTGTATGTGAAAGGTAGGACATGCCCTGATGTGTATGGCATGTCCTGATAGTGAAATACTGCCAATTTCGTTTTTCACTATTGCAAGGCTATCTGTTCCCATAGGCCAGAATGGGGAGTTTGTTTATAACATCTTATAAACATAACTGACCCTGGGAACAAGATAGGAAAATAAAGTTTAGTATGCCTGAACTCAGAATGTTAAAGTGCATCTTTTAGTGAGGATGAATTTTACAATCTGTGTTTGAAAATACCACTTTTAGAAAGTAGGTATTTTCTTGCCTAACCATCCAGTGTGCCTCTGCTAGGTTTGTGTATTGCATGTCTAGCTTTTGGATGACAGGGGCTGGAGCAGGGCAGTGGCTCCAGAAGTCTGATGAGTCAGGGCTGGGCTGAATAGGCTTGGTCTGCATTTGAAGTGGTGGGAGGAAGAGCATCTTCAACTGAATAGGGCTGTGCCTGCCTTGCACAATGACGGCTCCGCCCCCCTGTGGTGTGTCTGAAGCCAGGGCTCACACTGACAATGGAGGTTGTTGTGCACTTGCAAAGTACCACACAGAACTGGTTTTGGCTGGGTACAGACACTCTCTGCCTTCAGAGAACAAAGGATTTTTGGGTATAAAAAGAGGGGCCCAGACCCCAGACTTATAGATCATTTCTGGGAAATCAAGAGGAAACCTTTGCCAAGGAGAAGAGCCGGATAAGCTGAGGAGGAATACTGCCCCTGTGCTGTTTGCTGTCTTTGGTTGGCCTACAGTGGCTGCTTGCTGCCAAGGAAAGGAGAAAAAGGACTTTGCTGTTTGCTTTGTCACCTGCTTGAAGAAAAGATCTCCAAGGGCTTGAAACTGAGCTTGCCTCCTGTTCTGAAGTCTCAGGGACACAAAGACTTCACCACCAGCTCCCCTGAATTCCCTTGCTGGGAATTACAACCTGCAAAGAGGTGCCTGCTGCTGTTTAGGACCTCTGGAGACTGTTTGTCGCTGGGAGCTGGGAAATCGACGCAACACCGAAGAAGCGTGTCGCATCCGCACTGGTTTTCCGACGCATCGCTGAAGAAGCCGTCGCAGCGCCTGCCGCGGCTCGAGAAATCGCCGCCGCCGCACCAATCTCGACGCAAGCCTGCTGTGCGGCTGCACGAAGACACGCATCTTACCGGATCGACGCTTCGCATCGAGGTGCCAAGACTGTTGCATTGTTTGGGGTCCATAGTTAGAAACAGACGCATCAACTCCCCACGCAGTAAGGAACTGACGCATCACCTCCCCTGCGCCGCAGTAAGGAACAGACGCATCACCTCCCCTGAGTGTAAGGAACAGACGCATCACCTTCCCTGCGGCCATTTTGTTTGCTTTGCGTGACGCATCTAAGGTACTTTTGACGTGCATTGAACTGAACTATTTCTACCATCTGAAAGTCATATTTTTATTACTGTATTGTGGATTTTTGTCGTTTGGTCTTGTTTTGAGTTTAGCTAAAGATTACTTATTTTTCTAAACTGGTGTGGTGTCCATTTGTAGTGTTTTCACTGTGTTACTGTATGTGTTCCCAGATGCTTTACACACTGCCTCTGAGATAAGCCTGTCTGCTCGTGCCAAGCTACCAAGGGGGTGAGCAGGGGTTATTTTAGGAGTGTATCCCCCCTTACCCTGACTAGAAGCAAGGGCCCCTAATTGGACAAAGGTACCTACCTCTGCCAACTAGAGATCCCCATTTCTAACAATAAGCCAAGGATACCACATTTTAGGAAAATAGCACAAGCACTTTAGCACTGGTTAGCTGTGGTAAATTGCAAAGAGTCCTAAAGACAAAAAAAAAAAAACTAATTCAGCAAAAAGGGAGGAGGAAGGCAAAAGGTTTGGGGATGACCTTGCAGAAAGGACCATTTCCAACCTCTCTGATTCTCAGAGACAGATTGTGGTGATATTGTTAGATTTAGGCGCTGTAAAGCTCTCTGATTCCCAGAGACTGACTACAATGCTATCCCTGTTCTCCAAAGAGAGGCTGCATGTAGTGCTATGTTGTAGTGACAAACATCATTGTTACCTTGCTGCCTATTTTCCAGTCTTTTTTTTAACACAGAAAGACTAACACTACGATAGATTAACATATATATATATATATATATATATATATATATATATATATATATATATATATCCAAACAACACTACAATAATGGAAATCAAAAAACAACATTCGTAAGTGTCCAGCATATATATAATGCTACTTATAGTCACTTTGGGTGAGTAATTATTTCTTCAAGCAGTCCATGTTGTCCCCAGTAAAGGGCTGTGTTTACTCAACTATAACCCACGGTCCTCAACTGCAGGCTTGTTTAGGCTTCTTATTGCAAGCGTGAGTCATCCCTCAGTTTTATCTTACTCCTCTACAGGCTGTAGAGGCTACAGTAGTATCTGAGACTGACAGACAATGCCGTTCGCTGATTTGCGCTTCTGTGTAATGACTGATTACTACACCATTGTGGATGCACTCTGTCCACACCGATTGTGTGTTGTGAGCTCTTTACTTTCACCCCCTGTGGCAGCTGGTATATGTACACTGTGTGTAACTGGTGTTCTCACTTATGGAAACAAGCTCTTGGCATTGCTGCCAGAGCCGTACCACTAACACACTGCTCAGCAATAGAATGTGGGTGGTGTAGCTTCACAATAGGTTCTGGAACAAGCCTCTGATTGGGAATGTGCTAGCAGTGCATGAAGGGTTTATCAAGTCACCAATGCTGACAATGGTATTGATGGCATGATGCAGCTGTGCACTACAAAAGCCGCTTGGGGCTAGAATATATAGTAAAGTGTGCCCTCTGCATGATACAGCTGTTCTTATGGTAACCTTCAGTTCTAAAAAGCTAAGCAGTGCCAGGAAACGGGGAAGATACTGACATAGACTGGGTAACATATCCAGATGTCCAGCATGGGGAGCGCGTGATCACTGCATGTGCTGTGTGTGCTGTGTCATGATTGGCTGAGTGTTCCTAACTTCATATGGCATCTAACTTTATGATGTTTCGGGAACTCGCACTCTTCTGGCCATGTGCGTTTTATTATGGCCAATCTCCCCGGACCATTGTGGTGTTGCTCCGTATCTGTGGGACTAATCTGGGTTTTTCCTGTTCACGCATTTTTCTGCTGGTTACGTGCCACCCCACCTGTGATCTGTCAATCAGTTGCCTCAGGCCTAGGTTACAGGGCCTGCCTGACCACGTATTTCTGACTCTGGGTTGACGGAGAGGTAATCTCGGGTGAGGTAGACAACAGTGATTCATGTATCATTGCACACATCGAGATCAATATTAACACAGGGATATACACAGGCTATGGGTGGGTTCCAAGCCCATTATTGTACACAAGAGTCTTGCAAGCGAGAGTGCATGCTCTCGCAGGTTCGACCTAATGAGCACAAATCACACTCTTCACCCACACATTCTAGGAACTACATAACACTTACTCAGAATACCTCAACAATCGCATATGCTTTCACAAATCTTCCAGACACCTCTGTTCATCCTGACTCCTACTTGCACACATCCCACGCATACAGAAAACTAGATCCAACGGAGGGAATTCTTATACATCACTCCTAAAGCATGGAACGACCTGCCACTATGCATAAGAGCCTCCTCCTCACTTCTGGAATTCCGCAAGAAGCAGATGACCTGGCTTTTCGAGTAGTCCCACTAGGCCCTAGACACCAGGATATCCTGCCGGGTCGTAGTTCCGGCTACAAATCTGCATAACATAACATAACATAACACAATGTGTATTATGCACAAGTGTTCACATAGAATACCAGTGTGCTTTGGATGGCTTTGTACGATTCAAAGATGAACTGCTGCAACTTCCAGTGCTGCAGTAGATATTAGTGCAACACGGTTGAATGATGCAACTGAGCGCAGTATACAACTCCAAAGCAATAATAGTCTGATACACAATCAGTTTGTGAAATGGGTGCTCTTCCCTTGCCGGGATGGATAGGGTTGTGTTTCAGGAAGTGTGCCCACTGTGTTCACCTCTAATGCTGGGATAAGTACAGCAGTGCGAAGTACTGTTGTAGATAGCAAAGCCTTTGTGTATATATGATGCAATTGTGCACTGCCGGAATCAGCTAGCCCTGGGATAAATACTGATGTGTCCAGTGTACATCCAACTGCGCGCTGCATACGCCCCCAGGCAAAGGCTTTGCAGTGCTTGTCTTGAGCATGACCCATCAGTAAAATGTGCACCCTTCTCCTGTTGGGATACATAGGGTTGAGTTTCTGGAAGTGTGTAAGATCGATCTGTACAATGTGTATACTTCTAGTGCTGAGTACCTGGGTATATAGCCCCGCTTGGATACTGATATGATCCAGTTGTGTAGTGCTGTGGAAAAGACAGCAGTGCCGGCGGTGTACATGGTCCAGTTGCGGATATCTTAAACCTCCACTGCTGGATACTTATCACCGCTGCCTAGAGAAGTTTTGTAATGCATACAGGTCCAACACTGGTCTGGCAAGCACTGCCACCCTGTGCATGATCCAGTTATGCACTGCTGAAAACATCTGGCACAGGAAAAATAGCAGGGCCGGTGGGGTACGTGGTGCAGTTGCAGATATCTCAAACCTCCAGTGCTGAAGTACTTATCAGTGTTGCCCAGAGACGCTATTCAGCTTTGTTATGCATACAGGTCCAACGCAGGGCTGGCAAGCACTGCCACCATGTGCATGATCCAGCTATGCACTGCTGCAAACATCTGGCACAGGAAAGATAGCAGTGCTGGTCATGTACATGATCCATTGTGGATGTCTCCAACCTACAGTGCTGGAGTATGATGGAGCAAGGACTCACAATGAGACTTGCTCGTAAGCAATCTTCTCACAGTATTAATTAATTTATACAAAAAATCTGTAATGTCTTTATTAATAATGTGCATACACAACATTTTTATCCAGATGATTCTTGCCTATGTGTTTTCCACTAATAAGTAATCCTTTTCTAATCCAAAATGGCCGTTAAAGCGCAGGAACTCTACTGCGCATGTGTCAACCATGTCACGTGGTATGACGTCTTTCTTTGCTTGGAGGGAATCTTTTGCTTCTGCGCAGTGTGTGCTAAAATGGCTGCTTAATGTTCTCACATGCTAAAGCTTTCACGTTGCTGCAATTAATAATGTGGTATTCTAACGCTACTAATGCGGGATAGATTTTATAATTAAATGGGAATAGAGTAGAAGTAGGGGGTATACAGTGAAAACATTTATTTTTGATTTTAATATGTTTCTTCTTTGGTTTCTATTAGTTCGTAAAATGGGCCTGGGTTAACTGAACAGCAGCTCAAGAGCCACGTGACCTGCGCATGCGCTCTGAAACTAACAAGACAAAGCGATGAAGTCAACTTGGAAGATGTCCAAGGACATGACCCGCTGATCACCTTAACAGTCCATCTGAGATGTCCTACAAGATGATACATATTGTATACACTTTGTATTAAAATTTGTTGTGAGATGGGTGGGAAATAAAGCAAATGTATTAATTGAGAGGGGCGGTATTTTAAAACAATGGGCTTAAAGAAATTGAACTAAATTGTCATGGTGTGAGGATCAACCCCCTATCCCTGTCCAATCAGAAGTAGTGGGCCCATAATTTTGAAACATTAATGGGAGGTACCTGGGTATAGAAGGGTATAATAGATATAGAATTAGCTAATTAGCTAGAACAGGGCTTGGGAGCACAGAACGAGCTGATCGATTGCAGACTGAACCGCTGTCCAAAGAGGTCCTGAGTTGGGGGCGGCGGATTCCATTAGAAAGAAGACACGGAAGAATCGAGGAGGAACGAAGTGTCAAAGAGGGGAACGACGCAGGCGTCGTTGGTAGAGAGGTCACCTATCCTGTCCTGAACCTGGTCCGGAGGTCTTGGTCTCCATCTTTCTTGGGACCCATCTTTCCAACTCATTGGCCAAGGGGTTTGGTTTTCACACCTTTAGGTAAATATAAAGCGTAATCTTTAGTTGTACTGCTGTCTCTATCTTCTCCTTTCTGAGGGACCGTCATTTGTGATTAATAGGTGATAAATAGTGTGCTTCCTCCTTGATATGCGATTAAGTATTATGTGGTTTGTAATTTACTCTTCTAAAGAATTTAGATAAACATTTTAAAACTTCCTGAGTCAGTGGTTATTTCAGGTGTTTATGATATTATATTTGAATGTTCTCATTTTATCCCCAATTATCAAAGGTCCATTGGTAAGTCATTACTCTTCAATCAGGAAAGGTAATTGGTAGCAGGGATTTTTGATAAAGAGTACAACTGATTCCCACCAGCGGTGATTGTTAGTTAGCGTGAATAAATGGGCCCAGGTGAGTATATAGTGTATGAATGCTTGTTGCTAGTAACCCACTGGATCAGTTTTCTGGCTATCAGAGGATGGTTTTACTTTGTTAATTGGGTAATGAGAATTTTATTTTTATAAACTAACATCCGTTGTTTTAAAGTTTTGTTTTATGTTGTCTAGAATCCCCGGGGAAAATGAATAGCGGATGGTAAGTGGAAGCCATACTGCAGTGAGGTTATCTGTCAAGCAGAAATAGTACTGAAAAGTTAAGCAGGGCTATCAGTACTTGTTAGGGACTCTGTGCGTGTGGGTGACAGCAAAGGAATACGCTGGTGAAAATTTGATGTTATATCACCTAGAAAGGGTAACATTAAAAGAGTAGCAGGTATTTCCGAAGCTTACGTGAAGAGTAAACGGAAGGGTGTTACTCATAGTGTATGATTAGTAAACGGAAGGGTTTTACTAAGTGTGAGAAAAACTATCTTTTCCAATTTAGAGAAACTGGCACGATAGCGAATGTTTTATGTTGTTACTGAATTTTAATAAGAAGCGTAGAGAAAATAAAGTTTTGCGTACGATTTTGTAAAGGGAGGGTCAGCTGTCAGAGTAGAAGCTGACGTCACAAACGCCGCGCTGGGATTGGTCGACACAGCGGGCGTGGGGCGAGCTTGTAAAGGAGGGGTCAGTAGTCAGGAGTAATACTGACATCACAGGTGTCGTGCTGGGATTGGTTGAAACAGCGAGGGACAGAGAAGCGCAGGTTGTAAAGGAGGGGTCGTCAGACAGACGTCACAGAAAAACCGCGCTAGGATTGGCCCGAGACAAATGTTAGTTGGAATTTGATTGGTTGTCAGCATAGAAGTCGAAATCTTAGTGGATAGTGTAGATTATATGTGGAAACGTGATCCGACTTTAATAGGAACACGTCCTGACAGGAGATTCCTAGGTTTTGCAGAATATAATTCAATAAATAGATATTTACCCAAAATGTACGGAGAAAAGAGAAAAATTTCATTCTTACAAAAGAGTAAGAATTATTTTAAGAAGGATAAGCCAATCAAAACTAGGGAAGGAATTATCATTCCACCAGCAAAAACGCCCGCCTCATTCATGATGATGGAGAGGGGTTATCATACTTGCGTATGGTTAGAAAATTGGATAGAATATACGAAAGATGACGGAATATTAGCTTTCCCAGAGAATGGTACTTTCAATGGGAGAGTTCTTCAAAATGTAAGAATAAGAATGAATGAATTAGAACCCAGACCAAGATTAATGCAATACGAAGCCCTAGAAGAATGGGAAACAGAGGCATTTGAACGTGATAGACCCAGAAGCAATAGGGGTTATAGGGGATTTTTCCCTAGACACCAAAATGAGACACGAGAAAGTCAGATGAAACAGTGGAGACGAGCAATGCTTACCGAGGGTTTGTATCCAGTATTCATGGCAGATGAGCCATTAGGGAGCAAATGCAAAGAAAAGACAAAACACATGACAGGGTTTGGAGAATCCGAAGATGAATTTATGGAAGAAATATTAAAGAACCCTCCACCATACCAGGAAGGGTTGGGTGGTTGTTCCCCAAGTGCACCAATTTTGAGAACACCATTGGTACCTCAAGTACTGCATAATCCACCAGTTAATAGGGTACTTCAGGATAAGGAAAGAGAGGCTTTACACAGAAACAGAGCAGAATTGATACAGAAAATAACGCAGTTGAATGTACATCCTGATTCCCTGACCATACCTGTAACCATTGGTCCCATGGTCCCTTTATATGGTGACAAAGTAAATTGTCCAAAACCTTTAGCTATGCCTACACCTGTGGAGATTCCTAAACATGAAGCAGTAATAATTGATGATCATATCAGCGATTGTGAATCTATGATTTCACTAATGGATTTGCCTATTCGAGAATCTGCAAATAGCACCCCCAGAAGAGTCACACCTAGTTGCCCAAGGGATGTAAATATAATAACTTCTTCAGGAACTAAGAGTGCAACAGTAGTAACCCCAGAAGACTTAGAAAGATGGGCACAAGGAATAGACAGACAAAGTTCACCCCCAAAGATTTTGAACATTTATAAATTAAAAGTCGAATTAGAAGAAATGATAGCAGGCAATGTAGGAGTAGATCGTTTAAATACCTACAGTGAAGAAGAACTATTGTTCGTATGTAGGAGCATAACAAGAAATGTAAAGATATTCCATGAAAAGTTAACGGATTTGGCCTCAGAGATGGGAATTGAAATAAGAAAGTCAAAAGTACTACAGAAACCATATAGAGCAGACTTTACTGACAAAGGTTTAGAAAATATGAATACATCTGGTAGGAAATTACAAGTGAAAGAATTAATGTCAGTATTACAGAAATGGGGAGAACTGGATAAATGGAAAACTAGATGGACAAAGAAAAAGGAAGAGGCACGTTTCAGTAGAACGACTTCTGAGTATTTATTGAAGGAAACAGGAAAAGTAGAACAGATGTACCCGATGCGGGAAGTTCCAGGAGGAGGTTATGTTCATGTCCCATGGAGCAGGCAAGATATTTTGTCATTTACGAATGATTTTCCAAAGTTGAGAGAAAAACCAATTGAATGGTACAAGCAGGTTGAGAGGTTTGTGAAAGTTTCAAAGGTATTGTTAAAGGACTTAGATGGTTTGTTTGACATAGTGGTACCTGCCGATTTATGGACAGATTGTAAAATTACAATCGACTGGCCTAGTGAAGAGTATCCTAGAGATTTAAAGACAGGTGCCCCATCAAATGATGTGATGAAAAAGTATCACCAGGTAATAACTTATTTGAAAGGGAAAATACCACCAAAAGAAACAGATTGGGTGAAAATAGACAGGACTACCCAAGAGGCAAATGAATCGGTACATGCCTATTACGAACGTCTATTACAGGTGTTCAAACAGTACAGCGGTTTTGAAGATATTGGAGACAAAAATATGAGTCAGTTTGTCTATCGATTTGTTTATGGTCTAAAACCAGAGATTTGTCAGATGATTAAGCAACACATGTTATGTTGGCAGGGAAAACCTATCGATGAAATTTTGAAATATGCTAAATATTGTGGAGATGACATTGAAGACAGGCACAAGAAACTACAAGAAAAAGTGATGTGGGCTCAAGTGAAAATGGCTGAGCGACAGGGAAGTAATTTGGATAATCCAACAGAAAGTCAGGGAAAAGAATCTGGAACGAATGGTGACACAGGGAATGGTGGAAAAGTGAGAGGACGAATGAGTAGAGAAGAGGCTAAAAAGAAATTTCCTTGTCATGGATGCGGAAAGTTGGGACATTGGAAGAACGAATGTAAAAAGATTCAAAATAATAATGGCCCAAATCATAATTTAAATCCACAGACGCAGAATGACTCACAGCAGGGTGTAAATCCTCAGAGTCAGTTGCCACCTGCCCCTATACAGGGTAATGTAAGCAGAGCAAAGCATGGTGCAGACGTCGGATATCAAGGAGGAAGTGGTAAGAATGAATATGTAACATCACAGTTTCTTTTACAGGATGATTTTAATCCATATGATTATCAATGACGGTGCCTAAGAGAGGGGGAGAAGGAGTGCGTACTTGGTGCATCCTTGCCGGTAGATCAGTCAGGTCCATATGTTGAAGGGAAAGTAAAAGGTAATGATATCACTTTTCTTTTGGACACTGGTGCTACCCGTTCTACTGTAAGAACAACAGACATCCCAGACCTCCCTCTCTCTGGAGAAGCTATCCAAGTTGTAGGTGTAGCAAATCAAAAGATCAGAACACCCCTTACTGAGCCCATGGAAGTAAGAATAGGAAACTTCAGAGAAATGCACCAATTTGTGGTGTGTGATTCCAGTCCAGTAAATTTACTAGGCAGAGACTTACTGTGCAAAATGAATTGCACTATTTATTGCACACCGGATGATGTTGCAATACAGACCCTGGATGAAGATCATGTCTACAAATTCATGATAGCCAAACAAGGTACAGAAGTAGATGAGATGTTCTCCTTGATAACCAAAGATGAATTACCAGAAGAGTTAAGAACTACAGTGAGCTCTAAGGTATGGGATTTTACTGGGAAAGAAGTAGGACTTATGGCAAAAATAGACCCAGTGAAGATCACTGTAAAAGAAGGCGCAATTTTCCCAAATACTAGACAGTACAAAATGAGTGCAGAAGTAAAAGCAGGAGTTACTGAGGAAATTGGCAGTATGGTGAAACAAGGCATATTAAAAGAAGTTATGAGTAGCCCTTGTAATTCGCCAATTATGGGTTTGAAAAAGCCTAGTGGAAAATATAGGATCGTTCAGGATTTGCGGAAAATTAATAAAATTGTGGTACCTTGTTGTCCTATAGTACCAAATCCTGCAGTGATCCTATGCCAGATACCATGGGATGCAGAATGGTTTACCGTAATTGATCTGTGCCAAGCATTTTTCTCAATACCATTGCAGCCAGATAGCCAATATCTGTTTTCGTTTAAATTCGAAAACCATGTCTATGTGTGGAATCGTGTTCCTCAAGGGTACACAGAAAGTCCCTCCATTTTTAATCAAATACTGAAAAGGTGCCTAGGAAAATTAGTAATGCCCAGGAACTCAGTCTTGGTGCAGTACATAGACAACTTGTTGGTCGCATCAAGAACACATGATGATTGTGTCGCAGATTCAATTGCATTACTCAACCATTTGGCTGAGGAAGGACACAAAGTGTCACCTGAAAAATTACAATTTTGTACAACAGCAGTTAAATATTTGGGACACCAATTTGAAAGAGGGAAAAGAAGAATAACGTCTGAAAGAATAAAAATAATTAAGCAAATGAAAATGCCAGTAACACAAAGAGAAGTGAGAATGTTTCTTGGAATAGTAGGATACTGTCAACAATGGATTATATGGTTTTCACTACTAGCAAAGCCTTTGATTCAGTTAACCAAAAAGAAAGCAAAAGATCCAGTTGAATGGGATGATGAAAGTGCCGGTGCATTTGTAAAATTAAGAAATGCTTTGTGTGAGGCACCTGCCTTGGGCATGCCTGACTATACAAACGAATTCACACTGTTTTGCTATGAAAGAGAAAATTGTGCACTTTCAGTGCTAACCCAAAGACATGGACTAGACAGGCGTCCTATAGCATATTTTTCTGCTACATTGGACCCAGTGGCTGCAGCATTGCCAGGCTGTTTAAAAGCAGTTGCTGCTACCTGTATGAGCATTGAACAAAGTGAGTCAATAGTAATGGGATATCCTGTTAAAGTGTTTGTCCCACATGCAGTTGTGATCCTGTTGACAAGAACTAGAACTCAGCATCTCACACCTAGTCGGATGACAAGATATGAGCGAATAATTCTAGAGCTAAAAATGTGACCATAGCTAGGTGCACAGTTGTAAATCCTGCTACATTATTGCCAGATCCATATTGTGAAGAAGTTAAGGACGATCCAGAGCATGACTGTTTGCAGGTCACAGAGTTGTGTACCAAACCGCGTCCTGACATACAGGAAATGCCCCTGAAGAACCCAGACAGGGAGCTGTTTGTGGACGGCTCATGGCTAAGGCATGAAGATGGCAAATTGAGTGCAGCCTATGCTGTATGTGAACTTTCTGGAATAGTCGAAGCATCCTATTTACCAGGAGTCAAATCTGCACAAGTAGCTGAATTAATTGCTTTGATCAAAGCCTCCAAAATTGGGAAAAATTTGAAAGTAACCATATTTACGGACAGTCAATATGGGTACGGGGTTGTGCATGATTTTGGCCAACTGTGGATGCAGAGGGATTTCATGACTTTTTCAGGGTCCCCAATCAAAAATGGGCAGTTTGTAAAGGAATTATTGGAGGCAATACAATCACCAAAAGAATTGGCAGTGGTGAAATGTGCCGCACACCAGTCAGGAGATGACTGGGTGGTAGCCGGTAACAGATACGCAGACCTAATTGCTCAACACTGTGCCAGAAACAGATTGGCAGTAAACAGAAAAGTCGAAAGGATGGGAATCAGCTGCCAACTTATGCTATGTTCAACACCTGAAACATGGAATGATGTGAAACGATTGCAGGATGATGCTGAGGAGAGTGAAAGGGATGTTTGGATAAAAATAGGGTGTAAACGAAGAACAGATGATGACGTGTGGGTTTATTCAGATGGCAGACCAGTCATGCCTGATTGCCTGATTTCACAAATGGCCAGAATGTATCATGGAGACACACATGTAGGGAGAGATGCCATGATTAGACTTTTCAGACAAAGTTGGTACAATCCAAAGTTTAGAGCTGCAGCAGAGAGTCTTTGCCAGAGGTGTTTAACTTGCCAAATGAATAATCCAGGAAGGAGAACAGTAATTGGTTTGGGAAAAATTGGAAAGGCTGAGGGTCCCTTTGTGAGATTGCAGTTAGATTTCATACAGTTACCACCATGTAAAGGACTGAAATATGTACTTGTCATAGTGTGTCTGTTTTCAAGGTGGGTGGAGGCTTACCCTACTAGGAGGAATGACAGCATTACAGTTGCCAAACTGTTGTTACGAGAACTCATTCCACGGTTCGGTTTCCCAGTAACTTTGGAATCAGATAGAGGGAGTCACTTCAATAACGATGTAATTCGAATAATCTGTGAAGCATTTAAAATTGAACAAAAATTGCACTGTGCGTACCACCCAGAGGCTTCTGGAGTGGTTGAACAAATGAATGGCACAATAAAATCAAGATTGTCAAAGATGTGTGCATCCACATCGTTAGATTGGCCAGATGCATTGCCTCTTGTCTTAATGGGACTCAGAAGCATTCCTGATAGAAATACAGGATTGAGTCCACATGAAATCATCATGGGAAGAGCGATGAGACAAGCCCATGTACCTGGAAATAAACTGCTGAACATAACTGATGATATGGTTCTAGATTATTGCAAAGCATTGGCTGCCCTCGTGTGTTCTGTCTCTCACCAGGTTGGAGAAGACTCAGTTTCCAGGCAGCCTGAACAAGAGCATGATCTGAACTCCGGAGATTGGGTGGTAGTGAAGCATCACACCAGAGAAACGTGTTTATCACCCAGGTGGGGCGAACCTTGTCAGGTTATATTGGTTACAAACACAGCAGTAAAATGTGCAGGATTGCCTAATTGGATTCATGTAAGCCACACCAAAAGGGTGCCAGCTCCTGAAGGAAAAGATCCTCAGTCAGCATCAATAGCTGAGGAAGCTGAAAGTTGGCCAGCTGAAAAATCCCAAGTGATAGATTCGGGAGAGGCTGAAGAAGAACAACCGAGTACAAGTCAGGGCTGGATATCTGTGGTTGATATACCAGAAGTTTTCATCAAAACAAGAAGTAGAGCTAGATTAGAGGAAATTAGTGAGGACCAGACAGGTGAAGAAGAAGCAGCTCAGGATAGGGAGATTGAAACCATAAGAGAACCTGAGCAGGCCCAGATAAAGAAAGGAAATTGGGCTCAAATTGACAACGAAACAACAACATTTGAGCAGGGACAGACAAGTTCAGAAGAACGCGGTCAGGCTGCAGAAGTACAAAGTGCAATAAGCCCTGATCAGAATCAGTTAGAACAAGAAAAACACGTTCAGGAAGAAGAAAACCAAGAAAACATCGAGCAAGAGAGCATCAAGCACGAAAACGTTAATCCTGAACAGGGTCAGTTAGTACAAAGTCACCCTCAGGCAACTGAAGAAACAACAACAACAAGATCTGAACAAAAGCAGATAGAAGGGGAAACTGAAATCGAGGACAACCCATTTGTGCCACACCTTGAAAATAAAAGAGTTTTTGGAAAAGACTCGGAAGGTGAAGATACAGTGCAAACAAAGAAAGTCAGAAAAGGTGATCATTGGCCGAGTGTCATTAAAAGAGTAAAATACCATATAGTAACACGAAGTGAAGACCCAGAACAAGTAAATGAAGTAACAAGCTTATCTGGACAAACAAGTGAGACTGAAAAACGAAAAAGCAAAAGATTGAAACTTGTGAACAATAAGTTTAAAGGTCCTGATTGGACTTATATAATCCTTGAAGACTACGAAAGTTCAGAGTCAAGTGAAAGTGGTGACGAAAGAACAAGTGCAGAACTGACTTATGAAAAAGAAGTGAAACCACCTTGATAAATTAAAGCCTTGAAAGAAAAAGAAAAGAAGAAAAATCTTCTTTTGTCAAAAATGGCTGACGACAGAGTTTCTGGGAGACCGAAACGGAAATGTTGTAAAAGATGCTGTGCTATATGCATATGTTGTCTGGTAGTGGTGCTTATAGTGTGATTAGTTGTGATTGTAGCAATTCCTTACCTTATGATAATGGACAAAAAGATTAACAACGAAACAAAGGGAAGGATAGATAACTTGAAAGGTGATAGAGTAAAAATAGAAGCAGAAAATGAACCAGAATTTCATCACGTGGTAACAGATAATGATACTATTTTAAATGTTTTCACTAAATTATTGTTTCAGTACGTAGATACAATGAAAGTTAGTGACTGTTATGTCTGTATGAAGTTACCTGAATCAGTAGCAGAAGGTTTAACATATCATCATTTGCCTTTAACTTATGGCATATCATGTAGTGTATTAACTAGTTTATTTTATAGAACAGGAAAACTTCAGTATTATTATTCAAATATAGATGTGATATTTTCAGAGGTTCCTATTAGAAAGACTATGAACCCAGTGCTTAGTAGTCAAGATGCACAATTTATGGGAGAATTTTTCTTAACAATGAAGTCGATAGACATAACACATGCACATAGAAGCAATCTAACATGTTCATTACATGAAGAAGAAAAGATATTTTTAAACTTAGTTGAGAATAGAAGACAGAATTTTCAAAAGAAAGCGTCTGAGCATAAAGCTCATCTTCCACCTTGGGCTGAGAAAGAGGGTATTTACACACCTGGAAAGGCTCAAGCTGCTATGGCTCTGGATTTTGTAAAGACAGGGAAAATTTGTCTATATAGGTTAAAGACTGATTATAACAATATTTTCATCGGTACCAGTGAATGTGGACATAATTTCTTAATTCTTGGAGGTTGGGGACTAAAAGGAGGAACAGATTCAGTTTTTCCTGGAATCTATTATGTGTGTGGGAATAAGGCTTACTTTAGGCTTCCTGCACGGTGGTATGGAAGTTGTTATTTTGGAATAGTTTTTCCAAAAGTATACCACGTAAAAAGAAACACTGGGAACAATGAAAATAATAGTGAATTAACACGTAGTAAAAGAGCTAGTTTTTCAGAAATTGTAGGTGATATATTTGGTGCATTGAAACCTTCAGTGGGAGTAATTCTGAACTCAAGGAGAATATGTAAATTGTCTACAGTGGATGATCGTTTATCAACGGATACTGCTGGAGGATTTCTAATGATTAATGCGGAAATGGTTGCGATTAGCTATGGTTATGCAAAATCGACTTGCTCTTGATATAATATTAGCAAAAGAGGGCGGAGTCTGTAAATTATTGAAAACGAAACATTGTTGCACGTATATTCCTGACAAAAGTGCAGAGATCGGAACGTACATAAAGAATATAACAAAACTTGAGAATGAACTGAAACCACTGGAAGTTGATAATGTATGGGAAAGATTGACAAATAGCATTGCGCAATTGATACCTGGTTTACTAATGTAGGAAAAGGACTTATAGGTCAAATATTAGTACCCTTAGTAGGGATAGCAATAATAGTATTGTCAATAATGATATGGTGCAAATGTTGTAGAAAGAATGAAACATATAGGGTGTCAGGAAAAGGCAAGAAACGGAAATTTGATGAAATTGAATTAGAAGACCTGAAAAGTGAAATATACAAGAAACTGAAAGGAGAGGATAAGATTAGACAATGTAAAAATGAAAATGTGACAAAGATATGTTAAGTTGGCATCTGGTTGTGGGTAGTTTTGATGGCTCAGAAACGCCATCAGAGAGGGGATTGATGGAGCAAGGACTCACAATGAGACTTGCTCGTAAGCAATCTTCTCACAGTATTAATTAATTTGTACTAAAAATCTGTAATGTCTTTATTAATAATGTGCATACACAACATTTTTATCCAGATGATGCTTGCCTATGTGTTTTCCACTAATAAGTAATCCTTTTCTAATCCAAAATGGCCGCTAAAGCGCGGGAACTCTACTGCGCATGTGTCAACCATGTCACGTGGTATGACGTCTTTCTTTGCTTGGAGGGAATCTTTTGCTTCTGCGCAGTGTGTGCTAAAATGGCTGCTTAATGTTCTCACATGCTAAAGCTTTCGCGTTGCTGCAATTAATAATGTGGTATTCTAACGCTACTAATGCGGGATAGATTTTATAATTAAATGGGAATAGAGTAGAAGTAGGGGGTATACAGTGAAAACATTTATTTTTGATTTTAATATGTTTCTTCTTTGGTTTCTATTAGTTTGTAAAATGGGCCTGGGTTAACTGAACAGCAGCTCGAGAGCCATGTGACCTGCGCATGCGCTCTGAAACTAACAAGACAAAGCGATGAAGTCAACTTGGAAGATGTCCAAGGACATGACCCGCTGATCACCTTCACAGTCCATCTGAGAGGTCCTACAAGATGATACATATTGTATACACTTTGTATTAAACTTTGTCGTGAGACGGGTGGGAAATAAAGCAAATGTAGTAATTGAGAGGGGCGGTATTTTAAAACAATGGGCTTAAAGAAATTGAACTAAATTGTCATAGTGTGAGAATCAACCCCCTGTCTCTGTCCAATCAGAAGTAGTGGGCCCATAATTTTGAAACATTAATGGGAGGTACCTGGGTATAGAAGGGTATAATAGATATAGAATTAGCTAATTAGCTAGAACAGGGCTTGGGAGCACAGAACGAGCTGATCGATTGCAGACTGAACCGCTGTCCAAAGAGGTCCTGAGGTGGGGGCGGCGGATTCCATTAGAAAGAAGACACAGAAGAATCGAGGAGGAACGAAGTGTCAGAGAGGGGAACGACGCAGGCGTCGTTGGTAGAGAGGTCACCTATCCTGTCCTGAACCTGGTCCGGAGGTCTTGGTCTCCATCTTTCTTGGGACCCATCTTTCCAACTCCTTGGCCAAGGGGTTTGGTTTTCACACCTTTAGGTAAATATAAAGCATAATCTTTAGTTGTACTGCTGTCTCTATCTTCTCCTTTCTGAGGGACCGTCATTTGTGATTAATAGGTGATAAATAGTGTGCTTACTCCTTGATATGCGATTAAGTATTATGTGGTTTGTAATTTACTCTGCTAAAGAATTTAGATAAACATTTTAAAACTTCCTGAGTCAATGGTTATTTCAGGTGTTTATGATATTATATTTGAATGTTCTCATTTTATCCCCAATTATCAAAGGTCCATTGGTAAGTCATTACTCTTCAATCAGGAAAGGTAATTGGTAGCAGGGATTTTTGATAAAGAGTACAACTGATTCCCACCAGCTGTGATTGTTAGTTAGCGTGAATGAATGGGCCCAGGTGAGTATATAGTGTATGAATGCTTGTTGCTAGTAACCCGTTGGATCAAGTACTTATCAGTGCTGGCCAGAGACCCTATTCAGCTTTGTACTGCATACAGGTCCAATGCAGGGCTAGCAAGCACTTCCACCCTGTGCATGATCCAGTTATGTACTGCTGGGAACATCTGGCAAAGGTTAACGGGCTTCTGGATTCCATGAAATCGGTGGAACAGAACTACGCGACCTTTTGCGGACATGTCATTGGAAAACTTGATCAGGTCGCCCCTGTAAAGAAGATTAGGAAGTTGGGGAGACCCTCCGCCCCGTGGTACAATGAAACATTGAGGACTTTAAAAAAGGAATGTAAACTGGCCGAGCGGCAATGGAGGAAGGCATATGCAGAAATAGATAAAGCCTCCTGGAAGGAGAAAATAGGTAGTTATAAAAAGGAAATTGTGAATGCTAAGGCAGAATACTATGCCGAAATTATCCAGAAGGCGCCCAATAGTACTAAGGGTATATTTAAAATCGTGAAGGATATTGCCAGTCCTGACTGTACGAAAAACAAGATTCTGCCTAGTCAGGAGCTATGCAACAGCTTAGCCACTTTTTTCGAGGACAAAATAAGTAAAATCATAGAAGGGCTGAAAATGGACGACGCGGTCATATCTGGCGAGATAGATGGCTGGTCGTCACCTAGTAAGCAAAAGAGCTGGGAGTGTGGTGCTGAGTCTGGTGAGCAGGCGGCTTCCCTCGATCACTTTGATCTTCCCTCTGAGGAGGAGTTTAACAAGATAGCCTTAGGAGTCTCCTCTGGCTCTCCTCTGGATCCCCTCCCTCCTAAAATTTGGAAGGAGTTGGGACCTGAACTCTTCCCAATACTTCGACAGCTATGCAACCAATCGCTAAGTAGTGGGCTGGTACCGGCAAGCTGGAAGTAAGCAATAATAACACCCTTGCTGAAAAAACCTGCGCTTAATCCAGCATGCCCGAAGAGCTACAGACCCATATCCCTCCTCCTCTACCCAGTAAAGATCATAGAGTGCCTGGTCAGCAGGGCACTCTCTCAGTTTTTGGAGCTAAATAACAAGTTGGAGGATGTGCAGTTTGGGTTCCGCCCAGGCCATGGGACGGAGACAGCGCTGGTGACCGTTCTGGACGATCTTCGAATGCGAGCAGACAGGGGACAATCAGCTATACTGATTTTGCTGGACCTGTCTGCCGCATTCAACACGGTCAACCACACAGTTCTCCTAGCAAGGCTGTAGACAGTAGGGGTGTTGGGAGTAGCCCTGGAATGGTTTCGATCCTACCTGACTAATAGATGTCAGGCGGTGGCTCTTCCCCCCTATCGTTCGGATTTTGCCGATATTAGGCATGGGGTCCCCCAGGGCTCGGCAATAAGCCCGATACTGTTTAACGCCTATATGAGTCCCCTGATTGCGATTATTAAGTCATACGGGGTCAGCTTGGTAAACTATGCTGACGATACACAGCTTATCTTGTCACTGGAGGGAGACCAAGCAGTCTCGCTGGAAAATTTTCATGCCTGTATGCAAGAAACTGTGCACTGGTTGAAGAACAACTCCTTGCAATTTCATTGCGAGAAAACTGAGATACTCTGCTGTGCAGCAGGTAAAGTCCCCTGCTCTCTTCCTCTGGGCTTCTGGCCCATCCCCACGGAGACACCCTTACTACCCGTTATGACGGTACGTAATCTTGGGGTCAGCTTTAATGACAAGCTAAACCTCGAAACTCAAGTCAATAAAATTGTGGGAAGCAGCTTTTCACTCATCAGGGTTCTCCGGAAGATTCTCCCGCTACTCCCAAATCAGGTACGAGCACAAGTAGTAAGGAGCATCATTCTGAGTCGGCTTGATTATGGTAATGCGCTACTGCTGGAATCCCCAAGGTACTTGATTGGGAGACTCCAGAGAATCCAGACGGTGGCGGCTAAGCTGGCCTTATCAAGACCACGACGGTCATCTACATCTCTGGCGCTGGCGGAGCTGCACTGGCTCCCTGTATTCCAGAGGATACAATTCAAATCACTGTGCATTGTCTTTAAGGCACTGCACGGGATGGGGCCCATACCGCTGCAGTCTAGGTTCAGCTGGTATACTCCCACCCGCAGCCTCCGCTCCGCTTCGGCCAACCTGGTGAATATACCCAAGATTATGAGAGCGAAATCAGGCGGAAGAGCTTTCAGCTATGCGGCAGCATGCCTTTGGAATGCTCTCCCAGCTGACCTGAGACAGTCGCAGGATCTGCTGAAGTTCAGGGGGAAAGTCAAAACATGGCTTTTCCCCAGAGTACAGGCTTAGCTTAGCAACATGCTGATTCCGGAACTATGGCGACAGTGCATATGTACCGCAGCGCCAGGATGCCCGTAGGGTTACAGTGCGCTTTATAAGTTTGAATACAATACAATACAATACAATACAACGCAGGGCTAGCAAGCAGTGCCACCCTGTGCATAATCCAGTTATGCACTGCTGGAAACATCTGGCGCAGAAAAGATAGCAGTGCCGGTGGTGTACATGATCCATTGTGGATACTGAAACCTCCAGTGCTGGAGTACTTATCAGTGCTGCCCAGAGACATGGTCCAGCTTTGTAAGGCATATAGGTCCAACGCAGGGCTAGCAAGCAGTGCCACCCTGTGCATAATCCAGTTATGCACTGCTGGAAACATCTGGCGCAGAACAGATAGCAGTGCCTGTGGTGTACATGATCCATTGTGGATACTGAAACCTCCAGTGCTGGAGTACTTATCAGTGCTGCCCAGAGACATGGTCCAGCTTTGTAGTGTATACAGGTCCAACGCAGGGCTAGCAAGCAGTGCCACCCTGTGTATAATCCAGTTATGCACTGCTGGAAACATATGGCACAGGAAAGATAGCAGTGCCAGTGGTGTACATGATTCATTGTGGACACATCAAACCTCCAGCGCTGGAGTACTTATCAGTGCTGCCAAGAGACGCTATTCAGCTTTGTTATGCATACAGGTCCAACACTGGGCTCTCAGGCACTACCACCCTGTGTATGATCTAGTTATGCACTGCTGGAAACATCTGGGGAAGGAAAGAGAGCAGTGCTGGCTAAGTGCATGGTCCAGCTGCAGATAGCTCAAACCTCCAGTGCTGGAGTACTTATCAATGCTGCCCAGAAACGCAGACCAGCTTTTTAATGCATACAGGTCCAACGTAGGGCTGCAAAGCACGTTCACCCTGTGCATGATCCAGTTATGCGCTGCTCCAAACATCTGGCACAGGAAAGAGAGCAGTGCTGGTCGCATACATGTTCCATTATGGCTGTTTCAAACCTCCAGTGCTGGAGGCCAAACATGGTTCATTGAAGACTGTGCAACAGTTTAGCTCCGTGAGTGTTAATACAATTCTGCACGAAGGCTCCAGTGGTATGATTCTATGATGTACTTACATGCATAGCAGCAGTGATCGAACATTCAGGAGTACGAGGCAGAGAAGAAATTGTAAACCAGAACAGAATTCACATTGCACCACATGTCCATCCCAGCGCTGATTAAGAGCTACTGTGAAGCCTTTTCCTCATCGATCTCAATTGGAGACATTGATACCCAAAAGAGTGTGTCATTCAATTCTTGGATCTTAAGCAACAAGGAACTCTGGAGTATTCTATTATCGCAGGCTTGAAGGACGCATTGAATAATGTGTTTATTTACGACCAAGGACCTTTCACCAGGCTGTTTTTACAAGACAATATTGACAGTATGGCTGGACATCAAAGGAGAAACACACTGCCAGAATGAATTGAACGCGCGTAAATATCCCCGCTTTGAGAACGATATGGGTAATACATTAATTTGAAACTGCAGTTGGGCATCTTCTTGATGTGAAAAGAAATCAATTTCACATTCTTATGTTATTTCCCTACCACTCGCCTTTATTTTCTGTATTAGTGGTCCTGAAAAAGGTCCCAAAAAGTTAATAACCACCAAAACGTGCGTTGACCTGGATGTTTGATACCCAACCAACAACACCGTCATGGAGACTGTTGTGCATCTGTCTCTATTGTGACTCTTGTAGTGTATGTGATCTTGGTAGGGTATGGTATGTTTTGATGAGAGAATAGGAATGTATGTTGGCGTGATAGGCAAGTATGCTAGTGTGGTCAATAACTAGGGGATGTACAATTGTAATGAAATGATACAGAAATTACAGTCCATGTAAAAAATAATATACATGCTGACATTTATGCAATAGTTGGACATATTTTTTTATATAAATAAATGTACAGATATAAAAAAGTTCTTTTAAAAAAGTTTTCTATTTTTCTATGTTGATATAAATGATGAAAAAGTGATTCTGAATAACTAAATAAAAAGAAACCAAAAGATATAGAAACTGGGGGCCATATTATCAAGAACGGGCGATAACATTATCGCCGCTTTAGCGGCAGGAAACTGCCGCTAAAGCGGCGATAAGGGGCTTGATAATTTGCCCAATAGAATTCCAATAGAAGCCCAGGTTTGATGTCCTTCACACCAGAACATGGGCTTCTATTGGAATTCTATAGGGCATATTATCAAGCCCCTTATCGCCGCTTTAGCGGCAGTTTCCTGCTGCTAAAGCGGCGATAATGTTATCGCCCGTTCTTGATAATATGGCCCTGAGTTTTTCATGTTGTAATTGTGGATAGTCATATAGAGTTGTAGTTAGCCTACATAAAAGCAATATAGGTCTAGTGGGAGTTCTTTGTGGAGATTTATTTTTGATTCACCTTTCTCCCAGACCTGAGACCAACTTATAGGGGGTACCTTGGATTGACATTGTACTTATCAATGCTGCCCAGAGACGCTATCCAGCTTTGTTATGCATACAGGTCCAACGCAGGGCTAGCAAGCTCTGCCACCCTGTGCATGATCCAGCTTTGCACATATGAATCCTGGCTGCTGGGATCAGAAGCAGAGATGTGCCTAGTACAATATGCAGCTGGGCACTGCTTAAGATCTGAATACTTGGATGGATGGCAGTGCTGGGTCTTGTTCACAGTCCAGTTCAACACAAGCTCCAACTGTTCACATAGTTTTTTATTGTGGAGGAGACAAACGCCATTGGAAGATTTAGGAAGTCCCATATGGACCTGCTTTGGAATGTGAAATGGAAATTAAAATGCTTATTAGTAAAAGTAATGATCCTGCCTGCTACTGCAGGTACTTGAAATGAGCAATATTAAAATGTACTGTCTATTTTTCACTGAAAGTTTGAAAGAGTGTTTCCCACGAGGGTGTTGTTAAAAATACATCACTTTTATTATGTTATCTTTAGAGCAGGAAAGTAACTAATCATGGAAGGCGCTGCTTTTCTAACGTTATCTTCCCACATTTGTAACTGAGTCCTAATCTGCAGGTGCAGGAATGCCCCGTTGGATCACTTACTGACCTCAGAATAGACTTCCTACCATGTTGAAGCAGTAGATGTGTCAGTACAGGCAGCAGATACAGGAAAATTGTGACAATTTCATTGGGAAAGGAGCTACTATGTTTAGTTGTTGGACATTGCCCTTCTTAGGAGATTTCCCTAAAACATTTTGCTTTTTTTCCTCCTGGTTTTTGCTGATTCTCTTTTCATGGCCTTAGGACTCTGGGCACTTTCCCACTGTAATGCAGTGTGAAAGTGCACGCGCCCTTCCTACCCATGCTAGGAAGTGGTACTTGCTAGGAAGTGGTACTTACTTGATTGCCCTGTAAAAAGGTACATCACAGACCCAGGGCAGGTACTGCACTGGCTAATAGTGGGACACAGCACTGATTGTGCCACCCACCAGAATAGCCTTTGAAACATGTACCAAGTCTGCCATTGCAGGCCTGTGGGTGCACAGTTGCACTTATGCTCAGGTTGGTGTTTCTAACTCATTAGTCAAACCTGAGTGGGCCTTCCACTACCACTAGAGCACCCTTAAGGTGAGCCCTGAGGGGTGGAGCAAGAGGTAGGCAAAAGGCAGGGTAGGTACACATGGGTGTTCCAGGCCCAGGTAGTGAAGAACCCCCATGTGGGTTTTTCCTACCTAGCAGGGCGGCTCTTCCAATGGGACACCACCGGGGTTCTGCTGATTCTCTTTTAGTGGCCTTAGGGCTCTGGGCACCCTCCCTCTGTAAATGCAGTGTGAAAGTGCCTATGTCCTTCCTTCACATGTTAGGAAGTGGTGCTTACCTGATGTTTTCAAACATGTCTCAAGCCTGCCATTTCGGGCCTGTGTGTGAGCACTTGCACTTATGCTCAGGTTGGCCTTTCTAAACCTCTGGCCACTCCTGAGGGAACCTTTCACTACCACTAGAGCACCCGTAGGGTAAGTCTTGAGGAGTGAAGCAAGTGGTAGGAGAAAGGCTGGGCAGGTATACTTGTGTGTTCCCTTCCCAGGTAGTGAAGAATACCCTTGTATATTTTCACTACGTATGAGGTTTGCTCAAACCATAAGTTAACATCGGGGAAATGGTTCAAACTACTTCAAGCTACTTCAAGCTGCAATAGTGGCTTACAGTGGAGCAGCCTCATAATGTTTCCTATCATTGGATTGACAATGACAAACCCTCCCCTGTGGTAAAGGTGGATTTGTCATTAGAAAGTGGGCATTTCTCTGCTCTAAAACTCTTTGTGTGCCTTTTAGTTTGAGTCTGGTCCACACCGGAGACTGAGGGAGCACATCTGTTCATTCCACAGTGACAGCCATAAACAGTGTGCATGCAACTGGAATGACAGACCTCTGACATTTGAGGGCCTGGCTGAATAGATTGGAGGGAGCGGTTTTGAAACCTGGCCTCTGGGAAGCCAGATCATGGCCCCACTAAAGATTATTATCTGCATGCCAAGGCCTCATGGCAGACAGGACTGAAATCTAGGGGAGACGTGTGGTTCAAAGGGAGCCCTCTGAACCACCCCCTACTTCAAAGGCACACTATAGTATAACTACTGGTACCATATTTCAACAGGGCGGAGACACCCTTGTGGGGACGTGGGACCAGACATCCCGGAACTGCGTGGTGCCCACTACCAGAGGAATCTGTTGTACACAAGGAGGATTACTGCTATTTGAAGGGACCATGCAGCTTTCCTGAATAGTGGCTGGTGCCCTCTTAAATGCCCACATCGTCTATTGGATCCCAACTGGCAGCGCAGCATGAGTGTGGAACTAAGTATTGTCCCTGGGGACCAGATTGCCTTGTGCATAGCCCCAAAATTACTGCCCACATCTAAGGAGTGTGTCCCCTGCATCGTGGAGGCCTCAACACACATAAGCATCTTGTTGGTGGTGATTGGATACACTGGTTGCGGGACCCAGCATGGCCTACTTCATCTATAGTGCTGCATCTCTCTCGTGCAACACGCCGACTGCATGCTCATTGCATGCAGTATTCAATTCACAGGTTGCGACCCTCGGATGGAGGGTGTACCTGTAGTGGTGCATCATTCTACTTTGTGTGGTGTTAAACTAGAAATGTTCACGTTTGCGCATTGCCCTATGTAAGTTAGCATTCGCTGCGCCATTTTCTTTGCAGGCGCCATTTTAGGCTGTTCCAAACCGATCTAGTTTATTTCCGAGAAATGCTTTACTATATGTTTCGTTTTCGCCATGTAGGCCTGTTCCCGTAATGAGTACAATGTTGCTATCAGCGCATACCTTTCTCATTAAATAGAGGCCCTCTCCCACTTGTCTGGTAGCGGGCCCAAATGGAACAACCTTGGACTCTGTAACTTTGTGTAAGATATGAGCCCTGAACCCGTTTTTTTCTGTATTCCACTGCTTAGCTGCACCTGCCTGGAAAATTTCACTGTGGGCGTGTTTCAGCCCGGTTACGAAATGTACATAATGTATCTCTGTGCTTGTTGCTTTCAGTCCCTCTGCAGCACTCCTAGCGACTTGGCAGAGTGGGCTCCGCTCTGAGTGTATACGAATAAACCGTATATTCGTATACTCTCTACTGTCTGCCCGACTCTTCATTTAGTACGGAAGGCTGAGAGGTGGTCATTAGTGACCCGGGTGACCCTAATCGGGCCACTTCCTTCAGTGGCACTGCTAAATTTGCGCCTGTGTGTGTGACCGGAATTGTCTGGTGCAACCCGTATCAACGCGCACCAGGAGTTGTGCCTCATTTCCAGGGAGGTACGGAATTTGCAGCTCTTCGTGGTGTGTGACCGGAATGGTCAGGTGCGACTCAGATCAATGCGCACCAGATGCTGTACCTCATTTCCAAGGAGGCACTGAGTTTGAGACTCTTTATTGTGTGTGACCAGAACTGTCTGGTGCGACTCGTATCAACGCACACCAGACGTTGTGCCTCATTTCCAGGGAGGTGCAAAGGATCGGATTGGCCAGGATTGCCTGGGTGTTTGATCGACGTGTGTCTGACGGGGTCTGACGGGTGCCTCCTTCTTCGAGAGGCTCCCCTGCTTCACACCCCATTCATCGATTGTTCCATTTGTGCCCTCAGAGCAGCGAATCAACTGCCCTATCCTCACCTGGCCCGATGACTTCCTGTTGCCAGGTAGTATTGCCCGGATCGGGCCTGGGTGGCGAGAGTAATTGACTGAGCTGCGGAACGCTTCAGAGAGTGATTGGAAGTGGGTCAAGAGACTACGTGCCCCCCTCCCACCCATTGTGGTTCGCAGAACTGGGCTGGTGCCAGAAGGCCCATTGTGGAATCCTTTGATTGAATTACTATTGCCCTCAGCCTGCTTCTGCTTCGAACACCTTGAGTGAACTTCCGAAGGGTGGCCAAACCCCGATTTGTTGACTGCCACCTAATTAGCCCTGATACCTACCCCCAAATTCTTCCCTGGGACCCTGAGTAAGTGTGACTCCGGCCGCAATCGGCCTAGTATCAGGGGGAGTTTTTTTTAATCTTGAGCCCATGGGTGCAGGGTAGTCAGTGTTAGCTGAAAGGTGGTGGGGGACTTGGGCCAGGGGGTCTGCATTTATATTATCAACTGTCCTGCCGGATATCAGTTGCACCACATTACGGTGCTGCGTGCATGTGTGTGTGTGTGAGTGTGCTCTATACGGACCTGCCTGATATCCGTTGCACCGTGTTGCGGTGCTGAGTGAGTGTGTGGGAGTCACTGAATAAGGACCTCCAGTTATTCATTACACCACACAGCGGTGCTGCTTTACACGTTGATTCCTTGCCAAAAGAATACTACATTTGACATTGGTTTTAGCCTTGCGTCCTTGACCCACGGTGCTGTCTAAAAGTGTTGTAATTATCTGTGTGTACACATTTCTGCTATCTTTGTGATCTGGGGTGCACTGTGTGGTATTAAATTGTAATAATTTCCAGGGTGGGCCTAATTATGACAATGCTTCGCACCGCGTTATTGTACTTGGGGGTAAAGTAGGATCTTACCCAAGTGTGCATACTACTGATGTAATTTTAACATGGTCAGGCCTAGTCCTGCTGGTAATATTTCCGAATGTGATTTATGCCCAGAAATATATGATGCTCATGTTGTGTTAATTAATGTGTGTGTTGCATACAGACTTTATATACATACATCATGTGTGAAGTCTCTTTTGTGACGCTCAGTGTTTGTATTGTGAGTGAGTGCTGTGCCAATGCTTTACACATTGCCTCTGTGATAAGCCTGACTGCTCAGTAACAAGCTACCCAAGGGTGAGCACAGGTTATACAGTGAGTGTAATCACCTACCTTGACGGGAGTGGTCGGTTCTGCCTGCCTAGGGCATCGCCTCAGCCAACCACAAACTGCCAGTTCCAACATTAGTACATTGTCTTTTACAAACAATCATCATACCCCAGGGCAGAGGACGAGGCATTTATTACAACTAAGTGTACAGCACTGGCAAAAAGCATTAACTAAGCCAAAAGGTCTCCAGTGGTAGCCAAAAGGGGAGACCTATGGCTACTCTCAGCATTGCACTACCAAGGGGGCAACCTGAGATATAGGGACAGATGTACGAAGCTATTTAGCATTGCTTAACTAATAGAATCGCTATTTTGGGCAGTTAAGTAATGCTAAATAGCCTTTTAGCATGCACAAAGGCCTAAAGGCGGTTGCAAAATGCGATTTCTACCCAGTAGAAATTGCAATTTGCGATTCCCTAAATAGGAAATCGCAAATAGGGATTAGCTATTTGCGATTTCCTAAACAGATGCAAAAAGCCTTTCCGAAATGAGAAATGAGCATTTAGGAAATGCCATTACCATCGACTCAAAGTTGATGATAACCATGTGCAATTTTGAAAATGCACCTAAAATGCATTTTTTCCTGTGCCATAGAGTGCCCACTTGCCCCAAGGGCAATTGAGAGCTCTACACGAGCACCATTCTTTTTTCTCCTTTGATTTAGGGCGGCCTTAGGCCTTTAGGTAGGAATGCTTTTTAGGAAATGCAAAATTGGAATTTTGTACATCCGGCCCATAGAACCCTGAATACTCTACCAACCCTGGGTGAAAACCTTGAGATGCCTGTTAATTTTATGGCATGCTTTCATGTCCTGAAGTGTCACAGGACCAGTATGGCATTCTTACTGGTTCACTGACCTATTTCAATAATCCACACTCATTATCTGCACTGGAGACTACAAAACAACACATTTGATAGAGACTTTGGCCTGATTTAGCGTCTGGCGGATGGGTTACCCTGATGGATATCTCGTCTGCGTTATTATGTGTTTGGTGGTTTATTGGCTTTTGGTTTGGGTACTCTTACATTGGCTCAGTCCCACTGAGCTGCTGTCGTTGAACTCCAGACCGAAGAGCAATTAGGGGTAAGGCTAGACATATAGCCTGGTTGGTAGTTGACACATGGCTATTATAATATTTAGGGCTGTTACTTAGGCCAGGTTGTAGGAATTTCTGGATTTGCACATAGACTTTTGCTTTAAGTGCCCATCCTTTCCTACGTCTTGGCGAACACTGCTTCCTTTTATAAGACATACCTTTAGCTGGGCATTGATCTTTGCAGGCCCTGGAGAGTTGAGCATTCATAGAGGGTCCGAGTGAAGCATGGTACCCTCCAGGCCCCTGTAGAACAAAGTTCCCCATCTTTTGAAGCACCTCACACACTTACTGCTGCAGTTTTACCCTGTAGCATGTGGATCAAACAATTAGGTCAGGTAAGCTTCTCCTGCCCCTGTCTTGTCCTTTGTTAACCCCTTTCACTGTCCCGACTATCCCTGGTCTCAAGTGTTACAAAGGCAGTCCCTTGCTCACTTTGCCACTGGATTCAAGCTAGCCTGGCTGATGAGGGCTGTTAGTCTGAAACCAGTCCCAGGATGCTTGTTTCCGGTCCAGGGAAGACATGGCTTGGCAGTTCGGACTGGACTGTTCCCATGAGGCACAGATTCAAGACTGATTTGCATATAGCTGTGTCTGAACTGGGGTGGCAAAGTGAGCTAAAGAACGATGATGGATTCAACCCAGATCTGTGACTGGGGGTGAGTGTCTGAAAAGTTTCAGCACTCCGTCCATCATCTCCTTGTGTTTGCTTTGTTCGTCCTAAGTTGGCAGGGTATGTCCAGACGTGGGTCCCTTGCTCACTTTGCCACTGGATTCAAGCTAGCCTGGCTGATGAGGGCTGTTAGCCCGAAACTGGTCCCAGGATGCTTGTTTCCGGTCCAAGGAAGACATGGCTTGGCAGTTCGAGCTGGCCTGTTCCCATGAGTCACAGGGTCAAGACTGATTTGCATATAGCTGTGTCTGAACTGGGGTGGCGAAGTGAGCTAAAGAACGATGATGGATTCAACCCAGATCTGTGACTGGGGGTGAGTGTCTGAAAAGTTTCAGCACTCCGTCCATCATCTCCTTGTGTTTGCTTTGTTCGTCCTAAGTTGGCAGGGTATGCCCAGACGTGGGTCCCTTGCTCACTTTGCCACTGGATTCAAGCTAGCCTGGCTGATGAGGGCGGTTAGCCCGAAACCGGTCCCAGGATGCTTGTTTCTGGTCCAGGGAAGACATGGCTTGGCAGTTCGGGATGGACTTTACCCATGAGGCACAGGGTCAAACTGATTTTCATATAGCTGTGTCTGAACTGGGGTGGCGAAGTGAGCTAAAGAACGATGGTGGATTCAACCCAGATCTGTGACTGGGGGTGAGTGTCTGAAAAGTTTCAGCGCTCAGTCCATCATCTCCTTGTGTTTGCTCTGTTCGTCCTAAGTTGGCAGGGTATGCCCAGACGTGGGTCCCTTGCGCACTTTGCCACTGGATTCAAGCTAGCCTGGCTGATGAGGGCTGTTAGCCCGAAACCGGTCCCAGGATGCTTGTTTCCGGTCCAGGGAAGACATGGCTTGGCAGTTCGGGCTGGACTTTTCCCATGAGGCACAGGGTCAAGACTGATTTTCATATAGCTGTGTCTGAACTGGGGTGGCGAAGTGAGCTAAAGAACGATGATGGATTCAACCCAGATCTGTGACTGGGGGTGAGTGTCTGAAAAGTTTCAGCGCTCCGTCCATCATCTCCTTATGTTTGCTTTGTTCGCCCTAAGTTGACAGGGTATGCCCAGACGTGGGTCCTTTACTCACTTTGCCACTGGATTCAAGCTAGCCTAGCTGATGAGGGGTGTTAGCCCAAAACCGGTCCCAGGATGCTTGTTTCCGGTCCAGGGAAGACATGGCTTGGCAGTTCGGGCTGGACTGTTCCCATGAGGCACAGAGTCAAGACTGATTTGCATGTAGCTGTGTCTGAACTGGGGTGGCGAAGTGAGCTAAAGAATGATGATGGATTCAACCCAGATCTGTGACTGGGGGGTGAGTGTCTGAAAAGTTTCAGCGCTCCGTCCATCATCTCCTTGTGTTTGCTTTGTTCGCCCTAAGTTGACAGGGTATGCCCAGACGTGGGTCCCTTGCTCACTTTGCCACTGGATTCAAGCTAGCCTGGCTGATGAGGGCTGTTAGCCCGAAACCGGTCCCAGGATGCTTGTTTCCGGTCCAGGGAAGACATGGCTTGGCAGTTCGGGCTGGACTGTTCCCATGAGGCACAGGGTCAAGACTGATTTGCATATAGCTGTGTCTGAACTGGGGTGGCGAAGTGAGCTAAAGAACGATGATGGGTTCAACCCAGATCTGTAACTGGGGGTGAGTGTCTGAAAAGTTTCAACACTCCATCATCTACTTGTGCTTGCTTCGTTACAAAGGCAGTGCCAAGAAGAGTAGTGAACAGCTTTGAGAGCCCTGTTTAGTTTCTGTGGTTTCCCCTCCTTGCCCTTGGCCAGGGATGTAATGCAGGCAGTGCCTCCTTAAGACATGGGCACACTGGGCAGTTGCATGGGGGTCCCACGAGCATAGGGGCCTCATGCAGACCAGAATTAAACACTAATTTTCCGTTAAACATTTTTATTCCTGTGAGTGGTTGAGTAGGCAGGGCTCAGTGTACTGCTTTGCCCAGGGGCCTATAATGCTGTTAAGAAGGCCCTAAATGCAGGCCCTGGCAGTGTAGGGGGGTCCTAACTTCCAAGTGGCTCTCATTTAACTTACGGTGTATGCAGGGCTTTAAGTGGGATGAAAGAAGCGGCGGTCTCTCATAGGGGCATGGCCGCTGTAATTAAGGGTGTAGCTTAAAACACTTAAGCTTAAAATCTGTGCTTAGCATAGTGTGCTGCCCCACTGGTGTTTTGCTGCTTCTGTCCATTCATCCAGATCTATAACACAAGAAGTAACATTACACCTACAACAAGCCAGGACTATTGGCTTTGTCAATGGTTGTAAGTTGCATAAGATAAATAAGCAACAACTATCACTTCGTTATATATAATACTGATAATACTACTCGCTCTTGTCGGCGAAGTTGTCGTGTAAGGCTAGAGCAGGGGACCTTAGAGCGGAGAAAACAGCTTCGAGCTCGATGTCCTGTGATTTAAAAAATGAATATGCCCTTGTGTAATGTTACTGGTGCTTATGTAAAGCGCTCCAAGTGTGCGCTATATAAAACTGAAGGAGTCTCTTTGAAGTTACATCAAAGGCAGTGACGGGTTGTACTATTGCAGAGTTAAGGGTTTTTTTTTTTCACCCTGATGGTAAAAATGGAAAGCTCCATAGGGACCCGTCTCCGCACCTGCTTTTAAAAACTCTTGCACCAGCAGGACCCGGCCCCCTTAAAGCCCTTGGTCTATGCATTTTTGTGAGGTACGGGAGCCAGGGCTTTAAGTGGGCTGGGTCTCACTGGTGCTGAGCACCAGCAGTTTTTTAAAGGGGGGCTCTAAACACGTCATTATCGGGCTATGTTTTGTGCCCTGGCACAGGGGGTCTGTTTTTTTGCAGTGACAGCAGGCACATCGATGTGCGCGTGCTCACACTGCTCACTTCTCACTAGTGGAGAAGTTATGACATGACATCATGTCAGGTGAGCGTGTAGGGGAAGGAAAATCCTTTAAAGAGAGTCATTTTCTCTCTGGATTTCCCTTCTCTTTTTGAAACTCAGGAGCAGCAACATTGTTGTGGTGTCACCAGGGCTTTAAGTGGAAGCTTTTTCAATATTATATACAAGCCATAGTTGCTGCTTATTTATCTTATGCAACTAACAACCATTGACAAAGCCAATAGTCCTGACTTGGCGTAGGTATGATTTTACTTGTTGTATCATATATCTCCATGCAATGACAAACAGCAAAATACAAGTAGGGCGGCACACTACGCTAAGCACAGATTTTTAGCTTCGGTGTTTTGAAGGCACGCCCTTAATTACATTGGCCACGCCCATTTGAGATCTCCCCCCCCCCCAGTTTTTTCATCCCACTTAAAACCCTGACGGGAGCCGTAGGGCTCCCTAACCACATTCTGCAGAGGGTGGCATCACTTTACCTGACGCCATCATGTCCATCACTAGTCCTTGAGCTGCACATGAGAGGTTAATGGAGGGCCGCTGGTGAAGCTAGCAGTGCACTAGCCCTCCCCTCGTGTTACCCTGTGACGTCAGTCAGCACGAGAGGCCTTCACCTCCCCATGCCCTGATGTCAGGGCTCGAGTCGGGGTACCACGCGGGTGGACGGCGTCCCCCCACTTATTTTACTGGGTTTTTACCGGGTGGACGCCGTCCCCCCTGCCCAAAAGCTGGACTTTCAATTAGTAGTGCCAGAGGCAGGATGAAAGCAAGGGATGATTGAGTGAGAAGAGGAAGATGGCGCCGAGAGGGGAGAAGCAGATGAACGAGGAAAGAGGACACACGAGAGAAGAACAGAACAGAAGAACGTTCGAGAGGGGAGAATGTGCCAGCGTAGAACAAAGAGGCAGGAGTCAGGCTATGAACAGAGGGGTGGAGTGACGCTGCAAGGGCAGCTCAGGAGGCGTGCCTCGGGGCGTGGACAAAGGGGGCAGTGTCACGGTGAGCGGAGAAAGCTGTGACATGTCTACTTCTACACATTGACCCTTCCGAGATAGTCTTACCACAGCCGGCAAATATGTGGTACCTTCGGCTCTCCAGCATGAGCGAGATAAGGCTCGTTACAGGAGCCATAGTGAAAACACCTGTAATGAGAGGGGACTATCTTTCATGACGTCACTTCCTGCCATGACGTCACTTCCGGTGACACCACCTAACATGGAGCGTCCCCCCATTTCTTTTTTTAGGACTTGTGCCCTGCCTGACGTGCAGTGTCAGCCTTAGAAACGGGCAGTGCGGCCGCTGCTCCGGCCTGCAGCGTCAGCTTTCCAAGAGAGCTCTCCAGCAGCGAAGCCTCTGCCGGCTCTTTGCTGAAAAATGCAGCCCTAAACAGCTTTCAGACACGGGCCCAGCGGGGAACACACATCAAAGGCTTCTTTTTATAAAACATGAATCCGAAAAGCTGAAAGACGCCTGAGAGCCGCGGCTAACGGCGGGGCAGGTGCTGCACGCCCCCCAGACGCGGTGAACTCCAGCTCCGGCTCCCTGGAGCTCTGCGCCGGCTGAGAAATCCCTGCAGGCTTTTGTGATGAAAAAAAGTAGGGCTGGAAGCTGTGCTTTGCAGAGCAAAAATATGACACACAACTCAGTTTGGACTTGGTAGTGGCCTCTCTGTGAATGATTGACGCTCTCGGTTGCTCCACTTAGGGCGAGTCCTACAGAATTCCAACAGCCCCTGTGTCTTGACCTATCTTGGGGCTGTTAGTGACCCCACCACCCAAAAGCCAGAGGTAGAGGAAATGACATCACATACCCCTTGACCTTAAAGCATCACAGGAAGAGACCCTTCACCCTGTTTTTTTCCAGTAACGCATGTCACATGACCCTAACATCACACTCTCTCAGAACCCCTTACACTCATTCTTATCAATTCACACTCACTTGCCTTCAATCTTAATCTTACTCATACTCACTTATACTTACTGACACTCAGGCCCAGGTTTACTAACGCTTTGCACTGAGTTTGTGTCACTTATGTGATGCAAACCTGGTGCAAAGTGTTAGTGTGGGATTTGCTATCCAACGCAAATCCTGAATTGCATTGGATAATATGCTAAATTAATCACAATTGAGCTAAGCGCTGCTTTGTTTTTTTTTGTTTGCTTCAAGTGGGCATTCCATGGGTGGTGCATGGACGTTTCTATGCCACCACCCATGGGTTTTGATGCAAATGCCTATCTGCAAACATTATTAGACAGGAATGTGCGCCAAAATGTTACAACTCCTCGAGGCAGGCATAACAAGGAGAAATGTTTGAATTTCTGCTTGTGTTTCCAACTTTGCATGTGTGCTGCATTGTACATCACACATTCAAAGTGGGAGAAGCCTTAAAGGATAGTTCTTGTACTGGAAAGGATTGAATGAGAACCTATGCATTAGAGAATGCACGGACCCTTGCAATATGGTGCAAGGGTGTGTGCATTGGCGCACTGGAAGAGAAGAAATGCGCCCTATTTTATTAGATTTGGTGTATTTTTTTCTCTCTCCCTTTGACGCAAGGCAGCGCAACAACTTTGGTACAGCTTTGCCTTGTGTCAAAGAGTAGTAAAACTGGGCCACAATCTCACACAATCTAACTCACTACCTGTCACTGACCCACTCCCTTTCACTCACACACGCATGCTTACACATACACTCTCCCCCGTAAGCACACGCACAGCATACATTTTAAAGCATTATTACTTACCCCAGCTGCCACCAACAGTCCTGCTCCAGGTAAGTGTGCTCCATTTTTTATTATTCTAATAGTGAATAATATGCTATTATTCACTATTAGTATAATGACAAATGGGCGGAAAGCAAGGAATGTACATCTGCTCCTGTGGTCGTGGCAATGGTTTTGCCACCTCTGAAGCCAGGGGTCACAGCTGTGACCCCCTAAATGACATCCATGACCAGCTCCCTACACCTTGTGTTAAGTGAGGGCTGAGCTAAGATTCTGAGCAGACCCAAGAAGTGGGTCCTTAAGCTGTTGTTTGTTTCTCAAACTCCCCACCCCCAGACAAGACATTGTGGGCAATAAAACCAATATGTGCAGTATATATAACATAACACTTGTATTTGTAAAGCACACTTATCACCCATGGGTCTCAAGGCGCAGAATAACAGATGTTTATTGTTACCCAACGGTACTCATTTTATCGACCTCAAATGGATGAAAGGCTGAGTGGACCCGCTGGGATTTGAACCTGTGACCATGAGGTTGAACACAGGCCCCTGCAGTGGATGCATTAGTCCACTAAGACACCAGACCCGGCATATATGACTGCTGGAGACTGGCAGCTCACAGTGCTCGCAGCTCACAGCTCCCAGTACTCACAGCTTTATGCCTGGCAACAGGAGGAATCCGGAAAGTGGGGTATCTGGGACCAAGAGAGGGCAGATTTCACATTGAAAGCTACGTGCTCTCTGACACCAGACGCCCCACTTTCTTGCAGCTATGGAGGCCACAGATGAGACTGGGCGGGAAGAGGCACAGTGCTACTTGGGGTGCGGGTGGGAGCAGGGCCGGCCTTTGCCCACACAGTGCCCCTGGCAAAACTTAATTTGGGCCACTTCTATTCCTCCACATCAATTTTCCTCTTACCCTGCCTTTACACTTCTACCTTTTCTAAGCACTGTATATAATATCTGTTTCTATGAAACAACTTAACAGTGCTCCTTTTGTGCTGTGCTTTCTGTGAGAATGAGAAAAGCTTGTACTGTTGTCTGACTCCGTTTTGTGTTGTACCCATTATGTTTGCAGAGTGCCAGGGCACCCTCATGAGGGTAACTTTGTTCTTTATAAATAGCATTCATTCATGAACTCATGAGTGGAATATTCAGTGCTGCTATTGTAATTGTAATCGCTACCTTCGTTAGAAGATTCCTACCAGTGGGTTTTGTGGGCCTGGGGTCAGTCCAGGCCCTGCCACCGTCACTGATGCTAAATGTCCCCTCCTCCCCATCACTTCAGTCTCCTAACCAGATGCTAAATTAGTGGTGAGATGCCCTCGGAGGGGGCGAGAGGGATAGGAAGAAGAGGCTGAGGACAGAAAGAGAAAGGCGGGGAGAGAAAGGAAGTGAAATGGAAGATTTATAGTGCAAATAAGCAGGCATGGAGGCCTGAAATGACACAAAACATGCATCAGAAAAGGCCGGTCCTGGGTTTGGGGAGATCAGAAGCGAAATGAGGCTACAGAGGGATGATAGGGGACGGTGAGAAAAAGGGGGACCAGTGGCAGAGGAGCGGAGAAGGTAGAGGGGTCAGTGCCACTGAGTGGACCCAAGAGCCCAGATCCCGCCCTGCCCTGGAGGGACAGAAGCGGCTGTACGCTGCCCAGGGATGTCAGCCAGGAGGGGCCACGCCCACGCTTCAGAGAGAGTGAGAGACGCTGCCAAAAGAGAAAGGGACATTTACATGTCCGCCGAGCACCAGTCTACGGCAGTCTTTAATCCTCAATGTGCAAACATCTCCCCTGCTTACCTTCCTTTTATCCAGCGGCTCAGGGCCGAATTAAAGTTAAGTCGGGCGTCCTTGTGTCAAAATTAACACAAAAATAAATAAAAATACGGAGGTATTTGTAAAGTAGTTTAATTTTACAAAAGGGACGATTTTGCAATTTTCTTCAAATCTCCAAATCACAAATCTTAGAGGGTCTGGCTGCTGGTTTATACATCTCACTCACAGAAATGCAAAGCCATTTATGAGAGTTTTCGGCTTTCACCGAAAACCCCATTAGCCTGGGATGGGCCAGGCAATGGACTCCGGCAGGCAATGGACTCAGGCAGGCAATGGACTCAGGCAGACAATGGACTCCGGCAGACAATGGACTCAGGCAGGCAATGGACTCAGGCAGGCAATGGACTCAGGCAGGCAATGGACTCAGGCAGGCAATGGACTCAGGCTGACAATGGACTCAGGCAGGCAATGGACTCAGGCAGACAATGGACTCAGGCAGGCAATGGACTCAGGCAGACAATGGACTCAGGCAGGCAATGGACTCAGGCTGACAATGGACTCAGGCAGGCAATGGACTCAGGCAGACAATGGACTCAGGCCGAGGTAGGGGGAGAAACTATGCAAATGGCATCCCCAAGGGTGTGAGTGCAGTCCACGAGTCCATCCACGTTTCTGGCTGGTTACAAGGTTCTCGTGGTTTTAAACCTACTATTTACAAATAGCTATAGTACTTCCTCATGGTATCATAGTCGTAATATTTGTGTTCCTTCCACCAAACTCTAAATCAGGTCCTTCATTTTTAACCATGGTTTTGTCAGTTAATATCATGTTAGCCAAGATATACAAAAGTGGCAACCCTTTGATGCCTTCTAGGCAACTTTTTAAAAAGCTGGTATTAAAAAAAATACTGAACACATTTACACCAAACTAATAAAAGCATGCTTTCCGAGTAAAGCCCTGCTTTTAATCCAAGTTCTTCATAAATCAATTCAGTGGGGCATATTTACGTTCCCTGGCGCATCCCTGCATATCAGCAGGGATGCGCCAGGGAAAATGCGTCACGCAAGTTTACCCTTGCGCCACGTCCGATGCGCCGCATTTACAATGCGGCGCATTATGGCGCAAGGATAAGCAGATGCGTGACGCATCTGCCGGCGAAAGGTTGGCGCAGTGCTGAAGTTGTGTCGCAAGCGCGACGCAACTCCAGCACTGTTCCAACCTTCCCTATCCCTAACATGGTGCGACAATCCTTATGCCTGCTTGAAGCAGGCGTAAGGATTTGACGCGCCAGCGTCGGAAAAGTGACTGCGTGAAATCTTGTAGATTTCACTGCGTCACTTTTCCGAGGCGTTCCTGCGCCGGAACGCCCCCCCCTGCGCCGGTACGCCCACATGAAATGTGCCGCAGGGGTTTACTACGTGACGCATCTCCCTAGATGCGTCACGTTGTAAATATAGCGCAACGCGGCGCATGGTTTGCGTCGCCGCTGCGTCACATGCGTGACGCAACGGCGGCGCAAAAGTGGCGCAAGGGGCTTGTAAATATGCCCCAGTGTTTTTAGAAATAAATGCAAGCGAAATTTCTTATTGGATCTAAAATAGGAAAACACTTTTTCTAACGCCCTAATTTTTTCCTCCAGGCAAGGTTGTGCACGAAATTTGGCATGCCAGACCTTACACTAAGCACCTTAGACCTAAGGCTTTATTTGACCACAGTAGAAAAGATAATCCCTTGGCCAAGGAATAAATTGAAGTTACTGAGTCCAAGACTATCTTGTACACAGAGAATGTTTTTTTCAGGCCACCCACACGTTGTACCAATAATCCACAACTAATGCAACCCATATGGTAGATCCAAGTAATTACATGAACAACATGAATATATTCAAAAATAAAATCATATTTATTTACATTAAAACATCTCTTGAATCACAATCTCATAAAACAACCCCATACATTTCACAAGGGTACAGATAAAATTTCATATACACAAAAACATTTAATGACAACAGACACAGGAGAGAAACAACAAATAGACAGTACAATTTGTCATCAAACAGCACATCTACAAAAGACACTTCTTTAGCTTGTCCTAGATACACTATATTATCTTTAGTCTGTAGGATAAGCTGATTCCAAAGATTGTGCAACAACAGCGTCGACGCGTTTCGATGGCTTAATTTATTTTTCCATCTTTTTCAAGACAAACTTTTATTTCTATTTCTCTCTCTCTATCGGCACTGAATGGTTGCCATAGAACTGACCCTTATTTCATATGAAATTCATCTTCACTGTCTGACTGCGAAGCGTAATAGCGGTCCTCATTTCCCCAAATCTGAAAACACTCAGAAAGTTTTTCGCTTCAGATTTCTTTTTCTCTTTGAAAAAGCTTTTTTATTTTTAGGTTTGCTGCCGTTGGGATCTGTATCTTATTTTTATGTTGCCAGCCTGGAGTCCATTAGATAGTTTAATATGTATCCTTAAAAGCCGTAAACACTAATGCTGAAGAATCTTATGCCTTAGCAAACACTTATAATGTTGATATTAATGGACTGCTAGAGCTTCGTCACGCCAGCGTAACACGGGAGTACTCCTCACCTCAGCGTTGTTCAAGAGAAAAAGAAATCTGAAGCGAAAAACCTTCTGAGTGTTTTCAGAAAACTGTCCATTTTCTCGACGCTTCCGAGATACATATAAAAGGAAGGAGCAGTTAATGTAATACAGCATTACAGACTGTGGGCCCAATTTATTTGGAGTATGCTTACCGCCAAGATAATGGTCCCTCCGCCCAGTTTAGTTGCGGGCGGTCCATAGGTTTCACTGGGAAAAAAATGGTTGCGCGCACCGCTAGAAATAAGCACAAAGCATTATATGTAATGTCGTTGTTCTCAAAGTATGCATGGCAGTGGTCCAGGACTCAATGCATTTTACAAAAGCTTTATTAATTAAAGCAGCGCTCATTTCTGCTCAATGATGCTAATTGATCACAGAGACATTCCCTGTAATAGGAAACAATTATCAAACAGCAAGGGAATTTAATGCAAGTACCACATAATAGTATATCATTTGCACATCTTCTCTTCCTCTGAACAGCATCTCTGTATTTATTCATTGCATATGTTCACCAAATACAAACAGTAACCATTTCACTTGCAACTTTTTTCCTTTGCATTAGTCTGCTTTTGCGTATTGACCACCTGCGTGCAATTAATTGTGAGAGGCAAATAAGCATTGGTGAGAACACATCACAGTGCTGCCTTCGAGACACAAAGATTTGGCACATCCTGACAGAAGCGGCCGGTGTCAGAGGAGAAGGGATGGGCGGGGGGGGGGGGAGGGACAACAAACAACGAAAATAAGGATTAAAAAAAAAAATAACTTACCTGCAGCCCTCCGCATCTTCTGCTCCTCTCGTGGCTCCACTGCAGGCAGAGACTTTCAGACTCCCTTGCGTCCAATCCTGAAGCTGCTCTCACGCATGAGAGCAGCTTCAGGATTGGCCTGAGCGCCGATGATTGCGCTCCCAGGGAGCCTGGGAGCCTGTGCTTTGCTTTCTCCAACCCAGCAATGCAGCTGGGTTGGAGAGAGCATCAATGCGCATGACGGATTGGCTGGCCTGAGACAGCCGGTCAAACCATCATGAGCATTGATAACAGTGCGTATCACTCCCTGTGGGTGCCTGTTATCCCCCTAGCCCCGTCCCAAGAATCCTGTAAACAAACCCTACATAAGATACCACTTCCTTCCCAGAGTGCTTGTGAACCCTTGGTTGAAAGTCTTTTTGAGGTCTCATTTGTGACAGATTCAGTTTTCTGTCATTGACAGCAGTGTATGCAATGCTACATAGAATAAGCTTTGTGTTAGCCCTTGCCCATAATTAGATGGCTTTCTTGTCTGTCTCAGTTCACTGCTTGATATTGGATTCTGGGTTTGACATGCCCCTTGTGCTTATCCTGTTTACCCTTGCTTTTGATTGGATAAGAAGTATCCTACCACTGCTGACACGGAACAACTTTTATTTTTACTTTCAATTCTTTACACTCCATGGGAGTGCATATCTTGCTCCTTTTCTTTAGAGTGCACTTGTGTTTTATACCTTGGCTTCCATTCACTCATCCTGTCTCTCCCCTCCCATCTGCCCACATCATGCTCCTCCACGGTGCAGCAGATGGCAGCCTTGGTGATACTATTAGGATGTGTCCCATTTTTAGTCTCTCACTCTCCTTCAGCCAATTTCCGTCTCCATGTTGGTACCTGCAGTCGGCAAAAATGTGCTGGAATTTGCAGAGCCAACAGAGAGCACAGGCCATGTTCAAACTATATAACACTATTTTATATACTTTCAAGAAAGCCACATTTTATTGCATCTCGATATTGCATCATACGGTGGTCATCTTGATAGTATAGAAAGCAATGTTTTCGAAACCTTCAAGATGGCTGCCGCATTACATAATTTCCTTGCATCACACAATACAGCGACCATTTTGAAAGCATAGTAAACAATGTTTTCTATTCTTGTAATGTGACCAGTTGCCACTGTTTGACAACGCTATCACAATGACACAATGGCATTTTCTTAAATGTGGAGTTCCACATGGCTCATCTTTGAGCCCTACACTGTTCAATGTCAATGTTCGCCCCCTTGCAGACATAATTCAGTCCTCTGGACTTTCATTGGTGTCATATGCGGATGACACCCAGTTGGTCATCTCGCTAGCCCCTGAACAACATTCTAAAGTGGCATGTCTTAGGTCATGTCTTTCGGCAGTGGAAAATTGGATGGCCAATTGTTATCTAAAACTTAATGGAGGGAAAACAGAGGTTATGATTATAAGCAATAACCCTTACCTCTGGATGCTGAAATTTTGGCTGAATAGTTTTGGACTTCAGCCACATTCTAAATCCTCTGTTCAGAACTTAGGGTTCTGGATGGATGACAAGTTGTCTTTTAAAGTCCAGATCAGCAAACTAGCGGCAGGCTGTTTTAGCATTTTAAGAACCATCAGAAAGCTAATGGGAAATTTGCCAATCACTTCCCAAAGAAACATGGTGCGAGCGTCATTCTGCCTCCAATTTATTGGCCACACGACACCGGCTCCTGATCAACAAAAGGGTGCAATTCAAAGCATTATGCTTTTTATGCCATCTTGTTCAGCCTTATTTGCCATTAAGGTCCCAAAGATCTTCAAATGCCCTTCCAGCAATGATCCCTAAGTTACATAAAAGCAGAAGTGGGGGTCGGTCTTTCACTTATCAGGCAGCTAAATTTAGAACTTCCTCCCTCTAAAACCTCCCCAGACGACCTCAGCTTTAGGAAGACACTCAAGACCTGGCTATTTGAGAGCGATTGCGTGTCTGAATCTGGATTTTATTCCTGCCTTTTAGTGCTGGCAAGCCCTGATGGGCAGCCATGTGCTTTATTAATGCCAAGAAATAGAAATGCCATCACATTTCATAAGCCCTACGATGCTGGCAAAGCCATTAATGTTGTGCACCCAACATTGGCAAACCAAGACTGATTGGCTTTGCTAATGCTTGTTTCAAATGTTGCTCGATGTCATTGGAGTAGGTTACCCTTCTCTGTCTTGCAGTGAATATATACAAACTATGTGTTTTTGGCATGAGTAGCCAGGGTTGTATATTCCTGGGAGCCTGTGTAGATATTGATTTGTTGAGACAAGTCATAAAGGAAAATGCATTTTTTTCCTGTCTTGTACAAGAATTGTGCCCTAACTTCTACTGTTTCTCAAACAGGCACGTGTACGTCCCATAAGAGCAACAGAATAATATTGTCCGAACTCTCCAGAGCTTGAAAATACCAAATATATCTAGCTTTCAAAGGAGATGTGATGGCAGAGACACTAACGTGTAATTTGCATGTGTCATTCAAGTTTAGCAAAATTTCTGGGCACCGTGCACTTTCACTTTTCCTTTGATGGCATTTATTCAAACCTCAAAGTATACAGGAGAACCAAAGGCATATATTTTTAGATTCTGGAATTCCTAAACAATTGTATGTGAGGCATAAATCTCCTCGTCGAAAAATTGTATTGTTTTGAGAATGACATTCACATTTTCAGACACTGAAACTTCGCGTCTGACCCGCTCACACATGCATTTGTAAGTGAGGACTCTGACCCTGGGTACATACTGTTTGGTAATGGCAAGGGGTCAATGGCTTTCCGGTGGGTGGCAAAGGTGTAAAAATAGAAAACAGACTCTCACAAAGCAGTCAGTTTGGGCCAAATCTATTATGCTGAGAGATACCAACCAAACAACCAGAAGGAAACATATCCAAATCAAACCAAATATTCATATCTTGCAGTGTAGGGAATTCACTGGAAGGTGGGGCCTCATTTCACCCCCATTTGGCTGGCCTAGAGATCCTGAGGAAGATTATGTCTTTTCTTAGGAATATCATTTTCTTGTAAGTCTAACATTTTTCTTCTGCTTGCCATGAACAGATTGACTGAGGGTTCCTTGCGAGCATGACGTCACCATAAATGCTAATACAAAAACAGCATAGATCAGTAGTGAGGGCATGTTACCCTTAGATCTGCCAATAAGCTGTGTGTCGTTATTATGTGAAAATAGATATAAACGAAGAATAATAATTCGCTCTTTGAGTTTTATCCATTTTTCATGTGCTGACGACACCCAACTTATTGTCTGATGGAACGATGGAAGGGGGACATGCATATCCTCAAACTCAGGTTCAAACAATGTATGCTTAAAATTGCAAAATGGACTCATACTAGCTCGTTAGTCTTAACTCTTCCAATATTGAGGTTCTCAAAATGAAATGCCAAGTTGTGGCCGTCTTTTCTTGGCTCTCCTCCTATACGCACTTTCTCTGCCAGAAATGAAGTCGTTATTTCTGACACTCACCTCGCTTTTCAAGAACACATCTTGAAACCTGTCTCCACCTGTTTTTCTTTCTAAAGAAAATCTTAACCCTTATGCCAAAAGATTGTTGGAAAACATCTGTCTGAGCCCCCATTCTCTCTTGACTGAATTGTTTTATTTCAATGTATCTCAGTCTTCCAAAAAGCAACGCTACAGACTATTGGCTTACTGCTAGGCCTTAAGAAATTCAGCTCTATCGCTCTTCATCTGTGTCCAGTGGAGAAAAGATGTATCTTCAAAGGTTTTTCCTTCGGCTATTGGGCCATCAATAACCAAGGGCCTGGTAATCTCAAAAATATTGTTCGACCTGACATCTTTGGTGTAGTTTTACCCCAAACGTTTTGCCTTCACTCCCTTACTTTGCTGAACTCGTTTTTGTTGGCATTATGAGTATGTGCACTTTACCCTTGCAAAACAATGCTTAAGTGCTTGTGCTCTCTCCAAAAAAATGGTAAATTTGGCCATACCTAACTGACACATTTAGTTTACTTCTGTCATTTTACCTCTCATTGCGTCACCCCACTGCCGCTGCAACCTGGAGTACAGTTTTAAACTACCATTTCAACCTTGCAAAATAAATCTTTTGACGGACCTAAACTTTTCTTTTTAAAACGTATAGGTCACTCCTAAGGTAGGCCCTAACCACCCCCAGGGCAGGGTGAATGGTATTGAAAACGTAAGACATGTGTGTTTAAGTTTTATATGTCCTGAGAGTCAAAAATTCCTGAAGTTGTTTTTCACAGTTGTAAGGCTATCTCTCCTATCAACTAAAACTGAGTTACCTTATTACCTTTAATAAGTGCTAACTTCGGATTGGGAATGGATAGAGAATGATGTTTACATTCAAATAAATTGTAATTTAAAATCCTCTTTAATGGTAAGTGAGATTTTAAGTTACAATTTTGAAAATGGCATTTTAGAAAGTTGGCATTTTTCTGCCCAAACCAACTGTGCTTTCCTGCCAGTGTCCTGGGTCACATGCATGTGTAAGGCTCTGCTGTTGGGGTTTGTGCTTTGCTTCCCGATATGGGAACAAAGAAGGCCTAGATATGAATGAAGTGGGTTTTCCTGACAGGATGGCTGGGGAGGAGCTGTCCCGTGCCCTAATTACATTTCAAGGGGCTCTACCTGCAGCACAAACAAAGGACTGTGACACTATACCTGCCCTGCCTTTTGTTGCCCTAGGCAGTTCAGAGCCAGGACCTGGGGAAGGGGACAAACTGACTAGAACTATTTTTGGATTTAGGTTGAGGAATTCCCCTACACAAAGGCTGGTATAAAAAGGACCTTCAGAAGCACTACTCAGAACACTCCTGGGCCTGTGGAAGATTAAGAAGAAGGACTGCCCTGCTGCTGGAAGGACTGCATTGCTGTCTGAAGAAGAAAGATTAAACCTGCTTGCCTTGATCCCAGGCTCCCCAGAGTGGCTCCAAGGGCCAGTTGGCTGACCTCCTGTGTGAGCTACAGGACACAACAATCTTCCGGGGCCTCCCTGCAACTATGCAGCTGATCAGCACTCACTGGACCTGCCTAGACCTGTCTGAGCCCTGCTGCTAGCCTCTGCTGAAGTGAGTCATGTGCCCCTGGGCACAGGACTCCTGGCTGGCATCAGTGAGAACTCCTCATCAAGAAAAGAATGAAAATCCGGACATTTTGGGCTCCTCGCAACCACAAAGTGACCTCTTTGTGCTGAGAATCGACCGCCCACAGCGACCTTCTGTGATGAATGGCAACATAAGACCTACAATTCGCACCCAAAAGAAACAGCCAACCTTTCTATTATTCCTTGAATAAGGAAGACTACTAGCAGAAACAGATCTTCTCAATTTCTTAACCCCACTCTCTGGAATAAGCTGGCCACTTCCCTTCACTATATGTCTCGTTATTTACATTTCAGGAAGCATCTGAAAGCTTTACTATTCACACTGTAATTGTCCACTCACACAGTCTCTTATTGAGTTACGCAAAGTGCCAGAACACCCTTTTAGGGGTAGCAGTTTGCACTCTATAAAACTCTCAATTAATCAGTTAATCAATCAATAACGTTAGAAAAGCCCTGGTAAAACAGTTTTTCTGTGGAACATCCCCTTCTGTGACACAGTACCATAGCAAAATGTAAAGTGCAGAGATGAGAGGTGCAAACTAAGTATGATGATAAGACAGAGGGCTTCAGTTAGGAATGGATGGTCATGAGACATTCCTCAAAAATTGACAGATGTCTCTAGATTCATTAGCTCTCAGCCACTCCCACCTTATTTAGAGGTAAGGACCTGCTGTGCTCCTGACAGCAGCTACCTTTGCTGTCTGAGAAAACCTCCCTTCCTTCTTTGAAATCACTGACAAGAATGGCAATAAATGGGCCACCCTCTTTATGTTGGCCTCTTTTAGCATCATTACCATGAACATTTCTCATGTCCAAACTAAAGTGCATTCTGCCAGGGGAATTGCCCGAATTTGGCAACTCCGCATTACCCTTCTAAAGCAGCATTCCGGCCAAATTTCACTAATCACCGCATTGCGGAACTTTTTCCCACCTGGAGCCATAAATGCGAGTGTGAGCAAGATTTGGCGTTCCCTAGTGCTTTTTCCTAACACCGGGAGTTGTGAACAGTCGTGGAGCTGCTTCTTGAGTAGATTTGCTGCCGCTCGAGTAAAATTTCCACTCGAGTGGCAGCAAAATCAGCTTGAATGGCTGTGCACTCTCGTGCACTGCATGGTGTCGTTCACGCTGATTTTTCAATGCTGTTCGCGCTAATGGCCTGAAATTGCAGCGCAAGCAGCATGACATGCATATTTCCCACCCATTGGTGGAACTCCGGAATTCCGTGGCGTCAAACTCCATAAGTTCCGCCCACCCCTTGCCCAAACCACCATATGCCCTATGTTAGTCTTGGGAAAAGGCACAAATGTCCCCTTCATGCTGAGAGAAATCTCCGCCACCAGGGTCAGGTTATTAGAAAGTCCAAGGAGAGTTGGAGGAAGCCTTTCTCTGAGTCTGCCATTTTAATGTCAATAAATAACAAGCATCGGTCCCACGGACAGTCTATTTTATTTGCCCAGTAATCCACCTGCTCAGGTGGCTACCCAGAAGAATAAACCAGCATGATCCTAAGTGAACAAGGATGTCAAATGCCTGGAATTGTGGCAAGAAAATGTAACAGTCCAGCAGGGTAAAGATGAAAAGCCCAGAGCAGCGGTTCCATGGCCCCCAACATTTTATCTTTGCTCCCCCAAGTTGCCATTTTGTTTTCTTCAGATGTCTGAGAGCTACTGATCATGAAAAATCCTTCAGATTGCAATTGCTTTGTCTCCCTGTTAGAAATGGGGGTCTCCAGGTGGCAGAGGTAGGTACCTTTGTCCAAACAGGGACCGTTGCTTCTAGTGAGGGTAAGGGGGATACACTCCTAAAATAACCCCTGCTCACCCCCTTGGTAGCTTCGCACGAGCAGACAGGCTTATCTCAGAGGCAGTGTGTAAAGAATTTGTGAACACATACAGTAACACAGTGAAAACACTACAAATGGACACCACACCAGTTTAGAAAAATAAGTAAACTTTATCTAAACCCAAAACAAGACCAAACTACAAAAATCCACAATACAGTATCAAAAATATCCTTAAAAATAGGTTATTCACTTAAATAAAGTTCCTAGCAACAAATAACTCCACCTGGAGCTATTACGACGTCGTGACAGATGAAAATCCCAAAGTACGGCGCCGACCACGAGGTGCGCGGCGTCAGGCCCGGAGTCAAGCAGACCCACAAAGAACAGTACCTGGAATTGATGAAAACACAGACGGTGCACGGCATCGGGGAGGTGATGCTTCGTTGGCGCCTGCGGCGTCGGTTCCTTACGACCCCAGGGGAAGTGATGCCTCTGTTCCTTACTGCAGCGCAGGGGAGGTTAGACGTCGGTTCCTTACTGTGTCGTGGAGGTGACGTTACGAATGGCGGCGAGGTGTCGGTTCCTTACGGCGGTGCGATGTCGATGGATACGGGAGTCACCCACGTCGAGAATTGGCTCCGCGTTGATGAAGCACTGGCGTGGTTGAAGTCGGGGCTGCGGTGGGAGTCGGGACGGTGCGTCATGCACGTCACGAGCAGTGTCCTTGGCTCCCGTGCAGGCAGCGGCCTCGATGACGGCTTTGGAATCGATCTGGCACGGCGTCAGCAGGCGTCGGGCCTATGGTGCAAGTCGGGGCGGTGCGTCGTGCTCTTCACGAGCGGTGCCCACGGCTTCGATGCAGGTTACGGCATCGCTCGCCGGCGTCAGTGTTGCAATTTCCTTCTGTAGCAGCTGAAACAGCAGTTCCAGATGCAGAGAGACAGAAGGGAGGAAGTCTTTGTGTTCCTGAGACTTCAGAACAGGAGGCAAGCTCAGTTTCAAGCCCTTGGAGATCTTCTTCTTCAAGCAGGTGGCAAAGCAAACAGTAAAGTCCTTTTCTCCTTTCCTTGGCAGCAAGTAGCCACTGCAGGCCAACCCCAAACAGCAAACAGCACAGGGGCAGTATTCCTCCTCAGCTTATCCGGCTCTTCTCCTTGGCAAAGGTTCCTCTTGATTCCCAGAAGTGATCTAAAGTCTGGGGTCTGGGCCCTCTTTTATACACCAAAATCCTTTGTTCTCTGAAGGCAGAGAGTGTCTGTACCCAGCCAAAACCAGTTCTGTCCTCACTGGTGCTTCTTCCTGGCAGGAGGTGGAGACAGCATTGTTGAAGGCAGACCAGGCCCATTCAGCTGAAAAGGAAATCTCCTCCCCCTACTCTAAATGCATCCCAGGTCTATTCAGCCCAGCCCTGACTCATCAGACGTCTGGAGCCACTGCCCTTCTCCAGCCCCTGTCATCCAAAAGCCAGACATGCAATACACAAACCTAGCAGAGGCACACTGGATGGTTAGGCAAGAAAATACCTACTTTCTAAAAGTGGTTCAAACACAGCATGTAAAAATCACCCTCACTAAAAGATGTATTTTAGCATTCTGAGTTCAGGCATACTAAACTTTACTTTTACATCTTGTTCCTAGGGTCAGTTATGTTTATAAGATGTTATAAACAAACTCCCCATTCTGGCCTATGGGAACAGATAGCCTTGCAATAGTGAAAAATGAAACTGGCAGTATTTCACTATCAGGACATGCCACACACATCAGGGCATGTCCTACCTTTCACATACAATGCACCCTGCCCACAGGGCCTACCTTAGGGGTGACTAATATGTAGAAAAGGGAAGGTGTAGGGGCTGGCAAGTGTGTGCACTTACCAACTCGACATGGCAGTCCCAGACTGCACACAGGCTCTGCAATGGCCGGCCTGAGTCACATTTTACAAGCTGCTTCTGTGGGTGGCACAATCAGTGCTGCAAGCCCACCAGCAGCATTTGATTTACAGGCCCTGGGCACACATAGTGCACTGTACTAGGGTCTGACAAGTAAACCAAATAAGCCAATCATGAAATCACTAATCCATAACAATACTTTACAAAGGGAGCACTTGCACTTTGGCACTGAACAGCAGTGGCAAAGTGCCCAAAGCATCTAGACCAGCAAAAATGGAGTCCAACACACAGCAAAACACAGGAGGTAAAGGCAAAAAAATGGAAGGGAGACCCACGCCAATGGTGCCAGGTCTAACACTCCTCATCCTGTAGCCTCAAGTGGGTAATTCTCTTGGACCCCTGGCTAGTAGGGGCAATCACAGGTTTTTTGGGGTGTAGTAGCTGCATCCATGGGTACTTGGAATTGTAACCTGGAGCTTCCCTCCAGGTAAGTGGACACCTCTTTAGGCACAGACATGTGAAAATCTTACTGGTGTTGGTCCTTCCAGAGCATGGAGCTGAATGCTGCCCATTTCCTTAGGCTAGAAATAAGCCTGAAGGCCATGCTGACACTGTGCCTTGAACTTCTTTCTAGGGTATGCCTCAAAAAGGTTCTACTACAAGTGCAAGTGGATGAGTAGCGATTGCACATGGCAAACACGCTGCCTCCCATCACTGACTTTTATAGTTGTATTTTTTGTTGACCCTTGTCTTTGTGCAGAGGCCCATCATTCAACGTGATTGGTAGCATTAAGAATGGTCTGCATTGTCCAGCGTCACCATATTGTATCTGTGAGCTTGTGCACTGTTGCCAGTGAGTCAGACTACAGTCATCATGGTTGGTACCCACCGAGTGAGGTTCCACTGTCTCTCAACCTTTTGGACCCAAAGATCATGAGAGATCTGCACTTTAAGCAACCACTTAACTCTTAACTGTTACTCAATATCCTGAGCTCCAAGATACTTCTCAATTCCTTTGGAGCCTGTTGTTGCATTCTTCGACTGCCACTTTGTTTTAGCTTCATAACCATAAAAAAGTAACTCGGTTTTAGCAGCGGGATTGCTATCCGCCATTTTACAGTTTTGTGATTATGAAGCTAGCAGGTGGTTTCCATCTGAGACACTCAAATACCATCACTGTTATGGCCAGCTACAGAGTCTGGCAATGACAAAAGTTCAACCTGTACTAGGTTGCTCCAGGACTTTACTCAGAAAGAGTACAAGTTCCCGTTCAACCTGGGAATGGATGCAGTGGAACACAAAGTGCAGAGACCTTATTACTACAGCCACCAAGATTAACTACCAGTACCGGTCATGTGCCATCCATTGCGCTTTAAGTCCCAGACCTGAACTTGGAAACCCAGTAAAGTCATCAACCTCCCATTTGATGGGATACCTGAGTATAATACAATCAGTATGGCTTATACCATCCAGTCTTTCAAGGCTCAGGGATTCTTTCATTGCAGGACTCCCAGTGGGAACTTCTCTGCCATGCTGTGCTGTACAACTGCCATGGACCAACAAGTCTGTTGCCAAAAATTGGTTCAAGACCTGAACTGCAGTAGGAGCTGCTATGCACTAGTTTACCAACAACATGATTGCTTGCTCTTGTTCCCTGTCAGTGCCAAGACCTGGTCAAGGATATGAATGAAGCCTTGCTGATTCAATTTGCAATGTTGCAATGGAAGAAGTTGAATGGAGCATACACTTGACAAGGTCAATCACCCTTGACACATCAGGACCTTGAAGGCAAGCTTTCCAGAACCAACACAAGAATATTTTGAACTATCAAGAGGAAAAGGGCCATCAGAAAGCATTTCAGGGTGCAACATACCCCGTAGTTTGTAACATCCCAGACACTTTCTTTCTGTACCATACCTATCTTTTTGGGAGCTAGTATCTACCCAGTTTCAGCCAAAGACGGCCACCCTGGGCTGTGATTTCAAAAGCATGGAATTTTCCTTCTAGCCATTATGGTTCTAGAGCTATCTTATTTTGAAGTTGTGGAGGAAACTAAATGCCATTCCCCTAATCCCAACTGGTGATGTGGTGGCCTGGGTCTAGTGTGTAGCCCCAGTTATCAGTGGTGTTCCACCAACCAAAATATTGACAGCGACCGGACGGTTTTGAGGTATGAGACCTTAAACCTTGGTACCCTTAGAAAATATACTATTGGTGCTAGCCCAGCTTCAGCATCAGTGCCATGCTGCATCACACTGTGCCTTTATAACCAATTTGAGCTCCAGCAAATCATCTGCCACTACCAAATTTCTCTGTTGCTATTTAGTAGGTAGGTTTTTTGGGTTTCTTTGGTTTTTTGACTGTCTTTGCTGAAATCTCAGGAAGCTTGGCTTAACCCCTCAAAGCTTGTCCAGCCATGCACGCAGGGCAGGTATCAAATACAGAACCACTGATCTTATACAACTGTTCGGCTGCAGCATTTTCACATACTTATGGATTTGCTGCATTTGCCACATAATCCATCATCTGATGCATAATCTGTAGATTTTAACAAAAACAAATGTTGTTTCTTGCTCAAACGATTCAAAGGTTACTACAAAACACAGCAACATGTGTGTTGGACTTGGCCCTTTTTGCAGGGACATCTCAGGACTTTTTGCCTTCCTCCTGTATTTTTTCTGACCTGTTGTTGGTGGTTTTTTGACTCTGGGCACTTTACCACTGCTGATCAGTGCTAAAGTGCATATGCTCCCCCTGTAAATTGTTATTATGGATTAGTGATTCCATGATTGGCATATTTGATTTACTTGTCAGACCCTAGTACAGTGCACTGTGTGTGCCCAGGGCCTGTAAATCAAATGCTGCTAGTGGGCTGCAGCACTGATTGTGCCACCCACAGAAGCAGCCTGTAAAATATAACTCTGGCCTGCCATTGCAAAGCCTGGGTGCAGTCTGGGACTGCCATGTCGACTTGGCAAGGGCACACACTTGCCAGTGCCTAAACCTTCCCTTTTCTACATATTAGTCACCCCTAAGGTAGGCCCAAGGTACCCCTGTGGGCAGGGTGCATTGTATGTGAAAGGTAGGACATGCCCTGATGTGTGTGGCTTGTCCTGATAGTGAAATACCGCCAATTTCGTTTTTCACTATTGCAAGGCTACCTGTTCCCTTAGGACATAATGGGGAGTTTGTTTATAACATCTTATAAACATAACTGGCCCTGGGAACAAGGTAGAAAAATAAAGTTTAGTATGCCTGAACTCAGAATGTTAAAGTGCATCTTTTAGTGTGGGTGATTTTTACATTCTGTGTTTGAAAATACCACTTTTAGAAAGTAGGTATTTTCTTGCCTAACCATCCAGTGTGCCTCTGCTAGGTTTGTGTATTGCATGTCTGGCTTTTGGATGACAGGGGCTGGAGAGGGGCAGCGGCTCCAGAAGTCTGATGAGTCAGGGCTGGGCTGAATAGACCTGGGCTGCATTTAGACTAGGGGGAGGAGATTTCCTTTCACCTGAATGGGCCTGGTCTGCCTTCAACAATGCTGTCTCCACCTCCTGCCAGGAAGCTGCACCAGTGAGGACAGAACTGGTTTTGGCTGGGTACAGACACTCTCTGCTTTCAGAGAACAAAGGATTTTGGTGTATAAAAAGAGGGGCCCAGACCCCAGACTTTTAGATCACTGCTGAACTAAGGAACCTGCCAGGAAGAAGAACCGGGAAAGCTGGAGGAGGAGTACTGCCCCTGTGCTGTGTGCTGTTGGGGTTGGCCTGCAGTGGTTGCTTCTGTCTTGGGTAGGGAAAGGACTAGACTGTGCTTTTATCATCCTCCTGTTACAGTTTTCTCCAAGGGCTTGAAGGAGAGCTTGCCTCAGGGATAGAAAAGACTTCAAAGATCACTTCTGGGAAATCAAGAGGAACCTTTGCCAAGGAGAAGAGCCGGAGAAGCTGAGGAGGAATACTGCCCCTGTGCTGTTTGCTGTCTGGGGTTGGCTTGCAGTGGCTACTTGCTGCCAAGGAAAGGAGAAAACGACTTTGCTGCTTGCTTTTTCCCCTGCTTGAAGAAAAAATCTCCAAGGGCTTGAACTGAGCTTGGCCCCTGTTCTAGAGATCTCAGGAACAGCAAAGACCTCACTGTGTCTGTGTCCACCGTCTCTGATCGTCGCCGCAGAAGAAAAGGGTAACCGACTCTGTTATCGAGTCAGTCGCAGGATTCCATGTCCTGAAAGCACCGCCAAGAGCAATGCTTTGCTTCGCAACGCAACCCTGGTCTCACCAACTCCGTCAACGAGCCACTGCTTGCACCGCGTCCTGTGGGCACCGCACTCCGCAACGCTTCGCTACACGCTGCAAGGACGTCACCGACTCCGTCGCTGCCCGACCGGAACCTCCATCGGCTCTGTCGCCGCACAGTGACCTGCCAGCACCGCCGCGAGCACCGTCTCACCCTCCAACGCAAGGCCTGGTCTCATCAACTCCGTCAACGAGCCGCTGCCTGCACCGAATCGTGATGACATCATCCGCCGCAACGCTCCACTTGACAACGCGACCGCGACGTTTGCCCCCGACCGACTCGCACTGACATGTTGGTCGCAACAAGAAAGGTACTGTGTCCAAGTCTGTCGACGCTTTAGCTGGCCCGTATCGACGCGGTCAGCTGTAATTGTTAGACTCTGTCGTATTCAGTATCGCGGTAGCCCCAGGAGGAGCTACCGAGTTGGAAGAACTGTGTTTTATTGATTTTCCTGCAATTTAAAGGTTATTTGGCACAAGTACTATTTTTCAAGAGTATTGTATGTTGGATTCTTATCGTATTTGGTCTTGTTGGTTTAGATAAAGATTTACCTATTTTTCTAAACTGGTGTGGTGTCCATTTGTAGTGTTTTCACTGTGTTACTGTATGTGTTCACAAATGCTTTACACACTGCCTCTGAGATAAGCCTGTCTGCTCGTGCCAAGCTACCAAGGGGGTGAGCAGGGGTTATTTTAGGAGTGTATCCTCCTAACCCTGACTAGAAGCAAGGGTCACTATTTGGACAAAGGTACCTACCTCTGCCAACTAGAGACCCCCATTTCTAACAACGTGTAACAAAAATGAGTTCCAGACCTTCTACCATCCCCTGAAATGAGCCTTGGATGCCCACCATTACTACCAACCTGGAAGGGTAAAGCATTCACAGATAGTAGTTTGGTTATCCAATTGTACTGTAATGGTACCAGAAGCACAAGGAACCAAGAGGTAAAAAACATTCCCTGGTAACCACTGCTTTCTCAGCACTCTTTGCAAAAAAGTGCACAAATATGACCTCAAACAGCCAATGAGGTCTCCCATCAAATCTGAAGTGTGGATATCGCTGAGAATACTCTCCCTGACTTTGTGACTTCCTGATTTATAGGCTCAAAAGGTAATACACAAGACTCATGCCCTCAGGAGCTTTGCCCACTGGATCTAGTTGCTTCCTTGAACTACTGAGTGTGCTTGGTCAGTCAAAATGTTCACAAAAGGTGATGGGAGAAAGGTTTAACCCACCTGCAATCGCTTTGGGTAGCATTCCAACCCATCAGGTTTCACCCACTATGTCACTCTAGACAGATGCCCACCTAATGAGTATCACTACTGACCCTTCTCCTCATGGGAACAATCAATCCCAACCTGCCAGGTGCGACTGATAGTGGTTAGACAAGGGGTCTCCAACCTTTTCTGTAGTGAGATCGGTGAAAATAATCGTGAGCTACTAAAGGCCAAGCAAGTCATGCATTGTTCGTAGAGACCCCCCACATCCAGCTTCACTGACTTTAAGCCTAATTTCTACAGAGCCAATACTGTGGTTTGAACAAAATACATAGAGTGCCCTAGAAACATCTTATCACAGCATCAAACGCGATGTGAGAGGAGGACCTTTGTAGCTGCCTGGTGCTTAATACAGCACTGACCTCAGGGGTGGATAGACCCAAATGCTCTTATCATTACAAGTTCCAATCTGGACACTTCCCATCCCTGGACATAGAAATTATTTTTGTGCTGGATGTTGAATGGCCATTGGCCATTTGATGATTACAATCAACATAACTATGCCCTGAAGAAGTCCAGTCTCCGGACAAAACTCGTTCACTGTTTTGTGCTGTAACCATTGGATGTTTTATACAAACAAAAATAAGCTAGGAAGAATTGCAAACTTAGTTGGAAAATTGATTGGGACTCATTTTCGTGAAAATACTATTTGTTGTGCACCACTAGTTATTTTAGGAGTGCCCTAGAAATACTGATAAGAATGTTTTGGATTTGTACTGTCACCATACGTTATAGTATGGAGAGAGAGGAGTGAGTTTGTAATAAAAGTATTGCTGTTTTGACCTCAATAGAAGCTGATGAGATGGAAACGTTCTTATTTATTGAAATGCCAACGTGAAACTCAGTTCTTCTCTGCTGTGCATTTTTAAGAGGAAACTCCCTGTTCAACTTCAGAGCTTATTTGTTATTATATAATTCACAGTTGCATCAACGTTGCCTTGAACGGTCTGATTTTTCTTTATTGATTCAGCTTATACTTCCAGCGTCAAAACAAAGGTGAATCAAGAAAATAACGTCAGCCCTTTCAATACAACTGTGAATTATATAATATTAGAACATTGGAATGTTGGGAACTCCATTGAAAACAATGGAGTGCTCCGGGCTTCTCATGGCCGGCAGAAGCCCAGAGCGCCAACATTCCAATGTTTGTTCACAGCTGTTGATGTGAACAAAAGGCCTCACGGAGCCCGTGAGGTCTTTGTTTTACAGATTCAAACTTTCTACCTTCTAGGGGCAGAATTTTTTAACCCCTTCGCTGCTAGGCCTTTTCCCCCCCCCTGTGCTAACCCTTTTTTTGGCTATTTAGGGAAGTTCGCGCTTAGGCCCGAAATGACCCTTTTTTGGCAAAGTGCCTAGCTGTAGTTTTTGAACCCTAGCTCTGCCGGCACCTAGGGAAACCTAGCAAACCTATACATTTTTAAAAACTAGACACCCAGGGGAATCCAGGATGGGGTGACTTGACTGGCTCCCACCAGGTTCTGTTACCCAGAATCCCTTGCAAACCTAAACAATTGTCAAAAAAACCACATTTTCCTCACATTTCTGTGCTGGAAAGTTCTGGAATCTGCGTGGATCCACAAATTTCCACCCACCCCACGTTCCCCAAAGTCTTCCGAGAAAAATGGTACCTCACTTGCGTGGGTAGGCCTAGTGCCCGCGACAGGAAACAGTGCAAGACGCAACGTGGACACACCACAATTGTACAGTGAAAAATTACCCTTTTTTGGCAAAGTGACTAGCTGTAGTTTTTTAACCCTAGCTCTGCCGGCACCTATGGAAACCTAGCAAACCTATACAGTTTTGAAAACTAGACACCCAGGGGAATCCAGGATGGGGTGACTTGACTGGCTCTCTCCAGGTTCTGTTACCCAGAATCCCTTGCAAACCTAAAACAATGTAAAAAAAACACATTTTCCTCACATTTCTGTGGTGGAAAGTTCTGGAATCTGCGTGGATCCACAAATTTCCACCCACCCCACGTTCCCCAAAGTCTTCCGAGAAAATGGTACCTCACTTGCGTGGGTAGGCCTAGTGCCCGCGACAGGAAACGGCGCAAAACGCAATGTGGACACACCACAATTTCACAGTGAAAAATGACCCTTTTTTGGCAAAGTGCCTAGCTGTAGTTTTTGAACCCTAGCTCTGCCGACACCTAGGGAAACCTAGCAAACCTATATATTTTTGAAAACTAGACACCCAGGGGAATCCAGGATGGGTTGACTTGTCTGGCTCTCATCAGGTTCTGTTACCCAGAATCCCTTGCAAACCTCAAACTACGTAAAAAAACGAAATTTTCCTCACATTTCTGTGGTGGAAAGTTCTGGAATCTGCGTGGATCCACAAATTTCCACCCACCCCGCGTTCCCCAAAGTCTTCCGAGAAAAATGGTACCTCACTTGCATGGGTAGGCCTAGTGCCCGCGACAGGAAACGGCGCAAAATGCAACGTGGACACACCACAATTTCACAGTGAAAAATGACCCTTTTTTGGCAAAGTGCCTAGCTGTAGTTTTTTAACCCTAGCTCTGCCGCCACCTAGGGAAACCTAGCAAACCTATACATTTTTAAAAACTAGACACCCAGGGGAATCCAGGATGGGGTGACTTGACTGGCTCCCACCAGGTTCTGCTACCCAGAATCCCTAGCAAACCTAAAAATTTGTCAAAAAAACTACATTTTCCTCACATTTCTGTGTTGGAAAGTTCTGGAATCTGCGTGGATCCACAAATTTCCACCCACCCCACGTTCCCCAAAGTCGTCCGAGAAAAATGGTACCTCACTTGTGTGGGTAGGCCTAGTGCCCGCAACAGGAAACGGCGCAAGACGCAACATGGACACACCACAATTTCATAGTGAAAAATTACCCTTTTTTGGCAAAGTGCCTAGCTGTAGTTTTTGAACCCTAGCTCTGTCGGCACGTAGGGAAACCTAGGAGACCTATACATTTTTGAAAACTAGACACCCAGGGGAATCCAGGATGGGGTGACTTGACTGGCTCCCACCAGGTTCTGTTACCCAGAATCCCTTGCAAACCTAAAAAATTGTCCAAAAAAACACATTTTCCTCACATTTCTGTGGTGGAAAGTTCTGGAATCTGCGTGGATACACAAATTTCCACCCACCCCGCGTTCCCCAAAGTCTTCCGAGAAAAATGGTACCTCACTTGCGTGGGTAGGCCTAGTGCCCACGACAGGAAACGGCACAAAACCCAACGTGGACACACCACAATTTCACAGTGAAAAATGCCCTTTTTTGGCAAAGTGCCTAGCTGTAGTTTTTGAACCCTAGCTCTGCCGGCACACAGGGAAACCTAGCAAACCTTTACATTTCTGAAAACTAGACACCCAGGGGAATCCAGGATGGGGTGACTTGACTGGCTCTCACCAGGTTCTGTTACCCAGAATCCCTTGCAAACCTGAAAAATTGTGAAAAAAACACATTTTCCTCATATTTCTGTGGTGGAAAGTTCTGGAATCTGCGTGGATGCACAAATTTCCACCCACCCCGAGTTCCCCAAAGTCTTTTGAGAAAATGGTACCTTACTTGCATGGGTGGGTCAAGTACCCGCGACAGGCAAGGGCCCAAAACCTATTGAGGCGACATCAAAATTACCTATCACAAACCAACCTGGTTTTGCAAGGGGGGTCCCATTGCTTTTTGGCCCGGGGCTCGGCGGCCACCTAGGGAAACCTACCAAACCCACACATTGCTGCCAGGCTGACACAAATTTCCTACCACCCAGCGTTCCCCCAGGTCTCCCGATAAAAATGGTGCCTCACTCGTGTGGGAGGCCCAAGTACCCGCGGCAGGCAAGGGCCCAAAACGTATTGAGGCGACATCAAAATTGCCTATCACAAAACGACCTGGTTTTGCAAGGGGGTCCCATGACTTTTGGCCCGGGGCTCGGCGGCCACCTAGGGAAACCTACCAAACCCACACATTTCTGAAAACTAGACACCCTGGGGATTCCAGGGAGGTATAGCTGTGTGGATCCCCCAACGTTTTCTTACCCAGAATCCCCTGCAAACCTGAAATTTAGCTGAAAAAATCACTTTTTTCACACATTTTTGTGTGGGAAAGTTGTGGCATCACCGGGCTGACACAAATTTCCTACCACCCAGTGTTCCCCAGGTCTCCCGATAAAAATGGTGCCTCACTTGTGTGGAAGGCCCAAGTACCCGCGACAGGCAAGGGCCCAAAAAGTATTGAGGCGACATCAAAATTGCCTATCACAAAACGACCTGGTTTTGCAAGGGGGGTCCCATGAATTTTTGGCCCGGGGCTCCACGGCCACCTAGGGAAACCTACCAAACCCACACATTTCTGAAAACTAGACACCCGGGGATTCCAGGGAGGTATGGCTTGCGTGGATCCCCCAACATTTTCTTACCCAGAATCCCTGCAAACCTGAAATTTAGCTGGAAAAATCACTTTTTCACACACTTTTGTGTGGGAAAGTTGTGGCATCACCGGGCTGACACAAATTTCATACCAACCAGCGTTCCCCCAGGTCTCCTAATAAAAATGGTGCCTCATTTGTGCGGGAGGCCCAAGTACCCGTGACAGGCAAGGGCCCAAAACGTATTGAGACGACATCAAAATTGCCTATCACAAAACGACCTGGTTTTGCAGGGGGGTCACCTGGCTTTTTGGCCCCGTGCTCGGCGGCCACCTAGGAAACCTACCAAACCCACACATTTCTGAAAACTAGACACCCGGGGATTCCAGGGATGTATGGATTGCGTGGATCCCCCAACATTTGCTTACCCAGAATCCCTGCAAACCTGAAATTTAGCTGGAAAAATCACTTTTTTCACACATTTTTGTGTGGAAATTTGTAGTATCATCGGCTGACACAAATTTCATACCACCCAGCGTTTCCCAGGTCTCCCGATAAAAATGGTGCCTCACTCGTGTGGGAGGCCCAAGTACCCGCAACAGGCAAGGGCCCAAAATGTATTGAGGCGACATCAAAATTGCCTATCACAAAACGACCTGGTTTTGCAAGGGGGTCCCATGACTTTTTGGCCCGAGGCTCGGCGGCCACCTAGGATAACCTACCAAACCCACACATTTCTGAAAACTAGACACCCGGGGGATTCCAGGGAGGTATGGCTTGCGTGGATCCCCCAACGTTTTCTTACCCAGAATCCCCTGCAAACCTGAAATGTAGCTGAAAAAAATCACTTTTTTCACACATTTTTGTGTGGAAAAGTTGTGGCATCACCGGGCTGACACAAATTTCCTACCACCCAGCATTCCCCCAGGTCACCCGATAAAAATGGTGCCTCACTCGTGTGGGAGGCCCAAGTACCCGCGACAGGCAAAGGCCCAAAACATTTTTTGATAGGCAATTTTGATGGTGCCTCAATACATTTTTTGGCCCTTGCCTGTCGCGGGTACTTGGGCCTCCGACACAAGTGAGGCACCATTTTTATTGGGAGACCTGGATGAACGCTGGGTGGTAGGAAATTTGTGTCAGCCCGGTGATGCCACAACTTTCTCACACACAAATGTGTGAAAAAGTGCTTTTTCAGCTAAATTTCAGGTTTGCAGGGGATTCTGGGTAAGAAACCGTTGGGGGATCCACGCAAGCCATACCTCCCTGGAATCCCCGGGTGTCTAGTTTTCAGAGATGTGTGGGTTTGGTAGGTTTCCTAGGTGGCCGCGAGCCCCGGGCCAAAAAGTCATGGGACTCCCCTTGCAAAACCAGGTTGTTTTGTGATAGGCAATTTTGATGTCGCCTCAATACGTTTTGGGCCCTTGCCTGTCGCGGGTACTTGGGCCTCCCACACGAGTGAGGCACCATTTTTATCGGGAGACCTGGGGAAACGCTGGGTGGTAGGAAATTTGTGTCAGCCCGGTGATGCCACAACTTTCCCACACAAAAATGTGTGGAAAAAGTGACTTTATTTAGCTAAATTTGAGGTTTGCAGGGGATTCTGGGTAAGAAAACGTTGGGGGAGCCATGCAAGCCATACCTCCCTGGAATCCCAGCTGTCTAATTTTCAGAAATGTGTGGGTTTGGTAGGTTTCCCTAGCTGGCCGCTGAGCACGGGGCCAGAAATCCAGGTGACCCCCCCTTGCAAAACCAGGTCGTTTTGTGATAGGCAATTTTGATGTTGCCTCAATAAGTTTTGGGCCCTTGCCTGTCGCGGATACTTGGCCTCCCACACAAGTGAGGCACCACTTTTATCGGGAGACCTGGGGGAACACTGGGTGGTAGGAAATTTGTGTCAGCCCGGTGATGCCACAACTTTCCCACACAAAAATGTGTGAAAAAATTTATTTTTTCAGCTAAATATCAGGTTTGCAGGGATTCTGGGTAAGAAAACGTTGAGGGATCCACGCAAGCCATACCTCCTTGGAATCCCCGGTGTCTAGTTTTCAGAGATGTGTGCGTTTGGTAGGTTTCCCTAGGTGGCCGCCAGCCCCGGGCCAAAAGTCATGGGACCCCCTTGCAAAACCAGGTCGATTTTGTGATAGGCAATTTTGATGTCGCCTCAATACGTTTTGGGCCCTTGCCTGTCGCAGGTACTTGGGCCTCCCACACGAGTGAGGCACCATTTTTATCGGGAGACCTGGGGAATGCTGGGTGGTAGGAAATTTGTGCCAGCCCAGTGATGCCACAACTTTCCCACACAAAAATGTGTGGAAAAGTGATTCTTTCAGCTAAATTTGAGGTTTGCAGTGGATTCTGGGTAAGAAAATGTTGGGGGATCCACGCAAGCCATACCTCCCTGGAATACCCCAGGTGTCTACTTTTCAGAAATGTGTGGGTTTGGTAGGTTTCCCGGGATGGCCGCTGAGCCCGGGCCAAAACCTAGGTGACTCCGTGCAAAACCAGGTTGGTTTGTGATAGGTCATTTTGATGTCGCCTCACTAGGTTTTGGGCCCTTGCCTGTCGCGGGTACTTGACCCACCCACACAAGTGAGGTACCATTTTTCTCGGAAGACTTTGGGGAACGCGGAGTGGATGTAATTTTGTGGATCCACGCAGATTCCAGAACTTTGCACCACAGAAATGTGAGGAAAATGTGTTTTTTTGGACAAATGTTTAGGTTTGCAACGGATTCTGGGTAACAGAACCTGGTGAGAGCCAGTCAAGTCACCCCATCCTGAATTCCCCTGGGTGTCTAGTTTTCAAAAATGTACAGGTTTGCTAGGTTTCCCTTTGTGCCGGCTGCGCTAGGGCCCAAAATCCACAGGTAGGCATATTGCTAAAAACAAATCCGTGCCTAGTCGGCTTTCTGCCGCCCTGGCGGGGGATAGCGGGGGGTGGGGTTACCCCGATATGCCCCCAAGGGGGGCAGAAACACTGTGGCTATTTTTTTGGGGGGTGGGGGCATTGATATGCCCATTCTGGGCAGCCCCCACCCCCACGCATAAAAAAAGCCAGCCTAATCGTTGGCGTCTAGTGGGCTTTTTGCCCCCCCCAGGGGGGCAGATTGGGGGCTACTGCCCCCATCTTCCCCCCAGGGGGGGAAGAGGCTGTAATTTTTGCGGGTGGGGGATGGGGGCATTGGCATGCCCGTTTATTTGCAGCCCCCACCCTAATTAAAATTTGCCCCAAAAAATCCCTGGCGTCTATTGGGCTTTTTGCTCCCCCGGGGGGGAAGATTGGGGGCTACTGCCCCATCTGCCCCCCAGGGGGGCAGGAAGGCTGTAATTTTTGCGGAGAAGGGGGTGGGGGCATGGGCATGCCCATTTTGGGCAGCCCCCACCCTAATTCAAATTTGTCCCAAAAAAATCCCTGGCGACTAGTGGGCTTTTTGCCCCCCTGGGGGTGCAGATTGGGGGCTAATGCCCCCATCTGCCCCCCACCCTAATTAAAATTTGCACAAAAAAATCCCTGGCGTCTAGTGGGCTTTTTACACCCCCGGGGGGGGGCAGATTGGGGGCTGGTGCCCGATCTGCCCCCCAGGGGGGGCAGGAAGGCTGTAATTTTTGCAGGGGAGGGGGTGGGGGCATGGGCATGCCCGTTTTGGCAGCCCCACCCTAATTCAAATTTGCCCCCAAAAAATCCCTGGCGTCTAGTGGGCTTTTTGCCCCCCCCCCGGCGGGGCAGATTGGGGGCTAATGCCCCCACCTGCCCCCCAGGGGGGGCAGAAAGTCTACTAAACGCCAGGGATTTTTTTGGGCAAATTTGAATTAGGGCGGGGGCTGCCCAAAACGGGCATGCCAATGCCCCCTCCCTAATTAAAATTTGCCAAAAAAAATGCCTGGCGTCTACTGGGCTTTTTGCCCCCCTGGGGGGAATATTGGGGGCTAATGCCCCCATCTGCCCACCAGGGGGGCAGAAAGGCTGTAATTTTTGTGGGGGAGGGGTGGGGGCATTGGCATGCCCATTTTGGGCAGCCCCCACCCTAATTCAGGTTTGCCCCAAAAAATGCCTGGAGTCTAGTGGGCTTTTTGCCCCCCCGGGGGGCAGAAAGGCTGTCATTTTTGCGGGGTGGGATGGGGGCATAGGCATGTCCATATTGGCCAGCCCCCACCACTAATTATAATTTTTAAAAAAATCCCTGGTATCTAGTGGGCTTTCTGCCCCCCCGGGGGGTGATTTTTGCGGTCAGGGGGTGGGGGCTTCGGCATGCCCGTTTTGGGCAGCCCCCACCCTAATGCAATTTAGCAGTAAAGAATCCCTGAAGTATAGTGGGCTTTTTGCCCCCCCCGGAGGGGCAGATTGGGGGCTACTGTCCCCCACTGCCCCCCAGGGGGGGGCAGAAAGGCTGTAAATTTTGCGGGGGTGGGGGCATGGACATGCCCTTTATGGGCAGCCCCCACCCTAATAACTTATGCGCCCAAAAAAAAGTCCCTGGCGTCTAGTGGGCTTTTTGCCCCCTCGGGGGGGCAGATTGGTGGCTACTGCCCCCATCTGCCCCCCTGGGGGGGGCAAAAAGACTAAATAACCCCAAATGTATTTGGGGGGAGCAAAAGCCCTTGCCCAAGGGGCCGCTCCCCCCTCCCTGGTGTCTAGTGGGTGGATCCCTGCTTGAGGATCGCCCTCCTGGGGCGATCCCCAAGCAGGGATCCACTGGGGAGGGGTACCATTGGAAAGGGGAGATTCTCCCCTTTCCAATGATACCTCTCCCGTCTTTCTGCGTGCCCGGGGGGGCTGAGATAGCCCCCTGAGCACATAGAAAGTGAAACGTGCGCGCTAATCCTCATTGCAAAGAAACCAGGGAGGGGGCCTCTGGAGCTGGGGAAGCTCTTTCCCAGCTCCCGAGGCTTTGGGGGAGAGAAGGAAATCCTTCTGCTGTCTGCAGCAGAGGGATTTCGTGCCCCTGGCCTCATGACGGAATGGTTCCGTCATGAGCACAGGGGCACCGATGACGGAACCATTCCGTCATGAGCATCGAAGGGGTTAATAGCCTTAGAGCTCTCTGTAGCGGGCTCTACTGGCCATTAAAGGCCCGCTCCCTTGTTAAAGGCACTCGCCATTGTCTCGGGCCTTTAACCCTGGAGCGGGCCTTTAATGGCGGGTAAAGCCCGCAACAGATGGCTCTAAGGCTATAGTATAGGCCCGCTGCTCTCAACATTTCAAGGTTCTAATAAACAGCCTCTGCCTTTCTCTTTCCCCTGCCTCTCTAAAATACATGGAGTGGGAAGGGGAAAGCAAAAGGCAGAGGCTGTGCTTGAGAGCACACCAGAGTCTTCTCCCTAGCTTAGAGTCACTTGAGCATCGGAAGGAGGGAGGGTAAATGCTGCTCAGGTCCTGGGTCTCCCTGGCTTGGCTGAACTACAAATGCAGTTCAGCCAAGCCGGGGAGAACCAGGGGCTGAGTTCAGCCCCTTTTCACAGCTCTTGCTGTGAATGTTGAAAAGCTAACAGCCATGGCCCTGCGCGCGGCTGTTAACTGTAGTACACTCACAGCAACCGCTGTGAACAAAGGCCTCACGAAGCCGGAGGGGATTTCAACCCTCTCGGGCACCGTGAGGCCTTTGTTTTACTAATCAGAATATTCTGCCCTGATGGGGAGGAATGTTCTAATAACTTTATAGCCCGCCGTATCTGGGCTATACGGCCATTAAAGGCCCAATCCCTTGTTAAAGGCCCTCGCCTTGGGCCTTTAACGCTGGAGTGGGCCTTCAATGGCCCGTGTACCCTGCCACAGCAGGCTACCAAGCTTTAATATATCAGATCTGAAGTTCAACAGGGAGTTCACTCTTAAACATGCACAGCAGAAAAGAATGAAGTGTTAGCTTTCAGTGAATTACAAACAGCAATACTTTTATTGCAAACTCACTCCTCTTTCTCCATTTAAAGGGCAAGAATTAACACACGTCAGAATTAAGCACATATCCATTTATACTCTCAGGGTGGGAAAAAAAGCTGAATCGAGACATAAATGTCAGCCTGATCAATACAATGTAATTGTGCTTTTCAAATGGGCCTGGTAACAATGATTAGATTAATTCACAGTTTTGCATTTTTGAAAACCAAAGTACCTTTAATTTTTCTGACAGGGTACCTCTCAAGTTGGAAATTATAGCAGACTTGGGCCTTTCACTGATTGCACTCTTGCCTTGTGTGCCGCTCAACCTGCACAGTATGCAAACCAGACAATCCGGGAATTATAATAAGTTTCTGGTGTCAAGGCCGCTGCTTCTGCCCACTGGCCACACAGGTTGCGCAGGATGGAATTGCGGTGCCCGGCTGCAGAGGTTAGGCGGAGGCTAATGTTGCGTATGCCGGAGTCCCACTTTCGGCAATGATGACACCTGCTTCTGGCATCCCCACCCAAGCTAAGCTCATTTGAGCCAATCAGAGCAACTGGTTTGTTTGATGATAGGCAAAAGGTGCAGAAGCCTGAAATTAAACGAAGTAATAAAGACTGATCACACAATGGTAAAAGGAGATACCAGGTCGCGAGCTGCTCACAGGGTGTCGCGATCGCCCAGTTGGAAATCCCTGAATTAGATTATTTGCAAGCCTTAATCCTGTCACTTTTTGTATGCTTGATGTAAAGCCCTAAGTGGGCATTGGTATGCCCAGATGTGGGTCTCATGCTCATTGAGTCACTGAAAACAAGCTGCACCCAACGGAAGAGGCCCAACTAGGCCGAAACCGGTCTTGGGTTGCTTGTGTTCCGGTTCAAAGAGGACCTGGCATGGTAGTTTGGGCTGGACTGTTCACATTGCAGTAGGACCACATCTCTTTTGCATATGTCTGAGACTAATCTGAGATGACATGGTGGGCAAAAGAATTATGGCTTAGAATGCTACTTCCAGCGATTCTCAGTGGTTAGACTATTTGTAAGCAATCCTCCCATTACTTTTTGTGTATTTTCACTCACAAAGTTCAACAAAGAGGTACTCAGAAGGAAAATGATCTGCCAGATTATAACTGTGTAGGGGTATAGTAAAATACAAAGGGGCAGATTTACAAGCCCCTTGCGCCACTTTTGCGTCACTTTTCCCATGTTAAAAATGACGCAAAAGTGGCGCAAGGGGCTTGTAAATCTGCACCAAAGTTTCAGCAAATTATCTTATCTACATAGAAAGGAATCACAAGAACCACAAATGCAGCAAATACACATCTGAGCTTACATTTTCACATGACAGACCACATTTTGTGTGCCACATTTTCCCATGAAAGGCCATATTTTGAGTGCCACATTTTCCCATGAAGAACCACATTTTGAGTGCCACATCTTCCCATGAAAGACCACATTTTGAGTGCCACATTTTCCCATGAAAGACCACATTTTGAGTGCCTCATTTTCACATGAAAGACCACAATTTGAGTGCCACATTTTCCCATTAAAGACCACATTTTGAGAGCCACAAATGAATTGCCCATTGTTTGGTGCAGGAATGTCAGTGACCCAGAATCTCCGACTGTGATCAGTATCCCTGCACCAAATATTGGTCTTCACAAGTTCATCCACCCAGAATGGGGAACAATATAGAGTCCAAGGAATACTGTGTCTTTTTTCACATGTTATTCTCCATTGTGGTGTGGTGCAGCGGCCAGGGCAGCTGACTTCGGAACACAGGGTTCACGGTTTGATCCCCGGCTCTGGCGGCAGCTCAGCTCAGCACCATGTGACTCTGGGCAATAGCTCACTTAATTTCCACTCTGGCCCCCAGCGCCTTGAGACCCGTAAGGGTGAGTAGCTGTGCTATATAAAAACGGACTTACATTTTTTTTTTTATTCCAGGTCGAGTAAACAGGACGTTTTTTAAAACATTTATTACCTGCTTCAAGCAGGTGGTAGATGGCAATAGGGGAGTACTATGGGTCACTGGCCAGGGTGCAGGCACTGGCGTGGGTGTGGGGGCAGGGGATGACACAACAGAGCAGGGCAAAGATGAATGGTGGTGTTTAGTGCTCACTGGTGCAAGGAAGTGGTGAGCTGGGCTGCACCTCTGCCTGTAGCGGCCCGTGCAGGTAAGTGCGGTGGGACGGGGGGTGTGTGAAAGTGACGAACGACGGGATAGGGAATGTAAAATAAATAAAACAACTTACCTTGTGCTCGCCGCATCGCCGACTCGTGAAGCAAGTCAGAGTAAGGCTGTAAGTCTTGGGTCCCCGTTAATGAGCACAGCAGGAATGTCTCTGTGAGTGAATGCGGACCCCCTCAATGGGGAATATCCTGCAATACCGGGTCCTTTAACACAGGCTTTTATCCAATTACAAGTAGCTTTATGTTGACATGAATCACCTGCGTTAAACAGGTGGGAACTATCTGTGAGCGGTCGGTAAGGTTTGCAGGATGTTGGTTCGGCTGGGGGTGGAAAGACTGTGCCCCTGGGGGGGGCGGGGCATTGTCTTCTCCCCTGTGGTGCAAGGAGGAATGGCAGAGTCTGGGCTGTGGTTCTGCCTGCAGCCCTTGCCCTTCTCAGCTATCTTCACCCAGTAAACCTGGGTCATTTTGGGTCCAGAAACACCAGACCACTTATGGCTTCCCAGAGTGTATCCCTCCCAGTTATCCCACTGCCGAAAACTCGTGATGGGTGTCCTAGAGGAAACCCAGAGCACTGCCTGGCAGAGTAGTCATGGATCTACCGCTTGTGGGGCAGGAGAAGCTGAACTCCTTCAGCCCAAACTCCCGGTCCTTCATGATACTATGCAGTCCTGTAAACAGGAATGTCTTCTATAAGGTGAGCATCTCCACCTATCAACCACATTGTCCAAGAACCCTCACAGGATGCTGCGATCTTTCATTTACCTTCGAACTCACTCATTTATCCAACAGTTTTCTCATGGGTCCACCCATTGCTGTATTCTATCTCACGCGCCACAATCTAATTGTTCCACTTTATTATTTCTATGGGGAAATTACTTTTTATGGGGCTAGTAAGATATTAATGACTCTATGGTGGGATTTTTTAATGTTCCTTCTTTTCCTTAATTAAATTCTTATTTTTTATCGTACAGACAGTGTTTAATGTATTTCTTTAATGTGATACATTTATATAGCTTCCTTAATTGTGCCTGCCCATCACCTTTGAATTGAAGCATTTTTTAGTCTGCTAATAAAATGAGAGCAGTGGTGAGCTGTTGGCCCCCTGTTTCTTACCTTCATTATCTTGGTCTCTACTGCCTTCAAGTGCTAGTATGCACATTTGAGTAGTTTCAAAATGCCTTCTCAATTGCTTCTTCGCATATCTGTAGCTGGAGTTTTAGCATTTCTTTTTAACAATGAAGTTTATTTTCTCCATTTTTATTAATGACGGGGCTGCGTTGAGTGCTTCCCTATGGCAGGATGCTCCCCTTTTCCCCTTTAGTCTGCTTGTACTGTTTCTGGGGTCACCAGTATGTCTCATGATTTGTGCTAGGTGTCCTCCTTCCTCCCCATCAGAGGAGGCAGCCAAGATGTGGTGAAGGCAAACCCAAGATAGTGCTATCAACAACGGCCACACAAAGACAAACCTGCCAGGTACATCTATGCTGTTGTCACCCACTTGTGGAGGGTGATGCAGGAACCTGTAGGTCTGAGCTTCTAAAGCCAGTCACAAGGCATGGCATGGCATGGCTGCAGACATTCCGCAACCGCTGGTACAAGCCGGGAACTAAGCATGGGTGGAGTACGCGGAACTCCGCGAAGTGACCAAAAACTCTGCTGCGTTATGAGGAATTCCGCAGGCGGTGGAGTGTGTTACGTCGCGTCACTCACACTGATTTTTAGCAGAAGGTGTTTGTCCTACACTGTAAAATCAGCACGAATGGCACCATGCACAGTGCAAGAGGGCGCTGCATCTTTTTGCCGCTTGAGTAGATGTTCTACGCGAGCGGCAGTTTCCTCAATGCAAATGGAAGGTTTCTCAACACGAGCATTAGCAACCATCTGCAACCGTCTGCGTTGAGAATTCTCATCGGGAGGTGGTCTGGAGTAAAATTTTCCTCACTCGTGTTCACCAATTTAACGTTGGCGAGCGCGAGAGAGGGAAAAACTCCTCCCCGCAGAGTTTTTGGAACTCCACGCGCTACGCAGATCACGGAGTGGGAAAAGCTTCGTGAGCGGAGCAGAATTTCACACCCAGGTCTACTGGGAACAGGACATTTGGTACTCTTTGGCCCCAGGCAGGCAAGTGGGGATTCGTCCCTGCCCCAGAGGAATTGGATTTGCCCAGCCTTGAGGCAAGGCATTGAAAGGGTAATATTTGCATCTCATGCAGGCTTGAAGGAGTAAAGTGATGATGCTGAGTCCCAATTCCTAAATCATTGCTTAGAGCCTAAGTTAAAAGGGGAGCTCTTTTTAGTTCTGATCACCCAAATGGAATGCAGCAACCGTTGTAGTGCTGGACTGATATGGGGTGGGGACAGGGGATGTTGTCTGTGGCAGTGGCCAGAAGATGATGTATCCTGACTTTTGGAGCCTTATATTCTCCTCCGTGCTCCAGGAGTGGATTGCGCAGGGGCCGGAACAGTGCTGCACTTGCATCCCAAGCCTAAAGCGATTTTACTAGCTAGGAAATCCAGGTGTGTAACGCTGCGCCAATTGTATCCTGAGGGTGACCAGGCGTCCTGGGTTTGCCGGGTCCAGTCCCAGTTTTTCATCGGCTGTCCTGGTTTGGCTGGTGTCCTGGTTTTTAGAGAGGGTCAACTGGAAACCGTGTGAGGTACATTTTTATGTGTTCCAAAGCAGGGTTAGTTAACAGATGTTATAAGAAAGCAATTTAATTGGCAGGTATGATAGTGGGTTTAAAAATAGCATTTTAGATATTTTCTTAGTACCTATTCTCTGTTTCTATGATGATGAGCGCTGTCATTCTGTGGCTCCTGGTAGATGTAAAATTATAGTCCTTCTATTTTCACGGAATGTCCCAGTATATCGTTTATGAAATCTGGCCACCCTAGGTATCCTACCCGCTGATACTGCTCTGCCAAACTCGTAATCAGGGTCTTAGTTGCTCTGCTCATTAATTTATTACCGTAGGCTAATTTAGAGCCAATAATGGCTCTGGTGGCTCTTTCTTTCAGCAAGGAGAATATTCCATGTAACAGCTTAATATAGGAGTAACTTGGTAACTCCATACATGCCAACCCTCCCGCTTCAGGCGGGAGACTTCCGATTTCAATGCTAGTCTCCCGCCTCTCGATTTCTGCAGAAACCCGATTTGGAGTTTTGTGAAACTGCCAACAATAAAATCATGATGACTGTCCACACACACTCCAATCTCTTCCTCCAAGAATACCTCTTACATCAAAGGTTAACGTTTTGTCCTTCATTTTTGGAAGGGAAGATTAAAGCTTGCGACAGGCCTTGACTTTTATTTTTGGCAGTTTTACGTAGCACAAACAAAAATCTAGTTTAGAACTCTGTTTTTATTTGCACTATGTTATTAAACTCATAAAAATGAAATGGTGATTGTCTGTCATCATGCATACCAATAGACCCAATTCAGGCAGGTTGCCTCTGCTTCAATGTAAGTCAGTGGGGAAAATACATTCTCCCAACAATTTTTTTTAAATCTCCCACTTGCCTTCTCTAAAATGTTGGCATGTATGTAATTCAGCTACTTGTACATGGCCTTTGATTGCTATAGTGTGGCATCCAAGTTTCAGCTGTTGACTTTGGTACAACATGCGCTAGCCCATATTTAAAAAACGGACAGTTAACTTGTAGAAAACATCCAGATGAAGCGCATTAGAACTGAACTGTTTAGTTGGAAAGGTACCTTATTTGTGGATCAGGAAGAGGGGTTTCTTGGGTTATCACCAGTGGGCAGAAAATTGTTAGGAGAAAAAAAAATTGGAATGGATTTTTGGGTCCAAAGTAACATTTCTTAGGGGTGTTTCCTTCTAAAATCATATTTTTGATAAGAATTTGCTATCTTTATCAATCAAGTGAATCTGTTTCTGATTCAGGAGCCATTTCAAGCCACCAAAATTGGTCCCTTTACCTGTAATCTGCCCTTTATGGGCTTGACTTGTCTTTCAGAATGGCTTTCTTTCACCATCTCAGTGCCTGAACTCTATGCGGTAACACTTCAAACACTGCTGATGTCCAGCTGATAGCCAGAGAGATACAGTGCTGCAGCCCCATCTTTTTAGCCTGTCCCTTGGGTGTCGGACAGGAAAGGTACTATCTTACTGTGGGTTCGTTTTCTCTTCCTTTTACTGTCTCTGAGTTGCTGTGAAGTGTATCCAAGTGGCTCTGGGTGGCCCCGTTGTGTCTGTAGGGGAACTCCTATGGAGCTGTGGTAGGCCTCCCATGGGTGCTATGAGTGGTCTCTGATATGAGCATGTAATTTCATGTCTGGGTCCTCTTTGCTGAGTTCCTGGCTCAGCGGGCTGTATGTGTTCAGGTGTGAGGCAACAGCCATCATAAACCAACTCCCTCTACTGTCAGCTGGGCTGCTACTGGGTACGGCTGGGCTGACGTCACATCTAGGGCAGGGCGGGGCGAACCAAGTGGCTCTTGTCAAAGGTTTGATGAGATCTCTGGCTCAGTTTGCAAGTTGTAGCGATGGAGGGAATTCTTGTAGCAGCTTGTCAGACCCTGTTTGCCATGGATTGCCTGTTTAGGACTAAAACACCAAAGAGCGTCTCAAATGGTTGGACAAGGCAGGGTGCAACGGGTGCTAACCATGCACAGGAGAAAGGACCGCAAGGAAGTGGTGCTTGGTGGCATGAGTCAGTGACTAAGGACAGTGTTAGTAGGGGTGGGCAAGGCACTTAAGGCTGAAGCCAGGCTCGAGCCACAGGCCTGGCTCTGGGTTAGCTTTAGCTCGAGGTCCTCTTGGACCTTTGGGCCCAAAACGAGCCGAGCTTGAATGTGGTTTCTTCCCAATCGCTCCGGGTTTCTTCTCAGCTCTGCTTCTAGCGCAGGACCCTCAACAACTTCCCTAACCCATCCTGGCTCTACTCTCATGTTGTTAACCAGCATAAGAAAAGCACCAGGATTTGCGGGAGTGGCCTCTCTCAGCGCTCTCAAGAGCACTGGAGGCCTGGGCTTTCTCTAACCCAGCTGTCTAAGACAGCTTGGTTTGAGAGGTATAAAATGCGCATGTCTGGCTGGCTGTCGCAAGACAGCCGGCCAAATAGACATGCACACTTTAAATTTAAGTGCACAGCTCGCTGCTGCCAATCAGCAGCAATGACCTGCCCTGTCCTGACACTAGGTTCGAGACAGGTTGGTGAAAAATAAAATGGTAATAAATTAACTTTATTACCATTTTATTTTCCTCTCTGCTGCTTATTTGGGGGCATTTTTAGTGAGGCACGCTCCACGGATATAATGGAAGAGCAGCTTTTGGGTTGCCATCTCGTGAGTTAATTGCATAATGGGAAACCAGAAAGCCTGGGACCAATCCTGCCTTTCCTGCTTGACCAAAATGTGTGGTCCTGGGCAAATATTTTAAATTATGAGCTTCCTTTTTCTTTTTTATCGCACATGAAAGCACCTTGCAATAACTGAGTTCAGTGTGTACACTGCACAAAAATAATCTGATATTGTTAGAAATGGGGGTCTCTAGTTGGCAGAGGTAGGTACCTTTGTCCAAATAGGGGCACTTGCTTCTAGTCAGGGTAAGGGGGATACACTCCTAAAAAAAACCCTGCTCACCCCCTTGGTAGTTTGGCATGAGCAGGCAGGCTTATCTCAGAGGCAGTGTGTAAAGCATTTGTGAACACATACAGTAATACGGTGAAAACACTACAAATGGACACCACACCAGTTTAGAAAAAAAGTAATCTTTATCTAGACTTAACACAAGACCAAACGACAAAAATCCACAATACAGTAATAAAAATATGACTTTCAGATGGTAGAAATAGCTTAGTTCAATGTAGATGGTAAATGCGACACTTTACTCTCAAAGTACCTTGGATGCGTCACTGTTAGACTTCGCTTTTTCAGCGGGTTTACCCCCAGACTTTTTGCTTTTTGGCCTCCTGTTTTTGACCCTGTGTGTGTTGGTTTTAGGACTCTGGGCACTTTACCACTGCTAATCAGTGCTAAAGTGCATATGCTCTCTGTGTAAATTGTGTTATGGATTGGTGTTTCCATGATTGGCCTATTTGATCTATGTGTCCGTCCCTAGTAAAGTGCACTGCGAGTGCCAGGGCCTATAGATCAAATGCTGTTGGTGGGCTGCAGCACTGGATTGTGTCACCCACGCAAACAGCCCGTAAAGTGTAACTCTGGCCTGCCATTGCAGAGCCTGTGCGCAGCCTGGGGCTGCCATGTCGACTTGGCAAGTGCACACACTTGCAAGTCCCTAAACCTTCCCTTTTCTACATGTTAGTCACCCCTAAGGTAGGCCCAAGGTACCCCTGTGGGCAGGGTGCATTGTATGTGAAATGTAGGACATGCCCAGGTGTGTGTGGCATGTCCTGATAGCGAATTACAGCCTATTTCGTTTTTCACTATTGCAAGGCTACCTGTTCCCCATAGGCCAGAATGGGCAGTTTTGATTATTACAGCTTATAATCCTAACTGACCCAGGGAACATGGTAGAAATTCGAGTTTAGTATGCCTGGACTCAGAATGATAAAATGCATCTTTTAGTGAAGTTGGTTTTAACATTCTGTGTTTGAAAATACCACTTTTAGAAAGTGGGTATTTTCTTGTCTAACCCTCCAAGCCTGCCTCTGCTAGGTTGTGTATTCCTTGTCTGGAGTGTGAGTGACAGGGGCTGGGGGATGCCAGGAGACAGGGTGAGTCAGCACAGGGCTGAATAGCAAGATCTACATGTAGATGGGTGGGAGGAGATGCACCTGGGACCTGAATAGGGCTGGGCCTTCCTTCCACAATGCTGGCTCCACCTCCTGTGGTGCGTCTGATGTCCCTGGCCTGCACTGTGAAAGGAAAGAAGGAGACTTGTCAACAAAGTGCTCCAGGACTGCCCAGAACTGGTTTGGACTAGGCAAAGGCCTCTCTGCCTTCAGAGGACAAAGAGAAATTGAGGATAAAAAGGGGGACCCAAACCCCAGAAAATTGGAACTCTTTTGGATCAAGAAGACTGCCAAGAAGAAGAGCTGGAGAAGCTGTGAGGAGGAACTACCACTTTGCTGTGTGCTTTGCTGTGTTGGCCTACAGTGGCTGCTTCTGTCTTGGGCAGTGAAAGGACTGGAACTGGACTTTCTGAAATCTACTTTGTGAGTATCTCCAAGGGCTTGAGGTAGAGCTTGCCCCTGTTCAAGAAGTCTCAGGAACAGCAAAGACTTCAAGTTCTTCTGCCCTCAGCACTGGGGACTGTGTGTTTTGTGCTGCAACAGAAGAAAAGCAACTCGACGACGTCGACGACGCCGCTGCCGACTCCGTGTCCTGACGGCACCGCAGAGGGCACCGCCGCAATGCCGCACCGCGACCCTGGTCTCACCGACGACGCCTGCTGATGCCGCCACCGAGCCGCTGCTCGCACCGCGACCTGTGGGCACCGCACTCCGCACCGCCTCGCTTCACGACGATGCCGTGGCATTCCCGACGACGCCGCTCCACGCCGGACTCGACGCCGCTGCTTGCACCGTGGTTCAGGGGCACCGCTCGTAAGTTACACGACGCACCGCCCTCATCCCGCACCGCAGCCTTGGCCCACCGACGCCGGTGCCATCGACTCCAGTTCGTCAGCCGACGACAGCGCTGCAGCTACGACGACGCCGCTGCTGCACCGTGACCTGCCAGCACCGTGACGAGCACCGCCTTCATCTCACACCGCGACCCTGGTCTCACCGATGACGCCATCCGACGCCGCCACCGAGCCGCTGCTCGCACCGCGACCTAAGGGCACCGCACGCCGCACCGCTGTACTTCACACCGCAGCACCCGACGCCGGCTGACGCCAGCGCTCCTGACTTCAACAGAGAGGAGATCGATCTGCAACGCGTGTGACTTCGAGGGCCCCGACGATGCCTGCATCGACCTCCGGAACCGACGCCTGCGGACGCCGTGTTTTCGGAAGCTCACCGCGAGGTCATCGACGCCCTGCATTTCTGAAAGGTACTGTTTGCGGGTCTTCCCGACACCGTAGCTGACACGCGACGCCGCGGTCAGCCAGAACTGTTTGGATTTGTTTGTTCACAACGCCTTGATAGCCCTGGACGGAGCTATCGACATCAAGGAACTGTTTTTAAAGACATTTTGAGAAGTAACTATTTCTGAAGTCCTGCAGAGTGGATTTTTATCGTATTTGGTCTTGTTTTAAGTATATAAAAATATTGGATATTTTTCTAAACTGGTGTGGTGTCCGTTTGTAGTGCTTACATTGTATTACTGTTGCTTTTGTGCAAATGCTTTACACACTACCTCTAGAATAAGCCTGACTGCTCGTGCCAAGCTACCAAGGGGGTGAGCAGAGGTTATTTTAGGAGTGTAACTCCCTTACCCTGACTAGGAAGAAGGGTCCCTACTTGGACAAAGGTGCAAGCCCTTGCCAACTAGAGACCCCCATTTCTAACAGTCACGCAAAACAAACAAAAGGGTCGCAGGGAAGGCAATGCATCAGTTCCTTGCTCCGGGGGAGGCGGCACACCTGTTCCTTACTGCAGCGCAGGGGAGGCGATGCGCCTGTTCCTTACCGGAGAGGAGGCAAAGCGTCTGTTTCTTACTGTGATCCGGTGCGATGCGACAAAATGGCGCCTCGATGCGATGCGATGATCCGGTGCTATGCGACAAAATGGCGTCTTTGATGCGATGCGACAACGTGGATGCGATGCGTGCATGCCCGACGGCCGTGCGGCAAAATCGATGAACTTTGGAGCCGCGACAGGCCCTGCGACACGCTTCTCCGGTGATGCGACGGCAACCTCTGCGGCACGCTTCTCCGGTGATGCGACACGTTTCCTTGTCGATGCGACGGCGAACAGCTGCGGCGGCGACACGCTTCTTCGGCGATGCAACGGCAACTGCTGCGGCGGTGACACACTTCTTCCTCGTTGCGTCGCGCTGCCAGCTCCCAGCGACACGCAGTCTCCAGAGGGCCCAAAACAACAGCAGGCACCTCTCTGCAGGTAGAACTCCCAGCAAGGGAATTCAGGGGGAGCTGGTGGTGAAGTCTTTGTGTCCCTGAGACTTCAGAACAGGAGACAAGCTCAACTTCAAGCCCTTGGAAATCTTCCTCAAGATAGTAAAAGTACACACAAAGTTCCTTTTCTCCTTTCCTTGGCAATGAGTAACCACTGCAGGCCAACCCCAAACAGCAAAGAGCACAGGGGCAGTCTCCTCCTTCAGCTTCCTTGGTTTCTCTCCTTGGCAAAGGGTTCGTCTTGATTCCCAGAAGTGATCTAAAGTTCTGTGGTCTGGGCCCCAATATTTATACTGCAAAATCCTTTGTTCTCTGAAGGCAGAGAGTGTCTGTGCCCAGCCAAAACCAGTTCTGTCCTCCCTGGTGCAGCTTCCTGGCAGGAGGTGGAGACAGCATTGTTGAAAGCAGACCTGGCCGAGGTAGCTGAAAGGAAATCTCCTCACCCTACTCTCTATTCTATGAAGGCTCTGGCAAGTGAAAGGAAATCTCCTCCCCCTACTCTCTATTCAATGCAGGTCCTATTCAGCCCAGCCCTGAACCATCAGACTGCTGGAGTCAAAGCCCTCTCCAGCCCCCTGTCACTCACAAAGCAGACATGGAATACACAAACCTAGCAGAGGCATACTGGATGGTAAGGCAAGAAAATACCTACTTTCTAAAAGTGGTATTTTCAAACACAGAATGTAAAAATCACCCACACTAAAAGATGTATTTTTACATTCTGAGTTCAGGCATACTAAACTTTATTTTCCTATCTTGTTCCTAGGGTCAGTTAGGATTATAAGATGTTATAATCAAACTGCCCATTCTGGCCTGTGGGAACAGATAGCCTTGCAATAGTGAAAAACGAAATTGGCTGTAATTCACTATCAGGACATGCCACACACATCAGGGCATGTCCTACCTTTCACATACAATGCACCCTGCCCATATGGGTACCTTGGGCCTACCTTAGGGGTGACTAACATGTAGAAAAGGGAAGGTTTAGGGACTGGCAAGTGGGTACACTTGCCAAGTCGACATGGCAGTCCCAGACTGCACACAGGCTCTGCAATGGCAGGCCTGAGTCATATTTCACAAGCTGCTTCTGTGGGTGGCACAATCAGTGCTGCAAGCCCACCAGCAGCATTTGATTTACAGGCCCTGGGCATTCATGGTGCACTGTACTAGGGTCTGACAAGTAAATCAAATAAGCCAATCATGGAGTCACTAATCCATTACAACAATTTACAATAGAGAGCATATGCACTTTAGCACTGATCAGCAGTGAAAAAGTGCCCAGAGTCATAAAACCACCAACAACAGGTCAGAAAATAGGCTAGGAGGAAGGCAAAAAGTTCAGGGATGACATTGCAAAAAGGACCAAGTCCAACACAACCCCCTTCCAGCCTAAACGCAGGGTAGACCAATCACTACCTTGATGGGCTTTCCTGCTTTGGGCGATACAACATGGACCCTGGCCCGCAACTGCAGGGGCATACTCCAGTTCTACGCCAATCTGAACCCATTTGGATCCCTCTGTCTATACACTCAGGGCCCACTAAGCTAACCCATGGGGAACCCTTCTCCTCACCTTTGGACACCATCTGTGCAGCACCTAACCTTAGCTTGCTCACAGGTGTGTCCCAACAGACAGACAGTACCCACATGGCCAACACAGAGGTGTGGCCCAGTCCACCCCCGGGGTGTGACTCTGGTCCCTCTCCCAGGGGCAACTCTGTCCACCAGGACAGCAAGCCACAGTGGCCACTGACATCTGTCAGTGATGAGAACCAGGCCCCAGGTCTTTCATGGTTCTCCAACCTCCGTGGCGTCAAAGAGCGGGGGCAGTAGCCCCAGGTGCCTGGTACCCTTGGTCCACTCTCCCTCCTGTCAGGTCAGGTATGACATCCTGACACTGACCTACCAACCCCGGGCCTGTACCCGGTGGCTGGACGGGAGACTGGGGTGGGCTTTCCCACACCCGGTCCTCCTCCTCGGGGCTCTTCACCTTCCCACCTGGAGCGGTACCCCCTTCCAGAATTGTCAGGGCACCTGTGGCAGGTGTCTTGCACAATTCGCCCACCAGTTCAGGGGTTCTATCCTGCAACTGGGACCCCAGCCTAGGGTCTGTACCCTTAGACTGGGCAGAGTTCAGGGGTGAGGCTACCCTCTCCCCACCCCCCTTACTGGGGTCCTGCACCCTCCCACCTGTAGTGGTGCCCCCAGAAGACAAACCGGTAGAGACACTGATTACAGTTGTCCTTCCCTCCAGGTCAGGCAACACCTGAACCTGGCTTCCCAACCCAGGGACTAACCCCTGCGGCTGGGTACTGCCCGGCACACCAGGACTTCCTGGGGAGCACTCATGCCCCCCCTAGGGTAACACATAACCCATGTGTTGTGTGACAGCCTGCCTGGCGCAGATCTCCCGACCCCTGTCCATCTGACAGTGCGTGAAGATCCCCAAGGACAGGAGTGGTGTCACCATGGTCACTCCTAGGAGACTCCGCCCTTCTGGCTGGCCCCTGACCCACTGGTTCTTCCACTGGGGACTCTCTCCCTCTCTTACCCCTCAATCTGGACCTCTGCACCCTCCACTTGTAAGTGGCACTGCCAGACACCAGAACTGATGGAGGTCTGCTTACAGACACTCCACGTTATCCTGACACTAGGAGATCCCCCTCAAATGGACTACTAGTACAGCTTAGGCTCCCTACCTGGTGTTCCCTTAAGGAACAATCCAGGCCCTGAGACTGAGGTGGGGCACTATCGGGACACATCCCAGTCTCACTCCTTCTCCTAGGAGACAGGACGTGAGGCCCTAAAACCTTCCCACTACAACGGGACCTAGCTGGGCTACTCTGAACCTCTCCCACCACTCTGGGCTGGACGATACCTGAGCCACTCCTCTTAGGATCACCCTCAGATGCCTCTCCAGACCCTCTGGAATCCACCAAAAGGTCTGCCTCCAGTGTGAGCTCCCTGGGGTCAGAGAACTCACATTACACCAGGCGTTGGCATAGCTCTGGAAAACGGGGACTTAAAATATGCTCTCCACGAATTGAGTCATACAACCCCACACAGGTCCAAACCAAGCTATCCTTCTCCTCACCATCCAGTGCCTTGCACACGTGTTATGTGCTGGATTGAGGCCCTAACATAGGTGCGCTGTTTCAGAGGCACAAATCCTTCGTGCCACAGAGACAGGCAGGACCTTTCACCTACATTGGCCCTCCCTTCACAAATAACGAGCAACAGAGTCTGTCTCTTATCTGACGTGTGCTCTGGGTGCAGAAGACGGTCCATTCTAAATACGTCATATCCATGTCCAACAGTGACTAACCTACGTCACAACGAGTTCTTAGAAACAGACCCTTAGCTCTTGGGATTTTCCCTAGCACAGGATTATTGATTTCTCCAAGAACTCATTAAATATGCATGAACCACTATTTCCTAAGGGTTCATTCCTGACGTCTTCCTCTGACCGACTGTACGTCAACACTAACATTCCAAGGCACCTATCAGGTATAAATATACCTCCCTTTGCCCAAGCAAAGCAGAGGGGACCAAGACTTTCCATGCCAACACTCTGACGTGAGACGCTGCAACCTGCATCATGCCACAGCTCCAGCTGGCAGAGGTCCATCCACCCATCCTGGGGTGTCCAGCTCAACACCAGGATGAAGTCCCACTAAGGTAATGGGGTTAGACTAAATCCTAGGGGGATTCTTGGCTCTCTAAGACCTACACACATGCTAGGTACACTTAGGTACATCTAGTTAGGCATCATAGGGGTATAGGCTTTATCTTAATGCATTCTGCATTTCATGTATGTGTTCATTACTATTGCACAATGGTAAAACTGTACCATGCATTTTTATTTAACTGCACTGCTGGCCATATTTCTCTGCTACTGTCCAACAGTTGTCGCAGCACATATAATCAGTGCTAGAACAACAACTGTGCAATAAATTTTATTGTAAACACACCCGACTGTTTCTTCTATGTACTTCTCTGAGATGAGTGACTGAATGAAAAGTAGTATATTGTTTCCACGATCCTGAGGGATCAGGGTTTTATGTTATGTGTTTGCCAGAAGCTATTCCCTTCTTGTTGTCAAGAAGTTTCTAGTGGCCTCTGAGCTAGCTGGTGTTGTAGGGATTCTGCACATATACAGAGCTATGCACAGGATCATAGGACCTCGGAATATAGTGGTGAGCCAACCATAATCCTTAGCACCTAAAACCCCAATCCGACTAGCTGTAGCGTCTCATTAGCACCAATGCTACCAATGATTAGACAACCCAGAACACAGTATCTCTCTCTCAGGGCTCGCAGTAGCAAGAACACCCTTTCATCACACTCATACCTGTCCACAACGCGCGTAAGAAGAGACACGATATAGGTTAAAATATTTATTTCAACAACGTGCTCTAAGATACAGTACACGTGCCAGTACTATCAGCATAATGCATAAGGATAATATGAGCTGCATAGTTACAACTCCATAGAATACAAACGGGGAAAGCATTTCATAAAGCAGTGGATATAGGGCTAAATGACCTTACCACCCTCCCCGTGCTAGTAGCTAGTTTATTATAAAAACAGAAGACCTCTGGGCTTTGACTAGCGAACCCCCATACCTCAAGATCTAGATGCAAGGTCTACATCATCAGACAAGCACAGCTCTTCTCTCTGGAAAGGTTTTTCTCCAAGTGTCTCTAAACGTGGAAATCACAATATTAAAAGCACCCGAATTTCTCCATGGCAGCTGTACATAGTGTTATGTCTAAATGCGAGGGACTGGCCAGATCAGCAAGAACAAGGGACATTGTTTTTCGACCTTGTACATGTTGTGCAGACGTAGCCCAAAGGGAACAGGAGAAAAGGTGAAAGACAGAAATGCAGACAGTTCTAAAATAGCCAGGCAGAAGCAGAGGCTGAAAAAACAATGGCACAAAATAACGTGCGCAAAAAAGGCATCATGGCAGCCAGGCCTAAGTCAACGTAGCAAGGCAGACCAGGAGGCCACAAACCACAAGACACTGGTACACAGTAATTAAGTTTAATATACGCGATAGGGGCATACCGACCTCAGTCCTATGCCAAGCCTATAGAGTATGTTATTCCAATGGGCAGAACCTATTAGGGAAATAGGAACTACACTACATGACGCCAAAACGTGAATTTGGCACTTATTTAACAGTAGAATCTGAGTAGTTCAGTCATGCTTATTCTCAGAGACCCCTACTCACAAAACGCCAGAGACGTCTGGAGTGGGTAGGCACAAAATTCCACCACAGCTGAGTAGGCAATCTTCCTATGTATTGGCTGTAGGTTAATCAAGCTTGAAGAAAAAAGTTCCCGAACAATTGTGCCTTTTAAAACCTTATCTTAAAACCCTTTTTTAGGACATTTTGTTTTCACAACACAATGTCTGTCGAGGCAGCTGCTCCTGTCACTGGGACACAGGTCTCAAACGACGAAGAGGAAGCAAATGCAATACATTTTGCACCCAAAATCAGGCATACACTCACACAAAAACCCCTCAGACATGGTTTAACAGACCGAGAGGGTACAGTGATATTAATAGAGGCACACGAAGATTATCAAACAGATGTGTTCTAGTCTTGGGTTACATTCCCAGCAGTAAATGCAACAACTCAGACTTTTCATTCTTACATACATGAAAAAGTCCCAGCGGTCTACACTCCGTTCGAGGAGATTAAGATTCCGCACACTGACCAGGACCACAATTTCTGGTTTATTGGCGCCCTACAACAAATAAATAAAACCAGGTTCGGTCCACTAGGTAGACCAGGAGCTACAAGGCCGACATTAGCCGGCTTCACACCACATCCTGACATTGACATAATGCCACAAGATGCACTGCTCTTACAACACAAAGAGTTGGTAAAACTCTTACAGAGCCATGACACAACTCGTCATGAGGACACTTGGTGTCCAGCCCACAGTAGCTACAAATAACACAGCTCCAACACAGAGCACCGCTACTCAAATCACTCCACAAACATTACACACAGTAATGGGCAAACTGCCCACAAAATGTGAACAGATTCCTTTCTGGGTAGCTCAGAAAATTATCCAGTTAGAAGCAGTATTTCCAAATACCACACCATTTGAAAGCATATAATGCTAACACTCTGCTTGCCCATGGGAATCACACCACAGTTAGAGGACTACACCACTTGGGGTACAGTCTTTGCTGCCATATATACCAGGACTCATGGTATTCCTTCCTTAGCAGTAATTCCAGATGTCTTACGACAGATACAGAACAAGTATGGAGCTGAACCAGCTCTGACCTTAGGTATGACATTACTAGGTAATTATGACCAGGTATCAACAAAAATACTAGCTAACATTAAAGGGGAAGCAGCTCCAGTGGCGATCCGCCAACTCCTAAGAGAAGTCAGTCTTATAGACCAACCAGAAGAACTTCCCAAAATATTTGAAACTGCATATGCAGAACTGGGAAGGGACAGTTTGGGTGGGAAAGCCTTTAAAACCACAGCTAATGGGCAGTCCTGAGAAGGACAATTCTAAGCAGACACCTACTTCTTCTAAAAAGAAGTGGGATAATAATAAAAAACAAACTTTTTCAGATAAGATTCTCAGTCCCGAGGTAGGTCTCCTCAACAGGAGCCCTCTGCAAAGAGGTATAACCTTAGGAATAGGGATAATATTAGGAAACCTGACAGGTATCAGGATACTGATACACATTCCTCTCGACAAACAACACAGGGAGAGAAGGAAAGTCAGCACACAAAGAAGAGCGCAAGTAGTCCAGGGACAAGCACGCTCAGGACTCTTCTAAAAACAGAAGACAAGCCACAATCCAAACCTCAATTTAAAAGAAGAAAGTTGCAGGTCTCAAAGTTAGACATGCACAGAATCCTAAGGACTCAACTTCTGAACGGGGAATGGGCTCAGACAATGCTAGACAGCGCGGCAGAAGTAACAATAGCTCGCCAGAACCTGAAGGAATTTCTGGACAGCAAAATTGAATGATTACATCACGGTGGAAACACCAGACAAAAGGGTGAACGTCCCACACAAGTCATATGAAATAACACTCCGCATGGAGGAGGACAAACACAGGAAAGTAAAAGGTCTCTTTGCGAAGAACCTATTGTCTGGTTTTGACATACTGTTAGCAGAACAAGATTAGCCGCCAGCATTCATCAGGGAGCGCCCAAAGGGAGAAAGTATATTTTTCCTGCATTTTCCAACCATGTTCCAGTTCACCTTAAACATACATATGCACGGGAGTGGGCAGTAGCCCAAGCTCCAGCATTGTATAAAAATCACGCTGGATGGGATGATGCCTCAACCCACCATGTGATCCCATTAATAGTTTCACCACATGCTCAAAGACAATATCCTATTTAAGCAAGAAGCTAAAAACACAGGTCAGGGAGATCTTAGATCAACTTGAATACCAGGAGATCATTGAAAAATGCACTTCACAAAAGAACAATCCCTTGTTTCACTTATCAAAACATGATAATACATTTCGTCTAGTTTTCATTTACAGACACTTGAACACTTGCACAAAGACATATGCTGTCCAACATGCAGATAGTGCCGCATTAATGAATAACATTATGCGGGGAAAAAATACAAAACGACACTTGTTGTCTCAAATGGATTTTTCTGTCAAACTATAGCACCTGAAAATAGGTTCCTAACAGCATTTAGTATATTAGAGTCCCAGGGACAATTCTTTGTCATCTCCCCCATGGGTATGAGAACAGCTCAGGGGTATTTTCTGAAAGAGTTACTGAATGGCTAAAGCACTTTGATGAAGAAGCGTTGTCCTATTTGGATGATATTTATCTAACGGACGACCTATTGGGGAAACACTTGACCAGGGTGAGCACCATTATTATGGGATTCGCCTCTGAAAGCTACAAATTTAATTTTGAGAAATCAAAAATTGCCCACCTCTGTGTCCTATTTTTGGGATACTAGTTTTCAAGTGAAGGGAAAAGCCTGGCAGCTAACTTTTTAGAAAAGTGTGCGCTGCTCCAGCCTCCAAAGACATTAAAACAACTTCCAATCAGTGCTGGGATTCCTAGATTTTGGCAGAACATACATTTTTGATTTCGCAGAGAGAGTAAAACCTTTCTACGACCTTTTTCAAACCTGACTTTTCAGTCAAACACTGGACACAAGAACACACCAATATTCTTTGTTCACTCCAGGAAGATATTATTGCTTCCAAACAGATACACACGTGTAAACTTGCACCACTTGGTACTCAGTATCATTTATGGTCAATGCGGGTACACTTATTAAACCTTTAATGAAGGTGAAACTGTACCAATCGCATACAAATCTCATCTGTACACAAACACAGAAATGAGTTTCAATTCAACAGGAAAAAATTCTGACAACCATTCAGACTGCTGTAGCAAAAGAAAGAGCACTGGCTCATGGGATGATGCATTATTGTCGTCACCCCAGTACCGGGGCTAGCATTCCTGATGCCAAAGCCTTACATCCAGAATGGATACAAAGGGCTAATTATTTTGCTGCATCAGACTTTGAATCCAGATTTGATCCAAGTTTAAAAACACAGGCATTCCTGCAATATGAGAAAGAAGATCATCTGCCAAATGAAATCTTGCCTCTAGATCAGTATGAATTTTTAAGATTTACACTGATGGCTTTGCCCCACCGGCCGCCTTTGTTAAAGAAAAGATGCTGGATGGCACGTTCCGTCCTCATTGCACCAAAAAACTACCTCTAGGTAATAGCACGGCTCGGTTGGAAGCTTTAGAAGCCCTGATACTTGCACTTGTAAACACGGATCGCGAATTCCCCACACTTATAGTGTGCGATTCCTTTTACTGTGTGCAATCATGTAATAAATATTTACACCATTGGGAACAAAATGGGTTTAAAGATGAAAAAGGTGGCATAATTAAACACAGAAATTATGGGAACAGGTAGTGGAGTTGAAAAATATGACCTACCAAACAAAAACTCACGTGATTAACACACTGAGTCATCAACGTGATGGCGTGCACGTTGCAGGGAATTCATTGGCTGTAGAAGCCACACAGGGGGCTGTTCACACAGCTTCCGTAGCTGCGCACACTCGTTCAACAACGAGAATAGACGGTTAGAATATGGTGGCTGTAATTGCTTCACGCAAAGGCAGAACAGCAGTGCCTAAGAAATTTCCACTTATATACTCCTACAAGTTAGGTGCAAACAACATTCCATATGCTCAGATTCCTGGAGTGGGGGATAGAGTATTTCCAAATATGGATAGTAGGCAGGAATTAATCATTTAAAGCACACAAGGGCTTGGGCTCCGCGCATTCAGGGATAATAGCTACTATTTCTTCATTGCAACAGTGCTATTGGTGGCCAGGGTTCAGAAGTCAGACTATTGGCTTTGTCTTGAACTGCAAAATCTGCAAACAAATGCCAGGCTACACCATCACAAGACCCGCGCAGGTCCCATTGCTAGACAGCATCAGACTGTCCACTTGATCGTGTCATGTAACAGGACCACTGTGGCCCCTCAAATTTTGAGGTGGCTTAAAAATATATCTTGGTGGCAGTGGATCCGTGCTCAAGTTTCCTGTAGGTATGGCCTTAGCGCTCGGCTGACGCTCAAAACTGTTATAGAAAGATTTGCGAGTCCATAACAGGAGATACGCAATCAACGTTACACCCTGACTGCGGCTCCATGCTTAGCTCTCGGGCTGACAAAGAGGCCATGGAAGGGATGGACGTAATATTGCGGTACTCCTCTCCAACGCCATCCTGAGGGAATTTAGGTAGAGGAGAGGAAGGACTGGGGCATAGAGCAATCCTTAACAGCTAGGGTATTAGATGGGGCACTAGTGAGGTCAAACACTTATATGGATTCAGTGGGCAATACACACCCAGCCAAGAAGCTCTCTAGGGGGTCTGACTGCATTTACGAATGTGGGAACCTGATCATAAATGTGAAGGCACAGTGGCGGATGAAAACCATTCTGTATCTATGATCGTTTGGCTGTTTTACAGGAACTAAAGGAAACAAAGAAACAAACAAAGATTCTGTCAAAGTGAAGCAGGCCGCCACTGGGAAGTCGAGGTAATCACGGCAAGACCTGTCTGAATCCCAAAAGTCGGGGATCTGGGCAGAGAGAGATAAAGATCGCGGACACAAAGGAATTTGGCCCCTCATACAGGAAAACCTGTGCCATTCCTTGAAGTGAAAGGAACAAGAACTGTACTTTTGCCGCATCTTGCCGTGAAAAAGGAAAACAGATTCATTTCAAATGAAAGAATCAACCAAAAACTATGTGGCCAATACTGAGCAGTAGGCCTCGTGAACTCCACAGTAGTAGACATCCCTCTCACTACTATTCAAGAACTTCAAACTGAAAAGCTCATCACGTTTGAGTAATCAAATCCATGGAGTGGGGGACTATGCAACAATGCAATGGAACTAGTTCTCCTTGAACCAACCTTTCAAATTCAAAATAAAAGTCAAGACAACACTCAAGTTGCAATTTGGCCAAAAACAAATGTGTACACCAACGTTTTTTCAAGAAAAACATCAAATAATAAAAGCTTCAACGTTTTTCAACAAAAGCATCAAATAATAAAAGCTTCAACTTTTTTCAACAAAAGCAACAACTAATAAATGCTTCAATGTTTTTCAACAAAAACATAAAATATTAACTTCACCATCTGAAAGTTTTTCAGCAAAGACATCAACTATTAATTTCAACATTTCAAACGTTTTTCAACAAAAACAGCAGAAATAACTTCAACTAAACACGATGCAATTTCAACAATTGATCATACAGCTACTGGCTATTTCATTAACTGTGATACGTTTTCCATGGCTCCACGTGAACAGGAAGCGCAGCCAGCCAAAAACAAACAACGAACATGCAAGTATAAACTTTTGAACCTTTTCTTTTTCCAAAAAGATACAGACCTGGCTTCACCATGGGTAGAACTATGGAGTATTTCTGGGTTCATCTTTTTCTGTTCTAGCTTTGCTTAGAGCTAGCTTTTAGTATGACTCTTAGTGGACACTTTTCTACAAAACAGACTCAACATAAAACTGAAGCCACGTTCATTTTCAATTCAAATGCAAAAGAGACTTATAAATGTATTCGGCCTAAACAAGCCTTTGTATTCTAAATGATGTATTTAATCATCCGGTTTTTAATTCTGATTAATGTATTTTGAACTTTCATTCATTTTCATTCATTTTATCATTCATTCAGTGATGTCATTACCTGCAGTACATTTTTCTGAAAATTGGGTTACTGATACAGTGAATAATATGCTGTCTGTTTTAGGAATAATTGCTGCATTTTCAGATCATGAAATGTTAGAGATTTATTCTTATTATTGACGCTTTATACCTGTTACCTTCATTAAGGTTATCAACTCCTACACAATTGTAATGCATCTAGAAATGTGGTTGTTTAAACACCAGTAGGAACGTTGCCAAACACCACCAAACACCATCGCACGGGGTGGAATAGTTGACATACATCAGCAGGGGCAACATTAGATGCCATTTACAAAACAACAGGACAGACCCAGTTAGGAAAGTATGGATGGTTTGGCCCTTTGACACAAATACCTGTCACAAAAATGATTCCTGAACATCACCAAGGGACTCAGTATATATAAGCCAGACCTACGTTATGTACAGATAACATCCAGAGGTAGTGAAATCCTACAAGTGTAGGGAAGTTGTGCCCTTTTTGGCTAGAAGCCCCAACACTGAAAGTAGTGAACCAAAAGTTTCCTTTATAAAGTTCAAATGCTTTGAGCAATCTGAAAACCATGCTTGTGCAGCACTTTTATTTTTTATTTCACATCAGCTAAAGAAATATTTTTTCTTTTTGCAAAATAGCACTCTTAAATACAGACTGCCCCTCTTTCCTTTTTGGTAAATTTTATCTTTCACACACAAGCAGTGTGATGCACCTTGGGAATAACTTGCAAACAGGAACTATGCTTTTCATGGTTTCTAATATTTAAAAGACCAGTCTGAAAAGACTGCAACTGCAACATACCTGTTCTCTGATGCCTGTTTTTTGCAGTGAAGAATGCGTGGTCATCATCTGTCTGACACTTCCAAAGGAAACGCCAGTGGCATTTACCACCAGGCTGGACCTGCTGAAGTCCCATGCTTGGCTGTGTCCCAAGCGTATTCCCATCAAACCAAAGCATTCCTTGCAAATATAGTGGGTGCCTTTTTGCTTCCTTTAGCTAGCACCAAGTTATCGATTACAGCACCGGCTGCCTCAGAACCAGCAACTGGCAGCACTGCTCATTCTGTGCTCCCACAACGATTCTGCGAGGTCCGTTCCCTGCAGTAACTAGCAACAGAAATGTTGTGTCTCTCAGCCACTTGTTATCTCGATTTTGCTAAAACATGTCCTGAAATTCATTTTTTCTCTTATTGTTTCAACTCTGACAGAGTGCTTGGAGCTTTCCCTCCAAATTGACCTTTCTTTTTCTTTTTTTTTCTCTAAAGAAAGCATGGTCTTCTGAACAGCTTGTAAGAGTTTTCAATTTTATAAACAGGAACTTTTATAAGTAACTACTGACTCTAAGAGAGTATTTTTTAATGACACTATAGATTTTTCCTGTCTCCACAGAGTCTATAGTAATTTTACATATTTAAACAGCTGCTATTTTTTCAGCTCATAAACCACTCTCATGCAACTACCTGCCAATCATATGCTAATGCCTATTTTAGTCATGTAGTTTGCTTTTAATGGGTTATTCACGGTTGTCCATAGATTGGAGTGGGTGTTATGCGCTGGATTGAGGCCATAACATAGGTGCGCCGTTTCAGAGGCACAAATCCTTCGTGCCACAGAGACAGGCAGGACCTTTCACCTACATTGGCCCTCCCTTCACAAATAACGAGCAACAGAGTCTGTCCCTTATCTGACGTGTGCTCTGGGTGCAGAAGACGGTCCATCCTAAATACGTCATATCCATGTCCAACAGTGACTAACCTACGTCACAACGAGTTCTTAGAAACAGACCCTTAGCTCTTGGGATTTTCCCTAGCACAGAATTATTGATTTCTCCAAGAACTCATTAAATATGCATGAACCACTATTTCCTAAGGGTTCATTCCTGACGTCTTCCTCTGACCGACTGTACGTCAATACTAACATTCCAAGGCACCTATCAGGTATAAATATACCTCCCTTTGCCCAAGCAAAGCAGAGGGGACCGAGACTTTCCATGCCGACACTCTGACGTGAGACGCTGCAACCTGCATCATGCCACAGCTCCAGCTGGCAGAGGTCCATCCACCCATCCTGGGGTGTCCAGCTCAACACCAGGATGAAGACCCACTAAGGTAATGGGGTTAGACTAAATCCTAGGGGGATTCTTGGCTCTCTAAGACCTACACACATGCTAGGTACACTTAGGCACATCTAGTTAGGCATCATAGGGGTATAGGCTTTATCTTAATGCATTCTGCATTTCATGTATGTGTTCATTACTATTGCACAATTGTAAAACTGTACCATGCATTTTTATTTAACTGCACTGCTGGCCATATTTCTCTGCTACTGTCCAACAGTTGTCGCAGCACATATAACCAGTACTAGAACAACAACTGTGCAATAAATTTTATTGTAAACACACCCGACTGTTTCTTCTATGTACGTTTCTGAGATGAGTAACTGAATGAAAAGTAGTATATTGTTTCCACGATCCTGAGGGATCAGGGTTTTATGTTATGTGGTTGCCAGAAGCTATTCCCTTCTTGTTGTCAAGAAGTTTCTAGTGGCCTCTGAGCTAGCTGGTACACAGTAATTAAGTTTAATATACGCGATAAGGGCATACCGACCTCAGTCCTATGCCAAGCCTGTAGAGTATGTTATTCCAATGCGCAGAACCTATTAGGGAAATAGGAACTACACTACACACGTACCTCACACCACTCTCCTGAGATTGGCAAGACAGTGTCTGACTGTCTCTGTCACTCAACCCACACTCTTCTGGGCGGTCTTCACACTCACCCACCAGGACTTCAACCATGGGGGAACCCCTCTCCCTGCACCTCTCATCTAGAGTCAGTAGAGTGTCCCTCCCACCACTAGGACTATGAACCCCTGTGCCAGTTCCCCAATACACCTCAGGGACACTGCGCACCACTGGAGCTACCTCACATCCTTGAACCCACTGGTGTATGTTAACCCCCTCCTTCAAGTCAGGCGCCACATCTCTGGGTGTGTGTACTGCTCTCTCAGCACTCAATAATACAATTTTGCTGCCACCATCTGAGCTGGACTCCACCTTCAACTCAGCCAAACTCACTTCCTGAGCTACACACATTTCTTCTTCTTGGGCTAAGGCCCTCTTGGTCTCAGCCCTCTTGAGCTCCTCATCAAGCTCTCTCAGCCTCTGCTCACAAGCCAGAAGCCATCCATCTTTTTCTGTTTCTCCCTCACTTTCAGGGAAGTCCTCCTCCTCCTCAGACTCTACTGGTAGTGTTGGCCCCCAGCGGGGTAACTCATAATAAAATAGGGATGCCTCTAGATCCTCCCTGGACCTCCTCTTCACAGGCAGCCCTCTTTCCTTGCAAAACACATGTAGCTCCTTCATTGTGTAGATGAACATGTGCCAGAAGTCAAGTTCCATTTTGCAACAACTAACCAGAGTCTTAGTGTCCAAAAATACTTCCAGGAGGACACCAGCAAACAGAAAAACAGTATGTGGTCGCGTGATGGTCTGCACTCACTAGTAGTGTACACCAATCTCTGTATGTAAATCACAAATGCAAGTCCAGAATCCTCACCGCTGACCACCAATGTTAGAAATGGGGGTCTCTAGTTGGCAGAGGTAGGTACCTTTGTCCACATAGGGGCCCTTGCTTCTAGTCAGGGTAAGGGGGATACACTCCTAAAATAACCCCTGCTCACCCCCTTGGTAGCTTGGCACGAGCAGGCAGGCTTATCTCAGCGGCAGTGTGTAAAGCATTTGTGAACACATACAGTAATACGGTGAAAACACTACAAATGGACACCACACCAGTCTAGAAAAATAAGTAATCTTTATCTAGACTTAACACAAGACCAAACGACAAAAATTCACAATACAGTAATAAAAATATGACTTTCAGATGGTAGAAATAGCTTAGTTCAATGTAGATGGTAAATGCGACACTTTACTCTCAAAGTACCTTGGATGCGTCACGCAAAACAAACAAAAGGGTCGCAGGGAAGGCGATGCGTCAGTTCCTTGCTTCGAGAGAGGCGGCGCACCTGTTTCTTACTGCAGCGCAGGGGAGGCGATGCGTCTGTTCCTTACCGGAGAGGAGGCGAAGCGTCTGTTTCTTACTGTGATCCGGTGCAATGCAACAAAATGGCACCTCGATGCGATGTGACGATCCGGTGCGATGCGACAAAATGGCGTCTTTGATGCGATGCGACAACGTGGATGCGATGCGTGCACGCCCGACGGCCGTGCGGCGAAATCGATGAACTTTGGAGCCACGACAGGCCCTGCGACACGCTTCTCCAGTGATGCAACGGCAACCTCTGCGGCGGCGGCTCGCTTCTCCGGTGATGCGACACGCTTCCTTGGCGATACGACGGCGAACAGCTGCGGCGGCGACACGCTTCTTCGGCGATGCGACGGCGAACAGCTGCGGTGGCGACACGCTTCTTCCTCGTTGCGTCGTGCTTCCAGCTCCCAGTGACACGCAGTCTCCAGAGGGCCCAAAACAACAGCAGGCACCTCTCTGCAGGTAGAACTCCCAGCAAGGGAATTCAGGGGGAGCTGGTGGTGAAGTCTTTGTGTCCCTGAGACTTCAGAACAGGAGGCAAGCTCAACTTCAAGCCCTTGGAGATTTTCCTCAAGATAGTAAAAGTACACACAAAGTTCCTTTTCTCCTTTCCTTGGCAATGAGTAACCACTGCAGGCCAACCCCAAACAGCAAACAGCACAGGGGATGTCTCCTCCTTCAGCTTTCTTGGCTTCTCTCCTTGGCAAAGGGTTTGTCTTGATTCCCAGAAGTGATCTAAAGTTCTGGGGTCTGGGCCCCAATATTTATACTGCAAAATCCTTTGTACTCTGAAGGCAGAGAGTGTCTTTGCCCAGCCAAAACCAGTTCTGTCCTCCCTGGTGCAGCTTCCTGGCAGGAGGTGGAGACAGCATTGTTGAAAGCAGACCTGGCCGAGGTAGCTGAAAGGAAATCTCCTCCCCCTACTCTCTATTCTATGAAGGCTCAGGCAAGTGAAAGGAAATCTCCTCCCCTACTCTCTATTCAATGCAGGTCCTATTCAGCCCAGCCCTGACCCATCAGACTGCTGGAGCCAAAGCCCTCTCCAGCCCCCTGTCACTCACAAACCAGACATGGAATACACAAACCTAGCAGAGGCATACTGGATGGTTAGGCAAGAAAATACCTACTTTCTAAAAGTGGTATTTTTAAACAGAGAATGTAAAAATCACCCACACTAAAAGATGTATTTTAACATTCTGAGTTCAGGCATACTAAACTTTATTTTCCTATCTTGTTCCTAGAGTCAGTTAGGATTATAAGATGTTATAATCAAACTGCCCATTCTGGCCTATGGGGACAGATAGCCTTGCAATAGTGAAAAACGAAATTGGCTGTGATTCACTATCAGAACATGCCACACACATCAGGGCATGTCCTACCTTTCACATATATATAAAAAAAAAAAAAAACAAAAACAAAAAAAAAAACTTGTACTTGTAAAGCGCACCCATACCCCCAAAGGGGTGTCCAGGCGCTGTACGCATACCGCTGTGGAACCCTTCCTGGCTTTTCCCTGTGAAATGTCCACTCCTGGGCACCCCCAGGGTGAAGCCAGGCATCCCAGCACTGTTGGGGCCGTTGTGGAGATTAAGCAAGCTATTGCCCAGAGTTGCAGAGTGGGACCCATGATTAGAATAGGCACCGAGGCGAGAATTATCAGGTCCGAGGAAATTGAGCCCAAGACCCGCCGAGGCAAGAATTGAACCCTGGTCCCGGGCCAGATCTCTGCATCAGGGTCTGCCGCTCTAACCATTGAGCCACACTTCTCCACCTTCTCCACATACAATGCACCCTGCCCATAGGGGTACCTTGGGCCTACCGTAGGGGTGACTAACATGTAGAAAAGGGAAGGTTTAGGGACTGGCAAGTGGGTACACTTGCCAAGTCGACATGGCAGTCCCAGACTGCACACATGCTCTGCAATGGCAGGCCTGAGTCATATTTTACAAGCTGCTTCTGTGGGTGGCACAATCAGTGCTGCAAGCCCACCAGCAGCATTTGATTTACAGGCCCTGGGCACTCATGGTGCACTGTAGTAGAGTCTGACAAGTAAATCAAATAAGCCAATCATGGAGTCACTAATCCATTACAACAATTTACAATAGAGAGCATATGCACTTTAGCACTGATCAGCAGTGAAAAAGTGCCCAGAGTCATAAAACCACCAACAACAGGTCAGAAAATAGTCTAGGAGGAAGGCAAAAGTTCAGGGATGACCCTGCAAAAAGGGCCAAGTCCAACAGATATATTAAGGTGAAACGCTTCTGCATGCTGAAGAAATAACATTTTATTTTAAAGAGACTATCATAGTTTCACATGATGTTTGTGGCATGATTTACAGGACAACTATTTTCGAGGGTCGGCTTGTGCATGGGTTCTGAGAGCCCAGTCAGATAGCTTGGCTCTCCTTGTAAATTTGTTGGCTCGCCCACCTTGAAGGGCCTTATTTAGATCTTGGTGGACGGATTGCTCTGTCACAACAGTGACGGATATCCCATCCGCCAAAATATAAAGCCCATAGGATATAATGGGATTTATATTTCGGCGGATGGGATATCCGTCACCGTTGTGGCGGAGTAACCTGTCCACCAAGATCTAAATCAGCCCTAAGTCTTAGCCATTCAGCAGCAGCTCCTCTCACTGCCGGCTCTCTGCAGCTATACAGCCTGACTTGGAAGCTAGTGGTTTCCTGTGTGTCCTTTCAGACGTTTGTAAAATAGAATTAATAGAATTAAAAACTGCATTTAGGCTTGGCTATATTTACAAGTATTGAAGTGCATTGCCTCTAATCAAGTGCGGGCTTCTTGGGAAATAATAATATGGTGAGATAGGAAAATCCATACATTTAACTTTGTTCATGGCAACAACACGGACATGTAGAGAGAGCACTGGAGTGCTTTATACTAACTTTGCAAATAATCTTTTGTGATTGTATCACATTAGGTTTACTCTGAAGATTAAGTCTGTGATTGCATCGTCAGCATTATTGGACACATTGAGCTAATTTACATCTCCAAAGACAATGTTTCTTTCTTGTACGACCATAGGTGGGCTCCGTTAACCTGTAGCTTGCAGAGAGTCCACTCCTTAGACATTCAGAGTCAGGCAAAGTCCTTCTGGTGCTGAGCACCACAGTGTGCAACAGGTGAAGTCCTGGTGAGTGTAGTCCTCTTGGCCCAGGGAGTCAGCAGGGCAGTTCTCATTCTTCTTGTCTCTTCAGGCAGCAGATCTGAGGAGCTATGCAGCTCTCCCATATTTATTCATAGTTCTTGCGTGTTAAGCAGGGGGGCACCCCTGACCAATGGGATGCAGGGTGCCACCCAGGTGTATGGCCACTTCCTCCAAAGTGTGGCATATTCTTGTCCCAGAAAGCACCATTCTCTCAAAATCCAACATGGAGAAAGTCTCTCCAGAGAAGCTGTATCAGGCTAACCCAACCTACTGGTGTGGCTAATTTTCCTAAGTACTCCCTTTCTAACCCTCTCCCTAATCTAATTACTGGGGCTCCTGTGTAGCTGAACTAGCAGGATGTGGGTGGGCCTGTGCTGTCCTAAAGTGTCATTCTCCCTCTGAAGACACACTACCCCCTTCCTACCATCTGCCCTGCAGCTTGTACTTCTCCGCCTACAGGAAAACCATTGTCTCTCTAGCAGGGCTTTTCACACCTCATTAGAGCAGCCTGGCCAATGTGGAGAGAGCTGCTGAAAGGCTGGAGCCATTCACTACAATGAGGAAAAACGAAAAGGCAGTTTTTCCCTCACCAGAGCTTATACAATATATTTTATAATGTCCCTGCTTATAGTGACAAGGCACCCTACCCCTTGGGCGGGCAACTAGGAGAGACCATAGTGGTGACATATGTAAAAATAAGGTACTTTGAGACTCTGGAAGTACGTTTAAATCTGAAGTTGAATTTTCATATACTTTTAAGTTAAAGGCAGGCTGAAAAGCAGGGCTACCTTTCTAAATGACAGCAGGCATCACGGCAGTGCACACATAAGTGCAGGAAATCTACTGGGCATCTAAACCTCCATGCCCTCATATATCCTGTGGACTGATACCTAGACTGACCACCCCAGCCAAATTAGCTATTAGGGCCTTACCAGTACCAATTGTAATTAGACCTAATTACATGTACTTTTAGTCATAGCACAGGCCCAGGGTCTGGTAAGCAGAGTCACAGTCAGAGTCAGAAAACCAGCATCTAGTGGTGAAAATGAGGGCAAAAAGTGGGGGGAACCTGCAAACAGGTCCTGATTTCTCACACCTACTAACACTTGAATAGGCTGTGTGCTGCCTCCACACAAAGGGCTGCACACCCTCTCTAGTTAGTCTGGAGCCAGGGCAGGAAAGGCAGGAAGCCTGTGGACATCAAAGGGAATCCTCTAGTAGCTTCTCCCACTTCAAAGGCAGAGCTGGGTATAAATATTGGACCTCAGGCACCAATTCTTCAGTATACTTCTGGACCTGTGGAAGACTCTGCCAGGAAGGATTTCTGTGCTGCGGAAAGGACTGTCACTCTACTGGACTTCTGCTCTGAAGGACCGCTGCCTGCTGTCCTCTTGCCTGGGTGAGAAAGACTGGACCTGCAACCTGAACCCAGGACCACCAGAGTTACTCCGAAGGCTAGTCTCTTGTAACCAGCACCTGGACTCTGCAACTGTGAGTTCAACCCTGCCAGGTGGTGCCACCCCAGTCCTGGACCCTTGGAAGTAGGCCATCTGTGAACCCGAGCATCCTCAGCACGGGACCTCGCAGCACTCCGCAAGCCAGGATTCTTGTTCATCTGGCCTAATTGGGTTCCTGTAGCCACACTCTGTCACTGCTGGCCTGAACTTGTAATTTTGTCCCGTTCCGGCATGACCAGATAACCACAGTTGGCGCTTTGTGCTATTTGGCGCTATTTTCACTGAAATCTTTAAACCTGCCTATCTCCAGTTCTCCTGATTGGATTTTTGTCGGTTTCGTCTCATTTTATTTATTAAAAATTACTCTCTTTTTCTAAACTGTTAAGTGATCTTTTTGTGGTGTGTGTTCACTGTGTTACTATTTGAAGTGTTGTACAAATACTTTACACATTGCCTCTGAGCTAAGCCTGACTGCTCTGTGCCAAGCTACCCGAGGGTTGAACACAGGTTAATTTAGGACTTGCTTGCGACTTCACCCTGACAAGGATTGTGGTTGCTGCTTCAGTAGTGTTTCACCCCCCTTTGACCAGCAACCCAATTTCTTACACTGGTGTTCAGTGGTGAGGATTGGACTTGTGTTTTTGCAGTGCCATAAATTAATTTTGTGTTATACTATCACCATTGAAATTAGACCATTTCAAGTTCTTAACTTCTCCTTCTTTGGCTCTTTTTTTAAAAAAACCTTCTCTCATCACTTCTACCTGATTGTTTGTGGCCATACCTACAGCAATGGAATTTGAGGTGGCCAAATTGGAAAATTACACTGCGGCTGAGGCCCAACAGTTCTGCAAGGAGAGGGAGCTCCCTGCCAAGAATGGTGCCAAATAATTGGAGTGCAGAAAGCTCTGACGGCCTGGTGGGAGGTCCACCAATCACTAACAGCCACAGAGAGCAGGATGACGAGGGCGATATGGATGAGCAGGATCCGGATCTGGACATCAGCCCTAAAACACAGCCTTCAGTGAAGGAGGATGACCCATCTCCAGAATGGGAACACCCTGCCGGAGCAGGATGCTGTGTATGCTGGGGTAAAAACAACAGTTTGTTTTAATATGACATTCAGACTAACATTACGTCTGGAAAAGATTGGTTCTGCAGAAAAAAAGAGGGAGCTGAGATTTAATGCCCCAAGCAACCCTAGATTCTGCTGCTGAGACTGCCAGTGAAAGGGCTAATGGTGATGGGAAGTGATGTGAGCTACTAGGGGCTCTCAAGATTCCCAGGTCCATCCATGAGTAACTCATACAGTGCAGGCCTTTTCTTTGCATTTTTGGACTTGTAGCCCTGAGTGTGAAATGACATAACAAAGACTACAAATCCCAGAATGTAAATACAAAAACTGGACTGAATTAATAATTCATGCAAAGAACCAGGCAACTTGACCTCTCTACTTTGGGGCCGATTCCGATTCGGGCCGGAAATCTCTCCGACCGAGCCGGACCCGGAGAGATTTCCGACCGAATTGGACCCGTGCAGCCCGACCGAACGAGTACGATGCGCACGTATGCCATCGGACTCGATTCGGTCGGACTCCCATTGAAGTCAATGGGAGCCTGTCGTACAACGCGTACGTGGGCTCCCATTGACTCAATGGGTGCGAGGCGGACAAGGGCGCCCCCTACAGCGTGTACGCGGCGAAGCGACTCGCGCCGTACACGCACAGGTAGGGGGGACCCATGGGTCCCCCCTGTGTGCGACTCGCGCGGCTACGCGTACAGGGGGGTCCGACACGGACCCCCAAAGTACGGCTCCGACTGCTCTTTGGAGCCAGAGTGCGCAGCTCGGTCGGACTGCTCGCGGCGCGCATCGTACTTACCCGGCCGGGGAACGTCTCCATTGCGCGGTGCGAGTCGAGTCCGAGCGAGTTGGTCGGTGCGGTTAGACCCAGGAACGAGTCGGTCGGAGCGGTCGGGACGCCCGGACGAGTCGGTCGGCGATTTCGCATCGTACTCGTTCACCCGGACGCGCGTACGAATCGGTCGGGAAATAGGGCTCCGAATCGGATCCGGTTAAGCCGAATCCGATTCGGAGCCCTACCGGCCGAGATCGGAATCGGCCCCTAAGTGTTTGCTGGGGACACACCAGTAATATAGCTAATGTTTAAGTTTCCTAGGCGCATGCACAAGCTGCTTATTGAATCCAGGATTTTACTTTGCATTTTCTAATGAAATTACCAAAACTACATAGACCAGAACAAGAGAAACTCTGGACCAAGCAAGCTATTTGGGCAAGGACTTTTTGAAACCTGAGCACTGTTATAAACCAGCCAAGCATCCCCATGTTATGTTTGACAACATAGGCACTCTCTGGCTTTTTAGTCAACAATCATTGCATACTGTGAGTCGTGGACCAATACTGAAAAGGTAAAAGCAATGTGAAAGCATAAGTCACAGACTATAAGTACTCCTAGGTAAAAAGTCTGAAATGGCTGAACGAACCACACATAGCATTGGGACACGGGGCACCTTTGTTCCAGATAGTTTTGAGAGCTGATGTTAATAGCTCTATATTTGAATGCATGTGTATCGATCCCCTGACTTCATGTCATTGTCAGAGCTTTTTAATTTTTCAAGCCCATTTGTGAGTAATCGTCAAGCTCAGAGCTGTTTTTTCCTAGATAGTCTGGGACATGTTGTCGTGTGTACCCAGTTATAACCTCGTAATCAATCAAGGGAGAGAGAAGCTGAGATCCATTCAGCTTTCAGGCGATAAACAAATAATCAAAGGAGAATGGATCACTTGTCCTGTATTATTACCAGGATCTTAGGTTCTAACCGTCTAAAAAACCCTCTGTTGGACTTGGCCCTTTTCCCAGAAATTTTTCGCTTTTATGAAGGGTAAAGCATGGTATGTCCGAATAGAAGATGCCAAGTGCTGGATAAAATGGTACACACTGTTAGCGCCGCCATTTTAGAAAAGCACTGTGGAAAAATGTCACTGTTAAAATGGACGCCATGCCTGCCTGCCCATGTGATGCCTGACTGAGGTGGGTTGGCAGCCTAGTGGTTTGTCCCCCAGCGCCCCTGCTTTTGGAGGGAAGCGTCGCACCGAGGGTGCTCTACTCCTCCCCTGAACCAGTTAGAACCGGTTCCGGAGAGAACCTTCTAGGCTGCCATGTGAGGAGACTGAGGCAGTGCAGAGCCTGGACTGAAGGGGAAGGGACCTTCTGCCAGGGGAGACCGCCACATTGGGCCTGTGTGCTGGCCCCTGTGCCCATCTGCACCCCTCCACCGTCCCCAGGGCCAGTGAGAGCCCCTTACTGGAGTGTAGACTGCCATGACAGGAGGAGTGCCACGTTATGGGGGATGACTGCTTCCAGGAGCTGCGGTCCTGTTCCGATGAGTACCCACTGCCCGTTGATCTGACCTAGTATTGTTGACTGCTCTACTACTGCCCTGAATCTAGCGCCCGGGGAGCGCTATACCTGCGGTGCCGGAAGGGAGGACCCTGGAGGTGGGAGCACTGCCTGTGCCTGCCTGCAGGAAGAGGAGGGCTGAGGCCTGCACCCTAGCGCTGTGCCCTGGAGCCTGGAAAGCGCTGTAACCCCCTGAAGACACCGTCTGCAAAGCGCTGTGGGGGACTGTGTAGCGCTAAGAAGTGGAGCGCTGCTCGTGTGCTGCTGGGGAGAGCCGATTCTTTCAAGTGGCGGGTGCCCACCCCGCGGGTGCGCTTATGCTAGGAGGGAGCCTACCCCTCTGTGAGGAAAAGAGGAGTTGCCCAGGATCACCGCCGCGACCTCGGGAGCGCTGTCGCGCGCTAGAGTGAAGGAGCGCGTGTGGCAGAGAAGGAGAGCGGCTTATTTGGAAGTGCCGCGGGAGCCTACCCCGCGCCTTCCTGCCTGGTGAAAACCCGAACGGGAGCCCACCCCGCACTACGGGATCTGAAAAGGGCCGCCGCTCTGCCTGCGGCGACCCGGAAGAAGACAGACCTCGGCCGAGGTCTGCCGGAAGTAGGTGGGGGCTCCCCTGAGCTGAGGAGAGCCCCGCGTGAGGAGAGGCGCCGGAAGAAGAATCCAGGCGGGAGCCTACCCCGCGCTGGCCAACGCCGCCGGAGACTTCGCTCCGGAAGAGAGGGAGGTCCGGAGCCTCGCGGGCTCTAGATCCCAGTCCCGGTTCCCAGGAGGGGGCCCGGGTGAAGACGGGAGAAGCGCCGGTGTTGGCGGGGCTCTCGTGAGGAGAGGAGAGCCCCGCGTGTGTGGTAGCTAGAGCCCCGAGTGAGGAGAGAGGCCAGCGGCTGCGTGGAGCGTCAGCCGCCTACCGAGGGAGGCCGTCGGGAGCCTCGCGGGCACCGTCGGGAGTCGTGTGGAGCCTCGCCGGCTCCAGGACCAAGTCCCGGTTCCCAGGAAGGGCCCCGGGTGAAGACGGGTGAAGGCCGGAAGAAGAATCCAGGCGGGAGCCCACCCCGCGCTGGCTCACGTCGCCGGAGACTTCCCTCCGAAAGAGAAGGAAGTGGAGGGGGCTCCCCGTGACTGGAGGAGAGCCCCGGGCGCCGCCGGAGTCGTGTGGAGCCTCGCCGGCTCCAGGACCAAGTCCCGGTTCCCAGGAAGGGCCCCGGGTGAAGAGTGAGTGCCACCTGAAGCAGCGCGACGCCTGCAGGAGAGCCGGTGAGTGGGGCCTTGAGAGGGTTGGGGGGTTGGTCGAGGCACGGTGTCGGTGCCTTTCCCCCAGTGGTCCCAGGCCCTCGAGGAGAAGGGCCCCCGGGGTCAGAGCTGCGCCGGTCTTGGTTCGCACAGCTGCCCCGCTGGACAGTGGGCAGCTGCAACGTGCCGCCACCTTTGGTTTGGGAGCCCCGGAGGGGGGCTCGAAGAGAATTGCAGGTGCCAGGAGGGGCCCCAGAAGGGCCCGTGTGGACGCCCTGCACAGCTGCCCCGCCTGACAGTGGGCAGCTGCATCGAAGGGGAGGAGAGGTCTAAAGGGGAGAGGCGGCCGATGGCAATGCGGGGCTCCCGTGAGTGAAGGGAAGCCCCGCGTGCAGAAAGAGCGCAGCGAGCCGCCGGAGGACGCCCGCAATAGTCCTGGTGAGTGTGGGACTCATTGGGGGGTGCTGATTGTTGAGGGGGCAACGGGGCACATTGTCGGTGCCCGCCCCCGGGGCCAGTACTCTTTCTGCACTGAGGGGGTTCTATTACCAAGGCCAGAGGAGGGACTCCACCGTGGCATGTGACTCTTGGGCCTCAATTTACTCCACGGCCCCGCCGGACAGGGGGCAGTTGCCTCGAGGAGCATGTTGGTTCTTACCTAACACGGTGGGCCCTACTAACTGCAGGTGGGAGATAGTCTTGGGAAACCCTACCTGCGTTGACTCTGTTTTACCGCCACAGGGCCTCTCTAAAGTCTCAGCTAGGCTTGTCCCCCTGTATGGTATGACCTGCCTGCATTAAGCCCTAATTGAGGGTAATGTTACCTGTCTTGCCTGTCACTGCCACAGGAATGTGTACCGGTATTTCCCCACTGTAGGATCAGGCTCCTCGCCGTAAGCTGTGCTTAGAGGTGCTATTGGTGGGGTCTTTATGTGATCTCTGCTTAGGCTCGTGAACCTGCCTGAGGAGGCTTATTGATGAAAATGTTACGTAATGTATTGTAGGATGCCTAATGCCGCCCTTATGTTTATGGTTATGCCCCTGCGTGATGAGTTGACCTGCCTACCCTGACTCATAGGGAGGCACCTTATGCCTGCAGTGATGTTTCATGCCGATGAGGTTTATGCCTTTTGATGTACCTAACCGGCTTTTAGGCCAACAGGCCTGTGTTTTATGAGAAGGTATATGTCCATGCCTCATGTTTTCAGGCTACTGCACGGATGCTTTATTCCTACGTCTATTGGTTCCAGTGAACTCACACATTTATCCTGTACTTATAATGATTCTGGCAGCGACCCGATTGGCGCTGCCCTGTACATAGTCCCCACTGTTTTATGTATACCGGGTGCCGGTTGGCGCCGTGTTACCACTGTGGTTACCATCTGCTAAGCTGTTGCCTAATACAGATGCTATTTTTCTTACTCCAACTGGTGTGGTCTCCTTTTTTGTAGTGTGCCTGGTGTGTCGCCTGTGTGTGCTGCGCGGATGCTTCACACACTGCTCCTAGTTTAGCCTTCCCGCTCCGCACCACGCTACCCGTTTCCAACATTGGGGCTCAGCGGTGGGATAGGACTTGTGTTTGCGCAGTACCACAGCGGCAACTGGTTGCTCTACAAAGGGTGCACCTGAGAGTAATCACAGATGTGGGGACTGTTTACCTGATTGTACTTGCCTCCTAAAGTGTTGTTTTGGGGATTGTGTCTCCCTGTTGCACTGTGGGTGGTGTATCCCGAGGGTGTCTCACCAGGATGGGGCTAACCTACGACGAGGATTGCCTGGGGGAGTACACTGAGCAGGAGGTGATGGACTTCTGCAGGGAGAGAGGGATACCCACAGTAGGCAACACCCGCAGGAAGTTGTTCCTCTATGAGGCCCTGAAGAGGGGGGAACCCTTAGAGCCCCACGGGGACCTTTCCGATTACCCCTCTGCATATTTAAGGGATGGATTTGGTAGAGACCGTGAGGAGGACTCTGAGAGTGAGAGGTCCCAGTCCATAATCCTGGAGGGTGGTGACTTTGAGGAGGAAGAGGATGTGAGGGCAGAGACACCGGTAGCGAGGGAGGACACCATAGAGAGGGAGTCCCGTGCTGGGTCCAGCCCCAGGGGCACTGCCCCACCCCTTTCCCTGTCCCCAGAAGAGTGGGTAGATAGGAGGGAAGAAAGGGAGTATCAGCTGGCGCTGGAAAGGCTCAGAGTGGAGCTAGCGCAGCTGAGGGTTGAGGAAAAAGGCTAGAGACTGAAAGGGTCCTAGCGCAGGAAAGGATGGCGGAGGCGGAGAGGGCCTTCGCCAGGGAGAGACTAGCTCAGGGGGTAGGTTGTCCCCTGAGAGTGGTGTCTGTGGCCTGGATTCACCAGTGAGGGTGGGATCCAGTGGTGGCAGCGAGAGTGAAGCCAGTGCAGGAAGTCCCACTCCCAGAGCCCGGGAGATGGTGCCTGATCCCCAGGAGGAGGGGGACAGGTTGGAGTTCAAGGGCAGGGGAAAACTGTCCCATCAGTCTTGGGGGGAGTATGTGGACGGGTGTTGGACTGCACTGGAGGAGTGGATGGTGGGTGGCGCGGTGACAGATGGGGAAGAGCTGTTCCGCCTGATTATCAGGGAGCAAGTGCTCAAGAGTTGTTTTCCCGGGTTGCGCCACCACCTGTTGCAGTGTGAGCTCTCCGACCCCAGGGAGCTTGCACGGGAGGCAGACCTTTGGGTGAGTGCCAGAGAGTCTGAGAGGGCAGTGGGGAGTGATCCTGAAGGGAGTGGTGCAGGGATCTTCCAACCCAGCGAGGTGGGAGAGGTGGAGAATCGCCCAGCTAGGTCCCAGGAAGGTGAGAGGGTTGTAGGGCCTCACATCCTATCCATAGGAAGGAGTGAGACGGGGAGGTGTCCCGAGGTGCCCCAACCGCAGTCTCAGGGCCTGGAGAGTTCCATAAGGGAACCCCAGGTTGGGAGCCTAAGCTGTCCCGATGGGCCGTCCAGGGAAGGGGATCCCCTAGTGTCAGGAGAACCCGGGGCGTCGGTAATCCGAGCTCCAGGGGTTCTGGGGTCTGCCCAGCCACAGGGTTTAGATCCTGGGCTGGGGTGCCAGGTTCAGGGGCTGCCTGACCTGGCGGGAGGGACGTCTGTAACCAGTGTCCCTCCGGAATTGACTTCCAGGGGTACTTCTCCAGGTGGGAGGGTGCGGAACTCTGGAAGGGGGTGCCGAGGGAGGAAGGACTCGCCTCTGGCACCGGCTCAGCCACAGGGTGTAGATCCTGGGCTGGGGTGCCAGGTTCACGGGCTGCCTGACCTGGCAGGAGGGACGTCTGTAACCAGTGTCCCTCCGGAATTGACTCCCAGGGGTGCTTCTCCAGGTGGGAGGGTGCGGAACTCTGGGAGGGGGTGCAGAGGGAGGGAGGACTCGCCTCTGGCACCGGGGCAACCTAAGGGTTTAGACCCTGGGTTGGTGGATCGGATGCAGGGTCACGGCCCTGGGAGAGAGTGGTGTTCTGAGGGTGCCCCGCAGAGGAGGAGAGGGCAGAACCCCAGAAGGAGAGGGAGGGGGAGGAGAGCCTCGCCCCTACCTGTTGGACAGTGTGAGAGTGTGGTCCCTAGGTGGGAAGACCATTGGCAGTTTGGGACTGCACGGAGGAGAGGGAGAGTGGTCAAAGGGTACTACGGGCCTGGGGCTACTGCCCCCCACTCTGTGAGACAGCCAGGGCCAGAGACATCTGGATGGCCTAGGGCCCGGTCCTGGCTGCAGCCAACTAGGGAGCACCAGTGGGGTGGCCTAGTTGGGTCAGGAGGAGTTGAGAGAGGGAACCATCGGGTTCCAGAGTGGAGAAGAACCTGCGGGTGTTCCTGCAGTTGTGGGCCCGCGTCCAAGTTCTCTCGCTCTAAGCAGGGAAGCCCATCAAGGCTTTGATCGGTCTACCCTGGCTTGTGGCTGGGAGGGGTTGTGTTGGACTTGGCCCTTTTCCCAGAAATTTTTCGCTTTTATGAAGGGTAAAGCATGGTATGTCCGAATAGAAGATGCCAAGTGCTGGATAAAATGGTACACACTGTTAGCGCCGCCATTTTAGAAAAGCACTGTGGAAAAATGTCACTGTTAAAATGGACGCCATGCCTGCCTGCCCATGTGACGCCTGACTGAGGTGGGTTGGCAGCCTAGTGGTTTGTCCCCCAGCGCCCCTGCTTTTGGAGGGAAGCGTCGCACCGAGGGTGCTCTACTCCTCCCCTGAACCAGTTAGAACCGGTTCCGGAGAGAACCTTCTAGGCTGCCATGTGAGGAGACTGAGGCAGTGCAGAGCCTGGACTGAAGGGGAAGGGACCTTCTGCCAGGGAGACCGCCACATTGGGCCTGTGTGCTGGCCCCTGTGCCCATCTGCACCCCTCCACCGTCCCCAGGGCCAGTGAGAGCCCCTTACTGGAGTGTAGACTGCCATGACAGGAGGAGTACCACGTTATGGGGGATGACTGCTTCCAGGAGCTGCGGTCCTGTTCCGATGAGTACCCACTGCCCGTTGATCTGACCTAGTATTGTTGACTGCTCTACTACTGCCCTGAATCTAGCGCTCGGGAGCGCTATACCTGCGGTGCCGGAAGGGAGGACCCTGGAGGTGGGAGCACTGCCTGTGCCTGCCTGCAGGAAGAGGAGGGCTGAGGCCTGCACCCTAGCGCTGTGCCCTGGAGCCTGGAAAGCGCTGTAACCCCCTGAAGACACCGTCTGCAAAGCGCTGTGGGGGACTGTGTAGCGCTAAGAAGTGGAGCGCTGCTCGTGTGCTGCTGGGGAGAGCCGATTCTTTCAAGTGGCGGGTGCCCACCCCGCGGGTGCGCTTATGCTAGGAGGGAGCCTACCCCTCTGTGAGGAAAAGAGGAGTTGCCCAGGATCACCGCCGCGACCTCGGGAGCGCTGTCGCGCGCTAGAGTGAAGGAGCGCGTGTGGCAGAGGAGAGCGGCTTATTTGGAAGTGCCGCGGGAGCCTACCCCGCGCCTTCCTGCCTGGTGAAAACCCGAACGGGAGCCCACCCCGCACTACGGGATCTGAAAAGGGCCGCCGCTCTGCCTGCGGCGACCCGGAAGAAGACAGACCTCGGCCGAGGTCTGCCGGAAGTAGGTGGGGGCTCCCTGAGCTGAGGAGAGCCCCGCGTGAGGAGAGGCGCCGGAAGAAGAATCCAGGCGGGAGCCTACCCCGCGCTGGCCAACGCCGCCGGAGACTTCGCTCCGGAAGAGAGGGAGGTCCGGAGCCTCGCGGGCTCTAGATCCCAGTCCCGGTTCACAGGAGGGGGCCCGGGTGAAGACGGGAGAAGCGCCGGTGTTGGCGGGGCTCTCATGAGGAGAGGAGAGCCCCGCGTGTGTGGTAGCTAGAGCCCCGCGTGAGGAGAGAGGCCAGCGGCTGCGTGGAGCGTCAGCCGCCTACCGAGGGAGGCCGTCGGGAGCCTCGCGGGCGCCGTCGGGAGTCGTGTGGAGCCTCGCCGGCTCCAGGACCAAGTCCCGGTTCCCAGGAAGGTCCCCGGGTGAAGACGGGTGAAGGCCGGAAGAAGAATCCAGGCGGGAGCCCACCCCGCGCTGGCTCACGTCGCCGGAGACTTCCCTCCGAAAGAGAAGGAAGTGGAGGGGCTCCCCGTGACTGGAGGAGAGCCCCGGGCGCCGCCGGAGTCGTGTGGAGCCTCGCCGGCTCCAGGACCAAGTCCCGGTTCCCAGGAAGGGCCCCGGGTGAAGAGTGAGTGCCACCTGAAGCAGCGCGACGCCTGCAGGAGAGCCGGTGAGTGGGGCCTTGAGAGGGTTGGGGGTTGGTCGAGGCACGGTGTCGGTGCCTTTCCCCCAGTGGTCCCAGGCCCTCGAGGAGAAGGGCCCCCGGGGTCAGAGCTGCGCCGGTCTTGGTTCGCACAGCTGCCCCGCTGGACAGTGGGCAGCTGCAACGTGCCGCCACCTTTGGTTTGGGAGCCCCGGAGGGGGCTCGAAGAGAATTGCAGGTGCCAGGAGGGGCCCCAGAAGGGCCCGTGTGGACGCCCTGCACAGCTGCCCCGCCTGACAGTGGGCAGCTGCATCGAAGGGGAGGAGAGGTCTAAAGGGGAGAGGCGGCCGATGGCAATGCGGGGCTCCCGTGAGTGAAGGGAAGCCCCGCGTGCAGAAAGAGCGCAGCGAGCCGCCGGAGGACGCCCGCAATAGTCCTGGTGAGTGTGGGACTCATTGGGGGTGCTGATTGTTGAGGGGGCAACGGGGCACATTGTCGGTGCCCGCCCCCGGGGCCAGTACTCTTTCTGCACTGAGGGGGTTCTATTACCAAGGCCAGAGGAGGGACTCCACCGTGGCATGTGACTCTTGGGCCTCAATTTACTCCACGGCCCCGCCGGACAGGGGGCAGTTGCCTCGAGGAGCATGTTGGTTCTTACCTAACACGGTGGGCCCTACTAACTGCAGGTGGGAGATAGTCTTGGGAAACCCTACCTGCGTTGACTCTGTTTTACCGCCACAGGGCCTCTCTAAAGTCTCAGCTAGGCTTGTCCCCCCTGTATGGTATGACCTGCCTGCATTAAGCCCTAATTGAGGGTAATGTTACCTGTCTTGCCTGTCACTGCCACAGGAATGTGTACCGGTATTTCCCCACTGTAGGATCAGGCTCCCTCGCCGTAAGCTGTGCTTAGAGGTGCTATTGGTGGGGTCTTTGTGTGATCTCTGCTTAGGCTCGTGAACCTGCCTGAGGAGGCTTATTGATGAAAATGTTACGTAATGTATTGTAGGATGCCTAATGCCGCCCTTATGTTTATGGTTATGCCCCTGCGTGATGAGTTGACCTGCCTACCCTGACTCATAGGGAGGCACCCTTTGCCTGCAGTGATGTTTCATGCCGATGAGGTTTATGCCTTTTGATGTACCTAACCGGCTTTTAGGCCAACAGGCCTGTGTTTTATGAGAAGGTATATGTCCATGCCTCATGTTTTCAGGCTACTGCACGGATGCTTTATTCCTACGTCTATTGGTTGCAGTGAACTCACACATTTATCCTGTACTTATAATGATTCTGGCAGCGACCCGATTGGCGCTGCCCTGTACATAGTCCCCACTGTTTTATGTATACCGGGTGCCGGTTGGCGCCGTGTTACCACTGTGGTTACCATCTGCTAAGCTGTTGCCTAATACAGATGCTATTTTTCTTACTCCAACTGGTGTGGTCTCCTTTTTTGTAGTGTGCCTGGTGTGTCGCCTGTGTGTGCTGCGCGGATGCTTCACACACTGCTCCTAGTTTAGCCTTCCCGCTCCGCACCACGCTACCCGTTTCCAACACCCTCATTCAAGTAAAAGGTAACGGAGCAGTATATCTTGATTTTCTGCTTCAGTGACTACGTGAAAAGCAACATCATAGGGTCTTAATATATGCTTTGCTCCACCTGGAGGGAGACCAACTGGTAATTACAGTAGTGATCAGAAATGGTGAGAGTGCAAGCGAAGTGATTTTAAAATTACTTCCATCTCTCAAAATAAGGTTTTATTCTGTTGGAGATGGGGCAAGGTTAAAACAAAAGGGGGTGCGTGTCTAGAAGGGCTACTGATCTATAGCACCTACTGTAAAAACGCTAGTGGTCGACATGTTTCAGCCCTTACGGTGCCCAGTCGGGTTGGAGGGCTTTCTTCAGGACCAGTGTATGTCACGTAACTGTTCAGTGACGTGCGGGGGTAAGCTGTGCACTTACCCTTCTTCTCAGTGAGCTATTTGGGCACTGGGTGGTTATGGGTCTACAGTACCTATAACTTGTTATTCAGTGTATTCGCTTCCTCGGGGGATGAGCAGAGTTGACTGCTCACTAACTCCAGGAGTCAAGGCCCCGGGGCACAGAAGACGGGGCGAGCACAAGTCGTGACCTTGACTCCTCGAGTTAGTAGGGTAAAGGGGGTCCCATGGACGCCCCAGACATCCCCTTGCAGGCGGGTGCAGTCACTGACTGCACCCGCCTGCAAGGGATCTCTATTATCCTGTAAAAGTGCAGGCGGGTGCCGCCTGCACTGTGAAAACAAAGACAGGGCAGCCCACGTTCGCGTACATCATAATAGGGCGCATTGTGATTGTTTGCGCCCGGCGCACCTTTTAAAAGGGGCGCCGGGTGCAAACAATCACAATGCATAATACAGCCCCAGGTCTACAAATACCAGAATGCTGAGAGACATGAGTCGCCTAGAGGGGCTTCTCCTGCATGGATCCCTGCAAGTTAAGAGGTCTCCACATAGGATACTGTGTTGCCTTTTCAGGGCTTTGCCATATGGTTCGTTCGTCCAAATGGGTAAACTGAAGTGAACCAAGGCTATCAGAATGCTCTCTAGGTTGTTAAAAGAAAGCTTTCTACACTTGAATGACGTGGCCCTTTATCTTGGGTAAAACCACTATTGACTTTTTTCCAGAAAAACGCCTTCCTGCTCTGCCTTCTGGTTTTGCTGCACACTGTAAGGATGTGTTGAAAAAGGCCCAGCAAGTAAACCCTGCTAAATGCAATGCCAGAACTGTGTGAATGTATTACAGGTAAAACGAGAACCTTTGGCCTAAAGTTGCAAATGAATGATACTATATGCTCTTCTTTGGCTTGCATTAAACAGCCCATTGCATTCTGGGAGTTATTATTATAGTTCATCCCAAATGGGGAAAGAAGTTTGAGGTCACAATATTTGCTAGAAGAAAAACCTGGAGTGGAATATTGGTCCCCGGGTGACAGAGTCATCTGGTAACGTACCAGGGCCGAACTGGCCATATAAGCATCCTGGCATTTTCCTGGTGGGCTGCAAGTTAGAGGGCTACTTTTATCCCTGGGGCTTCTGTCGCCGAGCCTTAAAAGTACTTATGCACTATATTTGAAAATTTGTTATTGTAATATGCTCCGTTAAGATGCTTTTCTCTCTTATGTAATTATTTAGGCGAGTTTTTTTGCTTTTGTTTTGAAATTGTAGGAGTTGAAGTCTTATTTAAACCCATTATATAACCAGGTCCACAAATCCAAGAATTAAAAAATGGGCATGGACTAAGCAATCACTCACTCATTGATCTGGGAACCTTGGCAGCTATGCATACAATATATTTGGGGTTCGGGGGTGGGGGGGCGGTTGGAGGGGCTTCCTCAAACGTCCAGCGAGCAGCGGATTTGAACATTAATGCCACAGCTGGTTTTGGTTCCCTCTATGACCCTATCTCGTGGCTGCTATTAGCTAAACTTAGGGTGACTTCATATTACCAAGGACAAAGGGCTCCAGTCCTGAGATTTCGCTTAACAGCTAATGGATTCTGGGAGTTGAATTCCTGAATTAGGTTGACCCAATAAAACAAACTTATCTGAAAAAAATGTTTGGTAAAAGAAAAAAAAGCCCAGGACTGCAGCATTGCATCCTTAGTTGCATGGACTCATTGTTTAACCTTAATTTGTAATCCACCCCACCTTTCGATGAGTTTTGGCAAACTAGTTCCTAATTAGGGCTCCTGGTTTTATGGTACTTATTTTTTCAACATTTCTGTCTGTGTTTATCCATATTTATTTTTTGCTAATTTTTTCTGTATTTATCCATTTTTATTTTGAATTTTCTGTATAAATGAAGCTGCAATGGGTATTGTTCCATATTTATTTAACTGATATATGTATACTCGCATTTGAATGTCCTAATGGTTTCAGCAGTATACAGTACAATAGCGTTATCTGAAAACACTTGCATTCTAAAATAGCATAAATAACTGTAGATCTGTACTTAATTAAGCTTATTTAGGAAATCTATTGTCTTTTTTAATCTCCCCACCTCTCAATCTGTACACCTACTGACCTGGCACTCATGATTGACAGCAGAAAAAAATCATCCAAACAAGGCATAATTGCTGTACATTTCTGTATTTAAAAATAAATACACACAGGAAAAGAAATAGTTTACTGGCTGTATTTATCTGTAAAAACCAGTAAAAAAGGAAAACTGGGAGCCCTATTCATAATTCTGTAGCTAACGCTGCCTTTGCGCCATCAATGCAGTTTGTGCCCTCTGAAGGGCTGCTAATAATCGCTCAAACTAAAGTGTCTCACCGAGCCGAAGGTGACTGGAGTACGTTCCTCTACGGCCTGTGAGCTCCCGCGGCTTCCCCACAGATCTCTCCGACGGGGTAGGGGGCATTCAAATGCATTCTTAATTACCAAGAACCGCCGTTATTGCCTCTGTGCTGTTACAGCTCCAACGAAGAGGAGACGCAGCAGACCCTATTAGAAATGCTAATTAAAGTCCTGAGTAATTCCAGCAGCCAGGGTAGCGCTGCTCCTGACCCCGTTTAATCACGGCAGAGAGCACAGGAACCAGGGGAGGCTGTCACCGAAAGATGGAGAGTGCTGCTGCTCCTGCAGCGGGACAGGAAGTGCTGTGCGCGCAAGAGGGCCAGACCTGAGGACTACTGGGTTGTAGGTACAAGGAGGAATGAGGTTAGGGAACAAGCACCACAAATGAAATTGGCAGGACGGGTGTGATGCTGTTCCGGGTATAATATTTACTCCAGCTCCATCCAGCTCCATCAAGGGCACAAGCCCTAAAAAAAGAAGTGGCCGGACTAACCACGTTAGGCAGTATGCAAGTGACATCATGGCGCATGACATGCATGGCACATGACAACGTACGTGGCATCACAGGAAGTTACATCACAACCCATGACCTCCCTGGAAGTGACATCACAAGAAGTGACATCAGATCTTAACACCTCACACATATGTTTAGCAGGTCTATCATGAATACATTTGAGCACTTTATGAGATTTGAAAAATTAAATTTTGAGTTGGGGATTGTGTCAAGAAAGTGACACAAAATCTGTGCTGCACCTTATGCATTAATTTTTTTAAACCCTGCCACAAAGAAATTGGCAACAAGCAGAAACGTGGCAGCAAATTTGTTCTGCTTTATTGGTTGCAAAGGATGCATTTTAAAATATCTTATGGAGATAAGACACCTCTTGCAGAGAGATTTGTGTGCCCAGTAAATCTCAGGGAATAATAATAATGGTAAGATAACTCTGCAGGTTAACACATTTGCTGGAGAGATCTGTGTTTTGTCTAGTCCCAGCTTGGCGTGTGGTTAACTCTCCTTTTTTGAGATCTGAAGAGACTCCAACCATAGAAATTGCAATTGATGAAGGACAGTGGATAGATCATTTCTCCAAAATGTTTAGCAAGACTAAGGAGGAAGGAGGTACAACTGGGAGTCTTGTAATTCTTAGTCCTTTAATACAAGATATTCCAATGAATTTAGATTTCACCCTTGAAGAGGTACAATCCGCTTTGAAAGCTAGTAAGGGCGGAAAGGCCCCGGGCCCAGATGGAGTCCCAGTTGATATTTTTAAACAAAACATAGAACTATGGGGTCCATTAATAAAGCAAGTGCTCGTAGCCTGTTGTAAAGTTGGACTCATGGCAACTTGGTCTGAGTCACTTATGGTACCAATCTTCAAAAAAGGTGATAGACAGAATCCAACATGCTATCGTCCTATATCCTTGTTGGATTCGGTGGGAAAAGTGGCAGGCCGCATTATATTAAACCGTCTCCAGCAATGGGCTGAAGACAACAATGTAATATCGGACCTACAATTTGGTTTTAGGGGGGGTCTTGGAACTATAGAGCAGTGCCTCAATTTAACAATTTTAATGGGGAAATATACAAAAGTAAAAAATAGGAAAATTGTACTTGGCCTTTGTAGATCTCGCTACTGCATTTGACTGTGTATGTCACGTCAAATTATGGAATATTCTTGGGGCAATGGGGGTTGACCCTCCCTTAATCCAATTTATAAGAGAACCCTACTCGAATGCAAGAGCGAGGGTACGGTATGGACCGAATGGAGAATATACAGCACCATTCCAAGTGGAGAGGGGGGTTAGGCAGGGCTGTGTCCTGGCACCTTTCTTGTTTTCTCTATATACCAACGGCTTGGAAGAAGTCATGCTCGAAGGGTGCCAGGACCTACCCCAGATACAAAAACACCCCATACCTGCCCTCCTCTACGCGGATGATGCTGTAGTTATGGCTCAAACTCCACTAGAGCTCCAAAGGGCCCTTGACAGATATAATGAGTACATGAAAAGTTTAGATTTAAAAATCAATGTTACCAAAACTTTTATAATGAATTGCAGGAGGGGTGGCAGTAATCAGAGGGCTATTTTTATTGAGAATAAAAAAATTGAAACTACTAAGACGTACCCTTATTTAGGTAGTCTCATAGACAATATGGGAACGTGGCAACAGGCCATTAAAGCTAGGAAACTACTCTTTATGAGAACTACAACAGCCCTAGTAAAATTCTCACAGAAGTTGGGTAAGAGGCCCCCAACTGAGTTGGTCAAAATCTACCAGGCTAAGTGTGTCAGTACAGCAATGTATGGGGCTGGGATTTGGGGATACTGCAATGTATCCGAATTACAGAGAGTAGAGAACGCCTTTTTGAGGTATTTACTGGCCGTCCCACGCTCGACGTCAACTTATATTTGCCACACTGAGCTGGGGTTACATTATATTTCGGATATAATAAAGGTGCAACCAGTTTTACTGTGGCACCGAATTTGGACCTCGCAAAAAACAACATTTAATCAGAATGTGTTAAGTGACACTCTTAAATTAGAGCAAGCTCTATATATTAGGTGGCTGAAATATATTAAAGAGTTTATGATGGATCTGGGTCAACCTGAACTCTTTCTTAATCCCTCATTGATATGTTCAATCCCTAGAAAAGCTTTTAAAAAGCTATGCATGACCCACATGGAGCAAATTAGATATGCCAGTGAGGTGTACAAACCGACAGTACAATTGAATCAGTCGATACGTATAACAACTGCAATGCAGCCATACTTAACCTATATTTTATCTGGATACGACAGATTTGTCCTTACACGCTTTAGATTAGATGTATTCCACCGACTAGTATCTTTTCCCATGGTAAATGATTGGTCCGAAAATTTAATAAATTGCCCTTGTGATGGATCTTCACCACAAACATCAATCCACGTGGTTTTATTTTGTAAACATTACCTGGAGCAAAGAAAGAGGTGGATCCTACCTATTCTGAGAATTTGGGGCTTGAGGCAATGTCGCCCTGCCTATTTGGCACTGCAGTTTTTAGATAATGAATGTTTTATAAGAAACATCGCTTCCTTTCTGAAAGGTATAATTAAATGCAGGAAACAACTTTGAATTCTGTTCCTCCCAAAAAACTATGATAAATGATGTTTTCTGATTTAAAAAAAAACAAAAAAAAAACTGGTTTTAACTGGGTATTTTAAAATAATTGTGATTTATACTGAGAAAAAATGCTTTTAGGGTTAATATGTGTAGTGTGATTTGTAGTAATTGTGATAAATATTTTGAAACTGTGCTTTTATGGTTTTGTGATTTAAAATGAAAACCGAATAAAGCAAAATTTGATTGATAGTCCCAGCTTTAAATCAAAGTAGCATTGAGGGTTAATCGTGTCTCCTGTGAAGCACATCATGTTACATGCAGATTACATATTTTTATTTTATGTAGATAGGTTAGTGGGTTACTGCTTTTAACACAGAGATCCTTTTGTCACTTGCAGTTCATAAATTGTATTCCTTCTAATATAGCATAGTGAGCTGTGAAGAACATGTGACCCCTACACCTTGTAACCCTCATTGTCTTATGTAACACATCCTATTCATTGATTTACCCACTTACATGATTTGTCAATGTATAATGTGTATGTGTGATGTAAAGCGCTCTGAAATCCTGTATTGGAATGAGTAGAGCTATAAAAGAAATAAAACAAAACAGTGGTATTTAAATTGTTATTTGTGTAAATACTGGGACAGACCCACACATCTGACATTCTTACAGGCATGCATATATCTTATACACAGGGATTGAACAAAGTCAAAACCATGCCTCTTTTAAGTGCTTGTGAAGTAAGAAGCAGTGTGTCTTTGTTTCCCATCCATTGCATTTGCATCTAGATTTGAGGCTCCAGATAGCTCCCAGCCAGGATACTCGAACAAAAGGAGGCCTGATGGCCCCATAATGTCAGCCTTTGACTTGGGCCCAGCTGTAATGTAGTATAACAAAGCCCCCTCTCAGCCTGTATATTGCTGCTCAGATGGAAAGCAGATAACATGCAGGCTACTGAATGTGCCCCAATGTCCGGAAATCACACAGGACGAGTTCAGCATGTTTCAGTGGGGCCTAACTTCATGGGGAGGGACGGCATCCACCCTGTGAAAATAGTGGATGAACGCCGTCTACCCATGTGTACCCACGACATGTGCCGGGACTCCATCCAAAAAACTAATATCAATCGGTGCCATACCCTGTAAGGATTCCACAGTATGCATGCTTGGTAGCTGAGGTGGAAGAGAGGTGTCTGTATCATATATGGTAGCTGTAAGCACTGCTGCATGAGGCCTGTGCAACAGTGCCATCTATTGGTCAAGCAAGGTATTTCACCACTGCTGGCAGCATCATCCTATAGAGACATTTCTAAGCAAAACGTATTGAATAGTACAGATAGTTCTTGAGCATCAGGCGGTAATCCATCTCAGTGGGTGCATACAACTTCTGCAGAAATGTGTGTGCAACCTCCGCAGGTTAGAGTTTTGATGTGGCCAACTCATTTTTCCACCTCTCATAGGCCAACAATTTGAACTGCATTTAATGAATTGTAAAGTTGCAAGACAGTGGCAGGAACCTGTATATAAAGCAAGCTACTACTTGGCACGCACAGAGCATTATGGCTACTTAAGAGCTTACTGCAAACATTCTGTCATCCATGTTGTTTGCAAGATAATGTTTCTGCCAGGTACACACCTGTCCAATATGAAACCTTGTAACCTTGATAGTGTATGTAAAATATATGAACTACAGATATTTGTTAGTAGTAAAATAGCTTGATTAAGAAACAAATGCCCATATAAACATAGACATCATAACATTATCCAACTATATTTAAAAATTATTTTGTATAATGCAGGCTTTGATGAAAAGTTCCAAAAGCTACACCCTCTAAAAGTTTCACAACTAAAAAACAAATCTAAAGCTTCTGACATTCTTCTAACTTCCTCACTGAACAACTGCTTCAAATTATTTTTACATTTTTGGAGATGTAAAGGACAGAGCAAAAATATGTGACTTAACACACTTGTTTTTTAGTCAATGGAGTTACAAGTTAGCCTATAAACATTGTCTGTCCATTTCAGTAAGAGCTTCTACTAATAAACTATAATTGTCCCAATTGTATTTTTAGAATCCTTTGGCATGTAGTATGTATGTATATATGTATGTAGGAACATAGCATTTCTGTAGCACGAGCCAAACTAAAAGACAGCAGAGTGCACATCATGGTCAAAGACAAGCATAAAATCAACAATAGGAAAGGAATCTGTGTTGTAGATGGTTATTACATTATGGTGTAGTGCCTTTTAAAAAGGTGAGTCTTCAACCCTTTCTCAAACTAGTGCAGTGTCGGGGCGGACATGATGGATATGGGGATATTTTTCCAGATCCTGGGAGCATAGACGGAAAAGGTCTGCTGTCTTTTTTTTTTTAATAGAATATGTAGGGTATGACGAGTAGTCTGATACTCTGGATGAGTTTTAAATGTAACCAAGTGATTTAGAGATTTTTTTAGTCAAAATATAAGCTTTATTAACAATTTTTTTTATCAGATTTGCTCTCTTAAGGTTTGTTTCATGACACAAAAAATGTACAAGACTTCCCTTGGATCAAATAAGGTATTTCATATTTAAAACACAGCTTGCTTAGCTGCCACGTAGTTCCTTTACAGGAAACATCCTTTACTCCGCATTCCCCTTCATTTTTTACTCCGCAAAAACTTTTACCATGCAGGGCTTTACACCGCAAACCATTACAACACATTCCCCATTACAACCCCCTGGTGGAGTTAGAATAGTAAATTGCGTTGTAATGGACAATGCGTTGTAAAGGATTGCATTGTAAAGCCCTGCATTGTAAAAGTTTTTGCGTAGTAAAAAACGCAGGGTAATGGCACACGTTGTAAATGCGTGCGGAGTAAAGTGTCCTATTCTTTCTTTGCACCCCTCTTTTACATATTGAAGCCTATGGTTCAAACCCTGCCAATCGGTCAACCCCTGTTATTAGCCAACTTGTTAATCAACGTAGCATTTCAACCTCTTAAGTGCCCGAACACCAACCACCAGTCTTAGGATCCCCCACTAGATCGTAATTTGGTACGGCTACTGGCTTCATAAATATCTTAATCTCTAGTTCACCAAACTAAATCTTCGATTCTATAACTGAGGCAGCTGTCGAATATAACACAGCTAGAGATACCTTTTAGAGGTACACATTGATGATTGGTTAACTGTTAATTTCACCAAATATAAGATTTCATCCACACAGTCAGTTTTTGGTCATTAAAGTAGTCCTTGCAAACACTGGAATTTCGAAGCTATGAAGATGATTCCACTACAATCTCTGATCTGCAGTGTCAAAAACAGCACTGAAATTTGCAAAACATACAAATAGATTTCGTTCCGAAGAACAATCTGCTCAATATTGCTCACAGCAAAATATGATGGTCAGTGTTATAAAAAAACACTACCCGTCAGGAAGTCAAAAACTTTCACTTGCATTTAATGCACAAATAGCAAGCAGCACACCATCTAATCAAGAGACAATTGTCATTTCAAACGACCAGAGCTCTCGACCTAAAATGTCCAGGTGAAGCAGCTCATTCAAAAATACATTAAATTTAGTACAGTTTGCATATGTTTTCTCTCAATAGAAAGGAACCTATTCACGTAACAAAAATGTGTTACTTTCAGCAAACAGTTATCTAATGAGTAGGTGGTAGGATGTTGTCCCTGAGGAAGAGCAAGACGTCTTTGAGGAGAAGATATTGTTCCATAGCATGCTTCTCGCTGAAAAGCACTTTGGCGTCTTGTCAGGGGTAGTAAGCGCTATATAAATACATTTCCAATTACAATATGCTGGATAAATGCAATGCTGAGTTCATTATTCTCTGCTTCTAGTTGCCCACACTAAAAATGAGGTTATGCATTGCAGAAATGTGCAAATTCACTACCCTGAATAAAATGGCTTCTGGGCCTACTAGCGCCATGAAATATTGAGGCTAAAGGACACTTCAAAGAAATAACACCTATATTTGAATAGAAAACATATAGGTACAAACCGTGATGCGTATATAAATATTCACTGAAAAAACCAAAGATTACAGGGACATTATAGTTAGGCTGGCATTTCACTTGCTCAAAACCATAGAAATTCAGCAGTTATAGTTAGTTGAGCTAACTATAACTTGCGCCCCTGCAATGCACTGCTTATGACCTCTCCTGTTACATCACTCATGACATGGTCAGTGACATCACTGATGACATCCCTCATGACATCTCAAATGACATCACTGATGCTAACTATAACTGCTGTATTTCTATCGTTTTGTGCGAGTGAAATGTCAGCCTAACTATAACGTACCTGTAACCTTTGGGTTTTTTTCACTGAATTTCTTACGTTTTTTAAATTCTATTTCCTAACTATAACATACTTATAACCTTTGTTTTTTTCAGTGAATTTCTATGTTTTTTTAACTAGTAGTCGCGTTTGCAGAGTGGTGAAGAAAAGGGGCTGGGCCTCCGGCCAGCTCTCAGGAAGCCCGCTGTGTAGAACTTACAAAAGGTACCAGGAGGGCCTCTTGGCCCTCAAGCTCCCTCAGGAGTAAAGCGGACTTAATGCCCCAACCAGTAGTGCACCACGAGCCGCGTTTGCAGAGTGGTGGAGAAAGGGGGCGGTAGCTCTTGGTCCAGAAAGCACCCTTTTTGTTAAATGGTGTAAATCCATTCAGTAGTTGCTGAGAAATGTAAAGATTTCTCAGATATCCATGACCCCTCCCGATCTCTTGCCTGAGATCTGAATGGCTGCCAACACTTCAAACCAGTAAGTGTTGGCAGATATCTTGTGACTCGGTTGAACCAAGTCACAAGAAAAAGGATTTTAAAAAAAGAAAAGGGGGCAGGGTAGAAACACCCTGACACCCTAGGCCTCTTGGGGGGGTCCCCAAATAAAAACAAATGGGGTCCCCGGGGCTGAAATCAGCCTGGGAGGGGGGCATGCACCACCCTCTTGTTTTTTTCAATTAAAAAGAGTCAGGCCCGGGCTATTTTTTTGCGGAGTGCTGGGGTCTAAAATGGTCCAGGGAAGGAGGGCCACGCGCCCCCCCCTTCCTAAAAAACAATATGGAAAAACCCCCCAAAAAAAGGCAACTCGCCAGAGGCCCCGCCCCGTTTCTCCACTACTTTGCAAACACACCTCCTGGCGTGCTCCTGGGTGGGGGATGAAGTCCCCTTGGCTGCTGAGTGTACTTAGGGGCCTACAAGACCTCCTGTTACTTCCTGTAAGCCCCACACAGTGGGATTGCTAACAGGTAGTCAAAGGCCATGCCCTCTTTCTCCACCACTCTGCAAACGTGCCTCTCAGCGCACTGCTGGTGGGGGAATGAGGTCCCCTTGCCTCCTGAGGGCCTCAGGACTAAAGTGGACTTCTTCCCCCAATGAGTAGTGCGCCGTCGGTGCATCTGCAGAGTGGTGAAGAAAGGGGGTGTGGCCTCTGACAACCTCTCAGCAATCTACCTGTGTGAGTCCTACTGGAGGTAACAGGAGGGCTAGTTGGCCCCCAAGGACCACGAAGAGCCAAGGGGACATCATCCCCCAACTAGTAGTGCGCCAGGAGGCGCGTTTGCAAAGTGGTGGAGAAAGGGGGCGTGGCCAACAAAACACTCCCAGCAAACCCAGTTTGTGGGATTTGCTGGAGGTAACAGGAGGGCTAGTTGGCCCCCAATGACCCTCAAAGTGATGTCACTGACCATGTCATGAGTAAAGTAATGTAATATGTGAGGTCATAAGCAGTGCATTGCGGGGTGCGAGTTATAGTTAGCTCAGCTAACTATAACTGCTGAATTCGATGGTTTTGTGCGAGTGAAATGTCAGCCTAACTATAATGTCCCTGTAACTTTTGGTTTTATACATACATATATATATATGTCCAAACAAAATCCCAAGGTTCAACCACGCCGGGTAAAACATGGGCACAGACTCCAATGCAGGTATAAGCAAGTTGATTCATTGCACAATCATGTCAGGATGATGCGTTTCGACCGCCAGACTGCGGCCTTGATCATATATATATATATATATATATATATATATATATATATATATATACAGTACAATAAACAATGCTTATACCACAACGAAATGCCGTCTTTGAGTTATTTCTTCTATGTGGACATTTAAGACGGGTTCACGCCTGCAATAGGCACAGGTGAATGGAAGGTGGAAGAGGTCGCTTTCATGAAAACAGCAGTAATATTTATATAAATATATATATATATATAGAAATTGGGTTTTTGTTGGCAGAGGTATGCACCCTGTCCAAGCAGGAACCAGAATCCTAGTCAGGGTAAGTCACAACACACCCTAAATTATCCTGTGCTCACCCTCTGGTAGCTTGGCACAGAGCAGTCAAGTTAAGCCTGACTGCTCTGCACCAAGCTACTAGAGGCAATGTGTAAAGTAGTTGTATAATCCTTCAAACAGTAACACAGTGAAAACACTACAAAAAAACTCCACAGTATGTTAGATAAATAGACCTTAATTTTATAAATAATATAGGACCAAAACAACAAACAAGTAGAAGTCGAGATATTAATTTATAAAGATTAAATGTGAAAATAGCACTTCAAAGCAATAAGCGCCTATTGGTATATCTGGTCGTGCCGTACTGGGACAAAGTCAAAAGTTCAGGCCGGCTGGGATGGAGCACGGTCGGATATGGGGACCCACTTAGGCCCACTGAACAAAAATACCTTGATCCTTGGTTTGGGTCGACGTCAAAGAATATGCAAGGTGCCGAAGCAATGCGTCAGTGTCGAGCCATGAAGTGGGTGAGGTGCATCAAAATTCTCCACACAATGGCGGCGAGGCGGCGGTTCCGAGTGTGATGAGCTGGTTCAGAGTGGGATGTGCCGGCTCAGTTCCACGCTTTGATGAGGATGCGCTGGTTCCAACCCACGCAAATGCGAAGATGTACAGGTTCCGATGAGGATGCATGGGCTCTGGATGAAGCAGCACTTTATACCCACTTCCAAGGGCCCAGGACTGGGTTGGGACCACTTGGCAAGGCAAGACTTGCAGCAAGCAAAGTCCAGCTGCTGCAGCAGGATGAGTTGAAGTCTTTGATGTCCCTGAGACTTAGAACAGGAGGCAAGCCATCAAGCCCTTGAAGTCACTCTGGGTTCAAGTGATGCAGGTCCAGTCCTTCTCACCCAGGCAGGAGAACAGCAGGCAGCAGGGCAGCTCAGCAAGGCAAGAGTCCAGCAAAGTAGCAGTCCTTTCAGCAGCACAGCAGTTCTTCTTCCTGGCATCATCTTCACAGTTCCAGAAGTGTACTAAAATCATGGTGTCAGAGGTCCAGTACTTATACCCAGTTGTGCATTTGAAGTGGAAGAGACTTCAAAGAAAATATGGAAGTATACTGATGTCGTCTCCACTCCAGGGAGGTATGCAGCCATTTGTGTGTGGACAGGACACAGCCTATTCAGGTGTAAGTGTGAGGTTGCGTTCAGCTCCTCCCTCCCATCACCCAGGATGATCTATCAAGACACACATAAGCTTCTTTTGTGTGTGGCTGTCTAGAGGAAATACACAAAGCCCAGCTGTCACCCAGCCTAGACTGAACAGAGACAAGCAGCAGGCACCAAATGCATAACGTAAGTAAATGCCAACTTTCATAAACTTTTAAGCAAAGGGTGAGGCCAGAACTTGTTTAACTTCAGTGGCGTATTCTAATTCACGCTGAAGCAAACTGTTGATTTTTGTTTGAACCGGTACTTTATTTATACCGTTTATTTCACTTTTTTTTAGTTTTGCATTTTACACTCAAAAGTAGAAAAAAGATAACATAGTCTGTTCACAGAAAGTTCATATACACAAAAACATTAGACAACAATACTGTGTTGTGAATGCACAATATAAACAAAATACTGTGTTGTGAATGCACAATATAACCAACATGAATATAAAACATTCAATCAAATGTGCTGGCACACATTTCTAACTGGACAACAAAATATAAACATTCAATTAAATGTGCTGACACATATTTCTAAATTCTTATATGCATCATGAGTTCAATAAAGGAAAAATGAAACACAGGGAACACTTTGATGTCTATTACACGGGACCTTTCTTCTATGTATAGACTGGAACATTAATTCATAATTCCTCCGTGTTTCTGTCGTATGTACTCATAAGCCAACGCGTTTCGAGTCTCTGATATCTAATAAATGGACTCTCATCAGGGCTCTTGAATTTAGCAGCACTGTGGGTTTCTATAATATAAAATGTGTGAAAAAAAACGGATTACTAAAGCTCCTTTCTCATATGTTGCCTTTCTCTCTAGTTCTAAAAATCGGTAATGGTACCTTTATAGCAGTGGATTTCTTTATCAGCTCGGATGTCTGTTATCTTGAACTCCAGCCGGAGTACTTCACTACATATGTCTCAAGCATCCTGTTTTTGAAAAAGGGGGTTCTGTTTTGAAAAAATATAGTGGGTCATTGCTAGTACCGAATCTCATTGGGACCTATTTCTCTAAAAATCCTTTAACAACTTATGACATACCTGAATGTTGTGTTCTTTTCTCAATTCAGTGCTTTAAGCTGGATTCTATTTTCGAGGACTCTTGGTATTCTGAAATGATTTTTACGCTTAATTAACCAAAAACGTTTCTTTTTTCATTTAAATATACCAAACAATTCGAGTTGTATGCATACCTTCCACGTGTTGCATTTACTAACACGTCCTCCTTTTAATTATTCTACGCGTTTGTCTGAAATTGAGAAAATAGAAAACGCATTCAGGCTAAAGTTGCAATTTTATTCTGCTGTTTTAAAACCAGAACTCTAGGGCAGAACGAGTTACCTCTGTTAGTGTTTGCTGGCTCTCATCCCAGTTTCTGAAGTGAAGCAGGCATTTCCAAATGGAGACATCTTGAATAATGGCTTATAGCTAGGGCACATGGGAATTGTGGTTTTTTTGGTGTGACATGAGTCTTTCTAGACTCTCGCGCTTTTGTTCACCAAACCAATGCATTATGGGAGTTGTGGTATTTATATCCTTGTGAGCTCTGTCTAAAAAAAAGTGAAATAAACGGTATAAATAAAGTACCGGTTCAAACAAAAATCAACAGTTTGCTTCAGCGTGAATTAGAATACGCCACTGAAGTTAAACAAGTTCTGGCCTCACCCTTTGCTTAAACGTATATATATGGCCCAGCCAGAACTTGTCTCCTTTGTGCCTGACTCCCCTAGCTTTCATAAACTGGCATTTCTAAACTGTAACTTTGAATCCAATTTCACCATAATTTGTGATTTTAAATTGTGGGTCTAGTGACAGCAAACTTGAAAAGTTGATCTCTTTACAATTGGGAAGTACACTCAAAAGATGTAATAAGGTAATCACAATGTTATCCTATGGGAGAGATAGGCTTTGCAGTTGCGAAAAACAAAAATGGGAGTTTTTCACTACCAAGACATGTAAAACTTAAAAGTACGTGTCCAGCCTTTTAAATACATTGCACCTTGCCCTCTGGGTCATACAGGGCCTACCTTAGGGGTGACCTATATCTTTAAAAAGGGAAAGTTTAGGTCTGGCAAGAGGTTTATGTTGCCAGGTCGAAGTGGCAGTGTAAACTTAAACATACAGGCTCTGCAATGGCAGACCTGAGTCATGGTTAGAGGGCTACTTAAGAGGTGGCACACTTAGTGCTGCAGGCCCACTGATAGCATTTAATTTACAGGCCTTGGGCACATGTAGTGCACTTTACTAGGGACTTATAAGTAAATTAAATATGACAATTGGGGTTAAGACAATATTAGCATGTTTAGGGGAGACAGCACAAGTTCTTTAGCACTGGTCAGCAGTGGTAAAGTGCAGAGTCCTAAAGCTAACAAAATAGAGGTCAGAAAATGGAGGGAGCTAGGCAAAAGGTTGGAGGAAAACCACCCTAAGGCTGTTAGGTCTAACATGTGCCCCCCCAGCTGAAAGTGAGGAGAGATACCCAACCCCTTGGGAATTCTCTTCACTAAGGCAGAAGAATCTGGAGAGACCATCAGCATTGGTGTTATCTGTCCACGGGCGATGCTGCACCATAAAGTCCATTCCCTGTAGGGAGATGGACCACCTCAACAGTTTGGGTTTCTCATGCCTCATGTGCATGAGCCATCCGAGGGGCCTGTGGTTTGTCTGAACCAGCAAGTGAGTCCCAAACAGGTATGGTCTCAACTTCTTTAGTGCCCAGACCAAAGCAAAAGCTTCTCTTTCAATGGCACTCCACCTTTGTTCCTGTGGAAGTAACCGCCTACTAATGAAGGCTACCAGTTGGTCAAGGCCCTCCTCATTCAGCTGTGCTAAGACTGTCCCTGTGCCATGCTCTGAAGCGTTCATTTGCAGTATGATTTCCTTGGAGAAGTCAGGGGCCCTGAGCACAGGGCTGTGCACATGGCTTACTTGAGAGAGTCAAAGGCTTTCTGACAAGCCTCTGTCCATATCAGCAATCTGGGCTGCTTCTTGGAAGGCAACTCATTTAAGGGGGCAACAATGGTACCATAGCCCTTAACAAACCTTCTGTGATAATCAGTGAGGCCTAGGAATGCTCTCACTTCTGTTTGGGTTTTAGGTGGTTTCCAGGGCATGATGGTTTCAATCTTGGCCTGGAGGGGCTGCACCTTGCCTCCACCTACCAGGTGTCCCTAACACACCACGGAATCCTGCCCAATCTGGCACTTGCTGGCCTTGATGGTCAGGCCTGCCTGTTGCAGGGCCTGAAGCACCTTGTGGAGATGATGCAGGTGTTCCTCCCAGCTGGACCAGTAAACGGCAATGTCTGTTAAGTAGGTGGCACATAAAGCCTCCTTACCAGCCAGGACCCTGTTAACCAACCATTGGGAGGTACCTCTTCTACTCCCTCATCTGTCACAAGGAGCATGCTCACTTCGGACCTCTCGAAGTGAGGCTTGAGTCGGTTCACATGGAGCCCTCTTAGGTGGTTCCTAGGGGTAAGAAGGTTCACCAGGTAGGTGGCCTGACAACTTCCGCACCTTGATCTCTTATGGGCCAGCCTAGTGGTCCTGGGCTCTACTGGTTCAATGACCCATACTTTCTGGACAGGCTGAAACTCCACCAGAGTGGCCTTCGGGTCATACTAGAGTTTCATGACTTCTTGGCTGGCCTCTATATTACTTATTGCCTGTTTTCAGAAGCGGTGCATCTGGTTGCAGAGGGCCAGCATGTAGCTGAACACATCCTGGAAGGGTTTCCTGGGAGCTTGCCACCACCCCTCCCTGACTAGGCTCAGAGGTCCCCTAACAGGGAGTCCAAAGAGGAGTTCAAAGGGGCTGAACCATATTCCTTTCTGGGGCACCTCCCTGTAGGCGAAGAGAAGGCAGGGCAAGAAGATGTCCCACTTACACCTCATGGGCTAAGGCAGGCCCATAATCATACCCTTCAAAGACTATTGGTTTGTGGGTGATAGGGTGTGGTGAACATGAAAGTTACACCTCACTCACGCTCTAACTACCATGGGTGCAGTCACTCACCTCAGAGGGATGGCCTCTTGGTAGAGGGTGACATGGTCCACCATGACCAGGACAAACCTGTTGAATAGGACTGTCTTGGGGTGCAAGGGTCCGATAATGTTGATGCCCACCCTTTCAAAGGGGCTGCCAACGACTGGTAGTAGGATCAGGAGAGCTTTGATGCTTTTTCCTTGATTTCCCACCTGGCCTGGCAGGTAAGCCAAAACCTGCAGAATGCATCTGTATGTCTTCGTTTGGGGCCGATAGAAGTGGGAAGAGCAGCGGCGCAGCGGCCAGGACGGCTAACTCCGGAACCCAGAGACTCACGGTTCGATCCCTGGTGACAGCGGCAGATCTGCCCAGCACCATGTGACTCAGAGCAATAGCTCGCTTAGTCTTCCCGACGGCCCCCAGCACCTTGACGCCCTCCGGTAATTGTTGGCGCTTTACAAATACTAGACATACTGGACATAAGGCTGCCAAAGGTCTTGTCTTGCCCCACATGTCCTGCCACAGGTATATCGTGAGCCAAATCGAGTAGGAGGGTCCGGTAACATGAGGGACCACCAGCACACAGGCTGCCCCAGCACCAGGAACCTTAGGCTTGCTATAAAGGAGATTGTTGTCCCAGTAGATCTTGTGATCCCCAAAGGCTTCACCTGCTGCATGGGCTGAGGCCTGGCGCCTCAAGCCCTCAAGAGTGGAGCACTCTTTCTGAGCTTGGCAGAATTCCTCCCTGGTGAGCCCACCCTTAACCTGCCAGCTGGCAAGCTCAGGTAGGTCACCTAGGGGGGCAATGTCTTCCCCGGTTGGTTCGGGGGCCTCTTCCTCAGGGACCCTATTAACCTACACAGCCAGAACTTCAGGGACCGGTTTCTTGCTCCCCTTGCCCATCTCCTTGGCAGCTGTCTGGGCCATTGTTCAAGGCTCCAGACATCCTTGACTCCCTTTCTGGGCAGCCATGCCTTGTGTGGTCATATAGACCCACTCAGACAATCCTCTCATCACCAAGCGAGACCTGAGCTCTACCTCCCTCCAGGTAGTGTGCCCCAGGTCATTGCCTAGCAAACAATCAACAGGCATGGCAGGGCTCACAGCACCTTTTAGAGAACTTGAAAAAAAGGTGACTCGAAAAAAGTGTGGGCCCGATTCAAAGAAGTAATCTGAGACGGAAGTCTAACTTTACGACTTTCGGTATTCACAAAGGGCATTTACGAGTAGTAAAGTTAGACTTTTGGTCTAAGTTTAGACCAAAAGTCTAACTTAGACCAAAAGTCTAAGTTTACTACTACTAAAGTTAGACTTTTAGTCTAAGTTAAGACCAAAAGTCTAACTTAGACCTAAGGTCTAAGTTTACTACTTCTAAAGTTAGACTTTTGGTCTAAGTTTAGACCAAAAGTCTAACTTAGACCAAAAGTCTAAGTTTACTACTACTAAAGTTAGACTTTTAGTCTAAGTTAAGACCAAAAGTCTAACTTAGACCTAAGGTCTAAGTTTACTACTACTAAAGTTAGAATTTTGGTCTAAGTTAAGACCAAAAGTCTAACTTAGACCAAAAGTCTAACTTAGACCTAAGGTCTAAGTTTACTACTACTAAAGTTAGACTTTTGGTCTAAGTTAAGACCAAAAGTCTAACTTGGACCAAAAGTCTAACTTTACTACTACTAAAGTTAGACTTTTGGACTAAGTTAGACTTTTAGTCTAAACTTAGACCAAAAGTCTAAATTTACTACTACTATTAAAGGATTGGCTCTGTGGAGAACTCGCTGTCTAACAGTCGGCGTAGCAGGTCCACCAAAATGAACTAAACTTCTCAAAATTACTCTGAGTCCGCACTGGCACACTTTAGGGGTATTTTACATGCCCCAGCACATCCCATACAGGGCCTTAAGAAATGTGATCATATTACCCCAACCCTGATGGAACTCCATTGGCGCAGCTAGCCAGCCCGTACCATCTTCAAAACTAGCTGCATCATTTACAAAACAATCACAACCAGCTCCCTCACGTATCTTACAGACAAGCTCACCATATCTGGTAGTTCTTGGCACACCCGCAGCCAGGACACCATCAGACTGCACTGACAGGCGACTTTAACAGTGCAAATTTAGTTTCAATTGACCGCATAGTTCATTAAGTAACATAGGTGACTGTTCTTGTTACTAATTTGTTAAAAATCACAGATTTTCTAGCAGCAAAAATGTGGTGAAGGAGGTATGGTATGTCAGTTATGGTTGGCCTGAATGATTACAATAAATTAAATATAAATAAATAAATACATATCAATATCTATATATCTATGTGTGTGTGTGTGTGTGTGTGTGTGTGTTTGTGGGTATATATATTTATATAGTATATATAGATATAGATGTATGTATATCTATTTATTTTTTTATTGTAATCATCCGAGCCAACCAAAATTGACATACTATACCCACTTCACCACATTTTTGCTTCTGGAAAATGTGTTTATATATATATATATATATATATATATATTATAGACATCAAATATTCTTAAAGTGTGGTATGGGTTTGTTCAAATTAACAGTTTACTGTCTTTAAGTGCGTGTCATAAAGCTTCCCCACCAGCTTTAGTTGAGATTTACTTGGCAACTGCCTTTGCGACTCCTTACTTCTTTCTCTCTGTTCTGAATTCTGTGTGGGGGTACCAGTAAGTTATTTCTACCCCAAGGAGTAGGGCAGTGTAATGCGATTGCCCTTTCCTTCTGGTTATTATTAAGCTAGCACGTGTTTGCAGTTTGCTCCTGCTCCTCCTACCCACTCCGGCAAAGTCATTGCTTGCCTTATCCTTCCCACCCCCCTACTGCATAGTTCTTGCTTGTTTTTTTCTTGCACTCTCCATGCCCTACTGCGGCTCAAGCTGCCCCGTGCCCACATGAGCAACTCCCCTGCATTCTGGTACTTTTGGTACCCTCCCCCTGCCAGACACGTCTGCCAGCACCGGCTGCATCTGTAACATGAGCTCTGTGCTCAAACTTGCACAAATGCACTCCACACCACACAATTCCACAACTAACAATTCCAATAGAACTCACATAATTCCACTCCATACCACATACATCCAGTACACTCCAAACCAAAACACATAGGTAAAAGACATTGTCATTTACAACACCAATTGCTCTAACTCTCGCAAATGTGAGACCTATTGCAGTGCAAATGCTCGTTTCATTTGCTAAAGAGAGTATGCCAGAATGGCTGCTGCAACCATCTCCGCTGACCTACGACCAGGGCTTCCTCTTTTGAGGACCCGGCCTTAGTCAAGGCCTTCTGGGACCAGTTAGTCCTCATGCCCACATCTCTCAAAACTAAGAAAGCCTCAATTGCTCTCACCGTTCCACTTGCTATTTTCCACCACACAATAGCCAAAACCACCTACCCAAAAATGAAGGCCCAACAAACCCCACTCCTGATGTGACAAGTGACCACAACGCCTGCTACCTACCCTGGAAAAGGAGCCTGTGACCTCGACCTTCACTTAAGGCTAACCCCCAAGCCCTGCCCATACTTCCTCCTTTAATCCCACCTGCTGCACACCTTCCACCCAATGAGCCTAGGGGTGGGATGTGGGGGGAGCACTCCCTTCTGTCACCTTTCCCCCAAGTCCCCAATCTGCCTGCGCAGCATAACTGAAATGAGGGTGATGACCCTAAAAGTAGAGATGCATCAAAACGGCTTCCTGCTCTCATCTCTGGTTTCAGAAGGCTGCTTTCGGCTGGCTTCAGGTGGAAAGAGGAGATGGGGGGGGAGGGGGCAGACCAGTGCCTAATTTGAGCTAGTGGTTGCAAGTGGGGGCCACCAGCACTTATTTTTGGGGACTGGCACTTATTTTTCCACATCAGATATTTACGGAGACCAAGAGAGGGAAAAACAAAGTGGAAAGACGGAGGAAGAGAACGATGGAAAACCCATCACAAAGGGAGAGAGCAGGAACCTGCTAGTGTGAGGCAAAGAGGCCTGATACCAGGGGAATCTGGTAGTAGGTTAAAGAGGCATGCAGTGGATTTAAGACTACCAGCCTTAGCATTCAGCGCACTGACATTTAATAGCACAGGCCGTGGGCTTCAGATGTGAGCTTCAGGCACCGGCACTCAGTCTTTTAGAAGTTAAGCACCGGGAAAAACCTATAGTCAGTGGAGAAAAATGAGAAATGTAGATGCACTCATTCTCTAGCCCTTAAGCCCATAAAAACCTAAAACCTAACCTGCAGTGTACATTTGGATCTCAGTACTAAGACATTCCAAAAGCTCTAATAAGCTGCCTTTACTCATATTTACTGTTGTTTGTTTGTAGATTTATATTGCGCGGCTTATCACCCGTGAGGGTGTCCAGGCGCTGTCCATGGGCACGGGGAGATTAAGTGATTTGCCCAGAATTACAGGATGTTGCGCTGACGCCGAGACTCGAACCCAGATCCCCGGCTCCCGAGTTGACAGCTCTGGCCGCTGCGCCACATCCTCTCACCTGTGCCCACAAGCATAACATTTCTTAGACTTTTACAACAATTTGACCCTAATTAGCCCTGCATCATGCACTAGTACATCTGTACTGAGACATCCATTGAGATCTAACAATGCACGTTTACTTTGATTTGCAGAGTGCACTGCTAGCCCAGTAGTGACACGTCTACAGCTCTCCAGAACCACATTACTGAGCCATGGTGCAGGGCTTGCCTCTGTCTGCTAAGTTAGTTCAGGGAGGCAATACATCTGCTGCAGAGATCTGAAGATTCACAGCTGCAAATCCTAGAGGGCCCAACCCACATTTTCTTTTTCCAAGGATGATAAATGGTGTACCACTGAGCATCATAATAACAGTATCCATGATCAAGTGTTCCAAGGTACACATTAAATGTGGTATACAGATGCTATTTCTTGTACATATTCTAAGTGCTTATACAAAGCACTGTATGGCATGGGAGTGAAAAGAAGCTCTGCAGACCTTCCAATCATAAATCAGCCTTCCTCCGAGCAACCTAAGCAGGCTCTCATTATGAGTTGCATGGTACTGGGGGCACAGTCAATTTGTAAGCAAATCTACTGTTACAGTGAAGTGTATCTGCTCCAGAACTGTGCAGCTATAAGCTAAATCACTGTTACTGTGACGACCAGATTCTCTAGTTGTAAATCCACATGGAATTCCCAATTCGGTGGTGTTTAATGCATACGCTATTACCTACTCTGAGCAGGTGGTAAATGCATGCAGAGACTTCTTAATGGTTTAGGCAGCGAACAAGGGTATGAGCGGAGTAGGGAAGGGGAGGTGTTTTTTGGCAGGGAGGAGAACCATATGTTACACCTGTCAGAAAAAATAACTCTGAATGAGGCTTGGCTGCTGCTGCATCCAAATCCTCATATTTTACTGTGTGGAATTACTGCATGGTAAAATTCGATCTGATTCTCCCACACCCGGAAACACATACCCAGGTTTAATTAGGCAGGGTGGAATTCTATGAAGTCATTCTGACCTGCCTGACTCATTATGAGGACCAGGGCCGGACTGGCCGTACCAGGCATCGGGCATTTCCCGGGGAGGTTGAAAGGGTGGGGGCCGGTTTTGCAGTGGTGGGGGGGTGGGGGGCGGTTTTGTTTCTGGGGGCGGGTTTTGCAGCAATACTGCAATATCGACCCCCACTTCACACTTAAACCCCCCTGTGGGTCTGAAAAAATTGCCAGGCTGGTTTGAGTTCCCTGTCCGGCCCTGATGAGGGCCTCAGTGTTGTGATTTGCTTTAAAGCAGGGGAGGGTTTCTGGTTTCAGACGTAAGGAGTGCCTTGGGGTGTTTCAGATCTTTTTTTGTTTTCTTTGTCATAGGAGAGCATCACGAAAGGTAAGTTCAAATCTGACAGATTGCTTTAAAACACATTCTTTCATCGTTATTTGATTGTAAATTGGGCCTCCTGAGCACTTTGTTATATGAGAGGTGAGCATCGTCCCAGAGGTCGCGACCTGGCACTCACGTACCTCTTGGTTTCTTCCGGGGTCCACCATTGCCTCCTCCTTCTTCTTCCACTCTCCTTGCTGAAGGCCTATCCGGGTGCAGTGGTGCAGTATAGCATTTCTGGCTTTGGACATGGTCATCTGCCACTCTATCTCTAAGTGAGAGGACACTGGTGCTATTCTGGAGACTGGTGCTACTTGGATGGTTGGGTGGAATGAGAAAGCATTCTCTTCAGTGATTACTTACTTCTGCCCCATGTCCCTTTTCCAGTAGCTTTCATTTTCCTATCCATTCCCTGAGATGGAGGCCATCCATGCATTATCTTTATGTACATGCTTTGCAATGCCTATACATCCTCCTTCCTCCTCTCCCCTTCTGCTGGTCACCGCTCATGACCTGGAGGAATTTAATGGGCAAGCCATCTACTTGTACCCCATAATTCTCTCCAGTTTTGAGGCTCACAATCAGTCCCTTTCTTCTACCTTCCTGTTGGTCCACTCTTCCTTGATCTCACCATCTTTAAAAGTATGCTGATCTGCACAATGGTCCCTCTGACGTAATTATCGCATTTTCGGCTTATGTGCCCCCATTGCATTTAATATATTTTGTATATTCGTTTGTTTGAGTGCACATCTTTCATTTCTTAATGCAAAGTGCATTAAGTATTATTTGCACTTATATACCATATAACATTTGCTTTAATATAGTTTGATAGCTCAGCAAATATTGATATATATGTATTCTCATGATTTATAATGTTTTATAGAACTAAGTAAACGTGCCACAAGATTAATATGTTAAATATTACATTTGACACCATTTGATGTGAGGCATGCTGTGGGAAGCTGTTTTTTTATATGGTATACCAAAAAGAGGTACACCATGCAAAGAGTCCAGGAGTACTCCCTTACTAGCGGACAGGGGCTTGCTCTAGCAATGCCTAAGTGCTCTTCTAGGAGGTAGTGTGGTCGAACAGCCTTAGGCTTATCAGAGAGGAGTGTTAGACATCTGCAAATACACACAATAGTCAATAAGTGATGCAAACGACTCAATAAGGAGATCAACACGAATTTATAAAAATAACACGTATCTTTATGTATGTTTGGGCACCAGAATCAATACGATCAGGTGAGTACGTTTTTCAAGAGCAATAGTTTTGCATTTAAACAGTTGACAGTGCACTTTTCAGAAGCTGCAATGTTATCCTATAGGAGGAAAAACAAGTACGGCATTTAGGTACAGTACAGCGACTTACAAGACCGATCTCATGTACTTAAGGTGAGTATGGGGCAAGGTCCAAGGCAGTACCAATAGGTCACCTTGGGCGGCTATGAGGCGGCCGGGTGCAGAGGTGCTTTCCAGCACCAGTGCCCAATGTTATCTCATGGGGATTGGTCCAGTCGAAGAGATGCTGCAGGCTTGGACTGGGAAGTCAGTCGGTCTGAACCATAAGGGGGGCTCAGGTCTCATGATGCTTGGGGGCATCTTTGGCCCTCTTGTCCATGGGCCAAGGTGTGATGGTGCAGAGGTGTATTCAGGCATCGTATTTCTGTCACCGGGAGCTCTCGCGGTAGAGGGGGACTTGCAAACATAGGCGGCAGGCGGCAGCAGGAAGTCTACAGTGGTCAAGTCCAAGGTGGACTTTGTCTCTGGAGGGTTGGGGGACCACGCTGGCACCATTGACCCACTTCAGCTCAGGCTAGGTGGCACGAGTGCAGTGGTGCTTTCTGGTGTCGGGTTTTGGCGTCCCAGAGTGCTCTCAGGTCTCTTTGGGTGCCTGTGGGATGCAGAGAAGTAGCTTTGCTGCTCCATGGGAGTTTCTGAGTCTTGGCAAAAGTGCTGGCAGTCCTCCCAGGCTTTTCGAGACACAGCAGCTTGCAGGATGAGTCAACTTTGGTTCAATCGTCAGGAACAGCAGACAGGCCGGCAGGGTTGGCATCAAGTCAGTTACTTCTTTCACAGTTCTTGCTTTTCACGGCTCTTCTGTCCTTCTTCTTTTTTTGGTCAGCATGATCTGATTCTCTGGTGCCAGGGTTCCCCTAAATACTGAATTTAGGGACTTTAGGGGAGTGTAGGGTGGTAGCCAATGACCTATCCACCTTTGGGGTCACTATGCCCCATACATGACCACTTCCTGGGCAAGGTGGTCATAACCCTGTCGCAGAATTCATTCCTGATTTTATCATCACCAATATGGCTAACTTTGAAAAGTCACCTCCACTTCAGGTAGCCCACCTTAGGGGTGGCACTAGCCTGAGGGTTTACATGCCTTTCTGACCAGATAATTCTCCCACCTGTCCAGGTGCTAAATGTCTCTGGACAAAGGGGGTTGGCTTCTTCATCAGTGAGAGAAACCAGATTTACATACCAAAGGCAGTAGGTGATTTGAAGCTCCCCTGCCTTGGAATGTTAATCGTCAGGTCATGCTGTGGGAGAAGGTAAAAACACCCCTGCCCAAGCAGGCCTGGTTTCTGGCATCCCAAAAGCAAAGGCTTTCACCCTTGGGAGTCAGACACTCATCTCTGGTGGCGAGCTGACAAAAGCCATTCAGTCAGCACCAGGGGCTGGTAGGTTTTCAGGGATCACCTCTAAGGTGCCTTCTGTGTGCATGTATTATCAAATCCGACACTGGCATCAGTGTGGGTATATTAATAAAAGATGTTTGGTATCAAGCACCCCTCTTTTCAATGAAACCAACAGGTAGCTGGGGAACTCATTTTCACCAGTGTCCAGCACATGTTTTAAAATGGCTTCCCTGTTCACTTGTACTGGCAGTAATGGAACTGACCCAGCACAGGGGCATAGCTGTTCATGCAGATATGCCCTCACATGTAATATAAGACACCCTGCCTTAGGGCTGTAAGGCCTGCTGTAGGGGTGACTTACAAATATTACATGCAGTGTTAGGGTACATGGCACACAGGGATGTCTTATGTTGTGTTTTCACTTTTGTCTGCACCAAGACACGCAGCTTGCAGTTGCAGTTTGCATGAGCGTGGTGAGAGGTCTTTTAGGGTGACACAATTCATGATGCAGCCCTTGGGGACCCTCATTAATGCCTCATGCCCTAGGTACCAGGTGTACCATTTACTAGGGACTTACAGAGGGTACTAAAGGTATTGCCAATTGGGAAAACAATTGCACATTTTGGGGAAACGATCTGGCAGTGGGAACCTGGCTAGCATGAGCCCAGTGCACTTTCAGTCAAAATCACATCAAATAATAAGCAAAAAGTGGGGGGTGGCCATGTCAAAAAGGTCACTTTCCTACAAATGCCTTTTTCAAAATAATTAGAAAAGTGTTTTTAAGTTGGGTACAGACAAGTGCAAGGAAAAGTGGAAAGTCTTTGACTTTCTTATGAGGCTTGGATCGAGCGAGCAGAAGCTATAAACTTCCTTTGCGAAGGGCACAGGCGGGCACCTCGGAGCCAGTCAGGCATTATTTGCTTGCTGGGGACACCATAGTTATCGAGCGCACACCATAGTTATTGAGCGCAGAGACAGACAACTACCTTCTTCATACAGACAGCACTTGAACTGTTCCACTAAAGTGTGCAGATGAGAGGCCACCATAGAAACTCATACAAGCATTTTTTGGTGCTAAGACAGTTTAAGTAAGAAGGCAAGGGTTAGTGAGCAGAGACTGACTCTCATTTCATGCAGGGAATTCTGAAAAACTATTACACTGTTGCAATTCTTTTTAATATGTTGTTTATTAATCACTTTCAATGCCACAGTTTTGTTTATTTTCATTGTTACAACTTGTTGGAAAGTGGATTATTGGTAGGGGCAAATGTAGGTCTGCCACTGGCAATAAGGCCACTAACCCTTGGTAGGTCTCAGCATAGGTCTTAGAAAATTATTCCCATGCTCAACCCTTGGTAACGTGGCTGCGAGCAGACAGGCTTAACTTCAGAGACAGGTATGTAAAGCATTTAAAAACACCAATTCAGTAAATAATTAAGACACAACACATAATAAAAATCCAACACCAATTTATAAAAATAGGGAATATTTTTATCTTTAAAATGACACCAACCCGACCAAAATCCAATGTAGGGAACCGGAGATATGAATTTTCAAAGATTTAGCAAAATATAGCACTTAGAAGATTATAGCACCATATTGGGATACCTGCTCACGATAGACCGGGTCAAAGTCAAAGTTTCAGGCCGACCGCGATGGAGCCCTGGGCGGCTACAGCTCGCGGCAGGTCCCGGTCTCAGTTTCTACCTTCACACTTAGAAACTTTTCTGGAGCTTTTCTCCCCGAGGTCCCTCGAAGCTCCCAGCCAGTCCGGATTTGGTGCGGGTTCGCCGGATTTCCTTTTGACGAGCTCCCGGTCAACTTCCCTGGAGCAGACTTAGAAACTTTTTCATTAGCGCTTCAGCGGGGCAACCCAGGAGCCCAGGCCGACACGCGATGGAAGGCAGGCGGCTTGGCTCTCACGGTTAATCCCGGTCACCTTTTCTACGAGCGGACTTAGAAACTTTTCTGGAGCTTTTTCTCGCGGGGTCTCTCGATGCTCTTCATGTAGCCGGATCCGGTGAGGGTTCGCCGGCTTCAGATTTCTTCTAGTCCCGGTCAAACTCTGGAAGTTGGACCGACGGAGCTTTTAGCGGGACGAACCTGGGTGGCTTGGCCAGCTCGCGGTTGAAGGCAGGCGGCTTGGCTGACCAGGTTGAGTCGGTCCCTCTATGGATCTTTTTTTCAAAGATCCTCTAAAGTTCTCCAAACTTCTTGAACTTCTTCCTGAAGGTCCTCAAAGGGTCCCAAAGTGTCTCAAACTCACTCCAAGGGTCTGGAAGCTCCAAGATGGTCCTTGAAAGTTGAGGACTTCAGTTCCCACAATCCACTTGGACGTCACCCTTACAAATCCACTGGTAGTTCTCCAAGGTGCAGATTTAGTTGGTGATGTTCCAGATGAGCTCTTTTAACCTGTAGCTTTCAGGGAGTCCACTCTTTAGTTCCTTTTCAGCAAGATAATCCACAGGGCTGTAGTTTCAGATGGTGCAGTCTTCAGAGGTCAGGCCTTAGAAATCTTTGCACAGCAAAACTTCTCAGCTTGGCAATGTCTTGCTTCAGTAAGCTTCAAGCAGCAGATCTGGAGGGCTCTGCCCTCTCAGATACTTATTCCATGTTCTCTGGGTCAGACAGGAGGTCACTCCTGACCAATGGGAGCAGGGTAACTCCTCAAACATATGACCACTTCCTGTAGAGTGTGGCATTATTTTGTCCCAGAGTGCATCAAATCTTCCAAATCCATAATGGCAGATTTTCCAGCAAGGAGGCAAGAGCTGGCTAAACACACCCCTAGGATGGCTAATTTACTTAGACTCTCCCCTGCATCTGCTCATACCTTCCTTAATCCTACCATCTGCCTAAGGTGGAAAGTTCAGAGTTGTAAATGACACTGGTCTCTGCTCTTCTCTTTGATGAATATAGTTTACGACTCCTCCCCCTGGCCTGGCATTCCTTTGGAACAGCACACTGCCCTGCCAGCAGAGCTGGTTGACCCCAGGGGCTCTTTATCACCTCTTCAAGGCAGCCTGGCTAATCCACTTAACTCTGACCAATCAGGGCAGACCACTGGAAGGCTGAATCTGGACTTACAAACAAGAAAGTCTTACAACTTCTTGTATGTACACTTTAGGAGAAATTCAACAATATCATATTTTTAAATTTATTAATACCATTCTGGGAAGTCTTTGAATGGCACTTCTAGCCCTCTCCTATCAAGAGTTATTAGTTAATAACTTTCTACCATGTTAACCTATGTAACAGGGGATTTGCAATGGGAAAAATGACTTGGACCATTTTTCCAGCACCAGGACTTACAAAAACATATTTTATAAGTACTTTGCTTATATCTACAGGACCCCCACCCCATGTGCAACTAGGGGAGACTTTAGGGGTTCTGAATCTGTAGAAATATTGCAGATCCTCCCTCCACAGTGCTCCTAGCATCAAAGTCGAATTTGAGAAGCACTTTACCACAATGGGGGGAGTGAAATGTGAAATTTCACTTTACCCAGGCATATAAAAACTCATTTTATAAGGGTGTACCTTATAAATACCTGACCCCCCACCCCTGGGATACCTAGGGGAGACCCTGGGGGTCCCTAAAATGCCAAACCATTGTATGTTATCCATTTTTAAGTGCCCCAAACCCCAAAGTCGAATTTGGGCACAATTTACTTTTTAAAAGCAGTCCTGGCACTCAGAGCTGCTTTTCAACTGACCTCAGGCTTCAGCAGTGCACACATGCAAATGCAAAAAGAGCTGCTGGCCTCTAAACTGCCATGCCCTAGGGTACTAGGGACTTCTAGGTAGTTTCAATCCCCCTGCCCTATTATATACTAGGGGCTTATGGGGTAGGTCATGCTAATCACAGGGGTACCCCACCATACCATTGTATACCCTAGTGTATGTAGGTGTTTTAACTGTATTCTAATGTGTCTCTTTCAGCATTGCACTGGCCCTGGGCCTGGTTAGGCAGAGCCCAGGGTCTGTCAGAGTCAGTTCCCACAAGTATCAATCAGCAAAAAGTTGGGGGGTGCCCAGGGCACAGGATGACTTTGCAACACAACTGTACATGTTATTTGCACTATGATAGGATATTGATTATAATAGCATCTTTAAATATATTCCTAGTGTGTTTCCTTGAATGTGTCTATTTATGATAAAAAGAGATATGGAACCTATTATCAACAAATATTCCTGTGAGTCTCACTGTGAATCTCCTGTGAGCCCGTTGCCCAGCACTCACGATCCTCATATAATGCGCAGGTTATTCGTGGGTTACAGGGTATTCAGTCAAAATATCGAGTTGGAAATGTCGACTTACACTAATATCGAGTAAAAAATATCGTGACCCAGAAATATCAACAGCAAGAATATCGTGGTCAAGAATATAGACTTTAATGTAAGAAATATCGATTTCAAAAATATAGAAGTCATTAATATCGTTTGCAAAAATATAGTTGTTTAAAATATCGATTTTCAAGATAGTGTTATGTATTTTAGTATATATTTTAAATGTATGTGATTTTTTTTGTATAAGTAATGTTTATGTTTTTTAATATATGTGTTACATTTTTAGTAGTTATAAATTTTATTTTAATTAAATTTTGCATTTTTTAGTTCCGTAGCGGGTTGTGGGTTTATAGGGGAATAGGGTGGGAAGTAATTTAATTATAATAAATTAATGAATATTTCTTATTTTATAATGTTAATTGTGTTTTTAATTTTTTTGGGTACATTTTATGTGAGTGTTGTGGGGTTTATAGGGGTGTAAGGTGGGAAGTAATTTATTTTTAATTAATTAATAATTAGTTGATAATTAATATTAATTAATTAGTTGACAATTAAATATGGAAATTGATTTTAGTTGCAGGTTGTGGGGTTTTTAGGGGTGAAGGGTGGAAAGTAATTCATTTTTAAATAATTAATAATTAATTGATAATTAATATTAATTAAATAATTGATAATTAATTAGGGTAATTGTTTAATTATATTTTTTTTGTGTGGGGTTGTGTGTTTATAGGGGTGATGGGTGGGGACTAAATTTATTTTACTTACTTTATAATTAGTTGTTAAATACTTTTAGTTATTTAATTGAATTATTTTTTTAATTCTGTAGTTAATTTTTTTACAATTTAATTTTAAATGTGGGTTGTGGGGATTATAGGTGTAATGGGTGGGAAGTTATTTAAATGTTATGTGTTTAAATTTGTTTTTAATTAATAATATTTGTTTAATTGATAATTAATTAGGTTAATTATGCAAATACATTATTTTTCGATGTGGGTTGTGAGTTGTGGGGTGATATAGGGTAGGAAGCAAATAGACTAAATTTATGTAATAATTAATGTTTTTGTTAATAAATAATTTCCAAATAAAAATATTTATTTGTTTGAATTATTATTATTATTATTTTATTTTATATCATATTTGTAGGTATTTGTGATATGTATTTATTATAATATTTTTTTAATACTAAATATATTTTTATTTTTATTTTTAACATATTTATATATTTTTATTTACTTTAAAAAATATATATTTTTATTTTGTTGATATTTTGTTTGTTTTTAATTTTAAACTGGCTGGAGTGAATATAGTAAATTTTACCCCTCTGCAATCCAATACTTTCCCTATTTATGCACTGACTGGAGTGGGTATAGTAAATTGTATCCCTCCGCTATCCAACACTTTCCCTACTGTTGCACTCACTGGAGTGGGAATAGTAAATTTTATCTCTCTGCTATCCAACACTTTCCCTACTGTTGCAGTGACTGGAGTGGAAATAGTAAATTCTATCCCTCCGCTATCCAACACTTTCCCTACTGTTGCACTCATTGGAGTGGGAATAGTAATGTTTACCCCTCTGCTATCCATCACTTTCCCTACTGTTGCAGTGACTGGAGAAGAAAATTTAAGTTTAAAGATTTTTAAATAGTTTAATGTTTTAATTTATAATAGAATGTTTTTTTTAATAGATTCTATGTTATTGGTATATATATATATATATATATATATATATATATATATATATATATATTTCAACAAACACAGTTACCCATGTGAAGAGGCCACACACAGGGGAGTTATTCGCCTTCTTTATTGAGGATCGCAGGTAAGTCTCTGTTGCACCTCAAACACAAATATACAAGCCTGACGCGTTTCGAACGTGAATCGTTCTTGTTCACAGGCAGAGTCAGTCCGCAACCGACAGCCGCGTTGTTTTAAACTTGCATCAAAATTGAGTCCCGCCCATGTGGGCGTCGGCATGCAAGTGCCGCTGGTACTTGCAGTTTAAACATCGATCTTCTCCAGTGAGTGCTATCGATCGTGGAAAATGAAAGACAGTGTTACCCCAGTGGGTTTGGGATGAGGCAAAACACAACTTCCTGCTTTTACAAGTCCTCAAATTCGGACCCCCCTGTTCCAAAAGCATGACCCATGTGGATCATTGCCGGATCCGCAGCAGCAGTGGGGCATCTTCGCGACCGGGCAGGCCGCTCCAAATTACAACAAACACAGTTACCCATGTGAAGAGGCCACACACAGGGGAGTTATTCGCCTTCTTTACTGAGGATCGCAGGTAAGTCTCTGTTGCACCTCAAACACAAATATACAAGCCTGACGCGGATATTGAGGACTTGTAAAAGCAGGAAGTTGTGTTTTGCCTCATCCCAAACCCACTGGGTTAACACTGTCTTTCATTTTCCACGATCGATAGCACTCACTGGAGAAGATTGATGTTTAAACTGCAAGTACCAGTGGCACTTGCATGCCGACGCCCACATGGGCGGGACTCAATTTTGATGCAAGTTTAAAACAACGCGGCTGTCGGTTGCGGACTGACTGTGCCTGTGAACAAGAACGATTCACGTTCGAAATGCGTCAGGCTTGTATATTTGTGTTTGAGGTGCAACAGAGACTTACCTGCGATCCTCAATAAAGAAGGCAAATAACTCCCCTGTGTGTGGCCTCTTCACATGGGTAACTGTGTTTGTTGAAATTTGGAGCGGCCTGCCCGGTCGCGAAGATGCCCCACTGCTGCTGCGGATCCGGCAATGATCCACATGGGTCATGCTTTTGGAACAGGGGGGTCCGAATTTGAGGACTTGTAAAAGCAGGAAGTTGTGTTTTGCCTCATCCCAAACCCACTGGGGTAACACTGTCTTTCATTTTCCACGATCGATAGCACTCACTGGAGAAGATCGATGTTTAAACTGCAAGTACCAGCGGCACTTGCATGCCGACGCCCACATGGGCGGGACTCAATTTTGATGCAAGTTTAAAACAACGCGGCTGTCGGTTGCGGACTGACTGTGCCTGTGAACAAGAACGATTCACGTTCGAAACGCGTCAGGCTTGTATATTTGTGTTTGAGGTGCAACAGAGACTTACCTGCGATCCTCAATAAAGAAGGCGAATAACTCCCCTGTGTGTGGCCTCTTCACATGGGTAACTGTGTTTGTTGAAATATATATATATATATATATATATATATATATATATATATATATATATATATATATATGTTTATTTGTTACATTTTTATAAACTTTTTAAATGATATATACATCAAAATTATTAGTTTAATAATTGTTTTACAGTATATATATATATAAATATATATATATATATATATATATATATATATATATATATATATATATATATATATTAGTTATTATATGTGTTTAACTTTTTTAAATTAAGTTTATTTGTTATATTTGTTAAAATGTATATTAAATCTAATTAACTTTTTCCTTTTTAATATATTTCATATTTATTAATTTATTTTATATATATAAATAAAATTATATTTTGTACAACTATATTTATGACATAGATATTTTTTTCCGATATTTTTTACTTACCATTATAAGTATAGAATGTCGCTATTTTTGACATTGATATTTAAAAGTCGATATTGTGGTATGGGGATAGTTTAGGTGTTGATATTCTTTCTGTCAGTGAACCGGGTTACAGTCCACCAAGTTTACGGCCTTTAATTGGTAAGTTGCCATTGAGCCTGAACTTTCCTCAGAGGGTCTAGAAAACCTAATATTGGGCTGCATTTTGTATGAAATCTACAAAAAACGTACCACTTCAACATTTACACCATTACAGTGTTCACCAAGGTCCCTGTTGGTTCACTTTTCCGCAGCTTACCGATCTCATAACTGTGGCTCCCTGCTCCCCTTCCCATTCCAGAGGCCACTGCATGAGACACTGACCTCTGGACTGTTGTGGCTGGACAGTGCGTCACACCAGAGCAGCCGACAGGTCTTATTCTTCTACAATGTACTGCTGCTCCAGAGGGTATCCTGCCCCAGGCATACTTTACGGCCCTGTCCACCAAGGGCAACGTGAAGATAAATAGATCCCTAAATGTTTCTCACTTCCAAAAGTGTCCAAAGTAATGCATTGGTGCCAGCAGGTTATTTGTGGGCCAAAGTTCAAAGGGTCCTATGTGTCCCCGTTGATTCAAAACAACTAGTTCACCCAAGGCAGGAGGAGAGCTCCATGAACTATTACCCTTGAATTGAGTAAAAGGTCTGTTCAATTTAAAATAGATTGCGAGAGATCCTGCAAGGTATTTCTAAACAAACACCATGAAATGGTGCATGTTTCTAAAGTATCAGTACCTGCCCCGTACTATACTAGTGAGCTGCACAAATGCCATAACCCACTCATAAGGTTGGTAACCCTAATATCTGTTGTCACACTTTAGCTTGCCACAGCCTCTTAGGATCCAAAATGGGGATGAACCAGTCTTTAAAGGATGGGCACTGTCCTCTTTAGGCCAGACGTTACTAACGTTTTGGAGCTAAATTTAAGCAGGCAGAGATGGTGAACACAGAAGGTTGGGTCCAGCTAACCCTGCCTGGTTCCCTAGTGATCAATGAACCTGGTGTAAGGAGAGACGGATAGCGCAACCAGCCATGACCTGGAACTCAAGGCTGCTGATTCTGATGAGAAGGGAGTGGCGGGCCCATAAGTAATAAAAAGCTTAAAAACCTGATTCAGCATGAAAAAATGAATATTCATATGGATGATCGGTGGCTAAAGTTTAAAAGGACTTGCACAGGACACATGATTATATGTGGGAGACTTATAGATAGCGTGCCTGCAGGAGTAAATGCTGACCAAGCTCCAGTGAACATTGGTCCTCTAAAAGGAAGAGTAGTTTAAGAAGCTTGTAGTGTGTGTTTAGTTCTGGCAAATCGTCTGAATTTCCCGAGGATGACGAGAAGAATTGTTGTTGCTCTTAACTGATCACTTTGAGAAAGTGCCTTGAGCAGGCCCCAGATTTTGATTTGGTTTTTCTTCACATTGTATTTCTATGTCCTCTGAGACTACATTTGCTCCTGCAGTGTGTGTGTGCTCTGTCCAAATAGCCCAATGCAATGCTGTCTACACTCAACTGGCTTATTTAACTTTTAAGGAAGGTGACAATAATTAGGCACCGGATGGGTACCGCTGGCATAGAGGTTGAATGTCCCATCGGGACTGCATCGTTCACTTGCACCATCCACATGTGTGATTGGAGAAACATGTCTTCAGGCCCACAATTGTGGCTTGATGGGCTGCATCCTAAACATTGCGGTAACACGTCACAGGAATCTAGGAACATTTAGGGGCATATTATCAAGAACGGTGTTAAAATTATCGCCGCTTTAGCGGCAGAAAACTGCCGCTAAAGCGGCGATAATGGGCTTGATAATATGCCCTTGAGAATTCCAATAGAAGCCCATGTTGACACAAGAACATGGGCTTCTATTGGAATTCTCAAGGGCATATTATCAAGCCCATTATCGCCGCTTTAGCAGCAGTTTTCTGCCGCTAAAGCGGCGATAATTTTAACGCCGTTTCTTGATAATATGCCCCATACTTTTATACATTAACTAAGTACGCCTTGTGGCTCAAAAGGCTGGGTGCTTAATAAAATGAAAGTGGGGCATGATATATTTATATAGATATACTTGATAATATATGTCCCTTCAGTAACCACCTGCGAAGTGCTATTTTCAGTGTGTGTATATAAATGTAGCCTTTTCATTTTGCATGGTCAGGTTGTTTTGGGTCTAGTAAAATCTGGAAAATGTATTCAAAGTTTATTTCTAAATCTTATCCAAGTTCTCGTTCAATGCCGAAGGTAAATTATTATTAAATGTATTGTAAAGCAGCACTTTGTGCTGCCTGGAAGCTTTAGTAGTAATTTCTTCAGTTCTGCAGGTATTTGCTTTTCTTGGTGATTAAGCCTTGATGAGGTGTGAATAGTTTGTACTGCCAGGAGACAACGAAGCTACTTCTGATGACAGAAAGGCTGGCAGGAGTAATCACTGGTCATGTACCTTGGAATGTGGCAGCTGGGAGTGCTTTTAAGCCCATGTGGCATCACAGAGCAATGCCAAATAAGGGAGCCCAAAACCGGTCCCAGGATGCTTGTTTCCGGTCCAGGGAAGACCTGGCTTGGTAGTTCAGGCTGGACTGTTCCCATGAGGAACAGGCTCAAGACTGATTTGCATATGGCTGGGTCTGAACTGGGGCGGGATAGTGAGCAAAAGAACGATGATGGATTGAACCCAGATCTAACAGTGACTGGGCGTGAGTGTCTGAAAAGTTTCAGCGCTCCGGCCATCATCTTATTGTGTTTGCTGAATCATCATACAAGCACCAAAAAGAGAAAACATTGTTTAAATGAGTCCCGAGTGAACCATTGTTTTTCTAAATATATCTATCACCCTGCCCCAGCAAATTGTTAGCTGAGTATATACAAACAAGATACTCCCAAAACTCAGCCAAGGATTCCTCATTTGTAACAAATACTGGCAAAGCAAATAGGTCTCCCCTTTGATACCTGGAGCTAACTTGTTTACTTTGCCAATAATTTTTTTTCACCCGATGGCTGCTAAATATGTGCACACATGCACGGGGGAAACAGCCTTTACAACGAGGTTTTTACCATATTGTGACTTTTCCATGCATTTTTAAGCACGCATGTTTTTACAACATGTATGTTTTTACAACAGATGCCTTTCCCACGCATTTAAGGTAAGTTGGAGGGTGTGGGGGTCTCCCTCCACAAATACATTGTTCTTAAATGATTAAACAATGTGTGGTAATGGCATCCATTGTAAAAACATACAAGTTGTAAAAAACTGCGCGGTAAAAAAATGCGTGGTTAAGGCTTGCGGCCTATTTCCCTGCATTGTTCCGTCGTACAACCATGCACGGTTGCTAACTTGTAATGGTTTTTCGTAAACCTAAAAAAGAAAAGCTTCAAAATGACCACCGAGCATGTGCATGCATGCACATGGCCATCTTGCAATGTTTTTTCCTATGCTTTATTAAGAAACAATACAAGATAGCCAATGACTAAGTACATGCATCTATGATGGCCATTTTTTTTTTTTTTTTTAAGCTTCATGAAAAAACATTACATGGTGACTATCGTGCATGCATGTTCATGCTTAGTGGCCTTTTTGGAGTTTTTTTTCTTCCAGTGTAGATGGCCGTATAACACTTTGCCAATGCTAGTGGCTTAATTTAGAAAGCATTGGCAAAGCCAAATACACGAACAGCTGTGCATGACAGCGAATGGCAGCAGCACCCATATCCTTTATGTGGGGGCAGAGAAGAACACAGTGACAGCAAACAGCTGCAGGAGGACATAAGAGAGGATACTACAGGGTACTACTTGAAAACCTTCGCAAAGTATGTATCCTTCCACGAATTTCAGTGGCTTTAACTATAGCTCGCCCAACCAATGGCAATGCTTAAACAAAATGCCAACATCTATGGCAAAAAATACACTCTTGCTGTAGAGTATGTCTGTGTTCTGTGTATGGGCGAGTAGTGTACTAGTAATATGAGTTTTCTAATAGACCGCTGCAGCGAGGCCTGAAAAGTTACTGCAGGATGCAATGTGAAACAAGGATGCATATTTCACTATTGCTTTCAATCTTGTTTAATACTGATCTAGACGTAAGTTTTAGGAATATAGAGATCTTGGCCATAGGCTCTTTGGCAGCGGATTTCAGTATTTTTGTATGCCAATGGCACCGGCATGTGCGTATCTTCAAGGGGGAGTGCTGGGGTGTAACACTAAATATTCCCCCCCCCGAATATTTTCCTAATTTGGGACACTGCTCTGAGCGTTCGGGTCCATGTGGACGTCGCTGTCGCTGACTGGAGGGGGACTCAGTACTTTGCATGTACGTCAGCGGCGTGCATGCAGAGTACTGAGAGGCCTAGTGGTAACCTGGGCCTTCCCTTATCTTTGTGCAGGGGCGGCTGCTACCCTTTGAAAGTGGTAGGGCGAGTGAGGTGCCCCACTACTTCCCCCCCAAAATAAACACCCCATACCTCCAAAACCCCAAAGGTAAACACACCTCCCTCCAAAAGCCTAAAATTAAAATACCCCTCTCTCCAAAAGCCCAAAATAAAACAACAACCCCCTCCATCCCAAATTTGGAAAAAAAACAACTAGAATAACATTCTAAATAAATAAAATAAATTATAATTACCCACGGCTGCACGTCCTCCTCGGTGTTCCACTTCTGAATCTGCAGTCGAGCTCCCCTAACCTATCCAGACGCTGCTCTCATGCTGTTAACCAGTTTGAGAGAAGCACCTGGATTGGATAGAGCAGCTAGGTAGAGAGCTTCAAAGAGCGCATGTCACTTTGGCTGGCACAAAGCAGCTGGACAAAGTGACATGCGCACTTTGGAGCATCCACAATGTCTCAATGTAGCTAGAGTGACCAGATATTCAGAACGAAAAACCTGGATGGGCACAGACATAGAAATAGGACTAAATGCCCTATTAGGTCTCAGGGCACGAGCTCTGCAACCCTGATTCACACCTCATTAAATCCTACTGTGCTGCTTGAATGAGACACCACAGCAGGAGAGTCTAAACAAGTGAACTTATTTCCTGAGTGGGCCGTTTGAAATGTGAGCCTGAACAACACTGTGATTAATGTGCAGGTTCACCGGACCCACCCTTAAAAATCAGCGTTTTAGAAGAAAGTGTCAGGACGCAGGGATGGTCCTTCAAAAACGGGGACTGTCCGGGCAAATCCGGAACGTCTGGTCACCTTACATGTAGCATGCTGATTGGCGCATGCACAATGCCTTTCCACAGCCAAAGCAGCATCTCTGTCATCTTTTGTGCAGAAGCTCTGGTGTGGGGCATGCTGTAGGTCGGGTACCAGTCCTATTCTGTGCTGGTAGCTTTCTCCGGACTGACACATGGTCTCAGACAGACTCCAAGTCCTTGCCTAAGTCACTGAGGCCATCACTGCAGAATCTAGTCTCCTGTGTGCCATCCCTCCCTGCAGTGATTCAACAGCAGCCACTGGGCCTGCATACAGTGGTAATTATGGTCTTAGCAAAGACAATATATGAAATACAAATTTAATATTAATTTGGGTGAATGGATTTTTTGTTAAAACTATCTTTGCCGCAGTGAATTCAGATTTGATCTGTGCCTGAGGGAATAAATTCTTGTTAATGTTCCTTTTTAAGTCTGGCTTGAAAGCCGAGCTGTTGCCAAACCCTATCTGATCAACCTAAAATATGCTTTTCAGGAGTACTACAGAGTGAGGCTTTGGCTCCACCCCATGTTAGTGGGCAAGATAACAGGTTTTGATTGGGCAGAAGGTGTGTGCTTCCACAGAAAAAGGTTCTTCCCCTCCAGGTGCTGTGAATATTTTGTTTGTTTTTTCAGCTGTCTGAGCCATCAGAAGTATCGATGCCAAGAGAAGTCTCACTAAAATGCATGAAGTATCAAGGTTAAAACGGGGGCACACACATGGAATTGTAATGCTGTTAAAGTGTCTTTGATGTGTGGATAATATATGGTGTTTGTTTTTCTCTGAAGCAGCACAGCTGGGAGTAGGACAATTGCGAGGAATGTATTTCTGTTTTCAAGCCCCCCGCAGCCAGCGAGTTCTCTTTCCATCACTAACTTTACACTTCAGAGTACAGTTGTGTGTTTGACAGCAGTAGGGGATGCCCAGGGCTACACTAATCTACATGCATTTTTAGGTCTGCCCAAATTTGTGTGCTTCAACTAAGAAGAGTGCTTTTATAGCACTTTATGTCTTGAGGTGGACGTCAAAAACTTCAACTCATTGATCACCAAATGCACCAACATCGTCGCCTCCCTCAAACCCGCCAGACCAGGCAGACCCACCAAACACAGCAGCTGATTCACCCCGGAACTTAAATCCCCCAAACGCACCTGCAAATGACTGGAAAGGATCTGGCGTGCCAGCAAAAAGACTAACGACCAAGCCAACTTCAAATTGGCTCACAACAAATACCACCGACTCCTGGAGAAAGCGAAAAAGGACTCCCTGTCCACCTGCCTCATGGCCAGCTCCAACCACAGCAAGGAACTCTTCAGCATCATCGAAGAGTTCTCCCACCCCCTAGCATCTGAGAACGAACACCATCACCTCCTCTCTGGAGCTCTGCAACACCCTTGCAGATTTCTTTCACAGCAAAATTTCCACCTTCTATGAACACTTTAACTCCCAACCACCCATTACCGGCATCCACAGCCTCTTCAACCTCACCGACTCCTACTCAAACCAAAATATCACAACATGGGACCATCTCACTACACAGGACACTGCCACCATCATGAACTCCATCCACTCAGGAGCAGCCAGGGACCCCCTGCCCCCACCACATGTTCAACCCGGGGAACAGCACCAACAGCACGGAAATTACCTCAATCCTCAACGCATCCATCACCTCTATCTCTTTCCCAGTGAAATGGAAACACATGGCAGTCAAGCCACTCATCAAAAAACCTTCCACAGACCCCAAAGAGCTCTCAAGAACTAGGGCCCATCACCCTGCTCCCTTTCCCTGCAAAAGGTCTGGAAAAGGCAATCAACCAGCAACTCACAGACTGCCTTGAGAACAATGACCTCCTGGACCCATCCCGATCATGGTTCCACTCAAATCACAGCACAGAAACCCTCTAACTCACAGCCACTGAAAACATCAGGTATATCCTAGACCAGGGAGAAACCACAGCCCTAATCCTCCTCGACCTCTCAGCAGCCTTCGACACCGTGTCCCACAACACCCTCTTAAAAAGACTCCACCAGATGGGGATACAAGGGAATGCCCTCAAATGGATCGCATCTTTCCTCACCAGAAGAACCCAGAGCATCCACCTCCCACCCTACACCTCAGGCCCAAAGAAAATCATTTGCAGTGTTCCCCAAAGGTCCTCACTGAGCCCAACCCTGTTCAACAAATACATGGCCCCTCTGAGCCTGGTCATATCCCACGGCATGAACATCACATCATACACTGATGACACTCAGCTCATCCTCTCCCTATCCGCAGACCCCATGAACACCAAAGCCAACTTCCACAGTTGCATGACCAGCATCGCAAGCTGGATGCAAAACAACTGCCTCCAACTCAACACCGACAAAATGGATGTACTCATCTTTGGAAGCAACACATCCCCGTGGGACAACTCCTAGTGGCCAGCAGAACTCGGCCCCCCTCCCACACCCTCAGAACATGCTAGGAACCTTGGCGTCATACTTGACAGCAAGCACACCATGAAAATACAGATAAATGCAGTGTCCTCAGCCTGCTTCCTCACCCGCCACGTGCTCTGGAAAATCTTCAAGTGGCTCCCCATCAGCACCAAATGCACTGTCACTCATGCCCTCGTCACCAGCCGCCGGGACTATGGCAACTCCCTCTACATTGGGGTCACCTCTCAGCTGCTGAACAGACTTTAGACCATCCAGAATACAGCAGCCAGGCTCGTCCTTGACCTCCCGAGGCGAATCTACATCACCCCTCACCTCAGAACACTCCACTGGCTCCCCGTCCACAAGAGATGCCAGTTCAAAATGCTGACCCACCCCTACAAGGCCTTCACAATGAAGGACCAGCATCCCTTAACCACAGGCTGAAATCCACCAACCCTTCAGACATCTGCGCTCCACATCCCTCTCCCTCGCCGCACTCCCACCTGTCTGCCAATACCTAGAATGGCCTCCCCTCCACACCTCTCCATGCATACAGGAGTTCACAAGCGGGCTAAAAACCTGGCTATTCGATTGACCAGGCCCAGCAGCAGCTACCCACAGCGCCTGGATACTCTCATAAGTGATAAGCAGCGCTTTACAAATACAAATTTTTTTTGTCGTCTTTGTGTGTTTAATCTATGTCTTCAGGATACAGTAAAAGATAGTACATTTGCTTTATTCCTGTAAGAATCCTATTTTCTTGTGATCTGCATTAAAATCAAAAACAATTTTTATTCCTATTCTAAGTACGCCTGCCTGTTTAGTAACACATGTAATGTTCTATTAAAGCTGTGTGGCTCAGTAACAGCATGTTTTTTTCTTCTAATTTTTATTTTGTATCATACTCTTCAAATGTTTTTGTTTTTTAAAATTATCTATCACATCAGCGAAGACCAAACCTCTTGACTTTGCCAATTCTTATTTCGAGCAGCAGTTAACGTTGCAATATGGATTGCACATTGAGAGCAATTACCGTGCGACCCCCCTTTGTATGGATTTCATCTGGTGACATGATTTTGAGATTTTAACTGCGGCTCCGCCCACCATACTTCAATATGGCTTTCATAAGATGCAGAAGATGGTTTTAACTTCCTTCCTCCAAGCCCAATCTAAGGGGCCCATTAGAATGTCGGGCGGATCGCCACCGCCCGCATGACGGTGGCGATCCGCCCGACATTCTCTCCCGCCCGCATGCCAATTCCCCCCCGCCATATTACTATGGCGGGGGGACCCCGGCGGACGGAAAGACCGTCCGCCGGTTTTCCGCCTGGTCGATGAGTCGACCGGGCGGAAAAGCAGTTAATATGGTGGCGGTGTCTGGTAGAGACCGCCATCCATATTATGATGCATGCGGGGTAATGCCTTTCCGCGGCGGCAACGCCGCCACGGAAAGGCATGCGGTATTTTACATTGGGGGCCCGTAGCAGGCCCCCAGGGATTCTGGGGGGTGGGGGTGCACATGGGGGTACCTATGGTACCCCCTGCATTTGCATGCACAACATGGCAGGCACCGCACGGTGCCTGCCACGTTGTGCATGCAAATGAACAACATGCATTTTTGGCATTGCGGCGGGCGGTGCTGAATGCACCGCCCGCCGCAATGTTGAAAATGCAGGATGCGCCCGCCAGTGTGGCGGGCGCATCCTAATTACCCCCACGGGACCGCCGCACTTATGGCGGGCGGTCCCTTTGTACATCGGGATCCCTTTGTACATCCTAATGATGCCCTTAGTGAGGAGCAAGATGCCGCCTACTGGATGTGGGGAGGGCATTATAGATTTACCTGGACAGGTCAGCAGCGGTCTTGAGGGTGTTCCAATCACCACAGAGCGAGTACCTTGTCGGGGAATCTGAGGACTGTAACTTTTGATGATTGGTAAGTAATCCTGCCCCTACACAACCCTGCCAGCAGTTGAAGTCTTTGTATAAAGGGAGCTTCATTGCAAGCCCTGGGAAAACCTTTCCTGTTTCTGGTGTAAAATCGACCTGGCAGCTCTCTGCTGGCTGTGCTCTCAGAGGTCTTGAAATGGACTAGAAGTGGCCCTCCTTACAAAGGGCCCCCCTAGTCATCACTTCTTTGTTTGCATTTCTTTCCTATCTTGCTCTCTGTTTTTCACACGTGTCTTTCCCATTCCTCCATTTATTTAATATTTTCTCCTCCTTGCCCCTATTTCCACCTCTCCTCTCTTTTCTCATTTCCATTGTTCTCTATCCCCTCCACCTCAGCCTGGCTGTACCTCTGCTGTTTCTTTATTCTCTCACACAGTTGCTTCATGCCATGGGCCGTAATGCAAGCAAGCAAAATCGAACCCACTGCCCTCTGGTTCGGTAGTTGAAAAACCATAATTGGGGTGCTGAGATACCCTCGCATTCCTGGGCCCCGGTGCCACTGCACCTGCTCTACTATAAAGAAGTTCTTGCACCATTTGAAGCGTAGCCTCCATTTTGACGCATTATACCTCTTCTTTTTCACCACTTCCTTCTGTTATCTCCTTTCTGACCTCTGTACATCGTTTGCTTCTGTGAGTATCTGCCTTTCACTCACTTATGTACTCCCTTGTTTGCATCCCTTCCCTCATTTTCTTCTAAATGTTCACCTTCTCTCTCTTTCCCTTCCTTAATCCTCTGTTTTCACAATTTCTCCCACGCTTCTCCTTCTGTCAATGTTGCTCTTCTCTTCTGACTTCTAACTTTCTTTCCTCCAAAGTGCCCTCTTCACTTTGTTATCTTCAGTCCCATCATTTTCACACCTACACTTACTGGTTCACCTCCTCTTCCTCTGCCATTTACTCGTTTTTAGGACTGATGTTATCCAAGACCTCTTGGTTTTACCAAAATCATATGTATAACACGCTTATTTATAGGGGCTTTCAGCCAGCCCTCTTCATCCATTGGTCTGTTCTGGTTTCATTTAGTTTGTTCCGCCCACTACATCACACAGCATGGGGTAATGGGCCAGCACACTTCAGCCATTGTTTAAATTCACTGTAAGTGATAGCATGCTGCCCTTTCACAAGGAGCACTTTCCTACTCACACTATTTCCCTTCAGGAACAAGGACTGCTAAAATAAATAAATACTTTGTGGGGATTCAAAGACCCCAAAAAAGACTTTTTAGGTCTCGCCTAGGCTGCTCTAGGAGATGACCTTTAGATATTGGTCAGCTCTTTTCAAGCACTCGTGCTTGTGCTGGCATCCACCTTGCGGGAGCGAGCAGCGGCGCGCGCGCTAATTGAAAACAGATGGCTCGTGTGCCGCTGCTCGCTCCCGCAAGGTGGATGCCAGCACAAGCACGAGTGCTTGAAAAGAGCTGTTTCCATTTGCCTGCTCTTGTTTTTCCACTGCCTGTCTCGCCCTCGCTTTCCCTTCTTAACGTGTTTTATTTAAACTTGTTACTATTTTTTTTTTGTTTCTTACTTGGGTTATTCCATTTTTGCTGACCCTTGTCAACGTGTATTTTTTTTTAACTTGTTACCATTTGCATCAAATAAAATCCCACAGTAGGCCAGACCGAATACAAACGCGCACCGCTTTTAATCACTAGGCCTGTCATCTGTGCACGGCTGTCCTCGCTTAACGGGGCACGGATCCTAGCGCCCAGTCCCGTGACACACGCAGAGCGCCTCACTTGTGAAGTTTTTTTATTTTTTTTTATTTTAGGGTGGCATGTCACCAGAAAGCCAGGGTTGTTTTTGACTGTTGCTCCTTGAGGCAGACACTTATTCCATTTTCGCTCTCCCTTGTCTTTATTAAAACTTAGCTGCATTGGTACACTGAAACTATGCACGCACGCTGAAGGCATTTACACTTCACTGCATTCAAACAAGACCCATATGTTGTGTAGAAGAGCTATAGCAATCTTTATAGCCATGCCTCTGCTTTCAGTTCTTAACCAGAGCCCTTTCAGCTCTCCTCAGTTACCCTCCCTCCTTGTCACACCCTTTTCACTGCCTAAACAATAAGGTGTCAGCGCTTACCAAACAGCTTGCATGCTGGCAGCCTGTCTCTTATCACCAAATAAAACAATTACAATATAAATACACAACAACAAAGCCCCAACACGTTCTCCTTAATATGCCGCATAAGAAGCAGAACATAAACAAAACATACACTTTTTCAAGCGCCCTCAATCCTATACCAAACTCAAAGTTACAATAAAAAGATACAGATACTGTCTTGTTAACAGCACGTCAAACGAGTGCTGCATCTGAGATAAGCTACTTATCAGGTGCATGTTTTAAGGACTACTTCTCTGTTTAGAGTTGGGGGATGTTCCGAAAGCAAGGCAGGTATTTAATAACATGACCCCATGAAAACTCTACACCATAAAAATGCATAAATAATCATGACGCCATCTTATTTTTAGTAATTAGCACACAGTTCAGGTGCATTAAAACAGTCTGCCCTTACCCTCACTATTATCACACAAACTGCATGCGCACCATTTTGTCACCCTAACTTGCCACTTGTGTGCATATAAGATACTCATGTTTTTCAAACCCATTGAATTATAACTTCATTAGCCTTTTACATTGTGTATCTTTACATATTTTAGGGCCATTGCTTTGCGAGGGAGGTGAACGTATTTGGGAGAAAATATTTTTAACCTTACTACCCACGGCTTCCATGCAATCCAAGTAGCTACTGTCTGGGAATTCCGTGCATGCCATGTAACACACAGACCTACATAGAGCCCAAGGCTTCCCAAGCACTAAAGCAGATGCGAGCAGAGATCGTGCATGTATTCCTGAATCAGACTACATAATCCAGTGTGTAGCAATTGTATATCTCTTCAGTCCCTGGTGGCACAGCACCCAGGATAATGTGCTGCACAGCTAAACACTTATAAGGTCCCAAAGGCGAGACCTATTGGCTATGCCAATGCTTGTTTCTTTTAGCCGCTGTTTTTTTTTTTTTTTAGATTGAGCGGGGCCAGGCAGCTTCCCTAACAATAGAGTTTTCCAAAACTATGTCAAAAAAACAAGCACTGACAAAGCCAAAAGGCTGGAACAAAACCCGACCTAATGGCTTTGCCAGTGCTCGTTTTCTTTAACGTGCTTTTCTCTTGTATCTTGCCGCTCCTTCCTCCCTCTTTTGCCTTCTCGGTCTTTCCTTTCTTTCTCATAGCAGACCCTGTCTTCCTCTCTGACTGAAGTGATTTCCCGGCCTGTCATTCGGCGCTTCCCGCGCTCGTGCCTGCAGTGTTATTACGCGCTGCTCGGTTCGGCCGGTGTGTGTGGGTAGGCAGAGTGGGCTGTAATTGCACCGGGCGCGCTGTTTTGTGTGTGATTACTGTCTGTCTCCGGCCCTCTGAGTCACACATAGACTCTTAGATCTTCTGGTAATTGTTGTTTTCCAACACTCGTTCCAACTAAATTAATGATCTTTTCGACTACCCCTCCTTCAGATATAATTGTTTATACCACAGTAAAGGTCAACACAGACAGACTCCCGCCCTCCCTCCACAGGGGCCATGCCCACAGCCTGCTGAGAATAATCCCACGTTCATTGTGCTGCCCACTCATCCACCCACTGAAGCCCCTGGGGCCTCCTGCATGGTACCCCAGGGGGCTCATATAACCCACAACATTAATCACACGATGATTGTTACTGTCGCAACCACTATTCTCCTTGTACAAAATGTCCAGGCATTTCATGCACGTACAAATTCATTCATTGATTTGAGTTTCTTGTTTATTTTTTAATGCATTTATTTATGCAAAGGGTTCAAGCTGTTTTTCTAAAACATAGTGCCTTGCACAAATGAAAATGCAAACTTTGGCCAACATAGCGATTTTAGGCCTCAGACTCCATCTTGTGATGTTTCACTGCACCATGTGGAAAACTTGTATTTTCATGTTTCAGTCAAGTAAGGTTTAAATACCTTCATGGGCAGTGTCAGGACAGTCTCAACAGGGCCTGAATGGCCGTAGTGGGCACCGGGCGTTTCCCCAGTGGGCCAGAGGGGATGGGGCAGTTTTGTGACAATATCGGCACCCTGGAACAAAAGCGGGAGCGGTGCTTCTTACTAGCACCCCACCCCCGTTCCCAGGGCTGGTCAAGCAGCAATCTGCCCGGGCTGGTTGCTGTTCCCAGTCCGGCCCTGCTTCTCAACTTCTTCTGAATAACATTTGTACCTGTTCAAGGTTGGGCTTATCTTGGCAGAATCACACTTGATGTAACAATATTTGTTTGCGAGAAACTCCATGTTGTAGATAAAGAGTTTCTAAATGTATTCATCTGCAACTGTTTCTTTCTGCTTATATTTGATTGGGTTTAGACCATGAGAACCATGTACAACTGTAGTAAATGTGTGATATCCTTTGTTCAGAACCCTATAAAGGTGAGCTCTTTGGCACTAGTAGGAAAAGCCATTCCCCACTGACCCTTGAAGCTGAATCCATGCCAGATTACTCACCCGTTTTGGACTTGATATGTTGCTGACCTGAACTTTACTGAGTTCTTTGATTGATTCCTGTACTTTAGCTGAGCTTTGCACTCTAATTCATTGATTTATTCATTTTGACCTTTCCAATCAGTTTCTGTGTGACTAAATTCTGAAAATAAAACCTTTAAGGTTTAAGAGCCGTATTCACAAAGGGCCTCTGCACTCGTGATGGAGGCCCCGCGGTCGTGATCGGGGTCCGGCCCTTGTGGCGTGACCTCCTCACTACAGTAGCGGCCGGCACGGATCGGGTTTGGTGGGTGGAGTGAGGCTGGGTTGGGGAGAGTGAGATGTTTAAAATAAAAAATAAAAAGTAAATAAACTTAACTTCTAGTCGCCGCTTTCCCGCACCGCACGTCCTCTCAGTCTCTTGGGGATGGAACAGAAAGCAGCCAGGCTCCCGCCCCTAAGCCCATCACAACGCTGCAATGCAGTGTTGTGATTGGTCTGAGCGCCGTGGATTGGCTCTCAGCCAGGGAATGGGGTCTGGGCATGTTCTCCACGCAGGCTGTAATGCAGCCTGCATGGAGAACATGCGAAGTGCGCATGACTGTTTTGGTGACCCGAGAGGGCCGGCCAAACAGTCATTGCGCACTTGGTGTGGGCAAACCACTCCTCCCCTGCTCTGAGAGCAGAGCAGCCACGCCCGCCCCGCAAAGCTGCGCAGCAGGAACAAATACGATGATAATAACCTTGAGTTATTATCATTGTATTTGCTCTTTTTTTTACTGCTTTGCAGCAGTGGGGCGACGCTCCACCACCTCACTACAGTTTCTCATTGTGAAGGTCCCGCCTCCGCCACGAGTCCGGAGGCCCTTTGTGAATCCGGCCCTAAAACTTTTCTGTCTGCCATTTTTGTAGAACCAAATGGGTTTTATGTATTCATCATTACAATTGTCATTTAAAATGTTCTAATTAAGACACAGGTTCAGCAGGGAGCAGAAATATTTATATAGGGATTACACAGCTTCTGGTCGATCATTCGCGGAAAGAGTAAAAGCTGTAGCGTGACGTCAGTTCCTATGGTGAGAACGACACCCCGAATTCGGTTATCCGACTGCAGTTTGCACATTTTTGTTGACTGCCTTGGGTGTATTTGTCTCCAGGTTACTGCAGTCGTTTTGATTCTAGGTGTTACTGGCTGCCCCTGTATTTGTCGTTGAGTGGATCTGACATCTTGAGGGCATTGAAGGCGCGTCATATGTTTTTGTTTGCTCCCAGGCTGTGCACAAAGCTCTGCTGGACTGGGGAGTGCACATCCAGTTATCCTCCACCCGCATTGCATGGTGCCTCCAATAAACACCCACAATGCTACAGGGAGAGTGATGGTGTGTGGCAGCTGATTGACAAGGCAGATGCAAAGGCTTTTTTATGAGGTCCAGCTGAATTTTTATTACACTAGCGGATTCATGAAATTTAGCAAAAAAAAATTCCATGGGAGACCAGGTCAGGGAGGAAGTGTTTTACATGCGAGTGCTTCAAGCAGAAAATTCTCACAGGAGACATATTCTCCTCAGATCAGCCGCCTTTCTGGTTTCCGCTTTTTTGCAAGATTTTTTAATGTGAGATACCACAAAGTGGACTTTTCAAAGTTTAAAATGATTTTGTGAAATTTCACAAAATAAAATTTTGCAGTTTCACACATTGTAGTTCTCCGCTTGGCAGCACAGTTGTCCCCAGACCTTACAGAAAATGAGCTTCAAAAAGCACTACTGAGAGAAGGGGCTTGGGTCCACTACTCTGTTGATTTTTATGAGTGCAACATTTGATTGGTTGGAAGCTGTGTGATTCTGCTGAATAAGAGTGACTGAGTTAGGTATGATGATATGCCGGCAATAAATGCTAGAGGCCTGATTGGTTAATTGGACAAAATATGTACAATATCATAGGTCTGATCTGTTTATTATGAAATGTTATGACAAAGGCCGTACGCCTGATATATATGTATTGTAAAAAGCATACGATAAAGCCAATAAACATTTAAGGGTGAATTGTTACTACACTATGTTAAAGTCTACATAGAAGTATTTTGTTACATGGAATCTTACAGATTATGGTATTAGCATTAGTTAAGGGTTTTGGCGTCCGTTACCCTGTCTGACAAACCCTGTCGTGGAAGATTTGCACTTGATAATCTTAGTAGGCCCTCTTTGGATGGGTTATATATTGTTATTCCAGCTGTAGTTTTGTGCATATTTGTAATTTTATTACTGTATACCTTATGGTTCCCTTGTGGAAGTGGTTCATTTGTGGATGCATCCCTTATTAAAAACCCGATCATTCCTCGGTAACTGAGGTTCTTCTCATCCCCTGAATATATGTGGTTCAACTATACTCGCATGTGACAGGCGTGTTGGAAGCGAGCTGTATGAATGCTGTGCTCACTGAAGATGCTGCACATGTCACACAAGATGCTGGTTCTTTCATTAGGGCTGAGGTCATTACAGTTTCTCTGTTCATGTATGTCTGGTTTCTGGGTTGCAACAAATAGAAAAAGCTAATAATTACTGTCTTGAGCAGCTGTTTTCTCAGATTCTAAACTGTTTATTTCCTTTCCTTGAGCCACAGCACTGTAGTATGGTCATAAAAGCCTCATTGCAGGCTTGCCTTGAGTATCCTACATTTTAGGCGCTTCCTTCACAGGTGCAAACTTTCATTTGCACCAGAAACAGGATTACAAGTTGGCTGGAATAGCCCATGCACTGATTGAATATGTGCTTTTTGTCCTGGTGGGAATTGTTTACATGTGGTATTTGCCCACATGTATAAGGATCCTGTTGACAGATGGTGTGAAATTCCAACTTGCACACTCTGGGGTACATTTCTTTTTCAGATGGGTGTGTGCTAAATACTACACTCAGAGAGATACTGGCACTTTGACAATTTGATCACATATTCTCCTCCTCTGTTGGCTGCCTATTGCACCAAGATGTTTTTCAAGTCGATGTTTTTAATTCCAGTGGCAGTGTTCAAGCTCTCTCTGAGTACCCGCAGCAATGAGGTGGACCTCACCTCCTGTTGAGATGCTGTGACAGCAGTGATCTGCTTTCGTGTAAGTGGACAATTGTTCGTTGATTAGATTTTCAAAGACCTTGGCTGGGTAAGACAGGAGGGAAATGGGTCTGTAATTAGCATAGTAGAGGGTTTATTTTAGCAGAGGCAGGACATTGGCTTGCTTCCAAGCAACAGAGAGGTCTGCTGTGGACAAGGAAACATTGAATAGTGTAGCAAGAGTGTTGCTAAAAAGCTGTGCATGAGAGGAGAAGATGAAGTGAGAGCAAGGATCAAAAGGCGAGCCTGATTTGATAGATTGCACAGCTTTGGGCCTGTAAAGGAACCTCAAGACATGCCTCTTCCAGACGAAACAGGCATGATCTCCTCCTCCCCGCTTAGGCCTGCCCTACTCAGCGCATGGATAACCTCAAGGGTGATTAGCTGTGCTCTACAAATTCACATAACATAACATAACAAGCAGGAGTAGATTGAGTATGAGTCAGGGTGGGAAATTTCTATGAGGAGCTTAAAGATATTGCATGACGAGTTTGGACTGGAATCGATGTGGTTAGCCGAATCATTTTGATGGGAAACATCCATTACAATGCAGGCATTACAGTGCAATGCCTTTACAACGCAGTCAATACAACGCAAGTTCCATTACAACGCATGCCATTACAACACATATCCCTCACTGACCAGAACCTTCCCTGAGGTAAGCACCCAGCGGTGTTAGAATTGTAATTTTCATTGTAGTGGAACATGCGTTGTAATGGCTTGCGTTGTAATGGCATGCGTTGTAATGGGCTTTGCGTTGTAAAAACCACGTTGTAAAGGTATGCGTTGTAACGTCATACATCCCATTTTGACTGCCTGGCGAATTCGTTTGATAGAATCTCACGGTGGATCTAAAGGCTGCTTTATCAGACTCAATTTTAAAGCGTCTCCAAGTGCGTTCTAGATGCTTTCACTGACGTTTGAATTACCTGAGTTCATAGGAGAACTAGTTTGCTGTTGGGATTTTGTGTGTGGTCATGTATGCCTAGAGTGGGGAAATGGAGTCTACAGCTTCCGGGATAGATTTCTGGAAGTTGGAAACGACAGAGGTGATGTTGGACAGCATTTTCAGGTGGCAGGGAGTAGAGAGTCCGTGCTAAGTTTTCTTTTGTGACTAATATCAATGGCTAGATTAGAGAGTTGGTTGAGAAGGGGAGGAGGTGATCAATGGGAGGTGATTGATTATAATAGATGGAAAAGTTGATGATGTACTGATCTGTCCAAGTCATGGGGTGAGGGGTTTCGATAACAATGGTGTTGATATTGATAAAAATGGGGTCCTGATATGGCCGGCCTTGTCAGTGGGGCTAGTGACTCTCAGACACAGGCCTAAAATCATGAGATCATCTACAAGGCCCTGCCCAGCAGAACAAGGTGGAGGACCAGCCCAAAAAAGTGGAACAATACACGATGTACTGCTCACTCATATTAACTAACATAAAAACGAAATAAAAGAAAAGTCGAGGCCAGACACTACAAGTAAGGCATGGGCAAAGTGGGCAATTGCCCAAGGCCCCCACCTTCCAAGGGGACCCCTAAGAAAGTAAATCTTGTTTCTATTAGACCTGTGTCTAGTCTAATTCTCTATTTAAACCTCTCTCCTTCTCTGCCTACATCTATTGTATTGTATTGTATTGTAATTGCATTTGTATAGCGCTTACTACCCCTGACGAGGCGTCGAAGCGCTTTTTCGGCGAGTAGCACGCTACTCCGGGACCCATAGAGGATTAGTGTTGAATTAGTATAGTGAAACATGCAAGTAAATTTTAAGTGGTGGATATGTTAGTCAGTTATTTGGATTCAGAAGGATAGCGGAGGGATAGAAGAGGGAAAAAAGGTTTGCATATATATAGCGCTTCTAACCCCTGATGGGGTGTTGAATTGCTTTTTTTTTTTGGGCGAGTAGCACGCTACTCCGGAAACCCATAAAGGATTAGTGGTGAATTAGTATGGTGAAATATGAAAGTAATTTGAGTGGTGGATATTAGTCAGTTATTTGGAGTGAGAAGGATAGTGGAGGGATAGAAGGGAAAGAAAGGTTTGCATTCATATAGCGCCTGTTACCCCTGGTGGGTGTTGAAGCGCTTTGTTGGCGAGTAGCACGCTACTCTGGAACCCATAAAGGATTAGTGGTGAATTAGTATAGTGGAATATGGAATTAGTGAAGTGAACATGCTAGTCTGTTATTTTGATTGAAAAGGATAGTTGTGGGATAGAAGAGTGAAGGATTTCTTTTTGTAGGTCATAGCAGTAGGAGGAGGCTTTTTGATGAGTAAAAGGGTTTTTGAGGGGAAGAGTCAGAGGGAAGAGTTTAGAAAGGTTTGTCTTGGGCATTGGTACAGTAAAGGAGGTGTCAGAAGATACAAGGAGGGGTAGAGTAGGAGAGAGTCAAGAAAGGGTTATTTTGGGGAACATAGTAGTGGTATGGCGTTTGCGATAAATGAGAGAGTGGAAGTAGAGGATATAGTGATAGATGTATAGGCTGAGAAATAGGGTAGTGCATTGGAAATGCTAAATTAGAAGAAAGTGATAAATATATAGATCCATAAGTACATTGAGAGTATATAGATGCATAAAGGAGGTAAGTATATGCAGATTAAAAATATTGATAGAGGTAGCGGATGTGAAATAGGGTAGTGCATTAGATATGCTTTTTCAGGAGAAAAGTAATAGACACATTAATTAATGGGAAGATGGGCAGCATTCCTGGCCCTGGCCCGTCTCGAACAGGCTCAAACAGGCACTCACCCTTGTCCTCTCTGCCCTTAGCCTCGACGCCCGGGCTGAGACGCCCTAACCCTGGCCTTTGGTACCCCTAGTAATCAGGTGACCCCGTCAGCCAATGGGAACCCTAGCCCTAATACTATCCAATCACAACACTAGCCCTAAAAGCTAGAACCAATAGGAGATCAGGACCTTACAGCCAATCTTAGCCCTACTCCAAGCATCCAATCAGTTAAAAAAACCCTGATCTCTATGTCCAATAGAGGCCCTAGCCCTACCAGTAGTCCCAACCCTAGTCCAAGCAACCAATGGGACGGGAAGCCCTAGTCACTACTTCCAATAGAAAGCCTAACCCTACTCTTAGTCCCACACCTAGTCCAGCAACCAATAACACCAGAAGCCCTAATCGCTACTTCCAATTAAAGGCCTAACCCTAGTCCTAGTTCCACCTTAGTCCCAACAACCAATAAAACAGGAAGCCCTAGTCCCTGCTTCCAATAGAAATCATAACCCTAGCCCTAGTCCCAACCCTACATTGATTGAATCACAGATCCAGAAACCAATCAGAACCCTCAAATACCCAACCAATGAGGACACTAACTCAAACCAATAGAAACATCAGATACAACCACCAATCAGTGTATACATGTAGCAGCCACTAGCAGACTATATAAGGTCCCAGCAACCTCAGACAAGGTTTGCTGCCCAGGGAGTTGGAAGCTGCTTCTCCTGTCCAGAATCTCCTAGGAGACAGACAGGCTCAATCCACACTTTGGATTTCTGCAGGTAAAGGCCTCACAAACTTGAAATCTAACAATACTGTTTGAATACAACTTTACTCCCTCTCCTGGCCAAAAAACGAAGTGCACAGTCCCTATTAAACACAGTTTAAACAGCTCACAGAAGCACCCTCTGATGTAGAAAATCCCTGTTGCTGGAGGGGAGGCAGGGGGGCTGGTTTCACTGGCTTGATAACACAAAATGGTGGCTGAGGGTGCACTGTTTAACATACAGGTCTTAGCACAGAGCAAAGGAGAAATTTGGAGGGAAAACTGAATAGTCACCAGGAATGAGAGCGACAAACTACAGAGTTTGGACTGCAAATCCCACAATTCAACACGTTAAATGGAAGCAATCATGGGCAGGAAAACCACAAGTTTAACACACAAAACAGGTGATAAAATATACAATCACAGGCAGGTTAAAACTACATTTTTAAACTGTAACAAGCTTGCCAAAGATACACGCCCACACTACTTCAGCAATATAATGCTTTGGGATGTGCATGCTTTAGAAAACATTGAGTTCCCAAAGTTCGTGCATGCATCACGAAGCAACTCACTATCTAAACTGCTTTTGACCTGTGGTCAGCCAGCCCATCTGAACACGTTGCGATAGCAGACCAGCAGGAACCGGAATGCGAGAGGCCAAACAAGGATTGCTTAGTGAAGTTGCAATGGGCGGGAACGAGCCATGTAGGGACAATTACACGTGAAAGACCAATAAAAGCAAGAATTTCAGAATGCCACAGGAAACCACCAATGGCAAACCAATGGGTGTGCCAAGAGCCCACAGAAAAGATACAAGTCTTGCAGACAGCACATACTGTCTAGGCTCGACCTAAAAGGTGAGAGAACAGGGCCATGTTATTAAACCCATCTCTTTGCAGGACTCAACTTTTAAGATAATAGGGTTAGAGAGTTCTTCACCTGCATTGAAATACTTGGGCAGACTAACATTATCTCCAATCTAATTTGGCTTCCGCATGTTGTGGGCATGGTGGAGCAGTGTCAAACCTTCACTGCCAGTTGAGAAATACGTTAAAGATGGGCAATGACTGCTTGAGTCCTTCACATCATTTATGCTGAACCTAGATTCAAGGGTTAGCTTCTCCAAATCCTTTACGATAGTCATGGGTCCCAAAAAAACATGCGAATTCTAGGACACATGCTATATCTGACTGTCTCTCTACCCAGTGTCATTTTAAGGATTTTTGGGGTCCCTGTAATATATATATCAACAGATTTTTTTTGTGTTTAACATATAATTTAGTATTGTTTGGCATCATGAAGATTTGAATTAACAGTTATTGGGTAGTAAAATTGAAATATGTTCCGTACAGGCACCCCCAGTTTTTTGCCCGGAACTCCCAAAATCCTTAAAATGACATATAATAATGTCTTCCCATTACATCCAACACTTACAGTGCTAGAATGAATGTTGGGGTCGCGTTGTGGTCTCAGACATTAGGAACTTTTTATTTCCTGTATTGTAGGGATAATAGATGAGAAATAGAGATGAGAAGTATGGATGATGGATGGGAAGTAGGGATGATGGATGAGAAGTAGGGATGGGAAGTAGGGATGAAAAGCAGAGATGAGGGGTGAGAAGTAGAGATGATGGATGAGAAGGATGAGAAGCAGGGATGATATGTAGTGATGATGAATGAGAAGAAGGGATGAGAAGCATGGAAGAGAAGCAGAGATGATGGATGAGAAGTAGGGATGAGAAGCAAGGATTAGAAGTAGGGAGGAGCAGCAGGGATGATGGATGAGAAGTAGGGATAATGGACGACAAGTAGGGATGGGAAGCAGGGACAAGTGATGAGAAGTAGGCATGATGCAAGGGGAAGTAGGGATGATAGATAAGAAGTGGAGATGATGGATGAGAAGTGAGGATAAAGAGTGAGAAGTGGGGATGATGGATGTGAAGTAGGTATGATGTATGGGAAGTAGGATAAAGAAGCAGGATAATCGATGAGAAGTAGGAATGATGAAAGAGAACTGGGGATGAAAAGCAGGGATGAGGAGTGAGGAATGAGGATGTCCTAAAAATGGATGCTATACGGGGTCATCTTTCATTAATGTAATCATCACCGCCGGGCTACTAAAGCTTATGCAGGGTCTACGAGTGTGGACCACAGTAGTATATCACTGTATCTTTCGTCCTTTCTAAATATAAATCTCCCTACATGACACATGCTTTAAATAGAGAGAGAGAGAGAGTGTGTGTGTGTGTGTGTGTGTAAATGCTGTTCATAAAGCTTTGGCATCACTACAATCTTCAGTGGTGCTGTTTTCGGAGCAGGGGTGCTGCCATCAATGTTAGATCACTGGAGAAATAGGGATTGTAAAAAATCCAAGCGGCACACAAAGACCAAGTGTAACAAATAACCAGTGCCATTCAGCAGGAGAGTTGTAATGGTGTGGTATGTTGCCAGTGGTGGATTTTGGAGCACATTGTTGCACATATATTAGCAAAGCAGGGTGCGGGGTGTGGCCAAGCAAGAAGGCCGAATGGATATGTCCTGCTGTAGCTTCTGCAAGGGGAGAGTAATCCTGCTGCATCCTAATGCACCTAAGATATTCCAACCCCATAGAAGAGAGCGAACGCATATGGGTGCCCTGGAGCCCACGCTGGGCCCCCAGTAATGAGCTCATGCCACTGTGTAGGAGAGAGATAGGCTTCTGTAACAGCCTGGCTGTGGAGTGGCCATGTGCGAGGTGGCGCTCCAGAGGGACGGTGTGACCCGGGAGCAGAGGGGCCTGTGGGCTGGTTGCAGGCTGCAGGGGGGGCGATACCATAACCCCGACACCATATCCCTCAGGGCATGGAGCAGTGCAGGAGCAACTGGAGGAGGCCCAGATTGAGCCACGGAGGTTGCCGGAGGTGACACTCAACATGGTGGCCCCGGGAACGGCAGCTGATGATGCCTGCGGCTCAGGATACTGGAACAGAGCCTATGGCCCCCCCTGGCACTACATTTTATTCCCCCCAGCAATTGAGACACAGGTGGGCGGCGAGGCAATCCTGGTGGGTTATGGAGGTCCCCCACGACAAGGAATAGGGACATCCCAGGTGGAGGTCACCAATGAATCGACGCCACTGGGCTAAACAGCGCCCACAACTACTGCCCTCGAGGCTGGGACTCGTTGATTGCCTACTCAATCAATCAATCATTTGTCATTTGTATAGCGCGCTACTCACCCAGAGGGTCTCAAGGCGCTTGGGGGAGGGGGGTCCGCTACTGTTCGAACAGCCAGGTCTTGAGTTGCTTCCTGAAGGAGAGGTGGTCCTGGGTAAGGCGGAGGTGGATGGGTAGGGAGTTCCACGTCTTGGCAGCCAGGTAGGAGAAGGATCTTCCTCCCGTTGTGGCTCTTCGGATGCGGGGGACGGCGGCGAGGGCGTGGTTGGTCGATCGTACTGAAGCTAAAGGCACTGTGGAGCCTGCGGGGGGTCACACATTGCTGTAGGCAGGGGTGTCCTGGTGATAATTGGGCAGAGAGATTGCGGGTCCCAAGAGGCCAGAATGCCGCAACAACAATCAGCCTGGGTAGCGCAACTAAATGGGAGGAGCATTGTGCCTAAGAATGAGGGCCTGGATCGAGTGGCAGAACCCGCTGGAGGTGACACCCAAAATTGCAGCCCTGGGACAGACGAGCCATTGACAGTGCCTGCAACACAAGATGCCAGAACAGAACTAACAACATTCTCGACACTACTTTCTACTCTCCCCAGCAGCTGATGCCCAGGTGAGCAGCAAGGCAATACTAGCGGACCAAGGGGGGCCCCCACAGCACAGAAGGGTGGCAAGCCTGGGCGAGGTGAGGCACAGTAACTACACTGCTGGCCTTAACGTTGCTTGCAATTACTGCCCACGAGGTTAGGGCCCGCTGGTTGCCTACAGAGGCTCAGTATGCTTGGAGGAGCGGATGGCCAGGTGGTGCATGGGTGGAAAAAGGAGGTCCCGAGAGGCCTGACCACAGAAACAACGATCCACCTGGGAGACACCAATTCACAAAACTGTAGCCACGAGGGCTCTCTATGAGCTGAACAACAGGCCTGAGAAACAGAGCGGCTGTGTCCTAGGCCAGGAGGCGGTGAACACCCACTGCGGTACAGTCAAGGTGAGAAGTAAAGAGTGTGACTGACTGCGAGGAGCCCTGTCCAGTATGCCGAACTAGAGGTGGATTATGTAACCAGAACACAGGGGGTCAGCCATTCTTACACAGTCTGCGACAAGAGTGACTGGGCCTGCCTGCTGTTGCTGAAAGGAGCTGACTGTACACACCCATAGCTGGCTGAGGCCACAAGACTGTTAGGAGGGTATGCCCTGGCTGCTGTGAGACACACCGTGGAACGTGGGTGAATATCCATGGTGCCTGAGGTGATGTTATGACCTATACGAGGGGGCACTCCATTTGACAACCTACACCTATGAGACCAGAAGAGAGGGACACCTATGAGTGAGCTGGGCGCACTTTGTGTCCTGCTCGGAGACTGGAGCGGCACGGGGGTGGGCCCCGGGCAATTTAGATCAGCGACCATGGGAACAACGTCCTGTACAGGTACCGATAGTGGTGGTGCTTGGACTGAGTGCGGCAGCTCATGCGGGTGCAAGCGGATGGAACACCCTCCCTATTGCATGGTTCTCCTGCTTTGACCACACAATGGTGAAAGACAAGGCCAAGAAGGGAGAGCAATCTGACAAAACTGCACAATATACCATACTTGGCCCTGGTGCCCCATAGATTGGACAAGGAAGCTGAGTGAGCCCGGAGCGGAGGGAACCAGTGCAGGGCACCACAGAAATCCTGGTAACTATACAGGGCCCCAGAGTAGCTCTGGAGACTAAAATGGACATGATGGCCATGGACATAAATCACCTGAGATTGGATCTCCGGAAGGTCGTTGAGAGAGTCAGAAGTACTGAGGAGGAGGTCGCCAAACTTCAGAAAAATGTTAAAGAACTCCAGGCAGCGGTAGTGGGCCTAAAATGAAGTGCGACACAAATTGAAGACCATTGGAGGACGCCAAAGGATGCTATAGATGGAATAACCTGCGCTTCTTTGGGTTCCCAGAATGAGAGGAGGGTCCCTCCACTGAACTCTTTCTTGAAGAATGGATTGTTACTATGCTCAAACCGAAATGTCTCTTTAAATTCTTTTATATAGAATGTGCACATAGGGCGCTGGTGCACGCTAAACTCTGGTGCGCTGCCTAGGGCACTTATAACCCACATGTTCAATTACAGAGACAGCGAAGCATGTCCAAGCCCATGGCCCTCCGCACTACGGAGACAAAGCCACACAAATGTTTCACGACTACATGCAGAGAGTCCAGTATCTCCAGAAGAACTTTATGTTGGTCAAAAGTCAGTTGCAAGAACATAATATAAAATATAGCTTGATGTTCCCAGCCAAGCTTCAAGTTCAGTATGAGGGCAAGGTGCATTTCTACGAATTGCCTTAAGAGGCAGCAGACTGGCTGGACACCTGAGGCCTGAGACGAGAACAACAGACTTCAGAATGACGAGAACCCAGAAGTCGAGGGATGCGTTGCTCGACCAGGAACCGAGCAGGGACCACAAAACAGTCCAGATGCCCTGCTGAGGGGGAGGGGAATGTATCCTGGTCTGCCCAGGGGGCACCCTTCAGGCTGAGAATATGCCCCTGGAAACACAGAACGCCTTCTCCCCGCTGTGCCTGGTCCAAGAGCGACGGAACTAAAATGGGGTGAGCAGTGAAGGGACAGATGGCCCATAGAGGTTTGTGCTTTCTGAGAAGCCCTGGCGAAAGACAGAAAATCATTAGGAGTGTTAGTTTTAGAGAACTCGTCACTGCAGGTGGATGTTGTGGAGGTGTGAACCTGCACATTAAACATATTTTAAAGCCAAGACTATACATAGTATGTGCAGAGAGTTCACAAGGAAATTTAATCATCTAGGGGAGTACGGGCATTGTTAGTTGTGAGAAACAGGGTGTTGGAGAAGGCTGTAACTAAGGATAAATTCTGAGTGTACTGTCATACAATCTACATAGAACAAAAAGATTAATTCCTACATAAGGCAGCGATCCTGGATTTCAGGAGATCCTGGGGCAACTAATTTGTGAAACAGCTTTAGATAGGAAGAGGTAAATGCCAGACAAGGATTGGCTACCAGTTGGAATTTAAAAGTAACATGAAGTCCTTTGATCTCCAAATATACAGTGAGTAGTGAGAATGAGGACATTTCACAATAGTCTACATGGTAAATACATATTGTGGAACTTTGGAAACAGGATAGGGAGTCCAAGTATTATATAGCCTAAAGATCACTTCTAGATGTTACCCCATAAGTAAAAAATGAAAATAATAAATAAAATCATTAGCGTGTATAACAGCTAAATCAATACCTAGTGTAGTACAAGAAGATTATGCTGTGTGTTCAATGGATAGGAATGACTCTTGAATATATATATAAATTAGTTATTTAAAGTCAAGGCTAGGGTTGTGCAACATCGAGAGAAGACCATTAGTGCCCAAAAAGCACTTGATTTGCAAAATGGGAAACATGTTTTAAGTCCTATGCAAAATGTGGGCAGGGCCAACATAAGTTATAAGATAACTCAAACTACCATTTAAACTCATTGTGGAGAGAGTGATAACAAATGGATGGAGAGGTAGGAATGGCATGATGCCCATTATAACGCACAGTCGTTTACAGCAGCAATAACACCATTAGGAAGAATGATATACCTTTTTATCAGGGCAGTGGAATACAAACTGAGGGAAAGGTATATTATTTCAGTGTTTGCAGATGAAATTCTGCTTTACTCATCAAATCATCAAGTAAAGCTTTAAGGTGTGTCTTGTCCTTAAAATATATTGGAGTAAATAGTTCTTGTAACTCTTACACTTTCCTGAGATGATGAAGGTACTGAGGTTCTGCTCAAAGTATTCACATCACCATTCTACATCTTGGGGTGCAAATACACTCTAATCTGGTGAAAATGTTTAAATGAAACTTTACAGGCATTTAAACATCACTTTGAAACATGGGAAGAGTTGCTGTACCATAAATTATAACACTGACAAAACGTTTGCATGTGATTCATTATATGCAGAGGTGCATCCCTGCACCTCCTTTTACTAGTTCAGCCAGTTGTTGCTGCTACAGTGTTGGGTAGGGAAACGGCTCATATTCCTGAAATGCCCGTTTAAAGACAGTGGGGTCGGGCGCTTGACTTTAGCATGTGTTATCAGGCATCCTAACAGTAATTTGCTCAGAGCAGAGTAAAAGGTAGCAGTTAAGACAAAGTCAAAAAGATGACACTACATTTTGTGAAGAATCGCACTTCATAAGATATATATGGTTCGACAGCAAAACGATCCTGCTGTGTGGAACATAAAGTATCATACTATATGAAAAATGCTCATGCCAGTATTGCTGATGAAAATGGCATATCATGACGTCAGCTGTCTCAATGGGAGCCAGTGGTCCCGCAATGGCAGTTTTTTTGGGGGAGTTTCATATAGCGCAAACTCGTCCTGAAGGTATTGGAGTGCTTTACATGAGCACCAGTTACATTACACAAGGCCACATCCATTTTCTTTTCTTTTTTTTGAGGCACAAGGAGATTAAGTAAGTATTTGCCCAGAATCACAAGATTTTGAGCCGACGACGAGACTCGGACCTGGTTGCCCAGTTCGGAAGTCGGCAGCTCTGCCCGTTACACCACATCCTCTCCCTATTGACTTGGTTATGGAAGGATGCCAGAATCATAGCTTGACTGACCTTTGGGGGTGCCTGGGGTACATCATGGTAATGGCTCTCTTTTGAGGTAGAGGTAATTATGGCATATCATTGCACTGGCTGGCCTTTGAGGAGTGTCTGGAGTGCAAGATGACGTTGGCTGGTCTGTAGCGGACTCATGGAGCTGACTGGCCCGTGGCACAGGCTTGTGGCGCATCATGGCATTGACAAGACAACTATGAGGGGCATAATGGTGCTAAATGCACAACAGGGGAGACAACTATGGGTAGGACACATCATAGAATTGATATGATGTTAATGTTAATGTTATTGTCATTTATAAAGCGCGTTATCACCGACCGGTCTCTAAGCGCTATGAGAGAGAGCCCTGCCCTAGCACGTGAAGGAGATGTAAATGATTAGGTTGTGCCCCAAGCTTCCACAAAGAGGAGCGTTTTTAACTTCTTTCTAAAGGGAAGAAGGGCTTGTTCCTTCCGCAGATTCTCCGGTAGCTGATTCCATAGTACAGGAATTAAAGTTGAAAAGGCTCTGCCACCTTTTGAGGTCATACTAAAACAAGGGCAGGCCAGCAGGCCGGCCTCGGAGGATCGTAGTGGCCTACCAGGGGTATAGGTAGCCAGGCGATCCTTAATGTAGGTTGGGGCTTGGCCATAAATGGCTTTGTGCGCAATGCAAAGCCCCTTAAATCTAATTCTTTGCCTGATCGGAAGCCAGTGAAGCTGGCGTAGGAGGGGGTGGCATGAGCCCTCCTAGGCAGTTTGAAAATCAATCTGGCTGCGTCATTCATAATGACCTGTAATCTAGCAAGCAACTTTCCTGGGAGGCCAATGTACAGGGAGTTCCCGTAATCCAAACGCGACACTATCAAGGCTGAAACTGCCGTTCTAAGAGTTGCAAAGGTGAGAAGGGGGCCAGCTTCCGTAACTGTCTAAGCAAGCCAACACATGTACCTGCTACGGCAGATACCTGTTGCGTCATGGACAGCTTGGCATCAATTTTAATGCCGAGGCTTTTTACGGCCGAGGCTGGCTCAGGATTTGCGCCCAACTCTTGTGGCCAGAAAAGGTCACTCCAAGGACTGGAGTCTGTGGTGATGGCCAGTACCTCAGTCTTATCAGGGTTAATTTTGAGGGAATTGGCCGTCATCCAGTTAACTGTATATTTCAGAATGTTTTGCATTCGAAAGTGGGCAGCCGGGGCGTTTTCTATCTGGATGATAATTTGAGTGTCATCCGCATAGTTGTAGATCTGGCACTCCATGAGATTCAGTGCGGCTATCAGAGGTTGGAGGTAGGCGTTGAATAAAAGAGGAGACAAAGCTGAACCCTGTGGCACCCCACACAAGAGATTGCCGGAGTCAGACACATAGTCAGCCAGTTGTACTCTCTGTGAACGGTCAGAGAGGAAGGACGTAAGCCATTTAAGGGCCATGTCCTGGATGCCTAACTCCGAAATCCGTGACAAAAGTTGGTCGTGATTGACTGTGTCAAATGCCGCGGATAGGTCAAGCAGCACCATGATGAATGATGATGATGGATACACAGGTAGATTATGGCATTTACTGACGTATGATGTGAGATATGTGTCCAAGTGATGGCAATGACTACTCATGAAGGGACACTTCATGGGGATTACTGGCCTGTATCAAATTGCAAAGTAAGCATTTATCTGTCTGGACAGAATGGGCCAATTTATCTAAAATTGTAAATAGATATTTGGAGGCAAAACTAGTGCATAGAAAAGGACATAAAGTTATTTTTGGGCCATACTAATACATTTGTTAAAAATAAAAAGCAGTTTTTTAGGGCAATATTAGAGTTATTCAGAGGGAATACGCTTGTAAGCATGCATGGCATGACTGGGAACTTAAAACAGCCCTGGCAAAAATGATAAATCCAGCCCCCATGTGCAGACATGCTAATGAGCGCCAGAACCAGAGCAACTCTTTCAAGCTGCCGCCGGGATCGTGTAATATGCACCACCAGTCATGGCCTCCAAGTGTCAAAACTGGCCTCCTGGGGGCTCCAGCCTCCTGGGGGATTGCCCGCTTGCCCGGGTGGCCAATCTGGCCATGTACGCATGCTCGTGAGCCTGTCCTCAATGAATAGCATTGGCTTCGGACGCTCTACCCCTCCGGTTAACTAGTATTCTACCACGCTTAAATGCTACAATAATGCTTGGGATTATAGCTCCAGCTAGCGGGAGCTGTGGACTCCTGCTCTTTTGGGTTCTTATTGTTTACTGTATAGTGTATTCTTGTATTTTTCGTGCATATAATAATGTGCTTTCCTATTAGAAATTAAAGAACTGACTGAAGTGTTAACCTTATTGAATGGTACAGGAATGCTACCTGTATTTTGAATGTCTAACCCTACACACCTCCTTCAGTAAGCCCTGGACTTCTCTGCTTCACTATCCTGAGTGAGTCAAGTGCTAAAGTGGATTACTTGGTCAGTCAGTTTGAGGTCCAGTAGTGCTGTGGTCCCAGGGCAGGAGTGGTAGTTGACTCGAATTGAAGCCCATGAGACTCTGCCCTTGGACCCAAATCACTAGGTCTCACAACATTAAATAAAACAAAACACAGGACGTGACAAATTGAGGTGGAAGAAGGTACATGATAATGTGGACTGGGAAAAAGAAAAATGGTAGAGCATTAGGCTACTACTCACTCTGCATCAGTGTCGGCCATCATTAGTACGCAGGAGCCGCAGATAATCCACATTTTTAGGAAAGCCTATGAATATGTAAGTATTGTTCGCCTAGGTTGGCTGCATGTAAGTATATTTGCATGGGTATGTTGGAAATCCAACATGATCTTTACATCAAGGACTAATGTTTGACTGGCTTGTTCCATGGTATTGTACATAACAGCAGCAAAACCCCTGTGATGGGGAAGAGTTCTGGCTTCATCTGTAAGAAGCGAGATGTTGTATCTGCAGGTTCTTCCTTTCATTGTATTGTGGAATGCTGATATTTGTTACTGAACCTCGTGCTGCCCTGTCGTCCAGTGGCGCTGGGGCTTGGGTTCCTGATCACGAGATGGAGTGAATAGTCAGATGGAGATCTGCTTCCTGAGGACGGGGCGCTGCTGGATGGGCTATTGACTTATTCATACGTTTTTTCAAGTAAAGGCCTTCCTTCACAAACGTAAGGTCTCTTTGGGTGCCTTATTTACTATGGAGATAACCACCACAATGCCAGACGGATGTCTAGCATGAAGCTGCCGAAGTCTAGTCGTCCTGCTATAGATCTTTCTCAGAGCTGTTTTTGTTACTGAACACAGTGTGCAACAATTCCTGTCTTTCATGTTTGTCTTTTCGCTCACAAACATGAAAGTCTGAAAGAATGACCCTGTACATGTAACCAATACAGCAACCTCTTTTTTTATTTTACATGGCCTGACTGAAAAATATTTTTCTGGACCAAGGAACTGCTTCAGCATTTAGCGTTATATAACAACAATAGCCTTGAGAAAGCTGAAAAAGCAGGCTGGAACAGAACACGTGTCACATGCATGTATTCTGATAGAGGAGGACGTCTAATGCTTTTTGGGCACCACTAGAGTTTACAGTTTAATCTGAGGGACTGATCCAGAGTTTGGTGGTCCATGGACTGCCAAACCCGGGGTGGCGCAGCAGTGGCGGTGCGTCCTAGTGGTCTGACCGCCATATTCTGAGTTTTGGGGTCGGACCGCTATTGGACCACCGCAATGGCCAGGGATCCGTGATCCCTCGGCGGTGGTGCCGCAGTCTGAGGCCATAATATGCTTGGTGGTGCCGCTATTATGAGTTCCCTCACTGCCCTCCTTTTTATGGCGTTGAGGCTGCCATGAAAAGGGTGGTGGTGAGGAATCTTAGGGGGCCCTGCAGGGCCCCCTGATGCCTTGGTGCAAGGGGGGTGCATGCAGGGGGACACATGGTGTGCCCCACTGTCCTTCTGCACCCCCAGTTCCAGCACAGCATGGACTTTACAGTCCTTGCCGTGCTGGAACGCACTGTGGCTGTCCCACGGCGCTGCCTTTCTAAGGCTTTCCTATGAGCCTTTGAAAGGCAGCGCCGTGGGCCAGCCGCTGCTGGACCGCCCACCCAGATTACAACTTGTAATCCAGTGGGCGGCCGGGGGATGATGTTTGGTGGTGTGGGAGAGGGGCAGCGGCGTGCCGCCTCACTCCCGCTCCGCCAAACTCAAAATCAGGCCCTGGGTCATCCTACTATTTTTTGGGGATGCTGCAGACTGAACATGTTAAGAGGTGATCCCTAACTCCATTTGCAAAACGAGTATTAGAACAAAACTCTAAAAGCCATATAGTATAGTGAAATACACACCTCCCAGCTGCTGCTGATGTTACTGACTGACATCATTCGTTCACACCATTTACTTATTATTGGATGCATTAGTTAGGGTATCATGGCCGGAAGGCACAGACGTTGCACATTTGTGTTACAGAATGTATTTATTCTGGAGCTACCTGGGCTATAAGCCACATGATGCTTTCCTACCATCTGGCTCCTATTGGCACATTACACCATTATATTGATTTACTGACAACTATTAATTCATCTGTATGATGCAAGGATGGACTGGTTTTGGGTTTAATGTTCCATTTCCACGGGACTCAAGATTGTAGCGCATGTGTCTTCACTTAATTTTCTTTGTGTATTTAGGGAACATTGCACTGCCACATTTTGTACCAGACCTCAGTATTTGACTAATTCTTATTTAAACTCTGTTTAGACTGTCCTGCTTTCCGTTTCAGGTGTGAAGGAGGCCAGTGTTGCTGTCTTCAGTGCTAGACTGTGAGTAATGTATATCTGCTGCATCCACTTTTTTGTGAAATCTGTTTTCATTTCTGCATCCTAAGCTGAGCCTAGTCTGTGTGTGAGAGAAGCTTGCAGACCTGTTGATTGAGATATACTTGTTCTGTGTGTGTGAGGTATATTTGCACTGCTGCTGCCCCTGATATAACTATTCTGTGTGTGAGGGAAGCTTGCACTGCAGCTGCCCCTGATAGAACTATTCTGTGTGTGAGGGAAGTTTGAATTGCTGCTGCCCCTGACAGGCCTATTCTGTGTGAGGGAAGCTTGCACTACTGCTGCCACCCCTGATAGAACTATTCTGTGTGTGAGGGAAGCTTGCACTGCTGCTGCTTCTGACATACCTATTCTGTGTGAGGGAAGCTTGCACTTCTGCTGCCCGTGAGATAACTATTCTGTGTGAGGGAAGCTTGTACTGCTGCTGCCCCTGACAGAACTATTTTGTATGAGGGAAGCTTGCACTGCTACTGCCACCCCTGATAGAACTATTCTGTGTGTGAGGGAATCTTGCACTGCTGCTGCCAATGAGATAACTATTCGCTGTGAGGTCAGAAGCCGGGAGACAGCTGGGGGACAGGAAGAGTCGAGCGGGTGAGCCTCTGGACTACTGAGGCCAGTCGGGAGCGGGCTACAGCAATGCAAACAGGAGACTGTGAATAGCGCTGTGTAGCAGTGGCGAGAGGCTCGGAATCACTCTCACCCGCACCTCCCGCTTCGTGGCTTGTTCCCCCACCGCATTCTTGCCTGGTCCGCTCGGACCCCCCGGCCCCTGTTTGTCCCATGCCTCACACCCAGGGTTGGATTGGGATCACAATCCGGCCTGGGCACCCCCAAAAAGTTGCTAGTGGTCGGGAGCCGGAGACGCAGACGGGCAGAGACAGCACAAGCTACACACAGAAGCGGGACGCCGAGCCTGGGAGGATCACCGCTAGATCAATCTTTCTGCTGCTGGGAGGTGCGGGCTCTCACCGTGAAGCAGCTCCTACGTTACTCCACCACAAAAAACGGCCAACGGCAGCGGCAGGCAGCAGTAGGCGCCCGTGAAGGGGCAAGCGCGGCCGCCATTAGCGGGTGGCTGCGGCAAGAGTGAGCCCTCGGCTGCACCGCGGAGGCGGCCCAACTAGGTTTGGGTGCAGCCTGCGATCCCGCCCAGCGAGCCCAGCTTGCCCCCCCTTGGGCGTGTCCTAGTTCTGCACCTTCCACAAGGCTTTCATCGGGCCCCTTCCACCATCATCTGCCACTCACCAAATAGGCAATTACAGAAAGGAGACAGGAGACAGGGAAGGACTGGGGGACATACGACCTGTCGCCCCCGTCGACCCCGGAATCCAATGCAACACCTGCGGGCTGGTGTCCCCCTCACCCCTGGGGCCCGGACTTTGACCAGGACTTTGATTAGGAACCAGGAACCCTTCCTCCTACTTGTGGCCGGTGAGTGTTAGCACGTACCCCGAGGTGCATAGTGGGCAGGGTGTGGAGCGGTACGGGCAAGGCCAATGGCTGCGCCACGGGGTCAGAAGGGGCTGCTCAGTACATCTGTCTTACATTGCTACCCGCCCGCCAGCCTGCCTCATCTTCGAATTGTGCTAACGATCCACCCGCCTACCGGCTTCTAACTTGCCCCTCTAGGCCCCTTGAGCACCCCTCCACATAACAGCTCCCCTCACAGGACCACTGTCACCCCTCCTCCTTCCCTCTTCCTGAGGTCAGCTACAGGTGCCGTAATGTCTAAAAAAAAGGGCCTGATTGCCAACATCAAAACACAACCCCAAGCCCACAGCTGTGGACATGCTTACAAACAAGGCTGCTATGGGGGGGTATCCGATCAGCCCAAGGACCAGCCCAAAGTCGGCAAATCGTACAATCTGCGCAGTTGGGTAAGGGCCCAGAATCCCGCCGCTGTAGAGAGCAGCCCAGTGTGGACAAACTTGGACGACGAAAACGGGGACGACGAGATTTCCATGGGTTCTGTACCTCTCACAGTCACCACGACCTCCACACTTATACACTAGGACCAAGGGCTCTGAACCTTTCATAGTCACAACAACCATAAAAGAGGCATGCCCAAAGGCTACCATCGAGACAGGCGAGGATGAAATGGGACCAGTCCCCCTATCAATGGGAATGGAGCCACCCCACTGGTCCATCATATCTACATCGCCTATGAGGAGGAAGAAAAGGTCCCAGTCTTGCCATAATTTGGGAGCCTCCCCAGTTCTACTTGATGCTCACACATCAAACTATCCAGCAAATCTGGAAGGGGGCCTGGTCACTGCAACAGCCCGGGGGTTACAGGATGACACTGGTAGTCCGTGTAAAAGTCCAACAATTTCGGCTGATAACTTCCATACCCCAAAAAAAGAAACGGACACCGCTGCATTGTTACAGGGCGCAACAATTCATAAGACTAAGAATGTATCATGTATCACCATAGGCTCATCCTTTGAGCCTGAGCCTGAGTCAAGTGACTCTCTACACAGATCACCATCACTCCTGCCGTTTGAACTTTCATGCGTGCAGGACAACCTGCTAAGGTCAGTCAGCACTTCCCTCTCCACCGCCATTAATGTGCTAACATGGCAATCGGAGAAGCTTGAACTACAAATGGACACCCTCCAAGTCATGGCAACAAAAATGGCTGAGATGGCCAAGAAAATCGATAAGTTGGCCGCAACCAGTAGCAATCCAACCCTGCTAACTCCCTCTCCCGAATGTCTGTGCCCTGTTCTAATCGACAAACTGTCATCGCTCCCGACGGTACTTTCCTCGCTGGTGGAGGAATTAAAACTCAGAACACGCTCAGACCCTGCGAGCCTGGAGAAGAGCAAAAAGGACCACACTGTAGTGGCCAGGGATACAGTCTTAGAATCAATCCAACCCCACCAATCGCTAATAAGCACCGAAACCCGGCCGTTACCCCCCTCATATCCAGAGGGAACAACGGGAGGGAGCAACCACACAGCGGACCTTGCCCCCAACAACATAGGGGTCATAAGCTCGCTGGAGGTATCTCAGTCTGCCCCGCCAACAACGCGGAGGGAGAAGAAATGCCTTAAAAACCAAAAAAAGCACGCTAAGAGACTACTATTAAGAAACCCCCAGCAAAATTTAACAGCCTTGGAACAAAAAAAAGAATCAGCAATGCGGGCAATCGAACTGGAAAACAATCAACCTCTTTTCCCCATATTCTGCAAGAATCCCCATGTTAAACCTCCATCAGTACCAGCCCCATCGACTACCCATACAATCGATCTGCCCTCAAATGTGGAGGCTGCCACAGGGGGCTCTTCCAGGGAGTAACATGCCCGGGGACATAGCAACAGCAGGTCTTAATCCAACACTGTCCCAGCACTGCCCACCCGCGCCCACCAGCCTAACTGCAAACAACGATTGGGAGGCCGGTGTGGTGGGGGCTGACTTAGGAGGAGGCCCTGCGATCGGGAATATCGTTACTACCTGGCCCTCAACCCAGGCTCCAAGTAGCATCAGAATCCAGAGTGATACCGGGCACGGAAAAAAACTAATAAAAAGCCTGTGTAACATCAATGGAAAATCAACACCACAGCCTCAACAGGCCAACGCCGCCCCCATGAGAACAGAACCTACAAGATTGCACCGATGGACTAAAGTCGGCCTCCCGCAAGTTTCTCAGTCTACGCTGAACCATGCGGACAAAATTCCAACAACACAAAGGCCCTTCCATAATGACTGCATCATCAGGTCTAATAAGCTAGCGCCAGGCGGAGGTTACTCGGCAAAAATGAGCATGACCCCATTGTACATTTCGAAGGGGAACCTTGATACTCTTAATAGAACAAATATTCTGACACTCCTCCAACATACATAGACATTATCCCATATTACAAGCAGGGACATTGTTAGGGTGCAATTTGTCCCCTCGCCCTCACAAGCAGGGAAGGAACAAACTATTGTAACTTGGGCCAACACGGACATAGCCGCAAGCGTTTACATTGAAAAAGAACAATTCGCAGAATGGGGAATCGACATTCGGAGGCTGGAACAGGAGAAGTATCCATTCATTTTACAGGCACCCACAAAGAACACGCCCACGATTAGTATACTGAGGGGGACCCACGGAGAAGGAACCCTCGAACAAGCAAACATGAACATCCAGTGCAGGGTTGATGGTTCGTGCGGGGGGAGACAGGTCACTTCCATTCTCAAAGCCTTCTTCCCCTTTTGCGCTCCACCCTCCCCAAATTTGGCCTATTGGGGCTGGGTCGCCTCCAACTTGGCCGACAAAATTCAGGCCCCCATCAAGTAAGGCGCCTTGGCCATCAAAATTCAGGTCCTCTCCAAGCAATCAATCGATCAATCACAGAATTTGTAAAGCGCACTACTTACCCGCGAGGGTCTCAAGGCGCTGGGGAAAAAAAAAGAGGGGGGGGTGCTGCTACTGGTCGAACAACCAGGTCTTGAGTAGCCTCCTGAAGGTCAGCAGGTCTTGGGTCTGTCGTAGGCTTAGTGGAAGGGTGTTCCAGGTCTTGGCGGCGAGGTGGGAGAAGGATCTGCCGCCGGTGGTAGTTCTTCGAATGCGAGGGACGGTGGCGAGGGAGAGGTCGGCGGAGCGGAGTTGGCGGTTGGGGACGTAGAAGAGGAGTCGTCTGTTGAGGTAGGCTGGGCCAGTCTTGTGGAGTGCCTTGTGTGCGTGGATGAGGAGTTTGAAGGAGATTCTCCTGTCGACGGGGAGCCAGTGCAGGTTCCTCAGGTGGGGGTGATGTGGCTGTGGCGTGGTACATCGAGGATCAGGCGTGTGGAGGCGTTTTGTATGCTTTGCAGTCGCTTGATGAGCTTGGCCGGGGCTCCCGCGTGAGGGCGTTCCCATAGTCAAGTCTGCTACTGACGAGGGCCTGGGTGACTGTTCTTCTTGTGTCTGTCGGGATCCACCTGTAGATCTTGCGAAGCATGCGGAGGGTGTTGAAGCAGGAGGATGAGACTGCGTTGACTTGCTTGGCCATGGAGAGCGTTGAGTCGAGGATGACTCCCAGGTTGCGTGCGTGGTCGGTGGGTGTCGGGACTGCTCCCAGCGTCGTTGGCCATCAGGAGTCGTCCCAGGCTGAGGGGTTGGAGCCGAGGATGAGGACCTCTGTCTTCTCCGTGTTCAGTTTTAGTCGGCTGATCTTCATCCAATCGGCGACGGCCTTCATTCCTTCATGGAGGTTGGATTTGGCGGCGAGGGGGTCCTTGGTGAGGGAGAGGATCAGTTGAGTGTCGTCGGCGTAGGAGATTATGTTGAGGTCGTGCTGTCTGGCGATGCGTGCGAGCGGGGCCATGTAGATGTTGAACAGTGTTGGGCTGAGGGACGATCCCTGGGGTACGCCGCAGATGATCTCGGAGGCTTCGGATCGGAATGGTGGGAGGCGGACTCTCTGGGTTCTGCCGGCGAGGAAGGAGTTGGCCCATTCCAGGGCCTTGTCTCGGATCCCTGCGTTGTGGAGGCGTGCGCGTAGAGTGCGGTGGCAGACAGTGTCGAAGGCGGCGGAGAGGTCCAGCAGGATGAGGGCTGCGGTCTGACCGTTGTCCAGCAGGATCCTGATGTCGTCGGTGGCGGCGATGAGGGCAGTCTCAGTGCTGTGGTTGCTGCGGAACCCCGATTGGGATGGGTCCAGGATGCTGTTTTCTTCGAGGCAATGGGTCTGTCCAGCATAGATGCACATCAGCTAGCCCCCAACCATTAAGCAACATGACTTGGAACGTCTCTGGGATGATCAAGTTTCTGCAAAGCCCATCGGCGATCACATTCCTTGAAGGGGCCGATTTAATCTGTGCCCAAGAAATGTGGACAATCGCATCCATTCCATTAGCAGGCTATGTAGAATACTTCAAACCTGCAGCCAAAGGGAACGTATTTGGGAGACCCTCTGGGGGTATCTCCAAATACATTAAGCACGCCCTGAAACTACAATTCACAGAGATAAAGAACCCCTCTGACATGTTCCAAGCTGGTACTCTGAAAGGCCTCAACACGGTAGACGGCCCAATACCAATACATTTAATCAATGTATACTATAATCACCCCGGGCAGAGCTCCAAGGATAAGCTCACTCGGCTGATTACACAGATTGAAACCCTGCTCACACAATTTGCATCCATGGAACCCATCATTCTTGGGGACTTCAATACGCACAACATAGGGGAGCAGTCATCTGATGGCAACCCCTCTGGGAGTACTGGGAGATATAATACCCTTTTTGGGACATATAATTTGACAACAACTCATTCTTTATCTGGATTGCCCCTGGAGTCCAAGCCAGGAGCAATCCACGCACCTACCTACAACAATCAGACTACCATAGATTACATTTTATTAAGTGAGAGGCTACGAAAAGACATGCTAAAGTATGCAGTGCTCCCATGGAGCGAAAGCGATCATGCCGCCTTACTGCTGCATTTAACCATCACAGCGGAATCCCGCCATACCCTCTGCCCCATTGGAGCGTCCAAGGGTGAAGAACAGCATAGGCACCTCAGAAGAATTAAATGGGGGCAGATGTCAACCAACAAATTTGACTCATGGAAATTGACATGGACTGGCTGGTAGACCGGCCCAAATAACTGGGGTCTTATAGGTGAATGGGACAAACTTGCATACGAACTAGCTTCATTGCTCCGAGGGAGCACCACCTACAGAATCACAATTAATCCAACACATTCTCTGGGTCAAGTTCCAGCGATCAAGCAATGTGCCAAACAACTAAACACCAAACGAAGGGAGTACCAAAAAACTGGGTCGGAGTCTGCCAAAAAGCAACTGAAATTAGCAGCAAAGACCCACTCCTAACAGGTTTGGAAGGCAATACGTGAATCCATAGAAGCAAAATGGCTTAAGATCTTTGCGCTGTTGGCTCTGAGCAAGTCCCAAGAATTCTGGCAATATCTAAATAATCTAATCCACGGGACTTCCAGCAGAGAGAACCCACTTGATGCGGACACTTGGGTAGCTCATGTGAAATCTCTGTACACTGTCGACTTGAAAGTATCTTCTCCATCCAGTTCCACAGTACCATGGGGGGGGAATGGTTAACATCACAGCAGAGCCCACCAGATCCCCGGTTGATCTAACTCTTCCAGGCAAGGCAGTAGTCCGCACCACCCTAAAAAAGATTCGGCATAATGGAGCGCCCGGCCCCAACGGACTGCCCGGCTCCCTCTTCAGGGAGGACATGGACTTTTGGTCCTATAACCTTGCACAGCTATACGGAGAATGTAGGCTTCGGGAGGACGTCCCAGATTCTTGGAGGGGCTCACTGCTGCAACCAATATACAAAAAAGGGCCAAACACCGACCCCAGGAACTACCGGATGATTGCCCTGTTGGACATTGAGGGCAAGGCCTAGGCAAGTACACTATTGCAGGAATTAGTTGACTGGGCTTGTACCGAAGGTCTTTTGCCCTTTTACCAGACCGGGTTCAGACCAGGGGGTTCTACCATAGATAACATCACTGCCCTGTCATACTTAGCACAACAAGCGGTGGCTCACCGCTTACCGCCGCTCTTCGCCTGCTTCATTGACTATTCAGCAGCCTTCGATGGGGTTGACCGCAACATCATCTGGCAGAAATTGGCACGCTGGAACATCAGCCCGTCATTATTACTAGCAATCAGATTGCTGTATTCTCGAACCTGGGTAAGGGTCAAACTTTCCAGGGAGTCTGCCACAGAGAAAATTGCTACTGATCGGGGGCTAAAGCAGGGATGCGTCCTGGCACCAATGCTTTTTAATTTGTACACCACAGATATGGGCCGAGCACTGCAGGGAGCCACTTTAGCTACCCCTAAGATCGGCCATACAAAGATCCAGCTGATGCAATATGCCGACAACCTTGTTCTTTTGGACCACACCAAAATAGGTCTTCAAAAAGCACTTACCGTCCTCACTGAATATAACGCCGAAAACAAGCTGGTCGCTAACCCAAGCAAGTCCAAAATAGTGATTTTTGGCCACTACCCGAAGAAAAAACTGGCAAAGTGGAGGTTGGGTCCCCTGATTTTGGACTGTGTACAAATCTATAACTACCTTGGGGCCTGGTTCAGCGAAACGGGCCGTCCACAGGCCCACCTCCACAAACTGCGGCAGAAAGGAAAGATGGTCACCTATGCCCTCTGCAAATTATACGCCATCTTAGATAGTCCAACAACTACGGCGATTCAAAGAGTACTGAGGGCCAAATTGCTACCTTCCCTTTACTACGCGCAACAGGCATTTCCAGGGAGGTTCGCGCAGGACTTGGAAAAAATACATTGCACAGCGTTTAAAAAGATATTTTGTTTACCAGCCTGTACTAGGAACATCTTGATATGCCTGGAATTCGATCTTAACCAACAAAAATTAGAAGAGCTGGCTGCGCTGACGAAATACTTTTATTTAACAACTGCGGCTCCGGAGAACACCATGAAGGCCGTCATAAAATTCATTTTCCTACAACCAAGCAACTCTTGGTCTGCCTGCCTTGCCATAGCCAAAGACCTTCTGCAACTTGCGATAGAGAACTGGGACCCTAGCATAATCAACTATGCTATCATCAAAACAACAATAAAAAAGCAACTACGCTTACGTTCTCACAGTCTGGACATGGAATCCTTGGCAGCCAGAGATTTTCATGAAACTCTGAGTCTCCCTCACATACTGCTTAGCCACAAGCCCCACCTCACGCAGCCCGTGGGGAGACAAGCTCTACATCGGATCCTAGCAGACAGACTACATCCGCTCCCCCTAAAACAATTATATCCAACAGGGAATGCACGATTGGGCATTACGGAGTGTCGCCTCTGCAAATACAAAAGAGAGTCCCTGGCACACATCTTACTTTGCTGCCCTGCCCTGCGGCTAGTTTGCGGAATCTATCTCAGACCCTTTCTTCTCCAACTGGGCACCTGCACAGCAAAGGAGGCTGTCCAACAGCTTTACACTCTGGACATTGTGAAGCACATGGCTAACTTTGGGAAATTTGTTTACCATACCCGCACAACATTGAAGGACAAGTCTCCACAGGCTGAGGACGGCGCACAGCCCGGCAGCCCCCTAACACGTCAGGGTCACCCTCCCTGAACAACTGACTCACATCGGGGCTCTTTTAGCCTTAAAATCCCGTCCCTATGTCGCAGGTTTTAAATAAAATAAGCACACAAAAAAACACAAACAAAAAAAACAGATTTTAAGAATGTCCTGCACATGTATTTTATTTTTCGACCTTCAAAAGTTTTTTAACGTTGTATTTTGTAATGGTTTTAAGTAACTATACAAATAAAAGAATTCATTCATTCATTATTCTTTGTGAGGGAAGCTTCAGTGCTGCTGCCTGTGACAGAACTATTCTGTATGAGGGAAGCTTGCACTGCTGCTGCCGCCCCAGATAGAACTATTCTGTGTGTGAGGGAAGCTTGCACTGCTGCTTCCCCTGACAGACCTATTCTGTGTGAGGGAAGCTTGCACTGCTGCTACCCCTGACAGACCTACTCTGTGTGAGGGGAAGTATGCACTTCTGCTGCCTGTGACAGAACTATTCTGTGTGAGCGAAGCTTGCAATGATGCTGAAACTGATAGAACTACTCTGTGTATGAGGGATGCTTGCTGTTTGTAAAGTAAGGAGTGGAGGCAAGAAAAAAAAACAGAAGCATTATTCCATCGAGGCAACATAAGTTGTATTAGGAGAGACTTTTTTTTAAGTCTGCCTCTGACTTACCTATTCTGTGTGAGGAAAGCTTGCACTTCTTCTGCCCCTGAGATAACAATTCTGTGTGAGGGAAGCTTGTACTGCTGCTGCCCCTGTCAGAACTATTTTGTATGAGGGAAGCTTGCACTGCTATTGCCACCCCTGATAGACCTATTCTGTGTGTGAGGGAAGCTTGCACTGCTGCTGCCTCTGAGATAACTATTCTCTGTGAGGGAAGCTTCAGTGCTGCTGCCTGTGACAGAACTATTCTGTATGAGGGAAGCTTGCACTGCTGCTGCCGCCCCAGATAGAACTAATCTGTGTGTGAGGGACGCTTGCACTACTGCTGCCCCTGACAGACCTATTCTGTGTGAGGGAAGCTTGCACTGCTGCTACCCCTGACAGACCTATTCTGTGTGAGGGGAAGCTTGCACTTCTGCTGTCTGTGACAGAACTATTCTCTGTGAGCCAAGCTTGCAATGATGCTGAAACTGATAGAACTACTCTTTGTATGAGGGATGCTTGCTGTTTGTAAAGTGAGGAGTGGAGGCAAGAAAAAGAAAACAGAAGCATTATTCCATCAAGGGAACATAAGTTGTATGACAAGAAACTTTTTTTTAACTCTGCCTCAGACTTACCTGTTCTGTGTGAGGGAAGCTTGCACTTCTGCTGCCCCTGAGAGAACAATTCTGTGTGAGGGAAGCTTGTACTGCTGCTGCCCCTGACAGAACTATTCTGTATGAGGGAAGCTTGCACTGCTGCTGCCACCCATGATAGAACTATTCTGTGAGTGAGTTAAGCTTGCACTGCTGCTGCCTCTGACATACCTATTCTGTGTGAAGGAAGCTTGCACTGCTGCTGCCCCTGAGATAACTATTCTCTGTGAGGGAAGCTTCACTGCTGCTGCCTCTGACAGAACTATTCTGTATGAGGTCCGCCACAGACAGAACTATTCTGTATGTGAGGGAAGCTTGCACTGCTGCTGCCCCTGACAGACCTACTCTGTGTGAGGGGAAGCTTGCACTTCTGCTGCCTGTGACAGAACTATTCTGTGTGAGCGAAGCTTGCAATGATGCTGAAACTGATAGAACTACTCTGTGTATGAGGGATGCTTGCTGTTTGTAAAGTAAGGAGTGGAGGCAAGAAAAAGAAAACAGAAGCATAATTCCATCGAGGCAACATAAGTTGTATTAGAAGAAACTTTTTAAAACTTTTATAGGAGAACATTTTCTGGGTCGGTGCACACCACCAGCTAAAAAGCTTGACGAGGAAGCCGATGACTCATAGTAATGAAGCTTACCATTAAGTAATCAGGCCAGTACTTTATGTACAGCTAGCGAGAGCCATAAAAGGGTAGCCTCTAGTACAGCTCAGGAGGAAGAGAGGCCCACAGGTCATCCAGGGTTGGCCTGGCCTCAAACAATCAGCGTGAAGCAAAAAGCATTTAAAGTTGACCATTGATTTTGTCATTCTTTGCAGCGCTACTTTACAGCATGGAGTGAATTACAATTAGAGCTTCTTATTACAAAGTATTAAATGCTCGAAAAGGATGGCCTTTCAGAGGCGGCCATCTTGGCTCGCTGGCGAGCACCTCTTCCGATGCGGGTGACCTCTCTGCCCGCCTCGATTGCCCTGAAATAATCTAATTAAATGTTGAGTCTGGCACGGAAGGGTGATGGGGGAGGGCTTCCTGCCCCTGAATCACTTTTTCTTCCGTAAGTAACAGTTATTTTTGCTTTCAGGTTGGCGGTAACACAAGAACCTTCCACTGCCTGGAAGAGAATACACCCTCATTATGTAGGGCACGGGTACTCATAGTACGGCCCGCGGGCCGCCAGCGGCCCGGCAAGCCTTCCTTGGCGGCCCGCGGACCTTGTAGACATAGTACCTGTGTTTTTTTTGTTTTTTTTAAATAGTGTCAGCAAACACCGCCGGTTGCAGCAGCGCGGACTCCGAGAGACTCTGGGGCATATTAGCAAGGAGTTGCGATATTTATCGCAAAACGCGCTTAGCGCGTTTTTTGTTAACGCCGCCTATCGCTGGAAATTATCGCTGAGATAACACCCTATTAGTAAGGTTTATCTCCATAGTGATATTAACTCCAGCGATAGCGGCAAAATGCGAGAATATCGCTGGAAAACCAGCGATATTCTTGCATTAACGCTAAGGTGGATTCAGCATTAGAATCCACCTCCTATACCTTAAACAGGTAAGTCATAGTCAGTAGCAGGTGTTAAAATATAGCGATAAACGCGCTTAGCGCGATTTATTTTATCGCTTCGCCTGCCTTGATAATAGGGGCTAGTGGTGTTAGCGACTGCTTACAGTCGCATTTAGTGGGGAACGCCTACCTTGCATGTCATTAGCGATAAATATCGCTGACATGCAAGGCGATGTAATTCCCGGCCTCTAACGCCTGAAAGCTGTCGCTAACGCCTGTTAGCGACAGCTTGCTAATAGGGCGTTAAAAATATCGCCGATTTAGCGGCAAAAAGTGCAGCTACATCGGTGATAAAGCCCTTGATAATATGCCCCTCTGCTCTATGGAGGCCGGGCGATTCCAGCGATAGTCAGAGTGGAGATGCAGGGGCGCTAAGAAGAGGTGAAATACAACAAAGCCTCGTTAGCAGTAAATGGTCTTTTAAAGACATGTGAAGTACTCGGGTGCGGCTGTGTGTGCGCCCGGGAAGCTGTCTCAGCCCGGGCTGACACACACGCGGGGTGAGGTGACAGGGGGTGAAAGTGGATGGCAAACTGCAAAGGAAATCGGGGGCTGCTGTATAATGAAGGGGTAAATTGCTAACTTGGTATTAAGTGTGTCAGAAAGTAACATGGAATAATCATATCATTGCCAAAGCCAACTAGGTGATGCTGCACGTGGCCCTGCATTTCACTGGGATTTTCCGTTAAAAGAGTCAATGCAAGCTATGTCAGTGTGTCCTGTTAAAAATGATGGGAAGGATAGAGCAAAAAACTAGAAAAGAGACAATAAATGGAGAAACGCAGTCACAGGCAGGAAAATAAGGTAGGGAGAAAGAGGGACACAGATGAAGAGAAAAGAGACAGCAGAAGAGAGAAAGAGAAACAGAATGAGAGAGAGTTAGAGAGAGAGAGAAAAGTTTGTTTTCCAGTTACAGCCCATCAACAACAACAAGTAACACGATCACAGACATAGCAATCGCCAATTGGAACATGAAGATAATGGTGTGTAGAATTTGAAAGCGAGCACAAACATATGTATTGTGTTTTAGGACAATTAATTATATGCGCTTTGATCCAAGCTGTGAAATTACAGGGTGACAGAGGACAGCAGGGTGTGAGAGCCGGGTGAGGTGACGGAGGGCAGCAGGGAGTGAGAGCCGGGTGAGGTGACGGAGGGCAGCAGGGAGTGAGAGCCGGGTGAGGTGTGCGTTAAGAGCCTATGATGTGATGTTTACCGAGGCACAGAGACAGATAGAGACAGTAACAGACAGAGACAGATAGAGATAGAGACAGAGATAGACAGAGACAGGGACAGACTGACAGATAGAGATAGAGACAGAGACAGATAGATACAGATAGAGATAGACAGGGACAGACTGACAGATAGAGACAGACAGATAGAGACATATAGAGACAGAGACAGATAGAGGCAGAGACAGATAGAGGCAGAGACAGATAGAGATAGGGGCAGAGAGAGCTAGATAGAGGCAGAGACAGGGAAAGACTGACAGAGGCAGAGACAGATAGAGGCAGAGACAGATAGAGGTAGAGACAGACAGAGACAGACAGCGATAGAGACAGAGAGAGAGAGGCAGAGAGAGTGAGACAGAGATAGAGGCAGGGACAGATAGAGGCAGAGACAGATAGAGGCAGAGACAGATAGAGGCAGAGACAGATAGAGGCAGAGACAGATAGAGGCAGAGACAGACAGAGATAGAGACAGACAGGGACAGACAGAGGCAGAGACAGACAGAGATGGAGAGGGAGACAGAGGGAGGGAGACAGAGAGAGAGCGAGACAGAGAGAGAGAGACAGAGATAGAGACAGAGATAGAGGCAGGGACAGAGAGAGGCAGAGACAGATAGAGGCAGAGACAGACAGAGAGACGGAGAGGGAGACAGAGGGAGGGAGACAGATAGAGGGAGACAGAGGGAGGAGGGCGACAGACAGAGGGAGACAGACAGAGGGAGACAGACGGAGGGAGACAGAGGGAGGGAGACAGACAGAGAGAGAGAGAGAGGGAGAGAGAGATAGAGAGAGGGAGGGAGACAGAGAGATAGAGAGAGGGAGGGAGAGATTGAGGGAGGGAGAGATAGAGAGAGAGAGAGAGAGAGAGAGAGAGAGAGAGATATGTGTGTATGCCAGGTCTGGTGGCTCAGTGGTCAAAGGCGTCCGCTGCAGGGGCCTGTGTTCAACCTCATGGTCACATGTTTTTTTTTGCTCTAGCCCCGCCCCCTCCCCCACTGACCCCACCCCCACCGGTGCGGCCCTCGGCCACAAACCACACTGTAAATTTGGCCCCCGCGAGAAAGTTTGTGAGTACCCATGATGTAGGGTGACCAGATTTTGAGAAGCAAAAACAGGGACAGGCCAGACATAAAAGTCGGACTAAAGGCTTTAGTCTTACTTCTTATATATGGTCTGTCCTGTGTTTTTCTTTTGCATATTCTTGTAGGTAAGTGCACAAATATACATATACACACACACCCAATAGGCTTGTAAATGTATGTGTGTGTTTGCATTTATATATATATATATATATTCACTAAAAAAACCATAGGTTTCAGGCACGTTATAGTTAGAAATTAGCATTTAAAAAACCTTTGAAATTCACTGTAAAAACCATAGGTTTCAGACACGTTATAGTTAGAAATTAGCATTTAAAAAACCTTTGAAATTCACTGAAAAAACCATAGGTTTTAGGGACAGTTATAGTTAGTTGGACATTGCACTCGTACAAAACCCGTGAAATTCCCCTGTTATAGTTAGTTCAGCTAACTATAACTCGCGCCCCGCAATGCACTGCTGATGACGTCACATATTACATCACTCATGACATGGTCAGTGACATCACTGATGACATCACTGATGACATCTCAAATGACATCACTGATGACATCACTGATGACATCATCCAGTGACTGTGTGTTTCTGTAAAGTTTAAATATGTTTAATATATATAGGAAAGGCGTATTGAAGAATGAGTGGGTGTATAAGTGTCTGAATGGATGATTTAGTACGTGAGTGACTGACTCTACAAGTGAGTGATTAAACATATCTTCCTGAATGCATGGGTTAGTGACTAAACTGTGTGAATGTCTGTATCCGTCTGTTTGTTGGTGTGTAAGTGGATGCATGGATTTGCGAATAGCTACATGAGTGTCTATATGGGTTATTGATTGGTTCTCTGAGTATCTGTATGGCTGCCTGAGTGTTTGTGTGGATGGGGTGTGTGTGACTCTATACATAGATGTGTGAGTGGGTGATTCACTGGGTGCATGATTTCAAGAGTGCATCTGTGATGGACTGCTTGGGTGGGTGAGTGTGTGTATGGGTGTGTTAGTGAGTGAATGTATATCTCAGTGGTACATGTGCGAGTAACTACATATGTAAAAGGCAGTATATATGTGTGTTAGAGTATTTAAATGGCTATAAGTGAGAGTGTGTTATTGTGAGAGTGGCTGTATGGATGCGTGTGTGCTTGTATCAGTTATTGTATAAGAGCGTAAGAATGTGCTAGTATTTGTATGAGTAAGTGAGCTGGTGTGTGTATAACTGTATAGGTGAGTAAATGGGTGTGAGATTAATTTTTTGCATGACTGACTAGGTGTGTGAGTACCTCTATGGATGAGTGGCGGTGTGTGAGTGTTTATATAGGTGTATGAGTGCATATGATAGTCCTGTACTGAGTGACTGTAAGTATGAGTGACTGTACAGGTGAGTGAGTGGATGTGTGTGTAGACCTAAGAATCAGTGAGTGGGTATGTAGTTTTTGGTGTTGGAGTGTCTATGGTTTTGAGAATTGGTAGTCTGTAATTTAGAGTGGGTGTATCAAAAGTTATATTAGGGTGTCAGAAGATGCATGAAATTATCACATGGATGATGTCATCAGTGATGTCATTTGAGATGTCATCAGTGATGTCATCAGTGATGTCACTGACCATGTCATGAGTGATGTAATATGTGACGTCATCAGCAGTGCATTGCGGGCGCGAGTTATAGTTAGCTGAACTAACTATAACAGGGGAATTTCACGGGTTTTGTACGAGTGCAATGTCCAACTAACTATAACTGTCCCTAAAACCTATGGTTTTTTCAGTGAATTTCAAAGGTTTTTTAAATGCTAATTTCTAACTATAACGTGTCTGAAACCTATGGTTTTTTCAGTGAATTTCAAAGGTTTTTTAAATGCTAATTTCTAACTATAACGTGCCTGAAACCTATGGTTTTTTCAGTGAATTTCAAAGGTTTTTTAAATGCTAATTTCTAACTATAACGTGCCTGAACCCTATGGTTTTTCAGTGAATTTCAAAGGTTTTTAAATGCTAATTTCTAACCATAACGTGCCTGAAACCTATGATTTTTTAAGTGAATTTCAAAGGTTTTTTAAATGCTAGTTTCTAACTATGCCAACAGAGGTAGGACATGTGAAGAAAGAAGAAAAAACGCACAGAAAGAAGCAAAAGATGTGCAGAAAGAACCAACAGAGGAGCAGAAAGAGGCCTTGTTGCAAAATCATCCTGTGCCCACAACTTTTTCAGACGGGTACTGGTGGTAACTGACTCTGACTAACCAGAGCCAGTGCGGCGTTTGCACAGTGGTGAAGGGAGGGGGGCCTGAGGTGACATGTGTGCAAACGCGCCCCGTGGCGCGTTTTAAGTTGCGGGATTAAGTCCCCTTGAATCCTGAGCGTCCCTGGGGCCCAACTAGCCCCCAGGTACCTACAGTTAGGACCACAGAGCTGAGTTGCAGAGAGGCGTTCCGAGGCCACGCACTTTTTTTTACCTCTCTGCAACGCAACTCTGTTGTGCTTACTGAAGGTACCTGGTGGGCTAGTTGGCCCCCAGGATTCAAAGGAATTAACTCCCCAACTTAAAACGCACCACAGGGCGTGTTTGCGCACATGTCACCTGAGGCCCCGCCCCTCCCTTCACCACTGTGCAAACGCGCCTCGTGGCGCGTTTTAAGTTGGGGGATTAGGTCACCTTGAATCCTGAGAGTCCCTGGGGCCCAACTAGCCCACCAGGTACTTCCAGTAAGCACCACAGGCCTGCGTTGCAACGCCTGTAACAAATTGTGCAGTTGTGTTTAGGTAGTGAAGAGGGTCGTGCAGGGGGTAGTGTTTTAGGGTTTAGGGTAGTGCAGTGGTGTTTGTGTAGTGTAGGGGGTCATGCTGGGGGTAGATTTAGGGTAGTGCAGTGGTGTTTGGGTAGTGTAGGGAGTCGTGCTGGGGGAGTGTTTTAGGGTTTAGGGTAGTACAGTGGTGTTTGGGTAGTATAGGGGGTCGTGCTGGGGTTAGTGTTTTAGGGTTTTAGGGTTTAGGGTAGTGCAGTGGTGTTTGGGTAGTGTAGGGGATACTGCTGGGGGTAGTGTTTTAGGGTTTAGGGTAGTGCAGTGGTGTTTGGGTAGCGTAGGGGTACTGCTGGGGGTAGTGTTTTATGGTTTAGGGTAGTGCAGTGGTGTTTGGGTAGTGTAGGGGTTCGTGCTGGGGGTAGTTTTTAGGGTTTAGGGTAGTGCAGTGGTCTTTGGGTAGTGTAGTGAGTCATGCGGGGGTATTGTTTTAGAGTTTAGGGTAGTGCAGTGGTCTTTGGGTAGTGTAGGGGGTTGTGCGGGGGGTAGTGTTTTAGGGATTAGGGTAGTGCATTGGTATTTGGGTAGTGTAGGGGTCATGCGGGGGTAGTGTTTTAGGGTTTAGGGCAGTGCAGTGGTGTTTAGGTAGTGTAGGGGGTCGTGCTGGGGGAGTGTTTTAGGGTTTAGGGCAGTGCAGTGGTGTTCGGGTAGTGTAGGGGTCGTGCTGGGGGAGTGTTTTAGGGTTTAGGGCAGTGCAGTGGTGTTCAGGTAGTGTAGGGGGTCGTGCTGGGGGAGTATTTTAGGGTTTAGGGTAGTGCAGTGGTGTTCGGGTAGTGTAGGGGGTCATGCTGGGGGTAGTGTTCTAGGGTTTAGGGCAGTGCAGTGGTGTTCGGGCAGTGTAGGGGGTCGTGCTGGGGGTGGTGTTTTAGGGTTTAGGGCAGTGCAGTGGTGTTCGGGCAGTGTAGGGGTCGTGCTGGGGGTGGTGTTTCAGGGTTTAGGGCAGTGCAGTGGTGTTCGGGCAGTGTAGGGGGTCGTGAAGGGGGTGGTGTTTCAGGGTTTAGGGCAGGGCAGTGGTGTTCGGGCAGTGTAGGGGGTCGTGCTAGGGGTGGTGTTTCAGGGTTTAGGGCAGTGCAGTGGTGTTCGGGCAGTGTAGGGGGTCATGCTGGGGGTGGTGTTTCAGGGTTTGGGGCAGTGCAGTGGTGTTCGAGCAGTAAAGGGGGTCATGCTGGGGGTGGTGTTTCAGGGTTTAGGGCAGTGCAGTGGTGTTCAGGCAGTGTAGGGGGCGATGCAGGGGGTGGTGTTTCAGTGTTTAGGGCAGTGCAGTGGTGTTCGGGCAGTGTAGGGGGTGGTGCAGGGGGTGGTGTTTCAGGGTTTAGGGCAGTGCAGTGGTGTTCGGGCAGTGTAGGGGGTCATGCAGGGGTGGTGTTTCAGGGTTTAGGGCAGTGCAGTGGTGTTCGGGCAGTGTAGGGGCGGTGCAGGGGGTGGTGTTTCAGGGTTTAGGGCAGTACAGTGGTGTTCGGGCATTGTAGGGGGTGGTGCTGGGGCTGGTGTTTCAGGGTTTAGGGCAGTGCAGTGGTGTTCGGGCAGTGTAGGGGGTCGTGCTGGGGCTGGTGTTTCAGGGTTTAGGGCAGTGCAGTGGTGTTTGGGCAGTGTAGGGGGTCGTGCTGGGGCTGGTGTTTCAGGGTTTAGGGCAGTGCAGTGGTCTTCGGGCAGTGTAGGGTGTTGTGCTGGGGCTGGTGTTTCAGGGTTCAGGGCAGTGCAGTGGTGTTCAGGCAGTGTAGGGGTCATGCTGAGGCTGGTGTTTCACGGTTTAGGGCAGTGCAGTGGTGTTCGGGCAGTGTAGGGGGTCGTGCTGGGGCTGGTGTTTCAGGGTTTAGGGCAGTGCAGTGGTGTTCGGGCACTGTAGGCGGTCGTGCTGGGGCTGGTGTTTCAGGGTTTAGGGCAGTGCAGTGGTGTTCGGGCAGTGTAGGGGGTCGTGCTGGGGCTGGTGTTTCAGGGTTTAGGGCAGTGTAGTGGTGCTCGGGCAGTGTAGGGAGTCGTGCTGGGGGTGATGTTTCAGGGTTTAGGGTAGTGCAGTGGTGTTCGGGCAGTGTAGGGGGTCGTGCAGGGGCTGGTGTTTCAAGGTTTAGGGCAGTGCAGTGGTGTTCGGGCAGTGTAGGGGGTCGTGTTGGGGCTGGTGTTTCAGGGTTTTGGGCAGAGCAGTGGTGTTCGGGCAGTGTAGGGGGTCATGCTGGGGGTAGTGTTTCAGGGTTTAGGGCAGTGCAGTGGTGTTCGGGCAGTGTAGAGGGTCGTGCTGGGGGTGGTGTTTCAGGGTTTAGGTCAGTGGTGTTCGGGCAGTGTAGGGGGTCTTGCTGGGGGTGATGTTTCAGGGTTTAGGGCAGTGCAGTGGTATTCGGGCAGTGTAGGGGGTCTTGCTGGGGGTAGTGTTTCAGGCTTTAGGGCAGTGCAGTGGTGTTCGGGCAGTGTAGGGGGTCATGCTGGGGGTGGTGTTTCAGGGTTTAGGGCAGTGCAGTGGTGTTCGGGCAGTGTAGGGGGTCGTGAAGGGGGTGGTGTTTCAGGGTTTAGGGCAGTGCAGTGGTGTTCGGGCAGTGTAGGGGGTCGTGTTAGGGGTGGTGTTTCAGGGTTTAGGGCAGTGCAGTGGTGTAGTGGTGTTCGGGCAGTGTAGGGGGTCGTGTTAGGGGTGGTGTTTCAGGGTTTAGGGCAGTGCAGTGGTGTTCGGGCAGTGTAGGGGGTCATGCAGGGGCTGGTGTTTCAGGGTTTAGGGCAGTGCAGTGGTGTTCGGGCAGTGTAGGGGGACGTGCTGGGGGTAGTGTTTTAGGGTTTAGGGTAGTGCAGTGGTGCTTGTGTAGTGTAGGGGGTCGTGCTGGGGGTAGTGTTTTAGGGTTTAGGGTAGTGCAGTGGTGTTTGTGTAGTGTAGGGGGTCATGTTTTAGGGTAGTGCAGTAGTGTTTGGGTAGTGTAGGGGGTCGTGCTGGGGGTAGTGTTTTAGGATTTAGGTTAGTGCAGTGGTGTTTGGGTAGTGTAGGGGGTCGTGCTGGGGGTAGTGTTTTAGGGTTTAGGGTAGTGCAGTGGTGTTTGTGTAGTGTAGGGGGTCGTGCTGGGGGTAGTGTTTTAGGGTTTAGGGTAGTGCAGTGGTGCTTGTGTAGTGTAGGGGGTCGTGCTGGGGGTAGTGTTTTAGGGTTTAGGGTAGTGAAGTGGTGTTTGTGTAGTGTAGGGGGTCATGTTTTAGGGTAGTGCAGTGGTGTTTGGGTAGTGTAGGGGGTCGTGCTGGTGGTAGTGTTTTAGGATTTAGGTTAGTGCAGTGGTGTTTGGGTAGTGTAGGGGGTCGTGCTGGGGGTAGTGTTTGAGGGTTTAGGATAGTGCAGTGGTGCTTGTGTAGTGTAGGGGTCGTGCTGGGGGTAGTGTTTTAGGGTTTAAGGTAGTGCACTGGTGTTTTTGTAGTGTAGGGGGTCATGTTTTAAGATGCAATGCTCCAATACCTGACCAGTCTGCACTACATAAAACTGCAAAAAAACTAAAAATAAAAAGTGTTTTGCACACTTTTGTCATTGGGCTATATGTGGGCTACATCTGGGTAATATTTGTGCTACATTTGGGCTCTTTTTTCACTGGTGGCCATCTTGGAAGACTTCTTTGTTATGAAGTTTCCTAATTTCTTAATTTACTGCAGTCTCCTCAGTAGGAAATGCTTTCAGTTTTTTACTTTGATTCCATCAAGAAGGCATTCAGATGTGTCTCACATCTGCCATAAATTCAGAATGTTAGCACTCTAGTTGCTCATTAGATCACTGGAGTAAAGCTACTGCTCACCAGGGAGTTAACTGGTAGTCTGCTGCTGGTATTGAAAGTGATTGTTTCAGTCTGCATGTCAGAATTTTCTAATGAAATAGAAGAGGATTTGAGATCTCACTTAAAACATGCCCTAATTTTTCTTTCTGCAGCACTAACCATAATTTCTATTTCAAAAAGAACCCCTCATTTTGTTCCTTTTTAAATTAAATGTTTTAAGTGTTACCGGTTTATTCCAATCAAGATGGCTTCAGGTGTGCCATACTTTTGTCATAAGTAAGGCTGTTAGCGCTCTAGTTGTTCTTTAGAACACTCTGGGAAGCTGCAGTAGAACACAAAGGCATCAACTGGCAGGCTGCTCCTGTTGAAATATAACAGGAAGATATTTGAGATCACACTTGAAATATGTCCTAATTTTTCTTTCTACAGCACTAACCATAATTTCTATGACAAAATGAACCCCATCATTTTGTTCCTTTTTAAATTAAATGTTTTAAGTGTTACCAGTTTATTCCAATCAAGATGGCTTCAGGTGTGCCATACTTTTGTCATAAGTAAGGCTGTTAGCACTCTAGTTGTTCTTTAGAACACTCTGGGAAGCTGCAGTAGAACACAAAGGCATCAACTGGCAGGCTGCTCCTGTTGAAATATAACAGGAAGATATTTGAGATCACACTTGAAACATGTCCTAATTTTTCTTTCTACAGCACTAACCATAATTTCTATGACAAAATGAACCCCATCATTTTGTTCCTTTTTAAATTAAATTGTTTAAGTGTTCCCAGTTTATTCCAATCAAGATGGCTTCAGGTGTGCCATACTTTTGTCATAAGTAAGGCTGTTAGCACTCTAGTTGTTCTTTAGAACACTCTGGGAAGCTGCAGTAGAACACAAAGGAATCAACTGACAGTCTCTGCCCTTGTTGGATGTACATGTTTTACTGAGAATGTCAGACTTCATTCTCACATGAGTGAGAAAGATAATGTGAATTTACAGAAAATATGCTCTCATTTTAGCTTCTGGAGCACCTTCCAAACCTCCATGGGACAAGCATGAGAAAATAGTGTTCTCTCAAACATGATTCATGATATCCCAGCAGAAGGTTTTCACATGGTAAAATCACCTTAGAATACACCACAATTCCTAAAATTAGTATGGTACCATCAACAAATAAATTCTAATGTAACTAAAGCCTGTTATCACCCTTTATAGTTCTCCTTTTGGTGACCCTCAAAATCTTCTATTCACTACAATGCATTTCAATGAGGTACTATCATTTATATTGGTCCCAAGATGGCTGCCAGCAATTCCAGGATGAAGTGCTGACAGCCAATCAGATCTCACAATGACATGTGTGGTTAGGCTCCGCCCAGAATATATATGTGACTTTACTTTTGATTTTCTCAGGAACTACTGAACGGATTTACACCATTTAAGCAAAAGGCACGACACTGAACCAAGGGCTACCTCTTTGCCAAATTTGGTGTAATTCCGTTCAGCAGTTCGGGCTGTAGCTGCGACTAAAGGTTCCTATGGAAAAATGAATGGGGAAAACGCGTTTGGGACCCCCCTTTTTCTCGGCCCCCGCTTGAAGTATCACCCCGAGACTTTCAGGATAGGAGCGGACCGGAGCGCCCCAACAAGTTGGAAACTTTCGCGAAGATTCGTCAACCGGCGCCAACGTTATTTCAAATAGAATGTCGCGGATTTCCTATTGATAATAGGTTTTAACTATAACTATCTACTGGCGACCGCCAGTAGATAATATATATATATATATATATACATATATATATATATATATATATATATAGCAGGACCCCCTCCACCCTCAGCTCCCCCTGCCCTCCCACGCACCCTTTATCCCCTCTGCTGGGAGAATGCAGTCGCCCCCCTCCTGGGCTGCCTGACGGAGACAGATAAATTACTTTCACTCGTCAGTAAATGGAGCGTATAACTTTCAATTCTGCTTTGCATAGTGACCCGACCTTTGTCCCATTGTCCCACAAACCGGGACACTTACCTAAAATTAAGAAACCGGGACCGTCCGGGGAAATCCGGGACGTCTGGTCACCCTATCATTATGGGAGTCACAGGACCCCTGATGTGGTTCTTCCATGGACCACACCTTGAACTCCTCATACCACACGGTACGGTACTTTGCAGGTGCAGAATTACTGCATAATTATCGCCTTAGGAATGAGAAATATAAAAAAAAATCCTGCAGGTTTTCCCCAAAATCCAGGTCTCCCCCACAAACCTTTCCAGGTTTTTCCAAGTGAAATGTGCATGGATAAAAATATTGTGTACCTCCCTGCGCTTCATTTGTAAAATAATAAACTCTGTTGTGTTGGGGCCCAAACTTTTGCTGCTGGAGTTTGTACTGCCGAATACCAAGGCTTAGTAGTCGTGACTCTCTTCATGCACCTTCAATCCATCAGCAGGCACTCCCTTCCCATCAAACTCACTCCTGTACCTTCTTTTCCGTCCATGCGTTCTCCATTTGTCACAGTTTTTCTCTTCCTTCCTCTTTTCCTCTCTTATGTTTTTCTCTCTCTGATTCTGGGTCAAAGTCTGATGAAGAACCATAAGTGCCTGTGCCCAAGAATAAGTGCCAGCTGGGCCCCAATTGCCACCCCCGGTTCAAATTAAGCACTGGTTCCTGCGACATTTGTAATAGTTCTGCCGGTGACTCCTGGTAATCGCCGATTCAGGATTATCCCCGATTTGTAATGAGAAGATAGCATTCACTTTAATCCATGGTGGTACCTAAACGTTGGACCGATTAAACAAATGGAAGAAACGTTCTTTTCCACCCTGTTCACTGCTTTCATAACAAGCATTTGCAATGCAATCGGTCTCGCTTTTGGGACCTTATATGTATTTAGCTATGCAAAATTAAGCAATGAAGACGAGGGAAACGCATAAATAGCAGAAATTACACCCATTTGAGCAACAAGAAACACTAAGAAGATCTTAGAACTGCTGTAAAGCCCCAGAAATGGAAGGGCAGGAGAGGCTAACAGAGGCACACTCACAGCCTAGGGGTCACAGCCAGACCGCAGGCTCAAATTTAGTTTAAAAAAAGAGACACAGACTGAGTAGCATAATAAGAGTAAGTTGCACAGGCTACTAGTCATATAAGGAATTAATACATAATTTGCAACACAAATAATGTTTACTTAGTTGAATTAGGACAAATACCCTTTACCGGTGCTCACTCTCTCAAGCACTTATCATGCAGCATGCAGACTCCTCGTCAGGGCAGCTGCTGAGGCGGCGCCGCGGCCCAGTGGGCTGGGGTCTGGTCCGGTCTCTCCCACTCCAAAGCGCAGTTACACTGCCATGCGACCTATATTTGCTGCATTAACTCCACTCCCAGTGTGACAATGGCCTGCCTCATACGGAGTCACTCTCAGCCGGCGTTGGTGAGCCTGGGGTCGAGTCTCGCGGGCTGGATCTCCTAGTCCGGTATTAATTATTTTATTATCGGCCGTGGCGTCGGTGAGCAGCTGCTGGCTCTGCCTTGCCGTGCGCCCAGCACTGCAGGTCACCTGCACCATACAACGACCTGGCTCCCCTCTGCGGTGCAAGCAGCATGGTCGGAGGAGCTGCTGCGGCCCTCTTCTTAATCCCCAAATTTCAAAGCCCAGCCGAAACTTACTTATGCCGCCCGCTTGCACCGCGGGCGGCAGCAGGGCAGGAGGACAAACCTGTGACTCTCCGCAGCCTGTGCAGTTCACTCAGCCGCCGGTGGCAGGCATCGGGTGACCCGGTCTTTGGATATTAATTGTTAGATAATTTCTCGTGGCACACACGGTGGGAGCAGCGCTGCCATTTCAATTTAGCCTCTAACTTTATTCTCCTGAGCTGCAGACGCACAGTGTGCGGCAGCAGCAGGGCGTTCCATCTTGGTTTTAAGTGGGTGCTTTGCCAGCATTTAAAAAGGAAGGCAAGGTACCACCAGATCTGTGTGTGGGGGCTGCAGCCAGTGACCCATTCGGATAATGATCCGGATCACGTTGTTCTCTTTAACATTTGGAGAACACACAAGGAAAGCCTGTGGGAAGGCCCAACAGTGCGGGCTTGATTAAGCACAATAAGTTTTCATCTTGGCTTATTGTGATGCTGCAATAACGTGAAAAATATGCCAGCGCTCACCTCTCCGAGCCGGGCCCGACCTGCTCAAATCTATGTGACACAGACACCTTTGATTCACTCACAGTAGATCCGCGCCGCGGGAGGATTAAGTTAAGCACCAGCCGAAAGCCAGCGGCAAGCAGCTCCCTCTGCTACAGGCTGTGACGCGAAAAATATCAACCGCCCCCACCACGCAGGAAATGTACCAAGCTCTTCTCTTTACCTTTACAGACGGGAAAACAAGAATTCTGTTTATTTTATAGTTCCACCCATATACTCGGGGTGCACCCGGCTGCAGAGGAAGGGGTGGGGTACCCCGAAAACCAACATCGGGTCCGACCGGAAAACAGAATAATTTTAGCCTTTACAATTCTTTTTAATCCTCCGATCTGGACTCATTTCACTGCAAAACCAAATAAATCAGAAAATATAATTTTTATTCGCAGCAGAACCCCGCGTTAAAAATACAATTTAATTTGATAAGCGGCATTTCAGGGATTTCCACAGGTTGGCACCAGCTCGACCCCGGATCCCGGCCGGAAACTGTTTATGTGATTTTTACACATTACCTGGCTTTTAAAAGCTGCCCTGTGGGTGCGATGAGTCCGGGGCTGAGAACACGTCACGTCATGGAAATCAGAAGAAAGATGACAAATATTATTGTGTTCCAGCCGTCGCTCTCTGCTGCCGAAACCGTGCTTACTGTAAACACCCTCCTATCCACATCACTTCCTGTTTTTCCTCGTGCCAGACTTTTGGCGCGCATGCGTACGATGTAAGGCATTGCGCGCATATAAAATGTAAATAACTGCGCACTACTTGAAAAACAAATATTTGCAATGCTATAGAACTCGCATTTACGCGAGTCCTATTGCATTTGAAACAAGAGTGCGGGCGGGCAAAAAGGCACAAACGGGAGTGTGTGGGGGGCGGGGGTGGTGGGCCGAGAAGTCACGGACTGCGGGAGGGGAGGGGGGGAGTCACGGGAACAAAATAGTGTTTAAAGTAATCGGGCCAGTAGCCATGGAAGTATACAAATGACATGGCCGCCAGGAGGAGGGACTAACAAGGCTAAAACCAATCAGAAGGCAGCATTTAGGATGTAAGCCAATCAAAAAGATGGGCGGAGAGTGGGCAGAGCTTCCATGGAGCTTCCACGCTATAGTGTATACTGCATGACTCGCAAAGCGACAGCGCATGCGCTGCAACGCTAGGCGAGACCAAAAAAACAACGGAGCACAGAGATTCGCTTCAGTTCATTTTATATACACATTTTTGTACCAAAATAAAATTGGGGACAACAGATCGTAAACTAGTGCGAAAAACATATGGCCACATCTATTCCTTATAAATCGTTTTATTACGGTAACAAAGTTTTTAGCAAAGAAATCAACCAGATGCATGGTTGGATTTTTGTTAAAATAAATAACCAGGTTATTTATACTCCAGAAGATGGAGAAACCGGTTTAGTTTGTGTCCTTGTTATACAAGCACAGAAAAACAGAGGATATCGTATGTGCTTCATTTTTGCCTGGAACAGAAGCCTGTAGATAATCTGGATTGGAGGTTTGCTCCATGCAGCGTTTTCTCCATTCACCAGAGCAAAGTTTATATAAAATGGTACTTCATGCTTCGCATCCAACCTCATATATATAGGAAACACCAAAACACTCGAGCACTTACACCCGAGGCCTCAAGGGAATAATAATAGCAGAATACTTTTATGGGGAGAAGGTTTTCCTCCAAAAAAACTCAGATGTACTCTTAGCATAACACTGCCACTGACTAATCTTCAGACCCCGAGAGTACATGGACATAGAGGTCCCAGAGTATTGCCATAAACAGCCACTCCGGCCCAGTTTGATCAGAGCCTTTTGCTGTGGTCTATGAGGAGAGGACTAGCAGCAGAGCCGTAGCTGGCTTTTTTAGTGTTTGGGGAGCACTCCAGCAGGCAAAATTCTATTTTGCACGCATCACTGAAAATCCCTGGACCATTGATCATCCGTGGGGCCATGGAATCCGAAGGAAGGTGACCAATTAACTCAGATTTTTAGCCTCATCCAAAAAGGTCAGGGCCTTCAGTGGGCCAGGTCCGTCCGGGTGTCAGACCCAGTAGTAATTAAAAACAGACATTGAAACAGATCCCTATCTGACCCTGTATTCAGGACCTGAAGTTTACAGGCAAAGCCCACTGGTCGATTTCCGAGCAATGAATGTGGTAAATTTAAAGTGAGCCATGTCAACGACTTAGCTCCTGCTTATATTTCATGTGTTTTTATCTAATTTTGCCTTCAGTGAGAGCGTTAGCTGTTTCCAGGATGTTGTGTTTCTGTATTTGTTTCCTGTAGCATATTGTTGTTTGTGTGGTGCGTACTTTGAACTGAGTGGCCTCCTGATGTTTATAAAGGGCCATGGCTGAGAGCACTGGAGTCAAGGCTGAAGCAATGTGTCTCACAGTGCCTGTCAGTAGGACAAAAACGTGTTCAGAAAGAATACATGATCATTCAATCCTTGGCCTCTCTGCAGAGCGCACAGGGGTCTTGTATTCCAATTACACTTGGGATTCTGTGCATGTGTGGGTGAAGGAGGTACACAGTTATCAAGGCAAAAGTAAAAGAAAGTGCTTACAGGTGAGTGTGCATGTTGTGCATTTGGGGGTGGTGAAGCGAAGGAGGGGCGAGGAAGCGCATTCAGAGGAGAGTGAAAAGAAGGTGCATAAGAGGAAAGAGATGAGGTGTAAGATATGCAGATGGGTGAGATGTGGAGAGAAATAGGGTGCACATGTCTAACACAGTGAACATAACAGAAGTGACTGAGACACTCTGAAGACACAACCCCTTCCACAGGCCACATAATGCTTAATTCTCAGGCTCATAATTTCAGAATGGAAACATTTTCAGTATTATTTACAACAAAATCATTGTTATTAATCATTTTTCCTAACCAGCTAACAACCACTGATAAAGCCAATAGCCCTGGCTGATTTCGGTGTATGTCACTTATTGTGTCATCTGGATGCAATAACAGAAATCTCAGAGAGGAACCAAAATTCCCGTTGTGTGTCACACTATGGAAATCACAACAATTGTTTATGTGTTCAAGCCACACCCTTAATTTCGTAGGCCACGCCCCCTTTAGAGATCTCTCCCCCCTTACTTTTTTTCATCTCACTTAAAGCCCTGCATAAAACCACGTTGGACAGTATTTCATACTGAAAGTTATTTAGCACCCAACACAAGAAAAAAAGAGACCCCTGCATCCACAATCCATGTTTACATGATGAGTCCACTTGTTAAGCCAGCCCTCACATGATCCCACTCACTGAATGAGTTGCCATATTGAACCCTGCTTTACTAGTAGAATCAACGCTCCAGTTTCTAATCCTGACCTCCCACCCAGGGTGTAGCCTCTTAGGTGGTGGACCTTTAATACTACTTCCTTGTGAATTAAAAGATATCTGTGTCTTGGACTCGTGCCGAAGCCTGTAAACCATCCGCCCTCGCGCCCTTGTGCCCTTGTGCACTGCTCTGGCCTCGCGCGGCCATGGCCTTCAATTCCAAGTTCAATTATCCGCACGATACTGCATCCGACACGGAGGTTGCTGCGACTCCCCCTGCTGTGAGCAAAATGCCTGCGTTCCCATGGCAACCGAGCCCCACAGGATCCTCTTGGGTCGACAGGATCCTCTTGGGTCGTAGCACTGTGTTTGGCAACGATAGGCGTCACAGATCGGAGCACATGACAACGTTTGATGAAGGTAAATACAAAGTGACGCTGCAAGAAACCCAAAGACGCACTAGTATTTTGCAAGGTTTATTTATAGACGCTACCTGCGCCGGTCGAGCCCTCCCGGAGAAGAAGACATCTTTGAGAGGAGCAATACGGCTGGAACACAGTTAGAATTGTCTATATTGAACAGTGATGCTGGGGTGTGAAGTTACGCCAGACAGAGAGCTAGAGTCCATGTGTAACCCTGGAGATGCAGATTAATTAACTGAGAGTCACTGGAAGTACTTAACCTGTCCTGCTGTAACAATATGCATTACAAATATGCTAAATAAGAGCATAGCACAAGTGTAATGTTATGTTATGTTGATTTGTATAGAGCACTAATTACCCTAGAGGGTATCCAGGCGCTTGGACAGGTGTGTGATCCCCAGGTTGCTTATACGAAGAGCCACGTCTTCAGCTTCTTGCTGAACTCAAGAAGTGAGGAGGAGGAGGTTGTGGTGTGTTGAGGGAGGTTATTACATGTCCTGGGTACGATGTAGGAGAATGAGCGACCTCCAGTTATGATTTTGCAGATGCAGGAACTGCATGCGAATGAGAGTGAGGCAGAGCGTAGGTGTCTGATGAGTTGGTGAAAGTGTATGCGGCTGTTCAGGTATTCTGGTCCTGTGTTGTGTAGGGCTTTGTATGTGTGTATGAGAAGTTTGAATTGACTGCACTTGTGAATGGGAAGCCAGCGAAGCTTCCTGAGGTGCGGTGTGACATATGTGTGGCGTGGGAGGTCGAGTATGAGTTTTACGGTGGTGTTCTGGAGTCTGTGTAGGAGTTGTTTGGAGATTCCGGCATTGAGAATGTTGCCGTAATCCAGTCTGCTGGTGATGAGTGCTTGTGTGACAGCCCGTCTGGTGTTCTGAGGCAACCATTTAAAGATCTTTCACAGCATGCATAGGATGTGGAAGCAGGAGGTGCACAGTACAGTGCCTTGAGCCGCCATGTTGAGCTTGTCATCTAGGATGATCCCTAGATTTTCTTGCGTGGTCTGTGAGTGTGGGTGTTGGTCCGAGCCTCGACGGCCATCATGCGGAGTCCCTTGGGGAGGTCTTGTTGCCGAAGACCAGTACTTCTGTCTTGTCAGAGTTGAGCTTCAGGCAGTAGGTTTACATCCAGTCTGCTACCATGGCCATGCAGTTGGTGAAGCTGGTTCTGGTAGTGGTTGTTTTGCCCATCAGGGAGAGAATGAGTTGGATGTCATGAGCGTAGGAGATGACGATGGTGTCTTGTCATCAGATGATGTTGGCCAGTGGTGTCATGTATATGCTGTAAAGGGTGGGGCTGAGGGATGATCCGTCTGGGACTCCACATATCAGTTTCTTGGTCTCTGAGGTAAAGAGTGGCAGACTGACCCTTTGAGTTCTTCCAGTGATAAAGGAACAGATCCATTTGAGAGTGGCTCCTTGATTGCCAACCTCGTGGAGTCTTTTGATGAGGGTGTTGTGGGAGACAGCGTTGAAGTCTGCAGAGAGGTCGAGCAGGATGAGGGCTGCTGTTTCTCCTCAATCCAGGATAATTTGAATGTCGCATAGGCTGCAATGAGTGCTGTTTCAGTGCTGTGGGTCTTTCTAAATCATGATTGAGTGTTGTTTAGAAGATGATTACGTTCAGGAAGAGTTGTGAGTTGCTTGTTGATGGTTTTCTTAATCACTTTGCCTGAATAGGGGAGGTGGGTCAGAAGTTTCTGAGTTGATTTGCGTTGACTGTGGGCTTCTTGAGGAGGCCGTTGATTTCTGCAAGTTTCCATTCATCCTTGAAAGTGGTGATTGTGATGGTGGTGTTGGTGATGTGGGTTAGGGTGGTGCTGATTGATGATGTTCCCAGGTTGTAGATATGACGGGGACATGGATCCATTGGGGCACCTGAGTGGATGGACCTCATGATTGCCGCTGTGTCATTTCTGGTGAGGGTTGTCCATTCGGTGAGGTGGCTGTCTTGGATGGAGGTGAGTTCTCTAGGGTTGGTTTGATGTGTGAATGTGCTGCAGATATTTGCAATTTTGCTGTGGAAGAAGTTGGATAGGTTGTCGCAGAGTTGTTGGGTGGCAGCAAAACTGTTAACAGTGGCTGAGGGTGAGGTGAAATCATTAATGATCAAGAAGATCTCCTTGAAGCTGTCAGGGTTTCCTTCGATGCGATCCACCAGTGCTTTTTACTTGGTGTCTCTTATTTTCTGGTAATATCAGCGGAGTACAGCCTTGTAGGTAGTTTTGTCGTGGTGTCATGGCTGGCTTTCTGTTTCATTTTCAGCTGTTTGCAGTGTTGGTTGGTTACTTGGAAGTCTTCATTGTACCAGCTGGCCTGCTTGTTTGATATACTATGCTTGTTGGATTTGATGGGTGTGAGGGAGTCCACGCAGTTCTTGATCCAGTTGTTGAAGTTGTTGATGTCCTTGTCGAGGTTGTCTGTGGGGCTAGTTTGATCTGTGCTAAGGGCACTGAGCCAGTCTGCTTCTGTGATTTTGCCCCAGCTGCAGATTGGAATGCTGAACCTGGTAGAGGTGTTAACTTGAAGTGTGGTGGTTTGGAAGCGGATGATCCATGTGAGTGGTGTGGTGGAGTTGTATTTGATGGTGTCGCTTGTGGTGAATATGGGACCCAGTGTGTGCCCTGAGGTGTATGTTGGCACTGAGATGAGCTGGGTGAGTCCGATGTTGCTCAAGCTTTTGACGAGTGCTGTGAAGCAGGAGTCGTTTTCATCTCCCAGGTGAAACTTGAGATCACTGGGTATTATGTAGTCTCTGGTGTCGATGGTGACCGGAGCAATGAAGTCCGTGATGAGATTGGTAAAGGTTGCTCGTGGTCCGGGTGGTCGGTAGGCGAGGGTCCAGTTCATGATGGAATTTTTAGGGATTTACTGCTTGAAGTGCAGGTGTTCCATGAATGGGGTGCCATTCTCTATGGATGTTGTGTATTTGATGGATTCCTTGTAAATGATAGCGAGTCCTCCTCCTGGCTTGTGAAGGTGGTCCTGTCGAGCAATCTTTTAGCCCCTCGGATTGATTTGGCGATGTCAGGAGCCGATGAGGGGCTGAACCAGGTCTCTGTAATGAAGAGGATGTCAGGTGTGTCACTGATCAGCAGGTTCCAGATTTTGGTTGTGTGTTTGCTGATTGATCGTGTGTTGAGAAGTATGCATGCGAGTTGGTGTTGAAGGTGTGGGTTTGCTGAGGTATGTGGTGTAGGTTGGAGTGTAGGCGTTGTTGGTATTTGTGCGGCATGTATGTTGGGAGTTGTTAGTATTTGCAAGTGTGGTGTGGGTAGGTGGCTGCTGGAGAACTGGCAGTGGGTGCAGGTGAAAGCACCTACTGTGGTGTGAGGAACGGTGGGGCAGCACTTGGAGGAGCGTCGTCTGGGGTCTAGCGACCTAAGAGTATCGCTGAAGAGTATCGCTGGGTGGTGATCGGACCAGGGTTCCTGGCTCTGGGCATGGTCCATGTGCAGACGGGGCAGATGGGCTTGCCTTTGGTGCACCAGCTGTGCGCCAGCATCGTGCTATCTGCTCACCCGTGTCCACTGCCCGTCCATGTTGCAGCTGCCATTAAGAAGGTCCTGGGGGGGGTGCAGGGTTCCATGATGTAATTTCCTGTGCTGATGGGTGATGGGAAATGAAGTCCTCTTGCTTGGATTCTTCTTTGAAAGACAGTCGTGGTGGGAAAACCAGTAATTTCACTTCCTGTCCAGATGAATGATCGTCAATAACTATACGCAAATGTGTTATGCCCATTACAAGGACAAATGAGACTTGTCGTCAGGCACAGATTGAGCCTGGTGTCACAGTGTCCACCCTAGATTGACATTACAAAGTATGATGCCACAGGCACACTCTGACTTCATAAGCCTGGAGTTGATAGAGAGTTTCTGACGTCACAGATGAGCAAACAGCACATTGAGTCTGACATCACAGAGGATTGGATTGCAGGCCCAGAATGACATCCATGTGGATAGGGCAATGGAAATCACAATGAATGAAGGTTCATATTGTGTCTGATATCCCAGAGGATAATGAGGTTTCAGAACATATCTGACATCACAGAGTGTGAGGCTATTTGCTTAGCTTGGCATTACATAGGATAAGTCAGGGTTTGGATGGGATCTCTGCAGGGTTGAGATGTACTTACCGTGTTGTTTAACTGAAACAGCTGATTTGCCAACTGAAAGGGGCAGCAGTACTTAAACATCCTGGGGACTAAGTACATGGACTAAGTCATGGGAACCAGTCAGTTTTGAGACTGCTCCAGGCCTGTCATATATGCTTGTAGAGCAGTTTATATGAGTGTGCCCCGTAACTGGGAGATAAATGGCTACCACAATTATATAGGGTCTGATTTAGAGCTTGGCAGACAGGGTACCCCATTGCAAACATGACAGAGTACTCTATCTACCAAACTCTTGGACCGCCCACCTCCTTTAAAGGAGGCGGACCATTGGTGTTTCATTGATGGGGCCCCTGTCGCTTCCATTGACTGAATACTTCCTTGGATGAAGTAGAGGCCATCAGAGGAAGGATATTACACTGAACGGGGGCAGTTCAATGTTTTTTTTCCTGTCACTTCCCGCAAGGTAAAAAAACAATAATGACCACCCTGGAAGTTTTTGGGGGAAAAAACAAAAAAATGTCGAAACTTTGATGTACAGTGCCTTCAAAACTGACGGCATCTAATAATAATGATAATACGTCTTCTAAATCACTATGGTTACACCAACCGGTGTGTGTCCGCGCTAGGACCAGACCATTCCAGGCAGAAGCAGTGTACTAAAAGGAACAATGGCTCACCCAGAGCCTACCCTAAGGTAACCTAAACAGCCATGTTTTGAGCCGGTGTTGTACACCAAACTGTACATTGAAAGGAACTGAAGTGATAGTGGCTCCTTTCAATGTACAGAGATGACCACTGGGCCGGTGGGTCGTCTCTAAATTTGAAGGGTGGAGTACCCTCAGAATGGTGGAGGTAATGTCATCCGCTATCCCGAGGAAGACTACTCCATCCACCAACCTAGCTCATAGTTAGCCATCTTTATTATATTTAAATCCAGAGTTTAAACAATGGCAGTTTTGTAAAAATAAGTTAAACATTAGCATATGCAATTATTAGAAATGTGAACATGAACAGAATTTCAGTAGCAGCTAACATTGTATTATCTTCTGATTTCTAGAAGTGTACTTCAGTTTCATATATGATACTACTCCTTGGCATGTATCTAATAAGTGAAACAAAGGAAATACCAGTCTGATGAGATAGAAAAATTATAGTCAGAAAAAATTATAAGCTGAAGGAAAACACTAGTATAAGGTTTAGGAGTAGTGGGAAACTTTTATTTTGTTTTATATAGGAATGTTAATTACAGTTTTCTGGTACATGTTGTATTTTTCTGGTGACTTTGAGTGGACACAGTGGTCACATAGCCGTTCACACGTGGTTTTGGGCAGAGCCTGTTGCACACAGCAAAAGGCTATGCACAGCTTGTTTAGTGGCAAGGACTGGTGCAGGGCTGGCAGAAGGTCCAGCAATGCACTGTGCATGGCATGTGGCTTGTGCAAAAGCTATTAAGCACCCGGGGTATGAGAGAAATGCTGAAGGAGAAGTGCAGCAGCGACAGCTGTGTGCAGAACATTAATTATGTTAAGCTGTAGCTAGAAGCTGTATGTCACTAACAAAAATACAACAAATCTTTGTGAAAGGTAGGTTTGGTTACCTACTGAGAAAACAAAAACTATAGCATTTCCTGGAAGACAATTGATGTTATGGTTATGAAATAAAATGTAAAAACCAGTTGTGGTTATCTATGCAACCATACGTGGGCCCTCGGTGCACTGCTCGTGGCTTCACACATGATGTTGCAGATGACTTGACAAATGACATCATCAGTGACATCACTGGGGACACCGCATATCACCTCAAAGATTGAATCCTTTGATAACATTAGTAATGACAGCTCAGCCAATAAAACTTCATACCAGTCAATAAAAACTCTGATTCAAAACACAATATACCTGGACAACAATTGCAAATTGGCGGTGCTCTTCACTGAAAGCGAAACGGTTAGGTTATTAGAAACTGTTGTATTGAATAGACTGACACAAGATTGCTCTTCATCCTGTTGCTAGACTTCGTGAATGTGACTGACATGTAAGAGACAACTTTCGTCAGTAGGAATGGGGGCTGGGCCCACATGAGGGCTCAGTAAAGGGCAGGTCCAAAGACCAGGACCAGTGCCCAACCCCCATGGTACACCGACAAAGGCCATGTGCTGTGTGTTAGGTCCAAATGAGGGTAGCTAACCATATATCAGTTGTTTTGCTTTGTAACCATAATATCAGTTGTTGTTTTTCATGGAACTTGTGTTTTAATAGCTTTTTCTGAGCTCTCAATCAAATTTACCTTTAGCAAAGTTCTTATGTATATTACCCAGTCGCCAGTGAGTTTTTATAGTTATATCTGCATTCCCGTAGCAAATGCTTTTTTTTGTTGGTCTGCTCATAACTTTGCTTTTTTTTGCCTAGTTTCTTCATGAAAAGTTTCGGGTTGATCCGTCAAGTGGGGCCAAGAAAAAGAGTGGTCCCAAAACTCAAAATGGCGAAGCAATTTCCATGGGAATTTTTTAAAAGAGCTACAGCAAAAATGGCTTAACGTAATTACACCAATTTTGGCAGAAAGCTAGATGCTAGATGCTGGTCCAGAAAGGGTACTTTGGTGTAAATCAATGCAGTCGTTTTTGAGAAAATTACGGTACAAAAATATTTGTATATCTCGACCGTTGGTTTTGAGGGACTTTGACGAGAGTCCTGCAAGTTCGACTTTTAAAAATTGAGCATTGTGATTGGCCGAGGGGGCTTTTTTTTATCTTGGCCCATCTCGGTCTCACAGGAGTGAGGCTCCTGCAGGAGGGAGTGCTCTGATTGGTAGACGCAATATGAACAAAAATGTTACGGCAGCCATTACAGTACTAGGAGACTTAGGTCCAGATGTACAAACATTAGGAATATAGGGGCATATTATCAAGAAACGGCGTTAAAATTATCGCCGCTTTAGCGGCAGAAAACTGCCGCTAAAGCGGCGATAATGGGCTTGATAATATGCCCTTGAGAATTCCAATAGAAGCCCATGTTCTGGTGTCAACATGGGCTTCTATTGGAATTCTCATGGGCATATTATCAAGCCCATTATCGCCGCTTTAGAGGCAGTTTTCTGCCGCTAAAGCGGCGATAATTTTAACGCCGTTCTTGATAATATGCCCCATAATTTTTCTAATTGCGATTATCTCCGAATCGTAATCAGGAAATCGGTATTCCTAATGAATGAATTTTTTAATTCTCAAATTGCGATTACTTGTAGGTCACAAGTCGGCCTACCTCATGAATATTTTTGAGGTAGGTCGCAATTTGTGAGCCACTAGGAATTGTTGCCATCACAGGGATGGTGATCTGCTGAGGTTAGCCGACCACTATGTCTGTGACTGCTTTTTAATAAAGCAATCTTTCTTATGCAGCCCATTTTCCATAAAGGAAAACAGGATGTGTTTAAAAATAAAAGTTTTGTTTTTTAAGAGCAGATGGTGGTCTATCTGACCACTGCCTGCTCTTAAAAAATATTTTTTTGAAGATTGTCAGAGGGAAAGGCGCCCCACGGTGACCTCTGCCCATTTGCGAATGGGTTACAACCGCTTTAGAATTGTTGGTAAAGTATTCATGTTTTGCAACCAGAATTCAGCCGCAAAACATTAATACATACTACTGCGATTCGGTATTTGGAAGGGATGCCCTAAAAACACCCCTAACAAATGCCGAATCGCAAATGCAAATTGCAATTTAGTATCAAGTTACCCAATCACATTTGGCCTTTTGTCCCTTAAAAAAAGCTTTTTTCCAGTCGTAAACAATTGGGCCATTTGCCACCTCAAACAAAATGTGTACATCTGGCCCCATGTCCCCTGTTCTGAAAATGTTTTTAAAAAAATAAAATAAGGGGGCAGGGTAGGGATACCCTGGCCCCCCTGGCCTCAGCCGTGCCCAAAATATATGAAAACATTTTGTGATCCCACAGTACTCCCACTGGCTGCCATTTTTTAAATAATAAATATGACCACCGGGTGGACCAGAGCCTGGGGTTCAATGTATTATATTATTTGAAGAGGGAGCTGTGAATGCGGACACCTCCCCAACCCAATTACGCCCCGAGGCGACATCTTTAAGAAAGGGGAAGAGGGCACATAGGTCCTCCTCAATCAAGCAGATCACGGCCCCAGGAACTCCGCCCCCAGGGCCTGGCATAAATATTAAAAGGGAATGGGCACATGGCCCCCCTCCCTGAGCTGATCATGACCATGGGGACCCCATCACCTGGGTTCAACATAAATAGTGATAGGGAGGGGAGCACCTGCGGAGCCCCTCCTCGAGCAAATTCCCCAGGACCGCCTCTACTGTAGTGTTCCAGTAAACCCGCCACCCCGGACACTGTTTCCCTGCCAGTAACAGCACAGGCAAGGAAAACCTATCTTCTCCCACCTAGTTTGAGCCTCAAAAATGCTCCCACTGGGTGAGAGCAGACAATAGTTTCCCTGCCTGTGCTCTTGCAGATAGGGAAACTGAGATTGCTCCTGCCATGATCCCACCCGGGTGAAGCAGTGAAAAGAACCTGTTCCTGCCCGGCAGGAGTAGTGAAAAGTATCTGCTCTTGCCAGGCGGGAACAATTCTGGCTCCCGATGCATCCAGAATGGTTGCACAAAGGGGAGTCGGCAGAGCCATGGGAGTCTTGGGGCTCCCCCCAAGGCCCCCCACATTGTTTGTTGTGGCTGCCCTGGGTGGTCCCAGGATGCTTGTTTCCGGTTCAGGGAAGACCTGGCTTGGCAGTTCGGGCTGGACTGTTCCCATGAGGCACAGGGTCAAGTCTGATTTGCATATAGCTGGGTCTGAACTGAGGTGGCGAAGTGAGCTAAAGAACGATGATGGATTCAACCTAGATCTGTGACTGGGGGTGAGTGTCTGAAAAGCTTCAGCGCTACGTCCATCATCTTCTTGTGTTTGCCCTAAGTTGGCAGGGTATGCCCAGACGTGGGTCCCTTGCTTAATTTGCCACTGGATTCAAGCTAGCCTGGCTGATGAGGGGTGTTACCCCGAAACCGGTCCCAGGATGCTTGTTTCCAGTTCAGGGAAGACCTGGCTTGGCAGTTCGGGCTGGACTGTTCCCATTAGGCACAGGGTCAAGACTGCTTTGCATATAGCTGGGTCTGAACTGAGGTGGCAAAGTGAGCTAAAGAACGATGATGGATTCAACCCAGATCTGTGACTGGGGGTGAGTGTCTGAAAAGTTTCAGCGCTCCGTCCATCATCTTCTTGTGTTTGCTTTGTTTGCCCTAAGTTGGCAGGGTATGCCCAGACGTGGGTCCCTTGCTTACTTTGCCACTGGATTCAAGCTAGCCCTACTGATGAGGGGAGTTACCCCGAAACCGGTCCCAGGATGCTTGTTTCTGGTTCAGGGAAGACCTGGCTTGGCAGTTTGGGCTGGACTGGTCCCATGAGGCACAGAGTCAAGACTGATTTGCATATAGCTGGGTCTGAACTGAGGTGGCGAAGTGAGTTAAAGAACGATGATGGATTCAACCCAGATCCGTGACTGGGGGTGAGTGTCTGAAAATTTTCAGCGCTCCGTCCATCATCTTCTTGTGTTTGCTTTGTTTGCCCTAAGTTGGCATGGTATGCCCAGACGTGGGTCCCTTGCTTACTTTGCCACTGGATTCAAGCTAGCTTGGCTGATATGGGGTGTTACCCCGAAACCGGACCCAGGATACTTGTTTCCGGTTCAGGGAGACCTGGCTTGGCAGTTCGGGCTGGATTGTTCCGGTGAGACACAGGGTCAAGACTGATTTGTGTATAGCTGGGTCTGAACTGAGGTGGCGAAGTGAGCTATAGAATGATGATGGATTCAACCCAGATCTGTGACTGGGGGTGAGTGTCTGAAAGGTTTCAGCACTCCGTCCATCATCTTCTTGTGTTTGCCTTGGTGGGCCCCTAGGCACCCACAATAAACCCTGAGGGATGGGGCCCTCTGGCAATAAAGGATTGGGTAGAAGAGCCACACACGCTGTACCCTTAAAAAAAATGCACTGGGGGATGAGGACACCGGGACCCTAGTGGCTCGGGTTAGCTGTGCGCCACCCTCAGCCCATAAAATAGAAAATGGACCCTATTTTTTTAAATCAAATTCTAAGGTGGCCCAGCACCCAAACCTCTGCAGGCACCTAACCCCATGTGGGCGTGCGCAGGGCCAGGCCCTCACCCAACTCTTAGCAGACGATCAACTCCAAATGCACACAGCCTCAGCCTCTGGCCATGTGCAGCAGGGATGGCCACTGGGCCTGATTCTAATCTTCTGCAGACACCCTTCTGCGGACGTCAAGCCACCACAGCACACAAAGTATATAGCAATGGTTGCCTGGGGGCTTGGCCTCACAACCAGGCCCTGTGGTCAACACTGCATGGGCAGTCAGTCCCGGCTGCACACAGAGTTTGTCTACAACATTTAAATTATTTTACTATTTTAAAAATTGGAGGCTAATAAGCGACTGACAAGATGGGAAGGGAAAGAAAACAAGGGGATACTATACATTTGCAAACGTCTCCCTCGTTTGGCATTTTAACCCCTTTAAAGTATGCCTTTGTGAGAGAATGCCTCTTTTGGCATGGTCATCTGCATATTTTGTGGACTGATGCTGCTGGAGTTTTTGACTCTGTACCCTGGGTCTCTGGTAACCAAGCCCCAGTGCATGTACTCTGACCACTAAAACATGTTGAAATTGGTTATACCCCTAATTGCCATATTTAACATACCTACGTGTCCCTAGTATACGGTGCAAAGTTTACTGGGCCTGTAAGTTAAATGTCACTTGTGGAGTGCAGCACCTATTGTGCTATCAACAACAGTGACAATCTAAACATGACTCTGGGCCTACTACAACAGCCTTGCAGCTGCATTTAAAGCTGCAACCCAACCTGTCAAAGTAAAGACTTTTTACCAGGAGAAAACCTTCCTTTTCAAAATGAATAAGTCATCCCTATGAAGGCCAGGTAGCCCACAAGGCAGGGTGCATGTTATTTAAAACTAGGAGATATAAAAGTTTAAAGTTAGCATGTCCTTACAGTGGCTAGCACCTAAAAACTATTTTCACTGTAGCAAGGCTGGCTGTCCCAGAGACAACTGCTGGGATGAACTATTACATTTAACAATACAATCCATGTTTAGGAAACACCTAAAAACAACTAGAAAAGTCATTCTTGGACTCTTTGTAGCATTTATTAAAAGCCCAATTCACTGGTGAAGGCGAAGTTTTAATACATAATAAGGAAAAAAGTACTTTTAGAAAGTTATCTTTTCCCTGCCTTAGTTTCCAGAGATTAATTTGAATTAGCCTCCAGCAAAAGCCACCTGAGTGCTCAAGCCCTGAATGAAGTGTGAAAACTGCTCCCAGAGCCGAGACAAAGGCCTGGGAATGGGAACTGTTTCTGTTCCTCTGGTAGGATGACCACTTGTGGAATGCCCAGGAATTTAATTAACTTAAAAGAGGCCTCCTCAGTCACATGTACACCTGCACAGGCCCCTCATTTTTCCTCCAGTCAGGCAAGCTCAAAGCCCCGTGGGGAGGGAGCTGCCTCCAGAACTGGTTTGAAGTGATCACAGAGGAGGGGTTTTCATTTCCCTGGCCAAACCTCTGAGGTGGGCATACAGGCTCTGCACAAAGGGAGAAAGGTTTCACCATCTTGGAATTAGGCAGAGAGAGGAAATGTGGGATTGTTTGCAGTAGAGCAAACGGCAACTGTAGGAACTTTTAACTTTTATTGGCTAGGGAGGGGCCAGGAGTCACCCCCAGGCTAGGGCCCAGCATAAATGTGGCATCCCTGGGCACCTTCATGAGAACACTCCAGACCTGTGAAAGACAGAAGAACTGCTGCACCTGCTGTTTGAGATATATAAGTAGACCTTAAATGCTGTACCTGTTCCCATATGTACCCAGGTCACAGAAGTGGACTCCAAGGGTCAGTTGGCTGGCCTCCTGTTTCTCTGCAGGGCCACAACAAGGTACAAGTTTTTTCCCTGAAGTACCAAGCTGACCAGTTCCAACTGGATCTGCCTTGGACCCTGCTGTTTGTTTCTGCTGGAGTGAGTCTTGACCTCCCGAGGTCCTGTGACCCTTGGCTGCGTCAACATGTATTCCTCCTAACATCCTGAAAAACCTGAGATATAGAAGCCTTTTGGCTCTAAAGACCTCCGGAGGACCGGATCAAACCTGGCAAGTTGATCTAATCAAGATGCAATGCCACTGGGCTGAAGATTCGTGTTTCTCTTGCCTGCAGCTTTTCCGCAGCAGCAAATCTGTTTCAGCGGGACCTTGTAGAGAAGGCATCTGGCCTTTTGGAGCCTTCCTCGGCTACAGCCTAAAGCCTTGTCATGCTGGGGGAAGCCTTGCTCCAAAAAAAGTGACTAATTCCAAACATAGAAAACTTGACCGGGTGAAGGTGCCAAAAGTACCCGGCCAGCAAGAGGACTTTCCCTGGATGCGAATTTTGAAATTTTCCTGCTCTGAGCTTTTCCCACCTAAACCAATAGTTGCACCGGGACCTCTTCTGCTGCCACTGAAGAACTTTGCCTTCCATTTTCAAGACTACATCTGATGGTAATATCATTGACCGGGGCAAGCCTGGTTGGTGTATGTGACCCACACTATATCGCGGTTGGCCTCAAAACGCACCAAGCCCCTGCAGTCTCACAAGAGAGGAGCTGATGCTCCCACAGCATTGCTATGTCTTGCCATGCCATCTGATCTGCCTCCCTGACAAACTTCTCCCAGCAACCAACCTGTAGCCAACCCTTGCAGCCATTTAATACCTGCTTGGAGCAGGTGGTGAACAGCAGTGCCAAAGGGCATGATATTCGTCTTGGATTTCATGCGGAAAATAACCCGGTATTCCTGGGCCTGCATGTTATCCCCCATTACTTGGAATACCCATTATTTTGGGGTTACAAGCTGGAATCACAGTTTTGGGCCTATGGTGTTCCAGCACTAAATTATAGGCAACAAGAAATGAGACACTAAGGGGCCGATTCCGATTTGGGCCGGAAAACATACCGACCGACTCGGTACGGGAATTTAGTCCGACCACCTCGGACCGGCGCCGCACGACCCGGGTAGTACGATGAAATGCATGTGAAATCCGACAGACTCGGACGGAATACAAAATGACCGACCGAGCCGGACGGAAACAAGCCATCCGGCCGGGAAATCACGCGAAACGAGCCGACCGACACGCACTCGTATTGAAGCCGAACGAAACGTACCCGCGAACTCCGACCCGCGTAGTACGATGCTGTGCGTGCAAAACACGACCGACTCGCCCGGAGCACAAGCCGTACGACCGACACGCATACAAAACCCAGCCGAAGCAACCCAATACTACGCGACCGACTCGTACGCCGCATATGAAACCTAGCTGACACACAGCGGGAACGAGTCGGACAAGATCGCACCAGACAACTGCAGCGTCCTACTCGGACACAAGAACGGCTCCTACATGCACCAAAAACACCAAGGAAATTTTTTTTAAAAAAGGGCCAAACAAGCAACCACTAAGCCAATAAATACAGGGAGGAAAAAAAAATGGAACAAGGACACACCTCCAACTCCACCTACATAAAGGCCACAAATCCCTACCATGATCCCTTGCAAATTCCACTGACCTGCCAGACAGAACACCATCACACAGCAACCACAGACACACTCACAGCTCATACATCACACAAGCCACACACCATTACCATACCTACAAATAGCACCCTCACACACACCCAGCTAAACCTACACTCACACACCCCCACTTGCACATACACACACATCAATCACCACCACCACCCATCACCATGCCCCCAAAGAAGAACCATAAGTTCCTAGATTGTGAATTGGAAGTCCTGGTAGACGAGATCCTCAGGGTAGAGCCACAGTTGTTTGGTACATTGGTACAACAGACCCCCATGTCGCAGAAAACCAGGATGTGGGCGAGGATTGTCGACAGGGTCAACGCACAATCACCATGTTTGCGCACAAAGGAACATGTTTGCGCACAAAGGAAGACATCCAGAACAGGTGGTATGATGTGCGCAGGAGGGTCAGGGACCTACTCAAAAAGGACTACCTCCTCAGCCAGCACACCGGCAGTGGCCCTCCTGCAAAACCAGTATACCTCAGGCCCTGGGAGGAGAAAGTGCGGGCCATCCTACCACCAGTGAGCGTATACGGACTAACAGACATCCCAGAGCCTGGTGAGTACACAACTAATATACACAATATGGTGTGACAACACACACACATCACAGTCAAGGGGATAGGCAAACCATGCACACTTAGCAAATACACAGCAACCAAAAGATATCCATCCCAAGATGTGAATGCTAGTCAGACAAACACAATACCTGCCATCCCATAGTGATATGTAACTGTGTCATGACATCTACAAACCTAACAACAAATACAGCAAGGCAGTGGCACAAATAGAACCAACAAATACTCCCAGATATTTACCCACCACTAGAACACCACCTCACAGGGAAGCTCACTGAAAGGAAGGAATTCTGTGTATGCTGGTCAAGTCAGTGTAGCCAATAGCATGATGGGAGTGGTAGTCACAGATATTGGTCACACCCACAATTGGCCCATCAACACCACTCTGAACCATGCTCACATCACAGGGAGTGGAAAACAACTGACAAGATGACTGACACTGGCTACTGCTGTGGGGAGCACAAGGCCCTGCTGGGAACTGGGCACCAACAAACAACAGGACCACACTGTCAGCCATCTTGCCATTGCTGTCACACTCACACACACTGAAGTCCACTCAAAAGGAAGGAAGGATGGGCATGCTGGGAAGGGGGTGTAGGCAATAGCATGATGGGAGTGGTAGTCACAGATCAACATCTCACACCCACATGGCCCAGCAAGTAAGCACTGAAGCATGCACACCTCACAGGGAGTCAAAAGCCACTTCAAAGATGTCTGACACTGGCTACTGCTGTGGGGAGCACAAGGCCCTGCTGGGAACTGTGCACCAACAAACAACAGGACCACACTGTCAGCCATCTTGCCATTGCTGTCACACTCACACACACTGAAGTCCACTCAAAAGGAAGGAAGTATGGGCATGCTGGGAAGGGGGTGTAGGCAATAGCATGATGGGAGTTGTAGTCACAGATATTGGTCACCCTCACAATTGGCCCATCAACACCACTCTCAACCATGCTCACATCACAGGGAGTGGAAAAGAACTGACAAGATGGCTGACACTGGGTACTGCTGTGGGGAGCACAAGGCCCTGCTGGGAACTGTGCACCAACAAACAACAGGACCACACTGTCAGCCATCTTGCCATTGCTGTCACACTCACACACACTGAAGTCCACTCAAAAGGAAGGAAGGATGGGCATGCTGGGAAGGGGGGTGTAGGCAATAGCAGGATGGGAGTTGTAGGCACAGATATTGGTCACACCCACAATTGGCCCATCAACACCACTCTGAACCATGCTCACATCACAGGGAGTGGAAAACAACTGACAAGATGGCTGACACTGGGTACTGCTGTGGGGAACACAAGGCCCTGCTGGGAACTGTGCAACAACCAACAGCAGGACACCACTGACTGACATCCTGAAAGACAACTTGCACTCCCTGCAATGGAAGCACGTTCCATGGTGGGATATCTGGCTGGGTGGGAAGGAGGACTCACAGCACTGACCATAGTTACAAGGACCTACCCTCACACACCCCCTCAACACTAACTCCACATAACCCACCTGGGAGAATGCAATGCCTCACATCCTAACTGAAGATCCCACAAAGAACCACCACCCTGGGTTATGCTGTGTGAAGCACAGTGACACTCTTGGGACTTGTAGCCAAACAACTGCCAGGACAACAGTCCCAGCCATCCTGTCAGCACAGGCACCCCACCCCACAGGGAAGCAGAGTCAAAAGGAAGGAAGGATGGTCATGCTGGGAAGGGGGGTGGAGGCAATAGCATGATGGGAGTTGTAGGCACAGATATTGCTCACCCTCACAATTGGCCCATCAACACCACTCTGAACCATGCTCACATCACAGGGAGTGGAAAACAACTGACAAGATGGCTGACACTGGGTACTGCTGTGGGGAGCACAAGGCCCTGTTGGGAACTGTGCAACAACCAACAGCAGGACACCACTGACTGACATCCTGAAAGACAACTCGCACTCCCTGCAATGGAAGCACGTTCCATGGTGGGATATCTGGCTGGTTGGGAAGGAGGACTCACAGCACTGACCATAGATACAAGGACCTCCCCTCACACACCCCCTGTTAGAAATGGGATCTCTAGTTGGCAAGGGCTTGCACCTTTGTCCAAGTAGGGACCCTTCTTCCTAGTCAGGGTAAGGGTTGTTACACTCGTGAAGTAACCCCTGCTCACCCTCGTGGTAGCTTGGCACGAGCAGTCAGGCTTAATTCAGAGGCAGTGTGTAAAGCATTTGCACCTAACCAACAGTAATACAGTGTAAGCACTACAAACGGACACCACACCAGTTTAGAAAAATAACCAATATTTTATATACTCAAGACAAGACCAATTACGACAAAAATCCACAATACGATACTTTAAAAATGAATGCTTGATAAGGTAACTTCTTCTTTGCAGGAATAGCACAAAAGCAAAGTTCGTACGAGTCGGTAGCTCCGTCCGAGCCTACCGTGATGCTGAAAACCACAGAGTCTAACAGTTCCAGCCGACCGCGTCGATACGGGCCAGCAGAGTCATGAACAGACTCGGTTACAGTACCTTTCTCGTTGTGGCTGGTACGGAGTGTACGAGCCTTTCGGCGTTCGTCGCGGTTGCGGTGCAAGACGGAGCAATGCAAGGTGCGGTGTCCCTCGATGCGGTGCAGGCAGCGGCTCGATGAGCGTCGTGCAGACGGAGTCGGTGAGTCCAAGGCGTGCGATGCAGGGAGAGACGATGCTCGATGCGGTGCTGACAGGTTGCGATGCAGGCGACCAAGCCGGAGTGCGGGAGCTGGCGTCGGACAGCGGTGCGAGTCGGAGCGGTGCGTCGCAGACGTGCGAGCGGTGCCCCAAATGCGGTGCGGTCACGACTCTTGAGCCAGTTGCAGCGACCTCGTCGGTCGGGTCCGGTTGGTTCAGTGAAGCGATGCGATGCGAACTGCGGTGCCCACAGGTCACGGTGCAAGCAGCGGCTCGATGTTGGCGGCGTTGGACGTTGCCCACGGTGAGACCAGGGTTGCCATGCGAAGCGGGGCGATGCGGTCTGCGGTGCAAACAGGTCACCGGCCAGGGATGGATTCGGTTGACGGAGTCGGTTGCGGTTCCCTTCCTCTGTGGCAACTGAAACAGCATTCCAGAAGCGGTACCCAGAGGCTTGTGAAGTCTTTGCAGTCCCTGAGACTTCTTAACAGGAGGCCAGCTCGGTTTCTGGCCCTTGGAGATACTCAGCACAAGTTTGGAGAAAGTTCAGTCCAGTCCTTTCACTGCCCAAGACAGAAGCAGCAACTGCAGGCCAACCCAACAAAGCAACAACACAGCAAAGGGGCAGTACTCCTCCTGGCAGCTCTTCCAGCTCTTCGTCTTGGCAGGTTCCTTGATTCCAGCGAGATCTAAATTCATGGGGTCAGGGCCCCAATATTTATATCCCAAATTCCTTTGTTCTCTGAAGGCAGAGAGGCCTTTGCCTAGTCCAAACCAGTTCTGGAGCACTTTGTTGACAAGTCTCCGTCCCTTCTTTCAGTGAGTAGGCCAGGGACATCAGACGCACCACAGGAGGTGGAGCCAGCATTGTGGAGGGAAGGCACTGTCCTATTCAGGGCCCAGGTGCGACCCCTCCCACCCATCTACAGGTCGATCTGGCTATTCAGCCCTGCGCTGACTCACCCTGTCTCCTGGCATCCCCCAGCCCCTGTCACTCACATTCCAGACAAGGAATACACAACCTCGCAGAGGCAGGCTTGGATGGTTAGACAAGAAAATACCCACTTTCTAAAAGTGGTATTTTCAGACACAGAATGTTAAAACCAACTTCACTAAAAGATGCATTTTATCATTCTGAGTCCAGGCATACTAAACTCGAATTTCTACCATGTTCCCGGGGTCAGTTAGGATTATAAACTGTAATAATCAAAAGTGCCCGTTCTGGCCTAGGGGGAACAGGTAGCCTTGCAATAGTGAAAAACGAACTAGGCTGTAATTCACTATCAGGACATGCCGCACACACCCGGGCATGTCCTACCTTTCGCATACACCGCACCCTGCCCACAGGGGTACCTTGGGCCTACCTTAGGGGTGACTAACATGTAGCAAAGGGAAGGTTTAGGGACTTGCAAGTGTGTGCACTTGCCAAGTCGACATGGCAGCCCCAGGCTGCGCACCGGCTCTGCGATGGCAGGCCCGAGTTACACTTTACGGGCTGTTTGCGTGGGTGGCACAATCCAGTGCTGCAGCCCACCAACAGCATTTGGTCTATAGGCCCTGGCACTCGCAGTGCACTTTACAAGGGACTGACACATAAACCAAATAGGCCAATCATGGAAACACCAATCCATAACACATTTTATACAGGAGCACTTGCACTTTCCCACTGGACCGCAGTGAGGAAAGTGCGCAGAATCATCACACCAGCAAAAACAGAGTCAAAACCGGGAGGTCAGAAAGCAAAAAGTCAGGGGAAACACGCCAAAAGATGCCAAGTCTAACACATGTCCCCTCCAGCTGAAAGTAGGGAGAACTACCCAACCCCATTGGAGTTCTCTTCACTAAGGCGGAAGAACCTGGACAGACCATCTGCGTTGGCGTGTTCTGTACCAGGACGGTGTTCCACCGTAAAGTCCATTCCCTGTAGGGAGATGGACCACCTCAGCAGTTTTGGATTCTCGCCCCTCATTTGCATCAACCATCTGAGGGGCCTGTGGTCTGTCTGAACCCGGAAGTGAGTCCCAAACAGGTATGGTCTCAACTTCTTCAGCGCCCAGACCACAGCAAAAGCTTCCCTTTCTATGGCACTCCACCTCTGTTCCCTGGGAAGTAGTCTCCTGCTAAGGAAGACTACAGGCTGATCCAGGCCCTCTTCGTTCAGTTGTGAGAGCACCGCTCCCACACCATGCTCTGAAGCGTCAGTCTGCACGACAAATTCTTTGGAGAAGTCAGGTGCCTTGAGCACGGGCGCCGTGCACATGGCTGCCTTCAGGGCATCAAAAGCTTTCTGGCAGGACTCAGTCCAGATCACTTTCCTGGGCTGCCTCTTAGAGGTCAGCTCTGTTAAGGGGCCAACGATGGTGCCATAGCCCTTAACAAATCTCCTATAATAACCGGTGAGACCTAAGAAGGCTCTCACCTCTGTCTGGGTCTTGGGGGATTCCCAAGCCAGAATGGTGTCAATCTTGGATTGTAGGGGCGCCACCTGGCCGCTTCCTACCTGGTGTCCCAAGTACACCACAGAACCCTGCCCGATCTGGCCCTTACTGGCCTTGATCGTGAGGCCTGCACCTTGCAGAGCCCTCAACACTTTCTCAAGGTGCTGTAAATGTTCTTCCCAGCTGGAACTGAACACAGCAATGTCATCCAGGTAGGCGGCACTGAAATCCTCCAGCCCAGCCAACACCTGATTGACCAACCTCTGAAAGGTGGCAGGGGCATTCTTCAACCCAAAGGGCATCACCCGGAATTGGTAATGACCTTCTGGGGTTGAGAATGCTGATCTCTCCTTGGCCCCATCGGTTAAGGCAATCTGCCAGTACCCAGACGTCAAATCAAACGTGCTGAGGAACCGGGCAGCTCCCAACCGATCAATGAGCTCATCAGCTCTGGGGATGGGGTGCGCGTCAGTCCTGGTGACGGCATTGAGCCCCCGGTAGTCTACACAAAACCGGAGTTCTGGAGTGGCACCGGGCGCCGCAGCCTTTGGGACCAAGACCACTGGGCTGGCCCAAGGACTGTGGGAGGGCTCAATCACCCCTAACGCCAACATCTTAGAGACCTCCTCCTTGATGCTGGCTCTGACCCGGTCAGTCAACCTGTAAATTTTGTGCTTCACAGGATGGCTGTCACCGGTGTCCACGTCATGGGTACACCAGTGAGTAACACCGGGGGTCAGAGAGAACAGTGGGGCGAACTGTCCCAACAACTGGCGACAGTCCCCCTGCTGCTCCTGAGTCAGAGTAGGGGAGAGGATCACACCCTCTACTGACCCATCATGCTCCTTGGTAGACAGGAGGTCAGGGAGAGGCTCACTCTCCTCTTCCACCCCATCATCTGTCGCCAAGAGCATACTCACTTCGGACCTCTCGAAGTGGGGCTTGAGGCGGTTCACGTGAAGGACCCTCAACGGGTTCCTTGGAGCCTGCAAATCCACCAGGTAGGTGACGTCACTTTTGCGCTCCTTTACCTCATATGGCCCAGTCCACTTGTCCTGCAAGGCACAAGGTGCCACTGGGGCCATTACCCACACTTTCTGCCCAGGTTGAAATTCGACCAGAGTGGCATTCTGGTCATACCATCTCTTCATTTCTTCCTGGCTTGCTTCTAGGTTCGCCTGAGCGAGTTTCCTGAAGCGGGCAGTTTGGTTTCTAAAGGCCAGCATGTAGCTAAATACATCCTGGGGAGTTTTCCTGGGAGCTGCCTCCCAGCCTTCCTTTACCAAACTCAGAGGTCCTCTGACAGGGTGGCCATACAGGAGCTCAAAGGGGCTGTACCCAAGAGACTTCTGAGGCACCTCCCTGTATGCAAAGAGTAGGCATGGCAAGAGGACGTCCCACTTACGCCTCATGGGTTCTGTTAGACCCTTGATCATGCCTTTCAAGGTCTGGTTGAATCTCTCCACCAGACCGTTTCCTTGTGGGTGGTAAGGGGTGGTGAACTTGTAGGTTACCCCACACTCCTTCCACAGGGATGTCATATACTTCGATATGAAATTGGTCCCCCTATCAGAAACCACCTCTCTGGGGAATCCCACAAGGGAAAAGATCCCCATTAACGCCCGGCCCACCACTGGCGCCGTCGTTGTCCTGAGAGGGATTGCCTCCGGGTACCGGGGTCCACCAAGACCAGGATGTACCTGTTGCCCATGGCTGTCTTGGGATCCAGTGGCCCCACAATATCCATCCCTACCCTTTCAAAGGGTGTTCCAACAACCGGAAAAGGTTGGAGAGGAGCTTTGACCTTCCTCCCACTCTTACCACTTGCCTGGCAAGTTTGGCAAGACCTGCAGTGTGCATCTGACTGCCTTCGCATTTGGGGCCAAAAGAAGTGGGTGACAAGCCTGTCAAAGGTCTTGTCCTGCCCCAAATGTCCTGCCAAAGGCACGTCATGAGCCAGACCCAGTAGGAAGGTCCTGAAGCGCTGGGGTACCACCAGCACACGGGCTGACCCAGGCTCAGCAACCTTAGGCTCACTGTATAGGAGACCACTCTCCCAGTAGATCAGATGTGACCCGGACTGATTACCAGCTGCCTGGTCTGCAGCCTGCCGCCGCAGACCCTCCAGAGTAGGGCACTCGTTCTGCTCCCTGCAGAACTCCTCCCTGGTGGGACCCCCTTCTTGCTGCCAATGGGTCAGCTCAGAGATGTCTCCCAGTTCGGCTACTTGCTCCCCTGTAGGCACCGGGGCGTCCCCTCGAGGTCTGCCTCCTCCCGGTCCGTGGGAACTTCGGGGGCCGGTTTCCCGCGCCCCTGCCCTTTCTCTTGGCAGGGACTTGGGCCACTGTTTCAGGCTCCAAGTCCTCTTGATCACCCTTTCTGGCCGCCATTGACCGAGTAGACACGCATGCCCACTCTGGCAACCCAAGCATCTCCAAGTGGGACCTGAGCTCAACCTCCTTCCATGAGGACTGCTCCAGGTCGTTTCCTAGCAGACAATCTACAGGCATGGTAGGGCTCACAACCACCCTTAAGGGACCTGAGACCCCCCCATTCAAAGGGAACCTGCGCCACCATACATTGGCGCTCTGAGTTGTCGACAGCAACTACTTGGTGGAATGCTCCTGGGACTACTTGCTTCTCAGACACCAGGTGACACCGGACTGAGGTCACACTGGCTCCAGTATCTCTGAGAGCCTCTACCCTGTTCCCATTGATGGTCACCCAGGTGCTATATTTCTTTGTGTTAGGGGGCACCTGGTTTCCTGGGACCATCTCACTGTCCCCTAGTGAGACAAGGGTCATTTCTGCGGGATCCCCACCCTCCTGCGGGCACCCCTCCTCCCCGAGCGCTACACTAGCCAACACTTTGGACTGTCCACCGGTGGGTGGCTGTGTCCCCCCTTAAAGTGACCTACCTGGTCACATGCATAACACTTGCGGGGCCGGTCTCAACAGGCTTCCCTGTAGAGACCCCTTTCTTCTTATCACCGGGGGCTGGGAACCTTTACCCTGGGTACTAGTTTGGGGCCCTTTAGAGAACTCCTGTGCTTTACCCTTGTCCCCCCACCTTTCTGCTGGGGACCCTGCCCACCTTTGGCTGAGTCTCCCCAAACGCTTTCTTGTGGACCCTGGTACTCACCCAGCGGTCCGCTTCCATAGCAAGCTTCCTGGGGTCAGTTAGCTTACTATCCACTAGGTGCTGGCGCAGATCTGCAAAACATAGACTAGACAAGTGCTCCCATGCAATCAAGTTGTAGAGCCCCTGAAAATCTGTTACGCTACTGCCCTTCACCCAACCATCCAGAGACCTGCAGAACACATCCACACATTCCAACCAAGTGTTGGCATCAGACTTCTTACTGGACCTGAACTGATCCCTGTACTTTTCAGGAGTAAGACCATACTTCGTGAGAAGGGCATCCTTCATGTCAGCATAGGTGAGGTGAAACCCCTTACCCAAAGCTATCAGAGCATCCCTTGCTTCTTCCGGGAAAAGTGGCCACAATCCTGCTCCCCAATTCTCCTCAGGGACCCCATTCATGTGTATGGCTGCCTCATAACCCTGAAACCACCTTTGTATGTCATCCCCCTTCTTGAACTCCTTGCCTACGTTCTTGGGAATGTGCACAATCCTGTCTGCTTTTCTGGACGAATTGCTGCCACCATCTGAGCCTGACTTACTCCTAAGTTCTAGCTCCTTCAGTTCTCTCTCATGTTCTAAGAGCATCTTCCTCTCCTCTATGGCCAATCTCTTCTCCTCCCGCTCACTCTCCAGCCTGAGCTTCTGCAGCTCAAACTGCCTTGCCTCCCGCCTGTCCTCCAGCTCCTCTGGGGACAGACTGCTGCTGCCTGACCTGGCGGGTTCCCCCTACCCAAAAGCACATCCACCCTGGAAATAGGCTCCTCCGCCTCCTCACTGAGATTACCAGGCTGCCCATTGGCATGTCTGGCTGCTACCCAGGCCCTCAGCGCCTTCTGTAGCTCCTCCTTCCTTGTGAGGCCTTTAATTTGGACTTTCAGGTTTTTACAAATCGCCCGTAGCTCCTTTACGGCGTAGGATTCCAACCTATCCTCCTCAAAGATAACTTCCAGAGATGCAACGGATGATGCAATTGATTCAGGCATGACAAAAGTAGTGAGTTGAAAACTGGCAAGATCAAAAATAGGCCAAAAGAAAAAGAACCAGTATGTGGTACGTAATGGTCTGCGATATGGTAGTAGTGCACACCAATCAATGTAAGTCAAGTGCAAACACAAGTCCTATCCTCACCGCTGACAACCAATGTTAGAAATGGGATCTCTAGTTGGCAAGGGCTTGCACCTTTGTCCAAGTAGGGACCCTTCTTCCTAGTCAGGGTAAGGGTTGTTACACTCGTGAAGTAAACCCTGCTCACCCTCGTGGTAGCTTGGCACGAGCAGTCAGGCTTAATTCAGAGGCAGTGTGTAAAGCATTTGCACCTAACCAACAGTAATACAGTGTAAGCACTACAAACGGACACCACACCAGTTTAGAAAAATAACCAATATTTTATATACTCAAGACAAGACCAATTACGACAAAAATCCACAATACGATACTTTAAAAATGAATGCTTGATAAGGTAACTTCTTCTTTGCAGGAATAGCACAAAAGCAAAGTTCGTACGAGTCGGTAGCTCCATCCGAGCCTACCGTGATGCTGAAAACCACAGAGTCTAACAGTTCCAGCCGACCGCGTCGATACGGGCCAGCAGAGTCATGAACAGACTCGGTTACAGTACCTTTCTCGTTGTGGCTGGTACGGAGTGTACGAGCCGGTCGGCGTTCGTCACGGTTGCGGTGCAAGACGGAGCAATGCAAGGTGCGGTGTCCCTCGATGCGGTGCAGGCAGCGGCTCGATGAGCGTCGTGCAGACGGAGTCGGTGAGTCCAAGGCGTGCGATGCAGGGAGAGACGATGCTCGATGCGGTGCTGACAGGTTGCGATGCAGGCGACCAAGCCGGAGTGCGGGAGCTGGCGTCGGACAGCGGTGCGAGTCGGAGCGGTGCGTCGCAGACGTGCGAGCGGTGCCCCAAATGCGGTGCGGTCACGACTCTTGAGCCAGTTGCAGCGACCTCGCCGGTCGGGTCCGGTTGGTTCAGTGAAGCGATGCGATGCGAACTGCGGTGCCCACAGGTCACGGTGCAAGCAGCGGCTCGATGTTGGCGGCGTTGGACGTTGCCCACGGTGAGACCAGGGTTGCCATGCGAAGCGGGGCGATGCGGTCTGCGGTGCAAACAGGTCACCGGCCAGGGATGGATTCGGTTGACGGAGTCGGTTGCGGTTCCCTTCCTCTGTGGCAACTGAAACAGCGTTCCAGAAGCGGTACCCAGAGGCTTGTGAAGTCTTTGCAGTCCCTGAGACTTCTTAACAGGAGGCCAGCTCGGTTTCTGGCCCTTGGAGATACTCAGCACAAGTTTGGAGAAAGTTCAGTCCAGTCCTTTCACTGCCCAAGACAGAAGCAGCAACTGCAGGCCAACCCAACAAAGCAACAACACAGCAAAGGGGCAGTACTCCTCCTGGCAGCTCTTCCAGCTCTTCGTCTTGGCAGGTTCCTTGATTCCAGCGAGATCTAAATTCATGGGGTCAGGGCCCCAATATTTATATCCCAAATTCCTTTGTTCTCTGAAGGCAGAGAGGCCTTTGCCTAGTCCAAACCAGTTCTGGAGCACTTTGTTGACAAGTCTCCGTCCCTTCTTTCAGTGAGTAGGCCAGGGACATCAGACGCACCACAGGAGGTGGAGCCAGCATTGTGGAGGGAAGGCACTGTCCTATTCAGGGCCCAGGTGCGACCCCTCCCACCCATCTACAGGTCGATCTGGCTATTCAGCCCTGCGCTGACTCACCCTGTCTCCTGGCATCCCCCAGCCCCTGTCACTCACATTCCAGACAAGGAATACACAACACTCGCAGAGGCAGGCTTGGATGGTTAGACAAGAAAATACCCACTTTCTAAAAGTGGTATTTTCAGACACAGAATGTTAAAACCAACTTCACTAAAAGATGCATTTTATCATTCTGAGTCCAGGCATACTAAACTCGAATTTCTACCATGTTCCCGGGGTCAGTTAGGATTATAAACTGTAATAATCAAAAGTGCCCGTTCTGGCCTAGGGGGAACAGGTAGCCTTGCAATAGTGAAAAACGAACTAGGCTGTAATTCACTATCAGGACATGCCGCACACACCCGGGCATGTCCTACCTTTCGCATACACCGCACCCTGCCCACAGGGGTACCTTGGGCCTACCTTAGGGGTGACTAACATGTAGCAAAGGGAAGGTTTAGGGACTTGCAAGTGTATGCACTTGCCAAGTCGACATGGCAGCCCCAGGCTGCGCACCGGCTCTGCGATGACAGGCCTGAGTTACACTTTACGGGCTGTTTGCGTGGGTGGCACAATCCAGTGCTGCAGCCCACCAACACCATTTGGTCTATAGGCCCTGGCACTCGCAGTGCACTTTACAAGGGACTGACACATAAACCAAATAGGCCAATCATGGAAACACCAATCCATAACACATTTTATACAGGAGCACTTGCACTTTCCCACTGGACCGCAGTGAGGAAAGTGCGCAGAATCATCACACCAGCAAAAACAGAGTCAAAACCGGGAGGTCAGAAAGCAAAAAGTCAGGGGAAACACGCCAAAAGATGCCAAGTCTAACACATGTCCCCTCCAGCTGAAAGTAGGGAGAACTACCCAACCCCATTGGAGTTCTCTTCACTAAGGCGGAAGAACCTGGACAGACCATCTGCGTTGGCGTGTTCTGTACCAGGACGGTGTTCCACCGTAAAGTCCATTCCCTGTAGGGAGATGGACCACCTCAGCAGTTTTGGATTCTCGCCCTCATTTGCATCAACCATCTTAGGGGCCTGTGGTCTGTCTGAACCCGGAAGTGAGTCCCAAACAGGTATGGTCTCAACTTCTTCAGCGCCCAGACCACAGCAAAAGCTTCCCTTTCTATGGCACTCCACCTCTGTTCCCTGGGAAGTAGTCTCCTGCTAAGGAAGACTACAGGCTGATCCAGGCCCTCTTCGTTCAGTTGTGAGAGCACCGCTCCCACACCATGCTCTGAAGCGTCAGTCTGCACGACAAATTCTTTGGAGAAGTCAGGTGCCTTGAGCACGGGCGCCGTGCACATGGCTGCCTTCAGGGCATCAAAAGCTTTCTGGCAGGACTCAGTCCAGATCACTTTCCTGGGCTGCCTCTTAGAGGTCAGCTCTGTTAAGGGGCCAACGATGGTGCCATAGCCCTTAACAAATCTCCTATAATAACCGGTGAGACCTAAGAAGGCTCTCACCTCTGTCTGGGTCTTGGGGGATTCCCAAGCCAGAATGGTGTCAATCTTGGATTGTAGGGGCGCCACCTGGCCGCTTCCTACCTGGTGTCCCAAGTACACCACAGAACCCTGCCCGATCTGGCCCTTACTGGCCTTGATCGTGAGGCCTGCACCTTGCAGAGCCCTCAACACTTTCTCAAGGTGCTGTAAATGTTCTTCCCAGCTGGAACTGAACACAGCAATGTCATCCAGGTAGGCGGCACTGAAATCCTCCAGCCCAGCCAACACCTGATTGACCAACCTCTGAAAGGTGGCAGGGGCATTCTTCAACCCAAAGGGCATCACCCGGAATTGGTAATGACCTTCTGGGGTTGAGAATGCTGATCTCTCCTTGGCCCCATCGGTTAAGGCAATCTGCCAGTACCCAGACGTCAAATCAAACGTGCTGAGGAACCGGGCAGCTCCCAACCGATCAATGAGCTCATCAGCTCTGGGGATGGGGTGCGCGTCAGTCCTGGTGACGGCATTGAGCCCCCGGTAGTCCACACAAAACCGGAGTTCTGGAGTGGCACCGGGCGCCGCAGCCTTTGGGACCAAGACCACTGGGCTGGCCCAAGGACTGTGGGAGGGCTCAATCACCCCTAACGCCAACATCTTAGAGACCTCCTCCTTGATGCTGGCTCTGACCCGGTAAGTCAACCTGTAAATTTTGTGCTTCACAGGATGGCTGTCACCGGTGTCCACGTCATGGGTACACCAGTGAGTAACACCGGGGGTCAGAGAGAACAGTGGGGCGAACTGTCCCAACAACTGGAGACAGTCCCCCTGCTGCTCCTGAGTCAGAGTAGGGGAGAGGATCACACCCTCTACTGACCCATCATGCTCCTTGGTAGACAGGAGGTCAGGGAGAGGCTCACTCTCCTCTTCCACCCCATCATCTGTCGCCAAGAGCATACTCACTTCGGACCTCTCGAAGTGGGGCTTGAGGCGGTTCACGTGAAGGACCCTCAACGGGTTCCTTGGAGCCTGCAAATCCACCAGGTAGGTGACGTCACTTTTGCGCTCCTTTACCTCATATGGCCCAGTCCACTTGTCCTGCAAGGCACAAGGTGCCACTGGGGCCATTACCCACACTTTCTGCCCAGGTTGAAATTCGACCAGAGTGGCATTCTGGTCATACCATCTCTTCATTTCTTCCTGGCTTGCTTCTAGGTTCGCCTGAGCGAGTTTCCTGAAGCGGGCAGTTTGGTTTCTAAAGGCCAGCATGTAGCTAAATACATCCTGGGGAGTTTTCCTGGGAGCTGCCTCCCAGCCTTCCTTTACCAAACTCAGAGGTCCTCTGACAGGGTGGCCATACAGGAGCTCAAAGGGGCTGTACCCAAGAGACTTCTGAGGCACCTCCCTGTATGCAAAGAGTAGGCATGGCAAGAGGACGTCCCACTTACACCTCATGGGTTCTGTTAGACCCTTGATCATGCCTTTCAAGGTCTGGTTGAATCTCTCCACCAGACCGTTTCCTTGTGGGTGGTAAGGAGTGGTGAACTTGTAGGTTACCCCACATTCCTTCCACAGGGATGTCATATACTTCGATATGAAATTGGTCCCCCTATCAGAAACCACCTCTCTGGGGAATCCCACACGGGAAAAGATCCCCATTAACGCCCGGCCCACCACTGGCGCCGTCGTTGTCCTGAGAGGGATTGCCTCCGGGTACCGGGGTCCACCAAGACCAGGATGTACCTGTTGCCCATGGCTGTCTTGGGATCCAGTGGCCCCACAATATCCATCCCTACCCTTTCAAAGGGTGTTCCAACAACCGGAAAAGGTTGGAGAGGAGCTTTGACCTTCCTCCCACTCTTACCACTTGCCTGGCAAGTTTGGCAAGACCTGCAGTGTGCATCTGACTGCCTTCGCATTTGGGGCCAAAAGAAGTGGGTGACAAGCCTGTCAAAGGTCTTGTCCTGCCCCAAATGTCCTGCCAAAGGCACGTCATGAGCCAGACCCAGTAGGAAGGTCCTGAAGCGCTGGGGTACCACCAGCACACGGGCTGACCCAGGCTCAGCAACCTTAGGCTCACTGTATAGGAGACCACTCTCCCAGTAGATCAGATGTGACCCGGACTGATTACCAGCTGCCTGGTCTGCAGCCTGCCGCCGCAGACCCTCCAGAGTAGGGCACTCGTTCTGCTCCCTGCAGAACTCCTCCCTGGTGGGACCCCCTTCTTGCTGCCAATGGGTCAGCTCAGAGATGTCTCCCAGTTCGGCTACTTGCTCCCCTGTAGGCACCGGGGCGTCCCCTCGAGGTCTGCCTCCTCCCGGTCCGTGGGAACTTCGGGGGCCGGTTTCCCGCGCCCCTGCCCTTTCTCTTGGCAGGGACTTGGGCCACTGTTTCAGGCTCCAAGTCCTCTTGATCACCCTTTCTGGCCGCCATTGACCGAGTAGACACGCATGCCCACTCTGGCAACCCAAGCATCTCCAAGTGGGACCTGAGCTCAACCTCCTTCCATGAGGACTGCTCCAGGTCGTTTCCTAGCAGACAATCTACAGGCATGGTAGGGCTCACAACCACCCTCAAGGGACCTGAGACCCCCCCATTCAAAGGGAACCTGCGCCACCATACATTGGCGCTCTGAGTTGTCGACAGCAACTACTTGGTGGAATGCTCCTGGGACTACTTGCTTCTCAGACACCAGGTGACACCGGACTGAGGTCACACTGGCTCCAGTATCTCTGAGATCCTCTACCCTGTTCCCATTGATGGTCACCTAGGTGCTATATTTCTTTGTGTTAGGGGGCACCTGGTTTCCTGGGACCATCTCACTGTCCCCTAGTGAGACAAGGGTCATTTCTGCGGGATCCCCACCCTCCTGCGGGCACCCCTCCTCCCCGAGCGCTACACTAGCCAACACTTTGGACTGTCCACCGGTGGGTGGCTGTGTCCCCCCCTTAAAGTGACCTACCTGGTCACATGCATAACACTTGCGGGGGCCGGTCTCAACAGGCTTCCCTGTAGAGACCCCTTTCTTCTTATCACCGGGGGGCTGGGAACCTTTACCCTGGGTACTAGTTTGGGGCCCTTTAGAGAACTCCTGTGCTTTACCCTTGTCCCCCCACCTTTCTGCTGGGGACCCTGCCCACCTTTGGCTGAGTCTCCCCAAACGCTTTCTTGTGGACCCTGGTACTCACCCAGCGGTCCGCTTCCATAGCAAGCTTCCTGGGGTCAGTTAGCTTACTATCCACTAGGTGCTGGCGCAGATCTGCAAAACATAGACTAGACAAGTGCTCCCATGCAATCAAGTTGTAGAGCCCCTGAAAATCTGTTACGCTACTGCCCTTCACCCAACCATCCAGAGACCTGCAGAACACATCCACACATTCCAACCAAGTGTTGGCATCAGACTTCTTACTGGACCTGAACTGATCCCTGTACTTTTCAGGAGTAAGACCATACTTCGTGAGAAGGGCATCCTTCATGTCAGCATAGGTGAGGTGATACCCCTTACCCAAAGCTATCAGAGCATCCCTTGCTTCTTCCGGGAAAAGTGGCCACAATCCTGCTCCCCAATTCTCCTCAGGGACCCCATTCATGTGTATGGCTGCCTCATAACCCTGAAACCACCTTTGTATGTCATCCCCCTTCTTGAACTCCTTGCCTACGTTCTTGGGAATGTGCACAATCCTGTCTGCTTTTCTGGACGAATTGCTGCCACCATCTGAGCCTGACTTACTCCTAAGTTCTAGCTCCTTCAGTTCTCTCTCATGTTCTAAGAGCATCTTCCTCTCCTCTATGGCCAATCTCTTCTCCTCCCGCTCACTCTCCAGCCTGAGCTTCTGCAGCTCAAACTGCCTTGCCTCCCGCCTGTCCTCCAGCTCCTCTGGGGACAGACTGCTGCTGCCTGACCTGGCGGGTTCCCCCTACCCAAAAGCACATCCACCCTGGAAATAGGCTCCTCCGCCTCCTCACTGAGATTACCAGGCTGCCCATTGGCATGTCTGGCTGCTACCCAGGCCCTCAGCGCCTTCTGTAGCTCCTCCTTCCTTGTGAGGCCTTTAATTTGGACTTTCAGGTTTTTACAAATCGCCCGTAGCTCCTTTACGGCGTAGGATTCCAACCTATCCTCCTCAAAGATAACTTCCAGAGATGCAACGGATGATGCAATTGATTCAGGCATGACAAAAGTAGTGAGTTGAAAACTGGCAAGATCAAAAATAGGCCAAAAGAAAAAGAACCAGTATGTGGTACGTAATGGTCTGCGATATGGTAGTAGTGCACACCAATCAATGTAAGTCAAGTGCAAACACAAGTCCTATCCTCACCGCTGACAACCAATGTTAGAAATGGGATCTCTAGTTGGCAAGGGCTTGCACCTTTGTCCAAGTAGGGACCCTTCTTCCTAGTCAGGGTAAGGGTTGTTACACTCGTGAAGTAACCCCTGCTCACCCTCGTGGTAGCTTGGCACGAGCAGTCAGGCTTAATTCAGAGGCAGTGTGTAAAGCATTTGCACCTAACCAACAGTAATACAGTGTAAGCACTACAAACGGACACCACACCAGTTTAGAAAAATAACCAATATTTTATATACTCAAGACAAGACCAATTACGACAAAAATCCACAATACGATACTTTAAAAATGAATGCTTGATAAGGTAACTTCTTCTTTGCAGGAATAGCACAAAAGCAAAGTTCGTACGAGTCGGTAGCTCCGTCCGAGCCTACCGTGATGCTGAAAACCACAGAGTCTAACAGTTCCAGCCGACCGCGTCGATACGGGCCAGCAGAGTCATGAACAGACTCGGTTACAGTACCTTTCTCGTTGTGGCTGGTACGGAGTGTACGAGCCGGTCGGCGTTCGTCGCGGTTGCGGTGCAAGACGGAGCAATGCAAGGTGCGGTGTCCCTCGATGCGGTGCAGGCAGCGGCTCGATGAGCGTCGTGCAGACGGAGTCGGTGAGTCCAAGGCGTGCGATGCAGGGCGAGACGATGCTCGATGCGGTGCTGACAGGTTGCGATGCAGGCGACCAAGCCGGAGTGCGGGAGCTGGCGTCGGACAGCGGTGCGAGTCGGAGCGGTGCGTCGCAGACGTGCGAGCGGTGCCCCAAATGCGGTGCGGTCACGACTCTTGAGCCAGCTGCAGCGACCTCGTCGGTCGGGTCCGGTTGGTTCAGTGAAGCGATGCGATGCGAACTGCGGTGCCCACAGGTCACGGTGCAAGCAGCGGCTCGATGTTGGCGGCGTTGGACGTTGCCCACGGTGAGACCAGGGTTGCCATGCGAAGCGGGGCGATGCGGTCTGCGGTGCAAACAGGTCACCGGCCAGGGATGGATTCGGTTGACGGAGTCGGTTGCGGTTCCCTTCCTCTGTGGCAACTGAAACAGCGTTCCAGAAGCGGTACCCAGAGGCTTGTGAAGTCTTTGCAGTCCCTGAGACTTCTTAACAGGAGGCCAGCTCGGTTTCTGGCCCTTGGAGATACTCAGCACAAGTTTGGAGAAAGTTCAGTCCAGTCCTTTCACTGCCCAAGACAGAAGCAGCAACTGCAGGCCAACCCAACAAAGCAACAACACAGCAAAGGGGCAGTACTCCTCCTGGCAGTTCTTCCAGCTCTTCGTCTTGGCAGGTTCCTTGATTCCAGCGAGATCTAAATTCATGGGGTCAGGGCCCCAATATTTATATCCCAAATTCCTTTGTTCTCTGAAGGCAGAGAGGCCTTTGCCTAGTCCAAACCAGTTCTGGAGCACTTTGTTGACAAGTCTCCGTCCCTTCTTTCAGTGAGTAGGCCAGGGACATCAGACGCACCACAGGAGGTGGAGCCAGCATTGTGGAGGGAAGGCACTGTCCTATTCAGGGCCCAGGTGCGACCCCTCCCACCCATCTACAGGTCGATCTGGCTATTCAGCCCTGCGCTGACTCACCCTGTCTCCTGGCATCCCCCAGCCCCTGTCACTCACATTCCAGACACTTTCTAAAAGTGGTATTTTCAGACACAGAATGTTAAAACCAACTTCACTAAAAGATGCATTTTATCATTCTGAGTCCAGGCATACTAAACTCGAATTTCTACCATGTTCCCGGGGTCAGTTAGGATTATAAACTGTAATAATCAAAACTGCCCGTTCTGGCCTAGGGGGAACAGGTAGCCTTGCAATAGTGAAAAACGAACTAGGCTGTAATTCACTATCAGGACATGCCGCACACACCCGGGCATGTCCTACCTTTCGCATACACCGCACCCTGCCCACAGGGGTACCTTGGGCCTACCTTAGGGGTGACTAACATGTAGCAAAGGGAAGGTTTAGGGACTTGCAAGTGTGTGCACTTGCCAAGTCGACATGGCAGCCCCAGGCTGCGCACCGGCTCTGCGATGGCAGGCCCGAGTTACACTTTACGGGCTGTTTGCGTGGGTGGCACAATCCAGTGCTGCAGCCCACCAACAGCATTTGGTCTATAGGCCCTGGCACTCGCAGTGCACTTTACAAGGGACTGACACATAAACCAAATAGGCCAATCATGGAAACACCAATCCATAACACATTTTATACAGGAGCACTTGCACTTTCCCACTGGACCGCAGTGAGGAAAGTGCGTAGAATCATCACACCAGCAAAAACAGAGTCAAAACCGGGAGGTCAGAAAGCAAAAAGTCAGGGGAAACACGCCAAAAGATGCCAAGTCTAACACCCCCTCAACACTAACTCCTCATAACCCACCTGGGAGAATGCAATGCCTCACATCCTAACTGAAGATCCCACAAAGAACCACCACCCTGGGTTATGCTGTGTGAAGCACAGGGACACTCTTGGGACTTATAGCCAAACAACTGCCAGGACAACACTCCCAGCCATCCTGTCAGCACAGGCACCCCACGCCACAGGGAAGCAGAGTCAAAAGGAAGGAAGGATGGGCATGCTGAGAAGGGGGGTGGAGGCAATAGCATGATGGGAGTTGTAGGCACAGATATTGCTCACCCTCACAATTGGCCCATCAACACCACTCTGAACCATGCTCACATCACAGGGAGTGGAAAAGGACTCACAAGATGGCTGACACTGGGTACTGCTGGGGGAGCACAAGGCCCTGCTGGGAACTGTGCAACAACCAACAGCAGGACACCACTGACTGACACCCTGAAAGACAACTTGCACTCCCTGCAATGGAAGCACGTTCCATGGTGGGATATCTGGCTGGGTGGGAAGGAGGACTCACAGCACTGACCATAGTTACAAGGACCTCCCCTCACACACACCCTCAACACTATCTCCACATAACCCACCTGGGAGAATGCAATGCCTCACATCCTAACTGAAGATCCCACAAAGAACCACCACCCTGGGTTATGCTGTGTGAAGCACAGGGACACTCTTGGGACTTGTAGCCAAACAACTGCCAGGACAACACTCCCAGCCATCCTGTCAGCACAGGCACCCTACCCCACAGGGAAGCAGAGTCAAAAGGAAGGAAGGATGGGCATGCTGGGAAGGGGGGTGGAAGCAATAGCATGATGGGAGTTGTAGGCACAGATATTGCTCACCCTCACAATTGGCCCATCAACACCACTCTCAACCATGCTCACATCACAGGGAGTGGAAAAGGACTCACAAGATGGCTGACACTGGGTACTGCTGGGGGGAGCACAAGGCCCTGCTGGAAACTGTGCAACAACCAACAGCAGGACACCACTGACTGACATCCTGAAAGACAACTTGCACTCCCTGCAATGGAAGCACGCTTCATGGTGGGATAACTGGGCTGGGGGAGAAGGAGGCCTGGATGGCAACCAAATACCACCAATGCTGGTCATGCACACACCTCAACATACACATTGACATGCCACAGGTTGGCAGGACAATGTGCTACACCAATATCACTCTCTGACTGTCACAATTTAGGAGAATGCAATGTCCTGGCCCACATCCAGAGGTACAGTCACAACTGTCAGGTGTTTGAACAATTGATGCCAGTAGAAACATAACATACAATCTGTGTATCTCCCCAAAACAGGTGATGATGGGGACACAGCAGCAGACGAGGAGGAGTCCCTGTCCCAGGCTCCGGGGAACACTGAGCTCACTGGTGTGGATCAGCCACTGCACTCCTCGGATGGCGAAGAACCAGCTGGACCCTCTGGTGTGAGTCATCATGCAGCACCAGCAGGACCAACATCTGCACCCCCTGCACCCACCCCTCCAACAACTGCCAACACACAGGCCACCCCTGCCAACACGGACAGACAAAGGACCACAGATGACAACAGCGCAGGGACCCAGGCCCAAACTGGAGCTGGTGACAACGAGCCCGGGAACAACACCCAAGTGGGCCCACGGTCACCTGTGCGTGCCACCGCAGGTCCTGCACGTGTCGCCAGGGGTGGTGGGAGGGGTGGTAGACATAGGTCGCTCTTTGCAGAGGGGTCTGGACTGCATGATGACCCACAACTGGCACGCATTGCGGATGCGTACCAGACTAGCACCGGAGAGGTCAGCCAGGTAGTGGGGATCCTCAAGGACATACAATAGCAGCAGGCTGCCCATCATGCCCGCTTGGACTCCCACATGTCCCGTGTCGACACACACATGTCACATGTCGAGACACACATGTCACGTGTCGAGACACACATGTCTGGCATGGAGTCCAAGTGGGACACATTGGAACAACTGACAGCGGTGCATAGGGACATACTCACATGCCTCCGCCAGATCAGCACCAACATGGCCTCACCGCCCTGTGTGCCCACAACAACTGCTGCTGAAACAACTGCAAATGCCACAGGGAGGGAGGAGGACTCTGGCAGAGAGTCCCCTGCACCGCCGCAGCCTGCACCTGAGGGTCCCCCCCCCCAAGAAGAGGGGCCGTCCGAAGAGGCCAAACTGAGAGGCCGATGGCCATCTACATCCCCCAGGAAGCCAACACCTGTTCTGGAACTTTTCCTCTGTGTGCAAACTGCACGCCCTGTCGAAGCCAGCCCAACTCTCCCACATGACATGGGGAGCTCTAGTTGGCCAAATTAATCAGATGACTGTGGACTTTACTCTGGACATTTCAGCTACCAAGACTTCCAATACACATGGGAACTTTGGATTCCAATTTCTATGTACAGCACCCACCATCCTGTGCACCATCCTCACACCTGTATGTAAATAAACTCACCAATACACCATATCTGCCTCTGTTGTGATTCCAACTTGGTTTTTGTCATGTAGATGGTGATCTGCTAAATGACACTGTGCATGCAAACTGCTACAGCAAGTCCAACACCGTCATGTCAGTCATGGCTACGTGACACATATGAGGGAGACACACCACTAGGGCCACACAACACATACACACCAGGGCCATCAGACTCATCACCTATACTGATGTTGCAACTAAATACAGTGGAATGCACAGACACGCCACCTATTCACAGTCACTGTCAACTAGACTACAGGTGCAGTAAGCAAATGTCAGTCAGATGTGTGACTACAGACAACGCACATCCCAAAGTGAAGCACAGGTTTATTACACATTTGCAACATGTTGTTTCCACTACAAATGCAAGCTAATCCAACCTGGCTGTGGCCACAAAGTCAAAAATACAGAAGATAGAAAGTCCAGGGGTGTGTGGCACATCACCTGTAGGGAAACAACTGCTTCCACCTTGGAAGTTGAATCATGGATTCGGGGGATCCAAGTTGATCAGACAACTCCGGCAGCACCCTGTGAAGGACAGACATGACACACAGTCAAAACCACTGAAGAACAGCACAGAACGGCAATACTCATGTCTAATACATGTCACGAGATAACTACACAAAACCAAGTTAGCATGTCAACACTGTTGGGCAGTACAGACCACCTGCAAGGACACATCGCTGCACGCATCCAGTCAAGTAGCACATGGCCACACTCAAACAGCACCAGAGCACCACACACACATATCATGCAAACTCAAATCATTGACATCACAACCCTCTGGAGACTCACATTCAGCTGAAGAAGTTGGCGATGAGCTGTGTGCGGACATCACCATCATCATCATCATCATCTTCACTGGCATCGTGACCCAGGCCAGGATCTTCCACAGGTGGCGGACGTTGGTCATCGTCATCCAGGATGAGAGGCAACTCCTTCCGCACTGCCAGGTTGTGTAGCATGCAGCAGACGATGACAATCTTGCACACCTTTGCTGGGGCATATGGGAGGGCCCCTCCTGTCTTGTCCAGGCAGCGGAAGCGGCTCTTCAGGAGACCAAAGGTCCGCTCAATCACCCTCCTCGTCCGACCATGTGCCTCATTGTAGCGCATCTGGGCTGGTGTCACAGGGTTCCTGAGGGGTGTCAGCAACCACGGCATGTTGGGGTATCCCGAGTCACCTACAGACAGACAATTGCACATTAGCCGATTTGAAAATGTGTGCGGAAAACAACATAGCAGAACACACACAATGGTACAAAGTCAGTACACACCAACAAGCCAGGCACGCTGGTTCGGCATCTGTGACATCATCCTCGGGATGCGACTACTCCTCATCACGTAGGCATCGTGTGCCGAACCGGGGAAACGGGCACACACATGTGAGATGGTCATATCTGCAAGACATACCACCAGAGCATTGATCGAATGGTAATGTTTTCGGTTCCGGTATGCCTGCTCATGTGCTGTGGTGGTATCAAAGCCACATGTGTCCCATCAATGGAGCCAATTACATGTGGCATCCTCCCCAGGGCATAGAAGTCACTCTTGACGTCAGTGAGTCATTGACGTGTTGGGAAATAGATGTACTGGTTGAGGTATCTCAACATTGCCCCCAAAACATCACGTAGCACACGGCTGAACATAGTCTGTGACATCCCACCAGTAGTTGCCACAGTGTGTTGAAAGGTACCGGTGGCAAAGAAGTGTAGGGCTGCCATCACCTTCACCTTGGGGGTCAGCGCTGTAGGATACGGCCGGCCAGGCTGCAAATGTGGGTCCAACCGCACTGCCAAATCCTCAATCAGCTGCCTGGTGAAGCGGTACCGTCGGATGCTGTCACGTTCCACCATCGTTGCCAGGTCTGGGAATGGTCGATGGACAGCAGGAGCCCTGCAGTGCATAGGTGAAGAAAGCAAGATTGTCAGTCACCCCACCTATGTGCCGTTCACCATACTCAATTTCACATGATACATCATTAACAAACACAAGTACTTGATGGCACCTACATGGACATCATCTAACATCGCTGTTCAACAAGTGTTGACAACAGGTTCCAGGGTGTGCTATGAGACACCATTAGGCTGTGTCACAGTACCCATTAACTGCTCTCACGTTCCACACACATACCACAGTGACATGTCTGGACAGATGCTCCACAGGCATCACAGCTCATTGACAGGTAGATTCCCAGGGACCCTGTCTTGCCACATGGACACTGGCATGACATGGCGTATCATGTACACGTCAGAAAAACAAACATGACACCCACAGGTAGTGGCCCCTGTAGCCTCTGCAGGACAGACATGGACGTCTGTGACACACACACACACCATCAAAGTTCATGCACAAACCACGTGGATGTGGAGACTGTCTCCCATTGTGCACATGGAGTCAGAGACATGTGATACACAACATGCACACAGACTGTGGATGGACATCACTATTGTTGGAATGGGCCACCCTGTGACGTACATGCCTTCCCACATGTGAGCCTGGGGGTATGTGACATGTCATACACATACACAACCTGGAAATGTGACCATGACACATGCTCAGAAATGAAAAGTTGCACACCACAGTGGTCAGGTGCACAACACACAAAGGACCCTGTCCCCATGAACACGTGCACAGCCTGGGTGTGTCTGCCCCCAAGTGCCACCCCAAAATCCACATGTTCACCCCCATACACAGATAAGGTTATGCTGCCACACATGCCTTATATACAGTGTGGACTGGGTGTGGTGTTGTAGGTGTGCCCCTGAGTCCCTGGAAAGTAAATGTGGCTGGCATAGGTTCACCAGTGACCAGCATGGTGACATATGCGTGTGACCTGTCCAGGGACGTGTTGTAGAGCAATGGACCGATCGGTGTGCCCGGCCGGCCCATTGCATTGTATGTGAGCGGGTACGCGTTGTATGCCTGGTACGCGTTGCACAGCAATGGACCGATCGGTGTCCCCGGCCGGCCCATTGCATTGTATGGGGGCGGGTACGCGTTGTATGCCTGGTACGCGTTGCACAGCAATGGACCAATCGGTGTGCCCGGCCGGCCCATTGCATTGTATGTGAGCGGGTACGCGTTGTATGCCTGGTACGCGTTGCACAGCAATGGACCGATCGGTGTGCCCGGCCGCCCCATTGCATTGTATGTGAGCGGGTACGCGTTGTATGCCTGGTACGCGTTGCACAGCAATGGACCGATCGGTGTGCCCGGCCGGCCCATTGCATTGTATGTGAGCGGGTACGCGTTGTATGCCTGGTACACGTTGTAGAGCAATGGACAGATCGGTGTGCCCGGCCGGCCCATTGCATTGTATGTGAGCGGGTACGCGTTGTATGCCTGGTACGCGTTGCACAGCAATGGACCGATCGGTGTGCCCGGCCGGCCCATTGCATTGTATGTGAGCGGGTACGCGTTGTATGCCTGGTACGCGTTGCACAGCAATGGACCGATCGGTGTGCCCGGCCGGCCCATTGCATTGTATGTGAGCGGGTACGCGTTGTATGCCTGGTACGCGTTGTACAGCAATGGACCGATCGGTGTGCCCGGCCGGCCCATTGCATTGTATGTGAGCGGGTACGCGTTGTATGCCTGGTACGCGTTGTACAGCAATGGACAGAACGGTGCACACACATTGGCTGGGGCCTGGCATGGCAACGGACGCGTTTCGAAGCTCCAACGAGTCTGATGCAGTGAATTCAGTTGGCCAGCCACAACAATGTTGCAAAATCATGGGTGTCATGAAGTTGAAGATTTGAAGGATGCTGTGGGCGTGTATTAGTGCTGCTATTCCATGGATTGGTCAAATTCAGAAGATGCAAACGACTTGGACCTATCACTTTGGACACATGGGATAGTATCTGCCTCTGCAGCACACATATAATGCTGGCTGTTCCCCTGAGAGCTCACTTGCCTGCACTACATGCTCCAGGACGACATCTGCCACCAACACTGCTGCTGTTTATGCATCCTCTGGCTCCTGAAATGGTACGTACTGTGGAGAGAGCCCCAGCCTTCAGCCTTGAGGAGAACCAGGTCCTGCTGGACAGCCTCCTTTCACAGTACAGCAAGCTGTATGGGAAACCAGGGGAGCAGGTGAGTGTGCTGTCCACTGCCTCACTAATTGTGCATGTTATCTGACTAGCAGGGCTTTCAGTGTGCACACCACTGGCTAGCATGCCCACTGAGTAGTTGTCACACCCCAAAGTGTGTAGTCACATGCACTGAACTGGTACAGTGCAGTAACAGTGCATTCCAACTAGGTTTACTTCCCATGCAATGATACCATGTAGTGACTGCTGGCAAACTGTTCATAGCCATTGTTGCACTGCCTGTGTACATCATATGCCCCTGTGATTGAGACATGTATATCCAACTGTATGATGCACGTATATGTTGCATGTGTAGTAATGGCCTTTTCACTTTGTCATCCTCACAGGTTGATGCCCACCAGAAGCAGGACATCAGGCTGACCATCACCCGGAAAGTAAGATCCGTGGGGGTCTACAGGCGCAGGATCCGCAACTGCCAGAAGAGGTGGCAGGACCTTCATGGCTGGACCCGGAGGATCGCAAGGGTCCAGCTGAAGCTGTCGCCTCCTCGCAGGAGGGGCGGACACCGGACCCTGACCCCCACATGCTCCGGATCCTGGCGGTGGTCTTCCCTGACCTGGATTGGCAGCTGAAGGACAGACAGCAGCAAGGAGGGGGTGAGTCCATGACTGCACTGTGCACTTTGTCTGACATGCTATGTGCCCTCCTCTGGCCTGGTTAAACTTCCACAGTACATCAGTCATGTGGTCCAGGACCCATGTCCCTCATTTGTGACATGCCCACTTCTCCTCTGATACGCATATGTGTGGCCCTTATAGTCAGGGAATTGTGTCATTTGGGGACTGTGTCATTGCATTTAGCTTTGCTCAAGCTGGGGGACAGCATTTGTTCCCGTGACTATGTTGTTTGATTCATGGGTGGGTCAATTGCTTACACAATGCCTAAGTTCTGACATGTAATCTGGGTGTAACTTTGATATGTGGTCCGCTTGCTGCTCTGACTCACCACATGTCCCTGGGGAATTTGGCACACACCCATGCTGCTGGTGGGAACAATGTTTGGGCCTCAGGAGTATGTGTATCCAGTGTGTCACACATGCTTAGCCACCTACCTACTGTCCAGGACTCATCCCTCTTACAGGTGGAGCTGGACAGTCATGCCTACTCCAGGGCATGCAATGCACTCTGTACTCCCACTCCCGTGTATCATCTGGCATGTTGTGATCAGTGTAATGTACCCTCAGGTGTCTGCCTCTGTGTCATTGTGCTGTGTCTTCGTTGTCAGGACTACTGGTATGTTTATCGGTTAGGGCTCAGCATGCCATCTGAGATGTGACCATGATAGACGATACTTCTGTGACTTATAGGTGTCTGATCACTTGACTGTGCACACAGGTGTTTGCGACTGTGACTTTCAGTCAGCTGCCTGATTCTTGCCGGCGACCCGTGATTCATTCCTGATAGACAGACAGACTCCTCGGCTGTTCTCTGTCCTACGTCCCGATAATTAATATCTTTGAAATTGAAACTTTCCAGCAACATTCTGACAGGTCCAAGTTCAATTCTGGGATTAATCCCTCTTGGACGTTAAGACACTGCAATTGAACTAATGTAACCTGGTCCTGATGATGGCCTAAGACTTTTGCAGGCCGAAACGCCGTCGACTCCCACAGTGGAACTCTTGGCGCCCCCAATCATGGATACCCTACACATTTAAAAATTGATTTTTCTTGTCATTTATTGTCGTGGTATCCTGAACATGTAAATCGTGGTTTTTTATTTCACTTGTTGTTTGCGCCCATCCTTCTCACTGTTTATACCACGTCATGTGTCACTTGCGCCGTCACTACACTTCACGAGCACTTGTGCACAGTATTTTGTTGGTTACATGCCATTGAATGTAACGCAGTGCTACTGATCCATGTGCTTGAATATGAAGTTAATATGTCCAGCATGTATAGTACATTAAATATATTCTTCGCTTAAATGAAATATTTCCCTGGTTTCTTTCCCTATGGATTCAATCCTGTATAATTAACTGTGTCATTACACATGCTTGTATATTTGTCCTTTGAAACGATACCCTTGAGACATTGTTGTTTGCTATAGATTATTGCCCTAGTCTCTTTAGGGTTTATGGGCTACCTCCTGTAGTTTGTTACTGCGTATTGTCATTCACAGCACACTGTGAGGTGCTCATGTTCAGAGAGTGGAGAGGTGTGGTGCAGCGGCCAGGGCAGCTGACTTCGGAGCACAGGGTTCACGGTTCGATCCTCGGCTCCGGCGGCAGCTCAGCTCAGCACCATGTGACTCTGGGCAATAGCTCACTTAATTTCCACTACGACCCCCAGCGCCCGTAAGGGTGAGTAGCTGCGCTATATAAAAACGGACTTACATTTAGAGAGTTGTGTTTCATGTCCCCCATATGTCCAGTTGGTATGACGTGGACAAATAGTAGTACAGATGATGTGGTATTTGGGGGATGGACATGTGCACTTGTCAGTCACATAACTTGCATTCCCCATGCCCTCAGATTGTGACACAGTGCAAACTGTTGTTGGCTGGCTGCCATGGCCATGTGACTTGAGACAGTAATGTATGACTTTGCACGCATTCCTGTGTCATGGCATTAAACTTCCTGAGACTGATCCTGCAGGGGAGTGACATGTGCAACATGCACCCCATTGTGGCATTGACTATCCGGGTGCATCATGGTGTCTGGTGCTGGTATGCATCACATGCATTTCTATTTAGACTCTGGCCATCCCTTTATCCGGACACCTGCACTGACTCAGTGGCAGGAGATGTGATGTGTGCATGTTCACATACTTCACCGTGTTCCCTGCAATGTCCAACAACTGTGTAGGTGGTGCATGTGTCCACACTGGGGTATTACCATCAGACAGGCACCGGACAGATGGGTGCAAGGGCAGGAGGGGTGTGAGTCCCATGGTTGACCATCAGACTGACAATTGGCTTCCCGAATCTGTGTGAGGACTTTAGGCAATGTTCAACTAAGGATGCCAGGGCTTGCTCTGTAATGTGCTGTACTTACTGTGGTGTGTGCGGTCAGTGCAGGTGACTGATGTTTGTCTGTTTCCCTAATTGTTTGCAGATACATCCACGGCCACAGGAGGGGACAGCTCCATGGACCAGGAGGAGCAGCGGAGCCAGACTGGGTCAGCATCGGACGGGTGGTCAGAGGGACCCAGTGGCACGGAGGGCGAGGGGAGCCACACCGAGGAGTCCTCAGCACCATCCACCTCAGCTGAGGACCACAGCAGCTCGGAGGATGACTCCCTTGTGGAGGCGGGTCTCAGCAGCCACCAAAGGCCAGCTAGTCTGACTGGCCCTGCCACCACCACCGCCCTCCCATTGGCTCCCATTCCTGAGGTCCGTGGAGGCTCCCATACTCGCGAGCGTGTCTCCTTCGTGCCAGGCACCGCAGCCCCTGCCCCTGTGTCCCCTGCTGCCCTGAGTGAGGAGTCTGTGTACCTCCTTCGACAGCTCCATGTAGGGCAGACAGCAATGCTGAGTGTCCTCCATGCACACACCACTCTGTTGACACAGCTGGTGTCGTTCATGGAGGGCATCTCGACGGGTATGTCTGCCCTACAGATGAGCAATAGGTCCCTGACGGCAGCAGTGTCCCTCCTCCAACAGTCCCTCACCCCTCCCACCTCTGCCCCATCAACACTTCCTGCACCCCTACCTGTCCAAAGCACATGCACACCTGCACAGTCACCCAAACACACAGACACGAGCAGCACAGACACACCCAAGAGAAAGGCAAGACGTGCACACACGCATCCTCAGGGGACTGATACCACAGACACAGGGGACGGGGAACACACACACACACAGGCATCCACATTAACTCCGCAGTCCTCCAAATCCTCTCCCTCCAAGACCCCTTCCCTTGCCTCGCCTGCTAACACACCTACACAGCAGATCTTCCTGTGTGACCTCGGCCTCTTCCCCTCCCATCCTGCTGATCCAGCATACCGGGGAAGAGGAAGTCCACCCACACAGAGGGGAGTGCCCCTTGCCCCCGGACACCCTCCCCCAGGCGCAGGCAGAGTGAGCCCCCCACCCGCAAGTCCCCCCGGTCCCGGAAGAGCAAGACCCCGCCACCGCCCTGCAAGTCAACCACCCAGTCTCTCACCTCCATCCCCAGGCCACCACTCCACAGGTTCCACCGCCACACCCTGCCCCAGGTTCCCCCACACACCGATACCGCATCCCCAAACTGCTTAGGCCCTCCCCCATGCCACTTGCTTTTCCACCCCCAAACCAGACGCTCTGCCTGTTTGTGCCACTGGTGTGGAGACCGTGTCCCCCCCTCTGTCCTGCCCAGCTCTTCTGCCCCCCTTCCACTACCTTGGAGTCATGCACTGCGGTGGAGTCCACAACCACCCCGTCTGACTCGGGCACTGCATTGGGGACCCAGTCCACTCCATCTGACCAGCCCACTGCAGTGGTTGCAGCACCAACTCCATCTGACTTGAGCCCTGCGGTGGTGCCAGCCCCCTGAGTCAGACACCTCCACTGCAGTTGCCGGTGACACTCCTGCACCCACCTCCCCTTCACTGCCTCCTTCTGGCATCCCCTGATCCTGTCCCTGCAGTGCCTGGCCTGCCCCTCGTATGCCCCTCCAAGGGGGATGTCCCCTGTCCGTACCTGTGCAGGCAAGCAATTGTTGACAAGTTGTCACACATCACCCTGTTGGGACTGTATATTTGGACTGGCCATTGGCCTTAGTTTATTTTGGACTTTTGATTTGAGTTGCACACTTGGGGCCCGATTCACAGAACTAACTTACGTCAAAAACGTAAAGTTAGTACTTTTTGGTATTCACAGAATACACTTACTCATTTTGGTATTCACAGAATACACTTACTCATTTCGGTATTCACAGAAGTTAGTAGTCCTAACTTTAGGACTCCTAAATGCCTTCTGTGAATACCGAAAGTCTTAAAGTTAGGATTTTTCTCAGTTTAGGAGTAGTAAAGTTAGAACTTTACTACTCCTAAACTGAGAAAAATCCTAACTTTAAGACTTTCGGTATTCACAGAAGGCATTTAGGAGTCCTAAAGTTAGGAGTCCTAACTTTACTACTCCTAAATTGAGAAAAATCCTAACTTTAAGACTTTCGGTATTCACAGAAGGCATTTAGGAGTCCTAAAGTTAGGACTACTAATTTCTGTGAATACCGAAATGAGTAAGTTCATTCTGTGAATACCAAAAGGAGTAAGTGTATTCTGTGAATACCAAAAAGTACTAACTTTACGTTTTTGACGTAAGTTAGTTCTGTGAATCAGGCCCTTGCTGAATAAAGCCTCTTTTTGTTTACTTGTGGTTAATCTTTGGAGGTACATGATGTAGATGTGTAGAATCATGCATTTGCTGTTGTAATAGTGTTCAGATCAGGTAAATGAAGTTTTGCTGTGATGGGCTCTATGTGGTCCATGGGATATGTGTCCTAATCTAGTCTGGATCTATAGCATCCTTTGCTGCAGTCTGAGGGTGTAATGTTCAGCATTTGACACAGGGATGTACGTTTAGCATTTGTAGATTACCATCTTTGTCCTACACTGATGCAGATCTGGTGGGCTTACCACTGTCCAATGTTCCTAGTACCCTGACTGTGTGCCCGTCTCCAATGGACATGCAGTTTAGCACATCAAATTTGGAGGACTCATCTGTGTACACAGTGCAAGTTGCTTGACACGTGTCTTGGGTGTATGCAGATGACTGACGTGACACTCCCGTGCCCAGGCTGATATGAGCAGAGCCTTCAGTGTGTTGTAGTTGTTGACTCACTGACCGAGTGTTCTGCTGACATGTTTGAGTCATGCACAGACAAGGTTTGGCACAGCTGACCTTCCACAGGAGTGGAGTGCCCTCATGGCAGTGCGTGATTCTGTGATATAGGCTGTGCCCATGTTGTGTGTTGTGTGGGCATGTCTGTGCGGGTTCCCTTCTCCTTTTCCTACACAGGCTGTGTCCCTACGGATGTTCCTGTTTGTGATGCTTGCTGAGTTGTTCTGTGTTCATCCAGCATCTTGGACCTGGTTACTCCGGGATGTGGGTGCATGGCAAACTAATGTTCATGAGGTTGTCATCCCTAGTTGTCTTTGTTGTCAGGGCTGGGGATGTGGGCAAACGCTGATGGGACACAGTCAGGATTCCTCTTGGCACTTGTTGGTTACACGAGTAATGTGATTTTCTGTTTGTGTATGCTTTCAGTGATTGTGACACGTTGTGTGTGTGACTGCTGCCACTCCTCAGGGTCAGAGCTGCAATGTTGGAAGTTGTCTATGTGTGTCCTTTGTGGGTCAGCTTGGCTTCTTCATTGGTGTGTGACTATGGCCAGGATCCCATTGTTTGGGGTGGATTTCACGTCATGCTCATGTACGGCATACTGTGCAGTGTGTCAGACATTCACAAGTATTGTTGATTGGCCATGTGTGATGGGTTTCTGCACCTTATTTCCCCCCAACACCCCTGGGATTGTCATGGGTGCATGTGCAATGTCAGCAGTCCATGTGAGCTTCAACGCTGCACATTGGTGGAGTTCAAGGTGTGTGGCGTTGAGTGTGTGCAAATGTGAGTTGTTGCACGGCTGGGGCACTACCTCCATATTTTCCTTGGCTGGCAGGCCGTGCTGAGTGCTTTGTGCTTGTATAGGTGTGATGGTAGTTTGTTGCTCAGGACATATGGCTGTGGTTCACAGTGTGGATGACATCTACCTTTGTCATCACAGTGTGATTGTCATGCAGGCTAGTGTCACCACAATGTGGGGTCCCTGGGGGGAGTGCTGTGGTGGTTCTGTCTCTTGCTGTGTGTGTTGCTGTTCCTACAAGCTTGTGTGACATGTGTAATTTGGGCTCCTTCTCATCTCACAATGCCTGTTTGCCCACATAGGGGAATCCAATCCATGAGTTACTTTTGTTTGTGACTGTGTTGACATCTGTGTATCAGTGAATCTGGCCTCCTCATGGGTTGTGTGTTTGCCTGGGGACACTGGCACACAACCCCCTCACCTGTTGTGTATGATATGCAGTGTGAGTCTGCCTGTTTGTGTTTGTGCTTTTGCACCACTGCATTGGCATATCTTTAGTTTGCCATTGGCTGTATGTTGTTTGTTGGCTTTCCCCTGCTGGCCCTGGGACTGCTAGGTCATCAGTCAGTACATTGATCATGGTTAGTATGTCCCATTGCTGCCATGGTATGGTATTTGTTCACCTGACATCTACTGTCTCCACAGGATATCTACATTTGTGTGTCCATTGGTGCTGATATGTGGGTCTGCATTATGATGCTCACTTCTGTCATTGTGTTATTTGTGCATGTAGACAATGTGGGCCCCCATGGCTGATGTTTGTGTGCACATGGCCAGAACGATGTGTCATTGGCACTGCACTACTTGCCTCACACAATCTATGTTGCTATGGGACACAAACACTACAATGCCACTGTAGTGTTTGGTGTTGTGTGGCCAGGAATAACCCCTGCAGTTATGTTTTTGCAGCTTTCAACAGGACTACACTTCCCTTTTGGGCACTGTGGTGATGGGGCTTTGGGCCCCATTGCCACACTGTTCAAAATGTGCTTCAGCTATGGAGCACACACTTACCTTTTGGGCACTGTGGTGATGGGGCTTTGGGCCCCATTGCCACACTGTTCAAAATGTGCTTCAGCTATGGAGCACACACTTACCTTATGGGCACTGTGGTGATGGGGCTTTGGGCCACATTGCCACACTGTTCAAAATGTGCTTCAGCTATGGAGCACACACTTACCTTTTGGGCACTGTGGTGATGGGGCTTTGGGCCACATTGCCACACTGTTCAAAATGTGCTTCAGCTATGGAGCACACACTTACCTTATGGGCACTGTGGTGATGGGGCTTTGGGCCACATTGCCACAGTGGTCATGGTCTGCTTGCATTGTGTAGGCCACACACACAATTATGTGTGACACATGTGTTAGGGGGTCACATTGTATGTTCAATGTCATGTTCGGTGTTGTACGCATTTGACACAGACCACACACGCTTGTCATGGTGTTGGAGGCTGGGATGTAATTTACAGACAGTCCTTATGTGGGAGTATGCTAGTTGTGTCATGCATTACCCGTCCTATGAGTAGGGGTGGTTGTAGTGACAGGCATTCAGCCCCGCATGAGTAGGGGTGGTGTTGGTGGTAGGCATCCATCCCCCTAAGGGTGGGGATGGTAGTAGTGACAGGCATCCAGGCCCCCCTGAGTAGGGGTGGTGGTAGTGACAGGCATCCAGCCCCCCCCTGAGTAGGGGTGGTGGTAGTGACAGGCATCCAGGCCCCCCTGGGTAGGGGTGGTAGTAGTGGTAGGCATCCATCCCCCTAAGGGTGGGTATGGTAGTAGTGGCAGGCATCCAGGCCCCCCTGGGTAGGGGTGGTGGTAGTGGCAGGCATCCATCCCCCTTAGGGTGGGTATGGTAGTAGTGGCAGGCATCCATCCCCCTAAGGGTGGGGATGGTAGTAGTGACAGGCATCCAGCCCCCCCTGGATAGGGGTGGTGGTAGTGGCAGGCATCCAGCCCCCCCTGAGTAGGGGTGGTGGTAGTGACAGGCATCCAGGCCCCCCTGAGTAGGGGTGGTGGTAGTGACAGGCATCCAGGCCCCCCTGGGTAGGGGTGGTGGTAGTGGCAGGCATCCATCCCCCTTAGGGTGGGTATGGTAGTAGTGGCAGGCATCCATCCCCCTAAGGGTGGGGATGGTAGTAGTGACAGGCATCCAGCCCCCCTGGATAGGGGTGGTGGTAGTGGCAGGCATCCAGCCCCCTGAGTAGGGGTGGTGGTAGTGACAGGCATCCAGGCCCCCTGAGTAGGGGTGGTGGTAGTTACAGGCATCCAGGCCCCCTGGGTAGGGGTGGTGGTAGTGGCAGGCATCCATCCCCCTTAGGGTTGGTATGGTAGTAGTGGCAGGCATCCATCCCCCTAAGGGTGGGGGTGGTAGTAGTGGCAGGCATCCAGGCCCCCCTGGGTAGGGGTGGTAGTAGTGGCATGCATCCAGCCCCCCTTGGATAGGGGTGGTGGTAGTGGCAGGCATCCAGGCCCCCCTGAGTAGGGGTGGTGGTAGTGGTAGGCATCCAGCCCCCCATAAGTGGGGATGGTAGTAGTGGTAGGCATCCAGCCCCCCATGAGTGGGGATGGTAGTAGTGGTAGGCATCCAGCCCCCCATGAGTGGGGATGGTAGTAGTGGTAGGCATCCAGCCCCCCATGAGTGGGGATGGTAGTAGTGGTAGGCATCCGGCCCCCCCTAAGGGTGGGTATGGTAGTAGTGGCAGGCATCCAGGCCCCCCTGGGTAGGGGTGGTGGTAGTGGCAGGCATCCATCCCCCTTAGGGTGGGTATGGTAGTAGTGGTAGGCATCCATCCCCCTAAGGGTGGGGATGGTAGTAGTGACAGGCATCCAGCCCCCCTGGATAGGGGTGGTGGTAGTGGCAGGCATCCAGCCCCCGAGTAGGGGTGGTGGTAGTGACAGGCATCCAGGCCCCCCCTGGATAGGGGTGGTGGTAGTGGCAGGCATCCATCCCCCTAAGGGTGGGTATGGTAGTAGTGGCAGGCATCCAGGCCCCCCTGGGTAGGGGTGGTGGTAGTGGCAGGCATCCATCCCCCTTAGGGTGGGTATGGTAGTAGTGGCAGGCATCCATCCCCCTAAGGGTGGGTATGGTAGTAGTGGTAGGCATCCAGCCCCCCATGAGTGGGGATGGTAGTAGTGGTCGGCATCCAGCCCCCCATGAGTGGGGATGGTAGTAGTGGTAGGTATCCAGCCCCCCATGAGTGGGGATGGTAGTAGTGGTAGGCATCCGGCCCCCCATGAGTGGGGATGGTAGTAGTGACAGGCATCCAGGCCCCCCTGGGTAGGGGTGGTAGTAGTGGCAGGTATCCATCCCCCTAAGGGTGGGGATGGTAGTAGTGACAGGCATGCAGCCCCCCCTGGATAGGGGTGGTGGTAGTGGCAGGCATCCAGCCCCCCCTGAGTAGGGGTGGTGGTAGTGACAGGCATCCAGGCCCCCCTGAGTAGGGGTGGTGGTAGTGACAGGCATCCAGGCCACCCTGGGTAGGGGTGGTGGTAGTGGCAGGCATCCATCACCCTTAGGGTGGGTATGGTAGTAGTGGCAGGCATCCATCCCCCTAAGGGTGGGGATGGTAGTAGTGACAGGCATCCAGCCCCCCCTGGATAGGGGTGGTGGTAGTGGCAGGCATCCAGCCCCCCCTGAGTAGGGGTGGTGGTAGTGACAGGCATCCAGGCCCCCCTGAGTAGGGGTGGTGGTAGTGACAGGCATCCAGGCCCCCCTGGGTAGGGGTGGTGGTAGTGGCAGGCATCCATCCCCCTTAGGGTGGGTATGGTAGTAGTGGCAGGCATCCATCCCCCTAAGGGTGGGGATGGTAGTAGTGGCAGGCATCCAGGCCCCCCTGGGTAGGGGTGGTAGTAGTGGCATGCATCCAGCCCCCCTGGATAGGGGTGGTGGTAGTGGTAGGCATCCAGCCCCCCATGAGTGGGGATGGTAGTAGTGGTAGGCATCCAGCCCCCATGAGTGGGGATGGTAGTAGTGGTAGGCATCCAGCCCCCTGGGTAGGGGTGGTAGTAGTGGCAGGCATCCAGGCACCCCTGGGTAGGGGTGGTAGTAGTGGCAGGCATCAATCCCCTATGGGTGTGTATGGCATTGGTGTTGGCCATCCCACCCCTATGGTTCTGCTGTTGCTAGTGTACGTTATTTGTGCATCCCTATGTGTGTGTGACATATTTCGTGTACGTGTGGTTTGTTTGTATTGTTGGTGTTTACTTACCGTCTGCGCCGTACGCGTCCGTGCCGGTCCCGGTAATAGATGTAGAGTATAGGTAGGACCTGCGCAATGGGATTCATGCTTGGATCGTCTCGTTCGGGTTTCTCGTGTCTTCGAGTCATACTCGTAGCAGGCTTGTTCGTCTCGTAGCTGTGAATCGTCTTGTGGCGCGAAACGGAGCTTATGTACGGCTCGCCGGGATGCTCAAACGTGCCGGACGTAGCGACGAGTTCAGCGCGTACGGAAGACGCATCGTACTAGTCCGGCCGGAAGGTGCTGTGTATTTGGTTCCGTGCGACTCGATTCGGCGTTTACGGATCCGGCTCGGGCGGGGAACAGGAGCTGGAATGGGTAAGTACGGCTCGCTCGGAATCTGGGCTGTTATGCGCATCGTACTTGTTCGTTCGGTAGAGTGTTCGAGTCGGTCGGAAGACACGCGTTCGGCTGGTATTTTTTCCGGACGAATACTGTTAGGTGCGCTTCTGGCCGACATCGGAATCGACCCCTAAATCTCTATTTTCTCTTTTTCCTATTATTTTGATCAAATGTGTCTCATGCAAAGTTTAAAGTGCAGGCGCTGTATACAGTTTCACCTTTCATAAGCTCTGATAATAGAACTGTATCTTGAGGGCACACATTGATCTTATAAATCTCAATGTCTATATCCTGGTGGAAGATGTGACCCCAGTGCCTGCATAAGCATACTTGCTCTAAATCCACTGTCTCCATCTGCAGCTATGTCTGACAGGAAAGGTGTGAGTCCAGGTAGCAATCTCCCAGCAGAAGCGCTTAGAAAAACGTCGTAAAATAATCAAAGGCCTGGTAAGTGATAAGTAATATAGGGCCAAATCTACTAAGTATTTTTTTTAAAGAATAATATTTTTATTAAGTTTCACAACATCAAACAAGTGTTACAATGTGCGTATATCTGGATACAGTGAGTCTAGGTTGGTAATGATTATCTGCAACAAGATAACCCATGGTGTCATCTTCAATCAAAGCTACTTTTCAGTTATCCTCAGATTTTCCATTCTGGGTGCTAATAATGTTATCAGTATTATTTATTAATTGACTCTGGTGAAAGGTAACCAAACATGGTATGTTACAATACTCAGAATACCAAAAGAAAAAGCATCAATCACACATATGTTGAAAAATTACCTAATATAGACAGGAGTGCAATATATTCAAGATGTGTATGTCCATATGCGGTATGTAGTGCACTGGATTGGATAAGACCACTGTTAACATTAGCAATGTAATCTAACAGGAACATTATCAGACAGACAGAGAAACAGAGCCAGTAAAACAACGGAGAAGGGAAACATAAAAAACAAAAAAAGGAAAAGAGAGAGGGAGGGAGGAAATTAAAGAAAAAAGAGACAGCGCAATCTCCAAATCGTGTAGGTAGCTTAGAGGTATCGCTTTATGAGGGTAACACTACTTTATATGGCCGTTTCCCACCAAGTAGTGGTCGAGGCAAGTTACCTCCCCCAACCAAAGGCATCCACATGAGGAATCTGGAAGATGGAGGTACCTGAGGATGTAGTCCCCTGATACACAATGACTATCAGAGTTGCAATTACCCAGATGTGGGCTCTTCCTCCTGGGCCAAAGTCTCCGAAGAGCTTGGATCACAAAGGCCTATGGTTTGTATAAATTTCGGAAGATGGCCAGGACCCAGGCCAATCGTGCCCTGGGTTTTCATAAATGTGTGAAATGGTGCCCATGTTTTCTCAAATTTACTGACCTTGTCTCTTACTACAGCTGTCAATTTTTCCATCGAGTATAGGGTCCTTACTGTAGGTCACCACATCTGGATCATCGGGGGCACCTGGGCGCGCCACTGGGGAGCAATTGTTATTCGTGCCTCGAGGAGGCGCTGAATAAGAAGTCGGCCATCAAGAGTTGTTAATGGGTAGTCTGAATGTTCACCCGTATCCCCCAACAGCAAGACTGTAGGGTCCATGGGTTGGGTGATATTTGTACAGGCCTTAATCTGATATAGCACCTCTTTTCAGAATTGGACATGTGTGCCATTGTGCCTTGATTAGTCTTGCAGTACCAACACTCTGGGTTTTGAGCCATAAATAGCTGCCAACCAGACTGGTGTGAGATACCATCGCAAGAGAATTTTGTAGAGATTTTCCTTATAGGTGGAGCAAATGGAAGTGGTCATAGCCCGTGTCCAAATGTGTGAACATGAGGTGTCGTCTAGCGTAACACCCCATTTAAGGGTATACCAAGGTTTACCCGCCTGAGGCGAAGGCTTAAGGAGACGATAAAAATTAGTAATGCCTTTCCTAGTCAGGTGGTCTCTCGGGTAGACTTCACGAGACGTAAGCACCTGCCAGGCACAAGAACAGTTACAGGGCGAGGATGCCCAGTGTAATAATTTTAGCCTGTAAAGGGAGCGGTCAGCGTTGATTAAGAGCACTGGAGGACATAGGTGCACTTTTAATGTAGAGATCAACTCCCATCGCTGTCCGGTCAGTGAACCATATGTGAAAGCCTTCATCTTTAAGACCCGGGGGAAAATTGGGGTTATTCAGAACCGGGGATATCGGAGAGGGATAAGTTGTCAACCCAGAATTGCAGACTCTGGCCGACAAGCATTTCAAAGTTGTACTTGTGAAAGGCAATAGGGCAGAATAATGACGATGGTGATATGGTAGCCAAGGCTATATAGGTATGGGGTTAACCGAGTAGTGTGCCTCAACTCGTTCCCAGAGCTTCCCAGTGGTAGGGTTAGTCAGATCTAATAAGGGGGGAAGCTGTGCAGCCCGAATATAATGATCTATGTGAGGGAACCTCAGACCACCCTCAAATTAATGTGTGCATATCGTTTTATAAGATACCCTCTGGTATTCCCTCCCCACGTGACAGACAGGAGTTTGGTACGAATGAGATGTATTGTATCCGATGAGAACAATAAGTGGAGCATCTGCACAGTGTAGAGTAATCAGGGCAGGAAATTCATTTTAATATTGAATAACTTACCAAACCAAGAGAGTGGCAACATTCCCCTCCTATAGAGATCTTTAAAGAGAGTGTCTAGAAAGGGAGGAATGTTAGCTGCAGACAAATCTTCTATTCAGGTCGTGATGGTGATTCCTAGGTAATCAAGGAATGACAGAGATCTGGTTATATCAAGCTTGGCTAGGAGGGTTGCACCCTTGGTCCAGGGAGTATAAGAGCAACCGATTTGGAATAGTTCAGTTTAAATCCGAAAATTTGAGAGAAGGAATCGAATACGTTGATCAAAGCTGGAAGCAAAGTTTCCGGATTGGTGACAAAACATAAATTGTCGTCCACAAACAACACAAATTTATATATAGAAGTTCCTACTTGCAGACCTGTGATTTTAGGATTATGTTTTATTTTATAGACCAGAGGTTCTAAGCCCTAGGCAAAAATCATGTGGGAAAGGGTACATCCCTGACGGGTGCCCCTCTGATGGAGAATGCGAGGGCTATCATAATTATTGACCTAAACGTACTAAGCATTTTAACGGTCACAATGCTCTGATTTAGCATTTGCGATTGTTAAAATGCCTTTTCTTATTTACTCATTTCTTTTTAGTAGTCAGGAAAATTTGGAATGGATACTGACTCGGTATCTGAAAGGAGGGTGTTCTAGGCATCCCCTCCAAATACCGAATTGATATGTTATGTTGTGTTATGTATATTTGTTCAGTACACAGCTCTCCCGAGAGGGTATCCTGGCGCTGAAGAAGGAACTGCATGGGCTGAACCAGAGTCATGGCTAGGTGAAGAGCCAGGTCTTCAGTTTCTTGCACAACTCAAGAACTGAGGAGGCAGTTCTAATGTACAGGGGCAGGTCCTTCCAACCTTTAGGATATGGTTCTGTGTATGCAGGGGTGCATGTGAGTAGGAGTCTGGCTGAGCTGATTTTGTCTGGTAGGTTTGTGTTTGAGGTATGTGGGGCCAATTGTGTGTAAGAGTTTATATGTGTGCATTAAGCATTCGAAGAGTGCTTGCTTGTGGATTGAGAGCCAGTGGAGCTCTTTCTGGTGCCGGGTGATGTGGGTGCAAGATGGGATGTTCAGGGTGAGGCTGCCCCCGAGGTTTGTATTGTCTGGAGTCTTCTGGTCAATTGAATGTTGATTCCAGCATACAAAGTGTTGCCTTAATACAACTTGCTGATTATAAGGGCTTGGGTAACAGTTCTGCAAGTGTTGATGTGGGGCCATTTGAAGATCTTCTTTCATATCTTGTGTGTGTGTGTGGAAACAGGAGATGAAAACTTGGTTCACTTGGTTGGTCATGGTGAGTTGGCTGTCGATTATTATTTTGAGGTTCTTTGCATGGTTTGCTGGGAGGGGTGTGGGTCCAAGTTTGGCAGATCACCAGGTGGAGTCCCAGACTGAGATGTCTTTGCCGAAGATTACTGCTTTTGTCTTGTTGTGTTGAGCTTGAGGTAGTTGGTTTTCATCCTTCTGGTGACTTCGGTCATGCGGGGGAGAAATTGTCAAGGTGCTTAGCGTCTTGTCGGACAGGGTGTTGCCAGCATAAGATATGATGTTCATTCCATGGGCACGGATGATGCTGATGAGTGGGGTCATATGGGTGTTGAACAGAGTGGGGCTAAGTGAGGATTCTTGTGGAACTCTGCAGATGAAGTTGATGCCATGTGAGGAGAAGGGAGCTATGCTGTCAGGAATGAGAAAATTCAGCAAAGTGCAGGACCTTGGATGCCAACTTTGTGCAGTTGTTGGATAAGGATGGGGTGTTAGACAGTGTTGAAGGCTACAGAATGATCCAGTAGGCTTAAGGTTTCTGTGTCACCTACATCCATATTCACATGGATGTCATGTGAGGCGGCAATGAAGACAGTCTCTTTTCTGTGGTTGGGCCTGAACCCAGATTGAGTGGTGCCAATGAGTTCATTGTCAGTGTGGTGGGTGGCTGGGTGTTTCTTTGGCATCTTTTCCATGACTTTTGCTAGGTAGAGTGCCAGGGAGATAGGCCGGTAGTTGGCTAGCGTCTTCGGGTCTGCTGAGGGTTTTTTGAAGAGGGGGAGCATGGTGGCATGTTTCCTGACTGCCAGCTAGGTGGCTGTGATGAGTGAGTCATTCGTCATTCATGATCAAGTAAGGACTGCGCTGATGGGGTCCAGTCCCTTGATGTAGACGTGGTTAGGGCAGGGGAACAAGGGTGCTCCGTAGTTTATGGACTTCATGATTGTTGTGATTTTTTCAGTGGTGATGGTGGGCTAGGCAGTGAAGGTGGTCCTCTGTGTGTCGGCAGAGATGATCAGGAGAGCTGTGAGGGTGTAAGGGTCCAGTTGCGGCTTGAAGTTTTCATAGACACTGGTGATCTTGTTACTGAATATAGGGACAGCTGGGAGCAGTGGCCCTGAGAGGGGGTTACGCTGGTGGAGCTTGCTGCCAGAGAGGTGAAATGTTTCACTAATGCAGAGATTTCCATGGCACTGTTGGTGCTGCTTTCGATGTGGTCAGTGAGTCTGGGGTTTTCTATGGCTCTGATTTGCTGATGGTAGCGTCGCAGGGCGGATATGAAGGTGCTCTGGTTGGCGTCATCGTGACTTTGTCTACATCTGTGTTCAAGTTGCATTCAGTGGCTTTTGGTGAGACTGAGATCTTCCATGTACTTGCTGTCTGCTTCTCATGACTTTGTTGGCTTTGAGAGGAGCCAGGGTATCTACGCAAGGGATGATCAAGGCTTTGAAGTTGGAGATGGATTCAAGCAGGTTGTTGTCAAGAGTGGTGGTGTAGGAGTTGGAAAACCAGAATGCTTCTGAGTTTGTATTCTAGTCCCATTGTGAAGATTTGGTGATTGTGTTTCTGTGGTGGTGTGGGATGGGTATGCCAAAGCTGATGAGGGTTTGGGTGGACCAATTGTCTACTGTGATATTGCTGAAGCTCGTAAAGATTGGGTCTAGTAGGTTGCTGGTAGAATGTGTGGGGCCTTCCATTCACTGGGTGAGCCCAAGGTTGGACAGGTCCACAAGGAAATTGTTGTGTTGGGATCGGTGCGGTCCTACAGGTGGTAGTTGAGGATGCCGAGGAGGATGAAGGCAATGCAGCAGAGGGTGATGAAGTCCGCGAGGGTGCTGCCGAAGTTGGCATGTGGTCCGGAAGGGCAGTAAACGCAGGTGCCGCTCAGGGTGTAGTTGTCAGAGATAAAGAGTTTGAAGATGAAGTGCTTCATGTTACTGGTGGTGCTTTCTGAGGTCGTGGAGCATTGGATGGATTCTTTGAAGATGATAGTGATTCCGCTACAAAGTCTGTTTGTCCTATCCTGTCTTGCAATCTTGTATTCAGGGAGGAATGCCGTGGCGATGAATGGTGATGATAGGAGGGTCATTCAGGTTTCCATCAGAAAGAGCAGGTCCAGTTAGCAGTCATGCAGTAGATCCCAAATTTTGGTGCTGTGTTTAGTGAGGAGTATACATGATGGAAATGGGTCTAGTGTAGTGGGGATAAGGTGTGTGTGGTCGTGTATTGAGTCTGTGAGGTGTGTGAGGTACACAGGGGAGTGAGGCGAGTGAGGGAGGGTGCTTATGAAATGGCAGGTGGTGCAGGAGAACGTAACTTCAGTGCTGGGTGGCACAGCAGCAACGCTGGGAGAAGCGGCTGGGGTTCAGGGTATGGAGGGTTACGATGGAGTAGCGTTAGTGGATATTGGTAGGAGGAGTCCTGGCACTGGGCACAGATGGGCTTGCATTTGGCGCACTTTTGCTGCTAGTGGCACAACCCTTGCGCACATCTGCTGGGTGTCCATACTACAGCCTGCATTAAGTGAAGACAGTTTTGGTGTGAAACTTGTGATGTCACGTCCTGTGCAGATGTATGATGGAAAATCCAGTGATGCCATTTCCTGTGCAGATGAATGATGGTAAATTCAGTAATGTCACTTTCGGTGCAGCTGTATGATGAGACCACTGCCTCTTAAACAAACTTTAAAAAGAAAAGTAAACTTTTTTTTAAGACACAGTTGTTTGATTTAAAAAAGATTGGCTGCATTTAAAGAAAAAGTTTGTTTAGCTAAAAGGCAAGTTGTCTGCTGGCCCCACTATCCCTGTGATGGCCTTCACTCGTAGTGAGCCGGAATTGGCCACCTACCTCATTAATATGCATGCATTAAGTAGGTAGATTCCGACCCACTACAATTTGGAACTTTAAGCAGCGACATTTTAGTACATAGGTCGGTTCTTAATTTTTTTACAGGTCACAAAAATATTGGTGACAAATTGTGACTAGTATTTTGCGACCAATAAATAGCACATATGGCCCATATATCTGCCTTCACATTCTACACTTCTGTGCTCTTGCATATTAAAATTGTTTGTATAAACTTTTAGAAATGTTCACTTACATTCCAAGCATCACTTCAACAGAGCTTTGTTAATAAAAACAGTCTTTCCTCTTGCCACTGACATCTCTTACTCACATTGTTTCATGCCGGTCGACCTATTGTCAAAATTACTTGAAGACACTCTCCACAAACTGGCAGGTTTAAAATTGCTTCCTGTCTCATATCGTATGAGGTAAATGTGATTCGTGCTTCAGTGGTGAAGGGTGAGTGGCATTTTCATATATTTTTAAATATGACCATTGTGCTTGGCCTTCGGAATCAAAATTAATAATAAGTGTACTTCTAAAAGATTTCTCAATTATTTCTCGTGTGTTGAAACATTGCACAGACTTCAAAATCAACGCTGCTCTCTTTCAGAATGTTGACAGCGATATCCAGGACAACCAAGCTTTCTAGGCAGTGGCATGAAGTCATCGTGTTATGGTGACCAATGGCCTGTCTCCTGCTACCCACTATGACGTCACCAGCCCAAAGTCAACAAGCCTCGCTCTCTCGGCTGCTTTTTCCCATCACCGCCAGGCTGCTAATAACATCAAGGAGAAAGCAGCAGGGGCTTCGAGAGTGACAGAAAACCAACTATTCAGGAGCAGCATATAGGAACACAAGGAAAGATCCTCTCGAAAAAGCAACGTTTTAAATATTAAGTCATCCACTGTCATATTTACATATGCGCCTCTGTTCCCTGCACGTGAAGGTCAAAACCATTTCCTGTCTCCTCTCTTACCGGAAAAAAACACACAGGTAAGGGCCGTTAAGGGGAATCTGGAATGCATACATACATACATACATACATACATACATATATATATATATATATTCAATTATTTTCTTCGTGATAATAGTATCGGGCGATAGTACTAGTCTGAGTATTATAATAATATCAGGCGTTCGCCACCCTCTTCCCCTGCTCGTTTTGGAGTTATGCCTACATTGCATCTCCTAATGTTCCCATTTTATTTCTGCTAAAAGATGTTTTGTTTTATTGACTTATGCTGTGAGCTGGATACAACTGTATGTATTTGTATATCAGTGCTAGGGTTGAGCCTAGGTGTCTAAAGTCCACTGCGTCCAGAAACTTCTTTTTTGACGCAACTAAACCGCATTTGGCACCACCGGCCTGGCCACCAACATATTGCTACGGTGCCCAAAAAACACTGGAGAGACTGTTTCTTGCACTTCCTGCTCACTCTCATCCTGCTCCCCATCCAGTGGCGGCTGGTGACATTTGAAAGTGGTGAGGCCTAAAAGTTCTTGATGAGTGCCCTGTAGCGAGCGAGCTTAACAAGCGAGCCCAACTGTCATAAGTGGAGTTTGGGGGGTTCTAGCCTCCCGAGAAAAATTTGAAAAAAGAGTAGGCAAATGGTACATTTTCAAGCAAATTTGAGAATTCAAGAAGGTTAATAAGGCAATTGTGAAAGTGTAGTTATGACATCAATAAAGAGATTTCACAGGCAGCTTTACATGTTAGCGCGTGCCCCTGTCTGCTCACATAAAATAAGGCAAAACATCCGTCAGTCTGAACGTGGGTAGGCTTTCTGCAGATTTATCACATCACTGCCCTGCGTCACCTTGCATGTTACACCACCAGGACATTACTGTGTTCCTTATATGTAACACGCGTATGGGTTTAGTAATGCGTACCTTGTTTTAAAGGTCATGCACATCAAAATGCAGTTTTATTTACCTATATATTACATTTTTATTGGCTGATTTCTGAGGAATGTTTATTAAATTGTATTTTAAGATATGGCTACCTCTTCTAGACCCTGGCTAGAGGTAGATTCTCCTTTGGGGCCGTTTGAAAAGCCACAATAGTGGAGCACGCTCCGTTTCTACTGAAAGTGTTGGGCTATTAGGAGTTGTTTCTTTCTGTCTGCAACGGAGTGGGTCCTACTTGGAGTAGCAACATTGTCCCATGAAAAGCATGCTAGCGTTGCAAAGTGGCAGCATTAAGTATATGAAATTCGTATTCTCCTTTTTCACAGGACGTGTTTCCGTGGTAAAGTGACTGTACAGTTTACTTGGGAGCTACAGAAGGCCCTCAAAGCAGAATAAAAATACTTGTTCATGTTTTCATTTTAATATCTTATATTCAGTTTATTCTTTATGGCAAACCAGTGTCTTTTCAGTGCCAATTTACAGCGAAACACAGTGCTTAATTTGTAAAATATTAAGTGCCAGGGCTTTGACCAGGAGGCCACTGCAGCTTGCACCACCCATCGCCCTTGTCATCACTGCCAAAACAACTACTAACCATCTCTCTCGCATGTAAATGCGACAGTTCAGATTATTCCAGGTCCCCAAAGCTAAAGGAATGGCTGGGGAGGCAGGTATTAGCAATTTTAATGTATATTGTAGTCTTAAACTACTGTTGTTCTGTTCATCTCTAAATTAGATGAGCAGCGCCACAATGTGGTGGACTGTTCCAAGTATGGTGTTGACAATTAGGTGACGGTGCCGAGCACCGGAAACTAATTAAGTGCCGGTGCTGAGCACCGGAAAGCACTGGCTCAAATTAAGCACTGGTGAAACAACAAAATGATTTTCCGTCTTACCTACAAATTTCGTCCTCTCCCTTTAGAAAATGGAATTAATTCAATTTAGAATGTTTTCCTCCTGAAACGCACAAGCAGGCACACCATGTGCACGCACATGTAGGTACACATGCATACGCATATGTGCTCCCACACTTGCCTTTGCATGAAAAAGGACTTCATAAAGCGTGTCCTTGCTCCTGTCAAGTACATTTCCTGTACCCTTGACAGTAAAGGTCTTTCATTTCCATCTATTGCACTTCGGTGTCATAACGGTGCCATCACCTCTACACCATACTCCTTTTCCCCAGGGGTCCACCCTTCCACTAATAAATTATTTAGCACTTGATCAAAATGTACACAATGAATCTTTGATATGTGAAGGACTTGTGTGAAGGAAGTGGTGGGAAGAAGAAGGCAGAACTTAGTGAAGAAAAGGGAGTACAATTTTTGGAGGAAAGTCTTTCTCGGGTCCTAAAATTTATATTTTGTTGAGGAAGACGTATTTCGGTGCAGAGAAAGAAATTTCTGGGGAGAAAAATTATTTTGGTGAGACGTTACCGCATTCCAAGGAGAGGGAGTAGTATGACGATAGGGAATAACATTTGGGGGACAGAATATACTCTTTATACATGCGGGGAGATAGATTCATAGCGGCAGATTTACAGGGAACTGACGCATCTGCATAGATGAGTCAGTTTCCTTGCGCCAGCGCCAAATGTCCTTGCGCCAACATGGATGCGCTGTATTTACAATACAGTGCTCCATGGCATAAGGATTAACAGATCCGTCAGAAATTCTGGCGCATCTGTTGGCCCAAAAGTGACGCATTGCTAGGGTTGCTCATGAAAGTGACGCAACTTCAGCAATGCGCCACAACAGATAGGTGAGTGCCATTCAAAAAACCCTGCGTCATTCCTTATGCCTGGTCTGAGTAGGTGTAGAGATTTTGATGCAGTGAAGGCGTAGAGTGACGCAGTGAAATGTTGTAAATTTCACTGCGTCAGTTCTACATGGCTTTTTGCGTGGTAACGCCGACCCTGCATACATTATACCTGACGCAGGAATAATGTGACGCAGGGCTTTACAACGTGACCATCTCCCTAGATGCGTCACGTTGTAAATTGGCCGCATTGTTTACGCCGCCGCTGCGTCACTAAAGTGACGCAACTGCTGCGCAAAAGCGTCGCAAGGGGCTTGTAAATCTGCCCCATTATGTGGACAGAGAGAATATCATTTTGAGCAGAAATCCCCTCATACACGTGATGGAGGACATTGTACAACTTGACATGATACTGAACATACTGCTCGAATGCATTGCCGCACCTGGGAATGTCCACAGTGGGGGAATATACTGCCCACGCAAGAGTGTGGAAATATTCACACGTTGTGGAAAGTACTGCTCATGCAGAAGTGATGAGATTTACACGCTGAGAGCGTCACAGTTCAACCAGAGGAGAGCTTAGATGGGTAGGGAGAGGTCTAACACTGTTCTGATGTTGGACGGCAGCAGAGTCTGCCCTTCGCCTACAGTAACTAATCCTTTAATACCTAATGCGGGATCTCACGCCCAAAGGACTCAATACTGCATACGAAGGGCGACTCTTAACACCAGCTGACGAAAGAGACATTGACTCTTAACACCAGCTGACGAAAGAGACATTGACTCTTAACACCAGCTGACGAAATAGACATTGACTCTTAACACCAGCTGACGAAAGAGACATTGACTCAACACCAGCTGACGAAAGAGACATTGGCTCAACACCAGCTGACGAAAGAGACATTGACTCAACACCAGCTGACGAAAGAGACATTGACTCTTAACACCAGCTGACCAAAGAGACATTGACTCAACATCAGCTGACGAAAGAGACATTGACTCTTAACACCAGCTGACGAAAGACATTGATTACATCAGAGAGACTACTGCTGCTTTTAGCAACCTATTTGACAGCAGAGTTTGGAGAAAAAAATGTATTCGTTTTTTTTGTTTTGACTCAATTCTTTTGAAGATGATGATGGACTACTGCGCAATAATCATGCCAATGTTTTATAGAGACTGTCACACAACTTGTGATTTATTTATGTATTTATGCGTTTTTATATAGCGCTAACTTTACCCGAAGGTGTCAGAGCGCTTTACAGTAGAACCAGTTACATTACATAAGGACATGAATTATATAAAAGATACGAAACAGATAAACCTTAAACTCACAAAGAATGGTAGTAAGTGCATATGTCTACTACAGATACCAGTGGTTAGAGTTACATATATACAAGTTGCAAATTCATTCAAGATTACATTTTAAGAAAAGTCGAAGCGATTATGGTTGGACAAATGTATATTACATATTTACAGAGCATGATCTTCTCCCCATTGCTGGGGTTCCTGCTTTCAGCCCTGCCTTGAGGGTGTTGTTGCACTCACGGGCGGTGATCTAGTCCCTGGAGAGATCCCCGAGCTGGTGGTGGCCAGATGTCCTCCACGCTTGTTAACCCGGTTGCCTCAACGCTCCTGGGACCTTGAGAACAGTTTATGGCGCTGGGGCCAGCTCAGCGCCGCGGGAGGCTGGTAGCTGAGGAGTGCACGGGTGGGGACATCATGGCCGCCTCATTCTTTATCATGGCTTCCCCCTCTTTTTTCTCTCCACTTTCCTGTCTTTCCTTTTTTTTTTTTATTAATTTGCAGATCCAGGCACATTTAGGGGGCTAGAAATCCTCCCCACTAGCTCTCACTCGGACCCATCGCCACTGAGTCGGCGTGAGCAGATTATGGCCCCAAGGGCTGGTCTAGAGCAGCAGGCCGAAGGAGGCTGGCAGCATAGAGGGGAGGCGGCAGGAACAGCATGGCCGCCTCGCTCTCTCCATCTCCTCAGGCGAGTTGCAAGCATGCAGGGACGGGGTAGGGGATCATTGATGAGCCACTGCAGTCAGTGGGGGTCGTGGCACAAGCTGGGGTTCATCCGTGAGAAGAAGGTCTGCACCGGGGTGGCAGGGCGCTGACCCAAGGCACCCGGAGCAGTGCGGCTCTTAGGGGTTTCTCCATCACTTTCTGAGCGCAGGCCCGGAGACCCCGACCCCCTGGCTGGGGAGTGATGTTTCGGTGCCAGCTGAAAATCGGGGCACAATAAATCCAGCAGCTGCATTTGTAAGAGGGGCGGTCTCGGGAGATGCAATGGCGGCAGACGGGTCCTCGAGCTCTCTCACCCCTTTGGGATCCGACTCGGGCATCGCAGCAGCTGTCGCTGTGAGTGCGCTGGGATCACCAATGCACAGGCAGCACTCCCAGTCTCCCAAAGCCGGTGAAATGCTGTTGTACCGACAAGTTGTGTTGACAGCGCACAGATGTTAGGTTGCGGGTGTGGATTTACACCAGAAAGGTGATCCCAGATTTGGGTCTTCTCATCGTCTGAGCCGTGGGATCGGCCATGTTGCTGGATTTTTGCAGCGATCCTTCTTGTACTGCTCGTATTTTGCACAGACTTCGCATCTGCACGGCGTTGCAGGATTACAGGATCCTTCCAAAGGATCCCAATGGGTGGTAGCTTGATGGGGCGGGGGCTTTTTCCTTGGGATTTATGTTATAAGGCGAACCTAGCCCGGGAGCTCCTTAACAGTCGGCCATTTTGGGCTCCAGTCCAAAATGATGTCCAGTCCAACATGTAAAATGACAGCTAGTTTATATAATTTTTATTAAAATAATAACAAAGGACGGATCTTAAAAAACACAATCGTATATGTCCTGCACATTTAATAATTTTGTCTATACACCAATCTCTAAATAAACACTCCAGCGCACATTGAGAAATATCATATTGGGCAGCGAACACACTGTACATAGTCTCTTCCCTGTGCAGGAGCTGTGGTGAAAGGACAGGGTGGTGGCCCCTCCTGCTGGTGCTGGTGCCGCCAGAGCAGGCAGGATGCTCTGACCCCCTCTGCTGATGCTGCTGGTGGTCACGGTCCCAGGGTTCCTGCCCTCTCTCTCGGGTTGCTCGCTCTCGCTAAGTTCCCAGGCTGGCTTCATGGCAGAGGCCCTGGGGACACGAGCCAGCAACACATGCTTCACACAGTGCCGAGATGCCCTCTGACAGCCAGGGTTGCCCCAACGAAATCTGGAAAAACTATGTGCCAGCCCGGTGTATTCTCTGCCAGCTAGGGAGGGATAGTAGCAGCCAGGAACATCGTTTAAAAGCCTTAGTATACTCTATGTCAGACAGGATGGGAGTATTTTGTAACCGCCAGGAGCACTCTGTGCCAGCTGAGGTACCCTGTGCCAGGCCAAGAGCATTGTCTGTCAGCATAGAGTCCCCTTTGTCAGGTCTACGTGAGAGTCAGGCACACTCATGACTGCTGGAGGGTACCATGTGCACGTCACACCAGGACCTTGTTCATGTGTTCCAGATTCGTGCCCTTGACATGTTCTCCCTCCTCCGAAGTGAAGCTGGTGGTTAAAACAGAATACTATACCTCTCATATCCCAGACAGTTGTGTGTGAAGAGTGAGGCAGCTGGTACCATGACTGTTGATGCAGCTGTAAAACTAAGGCGCTGCCTCGGAGCTCTTCTCTTGTCTCGAGTCCCGACTCCCAGAAGTCCATGGGGGAGCACTGCACACAGGCTCTCAGCCTCCTCTCGGCCAATCCAGATGCTGCTTTCATGCTGGTAATGCTATTCTCTAATGCTCTTCTCTCATGCTGGTAATACAGCATGAGAGAAGAGCCAGGATTGGTGTGAGCGGGCTAGTTTTACGCTCACAGAGGGTCTGGGAGTCTGTGCCAGTTTTCAACCCAGCTGTGCCAAGCAGCTTGGGTTGAAGGCTGCTAAGTGCGTATCTACGTTAGGCCGTGCTAAGACAGCCAGCCAAACGTACATTCGAACTTACAGCACCCACCACTCCTCCTCCCCCCGCTGTAGCTGTTGTCCATCAGGATGGCCCGCCCTACTAGCTCAGACGCTCGGCAGCCTACAGGACAAAAATAAAATGATAATATTGTTTATTATTTTATGTTTTATTTTTCAGGCTTGAATTTGCAGTGGGGCGACGCTCCTCTGCAGTAACGGAGGAGCCGCGGCTGTCCCCATCTTATGGACTGCCATGCCAACACACCCATGCTCCCACCCCCGTTCTTCTTAATCCAGTATTGTGTGCCTCACTGCCTCAGATTTGTTATACTTGACTGCTGCGTTCCTTTGTGCTTCCATACCATGTCACCCCCTTGCTTGCTCCCTACTCTGTGTTCCATCCCCATCCCTTGTGAAACTGGTCGAAGGGCAATGGTACAGCTGACGAGAGCAGCAGTTTCTGTGCAGCAAGAGTCAGTCTCGAACCCTCTGTCATGCGACCTGTACAATGCTGGACAGAAGTTAAAATAAAACACCCCTGCTAGAAGTAAAGTGTTCCTCTTCTCAGGCATGTAGTGTTAATGTTAATGTTAATGTTAACCAGATTTATATAGCGCACAGCTGCCCCAGCAAAGAGGCGTCCCGGCGCTGCCAGCCTCAGAGAGTAGCAGGGTAAAGGAGAAACTGGTAAGCAACAGGAAAAAAGAGCTGGCGGAAAGAGGAAGGTTTTGATAGCTTTCCTGAAAGCCAACAAGTGATTTAAGCAGCGAATCTGAGGGGGCAGAGAATTCCATAGCTTAGCGGCCATGTAGTGGAATGATCGACCACCAGCCCGGACACGCTTCACACGGGGGACAGTGACTAAGTACTGCCCCGAGGATCGCAGCTCACGAGTGGATTCGTAGGGAGTTAACATATTGGCAAGGAGGCTGGGTGAGGCTAGTTTCAAGATCTTGAAAGATAGGCAAAGTGCCTTGAATTGGATCCGTTTGGCCACCGGAAGCCAGTGAAGCCGCCGAACGGCGTCAGTGGCGGAACAGTGACGTGGGAGCCCTAAAAGGGCTCTAGCAGCCGTATTCTGCACACGCTGTAATCGCATTACCTCAGCCTGATTGGCTCCTAAGAGGAGCGAGTTAGCGTAGTCCAGTCTGGATAGAATAGCAGACTGGACAATCAGCTGGCGTGTGGGTGGGTTGAAAAACCTCAGCAACGGCTTGAGACCCCGCAGGAGGCCAAAACAAGTGCCCGCAACTTTTTTTGTATGTTCTTGGAAGCTGAGGGTGGAATCCATCCAAACCCCTAAGTTCTTGACCGCCATCTTAGGGGTGGGGGTGTCTCCAAGCACACTTGGCCACCATAACTCATTCCAGAGGTTCCTGTCCTTCCCTACCAACAGTACCTCCGTTTTAGTGGCGTTCAACTGAAGGCAATTAGAGGTCATCCACTCTGCCACGGCGGCCAGGCCGCTCCTAAACCTGAGGGCGTCCAGAGGGGAACCATCGGATAGGGCCACCACAAGCTGCGTATCGTCAGCATATGAGACCATAGTGAGGCCCATCTTCCTGGCCACCGTGGCAAGAGGCTGGACATATAAGTTGAACAATACGGGGCTCAGAGCAGAGCCCTGGGAACCCCTTGCCCAATGGAATGGGACTGGGAGAGGAACGGGGGGCTGACACGCGGAAGGATCTTTCACTCAAGAATGACCTAAACCATTCGAGTGCGAGGCCCACCACCCCGGCAGCCTCCAGACGTTGTAGCAGAGTCGCGTGTAAAACCGTAGTCAAATGCGGCACTGAGATCAAGTAGAATCAGTGCCGCAGTATGACCGGAGTCCAGAATGGTCCGTAGGTGTTCAGTCATTGCCAGAAGAGCTGTCTCTGTGCTGTGACCAGCACGGAAACCATTTTGCGAAGGGTCCAGAATGTTATTGGTATTGAGAAATTTTGTAAGGATGTTGTTGACATGGGCCTCAGCAATCTTAGCTACCCACGGCAGGAGGGAGATTGGTCGGAAGTTTTCTAGCTTTGCTGGGTCCAACGAAGGTTTTTTAAGAATGGGAGAAACCCTAGCCTGTTTCCAGAGCACAGGGACCACAGCAGTGGTAAATGAAGTGTTAATGATCTGGCACAGAGGAGCCAAAAAGAGAGACAGTGAGTCCCTAAACTGGGCAGGTTTTAGAGGGTCGGCCGGAGAGCCAGATTTGACTTTCTTACTCAGTGCTGCCTTCATGGACAGAAGAGTGCCTCTCTCATCAGTTTTCTAATGCAAGTCTTATTGACACAGAGGGGCATATTTATAATATTTTGGTGTAGGGCAGCGCCGCAAGCCTTCTAGCTGCATTGCCCTATGTCAAAAGAAAAGAGCAGGAATGCAGTGTATCTACAAGATACAGCATATTTCTGTCCTTTCTGCAAGCGCCAGCGCACAAACTGCAGCCAAGCGCCAATGTAGACACCCATGCACTATGGTGCAAGAGTGTCTGTGCCGGTGGCATGATTGTTTTTGTGCAGAAAGAGACACTTTCCTGCAAAAAAACAATCAAAGGAGGCGTTTTCCTCGTTCTATGTGTGCTGCACATGTGGAAAGAGGAAAAACGAGGAGAAATGTAAACATTTCTACTCATTATGCCTGCTTTGGGAAGGCGTTAGTTTTGGCGCTGCCCCAGATTTATGCTACTTTGTAAATCCGGGGCAGAGTAAGAAACCATGGGTGTTGCGTGGTAACACTCACAGCAACACCCATGGAATGGCCCTTCCAGGCAGAGTAAGGCATTGCCTTACTCCATATTTACAAGGCCATGAAAAGCCACGCAGGGTGGCTGTGCGTGGCCTTGTAAATATGGGACTGCACACTGCACCTCTGGAGTGTCACAAAAGTGACGCTCCGTCGGCATAAAAAAGTGCCAAAGGGGCATTGTAAATATGCCCTCTAGAATCCCTGTTGTTAGTCTTTTTTTGTGGGTGCTTCTTGCCAGCACAGATTCCCTTATGTCAGACTTTTATTGCCAAGTCCTATAGGCAGTGGGGTATTCTGTTAGACATTCATTGGCTGCCCCTACTTTGAACAGAGTGGCTCTCACATCGTTAATTTCATGCTGACTCCTAACGTCAGATATCGGCAGGAAAGCATCTTTTCAGCCTGGTCCCTGTTGACATTACAGTGCCCCCCATGGCAGGCATTCACTGGTAATCCCCTTCTTCAGGGGAGTGTCTGACATCAATAATTGCATGCTGGTCCCTATTAGCAATGTTCTTAATATGAAAGTCAGTGAAAAACCTCTTACACAGCACTGTGCATCTAAAAAAAGTAACCCTATGCCGGTCCAGTTGACAGTAGAATATCCTTCATGGCAGATATTGAGGTTTAACTCCTGGTCTCAGTTGAGTGTCTCACATCAGGAATTTCATGCTAGCTTCTATGAATAGTGAAGCCCCTCCTTTGAGGCAGTAAATATTAAACCCAATGAACAGGGTTGTGTACATCACGTCATCAACTTCAAGTTTAGCGTATTGAGACAGTCACTGGTCAGTTGTATTACCAGTATTGTGTATTTCCCATCAGCAACTTCGTGCTGGTCCAGTTTACGGTAGAGTGTTTCTCATAGTAGGCATCCACATTCACAGTAAGTTCTACTGGCTTCCACTTACTCCAGAGCTCCATAGGTCAGAATTTTGATGTCAGTCACTTTTAGCAGTAGGTATTCCTTATGTCAGAATTTGATTGCCAGCACCTTTTGGCAGTCGAGTATGCAGTAATTGATACATTTCATGGCTATTCAAGATCTTTGAGTTACAGACTGTTAGGGGGCTTTTTGGAAGAAGGAAGTGCATAAAGAAAAAAACAGGCAGCTGATCCATTCTTCAGCCTTCCTACCTCACTGTGCCAACTCCTTGGCACCCCTGAAACACAGTAGTTAAACAAGATCTAGACCCCGGAGGAGTTAAGACTGATGAAACGCCACTGCAGGGAACTGGAGCGCAAATGGAGAATGTTCCAGGTCAATGCAGACGGGAGCATGTTCAAATCTACCCTAAGACGCTACCACCAAATGATCCGTGCCACCAAATGCTCCGCTGTGGTGGACCTCTTAGATGCCAGCACCAACAGAAGCAAAGAAATCTTTACCATTGTGAAAGATTTCACCTCACTATCAGCCGCCTCCAACTCGATCACTCTCTCGCAGGACCTCTGCAACAATCTCTTAATTCTTCAGAAACAAAATCACTGCCATTTACAGCAACTTCAGCCTGCAACCGGACCTGACATACCTAGCAAAACACCTCCTGATCTTATCCAAAGAACCAGTGCTAGCCACATGGCCCATCATCACCCCATAAGAAAATGCCGCCACCATGAAGTCCATTCACTCAGGGGTCCCATCGGACCCCTGCCCCCACCACACTTACTCCAAAGGACTGCTACCCATCGGCGCCATGCTCACACCCATTCTGAATGCCTCCACCTCTTCTGCGACCTTCCCAGATGCTTGAAAACATGCAACTGTTCTACCTTTGCTGAAGAAACCCTCTGCGCACCCTTCACTGCTTGCCAACTACTAACCAATGTCCCTGCTACCACTCCCGGCCAACATCTTAGGGAAAATCATTAACATACACCTCACCAAATACCTCAACAACCACCAACTACTCAACATCACTCAGTCTGGTTTCAAACCCAACCACAGCATGAAAACTGCCCTCATCACTGCCACAGATGACATCTGCATGATCTGGACCGAGGTGACACAGTCGCCCTCATCCTCCTGGACTTCTCTGCAGTATTTGACACAGTCTCACACCCCACCCTCTTCAGTCACCTGCACAAGATTAGCATCCAAGGGCCCACTCTCCACTGGATCTACTCCTTCTTAATCGATAGTACACAAGCTGTCAGCCTGGCATCTTACTCCTACCCATCCTCATCCAACGCCTACACGACGTCCAAATTCAAAACATGCACTGAGATGGATCTGCTACTTCCTGACTGCAAGATATCTTAGCAATTAGGCCCATTCAGCGGTGGCATTCTATTTGGAGTTATTATAAAGGGATTGTCTAGGCCCTGACAACGCACAGAGAATCCCGTGGCTCTCGTATATCTCCATACGGGTAGCCCAACTGAACTGACTTCTATCATTGAATGAACCTAATAGCATAGCATCCTATAGTAAAAGGGAATTAAAACTTTCATTACACAAAAAAATGACTGATGCCAGACATGCCAATAACAGTATCAAACCGTCAGTAGGCAGAAACCTTGCTGTGGCACATACTGAGGGCCTCCAGAGGTACCTAACATTTACATCTAACACCCAACATCAATTTGTCTTGACACAACTAAGAATGGGTATAGTTCATGATTTGGTAGCTTTCCCAAAAATAAAACAATGGGCAGTGGCAGCTGTCAAATTTCCGTGTGATGGAAGATCCACTCAAACAACAGTGCATTTTATCCTTTTTTGTCGTTTTTATACTGGAATCGGGAAATTCTATTTAAAACCTTTGTTTTTAGCTACGAGTATCAGGAATCATAAAGATGCTTTTCTATACCTATGTTTTCTGGAGGACTCTTTTATTAGTTTTAATGTTGCCTCCTTTATATGGAAAGCCATATCCATTAGAAAACATCTTAATTAAACAAATCAACCCTTCTTCTGGTATTTATATGTGACTTCCTGATGGTCCAAACCTTTATCTATTTCTACTGAGGGTTCAGTGACCTATTGGTGGACAACAGCTTGATAGACCAGCCATATTGTTCTATTCCCAGGAAAGCACCAGCATGATCTAGTGGGACTCAAGGCTCATAGTGTTGGTCTGAGAGCGATGTACAGATGGTTCTCAAATTTCTTTTATATTAACAGCGGATCCTAGTGAGAGGTTTTTATTTTCGTAGAGCCTAATGGCAAACCAGGAGTCACTCCAATACGGCAACCTTTAATCAGCCCTCCACCAACTCACTAAGTTGCACAGGCACTTTGTAATCCTCTAGAGGTTTGATCTAATCTCACTTAATTGCATTTGCACTTCATAATGAATTGGCTGGTTCCACGTTTTGCAATTGCTGGTCTATGCTGTGGTTTTGCTATGGCGTTAAGCATAGGAATATTTTAGGGCCCAAATGATATTCTGTATTCATTTTGTTTTTACTATTTGCAATATGCTACCTTAGCTTTATTCTGCACTTTACATTTTGTATTATAGATTGACATCTTTTGCTCAAGAGTTTTAAATATTCTCAATGCACTGTGTCTTATTTTACACTCTCTATGTCAGATGTAACACCGACATGACAATGTCCCATCTTCTGTGGTTTGTGAACTGTAATTTGCACTTTTATGGTTTTATTTCAAACCAAATAAAGATCTTAAATCAAATCGAATCAACTGGAAGAACCCAGTCAGTCAGCCTGGCACCGTACACCTCGGACACCCACAGCCTCTTCTGCGGAGTCCCGCAAAGATCCTTCCTGAGCCTGACACTATTCAATGCTCACAATATCAACGTCTTGTCCTACGCCAATGACATGCAACTCATTCTATCCCTCATTGACAAGATTCCCAGTACCCGGATCAAGTTCAATGACTGCATGACTGAAATTGCCCACAGGATGAAGACCAACTGTTTAAAGCTGAACACCGACAAGAGCAAAATTGTGATTTCCCGGAAAGGCACATCACTGTGGGACTCCATCTGGTGGCCAACAGAGCTAGGACCGACACCCACCACCGATGCCAAGAACCTCAGTATCATTATTGACAGAAAACACAGCATGACTGCCCAAGTCAAAGCCATCACCTCCTCATGCTTCTATACCCTGAAGATGCTGAGGAATATTTTCAAAAGGCTTCCAATCAATACTCAAAAAACCATCAGGCACACCCTGATCACAAGCAAGCTGAACCTTGGGAACAATCTCTATGTCGACAAAAAACTCACCAGACAGATGCATACCATTCAGAATTCGGTGGCCAGAATCACTCTCAACCTCCGATGCCGCACTCACATCACACTACATCTGAAGGAGCTCCACTGGCTCCTCAACCACATTTTCAAGGCACTACATAACACTGGCCCTGCATACCTCAACAGTCGCATCTGCTTTCAAAAACCTTCAAGATGCCTCCACTCATCCAGACTCATCCAGACTCATCCAGACTCCTCTGTGCACAAATCCCATGCATACAGAAAACCAAATCTGGCAGTCAAGCATTCTCCTACATAGCCCCTAACGTATGGAACAACCTGCCTCTATACAAAAGAGCCTCCTCACTTCTTGAATTCTACAAGAAATGGAAGACCTGACTTTTCAAGTAGTCCCACTAGGTCTTATGTGCGCCCTAGGCTCACACCTGCACATCTCCAGGATACCCTCCTGGGATACGCTCTACAATTCTGCATAACATAACTTCTGCCTACATTTCCACAGTAGCAGCAAGCCCCAATGTCACAGTTGAGGGAAGGGGGCTTGCATGGTGTCCTTTGGGTATGGTGTTTGTTGTGCTACCTCCCCAGGAGGGGATTGTCCAACACTCCAGTGGCTATAGATCCAACAACCAGAAAGCTTTGCCTACCAACTCCATATTTTCGCGTTCAAGATATTTTATTGGTTTTTGCAAACAAAAGACAATACAAAGAATGATACAATGTTGGTATATGGAACAATTAGATACATAACTTTAAAATACTCTCGTTGTATTAAATATATACCCAAAATTTGCAATTGTCGTAAGACAATAGAAAAGAAGGTGTGAATTCGGAACAAACAAAGGCTACTTCCCAAAGCATGAAGTATACAATGACATCTATAAAATGATAAATAAAAATTACTAAATACTTTACATGTATGCCTTTACATAATCACCAAGTGGTCTCCATAACTGTTGAAATGAAAATGTATTTTTACACATTCCCCTAAAGGAGAATTGGGCACCAGCTCTAACAGAAGTAACATAGTACCACCAAGCCTGGACTGACACTGTATCAGCTGACTTCCAATTACAGGTAATGATTTGATAGTGATAGAAATAAGAAAATCAAAAAGTTTAGAATAATAAGGCAGAAGATAATACATGAGATTTACAAATAAGCATGCTATATGTGAGGGCATCAGTAATAGGAAGTATTTTAACAATAATATCCCAAACATTTCTCCAAAACTGAAATATTGTTGCACACTCAAAAAGGAACATGCTTTAAGGATCTCTCATAACGTTTGCAGTGCCAGCAAAGAGGTGAATCAACAAGTTTAGCCTTATATAATTTATATGGAGTCCATAAACAATTAAATAAAATAAAAGCATTAGTTTGTGACAATGATACAGGAAACCAACCAGAAATATTAATAGACCATATTCGTCTCCAAACATTTAAGGAAAATGTCTTAGAGAGGTCTGTATTCTAAAGGATGGCTAAAAAAGTTACGTTAGTTGCACTCGTACAGTTGATCTGTTTGGAGACAGTATGTTGGGACACTGAGAAGACCCTCACACAAAGCACCGAATCAGGGGTAGAAATCCGGGGTAACACATTTGGAAAAGAATTAAGTAAGACATTACAAAGAAGTTCATACTTAGAGGCTTCAGTATCCGGTAACTTCTATTTAGTTTGTGAGTCAGAAAATGGTAACAAAACCCCTTTATCATAAATATCCTGAAGGAGGAAAATACCAGCATTTATCCATAGTTTCCAAAATTTGATAGTACGATTGAACTTTAATTTAGGATTGTGCCATAGAGATATCATAGTATAATCTGAAATATGTGAGGAAAATGAAGCATCAAAGTCAGTAACAATCAATTTAGTAGAGGCTACAATGGAGGAGGACTTAAGTTTATTTGAATTTAACATAGACAATAGTGACGGAAGAGGGAATGGCAAAGCTAAATTTTGTTCTATCAATAGCCATTTAGGGGAATAACTAGGATCAATACAAGTAAACCAAAGTTAAACTTTGTTTTAAAATAAACGCTTTGTGATATTTGAAAAATCAGGTAAACCAAATCCTCCATTAAGTTTGGAAAGATTAAGCTTAGTATAACAAATACGAGGTGGTTTATGATTCCAAAGAAATTTGGAAATAAGTTTATCTAGTTTTTTTTATAAAAGAAGAGAGGTAACTGTAATGGGATCATAGGTAAAGTGTAAAAAATAATAGGGGCAAGTAGCATTTTGACGGCCTCAAGTTTCCCCCACCATGATAAGTGTAGTGGGGACCATTAGCAAATTTGTTCTGTGATTTTAGTAATTAAAATATCACAATTGAGTGTAACAGAATGTTTTAAAGAATGTGAGAATAATATTCCGAAATCTTTTAATTTCTCCTTTTGCCAAATAATACCAGTATTACCCAGTATTGTAGGTGTGCAATGGACATTTAAGGTAATAAATAATATGTTTGTGTGTATTCAAGGTATAACCAGAAACAATAGAACATTCATGTATAATAGTTAAAACTGCAGGTATAGAAGTAGCTGGATTACTGAGGTATAGTAGAATATCATCTGCATAAGCAGATGTTTTCAGTGCAATGGTAGTTAAATCTATTCCTGGGATATCATTAGAGTTACGAATATGAGAGAGAAAAGGCTCAATTGCTAACAAAAAAAAGAAGAGGCGACAAGGGGCAACCTTGTCGGGTTTCTCTTTAAAGAAAGAAAGTTAGAGAACTGACCATTGATAAAAAGGAGCGCCGAAAGGGAACCATATAATGTTGAAACTATTTTTATAAAATTATTTCCAAAATTAAATGAGAATAGTGCTTAAAATAGAAATTGTTATGAACTTTATCAAATGCTTTCTCAGCATCTAAAGCGAGAAGGCCAACTGGTCAAGTGTAGGTAGAAATTTTATCAATGACATGAAAAGGGAGTTGAGTATTATTGACAGAGAATCTATTTTCATAAAGCCAGATTGATCTATGTGAATAAGGGACAATAAAACACGAGCTAACCTAGTAACTAAGATTTTTGCAAAACGTTTGCAGTCCTGATTTATGAGGAAAATAGGGCAATAATTGGAAACCTTAGTCTGATCTTTATCTGGTTTAGGCAAAACTATAATTAAAGCATCCGTAAAGGAGCCTTCAAGGAGACCAGATTGGCTGAACATAGTAAATAAATGAAGTAAATGAGGGTAAGAACATTAGCAAATGTTTTATCAAATTCAGCAGGGATGCCGTCAGGTCCGGTGGACTTTTGGGGTTTGAGTGAGTGAATAGCTACCAAAAGTTCTTCTTCAGAGATAGGACTATCTAATTTGCATTTATCCAATATAGAAAGTTG